>CAMTDV010000010.1:0-1372500 GCA_947069175.1 Scalesia atractyloides
AAAATGGTTTGACTTGAGAAATACAAAAAATCCCGACATAAATGACAGATATTGGTTTTATTAATTGTTTGCGCGTTTACTTTCTAAATATAGAAAGTGTGGGAAAACTAACGAACTCAAATGAATTTTTTGTGTAAAATCGAATCCCTGTATCAATAAAACTGAGTTTGGAACCTGATAAATACAAAAATTGCTAACATAAAGCCCATATATTTGATTTAATTCATTGTTCGCGCATTTACTTTCTAAATATAGAAAGTGGAAAAGTGGGAGAAAACTGACGAAACTCGAAATAAATTTTTCGTGCAAATCGAATCCTGTATCAATAATACTGAGTTTGGAACCTGAGAAATACAAAAATTGCTGACATAAACGACCAGATATTTGATTTAATTATTGTTCGCATGTTTACTTTCTAAATATAGAAAGTGGAAAGTGGGCGAAAACTGACGAAACTCGAAATAAATTTTTTCGTGCAAAATCGAATCCTATATCAATAAAACTGCAGTTTGGAACTTGAAAATACAAAAAATGCAGACATAAACGACCAGATATTTGATTTAATTAATTGTTCGTACGTTTACTTTCTAAATATAGAAAATGTTCGAAAATTGACCAAACTCGAAATGAATTTTTTCGTGTAAAATCGAATCCCTGTATCAATGAAACTGAGTTTGGAAACTGAGAAATACAAAAATTTCTAACATAAACGACCATATATTTGATTTAATTAATTATTCGCGCGTTTACTTTCTAAATATAGAAAATGTGCGAAAATGGGCAAAAACTGACGAAACTCGAAATAAGTTTTTTCGTGCAAAATCGAATCCCTGTATCAATAAAACTGAGTTTGGAACTTGAGAAATACAAAAAATTCTAACATAAACCAACATATATTTGATTTAATTAATTTTTGCGCGTTTACTTTCTAAATATAGAAAGTGTGCGAAAACTGACAAAACTAGAAATGAAATTTTTCGAGTACAATCGAATCCCAGTATCAATAAAACTGAGCTTGGAACCTGATAAATACAAAAATTGATGAGGTAAACGACCAGATATTTGATTTAATTCATTGTTCGCGCGTTTACTTTCTAAATATAGAAAGTGGGAAAGTAGAAGAAAACTGACGAAACTTGAAATGAATTTTTACATTCAAAATCGAATCCTTGTATCAATAATACTGAGTTTGGAACCCGAGAAATACAAATATTGCTGACATAAACGACCAGATATTTGTTTTAATTGATTGTTTGCGTGTTTACTTTCTAAATGTAGAAATATAGAAAGTGGGTGTAAACTAACGAAATTCGAAATGAATTTTACCGTGCAAAATCGAATCCCTGTATCAATAAAACTGAGTTTGGAACCCGAGAAATACAATAATTGCTGACATAAACGACCAGATATATGATTTAATTAATTGTTTGCGCGTTTACTTTCTAAATATAGAAAGTGAACGAAAATTGATGAAACTCGAAATGAAAATTTTCAAGTAAAATCGAATCCTTGTATCAATAAAACTGAGTTTGGAACCTGAGAAATACAAAAATTGCTGACATAAACGACCAGATATTTCATTTAATTAATTGTTCGCACGTTTACTTTCTAAATATAGAAAATGTGCGAAAATTGACCAAACTAGAAATGATTTTTTCGTGTAAAATCGAATCCCTGTATCAATAAAACTGAGTTTGGAACCTGAGAAATACAAAAATTTCTAATATAAACGACCGTATATTTGATTTAATTAATTATTCGCGCGTTTAATTTCTAAATATAGAAAGTGTGAAAGTGGGCAAAAACTGACGAAACTTGAAATAAGTTTTTTCGTGCAAAATCGAATCCATGTATCAATAAAACTGAGTTTGGAACTTGAGAAATACAAAAACTTCTGACATAAACGACCAGATATTTGATTTAATTCATTGTTCGCGCGTTTAACTTTCTAAATATAGAAAGTGGAAAAATGGGACAAAACTGATGAAACTTGAAATTAATTTTTTCATGCAAAATCGAATCCTTGTATCAATAATACTGAGTTTGAAACCTGAGAAATACAAATATTGCTGACATAAACGACCAGATATTTGTTTTAATTGATTGTTTGCGTGTTTACTTTCTAAATGTAGAAATATAACCAAACTCGAAATGAATTTTTCGGTGCAAAATCAAATCTCTGTATCAATAAAACTGAGTATGGAACCCGAGAAATACAAAAATTGCTGACATACACGACCAGATATTTGATTTAATTAATTGTTCGCGCGTTTACTTTCTAAATATAGAAAATGGGAAAGTGGGCCAAAACTGTCGAAATAAATTTTTTCATGCAAAATCGAATCCCTGTATAATGATACTGAGTTTGGAAGCTGATAAATACAAAAATTGCTGACATAAACGACCAGATATTTGATTTAATTAATTGTTCGCGCGTTTACTTTCTAAATATAGAAATATAGAAATTGGGCGATAACTGACCAAACTCCAAATAAATTTTTTTGTACAAAATCGAATCCCTTTATCAATAAAACTGAGTTTGGAACTTGAGAAATACAAAAAATGCTGACATAAACGACCAGATATTTGATTTAATTAATTGTTTGCGCGTTTACTTTTTAATATAGAAAGTGTGCGAATTCTGACCAAACTAATTTTTTCGTGTAAAATCGAATCTTCGTATCAATAAAACTGAGTTTGAAACCTTAGAAATACAAAAATTGCTGACATAAATGACCATGTATTTGATTTAATTAATTGTTCGCGTGTTTACTTTCTAAATGTAGAAAGTGGGAAAGTGGGCGAAAACTGAAGAAACTCGAAATGAATTTTTCATGCAAAATCGAATTCCAGTATCAATAAAATTGAGTTTGGAACTTGAGAAATACAAAAATAATTAATTGTTTGCGCGTTTACTTTCCAAATATAGAAAGTGTGTGAACGAAATGAATTTGTTGGTGTAAAATCGAATCCCTGTATATATAAAACTTAGTTTGTAACCTGAGAAATACAAAAATTGCTAACATAAACAACCAGATATTTGATTTAATTCATTGTTCGCGCGTTTACTTTCTAAATAAAAAAAGTGTGCGAAAACTGACGAAACTTGAAATTAATTTTTTCGTGTAAAATCGAATCCCTGTATCAATAAAACTGAGTTTGGAAACTGAGAAATACAAAAATTACTGACATAAATGACCAAGTATTTGATTTAATTAATTGTTCGCGCGATTACTTTCTAAATATAGAAAGTGGGAAAGTAGGCGAAAACTGAAGAAACTCGAAATGAATTTTTCGTGCAAAATCGAATCCCTTTATCAATAAAACTGAGTTTGAACTTGAGAAATACAAAAAATGCCGACATAATGACTAGATATTTTATTTAATTAATTGTTTACGCGTCTACTTTCTAAATATAGAAAGTGTGGGAAAACTAACGAAACTCGAAATGAATTTTTTCGTGTAAATCGAATCCCTGTATCAATAAACTGAGTTTGGAACCTGAGAAATACAAGAATTGCTACATAAACGACCATATATTTGATTTAATTCATTGTTCGCGCGTTTACTTTCTAAATATAGAAAGTGGGAAAGTGGGAGAAAACTCACGAAACTCGAAATGAATTTTTCGTGCAAAAGCGAATCCCTGTATCAATAATACTGAGTTTGGAACCCGAGAAATACAAAAAATTGCTGACATAAAAGACCAGATATTTGATTTAATTCATTGTTCGGGCGTTTACTTTCTAAATACAGAAAGTGGGAAAGTGGGCGAAAACTGAAGAAACTCGAAATGAATTTTTTGTGCAAAATCGAATCCCTGTATTAATAAAACTGCGTTTGGAATATGAGAAATACAAAAAATGCTGACATAAACTACCAGATATTTTATTTAATTATTGTTCGGCGTTTAATTTCTAAATATAGAAAGTGTGCGAAAACTGACGAAACTCGAAATGAATTTTTTTGTGTAAATTGAATCCCTGTATCAATAAACTGAGTTTGACCTGAGAATAAAAAAGTTGCTGACATAAAAGACCAGATATTTGATTTAATTCATTGTTCGCGCGTTTACTTTCTAAATATAGAAAGTGGGGAAAACTGACGAAACTTGAAATTATTTTTTCATGCAAAATCGAATCCTTGTATCAATAATACTGAGTTTGGAACCTGAGAAATACAAATATTGCTGACATAAACGACCAGATATTTGTTTTAATTGATTGTTTGCGTGTTTACTTTCTAAATGTAGAAATATAAAAAGTGGGCGAAAACTAACCAAACTCGAAATGAATTTTTCCGTGCAAAATCAAATCTCTGTATCAATAAAACTGAGTATGGAACCTGAGAAATACAAAAATTGCTGACATACACGACCAGATATTTGATTTAATTAATTGTTCGCGCGTTTACTTTCTAAATATAGAAAATGGGAAAGTAGGCCAAAACTGTCGAAATAAATTTTTTCATGCAAAATCGAATCCCTGTATAATGATACTGAGTTTGGAAGCTGAGAAATACAAAAATTGCTGACACAAACAACCAGATATTTGATTTAATTAATTGTTCACGCGTTTATGTCTAAATATAGAAATATAGAAATTGGGCGATAACTGACCAAACTCGAAATAATTTTTTTTTGTGCAAAATCGAATCCCTGTATCAATAAAACTGAGTTTGGAACCTGAGAAATACAAAAATTGCTGACATAAACGACCAGATATTTGATTTAATTAATTGTTCGCGCGTTTACTTTCTAAATATAGAAATGGAAAGTGGTGCGAAAACTGACGAAACTCGAAATGAATTTTTCGTGAAAATCGAATCCCTGTATAATAAAACTGAGTTTGGAACCTGAGAATACAAAAATTGCTGACATAAAGACCAATATTTGATTTAATTAATTGTTCGCGCGTTTACTTTCTAAATAGAAATGGAAAGTGGCGAAAACTGAAGAAACTCGAAATGAATTTTTTCGTGCAAAATCGAATCCCTTATCAATAAAACTGAGTTTGGAACTGAGAAATACAAAAATGCTAACATAAACGACCATATTTTTGATTTAATTCATTGTTTGCGCGTTTACTTTCTAAATATAGAAAGTGTGCAAAAACTGACGAAACTCGAAATGAATTTTTCGTGTAAAATCGAATCTCTGTATTAATAAAACTGAGTTTGGAACCTGAGTAATACAAAAATTGCTGACATAAATGACCATGTATTTGATTTAATTAATTGTTCGCGCGATTACTTTCTAAATATAGAAAGTGGGAAAGTGCGCGAAAACTGAAGAAGCTCGAAATGAATTTTTTCGTGCAAAATCGAATCCCTCTATCAATAAAACTGAGTTTAGAACTTGAGAAATACAAAAAATGCTGACATAAATGACTAGATATTTGATTTAATTAATTGTTTGCGCGTTTACTTTCTAAATTTAGAAAGTGTGGGAAAACTAACGAAACTCAAAATGAATTTTTTCGTGTAAAATCGAGTCCATGTATCAATAAAACTAAGTTTGAAACCTGAGAAATACAAAAATTGCTAACATAAATGACCATATATTTGATTTAATTCATTGTTCGCGCGTTTACTTTCTAAATATAGAAAGTGGGAAAGTGGGAGAAAACTGACGAAACTCGAAATGACTTTTTCGTGCAAAATCGAATCCCTGTATAAATAATACTGAGTTTGGAACCTGAGAAATACAAAAATTGCTGACATAAACGACCAGATATTTGATTTAATTCATTGTTCGCATGTTTACTTTTTAATATAGAAATGTAGAAAGTGGGCGAAAACTGACGAAACTCGAAATAAATTTTTTCGTGCGAAATCGAATCCCTATATCAATAAAACTGAGTTTGGAACTTGATAAATACAAAAAATGCAGACATAAACGACCAGATATTTGATTTAATTAATTGTTTTCACGTTTACTTTCTAAATATAGAAAGTGTGCGAAAACTGACGAAACTCGAAATTAATTTTTTCGTGTCAACTCTAATCCTTGTATCAATAAACTGAGTTTGAACCTGAGAAATACAAATATTGCTGACATAAATGACCAGATATTTAATTTAATTCACTGTTCGCGCATTTACTTTCTAAATATAGAAAGTTGGAAAGTGGTAAAGTGGGCAAAAACTAAAGAATCGAAATGTATTTTTTTGTGCAAAATCGAATCCCTGTATCAATAAAACTGCGTTAGGAACATGAGAAATACAAAAATTGATGACATAAACGACCAGATATTTGATTTAATTAATTGTTCGTGCGTTTACTTTCTAAATATAGAAAGGGTGCGAAAACTGACGAAACACGAAATGATTTTTTTCGTGTAAAATCGAATCTCTGTATCAATAAAACAGAGTTTAGAACCTGAGAAATATAAAAATTGCTGACATAAATGACCAGATATTTGTTTTAATTAATTGTTCGCAGCGTTTACTTTTTAAATATAGAAAGTGTGCGAAAATTGACGAAACTCGAAATGAATTTTTTGGTGTAAATCTGAATCCCTATATCAATAAAACTGAGTTTGGGACCTAAGAAATACAATTGCTGACATAAACGAATATATATTTGATTTAACTAATTGTTCGCGCGTTTACTTTCTAAATATAGAAAGTGGGAAAGTGGGCGAAAACTGACAAAACTCGAAATAAATTTTTTCGTGTAAAATCGAATCCCTATATCAATAAAACTGAGTTGTAACCTGAGAAATACAAAAGTTGCTGACATAAACGACCAGATATTTGATTTAGTTAATTGTTTGGCTTTACTTTCTAAATATAGAAATATAGAAAGTGGGCGAAAACTGAGGAAATTCGAAATAAATTTTTTCGTGCAAAATCGAATCCCTATATCAATAAAACTGATTTTGAAATTGAGAAATGCAAAAAATGCTTACATAAACGACCAGATATTTGATTTAATTAATTGTTTGCGCGTTTACTTTCTAAATATAGAAAGTGTGCGAAAACTGACGAAACTCGAAATAAATTTTTCGTGTAAAATCTAATCCCTGTATCAATAAAACTGAGTTTGGTACCTGAGAAATGCAAAAATTGCTGACATAAACGACCAGATATTTGTTCGCGCGTTTACTTTCTAAATATAGAAAGTGGGAAAGTGGGAAATTGGGCGAAAACTGAAGAAACTCGAAATGAATTTACGGTGCAAAATCGAATCCGTGTATCAATAAAACTGCATTTAAAATATGAGAAATACAAAAAATGCTGACATAAACGACCATATATTTGACTTAATTAATTGTTCGTGCGTTTACTTTCTAAATATAGAAAGTGTGCGAAAACTGACGAAACTCGAAATGATTTTTTTTCTTGTAGGGAACAACTCAACGCTCATAATGTAATGGGGAGCGGCGGCCTATGATATTGCATGTACTGAAAATAATAAATTAAATCTAAACAATAACCACACAAACAGTTGATACAAGCTAAATACACATTTGTTCATGGATATGATGTATGCACAGTGATTTAAATATAATAAATGGTAAGACACATGTACACCCTAAGAACGTGATTAAAACGGGGAATGAGTAGAGATTCACTCAAATTGGGTGCGTTCGGTTGAAGATGATGAAATGCGCACGAGTTTGGAGGATTGGTCGACGAGACTTAACTAGCCTAAATAATAACGGGAAGTATGGTAAATGAGTGGATTTTATTAATAATTTTAATAAGATTTTTTTATATATATTTTGTGAGTTTAAGGCTATTATCTATCTTTAAAAACATTATTTTTAAGTATTTTTAATTGATTTTTAAACTAAATAAATAAATAAAAATATAAAAAAAATGTTGACTTTTGCGTTGACCATTGACCGTTGACTGGGACTGTTGACTGTTTGACCTGTTCGAACGTGTATATGTATGCGCTGGGTGAGGCTCGAACCCGAGACCTCCCGTACGCGTGCACGCAGCTCTACCAACTGAGCTACGTGTCTAACCCGAAATAATTTTGTTTTTAATTATATTTATGTACTATTTTAGTTTATTCAAAATTCTTTTATTTTCAAAAAGGGTTTTAACCATCGAACCGGAGTGTGCAACAGGTCTCGAACCCGGGACCTGTGGGTTGGTATTGCACACAGTCCACCGCTGGACTGTGTGTCTAACCTGGTTAATATACCGATTTTTATTATACTTAACATCTACCGTGAGTTAGTCCGGTTCAGTTAGAAAAATAAGACATTTTTATTACAGAGCATACGTGTGTGTCAAGGAACGAACTCGCGGCGTGTGATATATGTGCGCACACAGTCCACCGCTGGACTGTGTGTCTAACCCGAGATAATATCCAAATTATATTAAACTTATAAACAACCTAACTTCATCTTCTTCGTTACAATATCACAGACTACGATTACTCTACTGATTATTGATTATTCGATTGACAAACATTCAAATGACTAAAATGAAATGGCAGAGAAGATTTCGGAAGTAAACATACCGGAGAAACGATCTATCTCAGAATTCCGGCGAAGTTGTCGGCTCTGTTTTTACGGATTTCGTCTGAGCGGACAGATTAACAATTTTGATTAGCTAGATGCGGAATTGAAGCACTGAACAAGAATTACCAGAAGGTTTAGAAGGCTATACCGTTTCACAGCGAGAATTGAGAACTTTCAGAAGTTTTCCGGCGAGAGTTAATTATCCGATATCATCGTCTGAAACTGATTCTGATTGGAGGGTTTGAGTTAGCAAAAGCTTAACAACTGATAGACGATGAAAGAAATGAGAGACTTACTGATTTGATGGAAGACACGGTTTTCTGGCGAAAGTCCGGCGAGTTCAAAAAGCTTTTTCGACGAACTGAAAGTAGTGCGAAAGTGAAATTTGAAGGTCTGCAGATGAGTTTGAGTCGCGAGAGGGGACTATGGTTGGAGTAATTCAGGATGTGCAGATTTTCGATTATTAAAACCGAACATCACTTGAATTCAAGTCCATTCATGACTGAATTGATTAGAAATGTCGGCGTATCCGTTATTAACAGAAAATCGCGATCACTCAAACATTTTGGACGTTTGAAAGCCGATTACGGTTACAGTCGGCGTAAACCGGTTGATTCTTGAGTGAAGTTATCATTTAATTTTTTTCCTAGAATTCACAGAAAACATCAAGTGGCGGAGTGGTTATATGTGTGCGTGTTAAGTCTTATACTTACCCGGCTGACCCGGGTTCGAATCCCGGCAGCCGGTTTTCTTTTTTATTTATTTTATTTTCACTTTTTATTAATTATAGTTTTTAAATTCTAATTTGTTTATTAATTATGCAACGTTTAAAATTAAAATAAACAAAAATATGCAACGAAACATTTATAACTTGATATTAGATTACAAACGAAGCGGGTTTGGAAAACCCGTTTTTGACAAATGTTACAGTATCCCTACTTTTAGGAATTTCGTCCCGAAATTTAAGTAGTAGTAGTAGGAAAAAGATGCGGGTATTTTTCGCGCATTGAGTCTTCACGTTCCCAAGTAAACTCAGGTCCCCGTTTCGACTCCCAGCGTACCCTAACAATTGGAATGCGACTTCGTCTTAGACGTTTTTCTCTGAAGTCCATGATCTCTACTGGTCTTTCAATGAAATGCATAGATTCATCAATCTGAATATCTTCCAGAGGAATATGGAGGTTCTCATCGGCGAGGCACTTCTTCAAGTTTGATACGTGGAATGTGGGGTGAATTCTGTTGAGTTCTTCTGGTAGATCAAGCTTGTATGCTATAGGTCCTACTCTTTTGAGTATCTTGAAAGGTCCTACGTAGCGTGGTGCTAGCTTGCCTTTTTGACCAAAACGAACTACTCCCTTCCACGGTGATACTTTTAAAAGTACATGATCACCAATGTTAAACTCCAAAGGCTTTCGTCGTTTATCTGCATAACTCTTTTGACGACTTTGAGCCGCTAGAAGATTGTTTCGAATTTGATGGATCTTGTCTGTGGTTTCTTGAATCAATTATGGACCGGTGATTTGAGCTTCCCCAATTTCATGCCAACATACTGGAGATCGGCACTTACGACCATATAAAGCTTCAAAAGGTGCCATGCCGATACTTGAATGATAGCTGTTGTTGTACGAAAATTCAACTAATGGTAAATGAGCGTCCCAATTTCCCTTGAAGTCTATGACACATGCTCGAAGCATATCTTCAAGAGTTTGAATGGTGCGTTCAGATTGTCCATCAGTTTGAGGATGATAAGCGGTACTGAGGTCTAATCGTGTACCCAACGCGGCTTGTACGGCCTGCCATGTTCGTGAAGTGAAACGACCATCACGATCTGAAATAATGCTTAACGGTACACCATGTCGGCTTACGATTTCCCTGATGTAAATACGAGCTAGCTTCTCGTTCTTGAAATCTTCGCGGATTGGAATAAAGTGAGCTGATTTTGTAATACGATCAATGATTACCCATATAGTGTCATACCCACCAGAAGTGCGAGGTAACCCGGTAATGAAGTCCATGGTTATGTTTTCCCACTTCCATACAGGTATTTCAGGTTGGACCAGAAGTCCTGAGGGTCTTTGATGTTCAGCTTTTACCTTGGAACATGTAAGGCACTTGGAAACAAAAACAGCAATATCCTTTTTCATTCCAGGCCACCAGTAGGTGTATCGAAGGTCTTGATACATCTTGTCGGCTCCTGGGTGTATAGAGTATCGTGTTTTGGGTGCCTCATTCATAAGGAATTCACGAAGGTTGTTGTGATCAGGAATCCATATGCGATCTAGATAGTACAGAATACCGTCAGCTTTAGTTTCAATTTTAAGTTCAGCTCCACAGGACAGCTCCTTACGTACGTCGTCTTTTGTTATTGACACATGTTGGGCTTCTCGATTTTGATCTTTGATGTCGGTTATGATTTGTGAACATAGAAGACGAAAGGAGTTCGCATAACCCTTTCGACTGAGTGCATCAGCCACCACATTTGCCTTGCCAGGGTGATACCGAATTTCACAGTCGTAGTCATTTAGAAGTTCGACCCATCTTCGTTGCCTCATGTTTAACTCCTTTTGGTTGAAGATATGTTGAAGACTCTTGTGGTCAGTGTATATTTCACACTTAGTACCGTAGAGATAATGTCTCCATATCTTAAGAGCGAACACAACGGCTCCAAGTTCTAGGTCATGGGTGGTGTAGTTCTTCTCATGAGTCTTGAGTTGTCTCGAAGCATAAGCTATAACCTTTCCTCTTTGCATTAGAACACAGCCTAGTCCTTGCCCTGACGCGTCGCAATAAACCACGAAGTCATCACAACCTTCAGGAAGAGTGAGAATTGGTGCATCACAGAGTTTTTGTTTAAGGGTTTGGAAGGCTTCTTCTTGTTTGGGTTCCCCATATGAAGGGTTTTCCTTTATGAGTTAAAGCCGTGAGTGGTACAGCAATGCGGGAGAAATTTGAAATGAAACGGCGATAATAACCAGCCAAACCAAGGAATGATCTTGCTTCGGTTGGTGTACGTGGCGCTTGCCATTCTTGTACTGCTTTGATCTTTGAGAGGTCGACATGTATTCCCTTGTCATTAACAACATGTCCAAGGAATTGTACCTCTTTTAACCAGAATTCGTATTTGGAGAATTTGGCGTAAAGCTTTTCATTCTCTAAGAGTGTAAGGATGAGTCGAAGGTGCCTTTCATGATCAGACTTAGACTTTGAATAAATGAGGATGTCGTCGATGAAGACTATAACAAAACGATCGAGATAGGGTTTACAGACTCTGTTCATTAGATCCATGAAGACAGCTGGAGCGTTGGTTAAACCAAATGGCATGACCATGAATTCATAATGACCATAACGAGTTCGGAAGGCGGTCGTTGGGACGTCTTCTTCATGTACTCTAAGTTGATGATAACCAGAACGAAGGTCGATTTTTGAAAAACAGCTGGCGCCTTGAAGTTGGTCAAGGAGATCATCAATGCGAGGTAATGGATAGCGATTCTTGATCGTTAACTTGTTGAGTTCTCTGTAGTCGATGCACATGCGAAACGTTCCATCTTTCTTCTTCACAAAAAGGACAGGTGCACCCCAAGGCGAGGAGCTAGGACGCATGAATCCTTTATCAGTCAACTCTTGCAATTGACTGGCTAGCTCTTGCATTTCAGAGGGGGCTAACCTATAAGGAGACTTTGCAACTGGTGTAGCACCAGGTATAAGATCAATGCGGAATTCGACTTCTCTCAAGGGAGGAAGTCCTGAAATGTCGTCAGGAAAAACATGCTGGAAATCTTTTACTACTGGGATGTCTTCAAGTTTCTTCTCCATGGTTCCCTTTTTGACGACATGGGTTAAAAATGCGACATAATTCTTGCGGAGATATTTTCGAGCTTGAAGACAGGACATTAATCTGAGTCCTTTCGATGAAGTTTCTCCAAAGATTCGTAGAGTCTGATCGTTTGAAAGAGGAATGCGTATAAACTTTTCGCGGCATACAACTTCAGCCTGATGTTGGCTGAGCCAGTCCATACCAGTTATAATGTCAAAGCTTCCCAACTTCATAGGAATGAGGTCAACTGGAAAGTCGTGATCGTTTAAGGTGAGAGTACAATTTCGTATAATAGAGTTTAATGAGATCGGTTTCCCTTCAGCAACTTCTACTGTTATGGATTCCATAAGCTTATCACGAATTTGGTTTAGGATGGGTTCAAACTCTAAGGACACAAAACTTTTATCCGCGCCAATATCAAACAACATGGATGCATAACTACCGTTGATAAGAAACGTACCGTTAACCACATTGCTGTTAGCTCTAGCCTGATTAGCGTTGATGTTGAAAGCTCTTCCTCTTGCAGGTGGAGGAGCTTGGTTAGCTTGATTCACTGGATTTGCTTGGGCTTGGGCATTTATAATGCTCACCAAACACGGACAAGTGTTTCTAAAATGGCTTGGGTCTCCACAATTGTAGCAAGCCCGCAGAGGTTGCACCATGGGATAGTTGGGTTGGTAGTATGATTGGGCTAAATGTTGGGTAGGTGGTAGTAGTAGGGGTTGTTGGGCTTGACCCATTATTTGATGGTGGGTTTGGGTTGAGGGCTGGTGGCGGTTCGTTCGCTGAGGTATGCGACAGGTTTGAACAGTGTGACCTGCGCGACCACAGCCGGTGCAATGTTGGCAGGGATGATCAGGAAAGTGATGGTATTGGCAACGGTTGCATTTTGGTAATGGGCCAGAGTATGGCCTTTTATATGGTGCAGGTGAGGGGGCAACTTGGGTAATGGGTGCAGCAGGGATAGGGTAATTGGTTTGTGTGACAGCGAAGTTTCTGGTGTTACGTTTCCTATTGTTAGCAAACTTAGAGGAGGAGGTGAAATGGTTTGAAGTTTGGCCCTCAACGGGGGCTTTCTTTTTCTCCTCTTTAAATTTACCGTTGCGAATTCGATTCTCGGTCAGTTCAGTAGCTAGTTCCATAGCAGCTTCAAGGGTTGCTGGCGAAGTGCTGAGAACTGAATCTTGAATTTTCGAGGGAAGACCTCAAATATAATGCTCGACGAAACGGTAAACTGGGGTGAACAAGTTAGGGACCATCTGGTTCAACTCTAAAAACCTCTTGTTGTAGGAAGTATGATCTCCCTCCTTTTGCTTCAATGAATGAAATTCGTCCTCTAACTTTTTAATCTCACTTCTAGGACAGAATCGTCTCGTCATGATTTCCCTTAACTCCTCCCACGTTAAGGCCATTGCATCTTCGATTCCCCTCTTACCCTTTTCAGTATTCCACCAGGTAAGAGCTACCCCAAATAGTCTCCCGGTTGGGTATCGTACCTTGCGATCCTCGGGACAATCGCCGTTGAGGAAGGTGTTTTCCATTTCCTCAAACCAGTGGAGGAGAGCAGTGACACCTTCGGTCCCTTCAAATTTAGGAGGATCGCAAGACTTGAAATGTTTATATGAGCACTTTTTGGTAGGAGGGTTGCCGATGTTATAGTCTTCTTGCTGGGGAGGATCGGTGGGATTTGTGGCGAGAGCTTGTTGTACTTGAACCACAATGTCAGGAAGCACCGCGGCCATTTGTTTTGCGATTTGAGTGGCCAAGCGTTCGTGAGACCTTCCTGATCTTCTACCCCCTCGTTGTTGTCTAGCCGACATCTACAGGAACATACATAAGAAGATTGTGAGTTTATGGAGTCTTTTTAGGTGTCATGTGTCTTAAGAAAATGAAAATCACATAAATATCAATAATGCAACTACATCCATAGGATGTCTTGGGTTTGCTCATGTTGGGCCTCAAATGTCCCCCATACCTTCACCTCTATAGTCATGTGGGCCCCCATGACTATTGGCTTGGTAGGATTCACATTAGTATTGGCGGTTTAAACCTCGCATTACCCGAATGAAAACCACGAAATATGTTTACGAGATGTATGGTCGGAATGTGTCCAGGTGTAGACACAATGACAACTCAAAGTGGGGTTAGCTCACATGACATTTGGTATAGCATGCTTTGGCCTAATAGGTACTTCGTACTCTCATCGTTAGTCCTAGGTAGGCAAACTGGTCCTTTATTTTGGATTTATACGAATGCCAGCCTAGACAGGACGTTCCGACTACCGGTACTTGTACCCTTCCAGTTACTACATGTCCGTCATGAGAACTCACTTTGATGTGATTTGAAAATACAAAAATCATTGTAAAACAATCATGAAAATGATGTGATGTGCGCTTTCATGGATATGATATGTTATGAGAATATGATTCATGATAGGCATTATATAATAATATGTACTTATGAACATGCTTGCATAACATTGAATGTAACATTAAACATAAAACATATAAACATCATGAATTTTGCATGTAACACACAAAGTCTTAAAAATTTCTAATTAACTATAGTTTAGGCTCTAAGGGTCTAATAACCAATCCTATATCCCTATAGTCATGGCTCTGATACCAATCTGTCACACCCCGACCCGCAGCGGAATAAGAGTCGGGGCATAATTGGGTTATCACCAAAGCTCATGATATTTACTAATATGTTTCATATTCATTTAAGTCAAAATTACATTCTCAATAATCCGAACATGTTCATACAAATACAAAGAAAAATAATCAACTAAACAATCCAAGCTCTAAACCAGTTTATTCTTCTAAGCCAATCCTATGTGTTTCTTGCTGCAGCTGGATCACCTGTATCATGTGTAAAAATGGGGGGTTTTGGGTCAACATAAGTTGGCGAGTGAACCTTGTTAGATAAACATTTATTATTGATTTCTTGTTATCTTTATCAAGGAAAAATTGTGCAATAGTCATATATGAGCAAATGTAAATAATCATACAATAACAATAACAACCACAAACTATAACATACAATAACATACAATAACATATCAACTTGCATGAATATATAACATGAATGAAACTGTATATGTTGGCAACGTCACGTTCACGCTCATAATGTAATGGGGAACGGACGGCCTATGATGAATGTCTGTGCGATCAAGGCTCAATCGAATGGAGCCGATCGTATGTTGGCAACGCCCGGTTCACGCTCATAATGTAATGGGGAACAACTCAACGCTCATAATGTAATGGGGAGCGGCGGCCTATGATATTGCATGTACTGAAAATAATAAATTAAATCTAAACAATAACCACACAAACAGTTGATACAAGCTGAATACACAGTTGTTCATGGATATGATGTATGCACAATGATTTAAATATAATAAATGGTAAGACACATGATACACCACAAAAACGTGATTAAAACGGGGAATTTGTAGAGATTCACTCACATTGGGTGCGTTCGGTTGAAGATGATGAAATGCGCACGAGTTTGGAGGATTGGTCGACGAGACTTAACTAACCTAAATAATAACGGGAAGTATGGTAAATGAGTGGATTTTATTAATAATTTTAATAAGATTTTTTATATATATTTTTGTGAGTTTAAGGCTATTATCTATCTTTAAAAACATTATTTTTAAGTATTTTTAATTGATTTTTAAACTAAATAAATAAATAAAAATATAAAAAATGTTGACTTTTGCGTTGACCATTGACCGTTGACCGGGACTGTTGACTGTTTGACCAGTTCGAACGTGTATATGTATGCGCTGGGTGAGGCTCGAACCCGAGACCTCCCGTACGCGTGCACGCAGCTCTACCAACTGAGCTACGTGTCTAACCCGAAATAATTCTGTTTTTAATTATATTTATATACTATTTTAGTTTATTCAAAATTCTTTTATTTTCAAAAAGGGTTTTAATCATCGAACCGGAGTGTGCAACAGGTCTCGAACCCGGGACCTGTGGGTTGGTATTGCACATAGTCCACCGCTGGATTGTGTGTCTAACCTGGTTAATATACCGATTTTTATTATACTTAACATCTACCGTGAGTTAATCCGGTTCGGTTAGAAAAATAAAACATCTTTATTACAGAACATACGTGTGTGTCAAGGATCGAACTCGCGGCGTGTGATATATGTGCGCACACAGTCCACCGCTGGACTGTGTGTCTAACCCGAGATAATATCCAAATTATATTAAACTTATAAACAACCTAACTTTATCTTCTTCGTTACAATATCACAGACTACGATTACTCTACTGATTCTTGATTAATTCGATTGACAAACATTCAAATGACTAAAATGAAATGGCAGAGAAGATTTCGGAAGTAAACATACCGGAGAAACGATCTGTCTCAGAATTCCGGCGAAGTCGTCGGCTCTGTTTTTACGGATTTCGTCTGAGCGGACAGATTAACAATTTTGATTAGCTAGATGCGGAATTGAATCACTAAACAAGAATTACCAGAAGGTTTAGAAGGCTATACCGTTTCACAGCGAGAATTGAGAACTTTCAGAAGTTTTCCGGCGAGAGTTAATTATCCGATATCGTTGTCTGAAACTGATTCTGATTGGAGGGTTTGAGTTAGCAAAAGCTTAACAACTGATAGACGATGAAAGAAATGAGAGACTTACTGATTTGATGGAAGACACGGTTTTCCGGCGAAAGTCCGGCGAGTTCAAAAAGCTTTTCCGACGAACTGAAAGTAGTGCGAAAGTGAAATTTGAAGGTCTGCAGATGAGTTTGAGTCGCGAGAGGGGACTATGGTTGGAGTAATTCCGGATGTGCAGATTTTCGGTTATTAAAACCGAACATCACTTGAATTCAAGTCCATTCATGACTGAATTGATTAGAAATGTCGGTGTATCGGTTATTAACAGAAAATCGAGACCACTCAAACGTTTTGGACGTTTGAAAGCCGATTACGGTTACAGTCGGCGTAAACCGGTTGATTCTTGAGTGAAGTTATCATTTAATTGTTTCCTAGAATTCACAGAAAACATCAAGTGGCGGAGTGGTTATATGTGTGCGTGTTAAGTCTTATACTTACCCGGCTGACCCGGGTTCGAATCCCGGCAGCCGGTTTTCTTTTTTATTTATTTTATTTTCACTTTTTATTAATTATAGTTTTTAAATTCTAATTTGTTTATTAATTATGCAACGTTTAAAATTAAAATAAACAAAAATATGCAACGAAACATTTACAACTTGATATTCGATTACAAACGAAGCGGGTTTGGAAACCCGTTTTTGACAAATGTTACATTTGGAACATGAGAAATACAAAAATTGATGACATAAACGACCAGATATTTGATTTAATTAATTGTTCGTGCGTTTACTTTCTAAATATAGAAAGTGTGCGAAAACTGACGAAACACGAAATGATTTTTTCGTGTAAAATCGAATCCCTGTATCAATAAAACAGAGTTTTGAACCTGAGAATATAAAAAATTGCTGACATAAATGACCAGATATTTGTTTTAATTAATTGTTCGCGCGTTTACTTTCTAAATATAGAAAGCGTGTGAAAATTGACGAAACTCGAAATGAATTTTTTCGTGTAAATCTGAATCCCTATATCAATAAAACTGAGTTTGGCACCTGAGAAATACAAAAATTACTGACATAAACGAACATATATTTGATTTAACTAATTGTTCGCGCGTTTACTTTCTAAATATAGAAAGTGGGAAAGTGGGCGAAAACTGACGAAACTCGAAATAATTTTTTTCGTGTAAAATCGAATCCCTGTATCAATAAAACTAAGTTGTAACCTGAGAAATACAAAAGTTGCTGACATAAACAACCAGATATTTGATTTAATTAATTGTTTGGCTTTACTTTCAAAATATAGATATATAGAACGTGGGCGAAAACTAACGAAATTCGAAATTAATTTTTTCGTGCAAAATCGAATCCCTATATCAATAAAACTGAGTTTTGAAATTGAGAAATACAAAAAATGCTGACATAAACGACCAGATATTTGATTTAATTAATTCTTGCGCGTTTACTTTCTAAATATAGAAAGTGTGTGAAAACTGACGAAACTCGAAATTAATTTTTCGTGTAAAATCTAATCCCTGTATCAATAAAACTTAGTTTGGTACCTGAGAAATACAAAAATTGCTGACATAAACGACCAGATATTTGATTTAATTAATTGTTTGCGCGTTTACTTTCTAAATATAGAAAGTGTTCGAAAATTGACGAAACTCGAAATGAATTTTTTCGTGTAAATCCGAATCCCTGTATCAATAAAACATAGTTTGGAACCTGAGAAATATAAAAATTGCTGAAATAAACGACCAGATATTTGTTTTAATTAATTGTTCGCGCGTTTACTTTCTAAATATAGAAAGTGTTCGAAAATTGACGAAACTCGAAATGAATTTTTTCGTGTAAATCGGAATCACTATATCAATAAAACTGAGTTGGAACCTGAGAAATACCAAAATAGCTGACATAAACGACAATATAATTGATTTAACTAATTGTTCGCGCGTTTACTTTCTTTCTAAATATAGAAAGTGGGAAAGTGGGTGAAAACTGATGAAACTCGAAATAAGTTTTTTCGTGCAAAATCGAAACCATGTATCAATAAAACTGAGTTTAGAACTTGAGAAATACAAAAAAATACTGACATAAACGACCAGATATTTGATTTAATTAATTGTTCGCGCGTTTACTTTCTTAATATAGAAAGTGGGAAAGTGGGCTAAAACTGTCGAAATGATTTTTTTCCTGCAAAATCGAATCCCTGTATAATGATACTGAGTTTGGAACCTGAGAAATACAAAAATTGGTGACATAAACGACCAGATATTTGATTTAATTAATTGTTTGGCTTTACTTTCTAAATATAGAAATATAGAAAGTGGGCGAAAACTGACGAAATTCGAAATAAATTTTTTCGTGCAAAATCGAATCCCTATATCAATAAAACTGAGTTTTGAAATTGAGAAATACAAAAAATGCTGACATAAACGACCAGATATTTGATTTAATTAATTGTTCGCGCGTTTACTTTCTAACTATAGAAATATATAAAGTTGGCGAAAACTGACGAAACTCGAAATAAATTTTTTCGTGCAAAATCGAATCCCTTTATCAATAAAACTGAGTTTGGCACTTGGGAAATACCAAAAATGCTGACATAAACGACCAGATATTTGATTTAATTAATTGTTTGCGCGTTTACTTTCTAAATATAAGAAAGTGTGCGAAAACTGACCAAACTTGAAATGAATTTTTTCGTGTAAAATCGAATCCCTTTATCAATAAAACTGAGTTTGGAACCTGAGAAATACAAAAATTGTTGACATAAATGACCATGTATTTGATTTAATTTATTTTTCGCGCGAAAGTGGGCGAAAACTGAAGAAACTCGAAATGAATTTTTTCGTTCAAAATCGAATCCCTCTATCAATAAAACTGAGTTTGGAACTTGATAAAATACAAAAAATGCTGAAATAAATGACCAGATATTTGATTTAATTAATGGTTTGCGTGTTTATTTTCTAAATATTGAAAGTGTGCGAAAAGTGACGAAACTCGAAATGAATTTTTCGTGTAAAATCGAATCCCTGTATCAATAAAACTAAGTTTGTAAACTGAGAAGTACAAAAGTTGCTGACCAGATATTTGATTAATTAATTGTTTACGCGTTTACTTTCTAAATATAGAAAGTGTGGGAAAACTAACGAAACTCAAAATGAATTTTTCGTGTAAAATCGAATCCCTGTATCAATAAACTGAGTTTGGAACCTGAGAAATACAAGAATTGCTAACATAAACGACCATATATTTGATTTAATTCATTGTTCGCACGTTTACTTTCTAAATATAGAAAGTGGAAGTGAGAGAAAACTGACGAAACTCGAAATGAATTGTTTCGTGCAAATTCGAATCCCTGTATCAATAATACTGAGTTTGGAACCTGAGAAATACAAAAATGCTGACATAAACGACCAGATATTTGATTAATTCATTGTTCGTAGCGTTACTTTCTAAATATAAAAAGTGGAAAGTGGGCGAAAACTGAAGAAACTCGAAATGAATTTTTTGGTGCAAATCGAATCCGTATAATAAAACTAGTTTGGAATCTGATAAATACAAAAAATGCTAAATAAACTACCAGATATTTATTTAATTAATTGTTTGCGCGTTTAATTTCTAAATATAGAAAGTGTACGAAAACTGACGAAACTCGAAATGAATTTTTTTCGTGTGAAATCGAATCCCTGTATCAATAAAACTAAGTTTGTAAACTGAGAAATACAAAAGTTGCTGACATAAAAGACCAGATATTTGATTTAATTAATTGTTTCGCGTTTATTTTCTAAATATAGAATATAGAAAGTGGGCGAAGACTACGAAACTCGAAATAAATTTTTTCGTGCAAAATCAATCCCTATATCAATAAAACTGAGTTTGGAACTGATAAATACAAAAAATGCAGACATAAACGACCAATATTTTATTTAATTATTGTTTGCGCGTTTACTTTCTAAATATAAGGAAAGTGGGAAAACTGACCAAACTCAAATGAATTTTTCGTGTAAAATCGAATCCCTTTATCAATAAAACTGAGTTTGGAACCTGAGAAATACAAAAATTGCTGACATAAATGACCATGTATTTGATTTAATTTATTGTTCGCGCGATTACCTTTTAAATATAGAAAGTGAGAAAGTGGGCGAAAACTGAAGAAACTCGAAATGAATTTTTTCGTGCAAATCCCTCTATCAATAAAACTGAGTTTGGAACTTGATAAAATACAAAAAATGCTGAAATAAATGACCAGATATTTGATTTAATTTAAATTTGGTTTGCGCGTTTATTTTCTAAATATTGAAAGTGTGCGAAAACTGACGAAACTCGAAATGAATTTTTTCGTGTAAAATCGAATCCCTGTATCAATAAAACTAAGTTTGTAAACTGAGAAATACAAAAGTTGCTGACATAAACGACCAGATATTTGATTTAATTAATTGTTTACGCGTTTACTTTCTAAATATAGAAAGTGTGGGAAAACTAACGAAACTCAAAATGAATTTTTCGTGTAAAATCGAATCCCTGTATCAATAAACTGAGTTTGGAACCTGAGAAATACAAGAATTGCTAACATAAAAGACCATATATTTGATTTAATTCATTGTTCGCGCGTTTACTTTCTAAATATGGAAAGAGGGAAAGTGAGAGAAAACTGACGAAACTCAAAATGAATTGTTTCGTGCAAATTCGAATCCCTGTATCAATAATACTGAGTTTGGAACCTGAGAAATACAAAAATAGCTGACATAAATGACCATATATTTGATTTAATTCATTGTTCGTGCGTTTACTTTCTAAATATAGAAAGTGGGAAAGTGGGCGAAAACTGAAGAAACGCGAAATGAATTTTTTGGTGCAAAATAGAATCCCTGTATTAATAAAACTGCGTTTGGAATCTCAGAAATACAAAAAATGCTAACATAAACTACCAGATATTTTATTTAATTAATTGTTGCGCAGGTTTAATTTCTAAATATAGAAAGTGTGCGAAAACTGACGAAACTCGAAATGAATTTTTTCGTGTAAAATCGAATCCCTGTATCAATAAAACTAAGTTTGTAAACTGAGAAATACAAAAGTTGCTGACATAAACGACCAGATATTTGATTTAATTAATTGTTTGCGCGTTTATTTTCTAAATATAGAAAGTGTGGGAAAACTAACGAAACTCAAAATGAATTTTTCGTGTAAAATCGAATCCCTGTATCAATAAACTGAGTTTGGAACCTAGAAACACAAGAATTGCTAACATAAACGACCATATATTTGATTTAATTCATTGTTCGCAGCGTTTGCTTTCTAAATATGGAAAGTGGGAAAGTGAGAAAACTAACGAAACTCGAAATGAATTGTTTCGTGCAAATTCGAATCCCTGTATCAATAATACTGAGTTTGGAACCTGAGAAATACAAAAATAGCTGATATAAACGACCAGATATTTGATTTAATTCATTGTTCGTGCGTTTACTTTCTAAATATAGAAAGTGGGAATGTGGGCGAAAACTGAAGAAACTCGAAATGAATTTTTTGGTGCAAAATCGAATCCCTGTATTAATAAAACTGCGTTTGGAATCTGAGAAATACAAAAAATGCTAACATAAACTACCAATATTTTATTTAATTAATTGTTCGCGCGTTTAATTTCTAAATATAGAAAGTGTGCGAAAACTGACGAAACTCGAAATGAATTTTTTCGTGTAAAATCGAATCCCTGTATCAATAAAACTAAGTTTGTAAACTGAGAAATACAAAAGTTGCTGACATAAACGACCAGATATTTGATTTAATTAATTGTTTGCGCGTTTATTTTCTAAATATAGAAATATAGAAAGTGGGCGAAGACTGACGAAACTCGAAATAAATTTTTTCGTGCAAAATCAATCCCTATATCAATAAAACTGAGTTTGGAACTTGATAAATACAAAAAATGCAGACATAAACGACCAGATATTTGATTTAATTAATTGTTTGCGCATTTACTTTCTAAATATAGAAAGTGTGCGAAAACTGACGAAACTCAAAATTAATTTTTCGTGTAAAATCTAATCCCTGTATCAATAAAACTGAGTTTTAACCTAAGAAATACAAAAATTTCTGACATAAACGACCAGATATTTAATTTAATACATTGTTCGCGCATTTACTTTCTAAATATAGAAAGTGGGAAAGTGGGTAAGTGGGCAAAAACTGAAGAAACTCGAAATGAATTTTTTGGTGCAAAATCGAATCCCTGTATCAATAAAGCTGCGTTTGGAATATGAGAAATACAAAAAATGCTGACATAAATGACCAGATATTTGATATAATTAATTGTTCGTGCGTTTACTTTCTAAATATAGAAAGTGTGCAAAAACACACAAAACTCGAAATGATTTTTTCTTGTAAAATGGAATCCCTGTATCAATAAAACAGAGTTTGGAACCTGAGAAATATAAAAATTGCTGACATAAACGACCAGATATTTGTTTTAATTAATTGTTCGCGCGTTTACTTTCTAAATATAGAAAGTGTTTGAAAATTAACGGAAATGATTTTTTTCGTGTAAATCTGAATCCACATATCAATAAAATTGAGTTTGGTACCTGATAAATACAAAAATTACTGACATAAACGACCATATATTTGATTTAACTAATTGTTCGCGCGTTTACTTTCTAAATATAGAAAGTGGGAAAGTGGGCGAAAACTGACGAAACTCGAAATAAGTTTTTTCGTGCAAAATCGAAACCTTGTATCAATAAAACTGAGTTTGGAACTTGAGAAATACAAAAAAATGCTGACATAAACGACCAGATATTTGATTTAATTAATTGTTCGCGCGTTTACTTTCTAAATATAGAAAGTGAGAAAGTGGGCGAAAACTGTCGAAATGAATTTTTCGTGCAAAATCGAATCCCTGTATAATGATACTAAGTTTGGAACCTGAGAAATACAAATATTGCTGACATAAACGACCAGATATTTGATTTAATTAATTGTTCGCGCGTTTACTTTCTAAATATAGAAATATATAAAGTGGGCGAAAACTGACGAAACTCGAAATAAATTTTCTCGTGCAAAATCGAATCCCTTTATCAATAAAACTAAGTTTGGAACTTTAGAAATACAAAAAATGCTGACATAAATGACCAGATATTTGATTTAATTAATTGTTTGCGCGTTTACTTTCTTAATATAGAAAGTGTGCGAAAACTCACCAAACTCGAAAATGAATTTTTTCGTGTAAAATCGAATCCTTGTATCAATAAAACTGAGTTTGGAACCTGAGAAATACAAAAATAACTGACATAAATGACCATGTATTTGATTTAATTAATTGTTCGCGCGATTACTTTCTAAATATAGAAAGTGGGAAAGTGAGCGAAAACTCAAGAAACTCGAAATGATTTTTTCGGGCAAAATCGAATTCCTCTATCAATAAAACTGAGTTTGCAACTTGAGAAATACAAAAATGCCGAAATAAATGACCAGACATTTGATTTAATTAATGGATTGCGCGTTTACTTTCTAAATATAGAAAGTGTGCGAAAACTGACGAAACTCGAAATTAATTTTTTCGTGTAAAATCGAATCCCTGTATCAATAAAACAGAGTTTGGAACTTGAGAAATATAAGAATTGCTGACATAAACGACCAGATATTTGTTTAATTAATTGTTCGCCGTTTACTCTTCTTAAATATAGAAAGTGTGCGAAAATCGACGAAACTCGAAATGAATTTTTTGGTGTAAAAATGAATCTCATATCAATAAAACTGAGTTTGGAACCTGAGAAATACAAAAATTGCTGACATAAACGACCATATATTTGATTTAACTAATTGTTTTCGCGTTCACTTTCTAAATATAGAAAGTGGGAAAGAAGGCGAAAACTGACGAAACTTGAAATAAGTTTTTTCTTGCAAAATCGAAACCCTGTATCAATAAAACTTAGTTTGTAACTTGAGATACAAAAACTGCTGACATAAACGACCAGATATTTGATTTAATTAATTAAATATAGAAAGTGGGAAAGTGGGCGAAAACTGAAGAAACTAGAAATGAATTTTTTAGTGCAATATCGAATCCCTGTATCAATAAACTGCGTTAGGAATCTGAGAAATACAAAAAATGCTGACATAAACGACCAGATATTTGATTTAGTTAATTGTTTGCGCGTTTACTTTATAAATATAGAAAGTGTGCGAAAACTGACGAAACTCGAAATGAATTTTTTCGTGTAAAATCGAATCCCTGTATCAAGAAAACTGAGTTTGTAAACTGAGAAATACAAAATTTGCTGACATAACGACCAGATATTTGATTTAATTATTTGTTTGCGCGTTTACTTTATAAATATAGAAATATAGAAAGTGGGCGAAAACTGACGAAACTCGAAATAAATTTTTTCGTGCAAAATCGAATCCCTATATCAATAAAACTGAGTTTGGAACTTGATAAATACAAAAAATGCAGACATAAACGACCAGATATTTGATTTAATTAATTGTTTGCGTGTTTACTTTCTAAATATAGAAAGTGTGCGAAAACTGACCAAACTAGAAATTAATTTTTTCGTGTAAAATCTAATCCCTGTATCAATAAAACTGAGTTTGAACCTCAGAAATACAAAAATTGCTGACATAAACGACCAAATATTTAACTTAATTCATTGTTCGTGCGTTTACTTTCGAAATATAGAAAGTGGGAAAGTGGGAAAGTGGGCAAAAACTGAAGACACTCGAAATCACTTTTTTGGTGCAAAATCGAATTCCTGTATCAATAAAACTGCGTTTGGAATATAAGAAATACAAAAAATGCTGACATAAACGACCAGATATTTGATTTAATTAATTGTTCATGCATTTACTTTCTAAATATAGAAGTGTGCGAAAACTGACCAAACTCGAAATGATTTTTTCGTGTAAAATCGAATCCCTGTATCAATAAAACTGAGTTTGGAACCCGAGAAATACAAAAATTGCTGACATAAACGACCAGATATTTGTTTTAATTAATTGTTCGCGCGTTTACTTTCTAAATATAGAAAGTGTGCGAAAATTGATGAAACTCGAAATGAATTTTTTCGTGTAAATCTGAATCCCTATATCAATAAAACTGAGTTTGGCACCTGAGAAATATAAAAATTGCTGACATAAACGACTATATATTTGATTTAACTAATTGTTCTCGCGTTTACTTTCTAAATATACAAAGTGGGAAAGTGGGCGAAAACTGACGAAACTCGAAATAAGTTTTTTCGTGCAAAATCGAAACCCTGTATCAATAAAACTGAGTTTGGAACTTGAGAAATACAAAAAAATGCTGACATAAACGACCAGATATTTGATTTAATTAATTGTTCGCGCATTTACTTTTTAATATAGAAAGTGCGAAAGTGTGAGAAAACTGTCGAAATAAATTTTTTCGTGCAAAATCGAATCCCTGTATAATGATACTGAGGTTGGAACCTGAGAAATACAAAACTGCTGACATAAACGACAAGATATTTGATTTAATTGATTGTTCGCGCGTTTACTTTCTAAATACAGAAAGTGGGAAAGTGGACGAAAACTGTCGAAATGAAATTTTGGTGCAAAATCGAATCCCTGTATAATGATACTGAGTTTGGAACATGAGAAATACAAAAATTGCTGACATAAACGACCAGATATTTGATTTAATTAATTGTTCGCGGGTTTACTTTCTAAATATAGAAATATATAAAGTGGGCGAAAACTGAATAAACTCGAAATAATCTTTTTCGTGCAAAATCGAATCCCTTTATCAATAAAACTGAGTTTGGAACTTAAGAAATACCAAAAATGCTGACATAAACCACCAGATATTTGATTTAATTAATTGTTTGCGCGTTTACTTTCTTAATATAGAAAGTGTGCGAAAACTGACGAAACTCGAAATGAATTTTTCGTGTAAAATCGAATTCTTGTATCAATAAAACTTAGTTTGGAACCTGAGAAATACAAAAATTGCTGACAAAAATGACCATGTATTTGAATTAATTAATTGTTCGCGCTATTACTTTCTAAATATAGAAAGTGGGCGAAAACTGAAGAAACTCGAAATAAATTTTTTCGTGCAAAATTGAATCCCACTATCAATAAAACTGAGTTTGGAACTTGATAAAATACAAAAATTGCTGAAATAAATGACCAGATATTTGATTTAATTAATGGTTTGCGCGTTTATTTTCTAAATATTGAAAGTGTGTGAAAACTGACGAAACTCGAAATGAATTTTTTCTGTGTAAAATCGAATCCCTGTATCAATAAAACTGAGTTTGGAACCTGAAAAATACAAAAATTGCTAACATAAACGACCAGATATTTGATTTAATTCATTATTCACGCGTTTACTTTCTAAATATAGAAACTGGGAAAGTGGGGGAAAACAAAACTGACGAAACTTGAATTTTTCGTGCAAAATCGAAACCCTGTATCAATAATACTGAGTTTGAAACCTGAGAACTACAAAAATGCTGACATAAACGACCAGATATTTGATTTAATTAATTGTTCGCGCGTTTACTTTCTAAATATAGAAAGTGTGCGAAAACTGACGAAACTCGAAATGAATTTTTTCGTGTAAAATCGAATCCCTGTATCAATAAAACTGAGTTTGGACCCTGAGAAATACAAAAATTGCTGACATAAACGACCAGATATTTGATTTAATTAATTGTTCGCGCGTTTACTTTCTAAATATAGAAAGTGGGAAAGTGGGCGAAAACTGAAGATACTCGAAATGAATTTTTTCGTGCAAAATCGAATCCCTCTATCAATAAAACTGAGTTTGGAACTTGAGAAATACGAAAAATGCTGAAATAAATGACCAGATGTTTGATTTAATTAATGGTTTGCGCGTTTACTTTCTAAATATAGAAAGTGTGCGAAAACTGACGAAACTCGAAGTGAATTTTTTCGTGTAAAATCGAATCCCTCTATAAAAAAAAGTGAGTTTTGAACCTGAGAAATACAAAAATTGCTCACATAAACGACCAGATATTCGATTTAATTCATAGTTCGCGCGTTTACTTTCTAAATATAGAAAATCGGAAAGTGGGCGAAAACTGAAGAAACTCGAAATAATTTTTTTCGTGCAAAATCGAATCCCGGTATCAATAATACTGAGTTTGGAACCTGAGAAATAAAAAAATACTGAAATAAACGACCAGATATTTGTTTTTATTAATTGTGCGCCTTTACTTTCTAAATATAAAAATATAGAAAGTGGACGAAAACTAACGAAACTCCAAATGAATTTTTTCCGTTGAAAATCGAATCCCTTTATCAATAAAACTGAGTTTGGAACCTGCGAAATACAAAAATAGCTCACATAAAGGACCATATATTTGATTTAATTAATTGTTCGCGCGGTTACTTTCTAAATATAGAAAGTCGGCGAAAACTAACAAAATTCAAAATGTAATTTTTCATGCAAAATCGAATCTCGGTATCAATAAAACTGAGTTTGGAACCTGAAAAATACAAAAATTGCTGACATAAATGACCAGATATATGATTTATTTAATTGTTCGCGTGTTTACTTTCTAAATATAGAAAGTGGGAAAGTGGGCGAAAACTGACGAAACTTAAAATGAATTTTATCGTGCAAAATAGAATCACGTAATCAATAAAACTTAGTTTGGAACTTGAGAAATACAAAAATTGCTGACATAAACGACCAGATATTTGATTTAATTATTTGTTCACGCGTTTACTTTCTAAATATAGAAAGTGTGCAAAAACTAAGGAAACTCGAAATGAATTTTTTCGTGTAAAATCGAATCCATGTATCAATAAAACTGAGTTTGGAACCGGAGAAATACAAAAATTGTTGACATAAACGACTAGATATTTGATTTAATTAATTGTTCGCGCGTTTACTTTCTAAATATAGAAAGTGGGAAAGTGGGCGAAAACAAACGAAACTCAAAATTAATTTATTCGTGCAAAATCGAATCCTTGTATCAATAATACTGAGTTTGAAACCTGAGAAATACAAAAATTGCTGACATAAACGACCAGGTATTCGATTTAATTAATTGTTCACGCGTTTACTTTCCAAATATAGAAAGTGTGTGAAAAGTGACGAAACTCGAAATGAATTTTTTCGTGTAAAATCGAATCGATGTATCAATAAAACTGAGTTTAGAACCTGAGAAATACAAAAATAGCTGACATAAACGACCAGATATTTGATTTAATTAATTGTTCGCGCGTTTACTTTCTAAATATAGAAAGTGGGAAAGTGGGCGAAAACTGAAGAAACTCGAAATGATTTTTTTCGTGCAAAATCGAATCCCTGTATCAATAAACTGCATTTGGGACCTAAGAAATACAAAAAATGCTGACATAAACGGCCAGATATTTGATTTAATTAATTGTTCGCGCGTTTACTTTCTAAATATAGAAAGTGTGCAAAAACTGACGAAACTCGAAATGAATTTTTTCGTTGAAAATAGAATCCCTGTATCAATAAAACTGAGTTTGGAACCTGAGAAATATAAAAATTGCTGACATAAACAGCCAGATATTTGATTTAATTAATTGTTCGCGCGCTACTTTCTAAATATAGAAAGTGGGAAAGTTGGCGAAAACTAACCAAACTCGAAATGAATTTTTTCGTGCAAAATCGAATCCCGGTATCAATAAACTGAGTTTGGAACCTAAGAAATATAAAAATTGCTTACATAAATGACCAGATATTTAATTTATTTAATTGTATGCGCGTTTACTTTCTAAATATCGAAAGTGTGCGAAAACTGACGAAACTCGAAATGAATTTTTCGTATAAAATCGAATCGCTGTATCAATAAAACTGAGTTTAGAACCTGAGAAATACAAAAATTGCTGACATAAACGACGAGATATTTGATTTAATTAATTGTTCACGCGTTTACTTTCTAAATATAGAAAGTGGGAAAGTGGGCGAAAACCGAAGAAACTCGAAATGAATTTTTCGGTGCAAAATCGAATCCCTGTATCAATAAAACTGAGTTTGGAACCTGAGAAATATAAAATTGCTGGCATAAATGACCAGATATTTGATTTAATTCATTGTTTGCGCGTTTACTTTCTAAATATAGAAAATGTGCAAAAACTGACGAAACTCGAAATGAATTTTTTCGTGTAAAATCGAATCCCTGTATCAATAAAACTGAGTTTGGAACCTGAGAAATACAAAAAATGCTGACATAAACAACCAGGTATTTGATTTAATTAATGGTTTGCGCGTTTACTTTCTAAATATAGAAAGTGTGAGAAAACTGACGAAACTCGAAATGAATTTTTCGTGTAAAATCGAATACCTGTATCAATAAAACTTAGTTTGGAACCTGAAAATTCAAAAATTGATGACATAAACGACCAGATATTTGATTTAATTCATTGTTCGCGCGTTTACTATCTAAATATAGAAATTGGGAAAGTGGGCGAAAACTCAGGAAACTCGAAATGAATTTTTCGTGCAACATCGAATCCCTGTATCAATAATACTCAGTTTTGAACCTGAGAAATACAAATATTGCTGATATAAACGACCTGATATTTGTTTTAATTAATTGTTCTCGCGTTTACTTTCTAAATATAGAAATATTGAAAGTGGACGAAAACTAACAAAACTCGAAATGAATTATTCCGTGCAAAATCGAATCCCTGTATCAATAAAACTGAGTTTGGTACCTGAGAAATACAAAAATTGCTGGCATAAATGACTAGATATTTGATTTAATTAATTGTTCGCGCGTTTACTTCCTAAATATAGAAAGTGGGAAAGTGGGCGAAAACTAAGGAAACTCGTAATAAATTTTTTTGTGCAAAATCGAATCCTTGTATAATGATTTTGAGTTTGGAACCTGAGAAATTCAAAAATTGCTGCATAAACGACAAGATATTTGATTTAATTAATTGTTCGCGCGTTTACTTTCTAAATATAGAAATATAGGAAGTGGGCGAAAACTGACGAAACTCGAAATAAATTTTTTCGTGCAAAATCGAAACCTTATATCAATAAAACTAAGTTTGGAACCTGAGAAATACAAAAATTGCTGACATAAAAGACAAGATATTTGATTTAATTAATTGTTCGCGTGTTTACTTTCTAAATATAGAAAGTGGGAAAGTGGGCGAAAATTGACGAAACTCGAAATGAATTTTTTCGTGCAAAATCGAATCTCGGTATTAATAAAACTGAGTTTGAAACCTGAGAAATACAAAAATTGCTGACGTAAATGACCAAATATTTTATTTATTTATTTATTTGTTCGAATGTTTACTTTCTAAATATAGAAAGTGGGAAAGTGGGCGAAAACTAACGAAATTCGAAATGAATTTTTTCATGCAAAATCGAATGCCGTAATCGATAATACTGAGTTTGGAACGTGAGAAATACAAAAATTGCTAACATAGACGACCAGATATTTTATTTAATTAATTGTTCGCGCGTTTACTTTCTAAATATACAAAGTGTGCGAAAACTAACGAAACTCGAAATGAATTTTTTCGTATAAAATCGAATCCGTGTATCAATAAAACTGAGTTTGGAACCTGAGAAATACAAATATTGTTGACATAAACCACCAGATATTTTATTTATTTAATTTTTCGTGCGTTTACTTTCTAAATATAGAAAGTGGGAAAGTGGGAGAAAACTGACGAAACTCGAAATTAATTTTTTCGTGTAAAATCGAATCCTTGTATCAAGAATACTGAGTTTGGACCTGAGAAATACAAAAAATGGTTACATAAACGACCAGATATTTGATTTAATTAATTGTTCGTGCGTTTACTTTATAAATATAGAAATATAGAAAGTGGGCGAAAACTGACGAAACTCGTAATAAATTTTTTCGTTCAAAATCAAATTTCTGTATCAATAAAACTGAGTTTGGAACCTGAGAAATACCAAAATTGCTGACATAAACGACCAGATATTTGATTTAATTAATTGTTCACGCGTTTACTTTCAAAATATAGAAAGTGTGCGAAAAATGACGAAACTCGAAATGAATTTTTCCGAGTAAAATCGAATCGTTGTATCAATAAAACTGAGTTTAGAACCTGAGAAATACAAAAATTGCAAACATAAACGACCAGATATTTGATTTAATTAATTGTTTGCGCGTTTACTTTCTAAATATAGAAAGTGGGAAAGTGGAAAACTGAATAAACTCGAAATGAATTTTGTGCAAAATCGATCCCGTGTGTCAATAAAACTGCGTTTGGAACCTGAGAAATACAAAAAATGCAGACATAAATGACCAGATATTTGATTTAATTAATTGTTCGCGCGTTTACTTTCTAAATATAGAAAGTGTGCGAAAACTGACGAAACTCGAAATTAATTTTTTCGTGTAAAATCGAATCCCTATATCAATAAAACTAAGTTTGGAACCTGAGAAATATAAAAATTGCTGACATAAACGACCAAATATTTGATTTAATTAATTGTTCGCGCGTTTACTTTCTAAATATAGAAAGTGGGAAAGTTGGCGAAAACTGATGAAACTCGAATTGAGTTCTTTCGTGCAAAATCGAATCCCGGTATCAATAATACTGAGTTTGGAACCTGAGAAATAAAAAAATGCTGAAATAAACGACCAGATATTTGTTTTTATTAATTGTGCGCCTTTACTTTCTAAATATAGAAAGTGTGCGAAACTGACGAAACTCGAAATGAATTTTTCTGTGTAAAATCAAATCGCTGTATCAATAAAACTGAGTTTGGAACCTGAGAAATACAAAAATTGCTGACATAAACGACCAGATATTTGATTTAATTAATTGTCCACGCGTTTACTTTCTAAATATAGAAAATGGGCGAAAACTAAAGAAACTCGAAATGAATTTTTTCGTGCAAAATCGAATCCATGTATCAATAAAACTGCGTTTGGAACCTGATAAATACAAAAAATGCTGACATAAAAGACCAGATATTTGATTTAATTAATTGTTCACGCGTTTTCTTTCTAAATATAGAAAGTGTGCGAAAACTCACGAAACTCGAAATGAATTTTTTCGTGTAAAATCGAATCCCGGTATCAATAAACTGAGTTTGGAACCTAAGGAATAAAAAAATTGCTTACATAAACGACCAGATATTTGATTAATTTAATTGTTCGCGCGTTTACTTTCTAATATAGAAAGTTTGCGAAAACTAACGCAACTCGAAATGAATTTTTTCGTGTAAAATCGAATCGCTGTATCAATAAAACTGAGTTTGGAACCTGAGAAATACAAAAATTGCTGAGATAAACGACCAAATATTTGATTTAATTAATTGTTCGCGCGTTTACTTTCTAAATATAGAAAGTGGGAAAATGGGCGAAAACTGAAGAAGCTCCAAATGAATTTTTTTCGTGCAAAATCGAATCTCTATATCAATAAAACTGAGTTTGGAACCTGAGAAATACAAAAATTGCTGACCTAAACTGTCACACCCCGACCCGCAGCGGAAAAGGTGATCGGGGCATGATTGGGTTTTCATCAAAGCTCATGACATTTATATAATGTTTCATATTTATTATTACAATTTAAAGGAAATCATACAATCATATCATACAAGTTCAACATGTTCTATACATCTTTCTAGGCTTCATTATTTTTCTTCTAAGGCACTTTCCTATGTGTTCCTTGCTTCATCCTGTCCACCTGTATCATGTGTAAAAATGGTTTTTGGATCAACAAAAAGTTGTCGAGTGAATCCTATTAAAACATTTAAACGTGTTTATTGAATTGATTATAAAATAAAGTGCATAACCACATATGAGTAAATGTAGATGTAAATTTATTCACAAAACATTTAATATTAAATATTGCACACACATACAACAATAGATTGTTTTGAGGCACGCGTTGTTCAACTCGTCTCCCATGAGGAACTGATGGGCCTAATGAATGAGTTTTGAGGCACGCGTTGTTCTACGAACTGATGGGCCTAATGAATGAGTTTTAAGGCACGCGTTGTTCAACTCGTCTCCCACGAGGAACTGATGGGCCTAACAAATAATTTGCATACAACTGGACAATATGTAATACATAACAACAAACAATATTTACATTCTAAGTTTAGATCATAATATGGTATAGCACGAGTTTGAATAAACGAATTAGTTTAAGCGACACATGATTCACCCTAAAACCTGAATAAAAAGGGGAATTTGTAAGAATTCACTCACATTGGGTGCGTTCGTTTGATGATGTTGAATGCGCACGAGTTTGGAGTGTTGATCGACGAGAAATAACTAACCTAAATAATACGGAAAGGTACGATAAACAAGTAGATTTTATTAACAATTTTAATAAGGTTTTTAGATTTATTTTTGTGAGTTTAAGGTTATTTTCTAACTTTAAAAACATTATTTTTAAGTATTTTTAATTGATTTTTAAATTAAATAAATAAATAAAAATATAAAAACAATGTTGACTTTTTGGGTTGACCATTGACCATTGACTGTTGACTGTTTGACTGTGACTGTTGACTGTTTGACCGGTTCGATCGTGTGTACGTATGCGCTGGGTGAGGCTCGACCCCGAGACCTCCCGTACGCGTGCACGCAGCTCTACCAACTGAGCTACGTGTCTAACCCGAAATATTTCTGTTTTTAATTATATTTATGCACTATTTAATTTAATCAGAATTCATTTTTTAAAAAGATTTTAATTATATCGAACCGGTGCCGTCAACAGGTCTCGAACCCGGGACCTGTGGTTTAGTGTTGCACACAGTCCACCGCTGGACTGTGTGTCTAACCTGGTTAATATACTGATTTTTATTATACTTAACATCTTACAGTGAGTTAACCCGGTTCGGTTAAAAAAAAACATTTTTATTTCCGAGGATAGGGTCGTGATAGGGATCGAACTCGAGACGTTTGCTGTGTGTTTGCACACAGTCCACCGCTGGACTGTGTGTCTAACCCGGTTTATTATTTTGTTTTAATTTCACTTATACATTAGTTCGAATTCATCTTCTTCATTCAAAACACAGACAACGATATTCAACTGTTTCTAGTTAAATTCAATTAACGAACTTTATAAGCGATTGTAATGCGATGAAATAGAGAGAGTTTTGGAAATGAATGTACCGAACATATGTCTTTCTCAGAACTCCGGCAAGGATCGTCGGCTCTGTTTTGTGAACTCCGTCTGTTCGGATCGATTAACAGTTTTGATTGATTAGATGTGAAATTGAGTTACTAAACAATGATTAACAGAAGGTTTAGGTGATTATACCGATTCACAGTGTGATTCTGGAAATTCCAGAAGTTTTCCGGCGAAAGCAGATATTCGGCAACGTCGTCTGGGATTGATTCTGGGTGATGGATTGATGTTAGTAATAGTCCAACAATGGATTGAAACAGAAAGAGTCGAGGTATTTACCGTTTTGATGAAAGTCTCGGTTTTTCGGCGACTTGCAGAGAATTCCGGCGATGTATTTCTTGCGACAGAGATTCTTCAGGGAGTTTAAGGTGAGTGTGGGTGATGTTGGTATGAGCTCTAAAAATCTTATTTTAGAGTAATCAGAAGGGATGGAATGAATTCGGTTTTCCGGCGATAATTTCCGGTTAACTTGCATAGGATTCCGGCGACTTGCGGCGAGGTTTTCTGAGCGAATTGGAGAGTGTAAGTTTGATAAACTCGCGAGCTCAACTGATGAATAAAGTATAACTCGGATTTAATTACATTCTCGGTTTCGAATTCAAATTATACGGTTATGGTTTGACGATTTGAATGAGAGACTTTAAGTTTTTTCAGTTATAACCGACGTTGATGTTAAAGCATCCGTTAAGTCAAAAGAAAACGTCCAAGATTGGCGAAGTCGTCGGGATTTCCAGCGAGAGTGATTTGGGCGCGCTGAGCGACTGAATTCAACTTCGAGTTTCATTATATGTATTAGTTTTTTTGATATATCAACAAATAACACAAGTGGCGGAGTGGTAGGATATGCGTGAGTTAAGTCTTTGAGGTAGACCCGGCTGACCCGGGTTCGAAACCCGGCATCAACAATTTATTTTTATTTCATTATTTATTATAAATTTTCAATTATAGATTTTAAATTCTAAATTGTTTATTAATTATGTATTGTTTAAAATTAAAATAACTCATAAATACGCAATGAAAATTTTAACTGGATGTTCGGTTAATAAACGAAGCGGGTTTTTTGACGGATGTTACATAAACGAACAGATATTTGATTTAATTAATTTTTCGCGCGTTTACTTTTTAAATATAGAAAGTGTGCGAAAACTGACGAAACTTGAAATGAATTTTTTCGTGTAAAATCGAATCCCTGTATCAATAAAACTGAGTTTGGAACCTAAGAAATACAAAAATTGCTGACATAAACAACCAGATATTTTATTTAATTAATTGTTCGCGCGTTTCCTTTCTAAATATAGAAAGTGTGAAAGTGGACGAAAACTGACGAAACTCGAAATGCATTTTTTCGTGCAAAATCGAATCCCTATATCAATAATACTGAGTTTGGAACCTAAGAAATAAAATAATTAATGACATAAACGACAAGATATTTGATTTAATTAATCGTTCGCGCGTTTACTTTCTAAATATAGAAATATAAAAAGTGGGTGAAAACTGACGAAACTCGAAATAAATTTTTTCGTTTAAAATCGAATCCTTGTATCAATAAAACTGAGTTTGGAACCTGAGAAATATCCAAATTGCTAACTTAAACGACCAGATATTTGATTTAGTTAATTATTCGCGCGTTTACTTTCAAAATATAGAAAGTGTGCGAAAAATGACGAAACTCGAAATGAATTTTTCCGTGTAAAATCGAACGTTGTATCAATAAAACTGAGTTTAGAACCTGAGAAATACAAAAATTGCTAACATAAACGACCAGATATTTGATTTAATTAATTGTTCACGCGTTTACTTTATAAATATAGAAAGTGGGAAAGTGGGCGAAAACTGAATAAACTCGAAATGAATTTTTTCGTGCAAAATCGAATCCCTGTGTCAATAAAACTGCGTTTGGAACCTGAGAAATACAAAATAATGCTGACATAAACGACCAGATATTTGATTTAATTAATTGTTCGCGCATTTACTTTCTAAATATAGAATGTGTGCGAAAACTGACGAAACTTGAAATGAATTTTTTCGTGTAAAATCGAATCCCTGTATCAATAAAACTGACTTTGGAACCTGAGAAATACAAAAATTGCTGTCATAAACGACCAGATGTTTGATTTTATTATTTGTTCGCGCGTTTACATTCTAAATATAGAAAGTGGGAAAGTGGGTGAAAACTGACGAAACTCGAAATGAATTTTTTTGTGCAAAATCGAATCCTGGTATCAATAAACTGAGTTTGGAACCTAAGAAATACAAAAATTGCTTACATAAATGACCAGATATTTGATTTCATTAATTGTTCGCGCGTTTACTTTCAAAATATAGAAAGTGTGCGAAAACTGACGAAACTCAAAATGAATTTTTCCGTGGTAAAATCGAATCCCGGTATCAATAAAGTGAGTTTGGAACCTAAAATAGAAAAATTGCTTACATAAACAACCAGATATTTGATTTAATTAATTGTTCGCACCGTCTTTGAAACTCCTCCTTCTTCCTCACAAAAGGAAAAGGTTGTAGACACAGTGACACCACTTTATGAAGCTCTAGATCCACTTGTGTCTATCTTCCACAGCCCCTCTCCCAGGGCAATGTCGCTTTCTACTCAACCACCTTCACCGATACCTTCACTTCCACCCACAATTGTACCATTGCTGAATGCAATTGAATTAGTTCAGACACAAACCAGCACTTCTCAACAACCTATTACTGAGAATATACTTTATCCAATGGCTGGGTCTGATTCTTTATTCATTGCTAGCCCATCAGCAAATGAAGAAGCTACATCCCTTGGGTTACATGTAACCCTTGGTGATATTTCAACACAGGCAGCCACTACAATTGCTGAACTCCCTAGTTCTCAGTTCGACAGTGGTTTCATTAATAAGACTTGGTTGAAGGCAACCACTGCTGAGGCAACAACTGTTACCTCTATTGTGGGAAGTCCCTAGTACCAAGACAAAGGGGCATCTATGTTTGAAGCTGGTCCTAAAACCACTGCTCATGATAACATAGATATAACTACCACCACTGGTAGGAGTTCAGATGATCCTATTAAATTAGGTGATGATCTAAAATACCAGGATTTGACGGAGAGAGTGACCAGAATAGAAAACCCTGTTGGTGAAATCAAAGATTTACTAAAGCAGATGATAGCTACAAAAGTCAACCCTCTGGTCTATCCACTGCTAATTTCAAAGAAGCTCTTAACCCTCTGTTAAAGCCATCAAAGCATATCTACTCACAACCACTGGCCATGCACCTCCAACGGTTATATTTGTTACAACTGATGAAGCCAAAAAGGGGGAGAAACCTTTGGGTCCAAAGAAGCTAACAATAGATTATGATAAGGCTAGACCAACAGTACATATCCCAAGGCCTGATGGTTCAAAGAAGATTGATTTGGCTGATGAAATTGTGGCCAAGGCAAGGGGTATCACAAGAAGAATGTGATTGAGGAGAGTAGAGTGTTGGTTGAGAAAAAGATTGATCAGCAAAAACAAAAAGGAGAGGTTGGTACTTCTTCAAAAAGAGCTCCTGCTAGAAAAGCCAGGCAACCAACATCCACACCTCCTAAAACTAAGCCTGAACCAAGTCCAACCGTTAAAACCTCTGCCTCTCAAAAACTATCACATCTTCAAAACCACAACCCACATCCACACAAGCAGATGTTACAGCAACTGTTGTGTCAACATCTGTTGATACAACAGAGGTTGCAATAGATGCATCTCTATCCATTGCCATAATCACATTTCCCACATCAACTCAACCATTATCTACACCACCAAAAATCCCACAACCACCATCACCCACCTTAAGGTTTAAAAGGAGAAAAATCACAAAAGTGATAAATGATGATGAGATCTCTGCACCTCTTTCACTATCATCAACACCAGTGATCCCCACATTAGTGCTTACAACTTCTTCAACTCTTAAAGTCATTCCTGCATCAAAATTGTATCCTCTTGATTTACCAGCAGTCAGGGAAGATATTTTAAGTTTCTTTTCAGAGGAGGACCCTGACAAAAGAACAATTCTATCCCTTGATGGCTATCAAAGACCAGCAAATGTTGATGCTTATCTAGAATTGAAAAAGAAGCAAGCAGAGGATATTGCCAAAAGAGAATCAGCTGGTAAAAATGATAGAGAAATACATATTATCATGTCCTTTCAGCTGAGTAAGGTCACCATTCTGCAAAACTTTGTCAAGGATCTGAGCAACCAGTTGTTAGTAAGGGAAGATAAGTTGCTCAAGAGTGAACTCATTGAGTTTATCATGGAAAAGAAGATGTATAAGGCAACAAGGCCAAAGTTCAGGGATTAGAGCATAGATGAGCTGAGAGAAGAAATCAATAGAATGAAAGAAATGTTGAAAGACCCTCTCAAAAAGCCAACTCCTCCCAACTGGGATTTATACAAGAAATACATCTCTGAAAATATATTGAAGTTGAAGAGAATGAAGCAAGAACTGATCCAAAATCATTATGGTTCCAAAAACCAAGTGATGAGATGGGGTGAGGTGAGGGTGATAGACACCTACAAAAGTTTGGAAGAGAGAAGGAAAAAGGATCCACCCATGCCTCCCAAGCTTGATTACTCAAAAGAAGATGCTATCCTCGGAGCTTAACTCTCCAAAAGGTCCAGCTCAACATCTGCCCATTCCACACTTGCCCTGCAACACAGGAAAAAGCAAGGGGAGATGAATGAAAAGACTTACAAAGAGTTTGAGGATACATTTATCAAAGAAGAGATTCAGAATATGATTAATTATCACACAGATGATACAAGTGCCAAGCTGGCTAAAGACTTATCAATGTTAGCTCATTCATAAACCTCAGCAATAAAAGAATCAGACCCAAAAATTCTAAAATGGAAGGTCGATAAAGAACCCATGAATTCACATTGCTCAAGTCTGATGGTGCAGCCACTAAACTACCCATGGAAGCTGCTATGAGCTTACAGTAGAAGCCTTCCAAGAACTACTATGTTTAGAGCTGGTGAAGGATGCTGATGACATGGAATCTCTTAAATTTGAACTTCAATTCAAAGGTCAAATAAGAGAATTTCTTCTAAGAAATAAAAACCAAGAATAAAGTGTTTTGGCATCATCTGTTCCAGGGGAGGATTGTTGGGATTGAACCCTATGAAAGGAACAGATGATATAAAGCCAAACAACAATATCCGAGCTTTGGTTTAACTATCAGAGGTTACATCCTCTGATGTACTTACACGGCTTTCCATAAAGACTGCTTATCCTATCAGCTTCCTTCACAAAGCTTCAAGGTCCGCCAGAGTTAACAAGGAAAGAGGATAGGAATTAGAGTTTAGTCATTAGCTTAGTTAATCAATGTAACAGTGCCAAGCACTGGTAGTTAGTATAAGCAGTGTTTAGAGTTAGTTACATATGTTTCCTGTCACTATCAACCCTGACGTCATCAAAGATGCTCAGAGGTTAGATAGTTAGTATAAATAGGCAACTCTTGTAACCTTTAAACTCATCTCTTAAAAGATCAACTTTCGCATATCATCTTCTCTGCATTTTCTCATTACCAAACTGTAATTGCAAAGGCTGAGGGGGAGTTTGTGAATCACATGCAAGTTAATTAACTTGAAAGCATGATGATGATGAAAACAAATGACCATTGCTTGTAGTAAAAGTTTTCCATTTTATTCCCCTGCAAATCTCTTTTAATTCAATCATTTTCCATTTTTGAAACAAAAACTAAAAGTAATTCAAACTCAGATCGTTACAGTCCCGACACCATAGATTGTCCTACCATTACATTAGAGAAGGTAGAGTACATAGCCGGTTAGAATAGGGGTCAGTTTAACAACAATTCCAATTATAACTCCTGCTGGCGAAATAACAGCAATACCAATTTCCGCTCTTCCGGTAATCCCCTGGTTTTCCATCTGGTCAGTATCAAAGCAGGGGGCAGGGTTTGTTCACTAGCTCAGTTTCGGGTCAACAGGGTCAGTTTGGTAATTCGGGGTCAAATCAAGAGGGTCAGGGTAGTGATAAGGGCTCAAGGAGTAGTTTAAGTAGGATCGAGGAGATGTTTGCTCAAATCATGGTTCGAGACCAGGCCTCTCAGAAATCCCTAACTGAATTTAACGGTTTCATGAAGAGTCAAGATCAATTAAATAAAAATCAAGAACTTCATAATAAAAACCAACAGGCTGCACTCTTAGATCTTCAAAGACAAATATGTGGTCTTTCTAAATAGTTACAAGAGCTCCTGGCCAGTTTTCAGGCAACACTTACCAAAACCCGGCTAATCATTCAGCTAAGGCTATTACTACTCGCAATGGTAGGAACTTAGAAGAGGTAGTTAGGGAGAGTGTAGAGGTAGAGAGTGAGGAAGAGGTAGACGAGGAGATATAGATGGAAGCTACCGGTAAGGTGCAAGATAGGCTAGTCCCAGCAAGTACCGCACAAATTGAGGAGCCTCTATTAGAGAAGAGGGTAGAGAAACAACCAGTACGAGTTAAGCCATCCCCTTTGGTTGATCATTCGCGTGTTCAGTATCTCGCCCGCCTTAAGCATCAGAAATATGCTAGGGAATATGGGCACTTCTTAGAGATGTTTAAGCAATTAAAGACAAATCTTCTTTTCATCGAGGCCTTGCAATCCATGCCTAAATATGCGAAATTTCTCAAAGATCTTCTTAAGCGAAAGGATAGGCTAGGTGAGTTGTCTAACATTCTGTTTACCGGCGGTTGTTCGACGTGGTTTTGAACAAGCTACCGGAGAAACTAACCGATCCGGGAACCTTCACTACTCCGTGTCTTTTCGGGGGTGCCATTGCTCCCGCTCATGCTCTAGCTGACTTAGGAGCTAGTTTTAACTTGATTCCATTCTCACTTTACGAGCATTTAGGTCTAGGAGAGCTTACACCCATACGTATTTCGTTATCATTGGCCGATCGTTCGGTCAATATCCTAGGGGTATCACTGAGAATCTCTTAGTCAAGGTCGATAAGTTCGTGTTCCTGGTTGATTTTGTTGTGCTCGACATGGAGGCTGATGAAAAGGTCCCCATCATTCTAGGGCATCCATTCCTTCGAACCGCCAAGGAAATCATCGATGTCTATGACGGTAAGATCTCACTTCGTGCGGGTGATGAGATTTTGACATTCGAGATAGATAGAGCCATGCAACACCCTAGTGGTAGTGACGATCATAGCGGCCCGTGTCATTCCGTTTACTTCTTAGATTCCTTCATGTCATGCGTCGATCAGTGTATTAGTTACATTAGTGGGGGTGATCTAGTGGGTAGAGATGAGATTGAGTTTGAGGGTGAGGATGAGGGTGAGGATGAGGAAGTTGGAGAGGACCCGGAGTGGATTCCGGAAACGTTAGAGCTGTGTGAGGTTAGGGAGGAGGTAGAAAGCAAATCTTTAGAGTTGTCACCCTTAGAGCTTAAGGTCCTCCCATCCCATTTAGAGTACACGTTCCTAGGAGAAGATTCTAGTTTGCCCGTCATCATCTCATTTAAGTTGACGAAGAAGGAGAAGAGTAGGTTGGTTGAGGTGCTACGGGAGCACAAAGATGCCATAGTTTGGAGATTGTCCGATATCAAGGGGATTAGCCCCACGTTTTGCACACACCGGATTCTCATGGAAGACGAATTCAAACTGGTAGTGCAACCTCAAAGGCGTCTAAATCCTAACATGAAAGAGGTGGTTAGGAAAGAGGTAATTAAGTTGATGGAGGACGGGCTAATTTATCCTTTATCTAATTCCTCGTGGGTTAGTCCCACCCAAGTATTCCGCAAAAAGGGAGGGATGACCGTAATCACGAACATGAAAAATGATCTTATTCCTTCCCGTACGGTTACCGGTTGGCGTGTGTGTATTGACTCGCAAGCTCAATGACGCCACCCGGAAGGACCATTTTCCTCTACCGTTCATCGATCAAATGCTCAAGCGTCTCGTGGGTCATTAGTTCTATTGTTTTCTAGATAGTTTTTCCGGCTATTTCCAAATCCCAATCGCCCCGGAGGACCAAGAGAAAACTACTTTTACATGTCCTTATGGAACATATGCGTACCGTGCATTCCCTTTGGATTATGTAATGCACCGGTTACTTTTCAGCGGTGCATGGTCGTGATCTTTCAAGACATGGTTGAGAGTTCTATGGAAGTCTTTATGGATGACTTCTCGGTCTACGGTGATTCTTTTGACCATTGTTTAGGTAATTTGGAGTGGATGATGAAGAGGTGCATAGAAACGAAGTTGATGTTGAATTGGGAAAAGTGTCACTTTATGGTGACGGAAGGGATTATGTTGGGACACAAGATCTCGAGAGTAGGGATAGAGGTTGATAGGGCCAAGATGGATACCATTAGTCATTTACCTCCACCTACTAGTGTTAAGTCAATTCGGAGTTTCCTTGGTCATGCGGGATTCTATAGGCGTTTCATTAAGGATTTCTCTAAGATCACACGCCCCATGACCCGTCTTTTGGAGAAAGATGTTCCTTTCGTCTTTGACAAGGAGTGTCTTAAAGCTTTCACCCTTTTGAAGGAAAAGCTTGTTAGTGCCCCTATTCTTATCTCGCCCGACTGGAGCTTACCGTTCGAGCTCATGTGTGATGCGAGTGACTATGCTGTAGGTGCGGTTTTAGGACAAAGAAAGGACAAGCACTTTCATCCGATCTACTACGCGAGCAAAATGTTAAATGATGCTCAAGAGAACTACACCACCACGGAGAAAGAGCTCTTAGCCATCGCTTTCAACAAATTCCGATCCTATCTCGTGCTTTCCAAAACCGTTGTTTTCACCAATCATTCCGCCTTGCGTTTTCTCTTTCAAAAGAAAGACCCTAAACCCCGACTCATCCGGTGGATACTATTGCTTTCCGAGTTTGACGTTGATATTAGGGATAAAAAGGGGGCTGAGAATTTAGCCGCCGATCACTTGTCACGGTCAGAGGATCCGAATAGAGAGGAGATTTTGTGAGGAGGCGATAGAAGATAGATTCCCTCACGAATCCATAGATTTTGTAGAGGCCGAGAGAGAGGGGTTGCCTTGGTTTAGTGATCTAGCAAATTATTTGGCTAATGGTTGTTTAGGGATGCGAGGAAGTATATATGGGATGATCCATTCCTTTTTAGGATAGGAGACCGCATTCTTAGGAGGTGTGTAGCTAGGGAGGAAGGTATAGACATCCTTAGGCATGTGCAAAAGGGTTTAACCGGGGGCCATCATGGTGCGAACGCCACCGCCCAAAAGGTTTCTGATTGTGGTTTTTATTAGCCCATGGTAGTAGAAGATGCAATTGAGTTTGTTAAGAAGTGTGACGCTTGCCAACGTACCGGCAATATCTCATCCAAGAATGAGATGCCCCAAAATCCCATTCAGGTACTCGAAATCTTCGACGTATGGGGCATCGAATTCATGGGACCTTTTCCCCCATCTAGTGGGAATTGGTACATCCTTGTAGCAATCGATTACGTCTCCAAGTGGGTGGAAGCTCAAGCTTTACCTACAAATGATGCACGGGTAGTGGTGAGATTCTTGAAGAAGTTGTTCACGCGATTCGGTACACCCAAAGCCCTTATAAGTGACCGAGGTTCGCATTTTTGTAATGCCGTAATGGAAAAGGCATTGGAGCTTTATGGAGTGACTCACCGTTTATCCACCGCTTATCATCCACAAATGAGTGGTCAACTAGAGAATGCAAATATGGGAGTGAAGAGAATCTTAGAAAAGACGGTAGGGAAGTCTAGGAAAGATTGGTCCAATAAGCTTGATGACGCTTTGTGGGCGTTTTGTACCGCCTACAAGACACCTTTAGGGACTACACCGTTTATGATCGTATATGCCAAAGCGTGCCATCTTCCCCTAGAATTGGAACATCGGGCTGTTTGGGCCCTTAAGACCATAAACTTAGATTTGACCGAAGCGGCTAGGCGTAGATATTTTCAAATCCATGAGTTGGAAGCGCTTCGAGATGCGGCTTAAGAAAGATCATGGAGTATTAAGGAAAAGTCGAAATCTTTGCATGATCGAAGGTTGAAGGGGTTGAAGGAATTCTCGGTTGGCGACAAGGTACTTCTTTATAATTCCAGATTGAAACTGTTTCCCGGAAAGTTGAAGTCAAAGTGGATGGGACCATATATTGTGAAAGAGGTATTTCCGCATGGGGCGATAGAAGTGTTTGATAAGGCCACACAACACTCATGGAAGGTAAATGGTCATAGGTTAAAGCACTATCTAGGTGGTCCGATAGATAACACCGAGAAGGAGGTAACTCCTCTCGAGGACATGCCCAACACCTCTACTTAGTGTCTTGAGTCGAAGCTCAAGTGTAGAGTCTGTACCGTTTATATTCCCATTGATTTTTGATCATTTCTTGTAGCTAACGGTTCTCCTTGGTAGTTGGTTGGTCTTTGTTTGTGTTTTCAAGTAATTTTGCAGGGATTCCATACCAAGGATGTGCAGGGATTGATGAGAAAAACGAGTTCCAGGTAAGTTCCAGAGTTAGAAAAATTTTGGGTGGTGTTTTGGGAGGTTTGGTTAAGTGTTAAAAATTTTTTCTAAGGCATGAACTGGACAAAATTTCGAAACTTTCTGTTGAAAATACCTTCTGGCGGGCCGCGAGACCCAAATTGGCTCTCCTATTCGTGACCCGCGAGAAGTTCATGAATGGTGACGTCACAAACACGGTCGCGGGGCGCGACTAGATTGTCAATATGACTTGCGGTCCGCGAGTCACCTAACTGGCAGCCGGAGACGGGTTTATCCCCAAATTCATCACTGTTGCCCTAATTCTTTCACCTTTACTCACCGCAAAACACCTCATTTCACCACAAAACTCCGATTTTCACCCAATTCCACCTCAAAGTTCGCCACCACTTCACCCACCATCACTCCACCAACCGATTTCATCCATACATCTGCCTTCTTTCATCATAAATCCGGAACTTTCGCAAGGGTTTCAAGTTCAACTGCTCTTACACTAGTTTTTTCTTGTCTAACTCGAATCCAAGGTATGTTTTCTTGTAATTTTTGTACCATGAGTCTGTTATTTCAGTTTTAGTTAGATTAGAGTTACTTTTTATGTCGGGTCTAGGTCAAGCTTTTTGTTTTGAGCATGTTAGGGCAAGGATGAGGTTGCAGATGGTTTGGGTGGGTTAGTTTAGCGTATTGCAGGTTGCGGTTGGGTTGGTTTGGGTTGAATGGGTGGTATTTTGCGGTTATCTTAGTTGTGGGGTAGTAACATTGAGTGTGGGGATTCAGGTTGGTAATGCTCATGCTAAAGATGTGATTGTTCATCATATTCGTGACCCATTTGAATGTTTTACACTATAAAGTTTTAAGCTTTACTTGGTTTAACACTCAATGTTGGTTTGTTTGGCACTTGAGATTTAATTGAGGACAATTAAAGTGCCGGAAGGGGTAGTGTTCATTGAGTTGTATATATTGAGTCTAGTAGTTTTAGTTCTAGTTGGTCATGGGTTTACTTATGTGCATGTACAGGTACAAAACGCCTCGCCCGTACTCAATCTCCATTCGGCGAGGTTGTTTATGACTTATGCTTTTGTAAACGGTATCCTAGTTTTTCGTTTTTCGGTTTAAACCGCGAAAGAAATGCTATACGGTTGTTCCAATTTTTACTAAAAAATTTTCAAAAATCCAAAAAAAATTAATTAAAAATACCAAAAATAGTTTGTGACTTCTAATGATCTGCTTTGCTTTGTCTTGTCAAATTTAAATTGTTTTGCAGATGTCAGGTGAAGGGTCGTCGAGGGTGTACCTAATCTGCTTCTTATACTTACACATGGTGTTCCCTACTTTTGATTATTCACACCCCACACTAGTAGACACATTATCACCTGATCTTCATTGATAGACTTTAGGTGGTTGTCATATAATATGATTGTGGCAAATTTCTATACAGGCGTATTATTTGTTAACCTTAACAGGGGCAATTTGCATATTTGAAATAGTGATCTTTTGAAATCGATTAAATCATTGACGGTAAATCAAACCTAAGTGATTCTAAAATCATTGTTTATCATCAACATCTACTCATTTTCTTGTTGCTTTTCTTCATTTTCAAACATCTTTATCGATTTGATTAGATAATGACCGAAATTGATTATTGAGAGCCTTTGGATCCTTGGATGATATTCGCATCTTCGGTATCATACCTTAGCTATACTACATATAGAATGGGTACACTTGCCCTTTATGTATCATAGTGATTGAAAGTTATTTATAGTTTTTGTAAATTTAAAGCTTGATTGTGTTTCAAAATCATCAAATTTTCATACTCACATCATGTCATAGTAATCTTGAAATTGTTCTACTATACTCGCTATTTTATTCTTTACAAAAAAAAATCAACAATAAAAATCCCAATGCTAACTCGAACTCATGAGTTCGTCTCTAGCCATACAATTGTTACTCTGATTATAGTATCTTGGGAGACAAATGCATTCATCTTAGAGGAGATATGGAATATGTTTTAAGAGACTCGTGTCAAGCATGCTATAATATCCGTCGAAAACGGATCCCCAAAGCCCGACTTGTATTGTAAACTGTACCTAAAATATTTTAAATAAAATGCAAAATTTTATCTTGTTGTTTAAATATTTGGTGTTTGATTAAACTAAAACAAATAGTTATGAGGTTTATATATATATATATATATAATGAAAATACTTAATTCCCCGTTAGTTCTGTTAAAAGTTATAAAAGAAAACAATTAACTAAGTTAGTTATTATTTACAACTAAGTTAACTATTAATCATAACTAAATTAACTATCATGATTACTTATAAAAGTGGAGGGGCTTGCTGGTCACATTTTGAAAGTTAATTAGAGGGACTTGTTATGTGAATTATGAAAGCTGTAACTGAAAATGAGTAAAAATGGTGGGGGCACCGGGGTTAGAACCGGAAACTAACATCATAAACACCACTGGACTACAACCTTGAATTGGTGAGAGATAGGGGAGCGAACTCCATATAAGCTCACACTGGAAAGGAATGAAAAGAGAAAACAATAAATAAATGGGGATCGGGTGGGACGGGTTTCAAACCCGGACTCCTCCCGTTCCACGCTATCACTTCTGACCGTTGGACCACACTTTGGTGTTGTTAAGAATTGGGACACGTCTGATACTTGAGCTAACACGAAACGAAGCTAAAAACTATCATCTTCATTGCAGAACCTAAACCATGCGACTTTAGGGTTTCTTACGCAACCCGAAACCTCCAAAAGTGATGTACAACGACTCGAATTCATAAGTTATGTAATAGGAATCATTTGGGTGATGGAAATTATGATGTATACCTTTAATTCACTCATTATTCCATCCTTATTGTCCAAAATTAATAACACCATTGAAGGTGAGTAAGAACCCTAAATGATTCCAATTAATTCATCCACAATAACATACAAAACAATATGAATTAGGTTCTAAACTCCTCTATACATCATTACAAACAATCCAGACCTGCAAACATGATCAATCTCCATGAATTAGGATCAAGATCAAGTTAGGGCTTGCAACTATGATTCTTGATACCTTCATTATACGGACACCGATTGTCATACCCTGATTTCCATGTATGTCCCGGTGGGCCCGGTGAGGAATATTGTGACGTATGTTGATATCATCATAACCAAACAACATAGAGTATCACATCGGAAGTCCTGGAATAAAATTACTATTACAAACGTATTGTTCAAAGTTTAAAAATAATACACAACACTTGTAATAGATCCACAGGCGGATCGAAAATAACACAAAATGAAATTTGACAGACTATGGGTTTTCTAAGCAAGGAGTTGCAAATTTCTCTTAAGCTTCGCCGAGTACTTCCAGCCTATTTCGTAACCTTGCTACCTGCGCTTAGTCTTTTGAAAATACGTCAGTTTTCACTGGTAAATACAAATAACCGACACATTTTGAAAAAATTTAAAAAGCATTTCCGTGTACACATTTGTACATATATTTTATAAATAACTTGGGACAAACATATCTCATGTTATCAGTTTTATATGCCAATAATACATTTAGGGCCCGGTAACTATGCCGAGATCATGATTAACCGACACGCCACTTAAATACCTTTATCAGGTATACCCATATTGGGTTATAAAATATTTTAGCATCTGTCAGGTGTATGCCTACACCCCACACTTAGGTCGTGGCCATTTGCAATCAATGAGCCGAGGATATCCAAGACACGGTCGCATTAACCCCCAATGTTTAATATTAAGCAATATGAATTAAAACGGATTATTTGTGCTACACCCCGATTTCCACGTGTATTCCGGTGGGCCCGTTGGGGAATATAATGACGTACAGTTGATATCATCATAACCAATTACAACACAGAGTAACACAGCGGAAGGCTTGGAGTAAAATATAAACGATTACAAACCATAGAGTGTCCAGAGTTTGAAACACAAATATACAAACATATACATGGCTTGTAATATGATCCATACGCGGATCGAAAATGTACATACATAAAATGAAAACAGACTCTACAGGCACTTCTACAAGGTCACAACTCCTTAGTATAATTGCCCCGCAGCTCCCGGCCTATTACGTATTTGTACCTGTGACTTGATCTTTGAAAATACGTCAGTTTACACTGGTAAATACAATTAGCCGACACATTTTGAAAATCTTTTCGAAAATGATTTAGGTCACTAGGCACATTTTCATAAATAACTTGCGATAGTACAAAAGACCGACCTTGTATACATATTTACATGTTTGTCTTTTACATATGGGGCCCAGCACAGAAACCGAGACATGATCGACTGACACACCACTACTGAACTTTCACACAGAAAGCAGACATTAATTAATAATAGCAATTACCGGTGTATGCCTACACCTTGCTTAAGTCGTGGCCACTAGCATGTGAGCCAAGGATACCCAGACACGGTCAAGCCCACCCCCAATGTTTTAGTTTCAAACAATACAGATCAAAACCGGGTTATGCAATTTAATTAATTATCACAAGTGGATAAAATATAACTTCCATACCCGACCAAGCGGTAATAATTTACCGTATCCCAAGCCCGTATAGGGAAAATAGGTTAAGAGTATTTACCTGAGCTAAGTCTTCAGAAAGTCGCAACTCAGCTGCAAATCAAGATAACAAGTACATGCACAATCTACCGCGGAGGCGTTTAGTCTAGAGCGATGGTATTATTAACCAAATTAGAATGCTAACGGGTCCTTAATTAAGTCTTAGACTTGAACCGGCTAGTCTTACGCTAAAATGAATACGGTACGATATGCTAGATTAAGTGGTGACCGGAATGAAGGTTAATTGGACCTGACAAGTATTAATACTTGTTTAATATGGGTATACCAATAACATTCTGGATTTTAATAAGAAGTCGACGAGGTTAAGCCCGTTACGGTTATTTTACGTAAACTAGTCACGTATGTTTAACCGTAAGCGTATAAGCGAGACCGGGTAACCAAGAGGGTCATATACAAGTTCCATATGTCTTTATGTTTAAAATATGTTATGATATCAGTAGGATATCAATAAGTTTGTCCGAAAAGGTTTTAAATCCAAATTTCGCCACATAAGGGCTTTTGGTCATTTTAAGGCTCATAAAGGGTTTTAAAACATATCTGATGTCAAGATGATAATTATTCAGTAAAAATATAAATTTTATGATGTTATAACAGTAGGATATCAAATATATGTGTGCTTGATGATTTTGAAATAAACTATGTCCCGTAGGGGCAATGTAGTCATTTCACACATAGCTTTGAAGTCATAATTTAGATTCTGAGTTCGTGACTTGTACTTACTGAAAATATATTGAAAATAAGTTTATAAATCATTAGGTAACAAGTCTTGGCTCATAGTTATTGTTTTAAACCATACTATGCGTCGAAAAGGCGTAAAAGTCGATAAATGCCGTTACATTCGATGTTTGAGGTAAACCGAGGTTATGGCCTATTTTATATAACTAAAGTATGTTATTTAACATGTTATATTAGTAGATAAAAGATTTGGTTATAAAAAGCTTGATTTAAATCATATTACGCGTAAAAGGGTAAATTGGTCATTTATCGGCATTTAACGAATCTTAGACTTTATTCAGTTTGTAATCTGAATAAATATCCCAATATTTCATACATATCATACTACATCAGTAAGTATTTCATCTTGGTGATAAAACCATGTTTAATCTTTCTAAAATGCCGAAAAGGGCATTTTAGCCATTTAAAAGAACACTTTACGTCTTTTATCAAAACTTGGTTCATGGTCAGATTCTTGACATCGAAATACTCAAATTATGTTTACAAATCAGTTTATAATATATTTTTACATGCATGGATGTTTAAAACCTTGATTTGCACAAAAGGACATTTTTGCAAAGTTTAGGCAATTTAGGCGGAACTTGTATAAAACGCAGATTATGAAGGGACCATGTAGTATAACTTTACAAGGTTATTCTACACTATAATATGGTCCTAAAAAAACTTAAGGTCAGTAGTCTAAGCATCCAAATCTGTTTAGAACTGAAAGTCAAAGCAGAAGTCAAATCTTGCGACTTTCGGTTGCAAACCGATTCTAGACCGAGACTTGACGAGTCAAATCAGTTTATACATGTTTTAATACTTATTTTTATGTTGTTTATGCTTCAAAACATATTTTATAACATCTATATACTTAGTTATGCATTTTTATTAAATCTGGCCAGTTTGACTTTTGTTGACTTTTACATTGACTTGTCAATTGGTCATGAATTCGTGGTAATCAGGAGGTGCCCTCTTGAGGGATTAACACCTACATTAATACAATCACGTAGCCACTTTCTTTATGACTAATGGCTGGACCATTATGGTCTAGATCAAAGTCAAGGCGTTTTTACGACAAAACTTTGATCTAAGCTTAAACCTCAATATGAAGGACTTAGCACGAATTTGAACACTTACAAAGGGTCAAGATGATGCTAAGAACACAGAGGAATACTTGAAGATGCCCAAGAGCTTCACTTGATGAACTTTGTGAGTTTAATGTGCATGTAAGATTGTTGCAACTCGCAATTTGTTCATCTTAAAGGCTAAGGAAGGATTCCAGGAGGATTGCCAGGCGTGGAGGGATGAAAACAAGTGCCCATGGATGTGGCAAGCATGCAAGAAGGTGATAAAAATGACAACAGGTGGCAGAACATGGCTCTGCCATGTTTCTACTCGCTGGCAGGTCCTTGCGGACCGTATGGGCTTTGCCTTACGGTCCGTAAGGACCTTATGCGCCCACAGAATTCAAATGCCATGCGGACCGTATGGCTTTAGCCTTGCCTTCCACAAGGCCTTTAAAAAATTTAAGAATTTTGGCATTTTACATATTGGACCATCAACTTTCTTTATTCGCGTAACGATGTTATATTTATCATTTTAACGACTTCGGTCCCTCATACTTTACCATACGGCACACGAGGATTATTATGACACGTGTCGGAGAAATATTGGACGTGAAAACACGAGATGTTACAATTTGAATTCTCGACACATTGTTCTTTTATCCTATATCTGATCATGCGGTAATATTATACCGTATCCCAAGCCCGTATAGGGTAAATAGGTTAAGAGTATTTACCTGGCTTAGCAAAAGTCTTTAAATCAAGAAAATAAGATAAGCACAACCGTATACAAAATAACTAGCTTGGATGCAATCTACCAGAAGTCTCTAGTCTGGAGTGAATGGTATTATTAACCAATTAGATGGTTAGCGGGTCTTTATTTAAGTCATAGACTTAGATCGGCTAACTTAAATTAATGAAATCGGTACAATACGCTAGATTAAGCGGTGACCGGAATAGAATGTAATTTAATCCCGGCAAGTACTCTTGTATAATATAGGTAGATTATTTACATTCTGTAAATTAAGATAAAAATGATAAGGTTTGACCTGTTTTGGTAAACTTACGTAAAAAGTCTACATAAGCTTAACCGAACGCATAAATGCGATATCAGGTAGCCGGATGAGTCATGGACAAGTTCTACATGCCAATATACTTTAGTTAAGTTGTAATATCAGTAGGAAATCAACTTATATGGTCGTTAAGGTTTTAAAATGAAACCATGCCTCATAAGGGCGTTTTGGTTATTATATGATGTATAAAAAGAACTTGTGTATAATCTGATGTTATGATCATAAATATTTTGGAAAAATACTTAATTTGTGATATAATATCAGTAGGATATCAAATATATGTGTGGTTTGTATTTTAAGACCAAACTATGCACCGTATTGGTATTTTGGTCATTTCACACATAGTTTGAAAGCTTGTTCGAGATTCTGAGTTTAGAACATGTACCTACTATATAAATATTTAAAATGAGTTTATAACTCAGTAGGTAACAAGTCTTGATGGTCAAGTATGGTTTGAAACCATACTATGCGCCGAAACGGCGTTTAAGTCGTTAAATGACGATTTATGCGATGTTTAGTGTGAACTGAAGTTATGAACAAGTTTGTGTGACCAAAATAAGTTAATTAATATAACATATCAGTAGGTAAATGATTTTTATATAAAAGGTTTGATTAAAACCATTTTATGTGCCGAAAGGGTGTTATCGTCATTTATCGAAATAATACAAGAACTCGTATGTAAACTCAGAATGTAATCTGGTTTGATACCCCAAATAATTTCAATTATGATATTATATCAGTAGGTTTCATGTTTGATATGAAAATTATGTTTAGAAACGGATTTATACCTCACAAGGGTATTTTAGTCCTTTTAAGGACATAGTTTGCGATAATTACCAAAACTCAGTTTATGATCGGTATTATAACATCATGATATGCTAATTAAGTTAGCATATCAGTATATATTTCATTTGTAAATTCTTTGTTGATTAAAACCTTATTTTTAACAAAAAGGGAAATATGGTCAAAGATTGGCATAATGAAGAACAAATGTATTGTCACACCCCAACCGATGGTGGAAACATCGGGACGCGGCACTAGACGAATCAGATTGATCAAGAGATTCCATAACAATTATTTAAGAGACAATATTTAACGTCCAACATCCATACTATCAAACACATATAATCCTCAAACAATTATTACATATTCAAAACAATCTATTAATCGTAAAACAATTCGATCTTCCCTAGATTTATTACATGATTTTTCTAAAGGAAAACCTACGACTAAGCATCCATAGCAAATATCCTCAAACTGCCACATATGTTAAAATAAAACATCAATACAATTAAGTAAGGGTGAGCATATAGGTTTGCGTACATAATAGATATAAAAGCGTTTAGCATACACCACATGACATTACGTAAGAGTTGTGAACTATGTATCTACTAGATTCAAGTAAACCAACAAACCGCGAGTGAGAGGCACGCGAACAAGTGTCCACGTCCTAAAGAGAAAATAAATGAGAAATAAAATATGAGCCTTAACAACCCCGGGCCTCCGGGTGGCGGGTCAACCTCTAGTATACTATCATGTTAAGGGTGGCATACAGGCAATCAAGTAACACATACAATTCAGCAGATTTCATGTATAGTCATGTATAAGCGGGATGACGAACAAGCGTTTGATTTGGGATGTGATTTGATATAGGAACATGTGTGACACCTAAAAGTGCGTTTAAGCGTAAAAGGGGTTCAAGTATACTCATAGTTGGTGCGTTTTAAGAGAAGAGACGAGATCTGAGATTAGTTGAGGAGAGCGCCGGATCAGCCTGTAAGCGAACAAAAGTGCATCGGTCTTCTGAATTACTGAAACGGTTAACGGGTGGAGGAGCAGTAGACAAGTTCGGGCGAACTTGTACCTTGGGGTACAAGTTCGGGCGAACTTGACTGTCTAAAGTTACTGAAGGTACAAGTTCGGGCAAACTTGTATGGTTTCCTGAGAAACAGACAAGTTCGGGCGAACTTGTCCTATTTGCTGAGGTGGGATACAAGTTCGGGTGAACTTGTCTAATTCCATTGAGAATTGGACAAGTTCGTGCGAACTTGCCTGAATTTGCTGAGGTTTTAGACAAGTTCGGGCGAACTTGGTCACCATTCTGGTGACAAGTTCGAGCGAACTTGAGCTTTTCCGAGCGAACTTGACTGTTTTGGCATCCAAATCGTGCGTTTTCGCGTCGTTTGCTGAGGAAATCGAGTGTCCATCCCTCCAACCTTAAGCCATTGAGTAAAACTTAGGCTGGAGAGGTCTTTTGGAGCAAGTTTAGCCATTTTACAAAAACTCGGGCTAATCTGGGTGAACTTGATGGTTCGTACGGGTTAGTCCAGCTTGTGTAAAGTGACGATTTCGTCCTTGTGCTTCCGGATCTGAGATCTTGCTTGACAACGACTTGTTCCACTTCAAAGTGAACGAAACATTCATCATTTAGTCCGAATAGTGTGTAAAAATCGATGTTTTAAAAGGTTTTACTTAGATCTAAGCATAGATCTAAGTGAAAAACAGAAGTTTTGCATAAAAAGATGAAGATTTTCGTAAACATAGGAGTTTTGATGAAATCGAAGGCAAAGCCTTGTGCAAAATCGTTGTAAACATTGTTGTAGCTTGAAAACGGGTTGAATCTTACTTTAAAACAAAGGGTTTCGGTTTTGGGGAGCTCCGAGCGAACTTGCAGCAAGTACAAATGAAGAAAGGAACTGAGTATTTATAGGTGAAGGCTGAAAGTTGGCTGGATACATCAAGTTCAGGCAAACTTGTATCAAGTTCAGGCGAACTTGCTTGTTTTCCTTGGATTAGAACCAAGTTCGAGCGAACTTGGATTAAAAGTTGGGTTCTTGTGGCCTGGACAAGTTCGGGCGAACTCGTGATGCACAAGTTCGGCCGAACTTGCCCTATTGACTAAGTTTTGTTCGTTAACTTCGCGTTAAGAGTTCGTTTGGCGATTCAGTTTGTATTAGATAGTTATATTAAGCATTATAATTGATACAACAGTGCGATTTAGCGATTCATGCGTGTGAGAACGTTGCGATAGCGATTGCAATCATAACATAAACTGTCACACCCCAACCGATAGCGGAATCATCAGGGTAGTGGCACTAGGCGAATCAGATTGATCAGGAGATTCCATAACGATCATTTTAAAGACAATAATCAACATTTAATATCCCATACTATCAAACTCATAAAATCTTCAAACAACCATTACAATTCCAAATAATCCCTTAAACATATAATCTGATCCGATATCCCCTAGATTTTATTACAAACCATTCTAAACAAAATAAACAAAACAAACTATGCTAAGCAAACTACTTCCAAAGCATCCAAGCTAAAATCCTCAACCTGTTACATACGTTAAAATACAAGTCAATACAATTAAGTAAAGGTGAGCATACATGTTTAAGTAATACTAGAATAATCGAGAAAACGTTCGTGAAATAGTCCAATTACATATCATGATACACCATAACACATCACACAGATAAACATAGGCTTATTTCTCATGCTAACTACCGTGAGAAGGCTTGCGCGTCCATCTTAACTAGACCCCGTCGGGTGTTAGCCAAACTATAGTATCAACTAGCTAAGGAGGCAAGTTAACGAAAATAAGTCCTAGTCACATGTTTCTAGTATCACGTATTGAGCATATATAATCAGAATATTCGCATGTGATAAGCAGTTTGATTTGAGATGTGATTTTAATAGAGGAACGTATGTAACACCCAAATAGTGCGTTAAAACGAAAACGGGTCAAGTATACTCACTGTGGGTGCGTTTAGGAGAGAGTAGACGACTGCCGAGAGGTGAAGAGGAGCGCCGGATCAGCCTGCATACGTGAACGGAAGTGCATCAGTCTCCGAAAAGCTGAAACGGTTAAGCTTGGGTTGGGCAGTAGACAAGTTCAGCCGAACTTGCAAGGTTTTGGGTGATTTAGAGTCAAGTTCAATCGAACTTGGTAAGTTTCCTGGGAAACTTGTCAAGTTCGGGCGAACTTGTGAGAAATTTGATGAAAAAGACTCAAGTTCGGTTGAACTTGACACAGTTGGGTGCAAGTTCGGTCGAACTTGACCTGAGTGCTGGTGATTCTTGAGCGAACTTGATGTTTTCGGGTCTAAAATCTTGTGTTTTTGCGTCGTTTGCTGAGGAAATCGAGTGTTCATCCCTCCAACCCTGTGCTACTGAGCAAACTTGGGTCGGAGAGGTCTTTTAGAGCGGTTTTAGTCATTTTACAAAAGCGTGGGCTAATCCAGGCGAACTCGTGGTTCGTTCGGATTAGTCCGGCTTGTGTAAACCAACATAAACATCCTTGTGCTTCCAGATCTGGGATCTTGAATGATAAATGCTTTGTTTCATATCAGAAATGAACAAAACATCACTAAAAGTCCGTTTTTTGTGTCAAATCAATGCTTAAAAGGTTTTACTCAGATCTAAACATAGATCTGAGTGGAAAACAGAAGTATTATGGAAAAAGATGAAGATTTTCGTAAACATAAGAGATTTGATGAAAACGAAGGCAATGCCTTGTGCAAAATCGTTGTAAAACGTTGTTGAACATCATTGTAGTTGAAATCGGGTTGATTCTTACTTAGAAAACAGAGGGTTTTGGGTTGCGGGAGCTCTGAGAGAAGGTGCAGCAAGTTCAAATGAGAGAATGGAGCTGAGTATTTATAGGTGAAGGGAAAAAGTAGGCTGGTGGGTGTCAAGTTCGTCCAAACTTGCATGGAATCATGCAAGTTCGCGCGAACTTATGTGAAGTTTTCGAGAACCAGAGGTTAAGTTCGGCCGAACTTGCATGATTACATGCATGTTCGCGCGAACTTGAAGGGATGAGGGATCTTGAGTGGCTAGTCAAGTTCGGCCGAACTTGGCATCACCCAAGTTCGAGCGAACTTGGTTAAAAACTCAAGAATTCCTTGTTTTTCCTTCGATTATCGATTGTTCGGCGATGTATTCGAGTTATAAAGTTACGTTAAGCGATTTAGGTATTCGAGCATGCGAGAGCGATGCGATAGCGAGCGTAATCATAACCACAAACACACATAACACATAAATAACATAACACCATATAATTTTACTTCGAGTTGCGATGCGATGAGATTAGCGATGCGATTTAATAAGCGATTTGATGCGATATAACATACATAATTGTAATTAGTTAACACAAACTTTTCTTATAAACGAATCTCGAGATTTACAGAGGATAGATACAATCGATAATAAAAGAAAAGATAACAACGAAATTTTGAGTTGTTACAGTCTCCCCTACTTTAGGAAATTTCGTCCCGAAATTTTAAGTAGTGGTTGCAACAAAGAGTAGCGGGTACTTAGCCTTCATGTCACTTTCCAATTCCCAAGTGAACTCTACGCCACGTTTGCCTTCCCATCTGACCTTCACGATAGGGATGCGTGAGCGCCGTAGTTTCTTGGTTTCTCGGTCCATGATCTCAACAGGCTTTTCTACAAAATGGAGAGTCTCGTTGATTTGCAGATCTTCGAGAGGTACATGGAGATTCTCTTCGGCTAGGCATTTCTTGAGGTTAGACACGTGGAAAGTCGGATGAACGTTATTAAGTTCCGCCGGTAGTTCGAGACGATAGGCTACTTTACCGATCCTTTCCAGAATCTTAAAGGGACCAAGGTATCGAGGCGCTAGTTTTCCTTTCTTCCCGAAGCGGATCACTCCCTTCCAAGGTGCAACCTTTAGGAGAACGTGATCTCCCACTTTGAACTATAGGGGCTTGAGGCGTTTATCGGCGTAACTCTTTTGATGACTCCGAGCTTTCAAGAGATTGTCTCTGATCTAGAGTATTTTGTCTGTCCTTTCTTGAATCAGCTCGGGACCGGTGATTTGTGCTTCTCTGATCTCGTGCCATGCAATAGGCGATCGACATTTTCTTCCTTACAGTGCCTCAAAAGGAGCCATTTGAATGCTGGTATGATAACTACTATTGTACGAGAATTCGATTAAAGGTAAATGCGTATCCCAGTTACCACCAAAATCTATGATACACGCATGAAGCATGTCTTCAAGGGTGCGGATCGTGCGTTCAGTCTGACCGTCGGTTTAAGGGTGAAAGGCAGTACTAAGGTTGAGAGTAGTACCGAGAGCGGATTAAAAAGTCTCCCAGAGACGTGAGGTAAAGCGACCATCACGGTCAAAGATGATGTCACGAGGCGTCCCGTGTCGACAAATGACTTCGTCGGTATAGATTCGGGCTAACCGTTCGACTTTAAAGTCTTCTCGTATAGCAATAAAGTGCGGGGATTTGGTAAGACAATCAACGATAACCCAAATGCTATCGTGACCTAAAGAAGTATGCGGGAGTTTGGTAACGAAGTCCATGGCTATACTCTCCCACTTCCACATCGGGATTTCGGGTTGTTCGAGTAAACTTGAGGGCCTTTGATGTTCGGCTTTAACTTTCGAACAAGTTAAGCCCTTTGAGACGTACACGGCGATATCCTTTTTCATGCCTGGCCACCAGTACTTAGGACAAAGGTCCTGGTACATTTTGTCGGCACCGGGGTGAATGGAATATCGGGATTTATGAGCTTCGGTCATTAGCAATTCACGGAGGTTATCACGGCTGGGAATCCAAATGCGATCGAGGTAATAATAGATACCGTTAGGTTTAACAACGAGCTGAGTTTCGGCACCACATTTAATTTCTTCCTCCAAGGTGTTCTCGTTAAAACAAGCAAATTGAGCGGAGCGAATCACGATTTCGAGATCATTCAAAGCTTGAGAGTCACGAACTCTATACACATAGCTTCGTCGACTTAGGGCATCGGCTACGACGTTTGCTTTGCCGGGATGGTAGCGTATCTCGCAATCGTAGTCGTTGAGAAGTTCAACTCATCGGCGTTGGCGCATGTTCAGTTCCTTTTGATTAAAGATATGTACACTTGGTACCGTAAAGGTAGTGTCGCCATATCTTCAATGCAAAAACCACTGCACCGAGTTCGAGATCCTGGGTTGTGTATTCTTCTCGTGGATCTTGGGTTGCCGAGACGCATATGCAATAACCTTGTCACGTTGCATAAGCACACAACCAAGACCAAGATTAGAGGCATCACATTAAACAACGAAATAGTCGTTTCCGTCGGGTAAGGCGAGAACAGGAGCGTTGCATAGCATACTCTTGAGCGTTTGAAAAGCTTCCTTTTGTTTAGAATCCCAAACAAAAGGTTTGTCTTTATGAGTTAAAGCGGTAAGCGGAACGGCGATTTTTGAAAAGTCGGCGATGAATCGACGGTAGTAACCCGCCAATCCAAGAAATGAACGGATTTCGGAAGCATTCTTCGGTGTAATCCAACTCTTGACGTCTTCGATCTTTGCAGGGTCGACGTGAATTCCTTGACTATTAACGATATGGCCGAGAAATTGGACTTCTTCGAGCCAGAATTCACATTTAGAGAACTTAGCATAAAGGCGATTTCCTTGAAGAAGTTCGAGGACTAAACGGAGATGGCGCGCGTGTTCGTCTCTCGATTTCGAGTAGATAAGGATATCATCAATGAAGACAATGACGAAACGATCTAAGAAAGCTTTACACATACGGTTCATCAAATCCATGAAGACCGTGGGTACATTGGTAAGACCAAAAGGCATGACCACGAATTCAAAATGGCCATAGCAGGTACGAAAGGCGGTTTTCAGAATATCTTCTTTGAGTACACGCAACTGATGATAGCCGGAACGTAAATCGATCTTAGAGAAACAAGTAGCACCTTGAAGCTGATCAAATAGGTCGTCGATACGAGGAAGAGGATAGCGGTTCTTTATCGTGAGTTTGTTAAATTCACGATAATCGATGCACATTCGGAATGATCCATCTTTCTTTTTCATGAAAAGGACGGGTGCGCCCCATGGCGAAGTGCTCGGGCGTATGAAGCCTTTATCAAGAAGCTCTTGAAGTTGGCTTGATAGCTCGCACATTTCGGATGGTGCGAGGCGATAAGGAGCTTTAGCAGCGGGAGTAGCACCGGGAACTAAATCGATAAGGAATTCGACATCTCGAGTAGGGGTAAACCGGGTAAGTCGTCGGGAAAGACTTTAGGAAATTCACAAACAACGAGAAGATCTTTATAAGTCTTCTTTTCTTTCTCCGGGTTCACGATTTGGGCGAGGAAGGCAACACATCGCTTTTGCATGCATTTGTGTGCTCGAGTACATGACAAAAGCATCAACTTCTTTGAGGGAGTTTCTCCGTAAACATGCAGTTGATCACCGTTAGGGAGAGGGAAACGAATCATTTTATCCAAGCATACAACTTCAGCATGATTTTCCGGAAGAAAATCCATGCCTACTATGATATCGAAGCTACCTAACTACATAGGTATTAGATTGATCAAGAAGATGTGGTTGTTGAGATCGAGATTACAACCACGTAAGATGGAATTAATTGTAACGGTTCTTCCGGTGGCGAATTCCACATCGAAAGTCTTTGGGAGTTTAGCGCGCTTACATTTTAAAACCCTTTTGAATTCTAACGATACAAAACAATTATCAGCACCGGTATCAAATAAACATGAAGCATAAATACCATTAACAAGGAACGTACCATTGACAACATTGTTGTCATTCTGAGCCTGGCGGTGATTCAGGTTGAAAGCCCTTCCACGTGCAGCTTGTTGTTGCTGCTGAGGCTGCGGTGGTGGCTACTGCTGGGGCTGCTGTTGCTGCGGCTCTTGTTTCACGGTACGGTTTGGGCAGACATTTGCAAAGTGGTTCAGATCACCACACACGTAGCACACACGTGCCTTTGGAGCTGCTTGTTGTTGCTGGTTGTTCTGGGGAGCATGCTGAGGAGCTGGCAGTGCTGGAGCTTGAGGAGCTGGTTGACGAGGACCGGTACGGCAACTAACAGTAAAGTGGCCGTAGATGTTGCAGTTTGTGCAAAAACGGCAGTTTCCACCCACCACGTGATGGTATGTGCACTTAGGGCACAGTGGGTGAGGACTAGTGTACGCACGTTTAGCTGGGGGTGCGTTTTGAGAAGGAGCCTGATAAGGCTGAGAGTTGAGCAGTGTAGCAGCGGCCTAGTTCTTGCTAGGGTTTCCTCTCGGATCACTGGATGGTTCGATAGCAGCAGTTGGTTCAGTGACAGCTTGATTGGCAACTTTCGCATGGTTCTTGAAATAACCATCTTGAACTCGCTGATCATTGATCTTAGCGGCGAGCATGTAGGTTTCCTCGATGGTTGTAGTACGAGCAACTTTCACAAAATTTACGACACATTCGGGTAGACCACAGATATACTTGTTGATAGCTTTCTCAGTAGTATCAACTTGGCTGGGACAGATTATGCTCAAAATCTTGAATCGAGCGGTGAATCCAGCATTGTCGGGCCCATCTTGTTTGATTCCCCAAAACTCGTTCTCGAGCTTTTGCATCTCGTGCGGAGGATATAACTCCTTCATCATCACTTCCTTGAGTTCCTCCCAAGACAGATTATAGGCTTCATCATTACCGCGCCTATTTCTTTTGGTGGTCCACCAGTCGAGAGCACGGGACTGGAAGACTCCTGTAGCGTTCATCGTGCGAAGTTCATCGGGGCATCCACTTTGCCTAAAGGTGACTTCAATGGCGTCAAACCAATGGAACATAGAAGTCGGTCCATCGTTGCCCGTGAAGGCGAGAGGTGCACAAGCCTTGAAATTTTTGAAGCTGAACCGTGGCTTGGGGTTCTCAGTTTTCGAGTCGAACGAGGAGTTACTGGTCACGGCATGAATTTCAGAGACGATTTGCGGGATGACTTTTGCCACTTGTTTGGCGACTAGTGAAGCGATGCGCTTGTTGTCGCTGTGGCGCTGAGCAGAATGGCGAGTATGAGATCCGATTTACGATATCTACATAAAGGATTTAGATTAGATGAGGTTCGATTATAATAGAGTTATGTTTAAATATTTATTATTATTATTATTATTCATATAAAGCACAAAAACACATAAGTACGTATCCACGTAAACACATAAACACGTAATCACATAGACACGTAAGCACATAATCACGTAGGCATGTAAGCACATATTTTGCACGTATTCACTTCTAATTAACCAACATGCGTAGCGCGACATGAGATGCGAGATATAAGCGAGATATATGCGATATATAATAGCGAAATAGGCGAGTAATACCGCGTATGAGGAACATATGTCCTCATAGGCGTGAGCGAGTTAAGCGATTAGTTTGGTTGGTGTATTATTTAGCATTTTAGATTGCGAGAGTTGTGCGAGTTGTGCATATATTCGATGGAGAGTAAATGCGATAAATCGAGAAATCGGTAATACGAGAAATCAATAAAGCAAGAAATCGAAATAGCGAAAATTCTCAAAATTTAAACACATAAATAATAATAAACTCGATGATGCGTAAATCAACGATATAGGCTTAAATCAATTGGAGTGTCTCGGGTTTTGAGATGTTGACTACCCAAAGTGTTTCGATCACCCTTTGACTTTGGACCCACGTTTGGCCTAATAGATAGATGCTCTCACCGCAAGCGGCTAACGGCATTATCCTTCCGGTTACTACGCGTTCCAAATCATCGGAACAACCGAGACTTTGGTGAGATTGAAAATCGAAGGGCGGAATTTGTTATTAAGATGCGGGTTTCACCCCTAACTTAACAACTTCATTCCTAGATAGAAATGGAGATTTTCGTCGAGGTTTGGATATCACTGATTGAAGATATGCTGAAGACTCTTGTGGCCAGTGTATATTTCACACTTCGTACCATAAAGATAATGTCTCCATATCTTAAGAGCGAATACAACGGCTCCGAGTTCAAGGTCATGAGTGGTGTAGTTCTTTTCGTGAGTCTTGAGTTGCCTTGAGGCATAAGCTATGACTTTTCCTCTTTGCATGAGAACGCAACCTAATCCTTGTCCTGACGCGTCGCAATAGACTACAAAATCATCACAACCTTCAGGTAGAGTGAGGATTGGTGCATCACAAAGTTTTCGCTTGAGAGTTTGAAAAGCTTCTTCTTGCTTGGGCCCCCATACAAATGGTTTCCCTTTATGGGTTAAAGCCGTGAGTGGCACCGCAATGCGAGAGAAGTTTGAAATGAATCGACGATAGTAACCAGCAAGTCCAAGAAAAGACCTTACTTCAGTTGGCGTACGTGGAGCTTGCCATTCCTGAACTGCTTTGATCTTTGATGGGTCCACATGTATTCCTTTGTCATTGACTACATGCCCGAGAAATTGCACCTCTTTTAACCAGAATTCACACTTAGAGAATTTGGCATAAAGCTGTTCCTTTTCTAGAAGTGCAAGAACAAGTCGCAGATGACGCTCATGATCAGCTTTAGATTTTGAATAAATAAGAATATCGTCAATGAACACAATAACAAATCGATCAAGGTAAGGTTTGCAGACTCTATTCATTAGGTCCATGAAAACAGCTGGTGCGTTGGTTAATCCAAACGGCATAACCATGAATTCATAGTGACCATATCGAGTTCGAAAAGCAGTTTTAGGGACGTCTTCTTCATGCACCCTAAGCTGATGATAGCCCGATCGAAGGTCGATTTTCGAAAAGCAACTGGCACCTTGTAGTTGGTCAAGAAGGTCATCTATACGAGGTAAAGGATATCGATTTTTGATAGTTAACTTGTTGAGCTCTCTGTAATCGATGCACATGCGAAAAGATCCATCCTTCTTCTTTACGAAAAGTACAGGTGCACCCCAAGGCGATGAGCTGGGGCGTATAAATCCCTTGTCAGTCAACTCTTGCAATTGACTGGCTAGCTCTTGCATTTCAGAGGGGGCTAACCTATATGGAGATTTTGCCACTGGTGTAGCACCAGGTATAAGATCGATACGAAATTCGACATCTCTGATTGGAGGAAGTCCTGAAATGTCGTCAGGAAAAACTTGTGGAAAATCTTTTACAACAGGAATATCTTCAAGTTTCTTTTCTGCGGTCCCCTTCTTGATGATATGGGCTAAAAACGCGACATAATTCTTGCGAAGGTATTTCTGAGCTTGAAGGCAAGACATTAAGTTGAGTCCTTTCGCCGAGGTTTCTCCAATAATTCGAAGAGTCTGACCGTTTGAAAGAGGAATACGAATAAATTTCTCACGACATACAACTTCCGCATTATGCTGACTGAGCCAATCCATTCCGACTATGATGTCGAAACTTCCCAACTTCATAGGAATAAGATCGATTGAGAAATCGTGGTCGTTTAGGGTGAGCGTACAGTTGCGTAAAATAGAGTCTAACGAAACTGGTTTTCCATCTGCAACTTCCACTGTTATGGATTCCGCGAGCTTATCTCGATTTTTACTTAAGATAGGTTCAAACTCTAATGACACGAAACTTCTATCCGCACCAGTATCAAATAACATAGAGGCATATCTAGCATTTATAAGAAACGTACCGTTGATCACATTGCCGTCAGCTCTGGCCTGGTTTGCGTTAATATTGAAAGCCCTTCCTCTAGCAGGTGGAGGAGCTTGGTTTGCTTGGTTCACAGGGTTGGCTTGGGCCTGAGCATGAATAATATTGACCAGTCTTGGACATGAGTTCCTGAAATGACTTGGATCTCCACAATTGAAACATGCCCGCATAGGTTGGCCCATAGGGTAGTTGGGTTGATAGTATGTTTGGGCTAAATGTTGAGTGGGTGGAAATGGTTGTTGTTGTTGGGCTTGACCCATAAATTGTTGGTGGGTTTGGGTTATAGGTTGGTGGCGGTTTGTTCGTTGAGGTGCGCGGCAGTGTTGTACAATGTGTCCAGCGCGACCGCAGCTGGTACAGTACTGGCAAGGATAGTCAGGGGAGTGGTGATACTGACAACGGTTACATTTTGGTAGTGGTCCTGTGTATGGTCTTTTGTATGGCGCGGGTGGAGGAGTGGCTTGAGTGATGGGTGCAGCAGGAACAGGGGTGTTGGTGTGGGTGACTGCAAAGTTCCTGTTGTTACGCTTCCTCTTGTTAGCAAATTTAGAGGAAGGAGTGTGGTGGTTTGAGGTTTGTCCCTCAGCAGGGGTTTTCTTCTTTTCTTCCTTGAACTTCCCATTGCGAATTCGGTTTTCGGTCAGTTCTGTTGCCAACACCATGGCAGCTTCGAGTGTTACCGGTGAAACGCTGAGGACCGAATCTTGGATTTTCGAGGGAAGTCCTCGAATGTAATGTTCGATCAGACGGTAGGTTGGAGTGAATAAGTTTGGTACCATCTGGTTCAACTCCAAGAACCGTTTGTTGTAAGTAGTGTGATCACCATCTTTTTGCTTCAGGGCATGAAATTCATCTTCCAATTTCTTAATCTCACTCCTAGGACAGAAACGCCTAGTCATGATTTCCCTTAACTCCTCCCAAGTTAAGGCCATCGCATCTTCCGTTCCCCTCTTTCCCTTCTCGGTATTCCACCAAGTGAGAGCTACCCCAAGTAGTCTCCCGGTGGCATAACGAACTTTGCGATCCTCAGGACAATCGCAGTTTCAGAAAACGTTTTCCATCTCCTCGAACCAACGCTGGAGAGCAGTGACTCCCTCAGTCCCTTCGAATTTTGGGGGATCGCAAGACTTAAAATGTTTGTAGGTGCATTTGCTGGTAGGAGGGTCGTTGATGATCTGGTCCTGTTGTTGAGGAGGGTTAGTAGGATTTGCAGCAAGAGCTTGTTGTACTTGTACTACGATGTCAGGTAATATCGTGGCCATTTGGTTGGCGATATGAGTGGCCAATCGTTCCTGAGACTTTTCCGATTTCCTACTCCTTCGATGCGATCTATACGACATCTACAGGATCATAAAATGAGAAGATTGTGAGTTTATGGTATCTTTTAGGTGTCATGTGTCTTTAAAAAAATGAAATTAACATAAATATCAATAATGCAACTACATCCGAAGGATGTCTTGGGTTCGCTCATGTTGGGCCTCAAATGTCCCCCATACCTTCACCTATATAGTCATGTGGGCCCCCATGGCTATTGGTTTGGTAGGATTCACATTAGTATTGGCAATTTAACACTCGCATCCCCCGAATGCTAACCACAAAATATGTTCATGAGATGTTTGGTCGGAACGTGTCCAGGTGTAGACACAATGACAACTCAAAGTGGGATTAGCTCTCACGACGTTTGGTATAGCATGCTTTGGCCTAATAGGTATTTCGTACTCTCATCGTTGGTCCCCAGGTAGGCAAACTGGTCCTTTATTTTGGATTTATACGAATGCCAGCCTAGACAGGACGTTCCGACTACCGGTACTAGTACCCTTCCAGTTACTACATGCCCGTCATGAGAACTCACTTTGATGAGATTTGAAAACACGAAAATCGTTGTAAAATCAATCATGATGTGGTGTGTGCTTGCATGGATGTGATATATTATGATCATACGATTTCATGATAGGCATTACTTGATAATACATACTTATGAACATGCTTGAACAATATCAAATGTAACATTTTAACATAAACATATAAACATCATGAAATTTGGCATATAACACACAAAATTCTTATAAGTTTCTAATCGACTATAGTATAGGCTCTAAGGGTCTAATAACCTATCCTATATCCCTATAGTCATGGCTCTGATACCAATCTGTCACACCCCGACCCGCAGCGGAAATAAGAGTCGGGGCATAATTGGGTTATCACCAAAGCACATGACATTTACTATTATGTTTCATAATTAAATGAAGTCAAAGTTACATTTCTCAAACATTCAAACATGTTCATTCATTACAAAGGAAAATAACCAAACATAATGTTCCAAATACTAAATCGTTTTATTTCTTCTAATCCAGGTCCTACGTGTTCCTAGCTGCTGCTGGTTCACCTGTATCATGTGTAAAATGGGAGGTTTTTGGGTCAACATAAGTTGGCGAGTGAACCTTATAGATAAACATTTAATAATGATTTTCTGGTTAGTTTATCAATAAAATATTGTGCATAATCATAAAAGAGCATATGTATGAAATCAAACAATGGCAACATTAGTTACAATTATAACATACATTAACAATCGATAACATTCATGAACATACCAACATCATATTAACATAAATGAACTGTGAGATCAAGGCTCAATCAAGCGGAGCCGATCGTATTGCATGAACTGAAAATGTAAACTGAACTGTGCGCTCAAGGCTCAATCAAACGGAGCCGAGCGTATTGCATGAACTGGAAATGTAAATTGAACTGTGCACTCAAGGCTCAATCAAACGGAGCCGAGCGTATTGCATGTATTGAAATGAGAATAAATGACCGATCAAGGCTCAATCAAACGGAGCCGATCGTGCGGGCACGCCCTGATCAACCGCATAATAAAATGGTGATCAAACTCAACCTCGAGGGATGGGGAGCTACGGCCTCAGCAATTGCATGTACTGAAATAATAATTTGCAAATAATAATAACTACTTATCAGCAACAACTAACACACATGTCATGATATGATATATGCACAATAACTTAGTTATAATAAGTAAATGAACAAGACACATGATACACCCCAAAAATGTGATAAAAACGGGGAATTTGAAGGGTTCACTCACATTGGGTGCGTTGGATTTGAATTGGTGAGATGCGCACGATTTAGACGAAGCGAGTTAACGAGGAATCACTGACCTAAATAATAATGGGAAAAAAATATATTAAATGGATGGATTTTATTAAAGATTTTTAATGGGATTTTTAGATATATTTTTGTGAGTTTATGGCTATTTTCTATCCTAAAAAATGTTATTTTTAAGTATTTTTAATTGATTTTTAATTTAAATAAAACAAATAATTATTAAAAAAAATAATAATAATATTTTTTTTTACTGTTTGACCGTTGACCGGTTCGGTCAGCGGTAATTCTTGTGCCGAGCGGGATTCGAACCGGTGACCTTCCGTTCACGCGCACGTAGCTCTACCAACTGAGCTACGTGACTAACCCATTAGAAATCTAGTTTTAATTATATTTATACACTTATTCGAATTTACCGAAAATTCCTTTATTTTACAAAAACGTTTTATTCTCATTGAACCGGTGTTTGTGACGGGACTCGATCGCGTGACGTGCAGTTTGTTTTGCACACAGTCCACCGCTGGACTGTGTGTCTAACCCGGTTATATTCTTGAATTATATTATACTTAACAATTACTCGATCTAACCCGGTTAATTTTATGAATAAAAAGGAATGTTATTACGCAGTGTGTGTGTAGTAAGGATCGAACTCGAGACTCGTATATAAACTTTGCACACAGTCCACCGCTGGACTGTGTGTCTAACCCGTTAATTATCCGAGTTTTATTTATTCTTATCCCGTTTTTAGATTCGTCTTCTTCATTACGATTACCGGTTTTTTACTCAGACAACTGATTCATGGTTCTACTACTTAAATATCATGCCTACTAGTTTGAATAAACAAACCGAACAGTTTGGGGAAAAGAGATACCGGACAGGTCGTCTTCTTCAGGAAGTCCGGCGAGATCAGGTAACTCTGTTTTTGAACCTCCGACTGAGAGAGTCTAACAACAGAATTAAAGAATTAGATTTGAAATTGAACCAGAGTACATGGATTATTAGCACGATTGAATGTGTTTACCGTCAACTAGCGTGGTTCCGGCAAATTCCAGAATTTCTCCGGCGAAACCAGAAATCCAGCAAAGTCTTCTTTGACTGACTTTGAGTGACGGAATAATGTTAGTAGTGTCCTAACGATAGATTGAAACAGCAAGAGAGGAAATTCTTACTGGTTTATGTTGAACACGGTTTTCCGGCGAGAATTGCAGAGAATTCCGGCGACAGTTTTCTTGTGCTCAAAAGACTTGAAAACGCGACGAAAAGGGATTGGAGTGTATTTGAGACAGTTCTGAATCGTATAAATGATTGGAATCAGAATTATTTGAAGCTTGAATGTCTTTCGGTTTCAAAACCCAAAACTCGAAGTTCATTCAATCTGAACTTTAATTAGAAACCGATATTCATCGGTTATAAGTTAACTAAGCGAAACAAAACTGATTTGGCGATTCGGCTTACCGATTTCCGTTATTCAGATATCATTAACCGTTAATCCAAGTTTGCGTATAAAATTTAATTGTTTTCATAATACTAACAGAAAACAATTGGTGGCGGAGTGGTTTGGAGACGGAAAGATAAATCGTTGGAGGCAGTTGACCCGGGTTCGAGTCCGGTCAGCTCCAACTATTTTTTATTTATTTTCTTTTAACTTTTTATCAAATATAATTTTTATAGTTTAGTTTATATATTAATTATGTAACGTTTAAACTCAAAATACTCATAAATACTTAATGTCATTTCATAACTTGGTATTTGATTACAAAACGGAGCGGGTTTTGGAAACCCGATTTTTTACAAATGTTACATCTGCCATGTGTCTGTTCGCTGGCAGGTCCTTGTGGACCGTATGGCCTAGGCCTTGCGGTCCGTAAGGCCTGTTGGCGCCCACTGGTTTAAATATGGTTGCGGACCGTATAGCGAAAGCCTTGCGGTCCGCATCCGCCTTCCAGAATGGAATTTTGGCATTTTTCATATTAGCCCCTCAGTTTTAAATCACTACTTATAGTGATTATACTTCAGCGAATTGAGGACTTTGGTCCCTCCCAATTAAACATACGTCATACGAGAATTACGGACACGTGTCAGAACTTTATTCGATGTAAAAACACGTAGTGTTACATCCTCACCCCCTTAAAATAAATCTCGACCTCGAGATTTTTTAATTAAACAAATATGGGCATTTCTGCCACATAACAGACTCGACTTCCCAAGTATATTTTGGACCTCGACGAGCGTCCCATCTAACTTTCACAATTGGCACATGTTTCTTGCGAAGCTTCTTGACCTGTCGATCTTCGATTGCCACAGGCTTCTCGATGCATCGTAGGTTCTCATCAATCTGCACGTCATCATGTGGCATAGCCAATGATTCATCAGCCAAACACTTCTTCAAATTTGATATGTGAAACATATCGTGAATTCCGCTGAACTTTTCAGGCAGCTTGAGTTTATATTCTACGGACCCGACACGTTCGACAATTTCGAACGGTCTAATATACCTTGGGTTTAACTTACCCTTTTGCCAAAACGCATAACGCCTTTCCAAGGCGACACTTTTAATAATACTTTGTCCCCTACTTGGAACTGAAGAGGTTTACGCCTCTTATCTGCATTACTTTTCTGCCGATCCCTGGAAGCTTTGAGACGATCTCGAATTTGCAAGATCTTTTCTGTCGTTTCTAGGACAATTTCTGGTCCTGTCAGTTGGTCTTCCCCAACTTCCGCCCAACAGACGGGCGTCCTATACTTTCTCCCATATAAGGCTTCAAATGGAGCAGCCTTAATATTCGAGTGGTAGCTATTGTTGTAGGAGAACTTGATTAGTTGTAGGTGACTATCCCAGCTACCACCTAAATCGATCACACATGCGCGCAACATATCCTCCAATGCTTGTATCATGCGCTCGCTCTGTCTATTGATGTATTGCGAAATACGTCGGTTATTCGTGTATAGTTTGTATAGTTTTCACTAGTTTTAGTTTCGTTTCCCGTAGAATAGTTAGTCTTTTGATTCAATTGCGTTTTGCAGGTCTTGTTAGCATAAAGTAGCTAAAAAGTGTTGATATTGAGTAGACATACGAGTTGGTCAAATCCTGGAACGAGTTGGAAAGTTCGGGTGCTGAAAACGAATTGAAATTTTGGAAAAAGGGGCTCTTGCGGGCCGCGAACAAACAGGGAGTGCTTCTCGCGACCCGCGAGAAGCTATTAATAATGCTGTCATTACGCGGTCACGGGCCACGAGTCCATTGGTTGAACCCTCTCGCGGCCGGCGAGAGGGTGTTATCTGCAGAGGGCATCAAGCTGTTATGGGGGTTGTGCTGCAAAATCATATAAAAAAAGATAATCTTATCATTAAGAAACCCTAGGTTACGAATTAGGAGATTCCTTGGGCAATTTTGGAGCATCATCGGAGCGGTTCGGAGTAGCTAAAGCATTCGGTTGAAGATTCTTAAGTGCAGCAACTTTGAGTCGTCATTCTGTCGTCCGGGTGTTATCGTTTGTGCTTTTTGAACTTTGATTTTGTTTTGCATACTTGATACTACTTTATTTGGTTTTGTCTCCATGACTTTAGTTGGCTAAATCTTATAAACTACCTAGATTAGATGAATGACTGAATAAAGTTTCGATTTTTACATTGGATTTATGATTTGTGAGGATTGTTTATGAACTGTAAAAGACTTATTCTATCGATTGGATGTGTTTGCGTATTTGATCTTGTTTGGTTGCTATTTATTGCTTTACTTGAAACTTGGTGACGGTCTATATCACATAATAGATGTATGTTAGGTTCTAGTTTTTGGTGACTGTCCATATCACATAAGAAAGCTAGAGTCTTTAGGGTGAAACCGCGGAATTAAACCTTAAAAGTAATAATTGGTAACTCTATAAAATCAAATATTCTACTAATCGTCAATAGCTGCAAGGTGCGAGGTTATTGCTAGGTCTAAGTCATTAAGCCGAAAGGTAGGAGCTTTCTAGGAAGTAAACCGGTTGGCTATTGTCTAGCAAGTCCAATTGAGAAATTAGGTCTATCTTTGGTTTAGATCTCGACAGGGGGTGAGCTTCATAGGATACTTTCAATAACCCATTAAGTCTCTTGCAAAAGAGTCTAATAACTGGTAGTTCAGCAACCTCGAGGGGGCTATAGTGTGCTTTTGAGAAGGGTCAGAGGTCCTATTAGATATCTCGAGAGGTGAGAATACGAAGATCCCGGTTCCTCATTAATCAACTTCCAAGTACAATCGTTGTTAAAATCAGTCAGGATTCTAGTCTAGGTAGTCTTTCCACCATTTAAATAAAACCCAAGTCTAGTTCGTATTCTTATTTAATTTTGTTTAATTAGTTAATTTTACTTGCTTCCTTAGGAACGTTAGAAAACCCCCCCCCCATCAAACATTCAATCATTTTAGTCCGTATCAGTCAGAGTCTTAATAAAGTAGTTAGTTTAATCAGTAGAGTCTCGTGGGTTCGATATCTGGACTTACTTTAGCTATACTAGGGTCGATCGGTACACTTGCCGGTTAGTAGTTTAGTGTGTCTTAGTGAGTCTAGAATTAGTTTAATTTAGTTATTTTTACTGAACTATTTTTAGCACATCAAGTTTTTGGCGCCATTGCCGGGGGACTCTTGGCGATTGTGTTAATTACTTTGTTTTGACTTTCGTGATATCATACGTGCTATTTGTCGTGTTTGAGTCGTAGGAGTCTAGTATAATATCAATTTCTTTTTGTTTTGTCGAGTCGTTTTTAGAGTCTTCTTACTTGTTTGTTTTTGGTTTTTCAGTGGATGCCACATACGCGTTCGCAAGGACCTCTGCCGAAGCCACCTACGGACAAGTCATCCTTCTCGTCCTCTTCGTTCAAGGTTAGTACTCCATTACCATCATCTTCCACCCGTTCTGACTCTACACTCCACTCTAAACCATTGAACTTTGACTTTACACCGAAGTCTTCGCCACACAATTCCCCACCACCCTCCCGTCCCCAAAGTCCTCCAACCGTTGTCCAAGTGGCCCACTGAACCGTTTACCAACAAGCCACCACCGGCTTCACCGGTGCAAACTCACCCATCACCCTACCCGAAATCACCAACGAAAAGTCTTGGCAAATCCCATCCTACATCATGACCGCTATTACCAACTCTTGTCAATTCCACAATCGTGAGGATGAGGATGCGCCGGCTCACATCAATCACATCTCTCGTCTCTGTGGCACTTTCTCTATTGAAGGTGTCAACCTTGATGCTCGTTACTTACAGGTCTTCCCATTCTCTCTTGCTGGCCGCGCAGCCGTCTGGTTCAATTCGCAGCCAGCAGGTTCTTTCACTACTTGGGTAGGTTTACGGATGCTTTCTTAGCCGGATATTACCCACCCGCAAAGGCATCCCGTCTAACCGATCAGATCCATTCATTCCGGATGGAGCCTGATGAGCCGTACCACCTTGCCTGGGAGAGGTTCCAACCCTACTTGCTCATTGTTCACAGCATGGCTTGTCAGATTGGGTACTTGTAGAAAAGTTCTACAATGGTCTCACCCCTGATATCCGAGCCTGGTTTGACACTTCAGCTGGAGGGCAACTCATGGGCAAGAAGTCGACAGCTGAGTGTAACGATCTATTCGAAAGTTTTGCCCATTTCGACATGGATTATAGCACCGCCAGAAGGAATTCCATTTCTGTTACTAGCACCTCCTCGACTACTCGAGGGGTCAACCAAGTTGGCTTGGACTCATCGGTGGCTGCTGCGCTAGATCGGATGGAGAAAACTTTCACCAAAGAGCTTAATGAGATTAAGAAAAAGGTCGATATGTGTGAGGTATGTAGAGGGGGTCAATGTTGGGATTGAACCCTATGAAAGGAACAGATGATATAAAGCCAAACAACACTATCCGAGCTTTGGTTCAACTATCAGATGTTACATCCTCTGATGTACTTACACGGCTTTCCATAAAGACTGCTCATCCTATCATATGCCTTCACAAAGCTTCAAGGTCTGCCAGAGTTAACAAGGACAGAGGAGAGGAATCAGAGTTTAGTCGTTAGCTTAGTTAATCAATGTAACAGTGCCAAGCACTGATAGTTAGTATAAGCAGTGTTTAGAGTTAGTTACATATTATTTCTATCACTATCAACCCTGACGTCATCAAAGATGCTCAGAGGTTAGATAGTTAGTATAAATAAGCAACTCTTGTAACCTTTAAACTCATCTCTTAAAAGATCAACTTTCGCATATCATCTTCTCTGCATTTTCTCATTACCAAACTGTAATTACAAAGGCTGAGGGGGAGTTTGTGAATCACATGCAAGTTAATTAACTTGAAAGCATGATGATGATGAAAATAAACGACCATTGCTTGTAGTAAAAGTTTTCCATCTTATTCCGCTGCAAATCTCTTTTAATTCAATTGAAGAGTCCAAAACAAGCCAGTGTTTGCAACTGTTGCACATGGACTTGTTTGGCCAGTGCAAATCATGAGCTTAAAACACAAAAGGTATTGCCTAGTGATAGTTGATGATTTCTCTAGGTTTACATGGACCTTCTTTCTTCATTCTAAGGATGAAACTGCAAGCATTTTGCAAAACTTTGTCAAACAAGTAGAAAAGCAATTTTATCTTCCAGTAAAAATCTTTAGAAGTGACAATGGAACAGAGTTTAAAAATAGGGGTTGGATGCTTTTTGTGAGTCAAAAGGAATTGTTAGACAATATAGCATTCCAAGAACTCCAGAACAAAATGTGGTGGTTGAAACGAAAAACAGAACCTTAATTGAATCAGCAAGAACTATGGTAGCAGATTCTGGTTTACCCCTGTCCTTTTGGGCAGAGGCTGTAAACACTGCTTGCTATGTTCAAAACAGAGTTTTGACCCCTGGCATCAAAAGACTGCCTATGAGATTTTGTATAAAATCAAAGCTCTGATTTCATATTTTAAAATTTTTAGCTGTCCATGTTTCATTTTGAACTTAAAAGATTCTATATCTAAGTTTGCAGCCAAAATTGATTGTGGTTATTTTCTGGGATACTCAATCACTGCCAAAGCCTACAGAGTTTTTAACTCTAGGACAAAGTGTGTTGAAGAATCTTTGAATGTGAAGTTCAATGAACTATCATAACTGAAAATCCTAGCAAATCCTGCAGAGCTTTTTGATTTAGATAAATTCACATTTGCTGATGTTTCTATCAAGCTAGATAATGCAGGTACACCACAATCATCTGAAGGAGATCAAGATCAAGGATATGACTGTGTGCTTCCACAAACAAAAGTCTATTCTTCAAACAGAGGATCAAGTGCTACAAGCTCTTGTGTGAACTCTGCCACTTCTGGGTCAACAATGGTTGATCCTAAAACCTCTGCCAGTTCACAAAATCAAACATATGTTGATAAAAGTCCTACAACTAGGCACCAAAATCATCAGAATGTTACCTCTATACCCCCAATACCACCACCACCATTCTCATCAGTGGCCGATACTTCAATTTCACCAGGAGAGGTTAGCTCAGGTGATACATATTTGCAGCCATCACCTCAAAATGCTGTTGTTCCATACCAAGGTGATTTGATTTATCTCAAAAGCCATCCAGCAGATCAAGTTATTGGCAACATCAAATCTGGGGTGCTCACACGAAGCCAATCCCAAAATATTTGTCTTTTTGCTGGTTTTCTATCACTCATACAGCCAGTCAAGTACCAAGAGGCACTGAAAGACAACAGCTGGGTAGAGGCCATGCAAGAAGAACTCCTTCAGTTCAAAAGATAACAAGTTTGGGAGCTTGTGCCACTGCCAAAAGATGTAAGTCCAGTTGGCACAAAGTGGGTCTTCAAGAACAAAACTGATGAAAAGGGTATTGTTGTCAAAAACAAAGCAAGGCTCGTGGTTCAAGGCTACAGACAGGAAGAAGGTATAGACTATGATGAGACTTTTGCTCCTGTAGCAAGGTTGGAAGCTATTCACCTGTTCTTAGCTTTTGCTGCTAACCACAACATAAAGGTGTTTCAAATGGATATAAAGAGTGGATTTTTGTATGGAAAAATCAAAGAAGAGGTGTATGTCTGTCAACCTCCAGGTTTTGAAGATGCATTCCATCCTGATCATGTCTACAAGTTCAACATTGCATTGTATGGCTTGAAACAAGCACCAAGAGCCTGGCATGAAACTCTATCCACTTTTCTCTTATTAATAGGGTTTACTAGAGGCAAAATAGATAAAATCCTGTTTTTAAAATGGAAAGGAAAAAATTTTGATGCTTGTCCAAATTTATGTGGATGACATTATTTTTGGATCCATAAGCACTGCTATGTGTGAAGAGTTTCGAAAACTCATGGCAGCAGAGTTTGAGATGAGTGCAATGGGTGAGCTCCAATGTTTTCTTGGTCTTCAAGTTAAACAATTGCACAATGGTACATTTATCCATCAAAACAAGTATGTGAAAGAACTGCTTAAAAAGTTTGATATGGATGATTGTAAACCATGTAGCATACCCATGGCAACCTCCAAGCTAGTCACCATTGATGGTAAAGATGACCTTGTTGATCAAACTCTTTATAGAAGCATGATTAGGTCTTTATTGTACCTAACTGCATCAAGGCTAGGCATCATGTTTGCAATATGTGTTTGTGCCAGATCACAGGCATTACCTAGAAAGTCTGACCTTATTGCTGTAAAAAGGATATTCAGATACATAAAAGGTGCTCCCACACTTGGTATCTGGTATCCAGCTAATGGGAATATTGAGCTTTCAGGTTTTTCAGATAGTGATTTTGCTGGGTGTAAAACTACAAGGAAGTCTACATCAGGAGCATGTCAATTCCTAGGTGATTGTCTAGTGTCTTGGCAAAGCAAACAGTAGGTTGCAGTTTCAACATCCACTGCTGAGGCATAGTATATTGCTGCTGCTAGCTGCATTGCTCAACTCTTGTGGCTTCAAAACCAGTTGTTGGATTTTGGTATCATTGCACTAAAGACTCCACTCAAATTGGATCGTCAAGCTGCTGAAAATATCATCAAAAATCCAGTTTCTCATTCAACTACAAAGCACATTGACATCAGACATCACTTTGTGAGAGATTGCTATGAAAAGGTTTGATTTCTTTGCATCATGTCCATACTTCAGATCAATGGGTAGATGTTTTAACCAAGGCATTGGATACATCTACCTTTGAAAAATTGATCTCAAGGCTTGGTATGCTAAACATGGATTAAAAACAAGTTTTCTTGTAAATCCATGTGTACATAGCATCAAAATGTTTTCAGAAATTCACAAATTCCTTAAAAATAGTTTAAAATTGAAATTTTTCAATAAATCTTTAAAAGTCTGATCACAACATCTGTTTGCTCAAAACATTTGATAGGCTTTAAAATCTTATCCACTGATACAGTCTATCCTCTGACTTCTATTTTTCACCTCTTTAAAACCAATGATGGCTATCCTCTGATAGTGTTAACAAAATCAGTATTGTCCAAACCACTGTCCTAAAACAGTGTTCTACCACATCAACGGTTACTTTTCTCATCAGAGGTTACACGTGGCCAGATGTTAGCCATCCGATCTTGCAACAGATGCCACGTCATGTTCACTTTTTCAAAACCCTTATAAAACCCCTGTTTTATCTCACCAGTGGTTACCCTAAACTGTGTCGATTTCAGAATCTCAAAACAATTTTTCTCTCAAACACCATGGCTCCCAAATCAACATCTTCAAAATCCAAAGCTAAATCGTAAGAAGAACCTCCACCTTTCACTCTCATAATCAAAACCCCACACAACTACAATGCCATACTTGAAGAAAACGATGCAAATACTCGCTATCATCCAATGATTCGAATTTTACAAAAGTCTAAATTCTTGCACATGTTAACCGTCAAAGCCCCCATTTACATTGATGCTCTTCGTGATTTCTGGAAAAATGCAAAGGTTCACTCATCTGCTGCTGGTGTTCCTTATACAATAATTTCAAGAGTAGGGGGAGTGTTGATGTAAATTAGCCCCCAATCGATCTCTCAAGTTTTCAAGTTAAATGACATACAACACCCTGTGTCATTTCCAATTAATGAGATCCAAGCAGAGTTTCTGGAAAGAGGTTATATCGGCCAGATGAAAGGTATGACCATTTTTAAACCTAACTTTCCTGCTGAGATGCGATTTTTCTTTCACACCATTCTTACTTGTCTCTTAGCAAAATCCACTGCTTTCAATGAAATCCCATTGAACATGCAATATCTGGGGTATGCAATTTTAACTAACACCGATTTGAACTACTCCCAGATACTGTTCAATGATCTTGTGAATAACTTTAAATATATTGAAAAAAGAAAAGCTTTTTTGATGCATCCACGTTTCTTGAGTGTTTACTTACAGGATCAAATTAAAGGTCCTGAAAGTAAAATTAGCGCTGTGGTTAATCCAGGCAGCCTTAATCATGAAACTTTCACCAGAATAACAAACCAAGATAAAGTTGAGAAAACACAAGTAGAGGAGGATTAGCAAGTTTTACCAGAACAAAATGTCCAATCTCAACCTCTTGCTACTGAGCTCACTTCTCTTGGTGATCAGGGCAACACAACCGCTGCCCTGAAACCCACCAAAAATTTCCAAAAAGAAAACCAAAACAATCTCCAAAAAGCCCACCAAACCCAAAAAGGGTCCTCTGGAAGATGAGATCCCAGAGGTTAACCCTGTGACAACACCAAAGTCACAAACCACTGCTGCTACTTCTTCACAGCAGATGGTTCAAAGATCTCCCACCGGCTTTGAAACTCCTCCTTCTTCCTCACAAAAGGAAAAGGTTGTAGACACAGGGACACCACTTTATGAAGCTCTAGATCCACTTGGGTCTATCTTCCACAGCCCCTCTCCCAGGGCAATGTCGCTTTCTACTCAACAACCTTCACTGATACCTTCACTTCCACCCACAATTGTACCATTGCTGAATGCAATTGAATTAGTTCAGACACAAACCAGCACTTCTCAACAACCTATTATTGAGAATATACTTTATCCAATGGCTGGGTCTGATTCTTTATTCATTGCTAGCCCATCAGCAAATGAAGAGGCTACATCCCCTGGGTTACATGTAACCCTTGGTGATATTTCAACACAAGCAGCCACTACAATTGCTGAACTCCCTAGTTCTCAGTTGGACAGTGGTTTCATTAATAAGACTTGGTTGAAGGCAACCACTGCTGAGGCAACAACTGTTACCTCTATTGTGGGAAGTCCCTAGTACCAAGACAAATGGGCATCTATGTTTGAAGCTGGTCCTAAAACCACTGCTCATGATAACATAGATATAACTACCACCACTGGTAGGAGTTCAGATGATCCTATTAAATTAGGTGATGATCTAAAATACCAGGATTTGACGGAGAGAGTGACTAGAATAGAAAACTCTATTGGTGAAATCAAAGATTTACTAAAGCAGATGATAGCTACAAAAAGTCAACCCTCTGTTCTATCCACTACTGATCTCAAAGAAGCTCTTAACCCTCTATTTCAACATCAACAACATTATTTGGATTTACAACACAAGCATCATGTGAATAATGTTTGAAACATGTTTGAATCAAGGTATCAAGACACTGCAGTAGACATTAAAGCCATCAAAGCACATCTACTCACAACCACTGGCTATGCACCTCCAACGGTTATATTTGTTACAACAGATGAAGCCAAAAAAGGGGAGAAACCTTTGGGTCCAAAGAAGCTAACAATAGATGATGACAAGGCCAGACCAACATTAAATATCCCAAGGCCTGTTGGTTCAAAGAAGATTGATTTGACTGATGAAATTGTGGCCAAGGCAAGGGGTAGTCACAAGAAGAATGTGATTGAGGAGAGTAGAGTGTTGGTTGAGAAAAGATTGATCAGCAAAAAGAAAAAGGAGACGTTGGTACTTCTTCAAAAAGAGCTCCTGCTAGAAAAGCTAGGCAACCAACATCCACACCTCCTAAAACTAAGCCTGAAACCAGTCTAGCCGTTAAAACCTCAGCCTCTCAAAAACCTATCACATCTTCAAAACCACAACCCACATCCACACAAGCAGATGTTACAGCAACTGTTGTGTCAACATTTGTTGAGACAACAGGGGTTGCAACAGATGCATCTCTATCCACTGCCATAATCACATTTCCCACATAAACTCAACCATTATCTACACCACCAAAAAATCCCACAACCAACATCACCCACCTTAAGGTTTAAAAGGAGAAAAATCACAAAAGTGATAAATGATGATGAGATCTCTGCACCTCTTCCACTATCATCAACACCAGTGATCCCCACATTAGTGCTTACAACTTCCTCAACCCTTAAAGTCATTCCTGCATCAAATTTGTATCCTCTTGATTTACCAGCAGTCAGGGAAGATATTTTAATTTTCTTTTCAGAGGAGGACCCTGACAAAAGAACAATTCTATCCCTTGATAGCTATCTAAGACCAGCAAATATTGATGCTTATCTAGAATTGAAAAATAAGCAAGCAGAGGATATTGCCAAAAGAGAATCAGCTGGTAAAAATGATAGAGAAATACAGATTATCATGTCCTTTCAACTGAGTAAGGTCACCATTCTGCAAAACTTTGTCAAGGATCTGAGCAACCAGTTGTTAGTAAGGGAAGATAATGTCACACCCTCAATTTCCACTTGCGGAGTTTTATCGCGAGGCGTTTGATCAAACCAGAATCTCAGACACTAGCAATATCGAACGACTCTATATGATTTATTTAAACGCTTTCCAAAAACATTTGTTTAACCATTCATAGTCATTTTCAAAATATCTTAGTTTCAAAGTTTAGCGGAAGCATTAAAGTAAAGTAACGGGCGCCAACATAAACGCCAAAACCAAAAATCCCAAACATTATTCGTAAATAAGACTCGATAAAAAAAATACCTTGATCAAATGCAAGTGAGTGCACCTAGCGCTCCTAGCGTCCTGAGAAACATGTAAAGAAACAAGTGTCAACGTTAAAGAAGAGTGAGTTCACAGGTTTTTATAAGTTCACAAGTTCGGTTTAAAATATTGTTTTTCCCCGTTATCCCTAACCCGGGATAACGACATAGTTCCATTATTCCTAACCCGGAATAATAATGTTGGTTCGTAATTAAGTTCAATGTTAACATGTAGGTAGCGAGCCTAAAGTTACGTCACATAAGAGTTCGCGATCGAAGCTGACTGTTGTTGCCTCAGTGTTGCCAGGTCTATCCCTGACCATGGTGAAAGTTAGGCCAAATTAATCACCCGTTGACCATAACCGGTCGGCTAGCGTGACTAGCTCGGGTGGGGCTTGTCGGGCCCAGTAGTACTACTTATAATTTCCCCGCTATCTAACCCAATACTAACGGTCCGAGAGTTGGTTGAGGACTTCCATGATAAAGCTACTTAGTGACCATAACATACATTAACATTAACTTAGTTACCGAATAGTTTACGACGTTAATTTCGCATAACGTAAAAGATAGAGTTATAGAGTGTATACATGTTTCTCCCCCTGTTATTTAAAACCGGATAAAATAGGGGCCGTGAACTCACCTTAAATTGCTTGGTTAGAATAACGCAAAAGAAGCAAATGATGGGACCACTAATCGCATCCTAACATGTCAACCGATTTAAAGTTAGTGTGTGAACACACTGACACAAAAATCCTACGCATAACTAACACACAATACGGCACAACGCAATAACCAATTCGAAAACATAATCATGCATGCAAAGTATCACCATAAAAAATAATGATCCAACCAACTTGTCATAGACACAGGTTAACTCATACAACACTTAGGTACACACAAACGCAAGTTATCATGTTTCGGCTTGTACGCTCATAACTAGGCTGTTTTCGAGGATATTTATAAAATAGTTACAACGTTCAAAAAATTCCAATTTTTTTTACAGAAGGTGTCAATTAGAATGTAGACTTTTATGTATAATTTTCAAGTCCTAAAGTTTTACCAATTATTTACAAACATTTATATACTAGGCTGCAGTCAAATTCGTCGCTTTCTGACTGCAGTCCACGTGAAAAATTATTTAAAAATCATTGTTCATCCAATTAACAAAATTCCAGTGGGAGTTTTTCGGAAATTCCCGTATCCAGTTGTTGTACAAATATCGTGACCTAACCCCCTACAAACTATGAGATCCGACTCGATAAACAACCTGCAAATTCTGCAGAATTTATGCAGCTTCAGCTGCTGTACTAAATGACCATTTAAAAATAGCAAACGACCTCAGAAAAATATGAATCCAGCGCCATTTGAAGCGTTTTTAAAAAATACACGTTTTAGGCTTATGAAAATCCACTTTTTGATAAATAATGATCAGGTTACAGCCAACTGAAGTTGGCTGTAAATGTCAATCAGCCTACTATTTTCGACTTTATCGCATTCGGACATGTTTAAACGATCATGACGCTTATGTGTATTGATTAACAGCAGGTTTATTTGTAAAATATCATCATATATATCAATATTCATGCAAACGCTAAATATATATCATGATCTTTATCGATAAAACGCAGCCTATGATTTTAGTATTCACATATCATCACAACCACAAGGATTCGCACATTCATCCGAACTAATCATAAATCACAACACTTATTCATACTAATAATCCTACAAACACATAATCATGATCAAGATTATACAATACCTAGTGTGAATCACAAAACAATTAAACCCTAACCTTGAAACGATGATGCTTAGCGAACCGGGACAAGCTTGGAATCAATCCGGGGGTGTGAGGTTTGCGACCGTGAGAAGGGGGGGGGGCTGCCGTCGGCCTTCTCTTAGGGACTAGGGTTTTGTTGTTTTTTTTCTTTGAAACAACCCATGCATAAATACATATAAATATAACAAGGGAAAAGGGGAGGAGGCGCGACCGCGATGGGGGGGGGAGGGGTTTGGGTTAAGTGTCTTGGGCCGCAAGTTTGTGTTATTTCCTTGGGCCGCAAGGAGGTGTGGGTCGCAAGGTCGACACGTTTCGCGGCTCGGTTCGGTTCGGCTATTATTATTTTTTTTACAAATCGGTAACATAAGGCTGATAACTAATAATCGCGAAATCAAGGCGTGATACAATAATCTACAAACGACTAATAATACATAGCACGTAATTCACCCAATAGATTCACAAAGTTAGCGTAGTTAGCGTGTAATTTAATTCTCCGAATTAAATCAGTGTAGGATGAATAACAACAAAGTAGCGCGTTTGAGATACCTGAAAAGCCGGGATGTCACATTATCCACATGTTGAAAGAATTTTCGTCCTGAAAATTGAGTAACGCGGTTTAGAATGCAACGCACAAAGATTCCGTTTGTTAGAATGGTACAAGTAAGTCCCAGGCTGTCATATCATCCCCATGTTGAAAGAATTTCGTCCCAAAATTTAGTTGGCGGTAACGTCAGAATGCTGCTCAGCTGCAAAAAGGTGTGGATATTTGCTTTTCATTTGGTCCTCTCTTTCCCACGTGAACTCCGGTCCATGCTTAGAGTTCCAACGAACCTTGACGATCGGTATCTTGCTATGCCTTCGAGTCTTAATCTCACGATCCATGATCTCGATAGGTTGTTCCACAAAATGCAGTTGCTCATCCACTTGAATCTCATCCAATGGAATAACTAGGGTCTCATCTGATAGGCACTTCTTCAGATTGGACATGTGAAAAACGTTATGAACTCCACTGAGTTCGGCAGGAAGGTCCAACTGATAAGCTACGGGCCCGATACGCTTCGAAATCACAAATGGGCCTACTTACCGTGGATTTAGTTTGCCTCGTTTCCCAAAATGAATTACACCCTTCCAGGGTGACACTTTCTGTAGGACGCGGTCGCCTACTTAAAACTCGAGCAGTTTGCGTCGTTGATCAGCGTAACTTTTCTGTCGATCTCGTGCCGCTGCCATGCGGTTTCTGATTTGCACAATCTTTTCAGTAGCCTCAAGTATCAACTCAGGACCTGTGAGTTGACTGTCACCGACTTCTGCCCAACAGACCGGTGATCTACATTTGCGACCGTATAATGCTTCAAATGGTGCTGCTTGAATACTCGTATGGTAACTGTTTTTATACGAGAATTCCACCAAAGGCAGGTGGATTTCCCAACTGTTCCCGAAGTCTACCACGCATGCCCTAAGCATGTCCTCCAAGGCCTGAATAGTCCTTTCACTTTGACCATCCGTCTGAGGGTGGTAAGCTGTGCTCATATCTAAGTGTGTACCCAACGCTTTCTGAAGTGACTGCCAAAAGTTGGACGTGAAACGAGCATCTCTGTCTGAGATGATGGACGTTGGCACCCCGTGCCAAGAAACTACTTCCTTAATGTAGATGCGAGTCAACTTATCCATCTTATATGTTTCTTTGGTCGCTAGGAAGTGTGCAGACTTAGTTAGACGATCCACGATTACCCAGATGGCATCGCAACCACCCGGAGATCGCGGGAGTTTAGTGACAAAGTCCATCGAATCTGATCCCATTTCCACACTGGGATCTCAGGTTGTTGAAGTAACCCTGATGGCTTCTGGTATTCCACTTTGACTTTCGCACAAGTCAAACACTTGCTCACGTAGGTGGCTATATCCGCTTTCATGTTGGGCCACCAGTACGCGGCTTTAAGGTCTTAATACATCTTATCCGAACCAGGATGGACAGAGTATCGGGATTTGTGTGCTCATCCATAACTAGCTTTCTGAGGTCTCCGTAGAGAGCTACCCATATACGGTTCATGAAATACCAGGCACCATTGGGTTTCACTTCCCAATCGCGTTCCATCTTTCCCACAGATTCGGCCTTGATGTTCTCTTCCTTAACTGCTTCTAGCTGCGCGTCGCGTATTTGTTCGGGTAATCCAGAATGAATTGTGAACTGTAGTGCTCGTACCCGACGAGGTTTCAAATGCTCCTTCTGACTAAGGGCATCGGCTACCACGTTAGCTTTACCCGGGTGATACCAAATGGCACATTCATAATCGTTCAGGAGTTCGAACCAGCGACGCTGTCGCATGTTCAACTCCTTTTGGTCAAAAATATGTTGGAGGCTCTTGTGATCCGTGTAGAATGTGCACCTTGTTCCATATAGATAGGGTCTCCAAATATTAAGTGCAAACACAACTGCTCCCAATTCCAGGTCATGTGTCGTGTAGTTCTTCTCGTGAACCTTCAACTGTCGGGATGCATACGCGATGACCTTATCACGTTGCATGAGTACACATCCCAATCCCTGAATGGAAGCGTCACAATATACCACAAAATCATCTCTCCCTTTTGGCAAGGACAAAATGGGCGCACTACAAAGCTTCTGCTTCAGTAATTGAAATGCTGCTTCCTGTTTGTCACCCCAAGCATACTTGGAGCCCTTCTGGGTGAGGGTGGTAAGTGGTTGTGCGATCTTGGAAAATCCCTCGATGAAACGTCTGTAGTAACCAGCCAATCCCAAAAATTGGCGGATCTCTGTCGGTGTCCTGGGTGCTTCCCAGTTCTTGATAGCATCAATCTTGGCGGGATCAACGTGTATACCCTTTTCATTCACGATATGCCCGAGGAACTGAACTTCACGAATCCAGAAATCACACTTTGAAAACTTGGCATATAGTTTCTCCTGTTGAAGTAGTTCCAGCAATAGTCGTAGATGCTCAGCATGTTCTTCTTCACCCTTAGAGTAGATGAGTATATCATCGATGAACACGATGACAAACTTGTCGAGATACGGCTTACACATGCGGTTCATGAGGTCCATGAACACCGCGGGTGCATTAGTGAGACCGAAGGGCATGACCAAGAACTCATAATGGCCATACCGAGTGCGAAATGCCGTCTTGGAGATATCCTCCTCCCTGACGCGTAGCTGATGATAACCGGACCATAGATCAATCTTGGAGTAGTAGCTTGACCCCTGAAGCTGGTCGAAAAGATCGTCAATGCGAGGTAATGGGTATCGGTTCTTGACGGTAACCTTATTGAGTTCCCTGTAGTCGATGCACATGCGGAAGGTCCCATCCTTCTTCTTGACAAAAAGGACCGGAGCTCCCCATGGCGAAGTACTGGGTCGGATAAATCCTTTTTCTAACAATTCCTGAAGTTGGGTAGACAGTTCTTGCAGCTCTGCTGGAGTTAAGCGGTACAGGGCCTTGGCGATAGGAGTCGCATGGTTCGCCAATTCGATTTCAAACTCCACTTGTCGATGTGGTGGAAGACCAGGTAACTCCTCTAGAAACACATCAGGAAAGTCACAGATGACGGGGATATCTTCAATCCGGTTCTCGTCCTTAGGCTGCTCGGTGACCAGTGCGAGAAAAGCAAAAGAGTTCTTCTTCCGAAGATACTTCTGAGCTTGCATGTAAGAGATGATGTTCGTGACGACGCCTGCCTTCTCGCCTTGCACCATCAAGACATCATCGTTAGAGAGCGGAATACAGGTAGCTTTCTCGAAACAGAGAACCTCAGCTCGGACGTCGGATAGCCAGTCCATTCCGGCTACCACATCAAAACTACCTAGGGTAGTTGTCATCAGATCAATGGTAAAGGTGTGACCCGCGAGTTTAAGTTGACAGCCGAACACTAGATGGGTCACATCTACAGATTTACCATTGGCTAGTTCTATGACGTAAGGGGTCTCAAGGGGTTTAGGTGTGAGATTTAGGTTCTTCCTAAAAGGCTCAGATACAAAACTCTTATCCGCACCCGTATCAAAAAGTACAGTAGCAAAATGATCGTTAAGGGGAAACTTACCAGTGACCACATTCGAGTCGTTTCTGGCCTCTCCACGGCCCAGCGTGAAGGCACGACCTTTGGCACCTCCTGTGCCACCATTTCCATTGTTGCCATTGTTGTTATTGTTGTTGTTGTTGTTGTTGTTGCGAAGCTGCGGGCAGTCTCGCTTGAAATGGGCAGTGCTACCGCACTGATAGCATCCCCAGTTATTACCTTGCTGTTGACCCTGGTGCTGGTTCTGATTTTGTCGTGTCATGATCTCCCCACGACAATCCTTTGCCGCGTGTCCTGCTTTGCCACATCATTGGCAGCGATTTCTGGCGCAAGGCCCGTGATGATGGAGGTTACAATGGTTACATTGCGGCTTTCGACCCGCATAGCCGCTCGAGTTCTGGGTGTTGTTAGCAGACTGATTGTTGTGACCCCGATTGTTGTTGAAGTTGTTGGATCGCTTCTGGTTTCCTTGTTGTGGCTGGGCTGATGAAGACTGTTGAGCAGGTGAGTGTTCAAATTTTCTTTTGTTGTCAGGGACAACTTCAGTTGCACCCCTAGGTGGCAACTTCCTTTGCTCCACCGCCTTATCAGTGAGTTTATGCGCCAGCCTAATCGCTTGATGCTCCGTCGTACGGTTGCTACACATTACGATGCCCTGGATCTCAGGGACCAGACCCCCAAGATAAAACTCAAGTCGTTTTTCGACGGTGTTAGCCAAATCGGGACAAAGGAACACCAGATCATGATGTCTTGCCGTGTACGCTTCAATTTCTGACCCGACCATTTTATGGTTCCATAACGCTTGTTCCAACTGCTAAACTCTATCCCGCGGACAGTTTTCCTCCTTGATTAGAGCTTTGAATTCGGTCCAGGCCATTACGTTCGCCGCAACAAGTCCGCGCGTTTGGACTTGTGCGTTCCACCAGGTTAATGCCCCATCTTCCAACGTTGAGGCAGCATACTTGACCTTATTAGCTTCAAGGAAATTGCACATCTCGAAAACTGATTCAGACTTTCAATCCAACGGACCAGTCCTATGGGTCCTTCAACACCCGTGAACTTGCTAGGTTTTGCATCGAGGAACATCTTGTAGGGGTTAAGACCCCCTCCTGAAGATAGAGGATAGGTAGTCAGCAAGAAAGTCCACTAGCCAAACTATTAGATTTTCCCATGAAAATTTAATAATGGTTACCTGTTGGTGGGTTTTGAACACCTGCCAGAGCAGCATTCATGTGTTCTTGGATTAAAGCGGCCAATTCTTCAGTTGACATGTTGAGGTTTCCGTGATGACCGGTTGCCATTTCAGATCTTCGCAAAACAACACAAACACACACCGATAAGTATATATATCCAATATAGTTATCATATTCCACACTTCAATAAACACACAATTTATGTCAACCCAACAAATTAAACAATCAAAAGGAACATTCGATTAAATAAATTGCAATGTCTCACAAAATACCAACCAAACATCTCAGTTTAATTATAAAATTTTCGAGTTCAAACATAAGTGGAAACAAACAAACTAAAGAAAACAAAACGGAGATTGGCGAGACGAGTTAGTCATCTATGTCTCCATCTCCCAAGTCGCTATCACTGCCGTCATCCTCTTCAGCGTTTTCAGCTTCAACAGCCGGGTCCTGTTCCGGCTCTTCTTCCTCCGGATCCTCCTCCGGGTCTTCCTCTGGATCCTCCTTCGGGTCTTCCTCTTCTTCCTCTACCGGCGCTGGAGGGGCCAGTGCTGGTGCGGGTACTGGGACAGGTGCTTGATTCTGCTCCAGTTCGTGAATCCTCCAACTGGACTCAAGAACTCTCTCTTCGAGCCAGTCAGCCCCCAGCCGCTCCGCACGAAAGTCCTTAGCTAAAATGTTTCGAACTCTCTTATTCTCATATTGCTCTTCCTCGAGCTCTCAAGTTTTACCAGTTAGCTGACGTATCAGCCATCCCTGTGCTTTGATAGTCCCTGCATTTTCTCCAGCTGTTCCTGTTGTTTCCTTAACACATCCCTAAGTAGATCGTCCCCCACTCCTAAAGAGTTGACCGGTTCGACCGGTATAGCGGTGGTCGGATGGGAGGACGACTCCCCTCCTAGAGCAAGTCTTTTCCTAGCAGCTGAGCATGTCTCCACGCCATGAGGTGGTGAGGGTTCGACCATGGGTGCCTTCCCCGGCGCCCTTGATTGTCGAGATTTGTCGGATGATGATGATGACATAGCCTGCTGGGTTGGTGTAGTTAGTTACGAGTTGCGTGCATCACGATATACATATATATCTCACATAGAACATTTGTAGTATAACACATAATAAGATGTCACAGTTCGGTGCCAACTAACTATAGTGTCGTGTAACAGCTATAGTTTAGGTTTACTTTTAATGCAAACCTGGTTCTCTATAGCTAGAGGCTCTGATACCAATCTGTCACACCCTCAATTTCTACTTGCGGAGTTTTATCGCGAGGCGTGTGATCAAACCAGAATCTCAGACACTAGCAATATCGAACGACTCTTTATGATTTATTTAAACGTTTTCCAAAAACATTTGTTTAACCATTCATAGTCATTTTCAAAATATCTTAGTTTCAAATTTTAGCGGAAGCATTAAAGTAAAGTAACGGGTGCCAACATAAACGCCAAAACCAAAAATCCCAAACATTATTCGTAAATAAGACTCGATAAAAAAATGTCTTGATCAAATGTAAGTGAGTGCACCTAGCGCTCCTAGCGTCCTGAGAAACATGTAAAGAAACAAGTGTCAACATTAAAGAAGAGTGAGTTCACAGGTTTTTATAAGTTCACAAGTTCAGTTTAAAATATTGTTTTTCCCCGTTATCCCTAACCCGGGATAACGACATAGTTCCATTATTCCTAACCCGGAATAATAATGCTGGTTCGTAATTAAGTTCAATGTTAACATGTAGGTAGCGAGTCTAAAGTTACGTCACATAAGAGTTCACGATCGAAGCTGACTGTTGTTGCCTCAGTGTTGCCAGGTCTATCACTGACCATGTCGAAAGTTAGGCAAAATTAATCACCCGTTGACCATACCCGGTCGGCTAGCGCGACTAGCTCGGGTGGGGCTTGTCGGGCCCAGTAGTACTACTTATAATTTCCCCGCTATCTAACCCAATACTAACGGTTCGAGAGTTGGTTGAGGACTTCCGTGATAAAGCTACTTAGTGACCATAACATACATTAACATTAACTTAGTTACCGAATAGTTTACGACGTTAATTTCGCATAACGTAAAAGATAGAGTTATAGAGTGTATACATGTTTCTCCCCCTGTTGTTTAAAACCGGATAAAATAGGGGCCGTGAACTCACCTTAAATTCCTCGGTTAGAATAATGCAAAAGAAGCAAATGATGGGACTGCTAATCGCGTCCTAACATGTCAACCGACTTAAAGATAGTGTGTGAACACACTGACACAAAAATCATACGCATAACCAACACACAGTACGGCACAACGCAATAACCTATTCGAAAACATAATCATGAATGCAAAGTATCACCATACAAAATAATGATCAAACTAAGTTGTCATAGACACAGGTTAACTCATACAACACGTAGGTACACACAAACGCAGGTTATCATGTTTCGGCTTGTACGCTCATAACTGGGCTGTTTTCGAGGATTTTTATAAAATAGTTCCAACGTTCCAAAAATTCCAATTTTTTTAGAAGATGTCAATTAGACTGTAGAATTTTATGTATAATTTTCAAGTCCTAAAGTTTTACCAATTATTTACAAACATTTATATACTAGGCTGCAGTCAAATTCGTCGCTTTCTGACTGCAGTCCACGTGAAAAATTATTTAAAAATCATTGTTCATCCCATTAACAAAATTCCAGTGGGAGATTTTCGGAAATTCCTGTATCCAGTTGCTGTACAAATATCGTAACCTAACCCCCTATGGACTATGAGATCCGACTCGATAAACAACCTGCAAATTCTGCAGAATTTAGGCAGCTTCAGCTGCTGCACTAAATGACCATTTAAAAATAGCGAACGACCTCAAAAAAATATGAATCTGGCGCCATTTGAAGCGTTTTTCAAAAATACACGTTTTAGGATCAGAAAATCCACTTTTCGATAAATAATGATCAGGTTACAGCCAACTGAAGTTGGCTGTAAATGTTAATCAGCCTACTATTTTCGAGTTTATCGCATTCGAACATGTTTAAACGATCATGACGCTTATGTTTATTGATTAACAGCAGGTTTATTTGTCAAATATCATCATATATATCAATATTCATGCAAACCCTAAATATATATCATGATCTTTATCGATAAAACGCAGCCTACGATTTTAGTATTCACATATCATCACAACCGCAAGGATTCGCACATTCATCCGAACTAATCATAAATCACAACACTTATTCATACTAATAATCCTACAAACACATAATCATGATAAAGATTATACAATACCTAGTGTGAATTGCAAAACAATTAAACCCTAACCTTGAAACGATGATGCTTAGCGAACCGGGACAAGCTTGGAATCAATCCGGGGGTGTGAGGTTTGCGACCGTGAGAAGGGGGGGGGGAGGGGCTGCCGTCGGCCTTCCTTTAGGGACTAGGGTTTTGTGTTTTTTTCTTTGAAACAACCCATGCATACATACGTATAAATATAACAACGGAAAAGGGGAGGGGGCGCGACCGCGATGGGGGGGGGGGGTTTGGGTTAAGTGTCTTGGGCCGCAAGTTTGTGTTATTTCCTTGGGCCGTAAGGAGGTGTGGGTCGCAAGGTCGACACGTTTTGCGGCTCGGTTCGGTTCGGCTATTTATTTATTATTTTTTACAAATCGGTAACATAAGGCTTATAACTAATAATCGCGAAATCAAGGCGTGATACAATAATCTACAAAGTCTAATAACACATAGCACGTAATTCACCCAATAGACTCACAAAGTTAGCGTAGTTATTGTGAGCGTGTAATTTAATTCTCCGAATTAAATCAGTGTAGGATAAATAACAACAAAGTAGCGCGTTTAAGATACCTGAAAAGCCGGGATGTCACAGATAAGTTGCTCAAGAGTGAACTCATTGAGTATATCATGGAAAAGAAGATGTATAAGGCAACAAGGCCTCAGTTCAGGGATTAGAGCATAGATGAGCTGAGAGAAGAAATCAATAGAATGCAAGAAATGTTGAAAGACCCTCTCAAAAAGCCAACTCCTCCCAACTGGGATTTATACAAGCAAGATATCTCTGAATATATCTTGAAGTTGAAGAGAATGAAGCAAGAACTGATCCAAAATCATTATGGTTCCAAAAACCAAGTGATGAGATGGGGTGAGATGAGGGTGATAGACACCTACAAAAGTTTGGAAGAGAGAAGGAAAAAGGATCCACCCATGCCTCCCAAGATTGATTACTCAATAGAAGATGCTATCCTCAGAGCTCAACTCTCCAAAAGGTCCAGCTCAACATCTGCCCATTCCACACTTGCCCTGCAACACAGGAAAAAGCAAGGGGAGATGAATGAAAAGACTGACAAAGAGTTTGAGGATACATTTATCAAAGAAAGGATTCAGAATATGATTAATTATCACATAGATGATACAAGTGCCAAGCTGGCTAAAGACTTATCAATGTTAGCTCATTCATAAACCTCAGCAATAAAAGCTCCTTCAAAAAAACCATCAGACCCAAAAATTCTAAAATGGAAGGTCGATAAAGACACTCATGAATTGACATTGCTCAAGTCTGATGGTGCAGCCACTAAACTACCCATGGAAGCTGCTATGAGTTTACAGTAGAAGACTTCCAAGAACTACTATGTTTAGAGCTGGTGAAGGATGCTGATGACATGGAATCTCTTAAATTTGAACTTCAATTCAAAGGTCAAATAAGAGAATTTCTTCTGAGAAATAAAAACCAATAATAAAGTGTTTTTGGCATCATCTGTTCCAGGGGGAGATTGTTGGGATTGAACCCTATGAAAGGAACAGATGATATAACCAAACAACAATATCCGAGCTTTGGTTCCAACTATCAGAGGTTACATCCTCTAATGTACTTACACGGCTTTCCATAAAGACTGCTCATCCTATCATCTGCCTTCACAAAGCTTCAAGGTCTGCCGGAGTTAACAAGGACAGAGGATAGGAATTAGAGTTTAGTCATTAGCTTAGTTAATCAATGTAACAGTGCCAAGCACTGATAGCTAGTATAAGCAGTGTTTAGAGTTAGTTACATATTGTTTCCTGTCACTATCAACCCTGACGTCATCAAAGATGCTAAGAGGTTAGATAGTTAGTATAAATAGGCAACTCTTGTAACCTTTAAACTCATATCTTAAAAGATCAACTTTCGCATATCATCTTCTCTTTATTTTCTCATTACCAAACTGTAATTGCAAAGGCTGAGGGGGAGTTTGTGAATCACATGCAAGTTAATTAACTTGAAAGCATGATGATGATGAAAACAAATGACCATTGCTTGTAGTAAAAGTTTTCCATTTTATTCCGCTGCAAATCTCTTTTAATTCAATCATTTTCCATTTTTGAAACAAAAACTACAAGTAATTCAAACTCAGATCCTTACAGTCACGACACCATAGATTGTCCTACCATTATGTTAGAGAAGGTAGAGTACATAGCCGGTCAGAATAGGGGTCAGTTTAACAACAATTCCAATTATAACTCCTGCTGGCAAAATAACAACAATACCAATTTCCGCTCTTCTGGTAATCCCCTTGGTTTTCCATCTGGTCAGTATCAAAGCAGGGGGCAGGTTTTGTTCACTAGCTTAGTTTCGGGTCAACAGGGTCAGTTTGGTAATTCGGGGTCGAATCAAGAGGGTTAGGGTAGTGATAAGGGCTCAAGGAGTAGTTTAAGTAGGATCAAGGAGATGTTTGCTCAAATCATGGTTCGAGACCAGGTCTCTCAGAAATTCCTAACTGAATTTAATGGTTTCATGAAGAGTCAAGATCAATTAAATTAAAATCAAGAACTTCATAATAAAAACCAACAGGCTGCACTCTTAGATCTTCAAAGACAAATAGGTGGTCTTTCTAAATAGTTACAATAGCTCATGGCCAGTTTTCAGGTAACGCTTACCAAAACCCGGCTAATCATTCAGCTAAGGCTATTATTACTCGTAATGGTAGGAACTTAGGAGAGGTAGTTAGGGAAAGTGTAGAGGTAGAGAGTGAGGAAGAGGTAGACGAGGAGATATAGATGGAAGCTCCCGGTAAGGTGCAAGATAGGCTAGTCCCAGCAAGTACCGCACAAATCGAGGAGCCTCTATTAGAGAAGAGGGTAGAGAAACAACCAGTAGGAGTTAAGCCATCCCCTTTGGTTGATCATTCGCGCGTTCAGTATCCCGCCCGCCTTAAGCATCAGAAATATGTTAGGGAATATGGGCACTTCTTAGAGATGTTTAAGCAATTAAAGACAAATCTTCTTTTCATCGAGGCCTTGCAATCCATGCCTAAAGATGCGAAATTTCTCAAAGATCTTCTTAAGCGAAAGGATAGGCTAGGTGAGTTGTGTAACATTCCGTTGACCGGCGGTTGTTTGACGGTGGTTTTGAACAAGCTACCGGAGAGACTAACCGATCCGGGCACCTTCACCACTCCGTGTCTTTTCGGGGGTGCCATTGCTCCCGCTCATGCTCTAGCTGACTTAGGAGCTAGTTTTAACTTGATTCCATTCTCACTTTACGAGCATTTAGGTCTAGGAGAGCTTACACCCACACCTATTTCGTTATCATTGGCCGATCGTTCGGTCAATATCCTAGGGGTATCATTGAGAATCTCTTAGTCAAGGTCGATAAGTTCGTGTTCCCGGTTGATTTTGTTGTGCTTGACATGGAGGCTGATGAAAAGGTCCCCATCATTCTAGGCCATCCATTCCTTTGAACCGCCAAGGAAATCATCGATGTCTATGACGGTAAGATCTCACTTCGTGCGGGTGATGAGATTTTCACATTCGAGATAGATAGAGCCATGCAACACCCTAGTGGTAGTGACGATCATAGCGGCCCGTGCCATTCCGTTTACTTCTTAGATTCCTTCATGTCATGCATCGATCAGTGTATTAGTTACATTAGTGGGGGTGATCTAGTGGGTAGAGATGAGATTGAGTTTGAGGGTGAGGATGAGGAAGTTGGAGAGGACCCGGAGTGGATTCCAAGAAACGTTAGAGCTGTGTGAGGTTAGGGAGGAGGTAGAAAGCAAACCTTTAGAGTTGTCACCCTTAGAGCTTAAGGTCCTCCCATCCCATTTAGAGTACGCGTTCCTAGGAGAAGATTCTAGTTTGCCCGTCATCATCTCATCTAAGTTGACGAAGAAGGAGAAGAGTAGGTTGGTTGAGGTGCCACGGGAGCACAAAGATGCCATAGCTTGGAGATTGTCCGATATCAAGGGGATTAGCCCCACGTTTTGCACACACCGGATTCTCATGGAAAACGAATTCAAACCGGTAGTGCAACCTCAAAGGCGTCTAAATCCTAACATGAAAGAGGTGGTTAGGAAAGAGGTAATTAAGTTGATGGAGGCCGGGCTAATTTATCCTATATCTGATTCCTCATGGGTTAGTCCCACCCAAGTCGTCCCCAAAAAGGGAGGGATGACCGTAATCACGAACGCGAAAAATGAGCTTATTCCTTCCCGTACCGCAACCGGTTGGCGTGTGTGTATTGACTACCGTAAGCTCAATGACGCCACCCGGAAGGACCATTTTCCTCTACCGTTCATCGATCAAATGCTCGAGCGTCTCGTGGGTCGTTAGTTCTATTGTTTTCTAGATGGTTTTTCCGGCTATTTCCAAATCCCAATTGCCCCGGAGGGACCAAGAGAAAACTACTTTTACATGTCCTTACGGAACATATGCATACCGACGCATTCCCTTTGGATTTTGTAACGCACCGGCTACTTTTCAGCGGTGCATGGTCACGATCTTTCAAGACATGGTTGAGAGTTCTATGGAAGTCTTTATGGATGACTTCTCGGTGTACGGTATTCTTTTGACCATTGTTTAGGTAATTTGGAGCGGATGATGAAGAGGTGCATAGAAACGAAGTTGATGTTGAATTGGGAAAAGTGTCACTTTATGGTGATGGAAGGGATTGTGTTGGGACACAAGATCTCGAGAGTAGGGATAGAGGTTGATAGGGCCAAGATAGTACCATTAGTCGTTTACCTCCACCTACTAGTGTTAAGTTAATTTGGAGTTTCCTTGGTGATGCGGGATTCTATAGGCGTTTCATTAAGGATTTCTCTAAGATCACACGCCCCATGACCCGTCTTTTGGAGAAAGATGTTCCTTTTGTCTTTGACAAGGAGTGTCTTAAAGCTTTCACCCTTTTGAAGGAAAAGCTTGTTAGTGCCCCTATTCTTATCTCGCCCGACTGGAGCTTACCGTTCGAGCTCATGTGCGATGCGAGTGACTATGCCGTAGGTGCGGTTTTAGGACAAAGAAAGGACAAGCACTTTCATCTGATCTACTACGCGAGCAAAATGTTAAATGATGCTCAAGAGAAATACACCACCACGGAGAAAGAGCTCTTAGCCGTAGTATTCGCTTTCAACAAATTCCGATCCTATCTCGTGCTTTCCAAAACCGTTGTTTTCACCAATCATTCTGCCTTGCGTTTTCTCTTTCAAAAGAAAGACGCTAAACCCCGACTCATCCGGTGGATACTATTGCTTTCCGAGTTTGACATTGATATTAGGGACAAAAAGGGGGCCGAGAATTTAGCCGCCGATCACTTGTCGCGGTTAGATGATCCGAATAGAGAGGAGATTCGTGAGGAGGCGATAGAAGATAGATTCCCTCACGAATCCATAGATTTTGTAGAGGCCGAGAGAGAGGGGTTGCCTTGGTTTAGTGATCTAGCAAATTATTTGGCTAATGGTTGTTTAGGGATGCGAGGAAGTATATATGGGATGATCCAATCCTTTTTAGGATAGGAGGAGACCGCATTCTTAGGAGGTGTGTAGCTAGGGAGGAAGGTATAGGCATCCTTAGCCATGTGCACAAGGGTTTAACCGGGGGCCATCATGGTGCGAACGCTACCGCCCAAAAGGTTTTTGATTGTGGTTTTTATTGGCCCATGGTAGTAGAAGATGCAATTGAGTTTGTTTAGAAGTGTGACGCTTGCCAACGTACCGGCAATATCTCATCTAAGAATGAGATGCCCCAAAATCCCATTCAAGTACTCGAAATCTTCGACGTATGGGGCATCGAATTCATGGGACCTTTTCCCCCATCTAGTAGGAATTGGTACATCCTTGTGGCAATCGATTACGTCTCTAAGTGGGTGGAAGCTCAAGCTTTACCTACAAATGATGCCCGGGTAGTGGTGAGATTCTTGAAGAAGTTGTTCACGCGATTCGGTACATCCAAAGCCCTTATAAGTGACCAAGGTTCGCATTTTTGTAATGCCGTCATGGAAAAGGCATTGGAGCGTTATGGTGTGACTCACTGTTTATCCATCGCTTATCATCCACAAACGAGTGGTCAAGTAGAGAATGCAAATATGGGAGTGAAGAGAATCTTAGAAAAGACGGTAGGGAAGTCTAGGAAAGATTGGTCCGATAAGCTTGATGACGCTTTGTGGGCGTTTTGTACCGCCTACAAGACACCTTTAGGGACTACACCGTTTATAATCGTATATGCCAAAGCGTGCCATCTTCCCGTAGAATTGGAACATAGGGCTATTTGGGCCCTTAAGACCATAAACTTAGATTTGACCGAAGCGACTAGGCGTTGATATTTTCAAATCCATGAGTTGGAAGCGCTTCGAGATGCGGCTTATGAAAGATCATGGAGTATTAAGGAAAAGTCGAAAGCTTTGCATGATCGAAGGTTGAAGGGGTTGAAGGAATTCTCGGTTGGCGACAAGGTACTTCTTTATAATTCGAGATTGAAATTGTTTCCCGGAAAGTTGAAGTCAAAGTGGATGGGACCATATATTGTGAAAGAGGTATTTCCGCATGGGGCGATAGAAGTGTTTGATAAGGCCACACAACACTCATGGAAGGTAAATGGTCATAGGTTAAAGCACTATCTAGGTGGTCCGATAGATAACACCGAGAAGGAGGTAACTCCTCTCGAGGACATGCCCAACACCTCCACTTAGTGTCTTGAGTCGAAGCTCAAGTGTAGAGTTTGTACTGTTTATATTCCCATTGATTTTTGATTATTTCTTGTAGCTAACGGTTCTCCTTGGTAGTTGGTTGGTCTTTGTTTGTGTTTTCGAGTAATTTTGCAGGGATTCCATAACAAGGATGTGCAGGGATTGATGAGAAAAACGAGTTCCAAGTAAGTTCCAGAGTTTTTGGGTGGTGTTTTGGGAGGTTTGGTTAAGTGTTAAAAAATTTTCTAAGGCATGAACTGGGCAAAATTTCGAAACTTTCTGTTGAAAATGCCTTCTGGCGGACCGCGAGAGCCAAATTAGCTCTCCTGTTCGCGACCCGTGAGAAGTTCATGAATGGTGACGTCACAAACACGGTCGCGGGGAGCGACTAGATTGTCAATATGACTCGCGGCCCGCGAGTCACCTAACTTGCAGCCGGAGACGGGTTTATTCCCAAATTCATCACTGTTGCCCTAATTTTTCACCTTTACTCACCGCAAAACACCTCATTTCACCACGAAACTCCGGTTTTCACCCAATTCCACCTCAAAGTTTGCCACCATTTCACCCACCATCACTCCACCAACCGATTTCATCCATACATCTGCGTTCTTTCATCATAAATCCGGAACTTTCACAAGGGTTTCAAGTTCAACTGCTCTTACACTAGTTTTTTCTTGTTTAACGCGAATCCAAGGTATGTTTTCTTGTAATTTTTGTACCATGAGTCTGTTATTTCAGTTTTAGTTATATTAGAGTTACTTTTTATGTCGGGTCTAGGTCAAGCTTTATGTTTTGAGCATGTTAGTGCAAGGATGAGGTTGCAGATGGTTTGGGTGGGTTAGTTTAGCGTATTGCAGGTTGCGGTTTGGTTGGTTTGGGTTGAATGGTTGGTATTTTGCGGTTATCTTAGCTGTGGGGGTAGTAACATTGAGTGTAGGGATTCGGGTTGGTAATGGTCATGCTAAAGATGTGATTGTTCATCATATTCGTGACCCGTTTGAATGTTTACACTATAAAGTTTTAAGCTTTACTTGGTTTAACACTCAATGTTGGTTTGTTTGGCACTTGAGATTCAATTGAGGACAATTAAAGTGCCGGAAGGGGGTAGTGTACATTGAGTTGTATATATTGAGTCTAGTAGTTTTAGTTCTAGTTGGTCATAGGTTTACTTATGTGCACGTACAGGTACAAAACGCCTCGCCCGTACTCAATCTCCATTCGGGCAAGGTTGTTTATGACTTATGCTTTTGTAAACGGTATCCTAGTTTTTCGTTTTTCGGTTTAAACCGCGAAAGAAATGCTATACGGTTGTTCCAATTTTTACTATAAAATTTTCAAAAATCCAAAAAAATAATTAAAAATACCCAAAATAGTTTGTGACTTCTAATAATCTGCTTTGCTTTGTCTTGTCAAACTTAAACTGTTTTGCAGATGTCAGGTGAAGGGTCGTCGAGTAAGAGGGGCACGAAAAGAGGGCCAACAGCTCGCCCTCAGGTGTTCTGGTTGAGCCGGTTCAGCAAGAAGAGTATGTCCACTACAGGGAGGTAGATTACAGGGGCCCCGGGGTCCCACATGGTCAGAGTACAAGGATTGTGGATAGTCCATTGTTTCAATTTGAGTTGAACTCGGGGAAGTATCAGGCCGAACTCTTCGATTTCAGTCGATTAGCTGAAGTTTCGAAGGATCGATTGGGATTTGTTGGATCATTTGGGGCCGAGAGCCCGGGTGGGGCAGTTGTTAGGACCGAGGTTTAGGAGGGCCCTGGATTGTGATGTTAGACAGTACAAAGAAATTACCCTAGAGTTTCAGTCCATGTTCGATTACAAACAAGGGAATTTCTATGAGAAAGATGCAGTGTTCTTTGCTTTAGGAAGGAAATCTTATGAGATGACGATCCCACACTGCAGTTCTACACGAAAGAGAATGGATTCGGGTTTTGGTAGGATCGATTATCGGCAGGATAGGCAGGATGGGGCTCTTCGATATATGATGGGACAGATGAGTATGCGGGTCCCATATTTCTTTCAGCCTATTATTGATCCAGCGCAGTTTCCGATGCCGGGGTATTATGATCCGGGTCAGGCAAGTAGCTCCGGTCAGGGTGGATCAGGCTCTGGACAGGGTGGATATGTGGACCTTACTCCAGAGTTTCAGGTTTATGGGCAGACAGTGGAGGAAGAGAGTGATGAGGAAGAAGGTGACGAGTGATGGCGGATAGCAGCAGGGGTTTAATCTAGTGTCTTTTATTTTTCTTTTATGTTGTTTTTATTTAATTCGGTCTGCACCCTAGTTTTAGATACTTTGGTATTTGGTTGGTTGGGTTGGGATAGTTGATTTGGTTGAAACTGGATGTTTAGATGGTATGTTGGAGACACTATTATCTATCGTATGGTATGCTTTGTGTTTTTATGATTATTTGATAGGTCTGGTGTGTATTTTTGCCGCTTCCGTTCGCGTGTCCGAGAGTTAGGAATTGCTTGCTGAGCGTGTTCGGAGTGGACGGCATATGTGGAATTGACTGGCACATTAACAGTCTCGCATAGATATATTCAGCTAAGTCGTTTCACTTGTATATTTTGTATATAGTATATCTTTTTTTTAGGTAGTTAGTATAGTCGTGTCTCGTCTTTGCATTAGGGCAATGCAATCTTTAAGTGTGGGGATAGGATACATGGTGTAAATAAGAGTCGTAGAGTTAGTCAAGTTTATGAAAAAAATAGAAAATATGAAAAATCCAAAAAAATTGAAAAATGAGAAAATGTCTTTTGAATAAAGAAGTTTGCAAAATAAAACGGAAAATGATAGAAAAATGGGTTTTTATTCTGGTTCAAATAATGATAATATGAGATAGAAATAGTCGAGCTTGTGTCTAGTTTGGGATATGTGAATATGCCCGGTTTGTTTCTAGGTTCCTTTGATCTTAATATAACTTAATTGTCGGTTTGCTAGTGTGTGCTCATCTAGGAAAAATGGAAAATTTAAACCGCCAATAATAGTATAAAGGAATGCTGTTATAAGTCAAAATCGTTAGAATTTTTAATCAAGAAAAAAATGAAAGTGAATGAATTGAGCTAGAAACTAAGAAAAGTAGCACAGGCCTATGTAATCTTCGTTAGGGATAGTGACTCTGACGTAGAATGCCTCTGGGATGTGTGAAATAAAAATTGTATAAAAATTACCGATGCTCACGTTGTCGCTCTCGGGGATGGTGACTCTGATTGAGACAGCCTCTGGGTTAGGTAAAGCAACATCTAAGCTCAAATTTGAAAAAAAGAGAAAGAAAAAGAAAATGTTGAATTTAAATTCTCTTGATTTTGATATAAAATGGTTAGGAATTGGTCCAGTGATAGTTCCTTTTGTTCTATAAGCTTGAGGCGGGATTAGATAGACGGTGGCTTCTAGTGTGAGACCCTAGGTAAACTGACCGCACTTAAACTAAATTTGCATGATAAGGGCTTGGAACCGGGTTCGGGTTTAAGAGGACAAATATATTTGCAATCGCGGCTAACACAAGTGTTGATTTTAACAAGTATGAATAGCTTTTGACCCGAGTAGTTACTTGTATCTGATTCCGTTTGCATAGATTTTTTTCGAGGACGAAAAAAGAGTAAGTGTGGGGATATTTGATGTATTGCGAAATACATCAGTTATTCATGTATAGTTTGTATAGTTTTCACTAGTTTTAGTTCCGTTTCCCGTAGAATAGTTAGTCTTTTGATTCAATTGCGTTTTGCATGTCTTGTTAGCGTAAAGTAGCTGAAAAGTGTTGATATTGAGTAGACATACGAGTTGGTCAAGTCCTGGAACGATTTGGAAAGTTCGGGTGCTGAAAACGAATTGAAATTCTGGAAAAAGGGGCTCTGGCTGGCCACGAACAGATAAGGGAGTGCTTCTCGTGACCCGCGAGAGGCTATTAATAATGCTGACGTTATTACGCGGTCGCGGGCCGCGAGTCCATTGGCTGAACCCTCTCGCGGCTGGCGAGAGGGTGTTATCTGCAGAGGGTATCGAGCTGTTAAGGGGGTTGTGCTACAAAATCATATAAAAAAATAAAATCTTATCATTAAGAAACCCTAGATTACGAATTAGGAGATTCCTTGGGCGATTTTGGAGCATCCTCAGAGCGGTTCGGAGTAGCTAAAGCATTCGGTTGAAGATTCTTAAGTGCAGCAACTTCGAGTCATCATTCTGTCGTCCGGGTGTTATCGGTTTTGCTTTTTGAACTTTGATTGTGTTTTGCATACTTGATACTACGTTATTTGGTTTTATCTCCATGACTTTAGTTGGCTAAATCTTATAAACTACCTAGATTAGATGAATGACTGAATAAAGTTTTGATTTATACTTTGGATTTATGATTTGTGAGGATAGTTTTTGAATTGTAAAAGACCTATTCTATCGATTGGATGTGTTTGCATATTTGATCTTGTTTGGTTGCTGTTTATTGCTTTACTTGAATCTTGGTGACGGTCTATATCACATAATAGATGCATGTTAGGTTCTAGTTTTTGGTGACTGTCCATATCACATAAGAAAGCTAGAGTCTTTAGGGTGAAACCGCGGAATTAAACCTTAAAAGTAATAATTGGTAACTCTATGAAATCAAATATTCTACTAATCGTCAATAGCTGCAAGGTGCGAGGTTATTGCTAGGTCTAAGTCATTAAGCCGAAAGGTAGGAGCTTTCTAGGAAGTAAACCCGTTGGCTATTGTCTAGCAAGTCCAATTGAGAAATTAGGTCTATCTTTGGTTTAGATCTCGACAGGGGGTGGGCTTCATAGGATACTTTCAATAACCCATTAGATCTCTTGCAAAAGAGTCTAATAACTAGTAGTTCAGCAACCTCGAGGGGGCTATAGTGTGCTTTTGAGAAGGGTCGGAGGTCCTATTAGATATCTCGAGAGGTGAGAATACGAAGATCCCGGTTCCTCACTAATCAACTTCCAAGTAAAATCGTTGTTAAAATCAGTCAGGATTCTAGTCTAGGTAGTCTTTCCACCATTTAAATAAAACCCAAGTCTAGTTCGTATTCTTATTTAATTTTGTTTAATTAGTTAATTTTACTTGCTTCCTTAGGAACATTAGAAACCCCCCCCCATCAAACATTCAATCATTTTAGTCCGTATCAGTCAGAGTCTTAATAAAGTAGTTAGTTTAATCAGTAGAGTCTCGTGGGTTCGATATCTGGACTTACTTTAGCTATACTAGAGTCGATCGGTACACTTGCCGGTTAGTAGTTTAGTATGTCTTAGTGAGTCTAGAGTATTACTTAGAGTCTAGAATTATGTTAATTTAGTTATTTTTACTGAACTATTTTTAGCACATCAAGTTTTTTGCGCCGTTGCCGGGGGACTCTTGGCGATTGTGTTAATTACTTTGTTTTGACTTTCGTGATATCATACGTGCTATTTGTCGTGTTTGAGTCGTAGGAGTCTAGTATAATATCAATTTCTTTTTGTTTTGTCGAGTCGTTTTTAGAGTCTTCTTACTTGTTTGTTTTTGGTTTTTCAGTGGATGCCACATACGCGTTCGCAAGGACCTCTGCCGAAGCCACCTCCGGACAAGTCATCCTTCTCGTCCTCTTCGTTCAAGGTTAGTACTCTACTACCATCATCTTCCACCCGTTCTGACTCTACACTCCACTCTAAACCACCAAACTTTGACTTTACACCGAAGTCTTCGCCACACAATTCCCCACCACCCTCCCGTCCCCAAAGTCCTCCAACCGTTGTCCAAATGGCCCACCGAACCGTTCACCAACAAGCCACCACCGGCTTCACCGGTGCAAACTCACCCATCACCCTACCCGAAAATCACCAACGAAAAGTCTTGGCAAATCCCATCCTACATCATGACCGCTATTACCAACTCTTGTCAATTCCACGGTCGTGAGGATGAGGATGCGCCGGCTCACATCGATCGCATCACTCATCTCTGTGGCACTTTCTCTATTGAAGGTGTCAACCTTGATGCTCATTACTTACAGGTCTTCCCATTCTCTCTTGCTGGCCGCACAGCCGTCTGGTTCGATTCACAGCCAGCAGGTTCTTTCACTACTTGGGCAGGTTTACGGGATGCTTTCTTAGCCGGATATTACCCACCCGCAAAGGCATCCCGTCTACGTGATCAGATCCATTCATTCCGGATGGAGCCTGATGAGCCGTACCACCTTGCCTGGGAGAGGTTCCAAACCCTACTTGCTCGTTGTTCACAGCATGGCTTGTGAGATTGGGTACTTGTAGAAAAGTTCTACAATGGTCTCACCCCTGATATCCCAGTACGGTTTGACACTTCAGCTAGAGGGCAACTCATGGGCAAGAAGTCGACAGCTGAGTGTAACGATCTATTCGAAAGTTTTGCCCTTTTCGATTTGGATTATAGCGCCTCCGGCAGGAATTCCATTCTTGTTACTAGCACCTCCTCGACTACTCGAGGGGTCATCCAAGTTGGCTTGGACTCATCGGTGGCTGCTGCGCTAGATCGGATGGAGAAAACTTTCACCAAAGAGCTTAATGAGATTAAGAAAAAGGTCGATAGGTGTGAGGTATGTAGAGGGGGTCACGACACCATAGATTGTCCCACCATTACGTTAGAGCAGGTAGAGTACATAGCCGATCAGAATAGGGGTCAGTTTAACAACAATTCCAATTATAACTCCGGCTGGCGAAATAACAGCATACCAATTTCCGCTCTTCCAGTAATCCCCCTGGTTTTCCATCTGGTCAGTATCAAAGCAGGGGGCAGGGTTTGTTCACTAGCTCAGTTTCAGGTCAACAGGGTCAGTTTGGTAATTCAGGGTCGAATCAAGAGGGTCAGGGTAGTGATAAGGGCTCAAGGAGTAGTTTAAGTAGGATAGAGGAGATGTTTGCTCAAATCATGGTTCGAGACCAGGCCACTCAGAAACCCTAACTGAATTTAACGGTTTCATGAAGAGTCAAGATCAATTACATAAAAATTAAGAACTTCATAATAAAAACCAACAGGCTGCACTCTTAGATCTTCAAAGACAAATAGGTGGTCTTTCTAAACAGTTACAAGAACTCCTGGCCAGTTTTCAGGTAACACTTACCAAAACCCGGCTAATCATTCAGCTAAGGCAATTAATACTCATAGTGGTAGGAACTTAGGGGAGGTAGCTAGCGAGAGTGTAGAGGTAGAGAGTGAGGAAGAGGTAGACGACGAGATAGAGATCGAAGCTCCCGGTAAGGTGCAAGATAGGCTAGTCCCATCAAGTACCGCACAAACCGAGGAGCCTGTAGTAGAGAAGAGGGTAGAGAAACAACTAGTAGGAGTTAATCCATCCCCTTTGGTTGATCATTCGCGCGTTCAGTATCCCGCCTGCCTTAAGCATCAGAAATATGCTAGGGAATATGGACACTTCTTAGAGATGTTCAAGCAATTAAAGATAAATCTTCTTTTCATCAAGGCCTTGTAATCCATGCCTAAATATGCGAAATTTTTCAAAGATCTTCTTAAGCGAAAGGATAGGCTAGGTGAGTGTCTAACATTCCGTTGACCGACGGTTGTTCAACGGTGGTTTTGAACAAGCTACCGGGGAAACTAATCGATCCGGGCACCTTCACCGTTCCGTGTCTTTTCGGGGGTGCCATTGCTCCCGCTCATGCTCTAGCTGACTTAGGAGCTAGTTTTAACTTGATTCCATTCTCACTTTACGAGCATTTAGGTCTAGGAGAGCTTTTACCCACACGTATGTCGTTATCATTGGCCGATTGTTCGGTCAAGTATCCTAGGGGTATCATTGAGAATCTCTTAGTTAAGGTCAATAAGTTCGTGTTCCTGGTTGATTTTGTTGTGCTCGACATGGAGGCCGATGAAAAGATCCCCATCATTCTAGGCCATCCATTCCTTCGAACTGCCAAGGCAATCATCAATGTCTATGACGGTAAGATCTCACTTAGTGCATGTAGTCTTTCCACCATCGATGTCATTAATCAACTTCCAAGTAAAATCGTTGCTAAAATCAATCAGGATTCTAGTCTAGGTAGTCTTTTCACCATTTAAATAAAACCAAAGTCTAGTTCGTATTCTTAGTTAATTTAGTTTAATTAGTTAATTTTACTTGCTTCCTTAGGAAGTTAGAAACCCCCCATTAAACAATCAATCATTTTCGTCCGTGTCAGTCAGAGTCTTAATAAAGTAGTTAGTTTAATCAGTAGAGTCTCGTGGGTTCGATATCCGGACTTACTTTAGCTATACGAGAGTCGATCGGTACACTTGCCGGTTAGTAGTTTAGTGTGTCTTGGTGAGTCTAGAGTATTATTTAGAGTCTAGAATTAGGTTAATTTAGTTGTTTTTACTGAACTATTTTTAGCACATCATCTATCCGTCTTTGGATGATAGGTCGTACTGAAATTCAACCACGTGCCCAAAGCTTGCTGAAAGCTTCTCCAAAAGTGAGAGGTGTACCTTGCGACCCTATCTGACACAATGGATACCGGCACACTGTGTAAAGATACAATCTCGTCCACATACAGCTTTGCCAGCTTGTCAAAGCTGAAAGTTTCCTTGATAGGCAGAAAGTGTGCATATTTAATCAACCTATCCACGATAACCCATATCGTGTCATTGCCGCGATTTGTTCTGGGTAACTTAGTAATGAAATCCATAGTTACACATTCCCACTTCCAAGTAGGAATTTCCAGTTGTTGTAGTAGTCGTGACGGTTTTTGATGTTCAGCCTTAACTTGTGAACATGTTAGACACTTAGCCACATAAGTAGCTATATCTTTCTACAAACCCATCCACCAATAACTGGGTTTCAGATCTTTATACATCTCACCTCCCGGGTGAACAAAGTATCTAGAACTGTGCGCTTCTTGGAGAATTAAATCTCTAAGTCCTCCAAAAACTGGAATCCAAACTCGTCCACTAAGTCTACAGATTCCGTCACATCCAATTGTTAATTGCTCAATGGTTTTTCCCAATTCTTCACTTGGAAGATTTGCCTCTAACAAGGCTTGTTTCTGCGCGTCTAGGATCTTTTCGTTCAAGCTATTCCTTACCGCCATGCTTTTGGTGTTAACTCGAATAGGTTTAACCCTTTATTTGCGACTTAAGTTATCGGAAACCACATTTGCCTTGCCCAGATGATAGCGGATTTCGCAATCATAATCGTTAAGCGTTTCCATCCACCGACGCTGTCGCATGTTTAAATCCTTCTGATTAAATAGGTGTTGGAGACTTTTATGATCCGTTTATATAATACACTTCGTCTCGTAAAGGTAATGTCTCCAAAGTTTAAGTGCAAACACCACGGCACCCAACTCCAGATCGTGTGTGGTGCAATTCCTTTCATGCACTTTTAGCTGTCTTGAAGCATAAGCAATAACCTTACCTCGTCGCATGAGCACACATCCCAGACCGGTGTGCGACGCATCACAATAGACTACAAATTCTTCAGTATCTTCAGGTAATGTTAACACCGGAGCGTTGCTCAACTTTTGTTTTAGTGTTTCGAAAGCTTCTTGCTGTTTAGGACCCCAATTAAACTTAACATCCTTGTGGGTCAAAGTAGTTAATGGAGTAGCTATTCTTAAAAATTCTCAATAAATCTTCGGTAGTATCCAGCTAGTCCCAAAAATCTTCGAATTTCAGACGGTGATTTAGGCGCTTGCCAGTTCACAACGGCTTCAACTTTTGCGGGATCCACTTGAATTCCGTGTTCACTAACAACGTGTCCCAAGAATTGGACTTCACGGAGCCAGAACTCACATTTTGAAACTTTAGCATAAAGTTTTTCTTGTCTCAGCAACTCCAGTATACACCTCAAATGTTTCTAGTGGCCAGCTTGACTACGAGAATAGATAAGTATGTCGTCTATGAAGACACTGACAAACTTATCTAGGTAAGGTTTGCAGACCCTATTCATCAAATCCATAAAGGCTGCAGGTGCATTCGTGAGCCCAAAAGGCATCACTAAGAACTCAAAATGACCATATCTTGTTCTGAATGCTGTCATCAGAATATCCTCTGTTCTAACCTTAAGCTGATGATATCCATACCTCAAATCAATCTTGGAAAAGTAGCTTGCTCCTTGAAGCTGGTCGAATAAATCGTCGTCCTGGGTAATGGGTAATGGTTCTTGATCGTCAGCTTATTTACTCACGGTAATCAATGCACATCCGCATCAAACCATCCTTTTTGTTTACCAACAAAATTGGAGCTCCCCAAGGGGATGAGCTAGGTTATATAAAACCTTTTTCTAGAAGTTTGTCGAGCTGCGTCCTTAACTCCTTCATTTCAGTAGGTGCTAAACGGTATGGTGCTCTCGCAATAGGAGCAGCACCAGGTAGGATGTCAATCCTAAACTCCACTTGTCTGTACGGAGGTAGACCAGGCAAGTCGTTAGGGAATACGTCAGAGAACTCAGAAATGAGAGGTAAGTCTTCTATCTTCGGCTTCGGTGCATCCATGGTCACTTGTGCCATAAAGATAACACATCCTTTCTTTATACATTGAGATGCCTTGAGAAATGATGCTTTCTCAGGCATTCCATAGTGCAGGTCTCCTTGGATGGTGAGTACGTCACCAGTTGGAGATTTTATTTCAATGATTTTCTTGTTACAAGCTATATGGGCATGGTTACGAGACAACCAATCCATACCAAGAACTACATCGAATCCTGCCAATTTCAACGGCAAAAGCAAGACAGGAATAGAATGATTCTTGATGGATATGGAACATCCATCCAGAATTGTTGAAGCAGTTTCTATTGTACCATTGGCGAGTTCTACATCGTATGTTATGTCTAGAGTTCGTATAGCAAACTTAGTAAGGCACTAAACTTATGGTCTACAAACACTTATCTGCCCCTGAATCAAAAAAGAACTCTAGCATAAACATAATTAATAAGAAATGTACCTGTTATCACATTGTCATCCTTGACTGGTTCCTTTGCGCTCATTTGAAAAGCACGAGCTTTTCCTTTCTTTGACCCCTCTTCCTGAGGCTGCATCATCTTTCTTATACTTAGGGCAGTTAGGTTTGATATGCCCTTTCTCACCACAGTTATAACTTGTGGCTTCCTTCAAATCCTTGCAATCTAGGGCCTTGTGCCCTATCTTTTTACATATACCACATGGCTTAGACTGAGATTCATCTCGACACGAGCCATGGTGTCGTCGGTTACATTTCCTACACTTAGGTCTATCATCTGACCTCTGGTGATTCCGGTTGGATCCAAACCTCATATTCTTGTTTGACCGATGGTTTCGGTCGTCTTCTCTCTTCCTCTTCCCTTCATTCTCTGATTTTCCTGACATTCGCCTCACATAATCTTGGGTGAGGGAAAGAGACAGTTCAACTGCTGATTTGTAGGTGTTAGGCTGAACAACCTTAACCAAACTCCTTATCTTCAGAACCAGTCCATTGATAAAACGCGCAATGCATTTAGGCTCAGGAGTAACCAGATAAGACCCCTGTCGGGAATAAGAATCAAAATCGGTGACATACTTCCGACAGTCGAGATTTTTCATGGTGAGAGCTATGAAATCCATTTCTATCTTCTCCACCTCGTGAGGTGGGCAGTAGGTGTCCTTAACCAGGTCCACGACTTGGAATGTCCCAGATTGTATAAATGCACATTTCCCGTTTATTGCATCAAAGCTTTCCACCAAAATAAAGCTTTGCCTTTGAAAGACTGGGAAGCAAATTTAACAACATCCTTTTTCAGCAAAACCACTGATATCCACTACTATTTCCATCTCATCTAACCACCTTAGGGTCTCAACAGCCCCTTTTTCGCCATTAAAGTCTCGCGGCTTACATGAAACAAAATATTTATATGAGCAACCATCCTTGGAAGTATTAGTTTTCTCAAGTATTTCTTGCTTCTTAGCTTCATTCCTCACACTAGAGGAATGCACAGAACTCTCCTTCTTGTCAGAGGGAGAAGGCTTCGAGATAGATTTCGATGTAGTCTTAGAGTGAGTAGCGCTTGATTCTTTAAATTTTTCAAAGGCTTTTTCCATAGCCTTTCCCACGGCTTCATCTATCGAGCTTGGAAATCATCTTCATTTATAACTACATTTGCGTTATTGCGGTTGCTATCATTATGGTGGCTACTTGCACCGTCGGAGTGAGCCATTTTGTCCGTTTGAAGCTAAAATAATAATAATAATAATAATATAAGTTTTAATTAGTCATACATGCTTGATATCTTGGATTATAATATTTAATGTGGTATAATAAAACCATATATAAACTTGTAAAGTTTATGGGGGTGAATATTTATGGCACAAAAGTCCTGTCACAAAGGACAAAATAAGAGTAGCACAAATGGCTTCGAGGTTTGAACGGAATTTATTACTCGAGACAGAGAGTCGTAGACTACATCTGTCACTGTCACTAATGGACAAGGATATAACTTAAAGGCAATACATCACTAATGAATGTTATAAGTAACACATCACTAATGGATGTTTACAATGTGGCCCGTAGGTATTACACCACTAATGGATGTTTTAATTAACAGATTCATCACATGGATGATATTTAGCTAGGATCAAATTGATCATATAGGCCTATCATAATTTGGACATAGTCCATAATCTTGACGTCTCGTGTGGTTCCTCAAGTCACACTGCCTAGGAGTGTTAACACTTTAAAGATGTTAACTTTTAGAATAAAATCTTAAAATGGTTTAAGAAACTAGTCTAGATCAGGAAGACTAGGAGGCTTAGAACGTAGTTCACCACCTCCGGATAGAAGGGAAATCTCAACCTTAACTATCATGGTAGAGAGCCATATACTTTTAATCTACCGTTTTGCCAATATATGTAAACTCATCACTTGGCGGGCGTAAACCATCAAGAAGATCTTTTTGAAATATTTCGCAGATCATAAATTTCGAATTAAAATCGAGACGATCGTTTGAACGACGGATGAAATAAAGAAAAAATAAATTTCATAATCTCTTCATTAAATTAAAATTTTGCCATTACAATAATGCATAGAAAATTAGGACTTTTAAATAACAAACTTGTCCTCGCAGGGACTAATAGTTAAAATAAACGTGTCCACGCATGGACTTAAATAAAACAATGCCCACGCAGGGACTTCTTAGAAAATAAAATTACATATAAAAATATAAGGTTTAGTCAGCCTTTTCCCCTTTTATCAACCTCACAAATCTCTTCAAATATTTCTTGTTTTTCTTTTCTGATTTTTTAGTTTTCTGCTGAAATTCCTTTATCTGCTCCAGTGTTTCTTGCATGGCCTCAAGTATTGGCGCCTGAGGTTGAGGCTGTGGTGGTGGTGGAGGTTGTAGCTGCAGTGCACCCGGATGTTGGTATACATAGGGTGTAGGTGCACCTGAAGGGTGGTACCCATAAAAGGGATATCCATTAGCTGAGTATGATTTGGTGGAGTATGGAGGAAATGGAGAGGGAAAAGCTTCGTTAACTACAGCCACCTCCAAATATGGGTCCTGCAAAGGTGCCTGGGGAAAATTTGGCAAACTAGAAGAAGAAACAAACGGGTCATATCCAGACGAATCTGGATATGAGGGAATTAGGTTTCCAAAACCCGTTGGTGGTAGTGGTGGTAGTTTAGTCAAAGGCCCAACAGTTGATTGTGGTGGTTGAGGCAAAGGCTCAATGGTTGGTTGTGGTTGGTGTTCCACAAATGGTGAAGTGTGAGAGGGTCCACCCATTTGTGGGTCATCAGGGATAGTTGGGTAAGGGTTAGGTGAAAGCGACCCTACCCTTGGTCCTAGGCGCACTGACATGCGCCCCCCACGTCTTCTTGGTGGTTGCGGTTGCTCCACTTGTTGCATTTATACCTCCTCAGGCGGAGGTAGTTCCGGTTGAGGAGTATGGTAAGAGGGTGTGTTGTGGTATGATGGGGTATTGTACAAGACATATTGTCCCCATATCTCTTGAAAGTCATCTGGGTAGTGTTGAGGGGTTCCAGTATATGAATTTGAACTGCTGGACAGTTCAGTAAGGTTCCCCATTAACCCTGTTTGAGGCATCTCCGGGTCGGAATCTTCTTCCATAGGTTCAGGGGAGTCTTTAGGAGGAGAAACAGAGGGTGAACGAAGGTGGATGTTTGTGTTATAATTTCCTTGGAAGGAATGGGAATGAGAGTGGTGGCTATTATGGGAGTGGTGCAAGTGATGCAAATCGGGTGGTGATGAGTATTCATGGGAGACGGAATGGCGGTATGGTTCCCATGTTGATGAAGAATCACCCGATCCTTCAAACGGGTTATAGTTATGGATATTGGATGGTCCTTGTCCTGATGATTCGCCCCTCATCAGGCCTTTCCTTTGCTCCACGAGAAAACTTGGGTGGCATATTTCCTGCTTCAAAAATAAGTTTAAATATAGCAAGAAAGAAAATAATAAAAAAATAAGGTAATGAACAATCCTAGGTCATAGCCTAGACTCGAGAGTCTAAGGAATGTGTTAATGTGTCCTTTGAGATTAAACACTAAAAACTAGTGTTGAATTCCCTCAAACGTTGGCTCTGATACCAACCTGTCACACCCCGATTTCCATGTGTATCCTGGTGGGCCCGATGGGGAGTATTGTGACGTACAGTTGATATCATCATAACCAATAAAACATAGAGTAACACAACGGAAGTCTTGGAGTAAATAACTATTACAAACTATAAGTTTCCAAGTGTTTGAAATACAAATATACACAAGGCTTGTAACAAGATCCACAGGCGGATCAGAAATAAACATACACAAAAGGATAACAGACTCTACAGGCATGATCAAAAGGTCGCAACTCCTTAGTATTAATGCCCTACAACTTCCAGCCTATTTCGTACTTGTACCTGTAACTTGATCTTTTGAAAATACGTCAGTTTACACTAGTAAATACAATCAACCGACTCATTTGAAAATCTTTTCGAAATGGTTTTAGGTGCACTAGGCACATTTTTATAAATAACTTGGGACAGTACAATTGACCTTGTATACAGATTTACATGTCTGTCTTTTACATATGGGGCCTAGTACAGAAACCAAGACATGATCGACTGACACACCACTTCTGAACTTTCACACAGAAAGTAGATAATAATAATAGCAGTTACCGATATTTTCCTACACCAATGTCAAGTCGTGGCCACTAACACTTTAGTGAGCCAAGTATATCCCAGACACGGTCAAGCCAAAAACTCAGCCGCAAACCAAAGATAAGTACAGGTACAATTTACCGGGAAGGCGTTTAGTCTGGAATGATGGTATTATTAACCAAATTAGAATGCTAACGGGTCCTTAGTTAAGTCTTACGTTAAACAAGTACGATACGATACGCTAGATTAAGCGGTGACCAGAATAGAAGGTTTATTGGACCCGACAAGTATCAAGACTTGTGTAATATGGGTATACCAATAACATTCTGGATTTTGATAAGAAATTGACAAAGTTAAACCCGTTTCGGTTAGATTACGTAAACTAGTTACGTATGCTTAACCGTAAGCGTATAAGCGAAACCGGGTAACCGAACGAGTCATATACGAGTTCCATATACTAATACGTTTAAAAATATGTTTTGATATCAGTAAGATATCAATATGTATGCCCGAAATGGTTTTAAACTTGAATTACGCCCGTAAGGGCATTTTGGTCATTTTCTAACTTATAAAAGATGTTTATAAGAAATATGATGTCATGGTTAATAACATTCTATAAAAAATATTAGTTTTAAGATGATATATCAGTAGGATATCAATTTTATGTGTGCTTGATAGTTTTAAACCAAATCATGTCCCGTAGGGGCACATTGGTCATTTCACACATAGCTTTGAAGCCATAATTGGGATTTTGAGTTTGGGACTTGTACGTACTGTAAAAATGTTGAAAATAAGTTTATAAATCAGTAGGTAACAATTCTTGGCTCATCGTTATGGTTTTAAGCCATACTATGCGTCGAAAAGCGATAAAGTCGATAAATGTCGTTAAATTCGATGTTTAAGGTAAACTGAGGTTGTGACCTGTTACATGTAACCAAAATGTTATTATCATGTTATAACAATAGGTAAAAGATTTGGTCATCAAAAGCTTGGTTAAAACCAATTTACCCGAAAAAAAAGGATATTTTGGTCATTGGTCGGCATTTAACGAGTCTTAGGCCTACATTCAGTTTATAAACTGAATAAGTGTCCCAATATGTCCTACTTATAATATTACATCAAGAGGTAATAAGGTTTATCAATGAAACTATGTTTAAATCTTCTAAAATGCCGAAAAGGGCATTTTAGTCATTTTTAAGCCATAATACATCTTTTATGCAAACTTTGGTTTATGGTCAGATTCTTGACATCTTTATAATTTACTGATGTTTATAAATCAATTTATTATGTGCGTGGATGTTTAAAACCTTGATTTGTACAAAATGGGCCTTTTTGCAAAGTTTAAGTAATATCATCGGAAGTTGCATATAATCTTAAATTACTAAGGAACCATGTAATATAACTTCAAGAGGTTATACTATACTTAAACATGGTCCTAAAATGATCTAAAATCACTAGCCTAAGTGGCTAAATTAGGTCAGAACTGAAAGTCAAAGCAAAGGTCAAACCTTGCGACTTTCGGTTGCAAACCGACTCTAGACCGAGACTTGACGGGTCAAATTAGTTTATTCATGTTCTAATACTTACTTTTAAGTTTTTATGCATCAAAACATATTTTATAACATCTATATAATCAGTTATGAAATTTTATTTTGTTGACTTTTACTTTGACTCGTCAATTGGTCAAGGATTCGTGGTAATCTGGAGGTGCCCTTTTAAGGGATTAACATATACCATATTACGATCACGTAGCCACTTTCGTTATGATCAATGGCTGGACCATCATGGTCTTAGCTCAAAGTCAAGGCGTTTTTACGTCAAGACTTTGACCTCGGCTTAAATCTTAATGAATTAACTTAGCATGAAGATGGAACGCTTACACAAGGTCCAGAGGTTGCTAAGAATAGAAGGGAATGCTTCAAAATGGTCAGGAGTTCCTCTAGATGAAATTGGTGAGTTAAAGTGGATGAAAGTAAGTTGCATCTCCCAAAAATGTTCATCTTAAAAGCTATGGAGGAGCCAGGAGGTGTTGCCAGCTGTTGATGGATGTGAACAAGTGTCCCTAGAGGTGGCAATATGAGGGAAAATGTTGGAAATGGTGACAAGAAGTGGCAGAACATGGTTCTGCCATGTTTCTGTTCGCTGGCAGGTCCTTGCGGACCGTATGGCCTAGGCCTTGCGGTCCGTAAGGCCTGCTATCGCCCACTGGTTTAAATATGGTTGCGGACCGTATGGCGAAAGCCTTGCAGTCCGCATCCGCCTTCCAGAATGGAAATTTTGGCATTTTTCATATTAGCCCCTCAGTTTTAGATCACTATTTATAGTGATTATACTTCAACAAATTGACGACTTTGGTCCCTCCCGGTTAAACATATGTCATACGAGAATTACGGGACACGTGTTGGAACTTTATTGGACGTAAAAACACATAGTGTTACAGAAACTATGTGCTTATTCCTTGCTTATCCGCTTAAAACATTGCCTTTGGACTTAAAATACTATACGAAGTCTTTCCTAAGACTTGGACACAACACACGAAGCTGCAAAGATACTCGTACATCACAAATGAGTCGATTTGACGAGATTAGGTGTGAAAACCGTGAACTCTCGACGAATCACTCACTCTGCGTATTCCGATTAGCACGAAATTCTCTGTTAAGTTAGGAGTGATGTCCACATCTTAACGGAAATTTCCCATTCTATCTGGTGGAAACCTCCTAAGGGGTCTGTGAGGGAAACCACAATCAGGGATAAGTTATTAAGTTAGGGGTGAAACCTGAACCTTGAAATCTCGTCCCACTCAACGATTTTCAATCTCACCAAACTCTCGATTGTTTCAATTATTTGGGACGCGTAGTAAACGGAAGGGTAATGTCGTTAGACGCGAGGCAGTGAGAGCATGTACCTATTAGGTCAAAGCGTGTGCCCAAACTCAACGGAATGATCGAATCACTTTGGGTAGTCGCAGTCTCAAAACCTAGGAGGCTCCACAAAATTTTAAAGCCTGCAATCACGATTTTACGCATCATCAATTTTTATTTATGTTTATGTGTTTTAACATTTGGAAAGATTTTACGCTTTGTCAATGTCTCGATTTATCGCTTTTAGCTCCATAAACGTACGCACAACTTGCACAGCTACCGCAATCCAAAACAAGAGCTAATACTCGCAACAAAACTAAATCATAACAACTCTCTTAAACGCGTCCTCGCGCTCTCTCTCTCTATATATATACGTATACATATATGTACGTACAAATAGTACGTGGTTACATGTGCTTATGTGAATACATGAGAATCTAGGAAATACGTGTTTCCTATGTGAATCTTAGAAATACGTGTTACTATATCAACTTTAATGAGTTTTTAACACGCTAAATCACATCGCAATCTCAAAATCATTATGATCGAATTTCATTCCAAATCTCTTTGTTTAGATCTCTTCGAACGCTTCCAACTCCCAACGTTAAGCCCGAAGAAACGCCGATAAGAGGATCGCCTCGCTCGTGGCCAAGGAAATGGCAAAGGTCATTCCTCAAATCAACACCCAAGTTCAAGCCCTCAGTAACTCACAGATATCGGAAGACTCTAAGTCCGATGCACCAAAGTCTACTTTCTCCTACAAACAGTTCAAGGCCTGTGACCCAATGGCATAGGTGAAGGAAGTGTATCTCAGATGCTTCAGTGGTTTGATGCAATCGAGGTTACCCTCCGTCAGAGTGGGTGCCCTAAGCATCTTCATACCACGTGTGCTACAGGAGTATTTCAATCAAGAGCACTCAACTGGTGGACAGCCGAGCGCATCAAATGTGGGAACGATGCAGCTTACGTGTTATCATGGGAAGAACTGAAAGAGCTCATGAAGAGAGAATATTGCCCTCCCCACGAAGTCCAAAAGCTATAAAATGAGTTTTTGAAAATCAAGCATGTCGAAGGTGACAACGCCGACCTCATAGCAAGGTTTAAACAGCTTAGCATCATCTGCCCAAGCCAAGTCGACACTCCCGAAAAGGCTATCAAAAAGTACCTACGTGCTTTGCCTGAGTGTGTGGGCGATTTTGTCGAAGCTGCAAGAGCGGCTACCATCGAAGAAACCAATCAATTGGCCGCAGAGATCAATGACAAACGAGTCTTGGCTGGATTTTTCTCCAAGAATACCACCAAGAAGCTAAACTAAACTACTATAGAGTTATTCGACGATGATGACGCATCGCCGCAAGCCACCAGTGAGCCTAGCCGCAATAGAAAGAGCTCGAGTTTCAATTACTCAGCAACTGCACCGCTTAACCCTAAGCCTCTCCAAACAGTTGCACCTCTCCCAAGGCGTGCCTACACTGGAACTCTCCCCCAGTGTCAGAGATGTACGTATCACCACCAGGCCACAGCCAGCTGCCCCTACTGCATCAATTGCAACTGTTGCGGTCACTTCACCAGCCATTGCCGCACAGGGCCACGACAACATGAGATGCTAGCACTTCCAGCACCGCCGACTCAACTCGCAGCCCTAGCAGCCGCCGCACCAGTAGCACCAGCAGTCACAGGCCCAGCAGCAGAGTCGTCAACACCAACACCGACCAGGCGCAGAACGACGTTGTTAGTGGTATGATTTTTGACATTAGTACTTATGATTTCTAATTGTTCTATCGTTCGATGTCGCTTCAATATACGACGACATCTCTCTCTATCTCGAGTCATCGCAACTTAGGCTAAACTCACACACTAAATCTTATTACTAGCGCTATATAACATATCACGGTATAATAGTCTTTTACCCCTACTATGCGCCTTAAAAATAAGTTACGATAAACATGCAAACACCAAATTAATCACGGGTGCACAAGGGATTATCTTGGGTTCTGCATGGGGATCATAGTGAGTTCTAATGGTGCCCTAACGTTAAAAGCGTGGTTGAAACGTGGGGATACGCCACTGGTACTTCCTATATATAAGCGTTTTAACCATGTCGACAAAGTGTGACATCTATTCACAAGACGGAGATGGCGTGGTCGAAGCATGGTGGATATGCCACTGGTACTTCCTATATATAAGTGCTTTTGCCATGCTAACAAACTCTCGTGAAGAAATGCCATGTGTAGTTGAACATTATTAGACCTTTAATATTATTGTGACTATATTCAACACGCAAAAACTCCTTCTCAAGGCGTAACATCTCATCACTTCTTGATCGCACAAATGCTAGATTTCCCGGAGATCTACAGCAACGCAATCATACATTCGCCGGAATCTACCTCGCTTTGCTTGTCCCTTTCCTCTCCCGACGCTTTAACGCTATCGCTTTCCCCTCTCGACGCCTTAATGTTATCGCTTCGCTTATATTGTTTCCCTCTCGATGCTTTAACGCTATCGTATCGCTTATCACGTTCTCCTCTCGACGCTTTAACACTATCGTTTCGCTTATCGCTCCCCCCTCTCGACGCTTCAACGCTTACTGTATCTCTCATTTTTACCGCTTCGTTATTCCAATCGCCAAACCATTCCCGTGCACTCTTACCGCTAACCAAGTATGCAATCAACTTCTCCGTGCAAGCTACTTGGCTTACTATTCGAACTTGGTCTAACCATTCGCCGCTTGGATCAAAATCCATCCATGTCATGTTGGCACGCATGACATTATTCCACGGGACGGAGGCGGTATGGCTAAAACATTGTTGTTACACTGCTGGTACTTCCTATAAATAAGTGTTTTAGCCATACTAACAAACTTCCGTGAAAAATATGCCATGTGGGGTTCGACACTATTTAAGCTTTGTAATTACTTGGCCCAACCCTTCACCGCATGGACCAAGTATACCAAAATCTATCTATATTATGTCAACACACCTGACATCGCTCCACGAGACGGAGGCGATATGGCCAAAACATGGTGGATATGCCGCTGGTACTTCCTATATATAAGTGTTTCAGCCATATTAACAAACTTTCGTGGAAAGGTGCCATGTGGGGTTCGACGCTAATTAAACTTTTTGCTACCGTTAAAAATTATTTTTACCGTTATGTTTTGGAAACAAATGGAAATTTTTCTAAATATTTTGATTTTTTTAAAACCATTGGGCAAGTAAAATCCTTCTTACAATGTGAATGTAAATTGACTCAGCCTAACGCCGCGTTGTGAGAAAGTTTTCATAAATCGAGTTTTCTCAAAATTTTTCAAAAAAAACTTAAAATTTTTTTTGGATCGCCAACTCATGAGTTATCAACCACGAGTCAACTAAGTCACTTTTAGTCATCGATTCCCTACACCACCGATACGTTTTCACTTGTCAATCCTCGATCGATCGCTCGTTTATCCTCAACTTACGCTAACGCTTTATCGCTATCTAGTCGTGTCAATTATCAAGTCTTCCTCTCGAATAAATTTCGGGACGAAATTTCCTAAAGTAGGGGAGACTGTACCAACCCGCATTTTCGTAGCTCGTTACTCTCGTTACGCCTAGCACCGGAGATTTGGATCATAATGGGAACTATAATATCGCTTACTACGCTACATCGCATACTTTCACACTACATCGCTTATTTCAACACACTACATTGCACCTCACAACGCTTACAACGCACTCGCTAATACTATGACAATTTCATAATGTTTCCAAGACTACTCGATCGCTTAAACCACAACGCGACACTCACAAGACTTGGGAACTGAGACTCATATTATCTCGCTTATTTATTTTATTTAATTTAATTTAAACACTTAATACGCTTAACACTTCACCAAAAGTCTTAAACATACTAAACCTACCAAAAAAGTTCATACGCAAATGGTAGTTTTCGCATGAAAACGACATATTTTTGGTATTTTTGGCACGAAAATGATATTTTTCACCCGAAAATGCATTTTTTTTCGCACGAAAATATCATCAGATCACCCTCACTCCTCTCCTCCTATAAATACCAACCCTTGCATTCATTCTCAGGTTGCGGATTCCACCAAAACGCTCCCTAGCTCGTTTTCTCTGTTCCAAGTAAGAAGACTACGTTTTTTACGCAAATCACAATGATTTTCTACAACGATTTTGCACGAGATTATCTCCGATTTCATCTAAACTTCTCTGTTTACGAAAACCTTCATCTTTTTCATAAAACTTTCTGATTTTCAACTTGGATTCACACTTAACCGAGTATATTTGAGTTAGCTTTGGCTTCTCAATGTTGAAACCTCGTTGTTTCAAAGTCACCAAGTGTTTATTCTAAAAAACTGTTTTATAAATCGATTTTTCACACAAAAACAGACAACAACCGACTAAGGTTTCGTTCACTAAATAGTGGAACGAAACACTGTCGAAACCGCCACGAAATGGACTCGAAAATACATCTGTTTCAGACGGAATCTCAGTCCTGAACGCACCAAGACGCAAGAACAGTCACTTGTGCGATCTACACTGGCTTGCGAGAACCATACTTGGTTCACACGGTCCAGTCCGAGTTCATACAAGAGGCTCACTTTCTCAGAAGACCTCTCTGACGCTAGGTTGATCAGTAACCTGAGGTTGGAGGGATGAACACTCGATTTCCGGAAGACAGACGGGAAAACACTTTTGGACACAAAAACAGGCATTTCCGCATGAAAATTTCCGCACGAAAATTCCATTTTCGTGTGAAATAGACTGTTCCAGCATGACTCTCCGTTCTGACTATTTCAACACTCTGGAAGACTAATGCACTTCTGTTTCTATGCGCAGGCTAAACCAACACTCTCTCTCCCCTCTCATCAACTCTAGGTATTCGCTGTTACGCAACCTCTGTGAGTATACTTGACCCCTTTTCTCTTTAACGCACTTTTTGGGTGTAACATACGTTCATATTAAAAGTACACAACACAAACTAAACCGATTTATCACACGCGAATATCTGTTATACATATTTATACGTGATGCTAGAAACATATATACTAGGAAACTTTTTCGTTAACTCCACCTTCGCTAGTATGGTACTATAAATTGGCTGACACCCGACAGGGTCTAGCTAGGAAGGACACATCGCGCTTACCAGCCTTCTCGAGAGCTTAACATGTGAAATTTGTCTTGTTTAGTTTATATGTTATGTGAATCATGTTTATGTATGTGGAAATTCGCGACGTTTTTCTCTACTATGCTATTATAACAAAACTTGTATGCTCGCCAATACATTTTTGTATTGACTTTATTTTAACGTATGTTGCAGGTTAAGCGCAGGTTATCTCGAATCAAGATTAGGACTCTCTAGAAACCCACTAAATAAATCTAGGTTATCGGATTTGGTTGTTTAAGAGACATGTAATTTGTAACGGATTCTCTTGAGCAATATGATTGTATGGGAAGTTAAACTTATAAATATTGTCATTTAATAGTTGTTATGGATTCTCTTGAGTAATCTGATTCGCCTAGTATTGCGCCCCGATGATTCCGCCATCAATTGGGGTGTGACATTCCTGTACTTTCAATTGATGATATCCTGAGCGTAAGTTGATCTTAGAAAAGAATCGGGCTCCTTGGAGTTGATCGAACAAATCATCAACTCTCGGTAACAGGTACCGATTTTTTTATTGTCACTTAATTCAATTATCGGTAATCAATGCACATACGCATTGATCCGTCTTTCTTCTTGACAAATAACACCGGTGCTCCCCATGGTGATGAGCTAAGTTGTATGAAATCTTTCTCTAGTAATTAATCCAGTTGTTTCTTCAATTTCTGCATCTCCATCGGTGCTAGGCGATAAGGTGCTTTGGCAATCGGTGCCGTTCATGGTATTAGGTGAATTCTAAATTCAACCTCTCGATCTGGCGGTAATCCAGGCAATTCTTCTGGGAAAACATCAGAGAATCCAGATATTACAGGAATATCTTTCAATTCTTTTCCTTTAGTGTTAATGATTATGGAAATCATATATACCATTCCTTCTTTCCGTGTATACTTGCAGCTTTCATTACAAAGATAAACTTTGTTGGCTTTGTCGACTTATCTCCTTTAATTGTGAACTTTTCACCAGTTGGTGCACTTACTTCTACAGACTTTCGATCACATAATATTCGTGAACCAATCCATTCCTAGCACAATATTGAATACGGCTAGATCCAATGGAAAAAGGTTAGCAGTAAAGTTATGACTTAAAATTTCTATCTTTGCTCCTTGCAGGATTTCACTTATTTTGATAGAAGTTCCATTTGTCGTTTCCACCAGACAATCTTGGTGAAGTTTAGTTAATGGTTGATTGAGAAGTTTACAGAAAAAAGTATTTATGAAATTTTGGTTTGCACCAGAGTCAAAATAATACTTTAGCATAAACACCATTAACTAAAAACGTTCCGGTAATCACATCCGGGATCGTCTTGGCTTCTTCAGCTATCAGCACGAATGCTCTGGCAATTCTCTTGGGTCCTTCTGTTGTCTTTGCTTTGTTATTTGCCACTAGAGCTAGTTTCGGACAGTTCGGTTTAATATGACCAGCTTCTCCACAGTTATAGCATGTTCTACTAAGGCTAGCTTTCTTTCTGCAGTCTTCTTCCTTATGCCCTGATCTTTTACAAAAGTTGTAGTATATAGAGCGTTTTCCTAAATGTTTCTTTTGCATTACTTACATGGGGGTGAAGAAGAACTTGCCCCTTTCCCGCGATAGGAATTACCATAACGTAGTTCCCGGGTGATCTTTTGAGCTAGGTTTCTTTTCTGGTTTTCTTCTTGCGTATGTACCAATTCATCTGTCAAGGTGTTTGCTATTTCTACTGGTTCTTCTATGGTTTGTGGTCTAGCTGCCTTGACAACATGTCTGATTTCACTGATTAATCCCAAGATGTAACGGGAGATTAATACTGGTTCTGGTGAAGCCAGGGTTGGTACAATCCTTGCATATTCAAAGAATGTGCTAGTATATTCTCTGCAATCTACCCCGATCATTATATGATTTAGGAATTTATTAGCAATCTCTTCCTTTTCATTAGGAGGACATAATTTCCTTTCAACAATTTCCTAAAAGTTGTTCCATTCCATACTGTAAACCATGTCACTTCCTTTGGACTGAAGAATGGTATTCGACAACTCTAAGGCTGCATCTTTAAAAAGATTAGAAGCATACATGACTTTATCTTCATTTTCACATTTACTTATCTTTAAGACTACTTCTGTCTTTTCTATCCAACGCAAGGCTGAAATAGCTCCTTCATTGCCTGAGAATTCTATCGGTTTGCATGATAAGAATTCTTTATAAGAACAACCATATGAGATGGTTCTTCTTCTTTTTGGAATTGGAGCTTGGATTAACAATTCATGATTTCCATTCACACTGCGATTTGATTCATTAGGTACACGTTTATTCCTGTTTTTGGAATCATTATTTTCTGCCTTTTTAATAATTTCGATAATACAGGGTATAGCATCTACGATTTCTTGGGCTACTATGTGTTCGATAGCATTTTACTCATTTAATTCTCGTTATTATCGTTATTCCGGATTTCCTGATTTATTTCGTCTGACATCAGAATTGTAAACATTTATCAGGTATTAATATCACAAAATAAATTAAATAATAATCACTCAAACACAGCGAACCAAAATCATCGAGCATTGCGACTTTGACTTATTCCATATATATATATATATATGCATCTATTACAGACATAGCTGGGATTCAAACATTAGTAACTATGCATTGATATATATATATATATATATATATATATATATATATATATATATATGTATAAGTGATATATATATTACTTTATATCTATTTTAGTTGATATATATTTTTTTTCTCAAAGTAACAACACAAACACACACACACACATATATATATATATACATATATATACATATATATATATGTATATATGTATATATGTATATACATATATATATATATATATATATATATTAAAACTGCATCTCCCGCTCGTCATATTTCCAGACGAGCTTCTCCCCGATTTAGCAAATTCGGTTTTCTTCCTCAACCAACTCTTCACCATACTGGCGGAGTTCCTCCACATGACTCATTGGTAGCATTGGGGCTGGCACTGGTTCAGGTTAAGGTGGGACTGGTTCTTCGTAGGGATGTGGGTTTTCTAGTAGGTTCTGAATTGCCCAGTTGTTAGCCCACCACTGATCTAAAGGGTTTGGTGTTAGAATCCTAGGTATCTCATTGGGATCAAGGCTGGGATTGGAAATTTGTTTCCCTGATTCTGTTCTAGGTTTATGGGTTGGTCAGGAAATAAAGGAAGAAATGGTGGTTATGGATTTGCTACTTGGTTGAAATTAGGTTCTCCTCCTATATTTCCAAACATGTGAAAAATAGCTAACTGTCTCTCCAACTCTTCTTCCCATAAAGGTCTAGCTTCTGGGTTTTGGGTATTTCTCTCAGTTCTAACCGCTATTGCTCGCTGTTGTGCTTGTCTCGTCCTTTTCCTCTTTTCTCCTTTGGCTCTACTAAACCAACCTCTCTTTTTAAGGGGAAAAGGTTCCTCGGATTTGGCTTTGAAAACAAAGATATCTTCAGAATCGACGGTGTATTCGGCGGTTGGCTGGGATGTTCCTTCATCCATGAGAGAATGAGGTAGATGACGATAAGTGTCAGAAGTACCCTGATCACTCATACTGTAAACTAAAGAAATTGTCAAAATAATACAAAATATTAGTATACATATTTACACAGAATAACATAGAAGTCGCGGATATTTCCTAACGTAATTGGTTAAAATTTAGGTATTTTAAAAGAACACCTAAATGGCTTAAACCAGTGGCTCTGATACCACCTTCTGTCGCAACCACCGACCCCTACCCCGGGAGCGGGAGTCGCGAGAATAGCAGTCAGATGGTACCTATGTTTATTAATTTGGTAGCGGAATTAAAACATTAGGACCGTAGTTAAGAAAAATTTCAGAGTTTCAAAACACCAAACTTTTATATTACACAAATGGGATGAAACCCATGTTTTATTCATAACATCTTTATAGGGATAAACCCTAGTTGCGGAAAATATAAACTTTTATTTAGGTAACTTTATAGCCACTTTCTTTAAGCCTTCAGTGCTCCATAGCTGTCTTCTTATAGCTTCACATTAAGTACCTGAAACGCATGTTAAAAAGATTTTATCAGCAAAAAGAAACTGGCGAGGTCATTCCAGTTTATAAAATGACACGTCATTATACTTTACAGTATTAAGAGCGATTACAATGTTTATATCTACCCAATTACTCATTCAGTATTTGTGACGTTGGCAGTTACAATGACTATGGTCATATTACTATTGGCTAACTCGTTGTCTAATAGCAACGCTTGATTAAGTAGTGTATACAAAACCCCACATACCGACAGTAATCGTAGAATACAAAGGCTTAATCACTGTAAGTATAACAGAAAAACATTTAGGGTTTTACAAAAGCATTTGAGAAAAAGAGAATGACTCACATTAAAAACTTAGGTATTTCTACGGACTTCCTACTGACAATTCTTGATTACTTTCTTGGATGTTGATTAAAACATACAATGCACGTGTGTTAGTAAAATAACCCAAATCACTTTAGCCATTCAACACGAGACAGAACCCCAACGAACATAGTCGAGCAGAGCCTTGACATGCGTTGGTGGGTCCTAAATCAATAGGGTAGGGTAATGAATTAGTGATCGGAGGTTAAAATACTTACAACGGGCAACGTTTCGTAGGTTTAGGGATTTAGAGGGTGTTGTTCAGAGAAACGGAGATAGAGAGAGTTCTGATCGGAGAAACTCGATCGAACAGTTGCTGGAGCTTCTGTCCCACGCTGCTCCATTTATAGGCCAGTTTGACTTCTCCCACGCGTCACGCCAGGATTCGGGGAATCCCCCGCGTGGCACCTGAGACACCTTGCTAGGGGTAGGTCAGCCCCGTAACGAGTATAGGATTGCCACTTGTTGCGAAACGACGACACCTGGTGTCGACCTCCCCCGCGCGTCTCGACAGAGACGGGTGTCTTTGGCGCGTGGTGCCTGGGTGTCACACCCCAACCGATGGCAGAAACATTGAGGCGAGATGAAATAGATTGCTCATTACTCATAATGCTATTTGTGACAATAATTAAATCAAAACCATTTTCATTTCATAACATAAATTGTCATTATAATACATGGAATCTCAAATAACAATAAACAAAAGACAATTACGACAAGTTCAACATATCATAAATCTACAATCTAGTGATTTCTTGCCCGTGTTTTCTAGTCATCCCTGCTAGATTTCATACGATCCTCATCTTCAACCTGTAACATTTTTAAAATAAAGTTCAATGCAAAAGAAAAGGTGAGTATACTAGTTATCATACGTACATAGCATAAAAATGAGTTTAAACAATTCCACATGGCAAGCTATTGAAACAAGATAAACAATAAAGTTGGCATGTGTTTAACTAATCAAACCAATGATGAAACGCTATAAGCTCTTAACATAACCTCAAGCATACGGGTGGTGCGTTAATCCTATAGCGCTATATATGTCAAGGATAGGCTCGTACAAAGTTAATGATAAGTCTAGCACAAAACGTATAACCCCAAGTTTAATGTATCAAGTATGCAAGCATGTATAAGGAATGTTTGTATATTAAGAGTAAGGTTTAAGTGTAAGTTTTCATAGTTTAACATGTTAGACCTCAAAAGTGGTAAACGAAAAGGGGGTTCAAGTATACTCACAGTTTTGCAAGTTTTCTGTTTGACAAGTCCGTGGAGGGTTGTTGATTGTTGGTGGACCACCGAGTTATCCTACAAGAGGAAACGTAGGTGTGAGTATTGGATGTTGATGGAAGATTTAGAATTTGAAATAATGTATAACAAAATACTATACACGAAAATAATCACTAAGGTCTAGCACTCATTTTGACACTATGAGAACCTATAGGGCTTATATGATTTCATATGTTAACACCTATTAGAATCGCAACGAGGAACTAAACACATTGGTGACCTAACTTAGTAGCTTGACGAATAACTACTTAGTCATCATCAAGGGTTCGGTTTACATATACTATAGTCCATATACATATATTAATATAATTTTAACAATGATGTCATAGAAGTCATGTAGGAGGTAGGAGGTGTAACCATCCATTTAGAACCTCATGTAAAGTTCACCACTACACAAGTTGTCATAGACAACAAGGAGGGTCAAGAACATAAACAAGATTGAAATATAACATCTAATCTAAGTAAAACATCAAGTGATGTGTGGACTTGTATGTAGGATAGCACAAGCTAACCAAGTAGTCACACAACTTCAAGTTCAAGACTTGACACCACTTGTGAATTAAAACTCATACAAAACAAAAAGTTTGTGAGCATAAATCCTCTGATTTTGAATGTCACACCCTTGTTTTTAAGCCCAACTAACCATAGAAATGATTATGAGCATTAGGACATAGGATTGTGTATGAGAAAACTCAGGTTCAAGTAGTTATACACAAGTTCAAAGTACATCAAAAAGTTCAATCCACTTTGGAGCCTTTTTGGTGAATTTCCAGGTCTGGATTTGCCATGGCGAACCTGTGGGATCATACCTAAGGTTCATCCAAGTTTTTTGAAAGAAGAATCAAAGGAAAGACGAATCTGCCAAGTTCTTGAGATTTCAGCTGATTTGATGTGTTTGAGAGTGATTAGAGAGTGTTTGCAAAGTGAAAAATACTTGGAAGGGGCTTGGTATTTATAGGGGATTAATTAGGGTTGGTTGGAAGGTGTTTTAATGGGGTTTGGAGGCCATTGGGTGAGAAAAGGGTGTGTGGATTCGTGCATATTCACAGCTGTTTGAAGTTTCTGCCCGCCAGACCCCCTTATGGACCGTAAGGGGGGGAACCATACGTTTCGCAAGGCCCGGGCATAAAACACAACTTTTTTTATGATTTTGTTGATTAGGCCTTGTCCAAATGTGATGTATTAAGTATCTTTGCATTATTTTAGGATGCTCAAGTATAAGAAACATATTCCAAGGATTGCAAAAGTATAAAATGAACATGATTAAGTATAAGAATTGCGTATAAATTTCATATGAAGCATGTATGTGACGTATTTATGAATCTATCAAATGTTTCCAAGAATACGAATCAAGTATCATTTGTATAATGAACACGAATTGAAATAAAATACGAATTTCATTATGATCCAAGTCTCAGATTTTACAAAGGTTACAACGGAAGAACGAATATAAGATTACAAAGTTTCCAAAAATAGAATTACAAGTGATGCTTTCTAATTATGGGAAGTACAAAAAAGCAGGGTGTTACAGTCTCCCCTCCTTTAGGAAATTTCATCCCGAAATTTAGGAAGATGCAACGCACAAATGCGGATACTTAGTTTTCATATCACTCTCGAGTTCCCAAGTAAACTCAGCGCCACACTTTCCTTCCCATCGAACCTTGACGATAGGAATTCGACTGCGCCTCACTTGTTTGATTCCTCGGTCCATGATTTCGACTGGTTTTTCCACAAAATGCAATGTCTCGTTGATTTGAAGGTCTTCTAGTAGAACTTGAAGTCCTTCTTCAACTAGACATTTCTTGAGATTTGAAACATGGAAGACTGGTTGAACATTCTTGAGTTCTTGAGGTAGATCCAATCGATACGCTACGTTGCCAATCCTTTAAAGAATCTTGAAAAGACCTACATAACGAGGAGCGAGCTTGCCTTTCTTTTCAAATCGAACAACACCCTTCCAAGGGGACACCTTGAGAGGTACGTTATCACCTACTTTGAATTCCAAGGGCTTGCGTCTTTTGTCAGCGTAACTCTTTTTTCGGCTTCGGGCTTTGAGAAGAAATTCACGAATTTGTAGGATCTTGTCCGTTGTCTCTTGTATAAGTTCAGGACTGGTGACTTGAGTGTCTCCGATCTCGTACCAACAAATAGGCGAACGGCACTTACGACCATACAATGCTTCAAATGGTGCCATTTGAATACTAGCGTGATAACTATTATTGTACGAAAATTTAACCAAGGGTAAGTGCAAATCCCAGTTGCAGCCAAAATCGATTACGCTTGAGCGAAGCATATCCTCCAAGGTTTGGATAGTATGCTCGGTTTGACCGTCGGATTGAGGGTTGAAAGTGGTATTAAGATTGAGTCGAGTACCAAGAGCTGTTTGAAATGTTTTCCAAAGACGAGAGGTAAAACGAGCATCGCGATCGGAAATGATATCATTGGGGATACATGACGAAAAATGAATTCATCCGTGTAGATACGAGCCAATTTCTCGACTTTGTAATCTTCACGAACGGTGAGGAAATGAGCGGGTTTGGTCAATCGATCAATGATGACCCAGATGCTATCGTGACCAGACGAAGTGCGAGGAAGCTAGTAATGAAATCCATAGCAATACTCTCCCATTTCCAGACAAGAATTTCTGGTTGTTCGAGTAAGCGAGAGGGGCGTTGATGTTCAGCGTTAACTTTGGAACAAGTGAGCGATATCCCTCTTCATCCCCGGCCACCACTAAGATGCTCGAAGGTCATGGTACATCTTGTCGGCGCCAGGATGAATGGAGTATTGAGATTTGTGGGCTTCATCCATCAAGGTGTTTTGAAGGTTGAGACAATCGGGAATCCAAATGCGATCATGGTAGTAAAGAATACCATCAGGATTAGCTTCGACTGGTTTTCGACTCCACAATTCAACTCATGATCAAGGTTACCCTAGTTAATGGCTGAGAATTGCGCATGGCGAATCAGCTCGTGAAGTTTTCCCACAGTTTGGTAGCAACAAATACTCTTTACATGAGTTTTACGACTAAGTGCATCGACTACAACATTAGCTTTACCAAGGTGGTAGCGAATATCACAGTCGTAGTCGTTTAACAATTCTACCCAACGACGTTGACGTATGTTGAGTTCCTTTTGATAGAAGATGTGTTGACGACTCTTATGGTCGGTGAAAACCGTACACTTAGTTCCATAAATGTAGTGTCACCAAATCTTCAATGCAAAAACACTTGCACCAAGTTCAAGGTCGTGCGTAGTATAGTTTTTCTCATGGATTTTGAGTATTCTCAATGCGTAAGCGATAAGCTTGTCCATAAGAACGCAACCCAGACCTTGGTTTGAAGCATCACAATACACGACGAAATTGTCGTTTTGTCAGGATAGAAGTGTAAGGATAGGAGTATTACAAAGCATGTCCTTCAGGGTTTGGAAAGACTCCTCTTGTTCAGAACCCGAAACAAAAGGTTTATCCTTTTGATTCAAAGATGTAAGAGGAAAAGCGATCTTTGAAAAGTTCGAGATGAAGCGACTGATCGAAGTGTCGCGCCCCGGTCAAAGATAATATTTATAAGCCCAAATTACCCTTAACAAATGTGCTAGTGGCAGTAAGGGGTCGATCCATGAAGAGTATGTGGTTTACGTATGGACTATCTTGATTATGAAGGTGTCACGTTTTATGAAGCTTGCTATCTTAATTTGTTTAGTTATTTGAGAAAAGATGTTGGAATTAACCAACGATGATTATAAATTTGATTAACTACTACGAATGATTGATTATAATTAAAGAAAACACAACTAATGATTCAAAAAATATTTGATAAAAAGGGTTCACACCCGGTTTTGGTAATTGCCAACCTAGGGTTTCTACAAGTTTTAGATTCAACTCAATTGTATAGTGGGTAATGGGTTTAGTGTACCGTGACGTAGGTGCCAATAACTATCAACGTTCCGAAGAACGGACAAGAATGAACTTTATAATCACAACAAGTAAAACCTAATCATAACAATGCATGAATACACATAACCATTTTGCAAAGTTATAACTTTATCATCGTTCGACAATTTACGAATACGAAACACATGTAAGCTATTGTTAATGACTTCAAAAACCAATACAAGTTGTCACAAAGTAAAATCAAACCACAATTCAAAACCCTAGATTAAACAACTACCTACACCGGGTTGAAACCAAGGGGATTAGCCGCTCATGGTTGAAGGAACTTGATCACCAGATGATTGGAACTTGGATCTTGACATCTCAAAGCCTTGAATGGGTGGTTAGGGTTTGTGGTGAAGAATGGAGAATATGGAGGATAGTGATGGTGGATTGGATTGGGTGCAAAGATGATTGATTTGATGATTTCGTTTTGATTCAATGGATTGGAAGTGATCTAGGATGAAGGGAATGGTATTCTTGGCTCTAAGGTGAAGGTTTCAAGTTCAAATTTGCGTAAGTATGAGAGACTGGTAAAAAATCTCATTAAAACTCATCAAAACACAACAAACAACACAAGCCAGCGTCGGTAAGCAGGAGGCTGCGTCGCCGACGCGGCTTGGAAATGTCAGTTTTCTGCTGACGTTATTTTATGCTGTCTACGCGGATTTTCATCAACGCAACGCGTCGCCGACGCCCATAATGTGTCGCCGACACCCCTTCTAAGGTGATTTTCATCAGTTCTTCATTTTACGCGTTTCCGGTTGATCCCGTTTGCTCCCGGTACTCCGAATAGCTCCTTAAACTCCATTAGACCGGCCAAACACAATTCTAATCAAAAGTAGTCTATTCGAAACTAAAAGCTATGTAAAAACATGTACTTAAACATAACAAAGCACGTGTTCTCGACCACGTATCACATCCCCACACTTTCTTTTGCTTGCCCTTAAGCAAATCTGTTTTTCACTTTCACATGAGTCGAATGAGATATACACCTCCCATTCTTGAGACGTAAGTTAAGGTTTAATGTCGTACCCAGTTCAAGATTTTTATAACTTTTCAAAATATTTAGCGATAACTAATTAATCAGATAAAAACGGTTATCCAAGATTTACGCGCCCTTAAAAATCATAATTCATACACATCCCTCACAATGGTCACTCCACTCGGTTTATAACTTGGCTATTTTTGATGTATTAGCACTTTTGAAAATAATCACTCAAAACCGACTAGAACACATACCCGTGCGGGCTTGCAACTCAATCATTCTCCACCACCGAACACGAATACTAAGCACAAGTCAAAAGGTCTTTTAAAGGTTGTAACGGGGCTAGGCTAAGGGTAAGTGGCTAAAGTGATGAAAAATTCAAGGTGTTTTTTACAAAACAACTATTCTAGACAAAACGAACTATGAATATCAACTACGAGTCAGTGATTTTCGCCTTTTATTCACCAACTAAAAACTCATATTTTTGTAATTTTCTCAATGCTTTTCTATTTTTTTCGCAACATTTTCTGATTTTTTTCATAATGTAAATCATAACTATACAAACGAAAAATTTAGGCTCAAGATTGGTGACTAAGGGATAGATTTCGGGTAAGGGTAAGCAAATGGTGTAAAAGGAAAAGGTTTACCTAATGCCTTAATCATTCTCGTGCTTGTACTCGGTCTATGGTCTCAAACGTATCAAAAGATGCAAGTTCTATAATACATGGCTAATGGTCCACTCAAACAAAGAAATATATGTATATATCTGATGTAGGAAAATGGCTCAAGATCTCACGCATAAAGGGTATGAAATGTGATATGCACAAATTACAAGTTTCTTAGGCGGATTATTCCCAAATAACCACCCGCTAAATACCAGTCATGCTATTAACTCGAACTCGACCATGACAAAAGACCACATGGGTTGTGTCATCCCTCATCAAATTAGTTAATTACTTTTTAGATCTCTTGAAACAAGGAAAATTTTGAAAATTTTTTGAAATTTTCCCCCATCCCCACACTTGAGGTTAACATTGTCTTCAATTTGTAGTGTTTAAATGAACGGGTCAAAATCGAATTTTTTTTCTCCCCATCCCCACACTTGAGGTAAACATTGTCCTCAATGTGCAAGAATAGGCTTTTTAAATCGCACAAGAGATGTGACACAGCTAATGTAATGCCCCGCTTTCTATACTTTCTATATTTAGAAGGTGTCGTGTTGTGTTTCTATTTTTGGAAACCATTGTATTCGTATTCTTCATTTCGTTGTAATCGTTGTAATCGAGACTTGAATCATAATGGAAAATACATTTTATCTTGATGCTTGTTATACACAATCATACTTACATACACACGATGCTCATAAAAAAATGTAACATATCTATAAATACGTGACACTTATACTTCATACATGCGTTATACTTGGTGTTTATACTCGATCCCGATCATTATATACATACATCTACTTTGTGACATGATGCACATGCTTATGATACCTTTTTATCCTTAAAATACCTTTGTTACTTTTAAAATGTCCTAAAACCACACTAAAATCCGTCACCAATCAACAAAACAACAAAAAATAAAATTGTTGGTCCAGACCGGCCCATGCGGACCGCATGGGGATGTGGTTGCAGTCCGCATAGGGTGTCTGGGCGGGAGAGATTGTTTTGGCTCGCGATTTTAACACAGATCCCCACAACCAAACCTCACCCAATGGCCTTGTATCACCTTTAAACACCCCCAATTACCTCCTAACTCTTCCATTATAAATACCAAGCTTCCCCAAGCATTCACACTTTCAAAACTCCTTCTAATCTCTCTCAAACACTCTCAAATCATTCCTCAAATCAGTTGCAACATCAAATTTGGCCAGATTCATACCTTCATACTAAAGTGAGCATAACTTGCTCAAAACTCTACGAAATCACTTGATTCTTCTTTCTAAATGCTTGGATAATCGTTACGTTTGATTCCAACGATTCTCCATGGAGAATCCAGACCTGAATATTCACCTATAAGGCTCCAAAGTTTATGTTTTACACAAATATTTACAAAACTTATGTTTCCTTCAAACCAAACTTGTGTTCTTGTGCTTCTAATCGAGCTTATGATTAGTGTATAATAATGTATGTATTCATTTCTTATTCTTGTACTTGTTCTTGACCCTCCTTGTTGTCAATGACAACTTGTGTAGTGGTGAACTCTTATGAGGTTCCTAAATGGATGGCTATGCCACCTACCTCTAACATGACTTCCTTGAAATCTTTGTTAAGTTATAGTTTATTATTACGTAAATATGTATCTATGGACTATAATATAATCCAAAAAACTGAACCCTTGATAATGACTAAATAATCACCTATCAAGTTAATAAGTTTTATCACTAAAGTGTGTAGTTCCTTGTCACGATTCTAATAGGTCTCGAACCTGTGAAATCACATCAAACCCATTCGGGTTATCATAGTGTCAAGAACAAATGCTATACCTTAGTGATTATTTTCATACGATAATACTTTATTCTTATTTCCGAAATCATGCTCGATAATCCAAATCTTCCGTTAAAACTCATACTCATACCTATGTTCTTCTTGTAGAAGGACAAGGTGCCAAACCCTAATCACAACAAGCTCGCGAGATTTCTCTAAATGGAACACTTTAGCAAAACCATGAGTACACTCGACCTATTTACCGCTTTCTCACTTTTGGGTTATAACATGTTTACTTATCAAAATACACTTATCACAATTTCATGCCTTTACATACTCAATCCTTAATACATGATGCTTGTTATGCTTAGATACATGCTAGAATTATACATGCTCGATCATTAACTTAGGTAGCCCAACTTATCATATATAGCGCTGTAGGAGTAGCACACCACCCGTCGGGGTTATGTTAAGATTCTCATACTTATTTTAGTCTCGTTGCTATGCAACGAGGGAAGCTCGATCTCGTAAACTTTTGTGGAAAATCGGGGTTTGATCTAGTATTGCATGACTAGAATTTACTTTACTTAACGATTAACATGTGGATTCGAGTTATACCTATTATACTTATGCTATGTATCACCAAACTTGTGTACTTGCCTTTGCTTTTGCATTGAACTCTATTTTAAAACATGTTACAGGTTGATGAAGATGATGCCATGAAATTGGAGTAGTGTTGATGACTAGATACACACATAGACGTTTAGGTTTATTATTGTTGTATCAAATTTTGTCTTTTGTTATCATTGTATTTGAATTTCCCTTGTATTTTATGACAATTTACGCATGAAATGAAATCCGGTTTAATAATTATTGTCACAACTAGTTTTATGAGCAATGAGCAATGAGCAATCTCTTTCGTCCCGCCTTGATGTTTCCGCCATCGGTTGGGGTGTGACAGATTGGTATCAGAGCCATAACTATAGGGAATTAGGTAGAATTGTCATGTTCGACCTAGTCTATAGTTGAAGTGTCTATTTTTTACCATTCCTATGCTATGCTTAAAACTTTATTCTTCCGTCATTGCTTCTTCCTTTCTTTTGGTCTTAAAACTTACATAACATCTTTCCTAAGACGTTTACACAAATACACTTGAAGACACTCATGATGCAAATAAGGCGATTTGCATCAAAATAGGTCCAATGACTTACAATTTTTGGTGAAATCCCTCATTCCGTGTATTCGATTTTCACAAAGTTATAACATCAAGTTAGGAGTGATATCCATATCTTGATGGAAAACTTCCATTTCATACTCTTGTGGATCTTACAAACAAGTCAGAATATGCTCCTCATCTAGTAAGAAACAACCACACTTAGGGTACGAAATCATCAAGTTAGGGGTGAAACCCGCACCTTGTCGATTAAGTCCCATTCGTCGATTTTCAATCTCGCCAAAGTCTCGAATTTTCGATCGACTAGGGACATGTAGTAATTGGAAGGGTAAAATGCTGTTAATCGCTTCTTGACGAGAGTGTTTTACCTATTAGGCCAAAGCATGTTCCCTAACTCGAAAGATCTTATTAATCACTTTGGAATAGTCGACATTTCTCTACCCGAAACAATCCCATGTTTATTGAGCCAATCTTTTATGTTATCTCAATTTTTATGTGATTTTATACTTGTTACCTCGTTCGTTCTGGACTGTTACACAATTCGCACGCCTCTCGCAATCAAAAACAATAATAATCCTCGTGAACAAACTAAATTTATACTCTTTATACGCATTCATACGTGATTATACTTGTTGAATACTCGTCAAATACATGCAAAATACGTGAATTATCCATGCTTATACATACAAAACTTATTTTACATTATGATCAAGTCTCATCCTTTTTCCTTTCTATTGTAACCCTAGATGTCTTCTCCAAGTTCTTCCAAGAAATCCAAGGGCTCCAAGAGGGGTTCAAACAACCAAGGAGACTCTAGCTCCAAGCAAGGATTGGTAGGATTAGTTGTGGAACAAATGGCTGAGCAAATGGCTAAAATCATCCAAACACAGTAACCCAAATCCAAACCATCCATGAAAACCCCAAATCCTCCGCTGACTCAAAGGTGGACCCTCCCAAAGCAACGTTACAGTTCAAACAATTCATGGCTTGAAAGCCCATGGAATTCACTGGTAATGATGGCGCTACTGCCATGTTGAACTGGTTCGACGCGATCGAACTCACCTTTCTGCAAAGCGGATGCCCTGATGAGCTCCGAACCTTGAACGCCACCGGGGTCTTTTGTGAGAGAGCCCTTGAGTGGTGGACCACTGAAAGAAACAAGCGTGGCAATGAAGCAGCCCACGCGTTACCTTGGGAAGAGCTAAGGTAGCTCATGAAGGACCAATTCGGTCCTCCTCATGAGACCCAGAAACTCGAAAATGAATTCTGGAATCTCACCCAACAGGGGAGCGACGCCGAAGGGTTGATCGCACGCTTCAAACAGTTGAGTATCCTTTTCCCTGGGCAGGTGGATACCGTACGCAAGGCAATTGCCAAGTTCAATCGCTGCCTCTCACCGGTATAAACAAACCATGTCGCAGCCGCTAGCCCCAAAATCCTCAAAGATGCATATAGCATCACGATTGAAATGAACCACAACTGTATTCGTCATGGAGCCTATGACAAGGTCTCAACGAAGCATGCACACCAAGCCACCGCTAATACCACCACTACTGAATCACCTCCCTCCCAAGCCAAGAAACCCAACAACAACCGGAACAAGAAGCGGAACGCTTCAGTTCAAAATAACGCGCTTGTTACTCTGCTTGCCCCTGCACCATGAAACGCCGTTTCCACTATTCAAATCACCGAGCCACCTAAACGAAACTACACCGATACATGGCCTAAATGTGAACGGTGCACCTACCACAATCTCCCATCCACCCCGTGTCGAAAATGTGCCCACTGTAATAGGATGGGGCATTTCGCTAGCCATTGTCGCCAACCCCAAAACAATCAAGCCATCATGCCTAACGCTAACCAACCTCAACCGCAGTGTCGGAATGCTCTTGTGCGAGCATGTTACAAATGTGGCGATCTCAATCATCTCGCCAATGTGTGTCCTCTACTCAACCAGCAGCCTCAACTTCAACAGCAACAACAGCCTCAGCCTGCTAAAGGATGAACTTTCATGCTCACCTCTGCTCAGGCTCAAAACTCCAATGACGTTATCACTGATACGTTCCTTGTCAACCATATTTATGCTTCATGTCTGTTTGATACTGGTGTCGATAAAAGTTTTGTCTGTCAAATTTGAACCTTTACTTAAGTGCGAACGTTCCAAATTGCCTAATTCTTTCGCGGTCGAAGTCGCTAAGGGAAATCCATCACCGTTGATTCTATCCTTTTTAATTGCTCCTTAAATCTTAACGATCATATGTTCTCAATTGATCTCATTCCCTTGCAACTGGGAAGCTTCGACATCATAGTACGCATGGATTGGCTTAGGCGAGTTCGTGCCGAAGTTGTTTGTTCCGAAAAGTTCATTCCCCTTCCTCTTCCTAACAATGATTCGTTGCACATCTATGGTGAGAAACCTTTTACAGGTCTCAAGCTCATGTTGTGGATTCAAGCAAACAAGTACTTACGTAAGGAGTACTTTGCCTTTCTTGCCCACATTGTGGATAAGAAAATAAAGGCCCAAACATAAGTGATGTTCCAATCGTTTGTCAATTTCCCGATGTCTTCCCAGAGGATCTTCCTAGTCCTCCGCCTCCTCGACCCGTTGACTTTCGTATTGACCACGTCCCTGGCGCAACTCCTGTTGCGAAGGCTCCCTATCGTTTAGCACCTTCAGAAATGCAAGAGCTATGGAGCCAACTTCAAGAGCTTCTTGATAAAGGCTTTATACGCCCTAGTACTTCTCCGTGGGGCGTTCCCGTTTTATTCGTCAAGAAGAAGGATGGATCCTTTCGGATGTGTATTGACTATCGCGAACTCAACAAACTTACAGTTAAAAACAGATATCCTCTTCCTCGCATTGACGATCTCTTTGATCAGCTTCAAGGTGCGACATGTTTTTCGATAATCGATATCCGTTCTAGCTATCATCAACTTCGAGTTTTTGAGGGAGATGTACCTAAGACTGCTTTCCGCACATGTTATGGACATTATGAGTTCGTGGTCATGCCTTTTGGTTTGACTAACGCGCCTACAGTGTTCATGGATCTCATGAACCGCGTGTGTAAGCCTTTTTTCAGTCAATGCGTAATCGAATTCATCGACGATATTCTCATATACTCCAAGACGAAAGAAGAACATGGGCGACATTTGCAACTTATCCTTCAGCTTTTGTGAACCGAACGTCTTTATGCCAAATTCTCAAAGTGTGAATTTTGGCTAAAAGAGGTTCAATTCCTTGGTCACACCGTCAATGAACTCGGTATTCACGTTGACCCCGCAAAGATAGTAGCTGTGAAGAATTGGATTGCACCTAAATCGTCATCTGAAATTCGTTCGTTTCTTGGCCTAGCTGGTTATTATCGCCGCCTCATCTTGAACTTTTCCAAAATCACCGTTCGGCTTACGTCTTTGACCCAGAAAGATAAACCTTTTGTTTGGGGTCTCGAACAAGAGGAGTCTTTTTAAACCTTCAAGGACATGCTTTGTAATGCTCCTATCGTCACACTCCCCGATGTAAACAACGATTTTATCGTGTATTGCGATGCTTCAAACCAAGGTCTTGGTTGCGTTCTTATGCAACGAGAAAAGGTTATCGCTTTGTCACACCCCGATTTCCATGTGTACCCGGTGGGCCCGGTTGGGGAATATCGTGACGTAGTTGATAACATCATAACCAAACAAACACATGCATAGCAGAAGTCTTGGATTTAAATTACTATTACAAACCAAGTGTCCAAAGTTCAAAAATAAATTATAAGGCTTGTAATGAAAAGATCCACAGGCGGATCAAAATAAATATGTACAAAGTAATTTTTCAACGGACTTTAAGCAACATAGAGACTTTGCAACATCCTCTATCATCACTATAGCGCAGCTCTCGATCTATTACGTGTTGCAACCTGTAACTTGGTCTTTTGAAAATACGTCAGTTTTCACTGGTAAATACTAATAACTGACTCATTTTGTAAGCATTTATTAAAAAAAAGGTTTTTGGTGCACTTGGCACATTTTATAAATAACTTGGGATAGTTCAAAATGACCTTGTTTACAGTTTTACATGTTTGTCAATACATATGGGGTTTGGTGCAGAAACCGAATAACATGATTAACCGACACGCCACTTAAATAATCCACCAGTGGAATTCAACATTTTTATTAGCATTAGCATCTCTCATGTGTATGCCTACACCCCGCGCTTAAGGTTGTGGCCATTAGTAACTTAAATGAGCCAAGGATATCCCAGACACGGTCGAATTAACCCCCAATGTTTAAGTTATCAAACAATACAGAATAAAACGGGTTATAAGGATTTAGTAAATCACAATCCGATAACATGATCCTATACCCGACCAAGCGGTATTATTATACCGTATCCCAAGCCCGTATAGGGAAAATAAGTTAAAAGTATTTACCTGAGCTAATTCTTCAATAAAATAATACTTAGCTGATAATTCAAGAAGACAAGTAAGGTAACAATCTACGGGGAGGCTCTTAGTTTGGAAATGATGGTGGTTATAACCAATTAGAATGCTAACGGGTCCTACCTACTTTGTAGACTCGAACTGGGTAGCTTAAAGATAGTAACGGTACTAAACGCGAGATTAAGCGATGACCAGAATAATGTAGTTTAAACCCAACAATTACTAAGACTTTTTTAATATGGGTAAACATATTACATTCTTGATTTTGATAATAAAATGATAAGGTTAAACCCGTTTCGGTTAAATTACGTAAACTAGTTACGTAAGCTGAACCGTACGCATATAAGTGAAACCAGGTAACTGGGTGACTCCTATACAAGTTCCATATGCCATTAAACTTTAAACATGTTGTAACATCAGTAAGATATCAACATGTTTGCTCGTTATGGTTTTAAAATCAAGTTACGCCTCAAAAGGGCGTTTTGGTCATTTCATGACTTATAAAAGGAGCTTGCAAGTAAAATGATGTCATGGTCATAAACATTCTGTAAAATGATTATTTTATGATGCTATATCAGTAGGATATCAAGTATATGTGTGGTTTATAGTTTAACACCAAACGATGCCTCGAAAGGGCATTTTGGTCATTTCACATATCGCCTTGACAACTTATTTGGAAATCTGAGTTTAGATCATGTACCTACTGTAATTATATTTAAAATAAGTTTTGAAATCAGTAGGTATCAAGTCTTGATGCTCTAATATGGTTTTAAACCATACTATGCGCCGAAACGGTGATTAAGTCGCTAAATGACGATATTAAAGATGTTTAATGAAAACCGAAGTTATGACCAAGTTTATATAACCATAATATGTTATTTAATATAACATCTCAGTGGGTAAAAGGTTTTGTGATAAAAGCTTGGTTAAAATCCATTTTATATGCCGATAGGGCGTTATGGTCATTTAAGGACATAATAGAAGATATTGTGTGTAAACTCAGTTTACAATCTGATTTGATATCTCAAATAATCCCATTTATGATATTACATTAGTAACTAATGAGTTTTGTTGAAGAAATTATTGTTTAACCCATTTTATATGCAAAAAGGGCGATTTGGTCCTTTAAAAGCATGATTTGCGACAATTAATCAAAATTCAGGTTATGACCAGATTATTGACATCAAAATAAGTTATGTGTTTATATATCAGTACATAATTCATTTGTATGCTCATTTGTATTTAAAACATTGTTTTTAAGCAAAAGGGCATTTTAGTCGATTTTAGGCATAATAACGGATACTTGTATAAAAGCTCGGATTACTACATGACCATGAAGTATAACTCTAGAAGGTTATACTACAACATAACATGGTCATAATTCAACTTAGAACTAATAACTAAAGTTGCTCATTCGGGTCAGAACCGGAAGTCAAAGTAAAAGTCAACTTTGTGACTTTCGGTTGTGAACCGACCTTAGACCTGGACTTGACAGGCCGAACATGTTTATACATGTTCTAATACTTATTACCAAGTTGTTAAAGTGTCAAAATGTATTTTATATTACCTACATTATCATATATGAATTTTTTTTAAAAACTGACCCAAGTTAACTTTTTATCAATAACTTTGACCCGTCAATTGACCAAGCGAACGTGGTAATCAGGAAGTGCCCCCTTGAGGGATTAACACCTACCTAATCACGATCACGTAGCCACGTTCGTACCGAACAATGGCTAGACCGCCATGGTCTTAGCTCAAAGTCAAAGTGTTTTTACGTCAACGCTTTAACTTTGGCTTAAAGCCTAATAAAACTGAAAAGAAAGGATTGGAACACTTACAAGTGATCCAAAAAGATGACTAGAACTCAGTTAGGATGCTCCTTGATCAGGAACTTCTAATTAGAGATAGACAGAAGAGATTTTGAGAGGTGCAAGAAATGAAGGGTGATGAACTCCCCAATTTATAGTTGGAGTGGATGATCTAGGATTGAGACAAGTGTTATGGGAACACTAGAGATCACTCCAAGTGTGCTAGGAGGTGTCCAAAACTGGAATTGAGTTAATGGTTTCGAGCTGGGTGAGTGCAGCTGGTTTGAGAGGTGGCCAAGCATGCAGATCAGCAACTGGCATGCTGTTTCTATGAACTGACCTCTCCCGTGCGTCGTGCAGGGATACCAGGTCCCTGGCGCATGGCGCCTGAGGTGCCAAATCACAAAATTTCCATTTTGGCCCCTGAACTTCTCCAAACACTCATATTTCGACATATAAGCATGTTTTATTCAATATGGCTCCTGTTTAGCACTCTCAGAAGTATAACTGAACATCATTAAGCTCTGAGTTCGTTAAAAGGTCACTAAGAGGCATAGTTTAAGCATGTTGACACGTTTAACTCCTCGACTTTAATGTTCACCACTCAGAGGTTATAAAATAACATGTTGGCGATTTTAGTCCATCTCGTCTAGCACACGACATACGAGGATCAGCGGGACACGTGTCGAAATTTTATAGGGCACAAAAACACAGGGTGTTACATCCTCACCCCCTTAAAAGAAATCTCGACATCGAGATTTATTCAAAAAGGTAGGGGTACTTTTGTCGCATAGTGGACTCGACCTCCCATGTATATTCGGGACCTCGTCGAGCATCCCATTTAACCTTTACAATAGGCACATGCTTTCTACGAAGCTTTTTATTGCCGATCCTCAATCGCAATCGGTTTCTCGACAAAACGCAGGTTTTCGTCGATTTGCACATCCTCGTGTGGCATTGCTAGCGACTCATCCGCTAGACATTTCATTAAGTTTGAAATGTGGAATACATCATGAATTCCACTTAGCTTTTCAGGTAACTTGAGCTTGTAAGCTACGGACCCGACTCGTTCGATAATCTCGAACGGTCCTATATATCTTGGGCTTAACTTGCCCTTTTTACTGAATCGCATGACGCCTTTCCAAGGCGACACCTTCAGTAACAATTTGTCCCCAATTTGGAACTGAAGAGGTTTGTGCCTCTTATCCGCGTAGCTCTTTTTCCTATCTCGGGTAGCTTTGAGACATTCGCGGATTTGCAAGATTTTATCTGTCGTTTCTAGGACTATCTCAGGTCCTGTTAGTTGGGCTTACCCAACTTCCGCCCAACAGACGGACGTTCGACACTTTCTCCTATACAAGGCCTCAAAAGGTGCAGCCTTGATGCTTGTATGATAACTGTTATTATAGGAGAATTCAATCAAGGGTAGGTGGTCATCCCAACTACCACCTAAGTCGATCACACATGCTCGAAGCATGTCCTCAAGAGTTTGAATGGTACGCTCACTCTGTCCGTCAGTCTGCGGATGATAAGCGGTACGGAAGTTCAATCGAGTGCCAAGAGATTGTTGGAAGCTTTTCCAAAAATGAGAGGTGTATCTTGTATCTCTATCGGATACTATACACACCGACACTCCTTGTAGGGACACAATCTCGTCCACATACATCTTAGCCAACTTGTCCGAACTAAACTTTTCTTTGATTGGTTAGAAATGTGCTGACATAGTTAGCCTATCCACGATGACCCAAATCGTGTCATTTCCATGTTTGGTCTTAGGTAACATGGTAATCAAATCCATAGTTACCATTTCCCATTTCCAAGTGGGAATCTCGAGCTGTTGTAGAAGTCCTGACGGTTTCTTATGTTCAGCTTTAACTTGCGAACACGTCAAGCACTTAGCTACATAGGTGGCTATGGAATTCTTCAAACCCATCCACCAATAATTAGATTTTAAGCCCTGGTACATCTTATCACCTCCCGGGTGAATAGAGTACTTAGTGTTATGCGCTTCCTAGAGGATCAAATTTCTAAGTCCCCCAAATACTGGAACCCAAATTCGTCCATTGAATCTGAGGATTTCATCATTTCCAGGTATTAACTGTTTGACAATTCCACCTAATTCCTCATTTGCAATATTAGCCTCCATCAGGGCTTGCTTCTGTGCTTCAAACTGTTTCTGACTTCAATGCTTTTGGCATTAATCCTTAAAGGTTTAATCATTTCTTTGCGGCTAAGCGCATCAGCCACTACATTTGCCTTACTGGGATGGTATCGGATTTCACAATCATAATCATTGAGGGTTTCCATCCAACGTCGTTGTCGCATATTCAAATCTTTTTGATTGAACAAATGCTAGAGGCTTTTGTGATCAGTGTATATAATACACTTAGTTCCGTATAAATAATGCCTCCAAAGTTTAAGTGCAAATACAACAACACCCAACTCCAAATCGTGGGTGGTGTAATTCTTTTAAGGCACTTTGAGTTGTCGTTATGCGTAGGCGATCACTTTGCCTCTTTGCATAAGCACACATCCCATACCAGTGTGCGATGCATCACAATAAACGACAAACTCCTCAATGCCTTCTAGCAAGGTTAAAACTGGAGCATTGATCAGCTTTTGCTTCAAGGTCTCGATAGATTCATGATGCATTGGTCCCCAGTCGAATTTGATATTCTTGCGGGTCAAAGCAGTCAGGGGTGTGGCTATCCTAGAGAAATTCTCAATGAATCTTCTATAGTTACCAGCCAGTCCTAGGAAACTGCGTACTTCCAAAGGTGTTTTCGGTGCTTCCCAATTCATTATCGCTTCAATCTTGGCGAGATCGACTTGGATACCACGCTCACTAACCACATGTCCAAGGAATTGGACTTCGCAAAACCAAAATTCAAATTTGGAGAATTTAGCATATAACTTCTCCTTTTGTAATAAGTCTAATATGCACCTTAAATGTTTCTCATGATCAGTCTGATTACGAGAATAGATAAGTATGTCGTCAATGAAGACAGTGACAAACTTGTCTAAGTAAGGCTTGTAGACTCTATTCATGAGATCCATGAATGCTGCAGGTGCATTGGTGAGCCCAAAAGGCATCACTAGAAACTCAAATTTCCGTATCTCGTCCTGAAAGCGGTCTTTGGGACATCTTCACTCCTAACCTTCAACTGATGATATCCCGATCTTAAATCTATCTTCGAGAAGTAACTTGCCCCTTGAAGTTGATCGAATAGATCGTCGATCCTGGGCAATGGATAACGATTCTTGATCGTTATCTTGTTAAGCTCATGGTAGTCAATGCACATATGCATTGAACCATCCTTCTTCTTAACAAATAAGATCGGAGCTCCCCATGGTGACGAACTAGGCTGTATGAAGCCTTTTTTCCAAAAGTTCATCAAACTGAGTTCTTAATTCCTTCATATCTGTTGGGGCTAAACGGTAGGGTGCTCTCGCAACGGGTGCAGATCCAGGTAAAATGTCAATCCTAAACTCCACTTGTCTATCAGGGGGTAGACCGGGTAGTTCCCCGGGAAAGACATCTGGGTAATCCGAGATAACAGGTATGTCTTCCATCCTTCGCTTAGGTTCATCAACGGTTACTTGTGCTAAATAGATACCACAACCTCTCTTCATGCATCGGGAGGCCTTAAGCATAACGACTTTTTCTGGCAACTCGTAGTGCATATCTCCAAAGATGGTGAGCATTTCACCGGATGGGGTTTTAGTCTCGATTAGTTTCTTATCACAGGCAATGCGGGATTGGTTATGGGATAACCAACCCATGCCTAAGACTACATCGAAACCCGTCAATTTCATTGGCAGAAGAGAGATAGGAATAAAATGATTCTTGATGGATATAAAGAATCCATCCAGAATGGATGAAGTGGTTTCTATGGTTCCGTCGACAAGTTCTACATCATATGTTATATCTAGAGTTCTTACGGGTAAGTTAATAGTTGGCTAAACTTATGGTCGACAAATGACTTATCAGCCCCCGAATCAAATAGAACTCTAGCAAAGGTATCGTTGATGAGGAAAGTACCTGTTATAACATTGTTATCATTGAGCTTCTCGAGCACTCATCTGAAAGGCTCGAGCTTTGGTTTTCTTAGCTCCACTAGATTTTGCATTATCATCCTTCCCATTCTTGGAGCAGTTTGTTTTTATGTGCCCTTTCTCACCATATTTGAAGCAAGTGGCATCTTTAATATCCCTGAACTCCAGGGTTTTGTGTCTCGTTTTCTTACAAATCCCACAAGGCTTAGCCTTTGGGTCATACCTACACTGGCCTCCATGCCTTTTGTTGCAGATTTTGCACACAGGTCTATCTTCGGACCTGTTCTGGTTCATGTGGGACCCAAATTTCCCTTTCTTCTTGAACTTCTGGGAGTTGTCATCCTCCCTTTTCCTCTTACTATCGGTTTCAGATCTGACCGACATGCGTCTCATGTAATCCTGGGTAAGGGCGAGAGATAGCTCTACTGCAGACTTGTATGTGGCAGGCTGAACAGCCTTAACCATACCCCATATTTCTGGAGCCAACCCATTAATAAATCACGCAATGCGCTTGGGCTCCGGTGTGACTAGATAGGATACTAATCTGGAGTAGGAGTCGTAGTCTGTTACATACCTACGACAATCCATATTCTTCATGGTGAGGGCTATGAAGTCTGCCTATATCCTTTCTACCTCATGAGGGGGACAGTACGTGTCCTTAACCAGGTCTACAAACTTAGACCATTCTAAGTTGTACAGATGCACCTTTCCATTCGAGTGCATCAATGCCTTCCACCAAATTAGGGCATGACCCTTGATGGATTGAGATACATATTTCCAAATGTCCTTCTCCGGACAACCACTAATATCTACCACAGTTTCCATTTCGTCCAACCATCTAAGGGTTTCCACCGCCCCCTTTTCCCCGTTGAAGTCTCGGGGCTTACATGTGATGAAATACTTATACGAACATCCTTCCTTCGAGGTATGTTCTTCATCACGAGGTTCCTTTTTCTTGCCCTCATTCCTCACACTCGATGAATGTACAAAATCCTCTTTCTTCTCGGATGTGCGAGGTTTTGAGAGGGGTTTTGATACAGACTTAGAGTGAGAAGTACTCGTTCTATTATATTTTTCAAAGGCTTTTTTCCATAGCCTTACCTATGGCCGCCTCAATGCGAGCCTGAACTCGTCCTCGTTAAAGACGATATTTGCATTAACATGGTCATTGTTGTTGTGATGGCTGCTTGAATTTCCCGAGTTAGCAATTCTAGATTCTTCATGCTATATACCGAAATAGGTTTTTATAGGTTAGTCATGGTATGGCTAAACCATTCAGACTTTTCAGTGAAACCAAATTTATATAACCTAGGCCTCAAAGGGACCATCATAGGTATTTAGAATATTGGACATCGCCCAGAAATTTTAGATAGTGGATCGTAATGTCACATGTATCATTGTCGTATAAGGTTTACTTGAGAGTTTGTCACAAGGATGAAAGAGATGGCACAAGAGCCTTTGTCACGTAGACTAATAAAATTTGAACAGAGAGTCAAAGACTACAACTGTTACTGCCACCAAAGGACATAGCATATAGATGACCCGTAGGCACTACATCACTAATGGATGTTATATTATAACTAGTGGGTATTTCACCTCTAATGGGTGTTAGAACACTTACCACCATAATGATGGCGTTAGTCTTGATCACAATGACCGTTTAGATTTATTGTATTTGAATCAAAGTTCAACTATTTTGATGGCTGGTGTGGTTCCTCATTCCGCACAGCCAGGAGTGTTAATATTACTTGAATATTAACATAGAATGATGTCTTAAAATGGTTTAACAGGTTACTACTTCTCGATAGAAGGGATAATCTTCCTTAACTATCATGGTAGAAGATTATTCCATCTTAACTACCATTTAGTTTGCCAATTAACGTGACCTAATCACTCGGCATATGTAAACCATCAAGAAGATCTTTTGGAATTTATAGCGGAGCGATAAAATCGCATTAAAATCAAGACGCTCAAATGAACAAAAGAAGTAACAAGAATGAAGCTTAGAACAAAGTTCCAAAATTTTACTAAAACGATAAGGATTACATATTTTGCCTCTAAGGAGGTCTTAATACAAAATCTTGTCCGCGTAGGGACTATTACAAGAAAAACATACCCACGCAGGGGCTTAAAAGAAATAACAATGTCCACACAGGGACTTTTTGAAATTAAAAAATTACATAAACAGGAATACGAGGTCTACTCATTCTTCCTCCACTTCACGGCTTTATAAAGCTTCTTGATAAATTTAATCGTTTTCTTCTCCGACTTCTTTACTTGTTGCCGCATTTCCCTGACCTGATCTAAGGCCTCGTTAATGGCCTCGAGTTGCACTTGTGGTTGGGGTTGAGGCTGAGGTGGTTGCGGTTGATGCATACCTGGGTGTGTGTATGTATATGGTGGATACCCGGTAGTCGCATAGGAAGGGTAAGAAGGTGGGTAACTAGGATAAGGAGAATGATAAAGGGCATTGTGCATGGCTGCTTCAAGATATGGATCGTACGAAGGAGCAGTAAAATCAGCACCATATCCAGATAAATCTGGATAGGTGGGAATCGGGTTACCTAAAACCGAGGAGGGTGGCTGAACTGGCGGTTAGGGCATCGGATAAGCAGCAGGTTATGGGGTTGGAACCGCCACAGGTGAAGTGTTTGAGGGCCCACCCATTTGTGGGTCCTCAGGGATGATAGGGTATGATGGTGGTAAAGGTGGTAGTGAACCCGACCTTTGACCAGCACGCACTGACATGCGCGCTCCACGCCTTCGACGTGATTGTGATGATGATTCAGGTGGTGGCTAAGGTTGTTCCACCGGTTGCATAGGTTCATCCTCGATTTGAGGATGTGGTGACGGGGCATGATGTTGGGGAGTGCTGTGGTATGAGGGGTGTTGACGAACACGTACTGTGCCCACTTTTGTTCAAATTCATCAGGACCTCGAAACGGGGATCCTGCCAAAGAGTTCGAGCAACTAGACAGCTCGATGGGGTGTCCATAGGATCCGGTTTGGGGAAATTCTTCCGGATCAGAGTCCTCCTCCATATAGATGGGTGAGTCAACTAGAGGGGTTTCTGGTGTGGGTTAGTTGACAGGGTTATCGAAATAAGAGTTGAAGTATTCCTGATGGGAATGAGAATGTGAAAGGTGGGATTGGTGGGTGTGGTGAGAGTGGTAAGAATGCTGGGAGCGTAAATGAGGTGGAGAATATTCGTTTGATATTGAATGTCTGTAAGGTTCAAAAGGAGACGAGGAATCTCCGGATTCCTCGTAAAGATTGTGATCGGGCAAATTAGCTGCTCCGGCTTGAGATGGTATATAAGGTGGTCTGAAAGATGGTCCAGTCATAGAGGGTCCGCCCCTCATGGGACCCTTGCCCTTGCCTCCGCGTCTGAATTTTGGCGGCATGTTTCCTGCTTCAATAACAAATTAAAACAAAATAAAACAATAATAATAACTTAATAATGAAATGAGTACTCAAGAGTCTAAGGAATGTGCTATTATGTATTTTCAAGATTAAACACAAAAGGCTAGTGTTTAATTCACTCGAACGTTGGCTCTGATACCAACCTGTCACACCCCGATTTCCACGTGTACCCGGTGGGCCTGGTTGGGGAATATCGTTACGTAGTTGATATCATCATAACCAAACAAACACATGCACAGTGGAAGTCTTGGAATTAACCTATTACCAACCGAATGTCCAAAGTTCAAAAATAAATTACAAGTCTTGTAATGAAAAGATCCACAGGCGGATCAAAATAAATATATACAAAGTAATTGTTCAACAAACTTTAAGCAACCTAGAGACTTTGCAAAATCCTCTATCATCACTATAGCGCAGCTCCCGATCTATTGCGTGTTGCCACCTGTAACTTGGTCTTTTGAAAATACGTCAGTTTTCACTGGTAAATACTAATAACTGACTCATTTTGTAAGCATTTATTAAAAAATGGTTTTGGTGCACTTGGCACATTTTATAAATAACTTGCGATAGTTCAAAATGACCTTGTTTACAGTTTTAGATGTTTGTCAATACATATGAGGTTTGGTGTAGAAACTGAATAACATGATAAAACGACACGCCACTTAAATAATCCACCAGCGGAATTCAACATTTTTATTAGCATTAGCACATGTCAGGTGTATGCCTACACGCCGCGCTTAAGGTCGTGGCCATTAGTAACTTAAATGAGCCAAGGATATCCCAGACACGGTCGAATTAACCCCCAATGTTTAAGTTATCAAACACTACAGAATAAAACGTGTTATAAGGATTTAGTAAATCACAATCCGATAACATGATCCCATACCCGACCAAGCGGTATTATTATACCGTATCCCAAGCCCGTATAGGAAAAATAAGTTAAAAGTATTTACCTGAGCTAATTCTGCAATAAAATAATACTCAGCCGATAATTCAAGAAGACAAGTAAGGTAACAATCTACCGGGAGGCTCTTAGTCTGGAAATGATGGTGGTTATAACCAATTAGAATTCTAACGGGTCCTATCTACTTTGTAGACTCGAACCGGGTAGCTTAAAGATAGTAACAGTACTAAACACGAGATTAAACGATGACCAGAATAGAGTGTAGTTTAAGCCCGACAAGTACTAATATGGGTAAACATATTACATTCTGGATTTTGATAATAAAATGTATGGTTAAACCCGTTTCGGTTAAATTACGTAAACTAGTTACGCAGGCTGAACTGTATGCATATAAGCGAAACCGGGTAACCGGGTGAGTCCTATACAATTTCCATATGCCATTATACTTTAAACATGTTGTAACATTAGTAAGATATCAACATGTATGCCCGTTATGGTTTTAAAATCAAGTTACGCCTCAAAAGGACGTTTTGGTCATTTCATGACTTATAAAAGGAGCTTGCAAGTAAAATGATGTCATGGTCATAAAGATTCTGTAAAATGATTAATTTATGATGTTATATCAGTAGGATATCAAGTATATGTGTGGTTTATAGTTTAAGACCAAACTATGCCTCGAAAGGGCATTTTAGTCATTTCACATATCGCCTTGACAACTTATTTGGGAATCTGAGTTTAGATCATGTACCTACTGTAATTATATTTTAAATAAGTTTTGAAATTAGTAGGTATCAAGTCTTGATGCTCTAATATGGTTTTAGACCATACTATGCGCCGAAACGGCGATTAAGTCGCTAAATGACGATATTCAAGATGTTTAATGAAAAATGAAGTTATGACCAACTTTATATAACCATAATATGTTATTTAATATAACATATTAGTGGGTAAAAGGTTTTGTAATAAAAGCTTGGTTAAAATCCATTTTATATGCCGATAGGGCGTTATCGTCATTTAAGGACATGATACAAGATATTGTGTGTAAACTCAGTTTACAATCTGATTTGATATCCCAAATAATCCCATTTATGATATTACATCAGTAACTAATGAGTTTTGTTGAAGAAATTATTGTTTAAACCATTTTATAAGCCAAAAGGGCGACTTGGTCCTTTAAAAGCATGATTTGCGATAATTAAACATTCAGGTTATGACCAGATTATTGACATCAAAATAAGTTAGTCGTGTTTATATATCAGTATATAATTCATTTTTATGCTCATTTGTATTTAAAACATTGTTTTTAAGCAAAAGGGCATTTTAGTCGATTTTAGGCATAATAACGGATACTTGTACAAAAGCTCGGATTACTACATGACAATGAAGTATAACTCCAGAGGGTTATACTACAACATAACATGGTCATAATGCAACTTAGAACTAGTAACTAAAGTTGCTCATTCAGGTCAGAACCGAAAGTCAAAGTCAACTTTGTGACTTTCGGTTGCGCACCGACCTTAGACCTGGACTTGACGGTCCGAACATGTTTATACATGTTCTAATACTTATTACCAAGTTGTTAAAGTGTCAAAATGTATTTTATAATACCTACATTATCAGATATGAATTTATTTTAAAAACTGACCTAGTTTGATTTTTATAAATAACTTTGACATGTCAATTGACCAAGCAAACGTGGTAATCAGGAGGTGCCCTCTTGAGGGATTAACACCTACCTAAGTACGATCACGTAGCCACGTTCGTATCAAACAATGGCTGGACTGCAATGGTCTTATCTCAAAGTCAAAGCGTTTTTACGTTAACACTTTGACTTCGGCTTAAAGCCTAATAAAACTGAAAAGAAAGGATTGGAACACTTACAAGTGATCCAAAAAGATGACTAGAACTCAGTTAGGATGCTCCTTGTTGGGATTGAACCCTATGAAAGGAACAGATGATACAAAGCCAAATAACACTATCTGAGCTTTGGTTAAACTATAAGAGGTTACAACCTCTGTTGTATATACACTCCTTTCCCTAAAGACTGCTCTCCTATCATCTGACTTCACAAAGTTGCAAAGGTCTATCAGAGTTACAAGGATCAGAGGATAGAGATCAGAGCTTAGTCATTAGATAGATAATCAATGTAACATTGCTAAGTACTGATAGTTAGTATTAGCAGTGTTTGTAGTTAGTTACATATAGTTTCCTGTCATTATCAACCCTGACGTCATCAAAGATGCTCAGTGGTTAGATAGTTTAGTATAATAGGTAACTTGTGTAATAGTTTAACTTGTCTATCAAAAGATCAACTTTCGCATATCATCTTCTCTGCATTTTCTTACTACCAAACTTCAATTGCAAAGGCTGAGGGGGAGTTTGTGAATCACATGCAAGTTTACCAACTTGAAAGCATGTTGATGATGAAAACAAACGACCGTTACTTGTAGTAAAAGTTTTCCATTTATTTCCGCTGCAAATCTCTTTTAAAACTCAATCATTTTCCATTTTTGAAACAAAAACTACAAGTAATTCAAACTCAGATCCTAACAATTGGTATCAGAGCTTGATTCATCAAATTCGATCTAACAATCGATTTGATTCGAACAGATCAGCTCTCTGCTAATCAGTTTGGTTGTTTTTGCTGGATAAACAGAGTTTTATTACGTTCAAAGTTTTTAAAACAGAAAATGTGTAAAATCAACTGAAAAGGTCTCAAAACACACAGGATGCCAACTCTAGATCCTTATTCAAATCGCCGATGCTCAAAAGAAATGAATATTTCATTTGGCAATGACGAATGGGTCATATCCTTGCTCAGCAAAACACCGGTTGCTGGAGATCTGTTGCTTTTGGACCTCATGTTCCGATGGTTCCAAGCACATAGGATCCAACTAAACAGGTGCCAAAAAATCCTGAAAGCTTTTCGGAGCAGGATTTCCAGAAAATTGAATTGTATACTAAGGCATTTAACATAGTTGCTTCGGCCTTACCCAATGAGATATATGTTGGTCTACTCCATTGCAATAGTGCAAAGGAGTTATGGGATGCACTGAAAGAGCAATTTGGTGGGACTGGGGAAGTGATTGAAAGTAACAGAGAAGTTCTAAATCAGCAGTATGAAACATTTTGTCACTTGAAAGGAGAGTCTCTAACACAACAGTTCGAATGTTACAGTTGTCTCATCAGTGAACTTAGACTGGTTAACGTGGTTTTCCCAATTCGACTGTCAATAGTCGTTTCCTTAGATCATTACCAGATAAGTGGGAGACTGTAGCTTATGTAACACGAAAGTCTGTTGGGTTTAAAGAAATGTCGTTGACACAACTTCATGGGATACTCCTCACTTATGAGAGAGAGTTAAACCAGAAAAAGAAGTTGCAAGATTCTGGCAAAATGACTGATGATTACTCATTGGGTAATGCAGCTCTTTTTGGCCAAGAAGAGGGATCTGGTAGCAGTAAGGACCAAAGTTATGATCACTATATAGATATTATATCTGGTGGGAACTTTGGATCTGAAACATATGCACCCAACTATGCTTTCACTGCTAGTGGGGAAAGCCAAACCTCTGATAATCTATCCTTTGAGCTGAATGACTTGCAACATTTTGAACCTTCTGATCTTGAAGAAATGGATATTTTGCACCAACTGGCCCTATTGAGTGTTAGGGCTAGTAAATTCTATAAGAGAACTGGTAGGAAATTCCCAGGATTGCATGGGGGATTGAAGGTTGGGCTGGATAAATCAAAAGTCAAGTGTTATAAGTGTAATAGGTTAGGACACTTTGCCAGAGAATGCAGGTCTCAAAATTCTGGACCAATAGTGACTCATCCCGGACCTAGACCTCAGCACACACAAAACACTGCTCATTATTCCCAATATACCCCTGCTCAACATGTTCAAAACACTGCCCACTTTGCACATCCTGCTACTACTGTTCCAGTGCATATGTTCAATCCACTGCTCCACAAATTCAATATGTTCAAGCACCATCACATCCTCAAGTGCATGTAAAACAAGTACCCATTGTCACACAACCTGCTCAAACCACTGCTAGTCCAGCAGAGGTTGGTCAACAGAGTTTTTTCACACAAAGTTATGTTGACTGGAGTAGCTTGCCCGAGGATTTGACTGATGAGAACTTTGCTTTAATGGCCAAAAATGATGTTAACAAGAATTTTGTTTAATGGCCTTAGAGACAATTGCTGAAGGTGTTGAATCTGTGGAGTTAGTGTCAAAAACTGATGAAGTTCAAGTTTGTGATGAAACAGTGATTTCAAGTAAAGAAAAGAAAAATGCTGCTGATAAGGAAAAGAACTCTCTTGCTGACCCATGGAATGTTGATGTGTGTGAAGATGAGTGTGATTGTGCTCTCATGGCTGCTACAAAGGTATCACCTCAGATCCTTAAAGATCTATGTTCTGACAAGTGCATCATTGTTTTTGCAAACATCAAGCAGATGAATGAAAACTTGAGGAACAAAATTTTAGAAGATGAAATTAATTTTGAAAAACTGATTAAAGAGTTAAAATCAAAGTTAAGTGAAAAAGATTCTGAAATGAGTAGCCTGAGACATGAATCAAGCATAACCAAGAACCAACTCTAAACTATGGTAGAAAAATACCAAGTGTGTAAAAAGGAGTTAGAAGAAACCTAAATCACTTGTGAAAAATGGGTTGAGTCCTATAAGGGTTATGAGATTATGCTTGATGCTCAGATCAAGAGCAACATTAAGTTTGGTGTAGTTTTAGAACCTATGACCAAAATGAGAAAAATGTTGCTGAAATTGATTCTGAGTTGGTTGAAATAGTCCCTACAAATTTGGCTGGTGAAGAAATAAAAATCACAGATAAAGCTGGAAACAAAATTGTTTTGGAAAAATCAAAGGTTTCAACAAAAGATAAAGAAATTGAAAAATATCAGTTTAAACCAACCTGGTCAGATGAATGTGATATTTTAGAAAACTTTAAGCCAATGGACTTTACAACCTCTGATGGTATTAAAGCCCCAAAAGCAGTGGTGATCCATATCAAAGATGTACCAGCAGAGGTTACAATCACTGCTGATAACAAGTCTGATAGGAAAAGAAGAGTAAAGATTAAAAACTTGTTTTGTGAATTTTGTGAAAAAAGAAATCATGTGGCTGCAGATTGTTTTCTTTTAAAAGCCTATGACATTAACAAAACTTGTGTTATCAAAAATTCTTCAAGATGCACCATCTGCAACAAAACAAATCACTTAACTCAACAGTGTGCCTATCTCAAAAACTATGAGCAAAAGGTAAAAGAGATCAAGGCAAAAGTACTAGAAAGAGAAGGTTCAAGTTCTGCTGGAAATAAATCTAAGCAGATTTTTGAACCAACTGAAATATCTGTTACAAAAGCTTTAAACAAAACCTCTGTTCCTAGAGAGGTACAAGTGACAGATGCCCCACCATAAAATTTATTTCCAAGAGGGTATGGCCAACGAGCCTATAAAAGGGTTCCTCTTACTTATGAAGGATACAAAAAGCCTTCAAAGCAAAGAGTGAATAAGCATCCCTATGGATACAATCATCTGATAGGAAATGGTCAAGAGCAGATGTTACAAGAAAATATCCAAACCACTGACCATCGTTCTAGACTTGAGGCTGGACCATCTATGACCCCATCCAAAGCCATTTTGGCTTTGGAGACCTATCTTAACTGATCTATTTACTTGATGTGTAGGGACCCTCTACTTGCCTTGATAGCTTATGGTATGTAGATAGTGGAGGTTCCAGGCACATGACAGGATGTAGAGCCCTTCTCAAGGACTTCATGGATCATGGGGGGGTGATATATCTTTTGGTAATAACTCAAAGGGAAATGTTTTAGGGTCTGGGTCGGTTCTGGCTAGTAAACTCAAGTTTGAAAATGTAAATTTAATTGACAATTTGAAATTTAACCTGCTGAGTGTCTCACAAATGAGTGACAGAGGGTAGGATCCTTCTTCACTAAGAAAACTTGTCAAATTGTGGGACCAGAGGTTGTTAAAAAGATTGATCAAGTCATTGCTGAGAGCAAAGCACAACTAACTCCACACAGAAATGGGAATGTGTATGTGGTAGATATGCTAAAAGATAATCCTATGTGTGGAACATGCTTATTCTCAGTTGCTTCTAGCAAAGAGACCGAGTTATGGCATCGAAGACTTAGACACACAAATCTTAAAACTCTCACCACACTCTCAAAACAAAGTCTTGTAAGAGGTTTGCCTCACAAGCAATTTTCCTATGAAGAACATTGTGTTTCCTGCTTAAAAGGAAAACAACATAAAAGTTCTTTCAAATCAATTAAAGAGTCCAAAACAAGCCAGTGTTTACAATTGCTTCACATGGACATGTTTGGCTTAGTGCAAATCATGAGCTTAAAACACAAAAGGTATTGCCTAGTGATAGTTGATGATTTCTCTAGGTTTACATGGACTTTCTTTCTCCACTCTAAGGATGAAAATGCAGTCATTTTGAAAAACTTTGTTAAACAAGTAGAAAAGCAATTTGATCTTCCAGTAAAAATCCTTAGGAGTGACAATGGAACAAAGTTTAAAAATAGGGAGTTGGATGCTTTTTGTGAGTTAAAAGGAATTGTTAGACAATATAGCATTCCAAGAACTCCAGAGCAAAATGGGGTAGTAGAAAGGAAAAATAGAACTTTAATTGAATCAGCAAGAACTATGCTTGCAGACTCTGGTTTACCCTTGTCTTTCTGGGCAGAGGCTGTAAACACTGCTTGCTATGTCCAAAACAGAGTTTTGATTAACCCCAGGCATCAAAAGACTGCCTATGAGATTTTGTATAAAATCAAACCTCCGATTTCCTATTTTAAAGTTTTTGGCTGTCCATGGATCATTTTGAACTTAAAAGATTCTATATCTAAGTCTGCAGCCAAAATTGACTGTGGTTATTTTCTGGGATACTCAACCACTGCTAAAGCCTACAGAGTTTATAACTCTAGGACCAAGTGTGTTGAAGAAACTTTGAATGTGAAGTTCAATGAACTTTCATCACTGAAAATCCCAGCAAATCCTGCAGAGCTTAGATAAATTCACATTTGCTGATGTTTCTATCAAGCTAGACAATGCAGGTACACCACAACCATCTAGAGAAGATCAAGATCAAGAATATGACTGTGTGCTTCCACAAACAAAAGTCTATTCTTCCATCAGAGGATCAAGTGCCACAAGCTCTTGTGTAAACTCTGTCACTTCTGGGTCAATAGTGTTTGATCCTCAAACCTCTGCCAGTTCACAAAATCAAACATCTGTTGATAAAAGTCCTACATTTGGGCACAAAAATCATCAGAATGTTACCTCTATACCCGAATACCACCACCTCCATTTACATCAGCTGCTGATACTTCAAATTCACCAGCAGAGGTTAGCTCAGATGATACACATTTGCAGCCATCACCTCAAAATGCTATTGTTCCATACCAAGGTGGTTTAATTTATCTCAAAAGCCATCCAGCAGATTAAGTTATTGGCAACATCAAATCTGGGGTGCTCACATGGAGCCAATCCCAAAATAGTTGTCTTTTTATTGGTTTTCTATCACTCACACAACCAGTTAAGTACCAAGAGGCACTGAAAGACAAAGCTAGGTGGAAGCCATGCAAGAAGAACTCCTTCAGTTCAAGAGACAACAAGTTTGGGAGCTTATGCCACTGCCAAAAGATGTAAGTCCAATTGGCACAAAGTGGGTCTTCAAGAACAAAACTTATGAAAGGGGTATTGTTGTCAAAAACAAAGCAAGGCTCGTGGTTCAAGGCTACAAACAGGAAGAAGGTATAGACTATGATGAGACTGTTGCTCTTGTAGTAAGGTTAGAAGCTATTCGCCTGTTCTTAGCTTTTGCTGCTAACCACAACATAAAGGTGTATCAAATGGACATAAAGAGTGCATTTTTGTATGGAAAAATCAAAGAAGAGGTGTATGTCTGTCAACCTCCAGGTTTTGAAGATGCATTCCATCCTGATCATGTCTATAAGCTCAACAAAGCATTGTTGGCTTGAAGCAAGCACCAAGAGCCTGGTATGAAACTTTATCCACTTTTCTCTTATCCATAGGGTTTACTGGAGGCAAAATAGATAAAACCCTATTCTTAAAATAGAAAGGAAAAGATTTGATGCTTGTCCAAATTTATGTGGATGACATCATTTTTGGATCCACACGCACTGCTATGTGTGAAGAGTTTCGAAAACTCATGGCAGCAGAGTTTGAGATGAGTGCAATGGGTGAGCTCCAATGTTTTCTTGGTCTCCAAGTTAAACAATTGCAAAATGATACATTTATCCATCAAAAAAAGTATGTGAAAGAACTGCTTAAAAAGTTTGATATGGATGATTGTAAACCATGTAGCACACCCATGGCAACCAACAAGCTAGTCACCATTGATGATAAAGATGATCTTGTTGATCAAACTCTTTATAGAAGCATGATTGGGTCTTTATTGTACCTAACTGTATCAAGGCCAGACATCATGTTTGCAACATGTGTTTGTGCCAGATCACAAGCATTACCTAGAAAGTCTGATCTTATTACTGTAAAAAGGACATTCAGATACATAAAAGGTGCTCCCACACTTGGTATCTGGTATCCAGCTAATGGAATATTGAGCTTTCAGGTTTTTCAGATAGTGACTTTGCTAGGTGTAAAACTACAAGGAAGTCCACATCAAGAGGATGTCAATTCCTAGGCGATTGTCTAGTGTCTTGGCAAAGCAAAAACAGGTTGCAGTTTCAACATCCACTGCTGAGGCAGAGTATATTGCTGCTGCTAGCTGCACTGCTCAACTTTTGTGGCTTCAAAACTAGTTGCTGGATTTTGGTGTAAGTGCACTAAAGACTCCACTCAGATTGGATAGTCAAGCTGCTAAAAACATCATTAAAAATCCAGTTTCTCATTCAACTACAAAGCACATTGACATCAGACATCACTTTGTGAGAGATTGCTATGAAAAAGGTTTGATTTCTTTGCAGCATGTCCATACTTCAGATCAGTTGGCAGATGTTTTAACCAAGGCATTGGATACATCTACCTTTGAAATCTTGATCTCAAGAATTGGAATTCTAAACACGGATTAAAAACAAGTTTTCTTGTAAATCCATGCGTGCATAGCATCAAAATGTTTTCAGAAAATCAATAACTCATCCTTAAAATAGTTAAAATTGAAAATTTTCAATAAATCTTTAAAAGTCTGCTCATAACATCTGTTTGCTCAAAACCTCTGATAGGCTTCAAAATCTTATCCACTGTTAAAGTGTATCCTCTGACTTCCATTTTTACCACTTTTTCAAAACACTGACAGCTATCCACTGATAGTGTTAAAAATCTGTACTTTTCTCATCAGAGGTTACACGTGGCCAGATGTTAGCCATCAAATCTTACAACAGATGCCATGTAATCGTCACTTTTTAAAAACCCTATAAAAACCCTGTTTTATCCCTCACCAGTGTTTACCCTAAACTGTGTCGAATTCAAAAATCTCAAAACAGTTTTTCTCTCTAACACCATTGCTCCCAAATCAAAATCTTCGAAGAAATCCACACAAGCACTTCCATCCTACACTCTCATACTCAAAACCCCACATAATTACACCGCCATACTTGAAGCAAACAAAGGAAATACTCGCTATCATCCAATGATTCGAATTTTGCAAAAGTCGAAATTCAAGCACATGTTAGAAGTCAAAGCCCCAATTTACATTGATTCTCTTCGTGACTTATGGAATAATGCTAAGGTTCACTCAACTGCTGCTGGTGTTCCTTATACAATAATCTCAAGAGTAGGGGAGTGTTGATGCAAATTAGCCCCCAATCGATCTCTCAAGTTTTCAAGTTAAATGACAGAACATCCTATGACATTTCCCCAAAATGAGATCCAAGCAGAGTTTCTAGAAAGAGGTTATGTAGGCCAGATGAAAGGTATGACCATCTTTAAACCTAACTTTCCTGCTGAGATGAGATTTTTCTTTCACACAATTCGAACTTGTGTCTCAGCAAAAACCACTGCTTTCAGTGAAATTCCATTGAACATGCAATATCTAGGGTATGCAGTTTTAACTGACACAGATTTTAACTACTCCCAGATACTGTTCAATGATCTTGTGAATAATTTTCAAAATATTGCAAAAAGAAAAGCTTGTTTGATTCATCCACGTTTTCTGAGTGTTTACTTACAAGATCAAATCAAAGGTCCTGAAAGTAAAATATACACTGTGACTAAACCAGGCTGCCTCACTCACGAAACCTTCACCAGAATAACAAACCAAGATAAAGTTGCAAAAACAAAAGTAGAGGAGGCTGAGCAAGTTTTACATGAATAAAATGTTCAAACTCAACCTCTTGCTACTCAGCCCACTGCTCTTTGGTGAGCAGGGCACCACAACCGCTGCTCTGAAGCCCTCACCAAAAATCCTCAAAAAGAAAACCAAAACACTTACCAAAAAGCCCACCAAACCCAAAAAGGGTCCTCTGGAAGATGAGATCCCAGAGGTTAACCCAGTGACAACACCAAAGTCACAAACCACTACTGCTACTTCTTCACAGCAGATGGTTCAAAGATCTCCAACCGGCTTTGAAACTCCTCCTTCTTCCTCACAAAAGGAAAAGGTTGTAGACACAGGGACACCAAATTATGAAGCTCTAGATCCACTTGGTTCTATCTTCCACAGCCCCTCTCCCAGGGCACTGTCGCTTTCTACATAGCTACCTTCACCAATGACTACACTTCCACCTACTATTTTACCATTGCTGAATGCAATTAAATTAGACCAGGCACAAACCAGCACTTCTCAACAACCTATTAATGAGAATTTACTTCATCAAGAGGCTGGGTCTGACTCTTTATTCATTGCTAGCCCATCAACACATGAAGAGGCTACATCCCTTGGGTTACATGTAACCCTTGATGATAGTTCAACTCAAGCAGCCACTACAATTGCTGAACTCCCAAGTTCTCGGTTGGACAGTGGTTTCATTACTAAGACTTGGTTGAAGGCAACCACTATTGAGGCAACAACTGTTACCTCTGTTGTGGGAAGTCCGTAGTTCCAAGACAAAGGGGCATCTATGGTTGAAGTTGGTACTAACACCACTGCTGATGATACCATAGATACAACTACCACTTCAGGTAGGAGTTCAGATGATCCTATTAAATTAGGTGAAGAGCTAAAATACAAGGATTTGACGGAGAGAGTGACAAGGATAGAAAATTATGTTGATGAAATCAAAAGTTTACTGAAGCAGATGATAGCTACAAAAAGTCAACACTCTGTTCTATCCACTGCTGATCTCAAAGAAGCTCTTAACCCTCTGTTTTAACATCAACAACATTAATTGGATCTACAACACAAGCACTAGATGAATGATGTTAGAAACATGGTTGAATCAAGGTATCAAGACACTGCGGCAGACATTAAAGCCATCAAAGCTCATCTACTAAAAACCACTGGCCATGCACCTCCAACGGTTATCTTTGTTACAACAGATGAAGCCAAAAAGGGGGACAAACCTTCGGGAAACAAAAAGCTGAAAATAGATGATGATAAGGCCAGACCTACTTTAAATATTCCAAGGCCTGATGGTTCAAAGAAGATAGATTTAACTGATGGAACTGTGGCCAAGGCAAGGGCTAGTCACAAGAAGACAGTGATCAAGGAGAGCAGAGTGTTGGTTGAGAAAAAGGTTGAACATCAAAAAGAAAAAGGAGAGGTTACACACAAGCTAGAAAAACCAGGCAACCAACATCCACACCTCCTAAAACTAAGCCTGCAACCAATCAAACCATTAAAACCTCTGCCTCTCAAAAACCTATCACACCTTCAAAACCACAACCCACATCCACACAAGTAGATGTTACAGCACCCGTTGTGTCAACATCTGTTGATACAGCAGAGGTTGCAACAGATGCAATTCTATCCACTACCATGATCACCCACATCAACTCATCCATCATCCAAACCACCAAAAATGCCACTACCACCATCACCCATCTTGAGTTTTAAAAGGAGAAAGATCACAAAAGTGATAAATGATGATGAGATTCATGCACCTCTTCCATTATCATCACAACAAATGACCTCCACATCAGTGGTTACAACATCTTCAACTCTTGAAATTACTCCTGCAGCAAAGCTGTATCCTCTTGATTTACCAGTAGTCAGGGAAGAGATCCTAAGTTTCTTTTCAGAGGATGACCTTGACAAAAGAACAATCCTATCCCTTGATGGCTATCCATGACCTGCAAATGTTGATGATTACCTGGAATTGAAACGGAAGCAAGCAGAGGATATTGCCAAAAGAGAATCAGCTGGTAAAGATGATTGAGAAATACAGATTGCCATGTCCTTTCAACTAAGTAAAGCCAGCATTCTACAAAACTTTGTCAAGAACCCTGAGCAACCAGATTTCAGAAAGGGAAGATAAGCTGGTCAAAAGTAAACTCATTGAGTATATCATGGAGAACAAGAAGTATAAGGTAACAAGGGCACAGTTCAGGGATTGGAGCTTAGATGAGTTGAGAGAATAAATCAACAGAATGCAAGAAATGTTGAAAGATCCTCTTAAAAAGCCAACTCCTCCCAACTGGGATTTACACAAGAAAGATATGCCTGAAAGAGACTTAAAGTTGAGGAGAATGAAAAATGAACTAATTCAGAATCATTATGGTTCAAAGAACCAAGTGATGAGATGCGGTGAGATCAGGGTGATAGACACTTACAAAAATTTGGAAGAAAGGAGGAAAAAGGATCCATCCATGCCTCCTAAACCTGATTATTCAAAAGAAGATGCTATTCTCAAAGCCCAACTCTCCAAAAAGTCCAGCACAACATCTGCCCATTCCACACTTGCCCTGTTACACAGAAAAAGGCAAGGGGAGATGTCTGAAAAGACTGACAAAGAGTTTGAGGACACATTCATCAAAGAAGGTATAAAGAATATGATTGATTATCCAACTGATGATTTAAGTGCCAAGCTGGCTAAAGATTTTACACAAATAGCTCCTTCAAGAAAACCTTCAGACCCAAAAATTCTAAAGTGGAAGGTCGACAAAGATACCCATGAATTGACACTGCTCAAGTCTGTTGGTGATGCCACTAAACTATCTATGGAAGCTGCTTATGAGCTTACAGTAGAAGACTTCCAAAATTTATTATGTTTAGAACTGGAGAAGGATGCTGATGACTTAGAATCTCTTAACTTTGAACTTAAGTTCAAAGGTCAAATAAGAGATTTCTTTCTGAGGAATAAAGACCAAGAATAAAGTGTTTTTGGCATCATCTGTTCCAGGGGAGATTGTTGGGATTGAACCCTATGAAAGGAACAGATGATACAAAGACAAATAACACTATCCGAGCTTTGGTTAAACTATCAGAGGTTACAACCTCTGTTGTATATACACTGCTTTCCCTAAAGACTGCTCTCCTATCATCTGACTTCACAAAGTTGCAAAGGTCTGCCAGAGTTACAAGGATCAGAGGATAGAGATCAGAACTTAGTCATTAGATAGATAATCAATGTAACAGTGCTAAACACTGATAGTTAGTATTAGCAGTGTTTGTAGTTAGTTACATATAGTTTCCTGTCACTATCAACCCTGACGTCATCAAAGATGCTCAGTGGTTAGATAATTTAGTATAAATAGATAACTTGTGTAACAGTTTAACTTGTCTATAAAAAGATCAACTTTCGCATATCATCTTCTCTGCATTTTCTTACTATCAAACTTCAATTGCAAAGGCTGAGGGGGAGTTTGTGAATCACATGCAAGTTTACCAACTTGAAAGCATGTTGATGATGAAAACAAACGACCGTTACTTGTAGTAAAAGTTTTCCACTTATTTCCGCTGCAAATCTCTTTTAAAACTCAATCATTTTCCATTTTTGAAACAAAAACTACAAGTAATTCAAACTCAGATCCTAACACTCCTTGATCAGGAACATCCAATTAGAGATAGAGAGAAGAGATTTTGAGAGGTGCAAGAAATGAAGGGTGATGAACTCCCCTATTTATAGTTGGAGTGGATGATCTAGGATTGAGACAAGTGTTATGGGAACACTAGAGATCACTCCAAGTGTGCTAGGAGGTGTCCAAAACCGGAATTGAGTTAATGGTTTCGAGCTGGGTGAGTGTAGGTGGTTTGAGAGGTGGCCAAGCTTGCAGATCAGTAGCTGGCATGCTGTTTCTGCGAACTGACCTCTCCCGCGTGTCGTGCGGGGATACCAGGTCCCTGGGGCTTGGCGCCTGAGGTGCCAAATCACAAAATTTCTGTTTTGGCCCCTGAACTTCTCCAAACTCCCATATTTCAACATATAAGCATGTTTATTCAATATGGCTCCTGTTTAGCACTCTCAGAAGTATAACCGAACATCATTAAGCTCTGAGTTCGTTAAAAGGTCACTCAGAGGCATAGTTTAAGCATGTTGACACGTTTAACCCCTCGACTTTAATATTCACCACTGTTATAAAATAATATGTTGGCGATTTTAGTCCATCTCGTCTAGCACACGGCATACGAGGATCAGCGGGACACGTGTCGAAATTTTATAGGGTGTAAAAACACAGGGTATTACACGCTTACGCGTCGAGATAACTCAAAATTCATGAGAAAAACTATACTACGCACGACCTTGAACTTGGTGCAGTTGTTTTTGCATTAAAGATTTGGCGACACTACCTTTACGGTACTAAGTGTACGGTCTTCACCGACCACAAGAGCCTCCAACATATCTTTGATCAAAAGGAACTCAACATGCGTCAACGTCGTTGGGTAGAATTGTTAAACGACTATGACTGTGATATTCGCTACCACCCTGGTAAGGCGAATGTCGTGGCCGATGCACTCAGTCGTAAGACTCATGTTAAGAGTGTTCATTGCTACCAAATCGTGGGAAACTCAACGAGTTGATTCGTTAAGCACAATTTGCCATCATTAACGAGGATAACCTCGATACCGAGTTGAATTGTGAAGTCGAAAACCCACTCGAAGCTAAGCCCGATGGTATTCTTTACTACCATGGTCGCATCTGGATTCCCGATCGTCTCAACCTTCGAAACAACTTGATGGACGAAGCCCACAAATCCCGATACACCATTCATCCTGGCGTCGACAAGATGTATCATGATCTTCGAGAATCTTATTGGTGGCCTGTGATGAAGAAAGATATCGCCCTTTACGTCTCAAAATGTCTTGCGTGTTCCAAAGTCAAGGCCGAACATCAACGTCCCTCTGGTTTGCTCGAACAACCAGAAATCCCTGTTTGGAAATGGGAGGCATTGCCATGGATTTTATCACAAAATTACCTCGTAGTTCATATGTAACGCCTCGCGTTTCCATGCTTTCTATTTATAGCAAGCTCGTATTGTATTTCTATTTTTGGAAAGCATTGTATCTTGTAATCGTCTTTCGTTGTAATCGTTGTAAACCGAGACTTGAATCATAATGAAAACTCGTATTTTATTTATTGCTTATTTCAAACCATTTTATACCACTACTTATGCATACACATGGAACATATTCAATGATACTCGTAATCGTATGACAAACTTGAAAACGTGATGATTATACCAATTCAAGGCTTAAACATGATATTCATACTCCATCATATTCGTTTTATACTTGTGCATACATTCATTACATAATTTCTAACACGAATTAAATCGTAAATCCTTATCGTGTATTCGTAATTCGTACACGCTTCATTCACACGAGACACTTGATTATTCGATCGCAAAAAAAAATATAATTATGAAATCTACACTTGTTACCATCTTAGGAACTTTAAAACTTTAAAACCCGCTCTTTTCACTAATAAAACTCTAACTTATGAGGTTCATACTCCCGAAATAACTTATCACATGATAATACATGTTATGTATGTAATATATAACATCTATTAACCTAATATATAACATTAAATAACAAAAATATAAAACAAAAAATACAAAATGGCAGCCCTGAGTTTAGTGGACTTGTTTTAAGTCTAAACTCCCCCAAATCTTGTCCAAAGCCCATCCCACTTAAACCCTAATCCCTTCCCTATATAATAAACACTTCCCCACTCCTTTTTCCACTTTTGCAAGCCTCCAAACAATTTAAAAACTCTCCCAAAATCAACTGAGTTTCAGCCATGTTTTTTAGAGTTTCAACCATAAAAAGTGAGTTTTAACTCATTTCCACTTCAATTTTCTTCTTGTTTCTTCTTCTACAACACTTGTATAACCTCTAGGAAGGTTCTCACAAGTTTGCTTGGGCAAACTAAGGTGAAACCTCACAATTTTTGAGGTCCAAAGTACACCAAAAATTCTGCTCATTTTTTTAATCTTCATGTTTTGGAAGAAAACTCATGTTTTATTCATACATTCCTATGTCCTAATGCTCATAATCACTTGTATGGTTAGTTAGGCTTAAAAACAAGGGTGCGACATTCAAATTTAGATGATTTATCCTCATAAACTTTCTGTTTTCTTGGAGCTTTAAGCTCACAAGTGATGCAAGTCTTGAACTTGTTCATGTGTGTCTACCTTAGCTAGCTTAGGCTATCCTAACTCTAAGACCACACATCACTTGATGATTTTCATCATTATCCCAAGTTAGTTTGCTAGCTTGAAAGTGTCACAACCCCGTCTAGCCTTTGACGTGTGTCAAAGTGTGCTCACAGGGTTGTATTTCACTTGGCTACTTGGTATCATGGTGACACATCTTTACATTCATGTTATTTACTTTCTTGTATGTTATTATCTTGTTCTAAGACCCTCCTTGTTACCTTTGGTGACTCGTGAAGTGGTGAACAATCATATGAGGTCTAAAGTGGATGGTTAATCCTCCCACCTCCTACTTGACTTACATGATACGAAGAGGTTCCAAAGTGGATGGTTCATCCTCCCATCTCCTACATGATTATATAACTATATGGAACTATATTATAATCCTAAAACCAAAACCTTGATAATGACCTTATAATCAACTATCAAGTTATTAAGATTAACACTAAAGTATGTAATTCCTTGTCACAATTCTAATAGGTCCCGAACCTATGAAATCACATCCAACTCGTAAGAGTTACTATAGTGTCAAGAACGAGTGTTACATCTTAGTGAATACTTTCGTATCATAATACTTTATCAAACTTATTTTTAATCATGCTTGAATACTCCTAATCTCCCGTTGAAACTCTATACTCATACGTCTCGTTTCCTCTTGTAGGATAATTCGGCGTCATCCTCGAACCAACGTCTTCACAGATTGTCAAGTGTAGAAAAGACTGAGCAAAACCGTGAGTACACTCTACCCACTTTTGTTATAACACTTTTGCATATACAAAAATCATGAACACTTAAACTTTATGAAACGCACAAACAACCTTATACACATGAATACTTGAATCTCATACTTGATGCTTGTCTTGGATATTCGTTATGCTATGCTTTAGTCTTAACTATTTTTAGCCTTCATTTGACATGCTTAGCGCTATAGGAATTCACACATCCACCTCCATCGTGTTATTCGTAAGGTCATGTTAAAACATCATGATTGCGTTAAGGGTTTGATTATTAGTATTGCATGCCTTAATATTGCTCTTGTATATATTTGGTTGCCATGAGGATTGTTTAAACTTATTCGTATACGTATGCTATGCCTAAACTTGTGTACTCGCCTTTGCTTTCACATTTAAATTATTTTAAAACATGTTACAGGTTGAAGGAGATGATGCTATGAAAACAATATAGCAAGGACTAGATACATACAAATTAGACGTTAGCTTTAATGTTGATGTATCAATTCTGTTATGACTTTGCAAATGTTATGTTGTTTCTTTGTTTTGTTACATTGATGTATTTGAAAATTTTTATGAAATGGAATATGGTTTAATTAATTATTGTCACTTATTAGTGTTGTGAGCAATGAGCAATCTCGTTTTCGTCTCATCCCGATGTTTCCGCCATCGGTTGTGTGACATCGTATGGTCATGAAAGCATCTGGGTTATCATTGACCGATTGACCAAATCCGCTCATTTCCTCACCATTCGTGAAGATTACCAAGTCGAAAAATTGGCTCGTATCTACACGGATCCTCTCGATATTATCTCTGATCGCGACTCTCGTTTCACCTCCCACCTTTGGCAAACATTTCAATCCGCCCTTGGCACTCGTCTTAACTTTAGCACCGCTTTTCACCCTAAGTCTGATGGTCAAACCGAGCGTACAATCCAAACTTTGGAAGACGTGCTTCGTTCTTGCGTAATCGATTTTGGCGGCGATTGGGATTCGTACTTACCTTTGGTAGAATTCTCGTACAATAATAGTTATCACGCCATTCAAATGGCTCCATTTGAAGCATTGTATGGTCGTAAGTGTCGTTCGCCTATTTGTTGGCACGAGATTGGAGATGTTCAGATCACCGGTCCCGAATTAATACAAGAGACAACGAACAAAATCCTACAAATCCGTGATAACCTCCTCAAGGCTCGAAGTCATCAAAAGAGTTACACAGACAAAAGACGCAAACCTTTGGAATTTAATACTGGTGATCATGTACTTCTCAAGGTATCCCCTTGGAAGGGTGTTGTCCGTTTTGGTAAGAAAGGCAAACTCGCTCCTCGCTACGTAGGTCCTTTCAAGATCTTGGAAAGGATTGGCAAGGTAGCATATCGACTGGGCCTACCTCAAGCGCTCAACAATGTTCATCCAGTTTTTCATGTTTCCAACCTAAAGAAATGTCTAGCCGAAGAAGGACTTCAAGTCCCACTCGAAGATCTTCAAATCAACGAGACATCGCATTTCGTGGAGAAACCGGTCGAAATCATGGACCGAGGAATCAAGCAACTCAGGCGCAGTCGAATCCATATCGTCAATGTATGATGGGAAGGAAAACGTGGCGCTGAGTTTACTTGGGAACTCGAGAGTGATATGAAGACTAAGTATCCGCATCTCTTCATTGTATCTTCCTAAATTTCGGGACGAAATTTCCTAAAGGAGGGGAGACTGTAACGCCCCGCGTTCTATACTTTCTATATTTAGAAGGTGTCGTGTTGTATTTCTATTTTTGGAAACCATTGTATTCGTATTCTTCATTTTGTTGTAATCGTTGTAATCGAGACTTGAATCATAATGGAAAATACATTTTATCTCGATACTTGTTATACACAATCATACTTACATACACATGATGCTCATACTCAAAAATGTAACATATATAAATACGTAACACTTATACTTCATCATGCGTTATACTTGGTGTTTATACTCGATCTCGATCATTATATACATACATATACTTTGTGACACGATGCACATGCTTATGATACCTTATTTATCCTTAAAATACCTTTGTTACTCTTAAAATGTCCTAAAACCACACTAAAACCCATCACCAATCAACAAAACAACAAAAAATAAAATTGTTGGTCCTGACCCATCCTATGCGGAGCGCATGGGGATGTGGTTGCGGTCCTCAATGGGTGTCTAGGCGGGATAAATTGTTTTGGCTCGCGATTTTAACACGAATCCCCACAACCAAACCTCACCCAATGGCCTTGTATCACCTTTAAACACCTCCCAATCACCTCCTAACTCTTCCATTATAAGTACCAAGCTTCCCCAAGCATTTCACACTTCAAAACTCCTTCTAATCTCTCTCAAACACTCTCTATTCACTCCTCAAATCAGTTGCAACATCAAATTCGGGCAGATTCATACGTTCATACTAAAGTGAGCATAACTTGCTCAAAACTCAATGAAATCACTTGATTCTTCTTTCTAAATGCTTGGATAATCCTTAGGTTTAATTCCAAGGATTCTCCATGGAGAATCCAGACCTGAATATTCACCTATAAGGCTCCAAAGTTTCTATTTACACAATTCTTTTCAAAATTTATGTTTCCTTCAAACCAAACTTGTGTTCTTGTGCTTCTAATCAAGTTTGTGATTAGTAAAGCCTAACCAAGCTTGTTAACATGAACTAAGGGCTGTTTTAACATCCTAAACTTTCTGTTTTGAAGAGCTTTAAGCTCACAAGTGTTGCCCAGACAAGAACTTGAGGTTAGTGTGACTATAGGGTTAGCTTGGGCTATCCTACATCTAAGTCCACACAACACTTGATGTTCTTTCCATTCATCCTAAGTAGTTTACTAGTTGAAAGTAACACAATCCTGTCTAGCCTTCGACGTGTTTTGACGCCAGCTCACCGAGTTGTACCTTACTTGGCTACTTAGTGTATAATAATGTATGTATTCATTTCTTATTCTTGTACTTGTTCTTGACCCTCCTTGTTGTCTATGATAACTTGTGTAGTGGTAAACTCTTATGAGGTTCCTAAATGGATGGCTATGCCACCTACCTCCTACATGACTTCCTTGAAATCTTTGTTAAGTTATAGTTTATTTATTATGTAAATATGTATCTATGGACTATAATATAATCCCAAAAACCAAACCCTTGATAATGACTAAATAATCACCTATCAAGTTAATAAGTTTTATCACTAAAGTGTGTAGTTCCTTGTCACGATTCTAATAGGTCTCGAACCTATGAAATCACATCAAACCCATTCGGGTTATCATAGTGTCAAGAACAAGTGTTATACCTTAGTGATTATTTTCATACCATAATACTTTATTCTTATTTCCGAAATCATGCTCCATAATCCAAATCTTCCGTTAAAACTCATACTCATACCTACGTTCTTCTTGTAGAAGGACAAGGTGCCAAACCCTAATCACAACAAGCTCGCGAGATTTCTCTAAGTGGAACACTTTAGCAAAACCGTGAGTACACTCGACCCATTTACCGCTTTCTCACTTTTCGATTGTAACATGTTTACTTATCAAAATACACTTATCACAATTTCATGCCTTTTACATACTCAATCCTTAATACATGATGCTTGTTATGCTTAGATACATGATAGAATTATACATTCTCAATCATTAACTTAGCTAGCCCAACTTATCATATATAGTGCTATAGGAGTAGCACACCACCCGTCGGGGTTATGTTAAGATTCTCATACTTATTTTAGTCTCGTTGCTTGTGCAACACGGGAAGCTCGATCTCGTAAACTTTTGTGGAAACTCAGGGTTTGATCTAGTATTGCATGATTAGCATTTACCTTACATAACGATTAACATGTGGATTCGAGTTATACCTTTTATACTTATGCTATGTATCACCAAACTTGTGTACTCGCCTTTTCTTTTGCATTGAACTTTATTTTAAAACATGTTACAGGTTGATGAAGATGATGCCATGAAATTGGAGTAGTGTTGATGACTAGATACACACATAGACATTTAGGTTTATTATTGTTGTATCAAATTTTGTCTTTTGTTATCATTGTATTTGAATTTCCCTTGTATTGTATGACAATTTACGCATGAAATGAAATCCGGTTTAATTAATTATTGTCGCAACTAGTTTTATGAGCAATGAGCAATCTCTTTCGTCCCGCCTCGATGTTTCCGCCATCGGCTGGGGTGTGACAGCTAACTTCCCCAAAATTTCGCCCCGGAAAATATAATACAATTTACAATCCACTTATTAGCTAACTACAAATCAAAGATAAAAGGAAACGTATGCACCTGATTTTTGAGCTTGTTTCTCGTGTGCTCTTCATCCTTCAACAAAATGGTCGTCTCGCGAACAAGATGTACCTTCAAATCTTAACCCTTGTGTAGAAGCATGCTTCTCACAACCATCAAAATTTGTTAATCACCTAGTTCTATCACTTTTATGAAAACATTACCAAGCCATAAGTTAGTTCACTTTGATTACTGTGGAAAATTAATGTACAACAACGACAAACCTAACTCACTTTCGTAGGAATCACAGTTGCATTTAGCTTATCCAACAAGCCCTTTTAAACCTTCTGACAGCTCAGGAGGACGAGTAGGTCTCGCGAGGGTTATATAGAGAACACACCCACAACGTTCATTTATCTAGGAAAGCAGTAAATAACTACTAAAACAGGAAAAGAATACAACAACAACACAAAACATACCTTGACTATCTCTGATAGCGCTCATTCGGGTCAACTGGCAGGTATGGGTTATAGGAGTACCCGGTGAGGGATGACATCACCTCTTTCCAATTTTCAAGGGGACCAGGTTCCTCTTCTGGCGGTGTCGGTAACTGCGGTGGGAGGAAACTAGAGCCCGGTGCTTCGGGCCAGTGAGAAGATGGATCTGATGGACCTAATGGCATCGGGAGGTTCGAGTAATCAGTCCATCCTGAATGCTCACGAACTGGCAAACTAGCAAGGAGATCCCGCTAATGCCTCTCTTGGTCATGAATAATCTTGGCGTTGTTGATCACAATTTGTTGGTCGGTACCCATCGCCATCCACCGCCGATCATCCGCATTGTTCCTTTCGATACGAAGACGAACCTGCTCGTCTTCCCATTCTCTCCTTCGGGCATTCTCCCGAGCCCGTTGTTGCCCCATCATCTCCCACTAGGATCGTTGTTGAGCTTGGAAAATTTTTTGATCTTCCACGTACTTTTCCATCCTAGCCCGATGAGCTGCTTCCTCATCCCAACGAGTTTGGTGTTGGGTCTGAAAACTCTGTTCCCACTGTAGGCTCTCCTCATGATATTCACGGTTTTCAACCATAACCGCGGAGAAGTTATCATAGGTGTCTTGCGTCCCGAGAGGATAATTGGCGTTGGCTGCTCTTCGTCGATTGTTGGTACACTGTGCCACTGTGTGCGACGATTCCTTATGTCGCCGAGCATACCTTTGCCTAGAGGGCCTTCTCCCCTATCTTCCTCCTCTTGTTCTTTGTCATCACCTTCATCGATTGCTTCATCCACATCCCTCTCCACATACTCGAACTGGAAACCTGTCTTTCGATCCACCACCTTAGCCTTCTTATTCAAAACCTCCACATAAATATTCGCCCCCGATCTCAGCTGGGCAAAATCGATGGTATCAATACCCTTGACCACCCATAATGAATTGTCGGGAAGGCGGTTCTGCTGGAAGATCATTGCACTGACAAGACGAACATAAGGAATTATCTTCCTTTTATACTGGTTCCCCGTGTCACAAATATTCATCATGACGATGTGCCGCCATGACAACTTGGGCATGCCAACAAGCAAGGCGTGCAACACGTGGAGATCCCAAATCCGCAACTTTCTGCGATCTCCTAACCTGACAATAACATTCTCCAAAAAAGATGTTTTGCACAATTTTTCCTTCGCATGACAGGAGATTTCGATCGTATTCACCAGTTGTGTAATTTGGCAACGTTATAACAAGAAGATTTACCGGATCTGCCTCAACCAGTTCATTGTGCCAAAATGTGGCAGGGGTATAGTAGAAGTAACTATCGCCTCCCAATGAGTCAAAACCTGCAATCTGATTCATTGTATCGAAACTCATGGTCATAGCCATTGAATAGTATTCATCAAGAAAGGCTTGTTGCATCTCGAGCCAAGTGTGAATACTATTAGTGGGCAATGTCAAAAACCATTGCTTGGCCTTGTCTTTTAATGGAAACTGGAAGAGACGTAGACAAACCTCATCTTGGGTGAAATGACCACCCCCAATTGTGCTACAAATAGCCGAAAATTCTTGTAAATGCATGTATGGTTCGTTATTTTATCGTCCGTTGAAATGAGGAAGGATGTTGATGTAGTTTGGCTTGCAATCGCACAATCGGAGAATCGTTCTCCGATATCATTGGTCGAAACCGACCGTCAACGCCTTGTGGTTGGTGATGTTGATTATTGTTGCGGTTGTTCCTTGGTGGACCATTCACCTCTTGGTTCGCTGGTGGTCCATGATTCACCCGTCGATTCAGGTTTTGATTTGCCATACCCACAAAGTCGGGAATCCGTACATTGTTGTTGTTGCAGTTGTTATTCAGATTCCTTCGATTGTTGTTCCGGGGTTGGCGGTTGTTTCCATAACTATCATTCCGGTTATTCTCACCATAATAATCCTCTTCATTATAACCATCGCCATTATCCCAGTCATCATTGCCATTGTAAATGTTGGCGTTTTAATATCTATCATCTCGCTCGAAATTCCTACCGTTGTAGAAATTTCATCTGACTTCATTCTCCCAATATCCATAAATTCTCCTCCTCTTTCGAACGATATGTGTGAACACTAACCTGGTCCGGTTAACGATAACTTGGAACACTATATCTTTTGTCATCCGGAATGTTATTCCTAAATTCATCGTAATTCGGCTCGTGATGCCCCGCATGATCTGGGTTCACTCATTCAAACTCCGGTTGGTTGAAGTCGATTCCGACACCAGGGTTTTGATTTTGGTTATGGTTATTAAGGTTGGGGGGAGGGTTTTGGTTTTGAGGATCAGGTTGGCGAAGTGGGTTGGCAGAGGGCGATTGTTGTTACCCCCTGAACGGTTGTTACGGTTTTGTTGGTTTTGTTGCTCCATTGGAACAGTTCCAACAGATGGTGTTGATGGTGAGTTTTGGGTACTTTGGTTAGGGGCAAGTGTTGCCCTAACCGGCTTGCTAGGTTCCTTCTTGCTACTCGCTCGATTTCCGGTTCGTAGACTAACGGTGATGTTCGCACAGAATTCCGTGTACGCATGCACTACCTATAATCTGCACAAGCAACACACCCCGCGTAACAAAAAAGCAAATAAAACAAAAGAACCACGCACTTAAACAGTTTATCACAAATTTTCAAACACAATCCAAACGTAAAGCGCACTGACTCCCCGGCAACGGCGCCAAAATTTGATCGGTGTGTCGCGCCCCGGTCAAAGATAATATTACTAAGCCTAAATTACCCTTAACAAACGTGTTAGTGGCAGTCAAGGGTCGATCCATGAAGAGTATGTGGTTTACGTATGGACTATCTTGATTATGAAGGTGTCACGTTTTACGAAGCTTGCTATCTTAATTTGTTTAGTTATTTCAGAAAAGATGTTGGAATTAACCAACGATGATTATAAATTTGATTACCTACTACGAATGATTGATTATAATCAACGAAAACACAACTAATGTTCAAACAATATTTGATAAAAAGGGTTCACACCCGGTTTCGGTAATTGCCAACCTAGGGTTTCTACAAGTTTTAGATTCAATTCAATTGTATAGTGGTTAACGGATTTAGTGTACCATGACGTAGGTGACAATAACTATCAACGTTCTGAAGAACGGACAAGAATGCACTTTATAATCACAACAAGTAAACCTAATCATAACAATGCATGAATACACATAACCATTTCGCAAAGTCATAACTTTATCATCGTTCGACAATTTACGAATACGAAACAAATGTAAGATATTGTTAATGACTTCAAAAACCCAATACAAGTTGTCACAAATTAAAATCAAACCACAATTCAAAACCCTAGATTAAACAACTACCTACACCGGGTGTAAACCAAGGTGATTAGTCGCTTATGGTTGAAAGAACTTGATCACCAGATGATTGAAACTTGGATCTTGACATCTCAAAGCCTTGAATGGGTGGTTAGGTTTGTGGTGAAGAATGGAGAATATGGAGGATAGTGATGGTGGATTGGATTGGGTGCAAAGATGATTGATTTGATGATTTCGGTTTGATTCGATGGATTGGAAGTGATCTAGGATGAAGGGAATGGTATTCTTGGCTCCAAGGTGAAGGTTTCAAGTTCAAAATTGTGTAAGTATGAGAGAGTGGTAAAAAATCCCATTAAAACTCGTCAAAACACAACAAACAACACAGGCCAGCGTCGGTGAGCAGGAGGCTGCGTCGCCGACGCGGCCTGGAAGTTTTCTGCTGACGCGATTTTATGCTGTCTACCCGGATCGTCGTCTACGCAACGCATCGCCGACGCCCCTTCTAAGGTGATTTTCATCGGTTCTTCATTTCACGCGTTTCCGGTTGATCTCGTTTGCTCCCGGTAGTCCGAATAGCTCCCAAATAGCTTCTTAAACTCCATTAGACCTGCCAAACACAATTCTAATCAAAAGTCGTATATTCGAAACTAAAAGCTATGTAAAAATATGAACTTAAACATAACAAAGTACCGGTTCTCGACCACGTATCGACGACAATAGTAACCAGCTAGACCAAGAAACGAATGAATTTCAGAGGGAGACTTAGATGCAATCCAATTCTTCACAGCTTCGATCTTTACAGGGTCATCGTGAATACCGAGGTCATTGACGGCGTAACCAAGGAATTGAACCTCTTTTTGCCAAAATTCACACTTGGAGAATTTGGCGTAAAGACGTTCAGTATGCAAAAGCTGAAGAATGAGATGCAAATGTCGCTCGTGCTCTTCTTTCGTTTTGGAATATATGAGGATATCATCGATGAATACAATTACGAAGTGATCGAGGAAAGGTTTACACACGCGATTCATCAGATCCATGAATACTACAGGCGCGTTGGTCAAACCAAAATGCATGACCACGAACTCAGAGTGTCCATAACGTGTGCGAAAAGCGGTTTTAGGTACATCTTCTTCGAGAACTTGGAAAAACACGTTGTGCCTTGTAATTGGTCGAAGAGGTTGTCAATACGAGGAAGAGGATATCAATTTTTTATAGTAAGTTGTTGAGCTCACGATAGTCAATGCACATCCGAAAAGATCCATCTTTCTTTTTGACAAACAAAATGGGAGCGCACCAAGTAGAAGTACTAGGGCGTATAAAGCCTTTATCAAGAAGTTCTTGACGCTGGCTTGATAGCTCTTGCATTCCGAGGGTGCTAAATGATAAGGAGCTTTTGCAACCGGAGTTGCGCCAGGAATGAGATCAATACGAAAGTCAACAGAACGAGGAGAAGGAGGACCAGGGAGATCCTCTGGAAAGACGTCAGGAAATTCACAAACAACTGGAACATAACCTATGCTTGGACCTTTGTCGTTCTTCTCCACAATATGGGCAAGAAAATCAAAGTATTCCTTACGTAAGTATTTGTTCGCTTGGATACACGACATAAGATTGAGACCTTTAGAGGGTTTCTCGCCATAGAAGTGCAAGGAATCACCATTTGGCAGAGGAAGGCGAATGAACTTTTCGGAACAAACAACTTCAGCACAGACTCGTCTAAGCCAATCCATGCCTATTCTGACATCGAAGCTTCCCAATTGCATGGGTATGAGGTCAATCGAGAACGTATGATCGTTAAGATTTAAGGAACACTTAGAGAGGACAGAATAAACAGTGACAGACTTTCTGTTAGCGACTTTGACTGCAAATGGATTGGGCAACTTAGAACGTATGCACTTAAGCAAGGGTTCAAATTCAATAGACACAAAACTTCTATCTGCGCCAGTATCAAAAAGGCAAGAAGCATAGACATGGTTGACGAGAAACGTACTAGTTATGACATCATTCTCGTTCTGCGCCTGAGCGGCAGTGAGGGTGAAAGCTCTGCCTCGAGCTGGTTGAGGTTGTTGCTCCTGTTGTTGCTGCTGGTTATTGTTGCTCCTGAGGTCATTAAGGTCGCCACATTTGTAAAATGCTCGCATAGAAGAAACTTGATCTTGGTTCTAGGCAGGGTTTTGGGCTTATTGGCTTGGTTGGTCATAGGTGGTTTGTGGCAGCTGAGAAAAGTGTCCATACCGATGGCAATTAGCGCATTTGTGGCATGGAATAGTGGCGGGATTATGGTAATGGCACTATCCACACTTAGGCCGTGTCCCTGTGTAACCCTTTCATGGTGGCTCAGCATTTTTTTTAGTAGGTAATGATTGCAAGGGTTGAGGGTTCGGTGGAGTGACAACCATACAATTTTGACTAGAAGCCTTCCGCTTCTTGTTCTTGTTGTTGTTTCTTGGGGGTTTGGGTGGTGAAGGTTCAACAGTGGCAGTATCGGTGGTGGCTTGGTGAGCATTCATCGTAGAGACCTTATCGTAGGCCCCATGAAGAATACAATTGTTGTTCAGCTTGATGGTGATACTGTAGGTTTCTTCAATGGTTTTGGGACAAGTGGATGCAACATGGTTAATCAATACAGAGGGTAGGCAACGGATGAATTTGGTGATGTCTTTGGGGGTGGTATTGACCTAGCCAGGGCAGAGGATACTGAGTTGCTTGAAACGTGCAACCAGACCAGTGGTGTCGCTCCCAACTTGCTTCGGATTCTAGAACTCGTTATCGGTTTCTGAAGTTCCTGAGGAGGACAAAACTCGTCCTTTATTATCTCCTTTAGTTCTGCCCAGGACAAGGCGTGGGCTACATCGTTTCCTCTTGTGTTTCTTTCAGAGGTCCACCATTTGAGTGCTCTTGAACGGAAAACCCATGTCGCATTTGGGGTTCATAGATCATCTGGGCATCCACTTTGCAAAAAGGTGAGTTCGATTGCGTCGAACGAATTCATCATGGCGGTGGCGCCATCGTTACCAGTAAACTCCATAGGCTTGCTGGCCATGAATTGTTTAATTGGAACGTTGCTTTAGGAGGTTCCACCTTAGAGTTAACCGAGGATTTGGGGGTGTCATGGAGGGTTTGAATCTGGCTAAAAATGTCAGGTATAATCTTGGCCATTTGCCCAGCCATTTGCTCGGAGATTAGACCCACGAGATCCTACTTTGAGATCGAGTCTCCGTCGTTGTTGGACCCTTTCTTGGAATTTGATCCCTTGGACTTATTGTTTCGGTTCAACGAGGTACGAAGAGGAGGCATCTAAGGGATTGGAAACAAAATAAAGAGGATGAGACTTGATCATAATGTAAAGTAAGTTTTGCATGTATAAGCATGTGTATGTTCACTTATGATTCACATAGTTCGCATTTATTCATCAAGTATTTGACAAGTATTCAGCAATTATAATCACGCATGAATGCATAAAAAGAGTATAAATTTAGTTTGTTCACGAGGATTATTATTGTTTTCTTTTGCGAGAGACATGCTGTCACACCCCAACCGATGGCGGAATCATCGGGGCGCGACACTAAGCGGTGTAGATTGTCCGAGAGATTCCATAACGACTATTTTTAAATGACCATATTTAAGCGTTAATTTCCCATAAAATCAACATACAAACATTTCATAATCAACATAAATTCAAATATTCTCAAACAATTTCAAAGTCTATATACTAATTTATTACAAGTTTCTAAAGCAAAAGTCCTAAGTCCATTTTGCAGCGAAGATCATCCTCAACCTGTTACATACGTTAAAATACAAGTCAATACAATAAAGTAAAGGTGAGCATACATGTTTGATAGCATAATAATAGCGATAAAGCGTTTACGCATAACCAGCATGCATACGTAGAGAAAGTGAATCTAAGTAAGCTAACAATAATGATACAAGCTAACCAACACGACTACAATGTGAGTATGAGCGATATGTGTTCACAATAGCGAACAAGCACGTAAAGTAAATTTGCGAGCCTTAACAACCCCCGAATCAATCGGGTGCTGAGTCCAAACTATAGTACTATCGTTGCTAAGGGTGGTCTGCAAGTCCTCATTATTCACACATAGCAAACAAACATTCAGCGATCACGTATAACATGCGAGAGGGGTCAGCTTTAAAAGAGTTTAGCGTTGTGTGTAGCGTGTTTTGATATAAAGACGTATGTAACACCCAAAAGTGTGTTTAAAGCTAAAAGGGTTCAAGTATACTCACAGTCGGTGCGTACAAGTGAGACGGAGCTGCTGTGGATTGAAAGGAGCACCGGTTCAGCCTGTAAACGCGAACAGAAATGCATCAGTCTTCCGAAGTGCTGAAACGGTTGAAGTGTGAAGGAGCAGAGGACAAGTTCGGGCGAAGTTGTACCAATTCCTTAGAATTGGTACAAGTTCGGGCGAACTTGACTGTTTGTCTTACAGAAAATACAAGTTCGAGCGAACTTGTCAGGTTTCCTGGGAAACGGGACAAGTTCGGGCGAACTTGCTTTGTTTTCTTGAAGTTTGGAACAAGTTCGGGCGAACTTGGCTGATTCTCTTGAGAATGGGACAAGTTCGGGCGAACTTGACTGAATTGCTTGAGTTTTAGGCAAGTTCGGGAGAAGTTGGTCACAATTCTATGTCAACTTTGAGCAAACTTTATCTTATTGGAGCGAACTTGGCTGTTTTGGTCACCAAATCATGCGTTTTCGAGTGTCCATCCCTCCAACCTTAAGCTACTGATCAAAATATAGGCTGGAGAGGTCTTTTGGAACGAGGTTTATCCATTTTAGAAACTTGGTCTAATCTGGGCGAACTTGTCGGTTCGTACGAGTTATTCCAGTTTGTGCAAAGTGATGGTATCGTCCTTGTGCTTCCGGATCTGAGATCTTGCTTGACAAATGCCTTGTTCCACTTCATAGTGAACGAAACATACGTCACTTAGTCCGTATTTGTGTAAAAATCAATGTTCTAAAAGGTTTTTCTCAGATCTAACACTTGGCGAGTTGAAATCATCAAGATTTCTATCTTGGGAGCCGAGGCTAAGCCCAAATACACTCGTTTAGTGTAGATCTAAGTGAAAAGAAGAATTTTTGTAGAAAAAGATGAAGATTCTCATAAACAGAAGAGTTTTGATGAAAATGAAGGTAATCCTTGTGCAAAATCATTGTAAAGCGTTGTTGTTTGCATAAAAACGGGTTGATTCTTACTTGGAAAAAAAGGGATTTCGGTGTTTGGGAGCTCTGGAGCGAAGTTAGCAGCAAGGGGAGCACGAATAGAGGTGCTTGGTATTTATATGTGAGGAGAAATCAAGTGAGCAGACATCAAGTTCGGGCGAACTTGTCACAAGTTCGGGGTAACTTGTTACAAGTTCGGCCGAACTTGGCCATCACTTGGTTTGGTCAAGTTTGGGGGAAATCTGTTGTTTGTGCACCGCTGGTCAAGTTCGGCCGAACTTGGCCTGGTGGCAAGTTTTGTTTGTTATTTGTTGGTTAGGTGCTCGTCTATCGATTCTCTTCGTATTAGATAGTTACGTTAAGCGTTTTAGCGAAGCGTTAAGCGTTGCATTAATAAAATAAAGCGATTAGCGATGTGTTTAAGCAAGAGCATTGCGATAGCGAGTATAACCATAAATTATAAGGCACACATAACACATAAATAACATAATATAACATAATTAACCGCGAATTGAGTTTGCGTTGAGAGTTGCGAGTATTAAGTGATGTAAATGCGATAAATAAGTGATGAATTATGCGTTTTAAAATAATTTAATCCATTTATAATTAATCTCGGAGTACAAAACAAGTTCAAAACTGAAATAATTGAAAATAACAGAAGTCGGATAACAATCCGAAAGATCAGGTTGTTACAGCCTCCCCTCCTTTAGGGAATTTCATACCAAAATTCAGGTAGCAGCCGTAACAAACAGATGTGGATATTTAGCTTTCATATCACTTTCGAGTTCCCAAGTGAACTCGGCGCCACGTTTGCCTTCCCATCGGACCTTCACAATAGGAATGCGAGAGCGTCGAAGTTTCTTGATCTCTCGATCCATGATTTCTACTGGCTTTTCCACGAAGTGCAGGGTTCCATTTATTTGCAAATCCTCAAGTGGCACATGAAGATTCCCTTCAGCTAAACACTTTTTAAGGTTTGAGACGTGGAAAGTCGGATGTACGGTGTTGAGTTCTTTCGATAATTCGAGTCGGTAGACCACTTTCCCAATTGTTTCCAGAATCTTAAATGGACCCACGTATCGTGGCGCTAGCTTTCCTTTCTTTCCGAAATGGATCACTCCTTTCCAAGGTGAAACCTTTAAGAGAACGTGAACCCCCACTTTGAATTGTAGGGGCTTGCGGCGTTTATCGGCATAACTCTTTTGACGACTCCGAGCTTTCAAGAGATTGTCTCTGATTTGGAGGATCTTGTTGGTTATTTCATGTATTAACTCGGGACCAGTGATCTGAACGTCTCCAATCTCGTGCCATACAATAGGCGATCGACATTTTCTGCCGTATAATGCCTCAAAAGGTGCCATTTGAATACTAGTATGATAACTGTTATTGTACGAAAATTCTATTAAAGGTAAATGCGTATTCCAATTACCATCAAAATCTATAACGCACGAACGAAGCATGTCTTCAAGGGTGCGAATCATGCGCTCGGTCGGACCGTTGGTTTGAGGATGGAACGCAGTACTAAGGTTAAGCTTAGTACCTAGTGCGGATTGGAAAGACTCCCAGAGACGTGAAGTAAAGTGACCGTCGCGATCAGAGATGATGTCACGAGGCGTCTCGTGTCAACAAATGACTTCGTCGGTATAGACTCGTGCTAATCGTTCTACCTTAAAGTCTTCTCGTATGGCAATAAAGTGAGCAGATTTCGTAAGACGATCGATGATACCCCAAATGCTATCATGACCAGAAGAGGTGCGAGGGAGTTTGGTAACAAAATCCATAGCTATACTCTCCCACTTCCACATCGGGATGTCGGGCTGTTCGAGTAAGCCAGAGGGGCGTTGATGTTCGGTTTTGACTTTCGCACAAGTTAAGCATTTCGAAACGTATAAAGCAATATCCTTTTTCATACCCGGCCACCAATACCTGGAGCGAAGGTCCTGGTACATTTTGTCGGCACCGGGGTGAATGGAATATCGAGACTTACGGGCTTCGGTCATTAGTAACTCTCGAAGGTTATTGTGGCTAGGGATCCAAATATGCTTCAGAAAATAATAGATTTCGTTAGACTTATTCTCCAGCTGAGTTTCGGCACCACTTATCATTTCCTCGAACAAAGTGTTCTCAATGAAACATGCATTCTGGGTTTCGCGAATCAAGGTTTCGAGTTTATTCTAGGCTTGAACATCATGAATGCTATACACATAGCTTCGTCGACTAAGAGCATCGGCTACGACGTTTGCTTTGCCGGGATGGTAGCGTATCTCACAATCATAGTCGTTGAGAAGTTCTACCCATCTGCGTTGGCGCATGTTTAGTTCTTTCTGGTTAAAAATATGTTGTAAGCTCTTGTGTTCGGTGAAGACCGTACACCTTGTACCATAAAGGTAGTGTCGCCATATCTTTAACGCAAAAATGACTGCACCGAGCTCGAGATCGTGGGTAGTAGTGGTTCTTCTCGTGGATTTTGAGTTGTCGAGACGCATACGCGATAACTTTGTCTCGTTGCATGAGGACGTAGCCAACACCTAGGTTAGAGGCATCGCAATAAACAACAAAATCGTCCTCTCCGTCGGGAAGTGCGAGAACAGGAGCGTTGCAAAGCATACGCTTGAGAGTCTGAAAGGCTTCCTCCTGTTTGGGACCCCAAACAAAAGGTTTATCCTTATGAGTCAAAGAAGTAAGAGGAACGGAGATTTTCGAAAAGTCGGTGATGAATCGGCGGTAGTAACCTGCCAATCCAAGAAAGGAACGGATTTCGGACGGATTCTTCAGAATATTCCAACTCTTTTCAGCTTCAATCTTGGCGGGATCGACGGTGATTCCTTGGTAATTGACGACGTGACTGAGGAATTGAAATTCACTAAGCCAAAATTCACACTTGGAGAATTTGGCGTAGAGACGGTTTCCTTGAAGAAGCTCGAGAACTAAACGAAGATGTCGCGCGTGTTCGGCTCTCGACTTCGAGTAAATGAGGATATCATCGATGAAAACAATAACGAAATGATCCAAGAAAGCTTTGCACACACGGTTCATCAAATCCATGAAGACCGCAGGCGCGTTAGTAAGACCGAAAGGCATGACCAAGAATTCAAAATGGCCATAACGGGTACGAAAGGCGGTTTTTGGAACGTCTTACTCATGAACACCTAGCTGGTGGTATCCGGAACGTAAATCAATCTTCGAAAAACAAGTGGCACCTTGGAGTTGGTCAAATAAGTCATCGATTCGAGGAAGAGGGTAGCGGTTCTTATCGTGAGTTTGTTAAGTTCATGATAATCGATGCACATTCCAAACGATCTGTCACACCCCGACATCCACGTGTCTACCGGTGGGCCCGGTGGGGAGTATCGTGACGTACAGTTGATATCATCATTACCAAATAAGCATAACACAGCGGAAGGCCTGGAATAATTAAACTATTACAACCGATAATGTCTAGTGTCCAAAATAAATATATACAAACATGGTTGTAACTAGATCCACAGGCGAATCGAAATACATACAAAATGATAACAGACTATAAACAGGCAATTCCCTTAGGTCGCAACTCCTTGGTTATTCGCCCCGCAGCTCCCGGACTATTCCATACTTGTAACCCGTAACTAAGCTTTTGAAAATACGTAAGTTTACACTGGTAAATACGCTCAACCGACTCATTTTGAAAACCTTTTTGAAATGGTTTTAGGTCCACAAGGCACATTTTAAGAAATAACTTGGGATAGTACAAATGACCTTGTATACAGATTTACATGCTGGCTTTTACATATGGGGCCCAGTATAGAAACCGAGACATGATTGACTGACGCACCACTCTGAAATTTCACAAAGAAAGCAGATAGCAATTTCCCAGTGTATGCCTATACGCCATGCTATATTGTCGTGGCCACTACCAATTTAGTGAGCCAAGGATATCCCAAACACGGTCAAGCCCACCCCCAATGTTTTAGTTTAAGTCAAAACAGATCAAAACCGGGTTATGCAAGATTTCAGTTAATTATCACAACTGGATAAAACATTATCCCATACCCGACCAAGCGGTAGTAATCTAGCGTATCCCAAGCCCGTATAGGGAAAATAAGTTAAGAGTATTTACCTGAATTGAAGTTCGCAAGTAATCCAAATTCAGCCGTATTCCAAAGCAAGTACAGGAGCAATCTACCGGGAGGCGTTCAGTCTGGAGTGATGGTAATTAATAACCAATATTAGAATGCTAACGGGTCCTTAGTTAAGTCCTAGACTTGGACCGGTTAGTCTTACGCTAAATTGTGATAAGGTACGATACGCTAGATTAAGCGGTGACCGGCATAGAATGTTAATTGACCCGACAAGTACATAGACTTGTATGATATGGGAAGACCAATAACATTATGGATTTTGATAAAGAATGGACAAAGTTAAACCCGTTTTGGTTAAAATACGTAAACTAGCTACGCATGCTTAACCGAATGCGTATAAGCGAAACCGGGTAACCGTAAGAGTCGTATATAATTTCCATAATGAGATATGTTTAAAATATGTTATAAAATCATTAGCATTTGCAAAGATAGGTCTGAGGTGTATTTAAAACCGAATTATGCCTTACAAGGGCGTTTTAGTCATTTTTAGGCTTATAAAAGATGTTTAAGTGAATCTGATGTTATGACCTTAAATATTCTGTAAAAAACATATATTTTATCATGTTATAACAGTAGCATATCAAATATATATGTGTTTGATGATTTTGAAACATATTATGTCCCGTAGGGGCATTTTAGTAATTTCACACATAGCCTTGAAGCCGAATTTGGGATTTTGAGTTCGGGACTTGTACTTACTATTTTTATATTAAAAATAAGTTTATAATTCAGTAGGTCACAAGTCTCGGCTTATGGTTATGATTTTAAACCATACTTATGCGCTGAAAGGCGTAAAAGTCACTAAAATGCTGTTAAATCGATATTTAATATAAACTGAAGTTAAGACCTGTTTTAAATGGCCAAAAATATATCATTTAGCTTATAACATCAGTAAGTTAAAGTTGTGATTATAAAAAGTTTGATTTTTGCTATTTTCTATAGAAAGGGTAGTTTAGCCATTTAGCGGCGATTAGCGATTCTTAAGCATGCATTCAAGTCATAAACTGAACAAACATTCCGAATGGTCCTACTTATCATAATATATCAGTAAGTATATCATCCATATGCTCATATGCGCTAAAAATCTCATTTTGTGCAAAAAGGACCTATGTGCAAAGTTTTTAAGGATTTTTACGGAACTTATATAATAACTTAAATTTCTTAAGAATTGAGTCATGAAACTTTAGGACAATATTCTAAACATAAACATGATCATAAAATGACCAAAACTCAGCAGCCAGAATGGCTCAAAATGGGTCAGAACAGAAAGTCAACAGAAAGTCAACTGTTTGAGACTTTCGGTTACAAACCGAGCCTAGACCAAAATTTGACGAGCCGAATCTGTTGTCACAAGTTCCAAAATTTTACAAAACTGCTTAGTTTGACTTTATTGACTTTTAGGTTGACTCGTCAATTGGCCATGAATCCATGAAAATCTGAAAATGCCCTCTTGAGGGTTTATTACCTCCATCATTTTGAGCACGTAGGAATTTTCGTTACACACAATGGTGGAGTTTACATGGATTTATAGCAAAGTCAAGGCGTAATTACGACGAGACTTTGTTCTAGGCTAAGAACTATGAAGAATCGACTTAGCACGAGATTGAACACTTACATAAGGTCCAAGAATTGCTAAGAACAGAATGGAATGCTCCAAATTCGTCTAGGACTCCTCCAAGGTGTGTTGACAAACTTCAAGTATGATGAACTTGTTGCAACACAAGGGTGCACTCACATATGAGTCACTTATGGAGTGTACAAGAGGTGTCAGGTGTTGAGGAGGGTCTCCAGGTGTCTACAAGGGTCCTAGAAGTGTCAAATGGTGGCAATAATGCGAGCAAGGTGGCACAACCTCGTGAAATAGGTCCAAGTGCATTGCTGCAACCAAAAATCATTTTTCTGTCGCTGGCACCCCCTCGCGGGGTGCGAAGGGTTTAGGCCTGGCCAGTCGCGGCCCGCGACCGTGTCTTGGGTCAGCCATCCAAGTTTAAAACTTGGCAGTTTCAGTCCCCGTACTTATTTAGCTCATAGAACTCTTATTTCTTGCACTTTTGGCCCCTCTACTTCATTCTAAAACATAAAGAGGATAGGATAAGCGATTCGACAAACCTTGGTCCCTCCCGTTTTAGCGTAAAATACACATACGGATTACCAGGACATGTGTCGGAAAGATATTGGACGTAAAAACACGTAGTGTTACATCCTCACCCCCTTAATTTAAATCTCGACCCGAGATTTCAAGTAAACAAATGTGGATACTTCTGTCGCATGACAGACTCCACTTCCCAAGTGTATCGGGACCTCGACGAGCGTCCCACTTAACCTTCACAATAGGCACATGCTTCCTACGAAGCTTCTTGACTTGGCGATCCTCGATCGCCACTGGTTGCTCAATAAAACGTAGGTTCTTATCAATCTGGACCTCGTCGTGTGGCATAGCCAATGACTCGTCCGCTAAGCACTTCTTCAAGTTGGAGATGTGGAATACATCATGGATTCCACTAAACTTCTCGGGAAATTTGAGCTTGTACGCAACAGCTCCAACTCGTTCGATAATCTTGAATGGTCCAAAATACCTTGGACTTAGCTTGCCCTTTTTCCCGAAGCGCATAACGCCTTTCCAAGGCGACACTTTTAATAAGACCTTTTCCCCTACTTGGAATTCGAGGGGTTTGCGTCTTCGATCAGCATAACTTTTCTGTCTATCCCTGGCAGCCTTGAGACGATCACGAAATTGTAATATCTTATCCGTCGTCTCCAGGACTATTTCTGGTCTTGTCAGTTGAGCTTCCCCAACTTCTGCCGAACAAACGGGCATCCTACACTTCCTTCCGTAGAGTGCTTCAAACAGGGCAGCTTGAATGCTTGCATGGTAGCTGTTGTTGTAGGAGAACTCAACAACTGGCAAGTGGCTATCCCAACTTCCACCTAGATCAATCACACAAGCGCGGAGCATATCTTCCAAAGTCTGTATAGTGCGCTCACTTTAACCATCCGTCTGAGGATGGTAGGCTGTGCTAAAATTTAATCGAGTGCAGCTTGCTGAAAGCTTTTCCAAAAATGTGAAGTATATCTTGTGTCTCTATCTGACACAATAGACACTGGCACGTCGTGTAAGGAAACAATCTTGTCCACATAAAGTTTTGCCAACTTGTCTGAGTTGTAAGTCTCATTAATGGGTAGGAAATGAGCCGACTTAGTCAACCTATCTACAATCACCCATATTGCGTCATTCCCTCGCTTTGTCTTTGGTAACTTGATAATAAAATCCATAGTTACGCAATCCCACTTCCACATGGGAATTTCCAATGGTTGCAGCAGTCCTGACGGCTTCTGATGCTCAGCTTTTACTTGCGAACATGTCAGAACCTAGCGTCACACCCCAACCGATGAGTAAATTATATATATGTATATATATATATATTCAGAATTTAAATGAATAAATAATTGATAAATAATTTAATGAATACATATTAAATAAATAAATACGTACTTAAATAAATGCGAAAATACGGAGCGTTACACCTAGCTACGTATTCGGCTATTGATTTCTTCAATCCAGACCACCAGTAGTCGAGTCTCAAATCTTTATACATCTTGTCACTACCCGGGTGAATTGAATATCGGGAACTATTTGCTTCTTGAAGAATCAAGTCTCTAAGTCCTCTGAAGACTAGAATCCAAATTCGTTCAAAAAACCTTAGGATTCCATCATTTCCCGGGGTAAGTTGTTCTACAAACATTCCCAGTTCTTCCTTAGGTAGATTTGCTTCTAACAAAGCTTGCTTCTGAGCTTCCAAAATCTTATCTTTCAGATCATTCTTAACCTGAATGCTCATGGCATTGATCCTTGTGGGTTTAATCCTTTCCTTGCGGCTCAAAGCATCGGCAACCACGTTTGCCTTGCCTGGGTGGTAACGGATCTTGCAATCATAGTCGTTCAGCGTCTCCATCCACCAACGTTGTCGCATATATTTAAATCCTTTTGATTGAATAAATGTTGGAGACTTTTGTGGTCGGTGTCTATAACACACTTTGTTCCATATAAATAATGTTTCCATAGTTTGAGCGCAAACACCACGACACCTAGTTCCGAATAATGCGTGGTGTAGTTTCTTTCATGTATCTTCAATTGCCTTGAAGCATAGGCAATTACCTTTCCTCTTTGCATGAGTACACACCGCATGCCGGTGTGTGAAGCATCACAATATACCATAAAATCATCAATTCCTTCTGGTAGAGTCAACACAGGAGCATTACTTAATTTCTGCTTCAATACATCAAAGGCTTCCTGCTGTTTCGGACCCCAAACAAATTTAACATCTTTACGGGTCAGGGTCATCAATGGAATAGCTATCCTTGAAAAGTTTTCTATAAATCTTCTATAATAACCGGCCAAACCCAGAAAACTTCGGATTCGGATGGTGTCCTAGGGGCTTGCCAGTTCATTACTGCCTCGACTTTGGCAGGGTCAACTTGTATCTCACGTTCACTAACCACGTGGCCTAAGAATTGTACTTCATGCAACCAAAATTCACACTTAGAAAACTTTGCATAAAGTTTCTCTTGTCTCAACAACTCCAAAATACACCTCAGATGTTTCTCGTGGTCCGCCTGACTACGAGAGTATATAAGTATGTCATCAATGAATACGATGACAAACTTATCCAAATAAGGCTTGCAGACTCTATTCGTCAAATCCATATAAGCTACAGGTGCATTAGTGAGCCTAAAAGGCATCACTAAGAACTCATAATGACCATATCATGTTCTAAACGCTGTCTTTGGAACGTCTTCTGTACAAACTTTGAGTTAATGGTAACCTGACCTCAAATCAATCTTCGAGAAATAGCTTGCTCCCAAAAGCTGGTCAAATAAATCATCGATCCTTGGCAATGGATAGCGATTCTTAATTGTTAACTTATTCAGCTTGCGGTAGTCAATGCACATTCGCATTGAACCATCTTTCTTTTTCACAAACAGTATTGGAGCTCCCCAAGGCGAAGAACTTGGCTGAATGAATCCTTTTTCCAACAATTCCTCAAGTTGTGTTTTCAACTCTTTCATTTCTGTAGGTGCAAGTCTATACGGGGCTCTAGCAACTGAGGCTGTACCAGGTATGATATCAATTCTAAATTCTACTTACCTATCTGGAGGTAGACCAAGCAAGTCTTCAGGAAACACGTCAGCAAATTCAGAGATAACGGGTAGGTCTTCGATCTTTGGCTTAGCTCCATTAATGGTTACTTGTGCCATGTAAATGACACAATTCTTCTTCAGGCATTTCGAAGATTTAAGTAACACATCCTTTTCGGACAAACCATAATGTACATCACCTTGGATAGGCAACAATTCATCGGTTGAAGTTTTGATTTCGATGAGCTTCTTGTTACAGGCTATATGGGCTTGGTTACTTGACAACCAGTCCATACCAAGAACTACATCGAAACCTGCCAACTTCATTAGCAATAGCGAAACACGAATAGAGTTATTCTTAATGGAGATATAACATCCATCAAGAATCGTAGAAGCGGTTTCTATCGTTCCATTAGCAAGTTCTACATAATAGGTTATGTCTAGAGTTCTTATGGGCAAGTTTAATAAGGCACTAAACTTATGATCTACGAATGATTTGTCAGCCCCTGAATCGAAAAGAACTCTAGCATAAACGTCATTAATAAGGAACGTACCTGTTATCACATTGTCATATTTCACAGCCTCTTTGGCTTTCATCTGGAAAGCACGAGCTTTTCCTTTCTTCGCCCCATCGTCTTTAGCAGTGTCATCCTTCTTGTACTTAGGATAGCTGGGTTTGATATGTCCTTTCTCGCCACAATTAAAACAGGTGGCCTCTTTCAAATCCTTACATTCTAGGGCCTTGTGCCCATGCCTCATACAGATCCCACAAGGCTTTATCTGAAACTCGTCCCGACACGCACCAAAGTGTCGCTTGTTGCACTTTCTACATTTAGGCCTATTATCAGACCTTTGATGGTTCCTGTTTGACCCGAACTTCCTGTTCTTGTTGAAGCGGTGAAACCTGTCATCATCTCTCTTCCTTTTCTCGCCACCTTCAAACCTAAGAGACCTCTGTCTCTTCAAATCCTGAGTTAAAACCATGGAAAGGTCTACAGCAGACCTAAATGTCACGGGCCTAGATGCCCTGACAACACCCTTAATCTCCGGCTCTAATCCGCCAATAAAACGTGAGATGTGTTTGGATTCGGGAGTGATCAAATATGGCACCAATCTCGACATAGAGTTAAACTCTGATACATACTTCCCATAGTCGAGGTTCTTCATGGTCAGCCCAATAAATTCTGTTTCGATCATTTCCATCTCATGAGGTGGACAATAGGCATCCTTTACCAGCTCAACAAACTTCTCCCAACTTAGATTATACAGATGAACCTTCCCAGAAGACTGGATCATCGACTTCCACCATGTGAGGGCATCGCCCTTGAACGATTGCGCTACATACTGCACTACGTCTGTCTCAGCGCGCCCGCTGATATCCACAATGGTTTCAATCTCGTCTAATCATCGGAGCGTTCCCACAGCTCCTCTTTCACAAGTGAAATCATGTGGTTTGCAAGACACGAAGTATTTATAGGAGCAACCTTCCTTATTAAATTGGGTCTTTCGGCGGTACTCCTTTCTTTTCCTTTCAATATTCGACGAATGCTCAGAGTCGTCTTTCTTGTGAGAGGGATGTTCAGATTTCTTTTGCGATGTGTGCTTAGAATGGTGTGAGGATGTATGCCTGGATGTGTGCTTAGAAGTATGCATGATATGTGAAGCACTGGATTCACCATTCTTCTCGTCACGATCTTTAATTGCTTTTTCTACTTCGGTGGCAATTAATGCCTGCAGTTCACCTCTAGTAGTTATAATATGCTCATTGGCACCTCCATCCCCATGGTGGCTATCTACTTCATCTGAATTGGCCATCCTTGTCCTCTGACGCTGAAGCAATCACGTAGAATTTGATTAGTTACACTTGTTTGATTGATTGATAACGGCACAAACGACCTTAATAAGGGGGGTGTTAAAAATGTGGCACAAATAGGCCTGTCACAAAGACAATTTAGAGTAGCACTAAGGGCTTGAATTATAAAATCAAGATCACTAATGGATCAAATAGCTTCGAGGTTCTAACATAGTTTTACTACCTCGAGACAGAGAGTCGTAGACTGAAACTGTCATTGTCACCAATGGACATAACATAGCCCATATGCGTTGCATCACTAATGGATGTATTAATATGGCCGTAGGCACTACACCACCAATGGGTGTTTAAATAAAGTAATCATCGCACTGATGATTTCTGATCGAGATCAAAATGGATTATATAGGCTTGGATGTAGTCATTTACCTTGACGGCTTGTGTGGTTCCTCAAGTCACACTGCCAGGAGGTTAATACCTTGAATATATTAACCTTTTAGAATAGCAATTCCTTGAAATGGTTTAAGTAGCTAGTCCAGATCAGGCTGACTAGTGAAGTTTAGAACGTAGTTCACCACTTCTGGACAGAAGGAACTCTTTATAGGATTTCTCAACCTTAACTATCAGGGTAGAACACCATATATTTAACTACCATTTTGCCATTATATATGTGACCTAATCACTTGGCAGGTGCAAACCATCAAGGAGATTTCTTGGAAATGTTTCACAGATCACAAATTTCGAATTAATATCGAGACGTTGGCTTGAACAACTGATATGATAACAGTACATATAACATTGATCTAAAAGAAATTCCATTAATATTAAAACTCAAATTACAATTGCCCTAAACGGGTCTTTTACAAGAAATAAGATAGATTGTCCTCGTAGGGACTAAAATAAGAAACATACCCTCGCAGGGGTTTTAAAATTAAACACTTGTCCATGCAAGGACTTGATTTAAATTAAACATAAGACGTAGGAATAATAGGGAGCTCAATACTTCTTCCCTGTTAACTTTTCACTAGTCTTTTTAATAGTTTTTGGTTCTTCTTAGCATCCTTGGTTGATTTCTCTTGTAGCTCTTTTACTCTTTCTATTGCTTCATTCAGAACGTTCATAGTTGGCGGCGGCGGTTGCGGTTGTGGTTGAGGCGGCGCAACCAGTGGTTGATGGCTATGGAAAGAGTATCCACCAGATTGGTAAGGATAAGGGTAATGAGCGTTCATAGCCGCTTCAAGGTAAGGGTCAGGATGAGATATGTGATGGCTATGGCTATGCTCTGGCCAGGTAGAAGGATCAAAGGGGTTGTACTCTGGCAATTGTTGGTAGGTAGGTATGGGGTTATCAAAACCCGGTGGCAGAGGTGGTTGAAAAGGTTCGGCAAATGGTGGAGGTGGTTGAGGCTCAGGCTCAACAACAGGAGGTGGTTGCTCGTTAAAAGGCGAGGCATAAGAAGTTCGACCCATTTGTGGATCTACTGGGATAGTGGGGTAGGATGAAGGCTGGGGAGATAGTGACCCAACCCTGGGCCCCATTCGCACGGACATGCGTGCGTTCCTCTTCCTAGGTGGACGAGGTGGTAGTTGTGGCTGTTCCACCTGTTGGTCTTCAGGTGGAGGGGTATGGTGTATAGGTGTATGGTAGGATGAAGTGTGGTGGGATGGCGTGCTATGGTAAGATGGGGTGTCGTAGAAAATATATTGTGAAAACTTTTCCTGAAATTCATCAGGATAGTGCTGTGGAGTTCCAGCGTATGAGTTGGACCTGCTGGATAAATAAATGGGATGACCCATTGATCCCGTTGCCGGCATTTCTGGGTCGGAGTCTTCTTCCATGGGCTCCGGGGAATCTTTAGGTGGGGTTACAGAAGGTGAATGAAATTGAATATCAAGGTATAATTCCCATGGAAAGAATGGGAGTGTGAGTGATGAGATTAGGTAGGTTGTGGTGGCAACGAATCTGGCGGTGGGGAATACTCGTGGGATATAGAGTGGCGATGAGGTTACGGTTCCCACGGTGATGAGGAGTCTCCTGACCCCTCGTAAGGGTTGTAGTTATGCGGGTTCGAAGGTCCTTGACCCGCAGCTCCACCTCTCATGCGGCCTTTTCCTTTCGCTCCTCTAGAAAACTTTGGAGGCATCTTTGTCAATTCCTATCATAAAGCAAATTAAAAACCCAAGCAAGCAAAATAGCAAAACAAGGAAACGAATAATCCTCAGTCAAAGCCTAGACTCGAGAGTCTAAGGAATGTGTTTTCTTATATTGTTTGAGATTAAACACTAATGGCAAGTGTCGAATTCCCTCAAACGTTGGCTCTGATACCAACCTGTCACACCCCGACATCCACGTGTGTACCGGTGGGCCCGGTGGGGAGTATCGTGACGTACAGTTGATATCATCATTACCAAATAAGCATAACACTGCAGAAGGCTTGGAATAATAAACTATTACAACCGATAATGTCTAGTGTCTAAAATAAATATATACAGATATGGTCGTAACTAGATCCACAAGCGAATCGAAATACATACAAAATGATAACAGACTATAAACAGGCAATTCCCTAAGGTCCCAACTCCTTGGTTATTCGCCCCGCAGCTCCCGGCCAATTCTGTACTTGTAACCTGTAACTTAAGCTTTTGAAAATACGTAAGTTTGCACCGGTAAATACGCTCAACCGACTCATTTTGAAAACCTTTTCGAAAATGGTTTTAGTTGCACAAGGCACATTTTCAGAAATAACTTGGGATAGTACAAATGACCTTGTATACAGATTTACATGCTGGCTTTTACATATGGGGCCTATTACAGAAACCGAGACATGATCGACTGACGGATCACTCTGAAATTTCACAAAGAAAGCAGATAGCAATTTCCCAGTGTATGCCTACACGCCATGCTATATTGTCGTGGCCACTACCAATTTAGTGAGCCAAGGATATCCCAGACACGGTGAATGTAACATTTGTAAAAATCGGGTCTCCAAAACCCGCTCCGTTTTGTAATCTTGTACCAAGTTATAAAAGTTGCGTTAATTATTTATGATTATTTTGAGTTAAAACGTTACATAATTAATAAATAAACTAAACTATAAAGATTATATTTGATAAAAAGTTAATATAAAACAAATAAAAAATATTTGAAGCTGCCGGGACTCGAACCCGGGTCAGCCAAGTCTTTAAACAACTTAACTTTCATTCCCTAAACCACTCCGCCACAATGTGTTTTCTGTTAACTCTAGGAAAACAAATGGATCTTATACGCAAACTCAGATTAACCGATGGTGTCACCTGAAAAACGGTAATCGGCAAACCAATCGTCAAATCGATTGTTTACCTCACACAATCGGTTATAACCGATGCTCGATGGTTTCTAACCAATCGGAAATTGATTGAAATTAAAGACTCATCATTTTTTATTTTTAAAACCGAAAAAGAACTTCAAGTTCTGATTAACTCAAACACCAGACACTCTCGCGATTCAGAGATATCATACCAACACTTCAATTCCTTTTCATCGCATTTTCAGACCATTTGAGCGCCTAAAATAGTTCGCCGGAATTCTCTGCAGAAGTCGCCGGAAAACCGTATTCAACACAAACCGGTAAAATACTTCTCCTTTACGATTTCAATCTATTGTTAGAACTTTACTAACATTAACCCATCACTCAAAATCAACCACAGACGACATTGCTGGACTTTCTGTGTTCGCCGGAAAATTTCTGGAATTGCCGGAAACTCGTTAGTTATCGGTATGCACATTCCAACGTACTGATAATCAATACTCACTAGTTCAATTTCATATCTAATCCCTTAAATCTGTTGATAGATCCTCTCAGCCGAAGGTTCAAAAACAGAGCCGACAAGTTTCGACGGACTCTCTGAAGAAGACAACCTGTTCAGTATCTTCATTCCCCAAACTGTTCAGTTTAATGCATTCAAACTAGTCATCATGTTTATTAACTAAATTAATCACGAATCGGATTGTTGATTGATATCTGCGTTTCGTAATGAAGAAGACGAGTTCAGTAACGAGTTAAGATTAATTAAAATCGGAAGTTTAAACAGGTTAGACACACAGTCCAGCGGTGGACTGTGTGCAAACAACAACTATACACGTCCCGAGTTCGATCCTTGCTACACGCACGCCTTGTGTAATAACATGCCTTTTTGATCAAGAACTAAACCGGGTTAAAACAGATAGTTGTTAAGTATAATAAAAACCAAGAATATAACCGGGTTAGACACACAGTCCAGCGGCGGACTGTGTGCAAAATGAACTTCACGTCGCGCGTTCGAATCTTGTCATGAGCACCGGTCCAATTGAAATAAAACGTTTTTGCAAATAAAGGAATTTTCGGTTAATTCAAATAAGTGTATAAATGTAATTAAAAACGAGTTTATAACGGGTTAGACACGTAGCTCAGTTGGTAGAGCTACGTGCACGCGAACGGAAGGTCGCCGGTTCGAATCCCACCCTGCGCAGAATTATCCGCTGACCGAACCGGTCAACGGTCAACACTAAAAAATAATATTTTTTTTTTATTTTTATTTATTTAATTTAATTTAAAAATCAATTAAAAATACTTAAAAATAACATTTTTAAAGATAGAAAATAGCCATAAACTCACGAAAATATATCTAAAAATTTCATTAAAATCCTTAATAACATCCATCCATTTATTATATTTTTCCATTATTATTTAGGTTAGTATTCCTCGTCTACTCGCTCATCTAAATCGTGCGCATCTCACCATCTCCAATTCAACGCACCCAATGTGAGTGAACTTTTCAAATTCCCCGTTTTAATCACGTTTTTGGGGTGTTTCATGTGTCTTTGTTTATATACATATTATAACTAAACTATTGTGCATACATCATATCATGACATGTGTATTTAGTTTGTTGCTGTTAAGTAGTTATTATTGGATGCAAATTATTATACATGCAATTGCCTAGGCCGCCGCTCCCCATTCGTGAGGTTTGAGCCTGTTCCCCATTTTATTATGCGGTTGAACCTGGCGTGCCCGCAACGATCGGCTCCGTTTGATTGAGCCTTGATCGCACAGTTCATTTTACATTTCAGTACATGCAATACGATCGGCTCCGTTTGATTGAGCCTTGATCGCACAGTTCATTTTACATTTCAGTACATGCAATACGATCGGCTCCGTTTGATTGAGCCTTGATCGCACAGTTCATTTATGTTAGTTATCGTATGATATTGGTATGTTCATGTATGCTATCAAGTGTTATTGTATGTTATAATTGTAACTGCTATTTGCCAATGCTTGATTACTTACATTTGCTCTTTTATGATTATGCACAATATTTCATTGATAAACTAACCATAAAATCATTATCAAATGTTTATCTAATAAGGTTCACTCGCCAACTTATGTTGACCCAAAAACTCCCATTTTACACATGATACAGGTGAACCAGCAGCAGCTAGGAACACATAGGACCTGGATTAGAAGAATAAAACGATTTAGTATTGGGATTGTTATGTTTGGTTATTTCCTTTGTATTGAATGAACATGTTTGGATGTTTGAAAATGTAACTTTGACTTTATTAATTATGAAACATAATAGTAAATGTCATGTGCTTTTGTGATAACCCAATTATGCTCCGATTCTTATTTTCCGCTGCGGGTCGGGGTGTGACAGATTGTTATCAGAGCCATGACTATAGGGATATAGGATAGGTTATTAGACCCTTAGAGCCTATACTATAGTCGATTAGAAACTTATAAGAATTTTGTGTGTTATATGCCAAATTTCATGATGTTTATATGTTTTATGTTAAATGTTACGTTTGATATTGTACAAGCATGTTCATAAGTATGTATTATCAAATAATGCCTATCATGAAATCGTATGATCATAACATATCACATCCATGAAAGCACACACCACATCATGATTGATTTTACAATGATTTTCGTGTTTTCAAATCTCATCAAAGTGAGTTCTCATGACGGGCATGTAGTAACTGGAAGGGTACTAGTACCGGTAGTCGGAACGTCCTGTCTAGGCTGGCATTCGTATAAATCCAAAATAAAGGACCAGTTTGCCTACCTGGGGACTAACGATGAGAGTACGAAGTACCTATTAGGCCAAAGCATGCTATACCAAACGTCGTGTGAGCTAATCCCACTTTGAGTTGTCATTGTGTCTACACCTGGACACGTTCCGACCAAACATCTCATGAACATATTTTGTGGTTTGCATTCGGGGGATGCGAGTGTTAAATTGCCAATACTAATGTGAATCCTACCAAGCCAATAGCCATGGGGGCCCACATGACTATGTAGGTGAAGGTATGGGGGACATTTGAGGCCCAACATGAGCGAACCCAAGACATCCTATGGATGTAGTTGCATTATTAATATTTATGTTATTTTCATTTTCTTAAAGACACATGACACCTTAAAAGATACCATAAACTCACAATCTTCTCATTTTATGATCCTGTAGATGTCATCTAGATAGCATCGAATGAGTAAAAGATCGGGAAAGACTCAGGAACGTTTGGCCACACATATCGCGAATCAAATGGCCACGATATTGCCTGACATCATGGTACAAGTACAACAAGCCCTTGCTGCAAATCCTACTAACCCTCCTCAACAACAGGACCAGAACATCGACAACCCTCCTACCATCAAGTGCTCCTACAAACATTTTAAGTCCTGTGATCCTCCAAAATTCGAAGGGACGGAGGGAGTCACTGCTCTCCTACATTGGTTCGAGGAGGTGGAAAACGTTTTCTTAAACTGCGATTGTCCTGAGGATCGCAAGGTTCGTTACGCCACCGGGAGACTACTTGGTGTAGCTCTCACTTGGTGGAATACTGAGAAAGGAAAAAGGGGAACTGAGGATGCGATGGCCTTAACTTGGGAGGAGTTAAGGGAAATCATGACTAGGCGTTTCTGTCCTAGAAGTGAAATTAAGAAGTTGGAGGATGAATTTCATGCCTTAAAGCAAAAAGAGGGTGATCACTCTACTTACAACAAGAGGTTCTTGGAGTTGAACCAAATGGTTCCAAACTTATTCACTCCAACCTATCGTCTGATCGAACATTATATTCGAGGACTTCCCTCGAAAATTCAAGATTCGGTTCTCAGCGTTTCACCGGTAACACTCGAAGCTGCCATGGAGTTGGCAACTGAACTGACCGAAAACCGAATTCGCAATGGGAAGTTCAAAGAAGAGAAGAAGAAAGCCCCTGTTGAGGGACAAACCTCAAACCACCCCATTCCTTCCTCTAAGTTTGCTAACAAGAGGAAGCGTAACACCAGGAATTTTGCAGTCACCCAAACCAACACCCCTATTCCTGTTGCACCCATCACTCAAGTCACTCCTTCACCCGCGCCATACAGAAGACCCTACACAGGCCCATTACCAAAATGTAACCGTTGTCAGGATCACCACTCCCCTGATCATCCTTGCCAATACTGCACCGGCTGCGGTCGCGCAGGACATACTGTTCAAAACTGCCGCACGCTTCAACGAACAAACCGCCACCAACCTTTAACCCAAACCCACCAACAGTTAATGGGTCAAGCACAACAACAACTACCATTTCCACCCACCCAACATTTAGCCCAAACATACTATCAACCCAATTACCCTATGGGCCAACCTATGCGGGCTTGTTTCAATTGCGGCGACCCAAGTCATTTCAGAAACACATGTCCAAGGCTGGTTAATATTATTCATGCTCAGGCCCAAGCCAACCCTGTGAATCAAGCGAACCAAGCTCCTCCACCTGCTAGAGGAAGAGCTTTCAATATTAACGCAAACCAGGCCAGAGCTGATGGCAATGTGGTCAACGGTACGTTTCTTATAAATGGTAGATATGCCTCTATGTTATTTGATACTGGTGCGGATAGAAGTTTCGTGTCATTAGAATTTGAACCTATCTTAAGCAAAAATCGGGATAAGCTCGCGGAACCCATAACGGTGGAATTTGCGGACGGAAAACCAGTTTTATTAGACTCTATTTTACGCAACTGTACACTCACCTTAAACGACCACGATTTCTCAGTCGACCTTATTCCTATGAAGCTGGGAAGTTTCGACATCATAGTAGGTATGGATTGGCTCAGTCAACATCATGCGGAAGTTGTATGTCGTGAAAAATTTATTCGTGTTCCTCTTTCAAACGGTCAGACTCTTCGAATCATTGGAGAAACCTCGTCGAAAGGGCTCAACTTAATGTCTTGTCTTCAAGCTCAAAAATACCTTCGCAAGAATTATGTCGCGTTTTTAGCCCATATCATCAAGAAGGGGACCGCAGAGAAGAAACTTGAAGATATTCCGGTAGTAAAAGATTTTCCACAAGTTTTTCCTGACGACATTTCAGGACTTCCTCCAATCAGAGATGTCGAATTCTGTATTGATCTTATACCTGGTGCTACACCAGTTGCAAAATCTCCATATAGGTTAGCCCCCTCTGAAATGCAAGAGCTAGCCAGTCAATTGCAAGAGTTGACTGACAAGGGATTCATACGTCCCAGCTCATCGCCTTGGGGTGCACCTGTCCTTTTTGTAAAGAAGAAAGATGGATCTTTTCGTATGTGCATCAACTACAGAGAGCTCAACAAGTTCACCATCAAAAATCGATATCCTTTACCTCGCATAGATGATCTTCTTGACCAACTACAAGGTGCCAGCTGCTTTTCGAAAATCGATCTTCGATCTGGCTATCATCAGCTTAGAGTGCATGAAGAAGACGTCCCTAAGACTGCTTTTCGAACTCGTTATGGCCACTATGAATTCATGGTTATGCCGTTTGGATTAACCAACGCACCAGTTTTCTTCATGGACCTAATGAACAGAGTCTGCAAACCTTACCTTGATCGATTTGTTATAGTTTTCATCGACGATATTCTTATTTATTCAAAATCTAAAGCTGATCACGAGCGTCATCTTCGACTCGTTCTTGCACTTCTAGAAAAGGAAAAGCTGTATGCCAAGTTCTCTAAATGTGAATTCTGGTTAAAAGAGGTGCAATTTCTCGGGCATGTAGTCAATGATAAAGGAATACATGTTGACCCTTCAAAGATCAAAGCAGTTCAAGAATGGCAAGCTCCACGCACACCAACTGAAGTAAGGTCTTTTCTTGGACTAGCTGGCTATTATCGTCGGTTCATTTCAAACTTCTCTCGCATTGCTGTGCCACTCACGGCTTTAACCCATAAGGGAAAACCATTCGTATGGGGACCCAAGCAAGAAGAAGCTTTTCAAACGCTTAAACAAAAACTTTGTGATGCACCAATCCTCACTCTTCCCGAAGGTTGTGATGATTTCGTAGTCTATTGCGACGCGTCAGGGCAAGGATTAGGTTGCGTTCTTATGCAAAGAGGAAAAGTCATAGCTTATGCCTCGAGGCAACTCAAGACTCATGAAAAGAACTACACCACTCATGACCTAGAGCTTGGAGCTGTTGTATTCGCTCTTAAGATATGGAGACATTATCTCTATGGTACTAAGTGTGAAATATACACTGACCACAAGAGTCTTCAACATATCTTCAATCAAAAAGAGTTAAATATGAGGCAACGAAGATGGGTCGAACTCCTAAATGATTACGACTGTGAAATTAGATACCACCCTGGTAAAGCAAATGTGGTGGCTGATGCACTTAGTCGAAAGGGTTATGCGAACTCCATTCATCTTCTATGTTCGCAAATTATAACCGATATTAAAGATCAAATTCGAGAAGCTCAACACGTTTCGATAACAGAAGAAGATGTACGAAAAGAGATGTCCTGTGGAGCCGAGCTAAAACTTGAAACTAAATCAGAAGGTATTCTGTATTACCTAAATCGTATCTGGATTCCTAACCACAATAATCTTCGGGAAACTCTCATGAATGAAGCTCACAAAACGCGATATTCTATACACCCAGGAGCCGATAAGATGTATCAAGACTTACGATACACCTATTGGTGGCCTGGAATGAAGAAAGATATTGCCGTTTTTGTTTCCTAGTGTCTCGCATGTTCTAAGGTGAAGGCTGAACACCAAAGACCCTCAGGACTTCTAGTCCAACCAGAAATACCTGTATGGAAGTGGGAAAATATAACCATGGATTTCATTACCGGGTTACCCGCACTTCTGGTGGGTATGACACTATATGGGTGATTATAGACCGACTTACAAAATCAGCTCACTTTATTCCTATTCGAGAAGATTTCAAGAATGAAAAGCTTGCTCGTATTTATATCAACGAAATCGTAAGCCGACATGGGGTACCATTAAGTATTATTTCTGATCGTGATGGTCGTTTCACCTCACGAACATGGCAGGCAGTACAATCCGCTATGGGCACTCGATTAGATCTCAGTACCGCCTATCATCCTCAAACTGATGGACAGTCTGAGCGCACCATTCAAACTCTTGAGGATATGCTTAGAGCATGTGTCATAGACTTCAAGGGAAATTGGGACGCCCACCTACCGTTAGTTGAATTTTCGTACAACAACAACTATCATTCGAGCATCGGCATGGCACCTTTTGAAGCCTTATATGGTCGAAAGTGCCGATCTTCTGTTTGTTGGCACGAAATTGGGGAAGCACAAATTACTGGTCCAGAATTGATCCAAGAAACCACAGACAAGATTCATCAAATCCGAAACAATCTTCTAGCAGCTCAAAGTCGTCAAAAGAGTTATGCAGATAAACGATGGAAGCCCTTGGAGTTTAACATTGGTGATCGTATGCTTTTAAAAGTATCACCGTGGAAGGGAGTAGTTCGTTTTGGTCAAAAGGGAAAGCTAGCACCACGTTATGTAGGACCTTTCAAGATACTCGAAAGAGTAGGTCCTGTAGCATACAAGCTTGACCTACCGGAAGAACTCGACAGGATTCATCCCACATTCCACGTGTCGAACTTGAAGAAGTGCCTCGCTGATGAGAATCTCCATATTCCACTGGAAGATATTCAGATTGATGAATCCATGCATTTTATTGAAAGACCAGTGGAGATCATGGACTACGGAGAAAAGCGTCTTCGACGAAGCCGCATTCCAATTGTTATGGTACGCTGGGAGTCGAAACGGGGACCTGAGTTTACTTGGGAACGTGAAGACTCAATGCGTGAAAAATACCCGCATCTTTTTCCTACTACTTCAACTATTTAAATTTCGGGACGAAATTCCTAAAAGTAGGGGATACTGTAACATTTGTAAAAATCGGGTCTCCAAAACCCGCTCCGTTTTGTAATCTTGTACCAAGTTATAAAAGTTGCGTTAATTATTTATGATTATTTTGAGTTAAAACGTTACATAATTAATAAATAAACTAAACTATAAAGATTATATTTAATAAAAAGTTAATATAAAACAAATAAAAAATATTTGAAGCTGTCGGGACTCGAACCCGGGTCAGCCAAGTCTTTAAACAACTTAACTTTCATTCCCTAAACCACTCCGCCACAATGTGTTTTCTGTTAACTCTAGGAAAACAAATGGATCTTATACGCAAACTCAGATTAACCGATGGTGTCACCTGAAAAACGGTAATCGGCAAACCAATCGTCAAATCGATTGTTTACCTCACACAATCGGTTATAACCGATGCTCGATGGTTTCTAATCAATCAGAAATTGATTGAAATTAAAGACTCATCATTTTTTATTTTTAAAACCGAAAAAGAACTTCAAGTTCTGATTAACTCAAACACCAGACACTCTCGCGATTCAGAGATATCATACCAACACTTCAATTCCTTTTCGTCGCATTTTCAGACCATTTGAGCGCCTAAAACAGTTCGCCGGAATTCTCTGCAGAAGTCGCCGGAAAACCGTATTCAACACAAACCGGTAAAATACTTCTCCTTTACGATTTCAATCTATTGTTAGAACTTTACTAACATTAACCCATCACTCAAAATCAACCACAGACGACATTGCTGGACTTTCTGTGTTCGCCGGAAAATTTCTGGAATTGCCAGAAACTCGTTAGTTATCGGTATGCACATTCCAACGTACTGATAATCAATACTCACTAGTTCAATTTCATATCTAATCCCTTAAATCTGTTGATAGATCCTCTCAGCCGAAGGTTCAAAAACAGAGCCGACAAGTTTCGCCGGACTCTCTGAAGTAGACAACCTGTTCGGTATCTTCATTCCCCAAACTGTTCAGTTTAATGCATTCAAACTAGTCTTCATGTTTATTAACTAAATTAATCACGAATCGGATTGTTGATTGATATCTGCGTTTCGTAATGAAGAAGACGAGTTCAGTAACGAGTTAAGATTAATTAAAATCGGAAGTTTAAACAGGTTAGACACACAGTCCAGCGGTGGACTGTGTGCAAACAACAACTATACATGTCCCGGGTTCGATCCTTGCTACACGCACGCCTTGTGTAATAACATGCCTTTTTGATCAAGAACTAAACCGGGTTAAAACAGATAGTTGTTAAGTATAATAAAAACCAAGAATATAACCGGGTTAGACACACAGTCCAGCGGCGGACTGTGTGCAAAATGAACTTCACGTCGCGTGTTCGAATCTTGTCATGAGCACCGGTCCAATTGAAATAAAACGTTTTTGCAAATAAAGGAATTTTCGGTTAATTCAAATAAGTGTATAAATGTAATTAAAAACGAGTTTATAACGGGTTAGACACGTAGCTCAGTTGGTAGAGCTACGTGCACGCGAAGGGAAGGTCGCCGGTTCGAATCCCACCCGGCGCAGAATTATCCGCTGACCGAACCGGTCAACGGTCAACACTAAAAAAATAATTTTTTTTTATATTTTTATTTATTTAATTTAATTTAAAAATCAATTAAAATACTTAAAAATAACATTTTTAAAGATAGAAAATAGCCATAAACTCACGAAAATATATCTAAAAATTTCATTAAAATCCTTAATAACATCCATCCATTTATTATATTTTTCCATTATTATTTAGGTTAGTATTCCTCGTCGACTCGCTCATCTAAATCGTGCGCATCTCACCATCTCCAATTCAACGCACCCAATGTGAGTGAACTTTTCAAATTCCCCGTTTTAATCACGTTTTTGGGGTGTATCATGTGTCTTTGTTTATATACATATTATAATTAAACTATTGTGCATACATCATATCATGACATGTGTATTTAGTTGTTGCTGTTAAGTAGTTATTATTGGATGCAAATTATTATACATGCAATTGCCGAGGCCGCCGCTCCCCATTCGTGAGGTTTGAGTCTGTTCCCCATTTTATTATGCGGTTGAACCTGGCGTGCCCGCAACGATCGGCTCCGTTTGATTGAGCCTTGATCGCACAGTTCATTTTACATTTCAGTACATGCAATACGATCGGCTCCGTTTGATTGAGCCTTGATCGCACAGTTCATTTTACATTTCAGTACATGCAATACGATCGGCTCCGTTTGATTGAGCCTTGATCGCACAGTTCATTTATGTTAGTTATCGTATGATATTGGTATGTTCATGTATGCTATCAAGTGTTATTGTATGTTATAATTGTAACTGCTATTTGCCAATGCTTGATTACTTACATTTGCTCTTTTATGATTATGCACAATATTTCATTGATAAACTAACCATAAAATCATTATCAAATGTTTATCTAATAAGGTTCACTCGCCAACTTATGTTGACCCAAAAACTCCCATTTTACACATGATACAGGTGAACCAGCAGCAGCTAGGAACACATAGGACCTGGATTAGAAGAATAAAACGATTTAGTATTGGGATTGTTATGTTTGGTTATTTCCTTTGTACTGAATGAACATGTTTGGATGTTTGAAAATGTAACTTTGACTTTATTAATTATGAAACATAATAGTAAATGTCATGTGCTTTGGTGATAACCCAATTATGCCCCGATTCTTATTTTCCGCTGCGGGTCGGGGTGTGACAGTGAAGCCCACCCCCAATGTTTTAGTTTCAATCAAAACAGCTCAAAACCTGGTTATGCAAGATTTCAGTTAATTATCTACCGTATCCCAAGCCCGTATAGGGAAAAAAGTTAAGAGTATTTACCTAAATTGAAGTTCGCAAGTAATCCAAATTCAGCCGTATTCCAAAGCAAGTACAAGAGCAAACTACCGAGAGGCGTTCAGTTTGGAGTGATGGTAATTAGTAACCAATATTAGAATGCTAACGGGTCCTTAGTTAAGTCCTAGACTTGGACCGGTTAGTCTTACGCTAAATTGTGATAAGGTATGATACGCTAGATTAAGCGGTGATCGGAATAGAATGTTAACTGGACCCGACAAGTACATAGACCTGTATGATATTGGAAGACCAATAACATTCTCGATTTTGATAAAGAATGGACAAAGTTAAACCCGTTTTGGTTAAAATACGTAAACTAGCTAGGTATGCTTAACCGAATGCGTATAAGCGAAACCGGGTAACCGTAAGAGTCGTATATAAGGTCCATAATGAAATATGTTTAAAATATGTTATAAAATCAGTAGCCTTTGCAAAGATAGGTCCGAGTTGTATTTAAAACCGAATTATGCCTTACAAGGACATTTTAGTCATTTTTAGGCTTATATAAGATGTTTAAGTGAATCTGATGTTATGACCTTAAATATTCTGTAAAAACATATATTTTATCATGTTATAACAATAGGATATCAAATATATGTGTGTTTGATGATTTTGAAACATACTATGTCCCGTAGGGGCATTTTAGTAATTTCACACATAGCTTTGAAGCCGAATTTGGGATTCTGAGTTTGGGACTTGTACTTATTGTTGTTATATTAAAAATAAGTTTATAATTCAGTAGGTAACAAGTCTCGGCTTATGGTTATGATTTTAAACCATACTTATGCGCCGAAAGGCGTAAAAGTTGCTAAAATGACGTTAAATCAATATTTAATATAAACTGAAGTTAATACCTGTTTTAAATGGCGAAAAATATGTCATTTAACTTATAACATCAGTAAGTTAAAGTTGTGATTATTAAAAGTTTGATTTTTGCTATTTTTCTGTAGAAATGGTAGTTTAGCCATTTAGCGGCGATTAGCGATTCTTAAGCATCATTCAAGTCATAAACCGAAAAACATCCCAAATGGTCCTACTTATCATAATATATCAGTAAGTATATCATCCATATGCTCATATGCGCTAAAAATCTCATTTTGTGTAAAAAGGACCTATGTGCAAAGTTTTTAAGGATTTTTACGGAACTTATATATTAACTCAAATTTCTTAAGAATCGAGTCACGAAACTTTAGGACAATATTCTAAACATAAACATGATCATAAAATGACCAAAACTCAGCAGTAAGAATGGCTCAAAATGGGTCAGAATTGAAAGTCAACAGAAAGTCAACTGTTTGAGACTTTCGATTACAAACCGAGCCTAGACCAAAATTTGACGAGCCGAATCTGTTGTCACAAGTTCTAATACTTATTTTAAGGTTATTAATGCTTCAATACATATTTTACAACACCCGGATCGTTAGTTATGAATTTTACAAAAACTGCTCAGTTTGACTTTTATTGACTTTTCGGTTGACTCGTCAATTGGCCATGAATCCGTGAAAATCTGAAAATGCCCTCTTGAGGGTTTATTACCTCCATCATTATGAGCACATAGGAACTTTTGTTACGCACAATGGTGGAGTATACACAGATTTATAGCAAAGTCAAGGCGTAATTATGACGAGACTTTGTTCTAGGCTAAGAACTATGAAAAATCGACTTAGCACGAGATTGAACACTTACATAAGGTCCAAGAGTTGCTAAGAACAGAATGGAATGCTCCAAATTCGTCTAGGACTCCTCCAAGGTGTGTTGACAAACTTCAAGTATGATGAACTTGTTGCAACAGAAAGGTGCACTCACATATGAGTCATTTATTGAGTGTAGAGGAGGTGCCAGGTGTTGAGGAGGGTCTCCAGGTGTCTACAAGTGTCCTAGAAGTGTCAAATGGTGGCAAGAATGCGGGCAAGGTGGCACAATCTCGTGAAATAGGTGTCCAAGTGCATTGCTGGCAACAAAAAATCATTTTTCTGTCGCTGGCACCCCCTCGTGGGGCGCGAGGGGTTTAGGCCTGGCCGATCGCGGCCCGTGACCGTGTCTTGGGTCAGCCATCCAAGTTTAAAACTTGGCAGTTTCAGTCCCCGTACTAATTTAGCTCATAGAACTCTTATTTCTTGCACTTTTGGCCCCTCTACTTCATTCTAAAACATATCGAGATAGGATAAGCGATTCGACAAACCATGGTCCCTCCCGTTTTAGCGTAAAATACACATACGGATTACCAGGACACGTGTCGAAAAGGTATTGGATGTAAAAACACGTAGTGTTACACGATCCATCCTTCTTTTTCACAAAAAGGACGGGTACGCCCAAGGTGAAGTTCTCGGGCGTATGAAGCCTTTATCAAGAAGTTCTTGAAGTTGGCAAGATAGCTCGCGCATTTCAGATGGTGCAAGGCGATAGGGAGCTTTAGCGACAGGCGTAGCACCGGGGATTAGATCAATACGGAACTCGACATCACCAGTAGGGGTAAACCGGGTAAATCATCGGGAAAGACTTTGGGGAATTCACAAACAACAGGTACGTCTTTCATGGTGTTCGTTTCCTTCTCCGGTTCATGATATGGGCGAGGAAAGCGATGCACTACTTACGCAAGTGCTTATTCGCTTGGGTACATGACAAAAGCATCAACTTCTTTGAGGGAGTTTCACCGTAAACATGTAGTTGATCACCGGTAGGAAGAGGAAAGCGAATCATTTTATTGAAACAAACGACTTCAGCAGGATTCTCACGAAAAAAATCCATGACTACTATGACATTAAAGCTACCTAATTGCATAGGTATAAGGTAGATCGAGAAGCTGTGATTGTTGAGTTCGAGAGTACAATCACGTAGAACGGAGTTAACGGTAATGGTTCTTCCGGTAGCGATTTCGACGTCGATGGTACTTGGGAGGTTAGCGTGTTTACATTTTAAAAGCTTTTTGAATTCTAACGATACTAAACAATTATCTGCTCCAGTATCAAATAAACAAGAAGCATAAATACCATTAATGAGGAACGTACCATTGACAACATTGTTGTCATTCTGAGCCTGGCGGTGATTGATGTTGAAAGGTCTTCCACGCAAAGCTTGTGGTTGTTGCTGCTGCACCTGCTATGGTGGCTGTTGCTGAGGTTGCTGCTACTGAGGTTCTTGCTTGATGGCCCGGTGAGGGCAGACATTGCTGAAGTGATTCGGGTCACCACACGTGTAGCAAGCACGTGCCTGACCTGCTGGTGCTTGCGGTGCCTGGTTGAGAGGAGCAACATTGAGAGGAGTTGGCAAAGTTGCGGGAGCGGGAAGAGCTTGCTGACGTGGACCAGTATGGCAGTGCGTCGTGAAGTGCCCATAGATGTTGCAATTGTCACAAAAGCGGCAGTTTCCTCCAACCGCATGATGGTAGGTGCACTTGGAGCACAGAGGGCGAGGTCCAGTATACGCATGCTTAGCAGCTGGTGCGTTGAGTGTAGCAGCTTAGCGAGGTTGAGAGTTCGGAGCTGGGACCATTGCGTAGTTCTTGTTGTTACCCTTTCGCTTGCGGTAATGATTACTTGACTTGGAGGCTTGAGGTGGTGCGATGTCGGCGCTTGGCTCGGTAGTAGCTTGGATGAGATTCTTGGTCGAGGTCTTGAAATAACCAGCTTGGACTCGCTTGTCGTTGATCTCAGTGGCTATCTGGTAAGTCTCCTCGATGGTAGTGGATCGAGCTGCCAGGACAAAATCGGCTACGCAATCTGGTAAGGCACGAGATACTGCCTTTTCGGTAGTATCCACCTGACCTGGGCAGATAAGGCTGAGCTGCTTGAAACGAGCAGTGAGACCAGCATTGTCACCACCATTTTGCTTGATACCCCAAAATTCATTTTCCAACTTCTGAATTTCGTGAGGCGGGTAGAACTCTTTGATCATGAGCTCCTTAAGTTCTTCCCACACGAGAGAGTAAGCTTCGTCGTTACCACGCCTGTTGATCTCGGCGGTCCACCAGTCAAGTGCCCTTGACTGAAAGACTCCAGTGGCGTTAACAGTGCGGAGATTTTCAGGGCATCCGCTTTGTCTGAAGGTGACTTCAATCGAGTCGAATCAATGAAACAACTTGGTTGGTCCGTCTTCGCCGATGAATGCTGCGTGACCGCATGCTTTGAACTGCTTAAAACTGAAGCGAGATTTCAGAGCATCGTTCTTGGAATCAACCGATGAGTTGCTGCTGACCGCTTGAATTTCGCTGTCGATTTGCGGGATCACCTTAGCCATTTCTTTGGCTACAAGAGAGGCGATGCGTTTGTCGGCGTTGTTGCGTTGAGCGGTGCGGCGAGTGTGAGATCCCATGGATGCCATCTAAAGACAAAGATTGGATGAGATTTAATTATAATGGGTTTTGTTTAAAATATGTATTATTATTATTATTATCATTCTCGTAAGGCACAAAACACGTAAGCACGTATCCACATAAACGCATAAACACGTAAGCACATAAGCACATAATCACATAAGCACGTAAGCACATATTTTGCACGTACTCACCTTAAATCAAATCATGCATAGCGTGTATGAGATGCGAGTAGTATGAGCGTAATAAGCAAGTAGGGTCGCGTATGAGGACATTCGCATAAGAGAGTTGAGTGTTTAGTTTGGTTGGTGATTATTTAGCGTTTTAGATTACGAGAGCTGTGCGAGTTGTGCGTATTTTCGTAAAGCGAAAAGCGATAAAACGAGAAATCGATAATTCGAGAAATCGATAAAGCGTAAAATCCACAAAATTTAAACACATAATTAGTAATAAAACTCGATGATGCGTAAAATCGGCGATTGCAGGCTTAAATCAATTTTGGAGCGTCCGGGGTTTTGAGACAGTGACTACCCAAAGTGGTTTGAAAATTCTCTGAGTTCGGGCACACGATTTGGACTAATAGACAAATGCTCTCACCGCTTCGCGGCTAACGGCATGTATCCTGCCAGTTACTTCGTGCCCCGAGTCATCGAAATAATCGAGACTTTGGTGAGATTGAAAATCGAGGAGTGGATTTAGTTATTAGGGTGCGGGTATAACCCCTAACTTAACAACTTTGTTCCATGTTTGTGGTTTTTACCGAACATGTCAGGAGTTCCACTGAAATAGAGGTGGACATTTTAGTCAAGATGTGGATATCACTCCTAACTTAACGAAAGAATCTCATGCAGTAAAATAGTACGCGGAGTGAGTGATCTTATCGAGAGTTCTTGGTTTTCACACCTAATCTCGACACAATCACTCGTTTGTGTTATACGAGCATTTTCAAGCGTGTACGTTGTGTTAGCCTTAGGAAAGGCATGTAAGCATTTATGGCAAGTAGTTTAAGCATTTAAGTCAAAGATCGGTCAAATTGGGTACTTAAACTATAGACTAGGTCGAACATGGCAATTCTACCTAATTCCCTACAGTTATGGCTCTGATACCAATCTGTCACACCTCAACCGATGGCGGAATCATCGGGGCGCGACACTAAGCGGTGCAGATTGTCCGAGAGAATCCATAACGACTATTTTTAAATGACCATATTTAAGCGTTAATTTCCCATACAATCATTTCATAATCATCATAAATTCAAATATTCTCAAACAATTTCAAAGTCTATAACTAATTTATTACAAGTTTCTAAAGCAAAAGTCCTAAGTCCATTTTGCAGCGAAGATCATCCTCAACTTGTTACATACGTTAAAATACAAGTCAATACAATAAAGTAAAGGTGAGCATACAGGTTTGATAGCATAATAATAGTGATAAAGCATTTACGCATAACCAACATGCATACGTAGAGAAAGTGAATCTAAGTAAGCTAATAATAATGATACAAGCCAACCAACACGACTGCTATGTGAGTATGCGCAATACGTGTTCACAATAGCGAACACGCACGTAAAGTAAATTTGCGAACCTTAACAACCCTGAACCAATCGGGTGCTAAGTCCAAACTATAGTACTATCGTTGCTAAGGGTGGTCTGCAAGTCCTCATTATTCACACATAGCAAACAAACATTCAGCGATCACGTATAACATGCAAGAGGGGTCAGCGTTAAAAGAGTTTAGCGTTGTGTGTAGCATGTTTTGATATAGAGACGTATGTAACACCTAAAAGTGCGTTTAAAGCGAAAAGGGGTTCAAGTATACTCACAGTTGGTGCGTACGAAGTGAGACAGAGCTGCTGTGGATTGAAGGGACCGTCGATTCAGCCTATAAACGCGAACAGAAGTGCATCAGTCTTCCGACGTGCTGAAACGGTCGAAGTGTGAAGGAGAAAAGGACAAGTCGTGCGAAGTTGTACCAATTCCTTGGAATTGGTACAAGTTCGGGCGAACTTGACTGTTTGTCTTACAGAAAATACAACGAGTGAACTTGTCTGGTTTCCTGGGAAACGGGACAAGTTCGGGCGAACTTGCCTTGTTTTCTTGAAGTTTGGAACAAGTTCGGGCGAACTTGGCTGATTCTCTTGAGAATGGGACAAGTTCGGGCGAACTTGACTGAATTTCTTGACTTTTGGGCAAGTTCAGGCGAAGTTGGTTACAATTCTGTGACAACTTCGAGCGAACTTGATCTTATTGGAGCGAACTTGGCTGTTTTGATCCCCAAATCGTGCATTTTCGCGTCGTTTGCCGAGAAAATCGAGTGTCCATCCCTCCAACCTTAAGCTACTGAGCAAAACATAGGCTGGAGAGGTCTTTTAGAGCGAGTTTTAGCCATTTTACAGAAACTCGGGCTAATCCGGGCGAACTTGTCGGTTCGTACGAGTTAGTCCAGTTTGTGCAAAGTGATGGTACCGTCCATGTGCTTCCGGATCTGAGATCTTGCTTGACAAACGCCTCGTTCCACTTCATAGTGAACGAAACATACGTCACTTAGTCCGTATTTGTGTAAAAATCAATGTTCTAAAAGGTTTTTCTCAGATCTAACACTTGGCGAATTGAAATCATCAAGATTTCTGTCTTGGGAGCCGAGGCTAAGCCCAAATACACTCGGTTAGTGTAGATCTAAGTGAAAAGAAGAAGTTTTGTAGAAAAAGATGAAGATTTTCATAAACAGAAGAGTTTTGATGAAAACGAAGGTAATCCTTGTGCAAAATCGTTGTAAAACGTTGTTTGCAATAAAACGGGTTGATTCTTACTTGGAAAACAAGGGTTTTCGGTTTTGGGAGCTCTGGAGTGAAGTTAGCAGCAAGGGGAGCACGAATTGAGGTGCTTGGTATTTCTAGGTGAGGAGAAATCAAGTGGGCAGACATCAAGTTCGCCTGAACTTGGCCTCTATCACTTGGTTTGGTCAAGTTTGGGGAAATCTTTTGTTTGTGCACCCCTGGTCAAGTTCGGGCAAACTTGGGGTACCCAACTTCGGCCGAACTTGGCCTGGTGGCTAAGTTTTGTTTTTTATTTGTTGGTTAGGTGCTCGTTTGGCGATTCGGTTTGTATTAGATAGTTACGTTACGCGTTTTAGCGAAGCGTTAAGCGCTGCGTTAATAAAAATGCGATTAGCGATGTTAAGCGAGAACGTTGCGATAGCGAGTATAACCATAAATTATAAGGCACACATAACACATAAATAACATAATATAACATAATTAACCGCAAATTGAGTTTGCATTGAGAGTAGCGAGTATTAAGCGATGTAAATGCGAAAATATGTGATGAATTATGAGTTTTAAAATAATTTAATCCATTTATAATTATTCTCGGAGTACAAAGCGAGTTCGAAACTGAAATAACAGAAAATAACATAATTCGGATAACAATCCAAAAGATCGGGTTGTTACACGTGCGAATTGTGTAATGGTTTTGAAATGAACGAGGTATCAAGCATAAAATCACATATAAATTGAAATAGCATAAAAGAGAGGCTCATAAAACATTGGAATGTTTCGGGTAGAGAAACATCGACTATTCCAAAGTGAATCGAAGATCCTTTCTAGTTAGGGAGACATGCTTTGGCCTAATAGGTAAAATACTCTCATCGAGAAGCGACTAATGGTATTTTATCCTTCCAGTACTACTGTCCCTAATCGATTAGAAAATCGAAACTTTGGCGAAATCGAAAATCGAGGAATGGGACTCAATCGACAAGGTCCCGGTTTCACCCCTAACTTGACGATTTCGTACCCTAAGTGTGGTTGGTACTCGTCGGGTCAAAATATAATTTCAACATTTTGACGAGGTTCCACTAGAATTTGAATTGGAAATTTACCATCAAGATGTGGATTTCACTCCTAACTTGATGACGGAATTTCATGCAAAATCGAATACGCGGAATGAGAGATTTCGCCAAAAATTGTGGGCCATTGGGCCTATCTTGGTGCAAATCATCTCGTTTGCATTACGAGTGTCTTCAAGTTTTCAAAGTGTATTGTGTAAAGTGTCTTAGGAAAGACATTATGTTAGTATTAAGACAAAAAAAGGAAAGAGAGAAGCAAAGTAGGAAGAATAATGTCTTAAGCATGAAACAAGAATGGTCAAAAATAGGGACACTTAAACTATAGACTAGGTTAAACATTGCAATTCTACCTAATTCCCTATAGTTATGGCTCTGGTACCAATCTGTCGCACCCCAACCGATGGCGGAAACATCAAGGCGGGACGAAATAGATTGTTCATTACTCATAACGCTACTTGTGACAATAATTAAATCAAAATCGTTTTCATTTCATGACATCAATTGTCATTACAATACATGGAATCTCAAATAACAATAAACCAAAGACAATTACGACAAGTTGAACATATCATAAATCTACAATCTAGTGATTTCTGGGCGGGGTTTCTAGTCATCCCTACTAGATTTCATACGATCCTCATCTTCAACCTGTAACATGTTTAAAATAAAGTTCAGAGTATACTAGTTTTCATACATACATAGCATAAAAATAAGTTTAAACAATTCCACATGACAAGCTATTGAAACAAGATAAACAATAAAGTTGGCATGTGTTTAACTAATGAAACCAATGATGAAACACAATAAGCTCTTAACGTAACCTCAAGCATACGGGTGGTGCGTCAATCCTATAGGCGCTATATATGTCAAGGATAGGCTTGTACGGAGTTAATGATAAGTCTAGCACAAAACGTATAACCCCAAGTTTAATGTATCAAGTAGTCAAGTATGCAAGCATGTATAAGGAATGTTTGTGTATTAATAATAAGGTTTAAGTGTAAGTTTTCATAGTTTAACATGTTACACCCCAAAAGTGGTAAACGAAAAGGGGGTTCAAGTATACTCATGGTTTTGCAAGCTTTCCGTTTGACAAGTCCGTGAAGGGTTGTTGATTGTTGGTGGAACACCGAGTTATCCTACAAGAGGAAACGTAGGTGTGAGTATTGGATGTTGATGGAAGATTTGGAATTTGAAATAAAGTATAACAAAATACTATACACGAAAATAACCACTAAGGTCTAGCACTCATTTTGACACTATGAGAACCCATTAGGGTTTATATGATTTCATATGTTAACACCTATTAGAATCGCAACGAGGAACTAAACACTTTGGTGACCTAACTTAGTAGCTTGACGAATAACTATTTAGTCATCATCAAGGGTTCGGTTTAAGTATATTATATAGTCCATATACATATATAATATAATTTTAACAATGATGTCATAGAAGTCATGTAGGAGGTAGGAGGTGTAACCATCCATTTAGAACCTCATGTAAAGTTCACCACTACACAAGTTGTCATAGACAACAAGGAGGGTCAAGAACATAAACAAGAATGAAATAATAATATCTAATCTAAGCGAAACATCAAGTGATGTGTGGACTTGTATGTAGGATAGCCCAAGCTATCCAAGTAGTCACACAACTTCAAGTTCAAGACTTGACACCACTTGTGAGTTAAAACTCATACAAAACAGAAAGTTTATGAGGATAAATCCTCTGATTTTGAATGTCACACCCTTTTTTTAAGCCCAACTAACCATACGAATGATTATGAGCATTAGGACATAGGAATGTGTATGAGAAAACTCAGGTTCAAGTAGTTATAAACAAGTTCAAAGTGTCACACCCCAACCAATGGCGGAATCATCGGGGCGCGGCACTAGGCAAACCAGATTGCATCATGAGAAATTCCATAACACTATTCAAGCGACCATATTTAAACGTCAAAATCCCATACTTTCAACATACCACCCTTAAATAACATTACAAAATAATGAGATTCTCATAACACAAATTCCAGTTTAATAGTTTCTAGATTTATTACAAACGATTCTAAAGCAAAGCCTAAACTACGCGTCCAAAGCAAAGTCCTCAACCTGTCACATATGTTAAAATAAAATGTCAATACATTTAAGTAAAGGTGAGCATACAGGTTTGCATACATAATAGATATAAAAGCGTTTAGCATACACCGCATGACATATGAGATAGTTGTGAATGATGTAACTTCTTAGATTCAAGTAAACCAACAAACCGCGATTGAGCGAGGCATGCAAACAAGCGTTCACATCCTAAAATAGAAAATAAATGCAAAATAAAATGTGAGCCTTAACAACCCCGGGCCTCCGGTGGCGGGTCAACCTCTAGTATACTATCATGTTAAGGGTGGCGTACAAGTAATCAAGCAATACATATAATTCAGCAGATTTCACGTATAGTCATGTAATTCAGCAGGCTGCAAATAAGCGTTTGAGAGTCGTGTGATGTGCTTTTGATATACGAACATATGTGACACCCAAAGTGCATTTAAGCGTAAAATGGTTCAAGTATAGTCACTGTGGGTGCGTTTTTAGGAGGGTTTTATGATCTGAGAAAAGTTGTGGAGAGCGCCGGATCAGCCTGTAAATGAACAGAAGTGCATCAGTCTTCCGATTTGCTGAAACGGTTAAGTTTGGAATGGGCTGAAGGCAACTTCGGCCGAACTATGTAAACATACAAGTTCGAGCAAACTTGTGTTGTTTTGCTGGGATCTGAGTCAAGTTCGGTCGAACTTGTAAGTTTCTCAAGGAAACTCGACAAGTTCGGGCGAACTTGAGGGGATTTGTCAATGGAATGACAAGTTCGGCCGAACTTGTGAAGTTTCCTGAGAAACTTTGCAAGTTCGAGCGAACTTGGGGGGGGGGGTTTCTGCTGAAGCTTGGTCAATTATACTCAAGTTCGGCCGAACTTGACTCTCAGAGGGCAAGTTCGAGCGAACTTGACTAGAGTGCTGCACAAAATCAGTTAAATATCGAGCGAACTTGATGTTTTCGGGTCTAAAATCTTGTGCTTTCGCGTCGTTTGCTGAGTAAATCGAGTGTTCATCCCTCCAACCCTGTGCTACTGAGCAAACTTAGGTCAGAGAGGTCTTTTAGCACGGTTTTAGCCGTTTTACAAAAGCGTGGGCTAATCCGGGCGAACTCGTGGTACATTCGGGTTAGTCCGGCTTGTGTAAACCAACATAAATGCCTTGTGCTTCCAGATCTGGGATCTTGAATGATAAATGCTTCGTATCAAAAATGAACAAAACATCACCAAAAGTCCGTATTTTGTGTAAAAATCAAGTCTTCAAAGGTTTTGCTCAGATCTAAACTTAGATCTGAGTGAAAGATAGAAAGTTTATAGAAAAAGATGAAGATTTTCATAAAGAGAAGAGATTTGTTGAAAACCATTGTTAAACATCATTGTAGTTGAAACCGAGTTGATTCTTACTTAGAAAAGAGAGGGTTTCGGGTTTTGGGAGCTCATGGCGAACTTGCAGCAAGTTCAAATGAGAGAATGGAGCTTAGTATTTATAGGTGAAGGCAAAAGTGAGCTGGTGGGAATCAAGTTCGGTCGAACTTGCATGATTTCATGCAAGTTCAGGCGAACTTGCTAGATATTCAAGGAATCTCAGTCAAGTTCAGCCGAACTTGTACATATTTGTACAAGTTCGAGCGAACTTGTGGAAAAACAAAGGGTGAGTTGGCCAGTCAAGTTCGGCCAAACTTGGTAACACCAAGTTCGAGCGAACTTAACCCAAATGTTGGATTTTTCTTTGTTTTTCGTTCGTTTATCGATTGTTCAGCTATGCAATCGAGTTATAAAGTAACGTTAAGCGATTAAGCGATATGTTAAGCGTTATAATTGATATAATAGTGTGATTTAGCAATTCGAGCATGCGAGAGTGATGCGATAGCGAGTGCAATCATAACCATAAACACACATAACACGTAAATAACATAAAACCACATAATTAACTGTGTTTTGCGATGCGATGAGATAAGGGTTGCGATGGTACAAGTGGTTATTGTACAACAACACACTTGGCTATTAAAGTAACATAGTTACTTGTGTTTGCGTTTTAATTAGCGATGCGATTAATAAGCGATTAGATGTGATAATCATTGTAAACAAACATAATTAATTAACATACACTTTCTTATAAACGAATCTCAGAGTACAACGGGAAATAAAAGAAAACAAATTTTAACAACGAAAATTTGGTTTTGTTACAGTCTCCCCTACTTTAAGAAATTTCGTCCCGAAATTTAAGTAGTGGCCGTAACAAAGAGGTGCGGATACTTAGCCTTCATGTCACTTTCCAATTCCCAAGTGAACTCGGCGCCGCATTTGCCTTCCCATCGGACTTTCACAATAGGGATGCGAGAGCACCGCAGTTTCTTAGTTTCTCGGTCCATGATCTCGACAGGCTTTTCCACAAAATGGAGAGTCACGTTGATTTGCAAATCTTTGAGAGGAACGTGGAGATTCTCTTCGGCTAGGCATTTCTTAAGGTTTGAGACATGGAAAGTCGGATGTACGTTGTTGAGTTCCTCCAGTAGTTCGAGTCGGTAGGCCACTTTGTCAATTCTTTCCAGAATCTTAAAGGGACCAACGTATCGTGGCGCTAGCTCTCCTTTCTTGTCGAAGCGGACCACTCCCTTCCAAGGTGCAACCTTTAGGAGAACATGGTCTCCCACTTCGAACTATAGGGGCTTGCGGCGTTTATCGGCGTAACTCTTGATTTGGAGAATCTTGTCCGTCGTTTCTTGAATTAGCTCGGGACGGTGATTTGTGCTTCTCCGACCTCGTGCCATGCAATAGGCGGTCGACATTTTCTTCCATATAATGCCTCAAAAGGAGCCATTTGAATGCTGGTATGATAGCTATTATTCTACGAGAATTCGATTAAAGGTAAATGCGTATCCCAATTACCACTGAAATCTATGATGCACGCACGAAGCATGTCTTCAAAGGTGCGGATCGTGCCCTCAGTCTGACCGTCAGATTGAGGATGAAAAGTGGTACTGAGATCGAGAGTAGTACTGAGAGCGGATTGAAAAGTCTCCCAGAGACGCGAGGTAAAGCGACCGTTACGGTCAGAGATGATGTCACGAGGCGTCCCGTGTCGACAAATGACTTCGTCGGTATAGATTCGTGCTAATCGTTCTACCTTAAAGTCTTCTCGTATAGCAATAAAGTGCGCAGATTTCGTAAGACGATCAACAATAACCCAAATGCTATCGTGACCTGAAGAAGTACGAGGGAGTTTGGTAACGAAGTTCATGGCTATACTCTCCCACTTCCACATCAGAATTTCGGGTTGTTCGAGTAAACTAGAGGGCCTTTGGTGTCTGGCTTTAACTTTCGAACAAGTTAAGCACTTCGAGACGTAAACGGTGATATCCTTTTTCATGCCCGGCCACCAATACTTAGGGAAGGTCCTGGTACATTTTTTGGCTTCGGGATGAATGGAATATCGAGATTTATGAGCTTCGGTCATCAGCAATTCGGGAAGATTATCACGGCTAGGAATCCAAATACGATCGAGATAATAATAGATACCATTAGGTTTAACAACGAGCTGAGTTTCGGCACCACATTTCATTTCTTCTTGCAGGGTATTCTCATTAAAACAAGAAAATTGGGCTGAGCGAATCAAAATTTCAAGATTATTCAAAGCTTGAGAGTCACGAACACTATACACATAGCTTCGTCGACTTAGAGCATCGGCTACGGCATTTGCTTTGCCGGGATAGTGTATCTTGCAATCATAATCGTTGAGAAGTTCAACCCACCGGCGTTGGTGCATATTCAGTTCCTTTTGATCAAAGATATGTTGTAAGCTCTTATGGTCGGTGAAGACCGTACACTTGGTACCGTAAAAGTAGTGTCGTATCTTTAATGCAAAAACAACTGCACCAAGTTCGAGTCGTGGGTTGTGTAGTTCTTCTCGTGGATCTTGAGTTGTCGAGATGCATACGCGATACCCTTGGCTCGTTACATAAGAACACAACCAAGACCTAAGTTAGAGGCATTGAAATAAACAACGAAGTCGTCGTTTCCGTTAGGTAAAGCGAGGACGGGAGCGTTGCATAGTATACGCTTGAGAGTTTGAAAGGCTTCCTCATGTTTGGAATCCCAAACGAAAGGCTTCTCCTTATGAGTTAAAGCAGTAAGCGGAACAACGATTTTTGAAAAGTCGGCAATGAATCGATGGTAGTAACCCGCCAATCCAAGAAATGAACGGATTTCGGATGAATTCTTTGGCGTAATCCAACTCTTAACAGCTTCAATCTTTGAAGGGTCAACGTGAATTCCTTGACTATTAACGATGTGGCCGAGAAATTGGACTTCTTCGAGCCAGAATTCACACTTAGAGAACTTAGCATAAAGGCGATTACCTTGAAGGAGCTCGAGAACTAAACGAAGATGACGCGCATGTTCGGCTCTCGACTTCGAGTAAATGAGGATGTCATCCATAAACACAATGACAAAACGATCTAATAAGGCTTTGCACACACGGTTCATCAAATCCATGAAGACCGCAGGTCATTTGTAAGACCAAAAGGCATGACCACGAATTCGAAATGGCCATAACGAGTACGAAAGGCGGTTTTCAGAATGTCCTATTCCAACACGCACAATTGATGATAGCCGGAACATAAATCGATCTTAGAAAAACAAGTAGCACCTTGAAGCTGATCAAATAAGTCGTCGATACGAGGAAGAGGGTAGCGGTTCTTTATCGTAAGTTTGTTAAGTTCATGATAATCGATGCACATTCGGAACGTCCCATCTTTCTTTTTCACAAAAAGAACGGGTGCGCCCCATGGCGAAGTGCTCAGGCGTATGAAACCTTTATCAAGAAGCTCTTGAAGTTGGCTTGATAGCTCGCGCATTTCAGAGGGTGCGAGGCGATAAGGAGCTTTAGCAACGGGAGTAGCACCGGGGATTAAATCGATATGGAATTCAACATCTCGAGTAGGGGGTAAACTGGGTAAATCGTCGGGAAAAACTTTAGGAAATTCACATACAACAGGAACATCTTTGTAAGTCTTCTTTTCTTTCTCCGGGTTCACGATATGGGCTAGGAAAGCAACACATCGCTTTTGCAAGCATTTGTGTGCTCGAGTACATGACAAAAGCATCAACTTCTCTGAGGGAGTTTCACCGTAAACATGGAGTTGATCACCGTTAGGGAGAGGGAAACGAATCATTTTATCGAAGCAAACAACTTCAGCATGATTCTCATGAAGAAAATCCATTCCTACTATGATATCGAAGCTACCTAACTGCATAGGTATGAGATTAATTGAGAAGAGGTGGTTGTTGAGATCGAGAGTACAACCACGTAGGACGGAGTTAATGGTAACGGTTCTTCTGGTGGCGATTTCAACGTCGAAGGTCTTTGGGAGTTTAGCGCGCTTACGTTTTAAAACTGTGAGTCCCAAATCAACTACAGATCACAGTGGTTTGATTGTAAACACACAAACACCTATTGATTAAGTATTTGAATGTGAAGATATAAGAAAAAATCAAGAATGAAGATGAAGATTCTTGTTTTGATGATAGACACTAGTGTTGTATTAGAATCCCAAATAGTGACAACGATTTAAGCACCTGGATATACGGATTAAGCACAAGAATAATCACAGAAATCACAACACAAGAAATCACCAAAAGTTGCTAGTCCAAGAACCTTGGAGCTAGGGTTTTATTAAGCACATATATATAGTTACTGACCATCCAGTAATTAATAAATATGCTAGAAGATTAATTACGCTGGACAGTACAAACATTACCAAAATTACATTTTTAGTCCCTGAACTATCTAAAGCATTGTAAACAAACATAAACTTATCCAAAACCTAGTTTAGTCTAGTATCAAACAATCTCAAAAGTTCCAACAATATCCCCCCTATATTGTTGCGTACTTGACTGTTCTTCATTTGCTAGCTTCTGGTTCTGGATTTGTTGCATCTTGTTCAGAGGACTGTTCTGGCGGTGCCTCGGTTGTTGGTGGTTGATTAAAAATAGCTTCACTTGTTGGTTGTTGGTCCTCCACAGTGACTTCATATGTGGATGAAGTTGGAGGCGGTGGGACAATGACTTGAGGATCAGATTGTGGTGGAAGGCCTTGAGGGAGAGATGATGAAGGTTGAGTCTCTGCAGCTTTCTTAGTATTCTTTTCTTCACTTGATTTTTCAATTCGGCTAAGAATTTCCATCATTTCGATCTTTCTTTCTCTAGCATGCTCAACTGCTCTCTGAAACAGCATTCCTTCCTCCAGAAAAACATTTCCTACCCCAACGTGAATTTTGTTGCCGTAGAGAACATTCAAGTCTGACAGACAGAACATGAACATCGATCGTGAATCATTCAAATGGGGCTTCCATGGGGTCCAGTAATCTAATGTCTTCGTTTGAGTTGGATCGAATCACGGCCTCACCTGTTTGACCATCATAAAACCATTTCTTGAAGTCTTTGAGTATGACGGGTTGTTCTGGAGGAAGTTTAACCCACATCTGCTAGATTTATAACCCAAGTAATACTGCCTTTTCCGATGAGAGGATCTTTGGTGGTTTTTCATATTCTACGGCGTGGGCGTTGAGGCTTGAAAACGGTGAATCCATGAGCGCACTCTCTCAATATTAATCTTTCGAAATCTCCACCAATGCTGCTGTTGGAGGGATTGATCATGTCGTGCTTGCTCAGTTCTCTGATATCCCATGTGGGTAAACTTTGCATGGCATTTCCGCTGCGTAAATACTAGATCACCCCTCCTCGATGCTTGACAATAAACCACCCTGTTAGATTATCATATTTCTAGCTGATGATTTGATCTGTTACCTCAGTTTTCTCTACCGAGATAACTTGGTAAAAATCTGGTAACTTAGCTCTTTCTTTCTTGAACCATTTAGGATGTTGAGGTGCAAACTCATCACCTCCATCAGACTCATACACAACTTCATCCTCCAGTCCCCACTCTAAAAACTTTTCAGGCATCTCAAGCCTGTCCACCTCTTCTTCATCACTGTCTTCTCCAGGAGTTACTTCTACTGCAGAATCAAGACGCTTCTTTTTCTTTTCAGCAAGCTCTGTCTTGCGTTTTTCCTCTCTTTCTTTGAAGCTATCAAAATTGAAAATTTCATCACTTTAGTATTTTGGTTTTTGATTGGCCGATTTATATAAATCTTGAACTAGCTCGTGCAGCTTTTCCAATCCCTCTTGTTGAAATCTAATAAAGTCGGTTTCTTTGAAACATACAAACTCAGTTCCTTGTTCTTTTTACGTTGCTCCTTTAGTTTTTCACGGAGCAGATTTGTGTCGTTCACTTGATTCTTTAGCAAGCATATTTCCTTGGCGGGAAACTTTCCGATGTCTTTAGAGAGACAATCGAAAAGGTCCTGGAAAGGGCATGGTCTAGATGGAACTCGCGGTGGAGTAGCAGAAGTTGGTTTACTCGGTTTTGGTGGCACATCTTTTGAAGAGCCTTCATCAGCTTTTCGTTTCTTTTGCACGAGGGACTTGCTTGGTCCAGTCTCAGCTGGATCACTGATTAAGCTCTCAACAAAGCGATCCAAATTTTCTTGTTCCTCAGTCACCACTACCAGGGTTTCAGATTCTGTCATTTCTCTTCTCTTTAATCATCGTTCGCGCTTTTAGGCTTCTCTTACTGCATGAATAGCTTGCATTTGTTCTATTTCTTCTTGAGACATTCCAGCTCTAATGCTATCTTCCATCAAACGTTCACCCCCCGAAGTGTCTTTCTTACTTTTCTTTTTGGAAGGTTCTTCTTCAGCTTTCTTCTTTCCTTTGTTTTTCCTTTTTCGAACTAGTGAAGTTTCTTCTACTTCAACTTCAACCTCCTCATCGGCAGCTTGTCTTTCTTGTCGTTCTCTTACCATTCTTACTTCCTCTCTGTATTTGTTGTAGGTGGCCTACACTACAGGTAGTCTTTTGGCTCTATACATGTGATTGTGAAGCATCACCCATTGCTCTGTCTTCAGTTCCGTAAATTGCCTTCCTTTTGGAAATGAAAACATGTATCGGTACCCGTCATGTGGCAGGTCTTTGTGATTGTCATTTATTAGCAGTTGTATGAAACGGGGATACATCGCCCATGGACCTTTGTTGACGTTGTCAACCATGCAGCAAAAAATCAGACCTGAGATATTGAATGGTTGATTTGTACATAGATTAAGCATTGCTACTGACCATTCAAGATTTAAACCATCATATCCTCCTTTCGATGAGCAATACTTACTACAAATGTGTGAAGGATGTATCTCCAATCTCTAGTTAACCCATTCCTCTTTATCTCGTTCTTTCCTCCGAAGTCTCCCTGATAACCCATTCCTCGAAAACCATCGAGAATATCGTCTTTGCTCAACCTTAGAGGATCTCCTGAGGAGTCTCCAAGGCACAGAACCTTTCGAATTCTTTCTTCAGTTACAATGATTTTTTTGTTTTGAACTGTTGAGGTAATTCGTCTGACTTGATTAACAGATGAGACTTTTGCAGACTTCCAGAATTCCTCTATGTGAATATAGTAGATGTCAGGATTTGCTTGAACTGCATAGCTGATCTTGCTTCGGGATAACCAGTCCATCACATCTTCAAAATCTTTTATGGTATCATCAAGCGCCACGGGCTGGTTATGTTTCATGGTTGGATCCCATAACACTTCTTTCACCATTTCTGTAACCATAAAGACGAGCCAAGTGAGATCGGAGAGATATAGATATAAGTTAAGTGTTAGAAATCTTTACACAAAGCAAAACAAATAAAAACGTTGCTATCTATGCCGGGACAGACAATAATTTCACTGGATATTTACGCCAGAAATAATAGCGTAGTTAATTCTTAGTTCGCTGAGTTCTTGATCAGCGTAGAAACTTATCTACGCTGCATTACCGGCGTAATTAATTAATTTCGCCGATTGCTTGAACTCGCGTTCAATACATAACTTCGCTAGTCTCCGATCTTCGAACAAAAACGCTGACATCATATTAATTACGCTATATTCAAGTTAATTTTGCTGAATTCAAGTTAATTTCGCTGAATTCAAATATTCTTCATAAACACTTCAAAAATCCAACAATCAAATCCCTTCAAATCGCACACCGATTCCCTGTTTAGACAAAGCGAAACTTCTTGTGAATGATGACACAATTTAAAACGTAGCTAGCACATAACCATACCGAAATGTATGTCGAATCATTGAAAAAGAAGAATTGGTTTTGTTGATTCAATAGGAATGAAATTACTTGGTTTGTGAGAAGTAAGTTTGATATGGAAACAGTTAAAAAGAAAGGTTTATATACAGAAAATATCTACCAGCGTAATTAATAATTACGTAGGTAAGGTAATTACGCTGCGTTTGAGGATTTTTCCGTGTATTCTTCTAGATTAAGAAAATCAAAACAAATACGCTCGAAAATCTTAAACTTTCTCAAAAATTGTGCCCCTTTTAGGAAAGATGATATTAAAATGTGAAAATTTTGCCATTATGGACCCCGAAATTAATTGGAAGCCTTGTTTGACACTCCGTGACATTCCTGCAAAAGATCATACTGTTAACACTCTGTTAGTCAGATATTTTAGAATTTTGAATGATCGAGGCACAAGAAAAACTGTCAGTATGTTTGTCCACTTAAATCCATGCATCCTTCTTTCAACATGCTTTCGGTTTGCGTTTTATCATGTTGTGCTAATATTGACAAGAATTCAATGGTCCCCACTCCAGCTAGAAGAGTAGAACACTGTGCCCATGAGTCCCACATCAGGACATACCCCCGCGATCAAGGTATGCGTAAATATTCATCATAACGGGTGAGTATGTCGAGTTCATTCGATTGAGAGGTACAAGATCAGCGCAATGGTGAACAGGTATGCACTTTCGTGCAGTCAAAGAGACCAGTTGCAGTCCTGACCAGGGTTAGGCAGATACCTTGTTGTGGTATGATTACATTTGATTTGCTCTTTTTATTTGAGCTTTTTCAATTTAAGGGTTTTGGCCTCTTGGACTCTTTTAGATAGGATATCATAGTCGTGTCTAGGTCTGAATGTTTCTTGATGCAACAGAAGAGCGTCTATGATATCCCCGAACGCTAAACGGGATAAAGACCCGAAATTTCAGACTTTGGCAATCTGTCAACGCAAGATTTAAGACCATTAAGCCATATGCCGCAACGTGTTACCCGCAAGAAGCACAGTATTGTGGGTATCCAGAATTCTTGTGTGATCTTTTTCTTTTGACGCCTAATAACAGTTTACTCGAGAGTGTTGCTGAATCTACTGACACATCGTTGCTTGGTACCCCAATCTTCTTTGCGTAGCATCTTGATTTCTCTTTTTCTATTTCAACAATCAACATAAGTGTTAGCAGTTTTCTATCATTTCTCAAAACAGGTGTCGAACGGAGAGCAGAAGCATTTACTTAATTTTATGGATATTCTTCCCCCCTTAAAATTTTATTTTCGAGTGTCCATTGATGGAAAAGGAAATTTTAAAGTGCAGAAAATCGATTTGCTGGGCACAATTTTACGATACTTAAAGATTTTTTTTTTAAGATAGAGTATATACAATTTGTCAAATCCGCAAAGTTCATTTCCACTCAAGGAAATTAACCATTTCCAACCAGGTTACCAACTAGTTTAAACGAGTTCTATCAAAGGCTTTTGTGAAGATGTCGGCTTTCTGTTGTGTGGTATCCACTGGCACCGCTTGAATGTAACCCTTTTCGTACGCATCTCGAATCGCATGAATATGAATCTCGATGTGTTTAGTTCTCGAGTGATGGATAGGATTCTTCACAATTCCCATACACGCCTCGTTGTCGATGAATATAGGATTCTTCATGAGGTTGATTCCATAATCCAGCAACTGATTTTGTATCCAAAGGACTTGTGAGCAACAACTATAAGCAGTCGTGTATTCAGCTTGAGCAGTAGAGGTGGACACTGTTGTCTGCTTCTTGCTTTGCCACGATATCAGACGATTTCCTAGGAATTGGCAACCACCTGAGACAGATTTCCGATAAACCTTGCAACATGCATGATCACTATCAGAATAAGCAATTAAACCAAAATTACTATCTTTAGGATACCAAAGCCCAACTTTGGGCGTTCCTTTTAGATAGGGGGAAGATTCTTTTGACAGCTATCTCATGAGATTCTTTGGGATTCGTCTGAAAGCGTGCACAGATGCAGACTGACCACATAATGTCAGGCCTACTTGTTGTTAAGTACATCAAGGAGCCTATCATTGAACGGTAGAAGGACTTATTCACCGGCTTTCCTTGAGGATTGAGAGTAAGTTCAGTTTGAGGGGTAGACGGAGTACTTGAGTCTTGCAGTCAGACAAGTTGTACTTGGCAAGTATATCTCTGATATATTTAGGTTGATGAATTAGAATCCTGTCCTTTCTCTGTTTCACTTCCAATCCTAAGAAAAAGGTGAGTTCACCCATCATACTCATTTCGAACTTTGCTTTCATAACCTTCTCGAACTCCTTGTATAACGCTTCATCGGTTGACCCAAAAATGATATCGTCTACATAAATTTGAACCAGCATCACATTATCTCCTATCCTTTTGTGAAGAGAGTCATGTCAATTTTTCCTCTAGTGTAGCCACATTCCAGAAGATAGGTTGACAACGTCTCGTACCATGCTCGAGGAGCTTGGTGAAGACCATAGAGAGCTTTGTCTAGCTTGTAGTATTGTTTGGGAAAGTGTGGATCTTCGAAGCCAGGAGGCTAACAGACATACACTTCTTCCTTAATATCTCCTTACAGAAATGCACTTTTCACGTCCATTTGAAACACCTTGAAGTCATTGTATGATGCATATGCCAAGAATATTCTGATAGCTTCCAAACGTGCAGCAGGTGCGAAAACTTCTTCGTAATCAATCCCTTCTTCTTGTCGGAACCCCTGGACAACCAATCTTGCTTTGTTCTTAGTAACCACCCCACGGTCATCCATCTTGTTACGAAATACCCACTTTGTTCCAATCGGAAACTTTCCTTCAGGTAGATCAACTAGTTCCCACACTTTAAGTTTCCGGAACTGAGATAATTCTTCCTGCATCGCTTACACCCAGCTATAGTCTTGAATTGCTTCTTCTATGTCGTGAGGCACTGATTGCGAGTGGAAGGCGGCATACAATCCTTTGTTAATGACATAAGTTTGGCCACGAGTTCGTACACCATCTTCCACTTGACCAATAACATTCTCAAGTAGATGATTACGATTTGTCTTGTATCATGCATTGATGTGGGTTTCAATTTGCTGTGGTAGATTTTTTAAGTGTTCATCGACGTAAATGATTGGTAATCCATCTTCCTGAGTTGGTTCATTCACGTTCATTTGTGAAGAAGAGGCATCATTTGCAGATGCATTCTCACTCGAAGTGTCACCATTTGTTTCTTCCACGGGAAGAATAGGATCGGCAGAGAAGGGAGTGAAACGAGTGGTAAAAGGAGTGAAACCAATATCTGATGAATCAAACAGTGGTTCTACAAGAGTGGTTTCTGTAGGTTCGGGAATAAGTTCTGGAATGTCAAAGGTGTTGAATATGATATCTACATCATAGAACCAATCAGGAGAGTTTCCAGTGTTGGTGTAATTTCCTTCTTGAAAATCTATGTAGTAAGACTCAACCACCATTTTGATTAGTTTGTTATAGACATGATATGCCTTTTGAGTAGATGAATAACCCATGAAATAGCACACATCACCGACTGCTTCGAACTTGATAAGATTGTCTTCAGTGTTGAGGAGTGTACACGAGCAACCAAACGGTCTAAAGAAATCTATCAGAGGCTTTCTCTTGAAAAGAAGATCGTATGATGTTTTTCCATGAGGTTTGACGACGAGAACTCGATTTAAGACACAGCATGTTGTGTTCACTACCTCTGCCCATAAGATGATTGGAAGCTTTGAGTCTACCAGCATAGTTCTAGCAGCTTCGATAAGTGTCTTGTTTTTGCGTTCAGCTACACCATTTTACTAAGGAGTTCTTGCTGCACTGTACTGAAGTCGAATCCCTTTTTCTTCACAGAATGAGATCACCGATTGATTCTTGAATTCTGATCCGTTATCACTTCTAATTGATTTGACCTTCGGTTTGATGACATTCTCGATCATAGGAATAAATGTCTGAATAATAGATCCTGTTTCGCTCTTTGCTTCAAGAAAGTAAACCCATGAAAAGCGAGAAAATTCATCTGTAATCACCAAGCAATAAGATCTTTTTGCTAAACTTTTAACACTAATAGGACCGAAACGATCCATGTGCAGCAATTGCAATTGTGCTGTGATAGAATTCACTGCTTTGGATTTGTGTGGCCTTTTTTGTTGCTTGCCTTGGGCGCATGCAATACATTTTTCAGAAAAAGGAAATTCTTTTAAAGGTAAACCTCTTATGAGATTTAATTTTGAAAGTTTGTTCATATTTTTAAACTTTACATGTCGTAGGCGCCTGTGCCAAAGCAATGATTCTGATTCCAAGGCTTTAGAAATTAAGCAAGTTATTTTCTCATTTGTTTTGGCATTCTTCATATTGAGCACGTAGGTGTTGTTTTGGCGAGGAGCAGTTCGCATGATCATTTCAGCGGGAACTGTGTATTCTGGCTTGAGAAAGAGACATTCCACGTCATTGAAAAGAACTGAAATTCCTTTATCACAGACTTGTGATAAACTCATAAGATTGTAACACAACTCTGGAACATAGTTCATGTTTTCCAAGGTAAGAGCCTCTAACACAGCATCCCCTATACCGACAATCTTTCCACCCTTTTCATCTCCTGCAAATGATACGAAGTCACCGTCGATGAATCGGAAATTCTTTAACAGCTCCTTCAATCCCGTCATATGCCTTGAGCATCCGCTATACACGCGCCAAATGTACTCCATGAGCATTCGGAGCCATTTTTGCAATTTATTCTATAATACAACAACTGACAAAAATATATACAGTTAGTTAGATATCAGAACCCGAACTTGTTTTAATTTTGGTCTATCATGATTTTGAATATTTTGATCTTCTTTTCTTTTCCAAAAACAAGATGAATTAACTAAACTCTTTACTGATTTCGTAAAACTATCAAATTGCTCTGTGAAGTTTTTGACAAAATTTGTTTTTGGTTCAGGAAAATTCTTGTTTGCAATGTTTTGCTGTATGTCCTAAATGACCACAACGAAAACATTTCATGCAACGTCGTTTCTTTCGTTTCAAGGATGAGGCGTTTGAAGATGATGTATGTGATGAGTTTCTTGAGTTGCGAGAATCTTTGCTTGTTTTGTCGATGCTTGATTTTATCATTTTCTTCAGTTTCTTGTCGATCCGACTCTCATCTTCAATGCATTCATCTTCTGACTCGTATTCTGATGAGTATGATTCTAGATTCAAACTTGAGTCATCTAATCTTTGATCATCACTTGAGTCTTCTTCACTGCTACTTTCTTGACTTGAGTCTTGATGATCTTTTGATACACCTGCACATGATGGAACAAACTCGGGAATTTCCTTAGTAAGGAATTTCCCGAATCTGTTATTCTTCAATTCTGGAACAAACATGGGTGAATCACGAGCAACATTTTCATCACAAAGACAGAATTCAAGTTCATGCATTCAACCACTACATTCTCGTGGCTTTGGGTCAAAGGTTTAGGCTTGCGCCTATTACAGTCATCCCAAATATTTAGACTAGGTTTAATACAGTCATCCATCCTAGTTAAATTATTACATTCATCCTGAATAGATTTGTCTTTTGTTTTTCCACAATTCCAGGCAAACCAGTTAAGTGTAGTATAACTGTCGCCTGAATATCCTATCCATATTTTTGTGCCTTCAGCATCCTCATCGCACACATCTCCTTTACACTCATTTGCATCTGCATTACTCATAGAAACATTAATATTTTTATCAATCAAGTAATCGACACTTTGAGAAATTAAGTCAGGTTTATCAATTAAATCATTTTCAGGATGAGGAGTTGGCATTGGTACATAGTTCTTGCTATGGGGAGGTGGAAATATTTTTCTTTCATTTCCAAGCTTATCTTTGTACCCAATGCCATCTTTCACATATGTTGGTCGTTGGATATTCTTTATATCAACCAGTGCCTTTTTGCTAACATTCCATTTATCAATGGTGAGTTGCAATTTAATGTTTTTGATTTCCGAATTTTCTAAACGTTTAGCTTGATCATTAATAATCAAATCCATTTTAAAAAGCAACTCCTTTAAAGACTGCATTTCAGTTAAAGTTGAATTCAACTTTCTCTGATATGCAGCTTCGTTCAGTTGCATTTCTTTATTTACTCGTAAAACCATTTCTTTTTCTCTAATAAGGTCACGGTTGATTGATTTGTAGTGAGCCACGACGTTCATACACCGCTTTAAACACAGTTTTGCTTTGAACTCGTATGGAATGCTATTTACCAGTTCCTTATCCTCTTTCTCTTTTGCCGACTCAGTCTTCATTGTAGATGCATACGCCTCACCATCTTGCTTCTTTTCTACTTTTCCATCCTCTGGAGTTTCCTTTTTAGCTTCATAATTTGATGGATTAGCAATGCTTTTCAGCCCCTTGTCAACAGAATTTTCTTTTGGGATTCCTACAACTTTGTTTTGAACGCATTTCATGGGAGCAGCTGCTGATTCATTCGTTATCTTGGTTGCGGAGACCTGAACTGATGCTTTTGGTTCTGTTGAGATTTTAGCCATCAGTGCTTTGTTTACTTCCTCTTTTGTCTCAGCTATCTCGTTTGTCCAATCATAATCTTCCACAACTAGAGCCTTTGGAGCATTGTCGGTAGCATTTGGGTTTCCTTCAATGGCAATCGCCCTTCGAACAGGAGCAATTTCAGCATTATCCTTCTTTAACAGAGAAAAAACTCTCTTGAAGTGACCAAGGTCCTTGCAATTGTAACAACGTAGCTTTGATTTGTCAAATCCAGCTTTGCCGAGAGACATTTTTTCCCTGTTTTCTCCTGGAACTTTTTCAAGCGAAGAGTGATCATAGCCATTTGCCATTTTAAGTCCATCTCTTCCATGTCATCTGGATCCACCTGGTACATATCTTCAGCAGTGAGATAGTCTCGCTTCAATTCCCCGAACATAAGAGCTTCATAACTGCTTATGAAGGTATTGAACAAAGCAACATGTTCAGTTGATATTTTGAGTGCTTGAGCATCCGCGACCACAGAGGATTTAGACTGTGAAGATGTAGCAGAGTTTGCGGAAGCATTGTTGTAGGATGAATGAGCACTTTGAGAGCCTGAACCTCCTGATCTTGCTGGTGCAAGAAAAGCCATGTTCTTGGACATAATGACAACAACTGATTTTTGACTAGATTGATTCATTTCTCTCTTGATGACGTCCATTTCAAATGCCTTCAGAGTGTTAATCAGATCTGAAAGAGTGACGGGGGTTGTACTATGCAAGAAGGTCCTTTTGATCATCATGCATTGCAAGCTCCATTCTTTAGGAAGTGAGTCAAAGAGTTTTTATTATGAAGTTGACAGATTCCAACTTTCTTCATCTTGTAGCCCTTAGGTTATGTCAATAGGTTTCCCTTGATCTTCAACGTACAAATCTTTAGCACAATCTCTTTTGTTGTCAATCAAATCTTATTTCCTTGGTTCAATATCCAACCAATCATAGCCTACATTATCTTCTGTTTTGTCTTGTCTTCAATCCTTGGATTGTCCGGGCTCAATAATCAACCATTTCATGCTGAAGGTGTAACTCTTTCGACCGGTGACTATCTTTATAATCACGAATAGTGTCACGGAGCAGCAGAGCAGGGGTATCATGTTCAAGAATCATGATGTCTGCTAATCCCTTTATCCTTTCAATGTAGTGGCTATCAGTTCCGTTTCAATCGGCCGGGACATTCAAACTTACTTAGAGACTTCGATAAATTTGTTCAAACTTGACAGTTTGGTTAATTCGTGGTTAACAGAATTGATGGATTAACTCAAAGCTGATCCTTTTACTTAGTTGGCCTGTGCGAGTTCCGTTTCAGTGCTTTGTGAAGTGGCAATTTCTAAATTCGCTAAATAATCAACACTAAACAGGTTGTTAAGTTCACCAATCACCGTATAAGGTCAACTGAGGATCCTGATTATGTTCGAGAGTCGCCTTTGTAATTAAATTCCCCTGACATAGTTTTAAGACAAATCACCTATAAGCACTGAGGGTTCCACGGCTCGATATTTTGATTAATTCGCGATAGTGTTTCACAGAAAATGACAACACTATCTGGGTATTTGTATTACGCGACCTTTAAAGACAAATTCTTAAATTCTACGCCAGATTTAAAGTTATCTACGCTATCTTAAAGTTTAAATACGCCCAGCAGGGTTTCAACACGAACAAAAACCCTCTAATCACCCAAAAACGACTCAAAATTCATGATTCTTTGTACCAAAATGACCCAAATGTTTGTCTAAACACTGATTAACAACAACCCAACAATTAATCACACCAAATCAATTCATTTTAAGCCCAAAAATTTGAAAAACCATGAAACTTTGAAAAACCTTTGAAAATTTTTCAAAACTTGAAAAATCTCAACAAAAATCAAACAATCAAGAGCACAAAGGCTCTGATACCAAATTGTGAGTCCCAAATCAACTACAGATCACAGTGGTTTGATTGTAAACACACAAACACCTATTGATTAAGTGTTTGAATGTGAAGATATAAGAAAAACTCAAGAATGAAGATGAAGATTCTTGTTTTGATGATAGACACTAGTGTTGTATTAGAATCCCAAATAGTGACAACGATTTAAGCACCTGGATATACGGATTAAGCACAAGAACAATCACAGAAATCACAACACAAGAAATCACCAAAAGTTGCTAGTCCAAGAACCTTGGAGCTAGGGTTTTAATTAAGCACATATATATAGTTACTGACCATCCACCGTAATTAATAAATACGCTAGAAGATTAATTACGCTGGACAATACAAACATTACCAAAATTACATTTTTTGTCCCTGAACTATCAAAAGCATTGTAAACAAACATAAACTTATCCAAAACCTAGGTTAGTCTAGTATCAAACGATCTCAAAAGTTCCAACAAAAACCTTTTCGAATTCTAATGATACAAAACAATTATCGGCACCAGTATCAAATAAACATGAAGTATAAATACCATTAACAAGGAACGTACCATTGACAACATTGTTGTCATTCTGAGCCTGGCGATGATTGAGGTTAAAGGCTTGTCCACGTGCAGCCTGTTGTTGCTGCTGAGGCTGTGGCTGTGGCTGCTGCTGCTGCGGCTCTTGTTTGACGGCACGGTTTGGGCAGGCGTTGCTGAAGTGGTTCGGGTCACCGCAAGTGTAACAAGCGCGGTCCTGAATTGCTGGTGCTGGCGGTGCTTGGTTGACGAGAGCAGCATTAATAGGAGCTGGCGGAGCTGCGAGAGCAGGAGGAGCTTGCTGGCGAGGACCAGTACGGCAATGCACCGTGAAATGACCATAATATTGTAGTTAGTGCAGAAGCGAAAGTTTTCTCCGACCGCGTGATGATATGTGCACTTAGGGCACAGTGGGTGAGGTCCTGTGTACGCACGCTTAGCAGCTGGTGAATTTGGAGTAGCGGCTTGGCGATGCTGAGAGTTTGGAGTGGGGACCATCGCGTAGTTCTTGGTCTTTCCCTTGCGCTTACGATTCTGGTTGCTTGCTTTGGGGACTTGAGGTGGAGTAGTATCGATGCTTGGCTCAATAGGTTGGCTGAGATTCTTGGTCGAGTTCTTGAAATAACAAGCTTGGACTCGTTTATTGATTTCTGCTGCTAGGTCTCCTCAATAGTAGCAGGGCGTGCAGCTTGCACAAAGTCAGCAACACATTCTGGCAGAGCATTGAGATACTTCTTGATTGCCTTTTCAGTAGTATCCACTTGACTTGGGCAGATAAGGCTGAGTTGTTTGAAGCGGGCGGTAAGTCCAGCATTGTCACCACCACTCTGCTTGATACCCCAAAACTCATTTTCCAACTTCTGGATTTCGTGAGGTGGACAGAACTCTTTGATCATTATCTCCTTAAGTTCTTCCCACGCGAGAGAGTAGGCTTCGTCATTGCCGCGCCTGTTGCGCACGGCGATCCAGTCAAGTGCCCTCGACTGAAAGACTCCAGTGGCGTTAACAGTGCGGAGATTCTCAGGGCATCCGCTTTGTCTGAAGGTGACTTCAATTGAATCGAACCAATGAAAAAACTTGGTTGGTCCGTCTTCGCCAGTGAATGCTGCAGGACCGCAGGCTTTAAACTGCTTGAAGTTGAGTCGGGATTTCGGAGCATCTCCCTTAGAGTCAACTGAAGAGTTGCTACTGACCGCTTGAATTTCACTGACAATTTGCGGGATCACCTTAGCCATTTCCTTGGCTACGAGAGAGGCGATGCGTTTGTCAGCGTTGTTGCGCTGAGCGGTGCGGCGAGTGTGAGACCCCATTGATGCCATCTACATAAGGATTTAGATTAGATGAGATTCGATTATAATAAAGTTATGTTTATAATATTTATTACTATTACCCATACAAGGCACAAAACACGTAAACACATATCCACATAAGCACATAAACACGTAAGCACATAAGCACGTAAGCACATAAGACTCATCCGTGGACTCCAACTCTTATTCGAATATGCATAGCGCGTATGAGATGCGAGATATAAGCATAATAAGCGATATATATTATAGCGAGTTAAGCGAGTAATACCGCGTATGAGAACATTCGCGTAAGCGGGTTGAGCGTTTTAGTTTGGTTGGTGCATTATATAGCGTTTTAGATTACGAGAGCTGTGCGAGTTGTGCGTATAATCGATGGAGCGTAAAAAGCGATAAAACGAGAAATCGATAATACGAGAAATGAATAAGGCGAGGAATCGAATAAGCGGAAATTATCAAAATTTAAACACATAAGTAATGATAAACTCAATGATGCGTAAATCGACGATATAGGCTTAAATCAATTGGGAGTGTCCTGGGTTTTGAGACGTTGACTTCCCAAAGTGGTTCGACCATCCTTTACGCGTAGGCTTAATCATTCGCGTAAGCAGGTTGAACGTTTTAGTTTGGTTGGTGCATTATTTAGCGTTTTAGATTACGAGAGTTGTGCGAGTTGTGCATATATTCGATGGAGCGTAAAAAGCGATAAAACGAGAAATGGATAATACGAGAAATAAATAAGGCGAGGAATCGAATAAGCGGAAATTATCAAAATTTAAACACATAAGTAATGATAAACCCGATGATGCGTAAATCGACGATATAAGCTTAAATCAATTGGGAGTGTCCTGGGTTTTGAGACGTTGACTTCCCAAAGTGGTTCGACCATCCTTTGAACTTGGACCCACGTTTTGGCCTAATAGATAGATGCTCTTATCGCGAGCGGCTAACGGCATTATCCTTCCGGTTCCTACGTCTTCCAAATCATCGGAATAATCGAAACTTCGGTGAGATTGAAAATCGAAGAGCGGAACTAGTTATTAAGATGCGGGTTTCACCCCTAACTTAACAACTTCATTCCTAGTTGTAGTTGTGCTCACTGATCAAATCGGGAGTTTCCACTAGATAGAAATGGAGATTTTCGTCGAGGTTCGGATATCACTCCTAACTAAATGAAGGTATCTCGTGCGATAGAGTATGCGCGGAGTGAATGATCTCGTCGAGAGTTCTTGGTTTTCACACCTAATCTCAACTTGATCACTCATTTTGTGTGATATGAGCGTTTCCAAGCGTGTATATTGTGTATGCCTTAGGAAAGGCGCATAAGCATTTATGGCAAGTAGTTTAAGCATTTAAGCCAAAGAGTGGTCAAATTGGGTACTTAGACTGTAGACTAGGTCGAACATGGCAATTCTACCTAATTCCCTACAGTTATGGCTCTGATACCAATATGTCACACCCCAACCGATGGCGGAATCATCGGGGCGCGGCACTAGGCGAACCAGATTGCATCATGAGAAATTCCATAACACTATTCAAGCGACCATATTTAAACGTCAAAATCCCATACTTACAACATACAATCCTTAAATAACATTACAAAATAACAAGATTTTCATAACACAAATTCCAGTTTAATAGTTTCTAGATTTATTACAAACGATTCTAAAGCAAAGCCTAAACTATGCGTCCAAAGCAAAGTCCTCAACCTGCCACATATGTTAAAATAAAACGCCAATACATTCAAGTAAAGGTGAGCATACATGTTTGCATACATAATAGATATAAAAGCGTTTAGCATGACATACGTGATAATTGTGAATGATATAACTACTTAGATTCAAGTAAACCAACAAACCGCGATTGAGCGAGGCATACAAACAAGAGTTCACATCCTAAAATCGAAAATAAATGCGAAATAAAATGTGAGCCTTAACAACCCCGGGCCTCTGGGTGGCGGGTCAACCTCTAGTATACTATCATGTTTAGGGTGGCGTACAAGCAATCAAGCAATACATACAATTCAGCAGATTTCACGTATAGTCATGTAATTCAGCGGGTTGCGAATAAGCGTTTGAGAGTCGTGTGATGTGCTTTTGATATACGAACATATGTGACACCTAAAGTGCATTTAAGCGTAAAAGGGTTCAAGTATACTCACTGTGGGTGCGTTTTTCGGAGAGTTTTATGATCTGAGAAGAGTTGCGGAGAGCGCCGGATCAGCCTGTAAACAAACAGAAGTGCATCAGTTTTCCGATTTGCTGAAACGGTTAAATTTGGAATGGGTAGAAGGCAAGTTCGGCCGAACTTGTATGTAAACATACAAGTTCAAGCGAACTTGTGTTGTTTTGCTGGGATCTAAGTCAAGTTCGGTCAAACTTGCAAGTTTCTCAAGGAAACTCAACAAATTTGGGCGAACTGAGGGGATTTTCAATGGAATGACAAGTTCGGCCAAACTTGTGAAGTTTCCTGAGAAACATTGCAAGTTCGAGCGAACTTGGGGGGGTTCTGCTGAAGCTTGGTCAATTATACTCAAGTTCAGCCGAACTTGACCATCAGAAGGCAAGTTCGAGCGAACTTGACTAGAGTGCTGCACAAAATCAGTTAAATCTCGAGCGAACTTGATGTTTTCGGGTCCAAAATCTTCCTATTTCACGTCGTTTGCTGAGTAAATCGAGTGTTCATCCTTCCAACCCTGTGCTACTGAGCAAACTTAGCTCGGAGAGGTCTTTTAGAGCGGTTTCAGCCGTTTTACAAAAGCGTGGGCAAATCCGGCGAACTCGTGGTTCGTTCGGGTTAGTCCGGCTTGTGTAAACCAACATAAATGTCCTTGTGCTTCAAGATCTGGGATCTTGAATGATAAATGCTTCGTTCCGTATCAAAAAATGAACAAAAATCACCAAAAGTCCGTATTTTGTGTAAAAATCAAGTCTTCAAAGGTTTTCCTCGGATCTAAACTTAGATCTGAGTGAAAGACAGAAAGTTTATGGAAAAAGATGAAGATTTTCGTTAACAGAAGAGATTTATTGAAAACGAAGGCAGAGCCTTGTGCAAAATCGTTGTAAACTGTTGTTGAACATTGTTGTAGTTGAAATCGGGTTGATTCTTACTTAGAAAACAGAGGGTTTCGGGTTTTGGGAGCTCTGGGCGAACTTGCAGCAAGTTCAAATGAGAGAATGGAGCTGAGTATTTATAGGTGAAGGCAAAAGTGAGTTGGTGAGAGTCAAGTTTGGTCGAACTTGCATGATTTCATGTAAGTTCGGGCGAACTTTCTAGATATTCAAGGAATCTCAGTCAAGTTCGGTCGTACTTGTACATATTTGTACAAGTTCGAGCGAACTTGTGGAAAAACAAAGGGTGAGTTGGCCAGTCAAGTTCGACCGAACTTGGTAACACCAAGTTCGACCGAACTTGGCCCAAATGTTGGGTTTTTCTTTGTTTTTTGTTCGTTTATCGATTGTTCAGCGATTCAATCGAGTTATAAAGTAACGTTAAGCGATTAAGCGATATGTTAAGCGTTATAATTGATATAATAGTTTAGCGATTCGATCGTGCGAGAGCGATGCGAGAGCGATGCGATAGCGAGTGCAATCATAACCATAAACACACATAACACGTAAATAACATAAAACCACATAATTAACTGCGTTTTGCGATGCGATGAGATAAGCGGTGCGATGGCGCAAGTGGTTATTGTACAACAACACACTTCGCTATTAAAGTAACATAGTTACTTGTGTTTGCGTTTTAATTAGCGATGTGATTAATAAGCGATTAGATGCGATAATCATTGTAAACAAACATAATTAATTAACATACACTTTCTTATAAATGAATCTCGGAGTACAACAGGAAATAAAAGAAAACAAATTTTAACAACGAAAATTTGGAGTTGTTACACAAAGTACATCAGAAAGTTTAGTCCACTTTGGAGCCTTTTTGGTGAATTCCCATGTCTGGATTTGCCATGGCAAACCTGTGGGATCATACCTTAGGTTAATCCAAGTGTTTTGAAAGAAGAATCAAAGGAAAAGACCAAGAAATGAGCAAGTTATACTCACTTTTGCAAAGTATGACGAATCTGCCAAGTTCTTGAGATGTCAGTTGATTTGATGTGTTTGAGAGTGATTAGAGAGTGTTTGCAAAGTGAAAAATGCTTGAAAGGGGCTTGGTATTTATAGGGGATGAATTAGGGTTGGTTGGAAGGTGTTTTAATGGGGTTTGGAGGCCATTGGGTGAGAAAAGGGTGTGTGGATTCATGCATATTCGCGGCTGTTTGAAGTTTCTGCCCGCCAGACCCCCTTACGGACCGTAAGGGGGGAACCATACAGTCCGCAAGGCCTGGGCTGAAAACACAAACTTTTATTTTTTTTATTTTGTTGATTAGGGCCTTGTCCAAATGTGATGTATTAAGTATCTTTGCATTATTTTAGGATGCTCAAGTATAAGAAACATATTCCAAGGATTGCACAAGTAAAAAATGAATATGATTAAGTATAAGAATTGCGTATAAATTTTGTATGAAGCATGTATGTGACGTATTTATGAATCTATCAAATGTTTCCAAGAATAACGAATCAAGTATTATTTGTATAATGTATGAATGTATGTAACACGAATTGAAATAAAATACGAATTTCATTATGATCCAAGTCTCGGATTTTACAAAGCTTACAAAGAAAGAACTAATACAAGATTACAAAGTTTCCAAAAATAGAATTACAAGAGATGCTTTCTAATTATGGAAAGTACGAAAAAACAAGGCGTTACACTGGGCTACCTAGGTGGGTCTGCTTCGTTTTGCGTGTCGTGTCTCGATTTGCATGTCCGGTTCTTTGTTTCAGCTTGGTTTGGGGTGTTTTGGAGAGTTGTTACACTAAAGTTGCTAAATCGATTCATAATCGAAAGTCAAAGCAGATGTTCAAACTTCGTGACTTTCGGTTGCGAACCGACACTAAGACTGAGATTGAAGGGCTGAACATGTTTACACATGTTCTATTATTTATTACCAAGTTATTTTAGGTGTCAAAACATTTTTATAACATGTATAAACTCAGATTATGAGTTTTAATAAAATCTGACCCGTTTGACTTTTAATGCTTAAACGTTGACCCGTCAATAGGTCTAGTAAATGTGATCTTTAAGAGGTGCCCTTTTGAGAGATTAGCACCTACCTAATTACGATCACTTAGCCACGTTCGATTTGAACAATGGCTGGACCATAATGGTCTTAACCAAAAGTCAAAGCGTTATTACGATAACGCTTGGCTTTTGGCTTTAAAGCCTAACAAAATGAAATGAGCAGGGATGGAACACTTACATGTGATCCAAAGAAGGGCTAGAACTCAATTGGGATGCTTCTTAGCTCAGGAACTTCCACTTAGAGTAGTAGAGGAGAAAGATAAGAAATGAGCAAGGAAAATGGTTCATGAGGGTGGCTATTTATAGTTGAAGATGATGCTCAAGATCAATACAAGTGTTTTGGCATGTTTCCAGGTGCTAGCAAGTGTCCAAGGAGGTGTCACAAGCTGCATAAGTGTGGCAATTCGCGGGCAAAGGTGGCAACACAACAGGTACTGTAAGCAAGCAAAAAAAAGGGTGTTGCCGAAAGGAGCTTACGGACCGCAAGGCTAGGTCCTTACGCTCCGTAACAAATTCAAAACCAGGGGTGCGCATGAAGACTTAAGGACCATAAGCCTTAACCCTTACCGTCCGTAAGGGACTGCTAGAGGCAGTTTGTTTGGCAGCACGTAAGGATTATACCTTACAGTCCGTAAAGGTCACTCAGAGGCCAAAAATTGGCATGTTGACACCTTTGGCCCTCGTACTTTATTTGACGTTGTTCAGAGGTTCATTATAAAACATGACGACAGTACCAGTCCTTTATATATCGGGCATCATTCAAAGGTCTTCCAAAAGACATACGGACATAAGATTTTTCCTTTGATTAAATTCAATTGTCGTTCAGTGGTCAAATGACATGTTGACAAAATCGTTCCCTCTCATCCAACACGTGGCATACGATGATTAGCGGGACACGTGTCGGTATATTATTGGATACAAAATTTACGAGGTGTTACACCGATTCAGGTAATTCAAAAGCCCTATCCTATTATTTTTCCGAGCTCTATAAAACCCCTCTATTCCATGATAAATGGCTTAATCTATACGGATTTTAAATCCCCAATTTCTAGGGTTCTTATATGATAAAAATTAGAGCTTTTGATCTTAGACATGCTTTTTGATTAAATTGACCATATGGTTTTATTCCTCATCATATTAGATTAGTTTAGTGAAATTTTGGGCATTCTTAGGATTCGTTTGAATATGTTATGAATTTTTATTGCAAAGTATATATAAAGAGGAATTAAATAAAATATGAAGACAACAAAACTAGATATCATGAATCTCATCATTTTCTGATTTTTATGATAGGCTCAAGATTTAGGGTTGATTAAACGTTATATTGTAGAAATTTCTACTTAATTAGTATTATCTCTATCCAAACTTTCGTGTAAACACACTGGATCCTGCACCTAGAATAGTCTTTTGGAAACCCATATTATTATTAGAATCAAATTAATACAAACAAACTAAAAAAATTAAAAACGAGATATAAAGCATAAAAACCCCTGAAGGGGTATGGTCCCAAAAACCTTGCGCCAATCAAGGAAACCATACCCATTAATAACTACTAAGGTGATTTCGCGCAGACTTCTTTGCAAAAATGAGATTTATTAGAACTTTGCGCCAAATATCCAAGAGAGGAAAGGATCATATAACTACCTTGCGCGGGCTCACGCAAGGTTCAAAGTTAAAAGCCTGAACATTTAACCTTGAACAATCTCGTTTGATAATGCTTCATGCACAAACCCTGCACGGATATTTATATCAAAGCAAGTATCCACCAAACGTTGCGCTGAACAGCAAGGAGAAGGAAGAAGATCAGTTAACTAACTTGCGCTTCTCGCGCAAGGAAAAAGTTAATCCTGAGAAACTCTCCCTTAGCAAAATCCTTGACTTTGTACAGAAGCAAAGGGAATCTTTTCTGTTGTAACATAATGTACACGTGGCGAACAACAGATGGGTAACAGCTGTGAAATCTTCTAGAAGCCACTAACACCCAATCGTGCAAGCATCTTTCGGTTATAACTAATTTCCACATGGCAGCATCTGGACGGCTGAGGAAGGTCACGGTGATGGCATGCTCACATTTATAAAATGCAGTGATCTCATGTTGACACGTGGCACCTCTCTAACCGCTGATGAGCTCACGATCCGTGTGCAATAGCGGATTGCCACAAACATTAACGGAATAGCAGAAGATTCCCTTAAGGTTAACAAACTCTTCTTTTGGCGCCAAACACTGGCTATAAATAAGTGACTTGGAGTTCAAGGAAAGGTATTCACTCTCAACTACTCTCTCTCTTACAATACTTTACTTCCGACTACCTGTACTTATTCTCACGCCGGTGGGTGGTCACGGAGAGAACCCCCCTTCTCCCCGTGGCGAGCTAACGGCGTTCTGTTTTGCAGGATCAACCGGAATATTGTTTCATCCTTCTTCATCGTGAAACCAAACGAAGGGTTAACCCTTTTATGCAGAGCCCATTCGATAGAGCTACTTAGATTCCGGTCTACTTGATCTAGGGTTTCTTCATTGGCGCCCACCGATTTCAATTCTTTTTCTCATATTTCGTTTCGTTTCACCTAGATCTGCAGCATCATGGCAGATGGATCATCTTTTCAAGGTCCTCGATCGGAGATTTGACGCGTCGTTGTCGGACCTCAGATCAACGGAAAAATAGTTGAGGATTCTTCCGGCGAAGCTAATGCTCAGTATGATCCTAATCATGCGAGTATTCTAGTAATGCCGGCGGCTCCTCAGGTTGATGTTATGTTGATTTGACCACCTGGAGAGACTCCATTATCGTGGTTAATCAAATCTCAAGCGGCTCTAAACGCTATGTATGCTCAGTTATGTGCCCAAACCGGAACTCCAGCTTTTCAAGCTCCGGTTAATGCTCCTCATGTCCGTGCTTCGCCGGCACCTCGAGTTTTGAGTTATAATACTCAAAGTCATGCTCGTTCTCCTTCGTACATGCCTGAAGATGGAACAGAAATGTATTCTAAAACCAGGAATGAACCTGTTCATTCTAGTAATAGAAGGCAAGAAGATAACGTTCAGCGTCGTGCATCTGTCCACTCTCGTTTGGGCCCGCGGTCTTCATAGAAGTGAGACACCCAACACGATGAGCTCGATAAGACCTATGAAAAAGGGGATAGTGCAAGTATTTTCAATCGAATATCTGTAGATCATGCTAGTTATAAGCCAAAAGTACGTGTAGTATACAATCCAGAAGCTGAGCATGATTATAATTTGGTGTATCGCCCAACGAAGCAGCTGAACAATCAAAGTTTACCAGAGAGATAGCACTGGTCCGTTGGAGCGAGCGAAATTACCATCCAACGTTGGAAAGTTTAACGGTTTAACCGATCCTGATAATCACATGCGCCTCTTTACGGGTGCAGGGTTACTTGGGTACTGGACATTGCCAATGTGGTGTCACATCTTTGTACAGACCCTTACCGGCGCTGCGCGCCTTTGGTTTGATAATTTGCCGACAGGTAAACTTTCCTCTTGGAATGACCTAAAAGAAAATTTTCTTACACACTTCAGTCAGCAACGGCGATACGTGCGCAATTCTTCAGATGTAATGAACATCTGGCAGAGAGACGATGAGAACCTCGAAGATTTTATTACGCATTACAATAAAGAAGTGTTGGAGATCAGAGATGTCCACGAAGACCTTATACTCGCGCAGTTCAAGTACGCGGTAAGGTGTGATGAAATGATTAAAGTGCTGTCTGGTACAACTGGCCTTCCAAAAAGCTGGGATAAACTCATGGCGGCAGCCAAGGTCTATGCCCAGACTGAGCGCAACTTAAATTCTAATAGGCCACCTCTACCTCAGAATCGTCCACATGACCTGAGTAGAGGTAGTCGCAAGTATAAGAGAAATTGGAAAGATACAAGTCAGAATTCGTATTCTCCTTATTCACCAATCGATGCGCGTGCAACAATCAACAAGATAACAACTCAAAAAGCGATTAAACAAGAGAATAGGGAACGCCAGTGGACTCCCTTGACGAAATCTCCGGCTGAAGTTCTCAGCACTGAGAATTATAAGTTCACGCAGCCGCAACCAATGAAAAACAAAAAAGGGCAAGACCCAAATTTGTTCTGTGACTATCGTAGAGGCACAGGCCACACAACAGATAACTGCATCAGTCTGCGCACGGAGATTGAAAAAGCATTAAAGAGTGGGAAGCTTACACATCTACTCCAAAATGTGCGCAAAGAGATTAAACAGATTATGCGCGGGGACGAAGGGCCTAGCAACAAGGAAATGAAATAGTATGTTTCCATGATTCAAGGAGGTTCATTGCACAAGCGTAGCCTTCAACACTTTCAAAACAACACATGGCGCGAGCAGCAAGTCATTTTTCCTATCGTTTCAGGAGGTCCTCAAGAAGACCGGCCAGTAGTTATCACCGGTATCTTTGGACACTACCAAACAGATTATATGTTCATAGATCCCGGTAGTTCCATGGATATTATGTATGAGTAGTGCTTCAAGCAGCTAGATCCTGAGGATAAGGCACGCTTGGAACCAGTTGATTTTCCATTAACTGGATTCTGCAATGAGGCTGTCTTTCCTCTAGGACAAATCCTTTTTCCTGTTACTTTATCTGATGGGAGGTGTTCTCGAACGAGTAACGTCAACTTCTTTGTGATGCCGGCAAATTCCGTCACGATGTACTATTGGGACGCCGCGCGCAGCGTGATTTTAGTATGATTACCTCTGCTCCACATGCCGCCTATGGTTTTCCAACACCAAATGGTATAGCTATACTTTACGCATGGAAAGAAATCATGTCTATTGAAGAACCAGTTAGTAAGGCTGTCAAGACATTGCCAAGTAATGAACCAGAAAAATGGGTACTCAACAATAAGTATCCCGAGCAAACAATCCTGTTAGGACCTGCAGTCAGTACTGAAATTCGCGCAAAACTTAAACTAATGTTGTTTCGCAACAAAGACATTTTCGCCTGGACACCTGTCGACATGGTCGGTGTCCCACGCAACGTTGCGAAACATTGTCTCAATGTATTTCCATCAGCAGAACTAGTGGTACAGAAAAAGCGCAGCCTCGGGTTAGAAAACACAGAGGCGATGAACGAACAAGTCACCGAGTTATTAAATGTTGGTATCCTGCGTGAAGTCAAATACCAGACCTGGGTGGCAAACCCAGTCATGGTAAAGAAACATAATGGCGGATGGCGGATGTGCGTAGATTTTAAAGATTTAAACAAGGCGTGTCCAAAAGATTGTTATTCTCTTCCCGAGATTGACAAAAAGGTTGACTCATTAGCTTCCTTTTGCTGGAAATGTTTTCTAGATTGTTATAAAGGTTATCATCAAGTCTTGATGAAAAAAGAGGACGAAGATAAAACAACTTTTCGTACGGAGAAGGGCATTTTTTGTTATACCAAGATGCCTTTTGGTCTCCGCAATGCGGGAGCTACTTATCAAAGATTGATTGATGCAGTCTTTGGAGATGATATCGGGAAAATTATGGAAGTCTACATTGATGACTTGGTCATTATGAGTAATTCAGAAGACACTATGTTAGACAACATCCAATGAACTTTTGATTCTCTGCGAAAGGTAAATTTAAAGTTAAATCCAAGCAAATGCTCCTTCGGCATGGAGGAGGGCAAATTTTTGGGTTTCATCGTCACCAAGGACGGTTTCAAAGTTAATCCTGAGAAGGTCGAAGCAATACAAAAAATGTCTTCTCCTAGTACCATCAAAGAGATGCAACATTTGGCTGGAAGGTTAGCTGCGCTAAACCGCTTCCTCGCCAATCATGCTGCAAAATCTTATCCATTTATTCGAACCTTACGCAATTGTACGAAGAGCAAAGAGTTCGCTTGGACTCCTGAAGCTGATCAAGCTTTCCAGCAAATGAAAGATTGTTTAGTTCAACTTCCCACACTTACTGCTCCTTGTGAAAATGAACCCATGGTCTATATCTTCCTGCATCTGAGGTAGCAATAGGTGCTGTCTTGTTGGTAGAACGCGAAGGGGTCCAGTCTCCAATTATTATATCAGCAAGATGTTGAATGACCCAGAGACAAGGTATTCAACTATGGAGAAATTAGTTTTAGCATTGGTCCATGCCTCGCGCAGGCTGCGAAGATACTTTTCAGGACATGTTATTACAGTTTTAACAAATTTTCACATTGGCCAAGTCTTGACAAAGCCAGATGTTTCTGGACGACTTGCAAAGTGGGCAATAGAATTGGGAGGTTATAACATCTGTTGTAAACCTAGACCAGCTATCAAAGGCCAAGTTTTGGCAGATTTCATCGCTGAAATTCCTGCTGATAAAGTTGAAGAATGTCAAGCGATTCAAAACCCAGTCCCAGTCATAGACAATAGAGCCTAGACACTGTTTACAGATGGCGCTTCAAACAGTGATGAGGCTGGAGCAGGTCGTCGATTGATGAGTCCAGAGGGAGCAGAATTCACATATGCAATTCGGTTGGATTTTAAAAGCACCAACAACGAGGCCGAATATGAAGCTTTCCTAGCAGGCTTACGCCTCGCTGTCAAAATGGGTGCAACAAATTTAGAAGCCCATGTTGATTCATTACTAGTTGCTGAGCAATGGAATGTACGACGCAAAGGGAGATATCATGGCTTTATACTTGGCGCAAGCTAAAGCTCTTATAGAACAGTTCCAACAATTTAAAGTCACACACGTCAAGCAAAGCGAAAACAAACATGTTGATGCTCTAAGTAAACTAGCAGCAACTAGTTTTAAACATTTGGCAAAGGAAGTTCGCATCGAGGTTTTAAGTAATCCATCAGTCCCTCTCAGACTAGTAACAATGGTCGAAGTAGGAGATCCATCATGGATGTCTCCAATAATGATGTATTTGTTACACGGTTTTTACCAGAAGATAAAGCGTAAGCACGTAAGTTACAGTGCAAAGCCCTCAATTACGAGATGGTTGACGGTATTCTGTACCGACGCTCTTACATGGGTCCTTCACTCTGCTGTGTTAGCAAACATGATGCGCAGTACCTGATCAGGGAGATTCTTGAGGGGCTATGTGGTATACATTCTGGGCCGTGCATGGTAGTAGCCAAAGTGAAATGCGCAGGGTATTATTGGCCCGGAATGTACGTTGACGCTGTAAAGATCTTGCGCAAATGCATGTCCTGCCAAAGGCATGCCCCTAAAACGTTGCGCCCAAAGAATCCTTTGGTACCCGTCACTACAGCTTGGCCTTTTCAACAATGGGCCATTGATTTAGTTGGACCATTTCCAGATGCGCTCGGCGCAATCAAGTTCATCATTGTTCCGGTCGTTTACTTCACCAAATGGGTTGAAGCTAAACCCTTAGCTTCTACTACAGCTATGGTAATTCGCAAATTCATATGGGAATACATTATTTGTCGTTTTGGTCTGCCCATGCGCATTATTACAGACAACAGTCCAAATTTAACGGCTGAAGAGTTGCAAACGTGGATGATCGAAATGGGAATCCAGCATGTTTTCGCTTCTGTTGCGCACCCACAAGCAAATGGTCAAGTTGAAAGCATAAACAAACAGTTGGTCGACGGTATCAAAGCACGCCTCAGCACAGCACAGCGGGGGTGGGTTGACGAATTGCCTAGCATCTTGTGGGCACACCGAACTATGCCCAAGACTAGCACTGGAAAAACTCCTTTTAGCCTTATGTACGGCACGGAGGCTGTAATTCCTACCGAAATTGGGTTACCATCTCCAAGAATGCTAGCTTTGGAAAAACAAGATAACAAAGAACAAAGGCGCATCGACCTAGACTTATTGGAAGAACGATGAGAAAATGCGGCGATTCGCGAAGCTAAGTACAAGTCTCAGCTTGAAAAGTATTACAACAAAAGGGTACGCATCTGCTCCTTTTTGCCTGGTGACTTTGTTCTTCGCGATAATGAAGCGTCGAATGCCGAAAAAACCGGGGAAGTTAGCCCCGGGATGGGAAGGTCCGTACGTGATAAATGAAGTATTGGGAAAAGGCGTGTACACTCTGAAGCGTATGGATGGATCCAGTGTTCCTCGAACCTTGAACGCCCAACAACTACGCCGATGTTATATGTAATCTAAGTCCTCTAAGCAACTTCTGGGCGTTGCGTAACGAGACTGCTTACTTTATTTCTTATGTAATCTTAGTGGCAGCCATAGCTTTACACTTTATCAGTATGAATAAAATACTCTGTCACTACTTACAGCCTTGTATATGGTCATTTACAAATGCATGCAATTCCTTTGGATAAACAAAAACACAAACTCATGAGCCACAAGCTAACTTAATACTTACGCTCACACATGAGAAAAGAAATTGTTCATTTGTCTATCCTACACAAGTAATTGGTCACATGCAAACACTGTAAAGCTAAAATATATTATATTCACATCAAAAGTATTTGCGCAGCAGCGCAACGTTACAAGTAATTACAAAATAGAGAATTACAAATTTCCTACTCTATGGATTTTGTGCCCGCCTGCTTCTCTGTTGTTGAGAAGATCTCCTTTAGTCTTTCGACAAAGTCATCTTGCTGCAGCGCGGCATCCACAAGGTCCATAATAGGAATCTGCAACTGATCATATTTTTCTTTAGCAGCAAAATAAATGGCAGCAGTATTTAACCCATGCGTGGCAGCCCGGCTTGTATCCCATTCGGTCTTTAGCGCATGTGCCACGTGCAAGTGCACTATTTATAGCCCTCGGCATGCCCGTCACTGCGCGCAACCATCATCAATTCTGCCACTCTCTCATCCAACTCCGTGGAGTTAAGGATGGCATTTGCGATCTGTATACAAATACAATCAGTATATGTTATGATGATCGAACCAGACATGCATAAAGAAAAGGGAATATTACCTCCACAATCCCACTCCCGCAACCAGGTAAGCTGGTTCATGAGGGATTAGGTCAGGCTTTCTTCTGTACCGCGAGCGACCTCCGTGTCGTTAAGTTTTTGTTCACCTTCAGTTAAACGGATGGTCAACTCGGCTTTCTCTGTTCGGTGAAGGTTGATATCTTTTTTCAAACCATCAACCTCATCTTGCAGTCGCGCCTGGTCAAATAGCATAGAAGTTAGATCATAAATCTCTTTATTCTTAAGAAGGAGAGTCATTTTGGTTGATACCTCATTCTGCTCGCTCCTTTCTCTATGAGAGCGGGCCTCTTCTGCTGCCGCAACTGCATCAGCTTTCTCTTTCTTAAGTTCTCAATTTCATTGCGCAGGGATATCTTTTCTTTATTATCGCGATCACAAGCCTCCACAAAGCGCTTGCGCTCGTCCGCATATTGCGTAGCAGAGGCCTCACATTTGCGCTTCTAAGACAGCGCAAACCACTCCTCGGTCTTCTTTTCCTCCTCAAACTTGGCTTTTTCAGCCTCAAAATCGACGATCATCTTTAACGTCTTCTCTTTTTCAAGTTTGGCCTTCGCCTTATCAATCTCAACCTCATCCCACTCCTTGTTCATACTGCGCCATTCGCGCACGATCCTGTTTATTGTGGAAGAGGCAAGGGCAGACTCTTGCAAATATGACTCATATGTAGCCTCATGGTCTTTCTCTTCTTGACGCTTCACCTCCGCCGGAGGGAAGATGCCCTTATACCACTCCCTACAGGGTGCCAATCTGTGAATACATCACCTTGTTTAACCTTCCACACAGGCTGATGGATCGCAGAGGCCCGCTTCTCAGAATAAGAACGAGAGTAATAATCCCCAGGCGTCTCCTCTAGGCGAATGGGCGACTCCTCGTCAGAATCCTCAACAGACATGAAGCCTTCACTTTGTGTTGAAGGGCCAGCTCCCTTAGATATCAACTTTAAAGGCTCCGGCACAGGGGAAGATATTTTTTCTTGCTCCACGGTAGCAGTATCTTTAGCCTGCTCTTTAGCAGGATTCCTTGTAGTATCTGTCGCAGTATCTTTAACCTGCTCGCCAGCAGGATTCTCAGCATCAACTTTTTTAGGCTCTTCTTCTGAAGCCACCTTCTCAATATTTTCTGGGATGATGGGGTAAGAATCAAAAACGGGTGCCTCTCGCTCCGCATCTCCCTCCTTAACGTTTTCAGGCCTGCGCGGCGATGGTATAGCAGATGAGGTGGCCGGCGCAGCCTTCACCATTTTCTCTGCAAAGCATATTAACAAATACCAAGTATAAGATTCTACACAACTTTTCTGACAGAAATGCGCAACAAACCGAACATACCAGTTGAGAACTTCTTTGCAAAGGCATCCAGATTGCCCTTCTTACCAATGCGCGGGCGCGCAACTTTTGTTGGAATAGGAGGTTTAGTTTCAGCCTCTTTCCTCTTCTTGGAAGTGCTCTTCAACGCCTCTTCCGGGCTTGAGGGTATTTCCAAGGGATCGTCTGGGTTTGAAGCAGGAAGAGAGGAGGTGTCAATGGGTTCTGGCTTTGGTTTCCTCAAACCTACAGGCGGAAGACCCTCTAGTGAGTCCGACACCACCACATAATCACACCAAGAGTCAGATACAAGATGCGTACCTTTCTTACCCTCAGCTTTCGCAGCAGCTGATGGCTTGGTTTTTTGATCTGGTTTGGAAGGGGGAGGTGCAGCAGCTGCAGCAACAGTTGGTTTCTTCTTCTTCGAGTCAGGGCCTACGCCCAAGTTTAGCAAATCACCTACATAATCAATCATATTGAACAAGGGTTGCGCCATTAGTTATATTGCAATATTACTTAGAAAATATGTTCAAGAGTAATATTGCAATATCAACTTAGGCCTTGTAAGAATTTAATTACCAGTTGTAGAAGACGGTTGCGCCTCCAGATCCTCTTTCTTGGGCAGCTCAAAGTTCCCCAAGATGTGCGAGAACTAGGTGTCCTCACCCTCAGCAATTGGCACGACGGCATTTTCCCTTTTTCTCTCTTGAAGGATACCAAGTAGAGCGGCGCAGCTATATAACAAATATTTTTGCATCAGTACATATCTCTTAAAAGATATTGCTAGGAAATTAAAATGGTTTCATACCAGTTCCGTCTTCAGTATACACCGGTTTTTCCCGGCGTTCTTTCTTCCAAAAAATACTCATCCCAGCAGCGATGAGGACCCTCTCTGGCAAAACAATGTTGGGCACATCTTTAATGTCCTGGTACCACACCTCGTCGGCAGGTATGGGGAGGGTCCCCAGTTCGATATCATCGCCGGCTCGAAAAGTCAACTTCATCGGGATTACTGCCGCCTTTATGAAGAAAAACTTATGTTTCCAGTCATGGTAAGATTTGGGTGGCACTAACAACTACCGTTTTGCTTGCACGCGTTGTTGGAACGAGTAGAAACCCAAAGAGCAATGCAACTGATAGAAGACTCTAAACTTCTCAACCGTCGGTATGATCTGCATCGACCGGCAAACAAACTCAAAATGTCGGATCTAACCATCCCATCGGGCTCAACTGAGAAATATGGAATTTAAAAAATCAAGGATCTCCAGCATAAAATGGGTCACCGGAAGCCTGAAGTTTCCTTCGGCAAAATAGTCATAGAACAACGTGATATAGCCGGCCGGAGCATCAGCCGCCGTGGCATTCACTACCGGAAAAAACGCTTTCCAAGACAGAGCAAACAGGAAGTTGGTAGCAAGATTATCAAAGTCTTTCTTCGACCACTTTAACGGTGGCAAACTTGACGTCGATGGCATATCAGCAGAACTTGCACCGGTGGCCATAACTCAACCTTCGAAGAATACTCAGAAAACTTTGAAGGTTGCCGGATATACGAACACAAGATTTTCTCTCAAGATTTGCTCTGGTGAGGAAGCAAATGGATCGTTGATCCCTTTATATACTAATCGCAATTAATGCAAGATTTGACTGCAGCGACTTTTGCGACAGTCACGTATCCCCAGGTAACTGCAGGGGCGAGTGGGGAACAGTAACCACCCTACGTGCGCGAGTGTCGCGGAAATGACATTAAATGCTGTAAGGCATGTACTGTTGACAGCCTGTCAACAGTACCACCACGTCTCAAGAACGTGCATCTTCACCAACTACATCCTCCGGATAAGTGACACGTGTCCAAGTATATTTGAAATTCAAATACTTTTTCAAAATTCACTTCGACACGTCACCAAGATGCAGAAAACAACAAAAGGCTAATACTTACCAAGCGCAGCACATTTATCTCAAGTCCAGTGCTCCACCTACTTTTTATTCTTACATAGGAGCAAAACTGGACTGGGGGGACTTGAAGGAGTATGGTCCCAAAAACCTTGCGCCAATCAAGGAAAACATACCCATTAATAACTACTAAGGAGATTTCGCGCAGACTTCTTGGCCAAAATGAGATTTATTAGAACTCTGCGCCAAATATCCAAGAGAGGAAAGGATCATATAACTACCTTGGGGGGCTCGCGCAAGGTTCAAAGTTAAAAGCCTGAACATTCTCTTTGGATAAATGCTTCATTTAACTACCTTCCATGGGCTCGTGCAAGGTTCAAAGTTAACCTTGAACAATCTCGTTTGATAATGCTTCATGCACAAACCCTGCACAGATATTTATATCAAAGCAAGTATCCACCAAACGTTGCGCTGAACAGCAAGGAGAAGGAAGAAGATCAGTTAACTAACTTGCGCTTCTCGCGCAAGGAAAAAGTTAATCTTGAGAAACTCTCCCTTAGCAAAATCCTTGACTTGGTACAGAAGCAAAGGGAATCTTTTCTGTTGTAACAGAATGTACACGTGGCGAACAACAGATGGGTAACAGTTGTGAAATCTTCTAGAAGCCACTAACACCCAATCGTGCAAGCATCTTTTCGGTTATAACTAATTACCACATGGCAGCATCTGGACGGCTGAGGAAGGTCACGGTGATGGCATGCTCACATTCATAAAATGTAGTGATCTCATGTTGACACGTGGCACCTCCCTAACCGCTGATGAGCTCACGATCCGTGTGCAATAACGGATTGCCACAAACATTAACGGAATAGCAGAAGATTCCGTTAAAGTTAACAAACTCTCCTTTTGGCGCCAAACACCGGCTATAAATAAGTGACTTGGAGTTCGAGGAAAGGTATTCACTCTCAACTACTCTCTCTCTTACAATACTTTACTTCCGACTACCTGTACTTATTCTCACGCCGGAGGGTGGTCACGAAGAGAACCCCCTTCTCCCCGTGGCGAGCTAATGGCATTCTGTTTTGCAGGATCAGCCGGAATATTGTTTCATCCTTCTTCATCGTGAAACCAAACGAAGGGTTAACCCTTTTATGTAGAGCCCATTCCATAGATCTACTTAGATTCCTGTCTATTTGATCTAGGGTTTCTTCAACCTCGTTGTTTTATTTAATACTTAACTAAAGAGATCGGGTTACAAACCTAACAAGCTCAGATTTAAATATGTAATAACCATCACAAAAGACCATTAACACAAATTGCTAGCTTAACCTAAAACAAAACGTTCTTTAACTAAAATATTAACAAAAGCTCTAAGCATATGGAGTTAGGTCCCAAAAGCTAGCAATCTACCACCACCACCTACTCACCCTTCCAAGTCGCCAAGATCTCATGTGGAAGGCGTAGGTACGGGTCTCCCCTTATCTTCTTCCCCAAGGTTCACCATAAGAATTGGCCCGGGCATCATTTAGGCTTCCACCACGGATTTGATTTCGGCTTCCTCATGTTGAGGAGGTGGAATTATGCGAACAAGCGGGTCCTCAACCGGGAGTGGTGGCAGGTCAACATCCTACCCGAGAGTGGCACTAGTGTTGCAGAGAGGGTTTGGGTTTTAGAGTGAGAGAGAGAGAGAAAGTGAGAAGAGAGTGTGATGGTGGTGTGGCAGTGGTGGCTCAGCAGTGATTGTAGTGATGGTTGTGGTGTTGGTGCTGAACACGTAGGGAAAGAGAGGATGGTGTGGTGGTTGTCCATACTTTAGAGAGAGGGGGAGAGTTGAAAGGGGTTGGTGGTGTTTATTTCTTTGTTTGTATAAAAACATATATATATTCGTTTTGTTCAAAACTTGAAGTTAGTTACACAAATAGTACCTAAAAGAATAAAACACGAAGTTACCCTCATATTAGCGTTAAATAGTAAACTAAGTTAGGGGCAAAGGACGTAATGTGCAAGATTTTGATGCATTTAGTAAAAGCCGTCAGTTTTAAAGGCAAATGGCAGTCTTTGAAATTAAGTATAAACATAAAGGACAATATTTGTAATTTACACTAAAAAGTTTAAAATCAACTATACACGTGCACGTGTGTGTAAATTTGTAAAATTATATATACATTAAAAGTCTGATCCGATTAATCTGTAGACGGTACCTCACCGCCCGACTAGCGTCTAGCGGTCTCTATAACACTGATCAGAAGTGTAAAAGGATATTGTTATTCTTTATTATTAATTATAAATACGAAAAACTTGACAGCTTTTACATATCTTTTCATGCAGATAATAGAACTGCTATATTGTATTCATATGATCTTTCATTTTCTTGCATGTGAAGTAAATAAGACTTGCATATATTTATTTCGTCACCTAAGAAGAAACTAAACTCTTAAAAGTCAAAAAGAAAAATATTCGATACTCTTGAGTTTCCTTACAATTCACACCAAAGAAAATACTAGCAAAAATGATTCTTGGTTGAAAATCCAAATCATTTATTGTATTGGAGCACGATAAATCAAAGTTATAACAGAGAAAAGTAGGAATTGATCAATGCAACTATTTTTTTCCATTTTCAATTCATCATGTCGAATAAGAATCATCCTAATTATTAATGAAAAGTGTTTTAAATTTGATTAGAAAAATGTTCTTGCCATTAACTTCACGTTAAGGACTTGAAAGTGGAGACACTTTTGGGGATAGCAGAAGCTTTCTAATAAAATTCGAACACATTATAAAATTTAAAGCTAGTTTTTTGGTCATAATTCATAAACGAGCTTCCTTGGTTAACAATTGTACAATATCTTTATATTTTTTTCTATATACTAATAAATAAATAAAAAATTTTGACATGTCTCACCTTCTGGTGCTTTCTCATATTATTTTTCTATTTCTCTCTCACGTTAAATAATAATAATAATTTTAAACAAAATATTAAATAAGAATAAATATTTAGATAAGTATAAACGTTTGTTTTTATTACAATCATATTTATAATAATAATAATAATTTTAAACAAAAATTTAGATAATTGAAATTATGGTAAATTAGGAATCAAAGGTTTCCGTTGGATATATACTTAATAATTGTATTATTGTTTTTTTTACTAGAATTAAATAAGTATTCTAGGTCGGGCATATGTTTCTATCAGATTGTAAGCTTTTTTAGACCCATCACCATAATGGTTTGAACTCACCATTATAATCGCACAATTCTTTCATATGTCAAATTTAGACAATTTAGTTTCACCTTTGTAATGTTAGGTGTATTATTATAATTGGTTTGAACTCATCATTTATCGCACATTGCATGAACATGTAGAAAGAACACCATTTTAAATATAACAATTTTATACTCCATTCAAAGATAATTTAATTATTGATTTTACAGTATAATTCATAAAAAAAATAATGATATATATAATAATGTGGGGATCGATCTCCTCCTTTTTGTACTGTAAACACTTTTGAATACAAATGACGATTGTTTTATGAATGAAAGAAACAATAATTATGAAGGTGCATAAAAATAACTAAGATAATTGTATCTCATAATTTGAATGTATCATAAAAACGGGATTCAACTCCATGTAATACATGTGTTTTTAACCTAATAATTAATAAATAAAAAACCAAAGTGAAATGTTATTATAAGTAAATAGTACATCAAGTTCAGTTTTAAAAGATAAAACTTGACGACTGTATGTATTAACATATGACAATATATTTTATTCAACACGTGCAATATACGAGTTTCTTTAAAGATACATCGTTTTTATTATTTATTATATAAAATTATATTTATGCAAAAAAAAAAAGTAAAATGTTATATTAAGTAAATTATACATCAATGTTCAGTTTTAAAAGATAAATCTTGATGACTATTTGTGTTAACATATGACATAATATTTTATTTAACACGTGCAATACACGAGTTTTTTTAAAAATAAATCTTTTTTATTATTTTTTACAAAATTACATTTATTCAGCCCTTGTAACACATAGAGTTTAACCTAGCATTTAACATATAAATATATTAAAGAAATTTTGAATTAACAACAAACCTTCTGATACTACATGTCAGTCTATCACGTAAATGTTTAGCATCACTAAGAATTTCACTCTAGTAGGGTGGGGCACTTAACGAGTAGGCTCCTTGGGTTTGAAGTTGTGCTAGAATACCGCCGCTACCCTTACGGGTATGGCTGGTGGTTTCGACTAGCTAGCACTACTACCAGTTCAAGATTTTGGATTTCCATGTTTTGAACTTTCGTTTTTTATTGTCAGCCCACATTTTGATCGTTCCTTTTTATTAAAAAAATCAAATTCAAACAATCAATTAAATTTCTTTATTTAACCATGCAATCCATTATTTTAGTCTACCCAATCAACATAAACTCTCTCAATTCTACATTTCATATACAAAAATCTCCTCTCAAATGTTAACGAATTTGTGACCAAATAGGAAGACATAGCGATTGCCTATCTCTTATGTCGCATCCCATCATGAACACTCTTCTTCAAGTAGAAGTGTTTCGTTTTGGAACCAGGTGTTCCCACAATTTTGTGTCCATGTTGGTGAGACCGCCCGAGACATGGATCAACTAAACTCACGTTTCTCGTTTATACGTTTCAAATGTACAATATTGCATGGGAGGTTCATCAATGTGGAAAATCCCGAAAACGAGCTTTCGGAATCGGAAGTCATTCAAGTGGCCCTTGTGGACTACAAACACAACTGCGACGACGACTTTGAGCATATTTCAGCGCGACAAACTTTTCATATATATGTTTAGGTTTTATGTATTGTTATATAACGTTTAAGTTTATGTTTTTTATATTATTTTTAGGTTTTATGTTTTATTTTATGTAATGTTTAGGTTTTATGTTTCATTTTCATGTACTTTTAGGTTTTATTTTAAATTTGTCTTTATTTAAAGTAAAAAAAAGGAATATTGGATTTTAATAATCCTAACTATTCGCCATTGACCGTCAACAGTCCCAACTTAAAAAATAACAACTGTTATCCCAACTATTGACATATTGGCCACCAATGGACCATGGCTAACAGAACCCTAGCGCCGTTAGTCTCCGGTCGCCGGAAAACATTTTTGGTCGGAAAAGTCATTTTTGGCCGGAAAACTCAACATTTTCATCCAAAACTCTTTGTAACCTTATTACGGACCTTTAGAAACCTTTTTCTAGTGAAAGCCCCAATTATTAAAGTCGCCGAAAAACTCCTTTTTTCGCCACCGAAAACTCAACTTTTTGGCCGGAAAACTTAACATCTTCATCTCAAACCTCTTTGTAACCTCAGATCGGAACTTTAGAAACCTTATTTGGTCAAAAACGGTTTTTTCGGCGACTGGAGACTAACAACGTTAGGGTTCTGTTAGTCATGGTCCATTGGTGGTGAATATGTCGATAGTTGGAACTGGCAGTGGTTATTTTTGAAATTGGGATTGTTGGCGCCCAATGACGAATAGTTGGGATTATTAAAATCCAATATTCCTAAAAAATGGTTTATGGTGTTTACTAGTTAATGGGTACATTGATATCAATATGACACATTAGGTGTTGGTTGGTTGGAACTAGAATACAACCCTTGAGTATTCCTTCCTCCCTTAAACAAATAATATGTTAACCACTACTACGAAAGAGAGCTTAGTGACATTCAAAACCATTGCTAAAGCCCTATTTGTGATGGTGAAAGATGAATTAAATACACCAGTTAAGCTAAGTCTTTGCAAATGATATTTAAAATTATATTTTTTATTAGAGTTAAATGTCACTTAAGTCCCTGTGGTTTTGGTCATTTTGGCAGTTTAGTCCAAAGGTTTCGGTTTTCCCATGTGGGTCCAAAAAGGTTTCACCATTGTCATTTTAGTCCACTGGGTTAACTTCATCCATTTAATAGCTTAACGAGAAAAGCAATTCGGTCATTTTAAATGTAATTATGTTAAATAGAAGGGCAATTTGGCCATTTGAATGACCGAATTGCCCTTCTCGTTAACAGAAAAATGGATAAATTTAACCAGTGGACTAAAATGGCAACCATGAAACCTTTTTGAACCCACATGGAAAAAATGAAATCTTTGGACTAAACTGCCAAAATAACCCAAACCACATAACTAAAATGGCATTTAACTCTTTTTGTTAAGTAGAAACATTACATTAAACGACTAGAGTTTTAAAAAGGTTAAAGCGGTAAATTGTTATGTTTAATAAAGCGGTCTACTACTAAGACCATTCACTATCATTTCACATATTCTCACTTCATGTCACCACCATATCATAAGGTAATTGTCACCTCGCTAACACATCACCACACCACCTCTATTCGCTATTTTCACTAACCCTATGGTTTCACTAGTTATAACACCACCTCAATTATTTTTTAATCACTACTCATTTATTTAAAAAATAACAATAGATACAAAACACAATTGATAACCCGTTAATTAATTTTTATTCATCACTTATTTAAATAATATTTTATATATTAGCTATTAATTAATGAAATAATTAATAATAATAATAATAATAAAAAGAAGAAGTTATATAAGTATATTTCGTTTATGAATTTGGATCCAATCAAGCCCAATTATATGACCATAATAATATACGGAATAATCCTCTTAGATTGTAACTTATGGTTATTTCGTTTAGTGAGTGAAAGGACAACTCAACTAAATATAATTTAAAAGGTCAAATTGCCTTTTTTGGTATAAAATGGTTTAAAACTTATGTAACCAACATTTTTATATCAATACTGATCATATAACAAAAATAAATTTGTTTCGACATGTTGAACTCGTCATAAGACCCATTCGATCATTCGGACCTGTGTTTGCGCACATGACTAGTTAATTTGTAACACCCCAAAAACATATTTGATAATCAAACCACGTCTATATTAAAAGACGGGTAAAATATCAATAGTGGTAAAAGTTAACCCGATAAACATTAGGATTTAATTAAATGAACCTAATGTTAAATAAAAATGAATAAACGTTTTATAAAGATAAAGTTTATGATTGGCTGGGCTATCGGGACAGATTTAAGTCGGGTAGTGGCATCCCGAACTTAGTAAACTGAAATATCGCGTTCACTCGACAATTGACATGGAGTGTATAACTAGGAACATAAACCTAGTTAGCAATACATGGTTAAGTAATAAAACAATTGATGGTAATCTTCCATTGTTATGTGAAACAAACTTGAGGGACCAACGTTGTCTAAAAGTGAACTTGGGTTTTATAAACAAAAAATTAAAACATAACACACACCAAAAAGTGTGTATATGTTGATCCTCAGGAGAAGAAACAAGGGGAAACCCTTGTTCAACCTCAATCCATCAAATTGGAGGGCGAATCGAACCCAGAATTGATGCATGAACGTGTTTTAATGATCACCCGAACTAGGGGATCATGAGGTATGTCAAATTTTTGATATTAATGAAGTTGTGAAATTTGATGAACATCACAAGAAGCGATTTGTGTATGAATCGTAGAGGCTATGGCCGAATTAGTGATGTATACTTGCTTAGGAACAAAACCCTAAGTGAAAATTCTACATAGGATGTTGTAATTTGGATGTTTAGATGATTTAACACACTTAGATAAGTGGGTTTTAATAGTATGATGAAATTGATGATATAAACATGATTAGAATCATCATGCATGATGGTAATAAGAAAGTGTTTGATTAATTTATGAATTCGGGTATATGTCATACTTGGCATTGAATGAGTTTTTGTATGATAAAAGGGAATTGATGTTTAAAAAAAATCATGTTATTGATACTTGAAATCATAATACCTACTAGTGAGTATGTAAAACTTGATTTCATTAAGTATCCGAATGAGATGCCTAAGTGAGTTCGATGAACCAATTTGTGCATTCGTGTATGTTAATAAGTCAATTGACTTTTCAAAAGTCAAACTGACCAATGATATGGTCGAATGATAAAATCGACATAAACTCGTAAGGTGGAATAGTTATGATTGATAATGACTAATCTAACCATCTTAAGAATTATGATGATAGTTTGACGCTTGACAAGCTAGGTGGAGGCTTGGGAAGGAAAAAGTCAAACGAATCAAGTATGAAGGAAAAACGTAATTTGGATGTAAGGTAAGTAAAGCTTACACCATTTTTATAGAATACTTACTTGTGTGTATTGGATATGAATAAAGTAAATTTCGTAATTGAAATATGATGTTCCGATGTGAAATAATATGGGTCGGAACAAGTGAAAATGGTGAGAAACCATAATTTATGGTAAAAAAGGGTAAAACGGTAAATTTAGTCATGTGATGAAGAACAAATAAAGAATTTTGAAACATTACGTTATGGTATAAACCGTGACGGGTAAAAGTGGTAAAAATAGTAATCCGGACATGAGTTGACGGATAGATAAAGAGATTTGAAAAGACACCACATGGCGTAAGTCATAACGGGTCAAACAAAATATGAAACAACTTTTAAATAAGAGGTACTCACGGATTAAACCGGAATAAAAGAAGTGAGATGGTAATTAAAGACCACCTCAAAAAGATAAATGGTTATTTCAAATAAACGGGTCGAATGGTGTTGTTAACACCGTTTGACAATAATATTTGATGATCGCTTGTTGAGCTTTGTGATCACAGGAAAATAAGATATGGTTCGCGTTGCTATTATCTAGTAATTAATAGTGAAAAGGTAATAAAACGGGTCAAAATGTTGACCCGAGCCAGGTACGCATAAATAAGATTATAGTTAAACGAGCAATTTTGGTCAAATATTTAGTGAAAGTCCTTCGTCGTAAAATGAGGGACTAAAATTGACCTAAACGCCCTTGATGGGTAAATCGGGCAAACGATCCTTATGGGTTGTTTAGAAACATATATTATGGTAATGGTAAACCTTAGATAAGCATAAAAGTTATAGGCGAAATCCTTCACGGGATTAATGCCTAAAATGAGTCTTTTCCGTAAAATAGCTAACCGAATGGTAATATTCGGGATAGTTGGTATATTATAGCAAATCCACCACAATATTAGTTGTGGTGAAATATAAGTAGATATTTTAAATGTGGAATTGTGAAGTTTGAAAAGAAAAGAGCGAGGTTTAAACTTAATTGTTTAAATTCTCTAAACGGGTCAAAAATCTTATAATTAAGTTTCAAGCCGAGAGCTTGAAATTTAGAATTTGTGAATTCCAAAGTTGGGTTTTAACTCCATATGATGGGGAGTTAAATTACGATCACGTAGGAAGAAACGGGTCGTAAAACGGATAAGAAACAAGAAAGTTATGGACGTTTTCGTAACAAAGATTGAAAGGGGTAAAAGCTGAACTAAGCTGCAGCGTGACCTACGGTTCTGGATCGTGGCTCACAGTCCAGACCTGCTCTTTTGAATAGACCAGGTGAACCGTGACCCACGGTTCCCAACCGTGGCTTACGGCTGACCTTTTTAAAAAAAATTGTTTCATGTTCGTGTTGATATACGAACTTGATTTAAACATGTTATAAGTTTATATGACTAATCATTTCATGGTTTATGAAATGTAGGAATATCTCGAGATGCCGGATGATGATAAAGCTCAACGAAGAACCAAACACAATCAAGATACAAGCTTCCGCGCTACGTTTCGTCGTCATTTTTAAATGACGAACTTATTTACATAATGTTGTGTTGTTTCAATGTAAAAATGTTTTAATGAACCTGTATTTTCAAATGTATGTGTACACGTAATTGCACCATTATGGTCGAAACCATGCGAAAATTGTTGAATATAAGTAAGGGTTGTACATAATTAGCCTAAACTAGCCGTAACGGATAAAAACACTTCGAAACACTTTCCAATCAGAACATTAGGTTTAACCAACCAATATACATGAGATCCCTTGCTCATATGGTTATAAACCACATTCTATTCACTCTTCCGTCAAATCCGTAGTATGCGCATTTAATAAACTTCGACGAAACTTCCTGTTTGGACATAATATATTTTTAAATAATCATGATATATGAGATCCCTTGCTCATATGATTATAAACCACATTCTTAGTTTTTAGGCTGTGTTAGGGCTTTAGTTAAACTGGTTTTGTGTGCTTTGGTTAGAGTAAAAAAAAGTTTGTGATTGTTCCTTCTTTAACGTCAAATTTGGATCGTTGACGGCCCACACTAGCAGAACCACCCGATCATATCTATATCCATCTCTACTAGGTATAATGCCTATACACCAATTCAGAAGGGAACCTAATAAATATGGAAAACCCTCTTGTAAGAATTAAACCCAAAACCTATTGATCCAAACTCTTATCTCACCCCTAAGATACCACTAGGCTACTAATATAATCCTGGTTTGGTTTTCCTCTTGTAATTTCAATGTCAATTTCTAGAAAGAATATCTTTTTAAGCAATATAGTTTTCAACTCCTACTTTTATACACATATACTCATTATTCCAATATACTTGCAACATAAGGCACCTTATATTTTCCACCTCAATCAAGTTTTGCATATCCTATATGATATGAAAATATCATTATTCTTTAATAATCACTTTGTTTAAAAATACTTCCTTGAGGTGAGAAAGAAAAAGTAGTGAACATATGGCATTAACTATCTACTTATCTCCTCTTTGCCCTCTGATTATATTCAGTTAGATTATCTATATATTTTTTAACTTTTTTAAGGCTAGACGGTATGGAGGGGCACCCCCCCCCCCCGGTCGCCGGGCCTCAACACCACCCCTGGTGGGGCATTGTCGTCCTCCACGTCCCCTCCAAGGCGTTGGAGCCGGGCACTAAAGGACAAAACTATACACACACACCCCTATACATACAACACATATATATTATTTTAGACACATCCTCCATTTTCTTAGATCCATCCCTTTTAGCTTCATCCTCACACCCATCCTACATGGCGTCTATGTGGAAGGTCATCCTCCAAGGAGGCCCATCGTCGATACCTAGTAGCGTAACAATTTAACAAACCAAAAATTACAGATTTCAATTCAAATGACAAAAATTACTTTCTTTTAGACAAATTTGAGCCTAGGGTTTCTTTATGTTCCATTAAAAAATATCGTGAAGCACCTAAGTAAGAAACCAAGGTATCAGAATCAATTAGTTATACGAGTAGATGTCTATTCTCTACTTGACTTTTGTTATACAATAACATGCATTCGTACTTTTACATGACATTATTTTTGAACTTTTAAGTATCCAATTAACAAAAAGAGAGAATGAAGCACATGCAATCTTTGTGGCAAACATATGCCCGCCTCAAACTAAAATTTCTCATTTTAACACTCAGATTTTTATACCCTACGTTGAGATGTAAATCTTGGGTCTAGACCATTGCTACACAAACTCAAACCGGATCATACTCATTTTAATCAATAAGGTCACAAGAACTAGCTAGGTAAGTTGTTTATTATATTTTATTTTTCAAAAAATAATCAAATTCAACGATCCTAAACTGCATCATTGTCCAACTTGAGATTCAAACCCTTAAAGTCATAGGAAGAGACACTAATTTACACATCCTGATACCACTAGCCCTTTTGGTGTTTGTGTTGTATGCACGTACCTACTGAGTTTTAAGTTTTAACTATATTGTTGAGATTTAATTAAAACGGATTTTTGGCATATTTTTCATGTAAATTCATTTTTCTTGAAATTTTAGACTAGTTGTGTAAATATGTATAGAAAAGTGAAAAATGATCACTGATGGGACTGATTTGTTGTGGTCACATATGATCCTCACCCTTAATTGAGTAAAGAATCCTGCATGAAATAGTACTTTGAAGCACCATAAATATTCATTTCCTCAACCATCTAGCTAATCACACCCTCATCTTTCGACGATGATGAACGAAAGGAGCTCCTTGAGAACATCTCAATCATTTCAACAGACCGCTCCAATGGGCGATCGTTATAAAAGGTCTATTTCCGTAGACTTCCCGACTTCTCCTGACGAATCTCAACAGGTAATGCATCATTTCACTCACTCCCACCACCCCATCGCGCTGGTGAACCTGCTGGATACTTTCACCTGCTCTGGCTGCAAAGAGCGTGGGGCGGGCAAGAGGTTTGCATGTCAGATGTGTGATTTCCAGCTTCATGATTTCTGTGCCTTGTCTCCTCCTTTTCTTAAAGCCCACCCCCTTCATGCTCACCACCAACTTGTCTTTTATACCAAACCCAAAACAGGTACACAACTTAACATCGTGTGTTCTTATTACATTCGTATATTAACTTATTATTATGTTTGGTGAAGGTGGGATTCGATGGCCCACATGTAACGTTTGTGGAAAGGCAACTAGAGGGTTTATGTTCAGATGTAACATCTGCCACTTCCAGATGCACCCATGTTGTGCTATGCTTTCTGACCAGATCAACTACCCGTCTCTGCACAGGCACCCATTGAACCTCTTGCCTCCCGACGATCAGCCCTGTGGAGAGTGCAACAGAAAAAGGTCTGGGCGCCTATACGGGTGCAGGGTATGCGGGTATCATCTCCATGCAGTGTGTACTAAGGACATGATCAACGGGCTCAAAGTGAGCAGTGAGAAGCCGGGGGTGCTGGGACCGGCCGTCCGGTTCGCTACACAGGCGGTGATTGAGTTCATCGGGGGACTCATTGACGGCATAGGGGAAGGTGTTGGAGAGGCTCTGGTTCAGAACGTCACCAGGAGTCCAGCTGGCCGCAGTTATGGAACAAGAAGGATGTAACCAACATATTCCAAACCTACTATTTATTCTTGTTCCCTTATTAATCATTGTCATATACTCGTTTGACATCAAAGATTGTACTATACATATGCATTATCGTGTTGTAAATTATAAGTTGCGATCGATGATGTAAAAATATCATTGTTGTATAATTAAATTATTGCTAAAAGAATTGAATGCTCTCATTTTATTGTATAAAAGCCTTCTGTTGTATTTATCAATCGCTAGGATTTCAACTTATGGAAAATAAAGACTAGTATATATATATATATATATAGGGTAAGGTTAATGCGAGAACCACCTTTATTGCGAGAACCGCAAGAACCACCTTTATTGCAAAATAAAATCTAAAAAAATCAAAAAAGCACACAAATTTTTTTTACTATTTTTTTTAAATCGCTATATTTCTTAACCCTAAAAATAAAATAAAAAACTTTTTTTTTCGAGTAACAGTTATCCATGCACATGTGCATATGTATCATAACTTCGACAAATTCCGTAATACATTATCAGTAGTAGACAATTGCACTTTAACTTACAATACCATCTGTAATACACTACTTTTTACATTACCAATATTCAAAATGCACATGTGCATCATTTTGTATAACCATTATATAACGTGTTTTGGTAATAAAGTTTGTGTTTTTTAATGATGAAGTAGGCTCATATACATGTTTTTTGGTTAGTTATTATATCTAGTGGTTGATGGTTTGGTTATAGTTGTCACTTTATGATGTAATATGTTGATTGGATAGTATAAATGGTGATGATATACATGTAATAAAGTGAAAATATTGGTATTGGTATTGTATTATAGATGGTAGGAGGTCATGGTATTGTATTATGAATGGTAGGAGGCAATAGAAGTGTATTATGGATGGTATGATAGATGAAAGAAAAAGTGTATTCAAAGCAGTGTACCAAAACACCTTATTTCATTTTGATACATATATGCACATGTGCATTTATAATGTTTGCAACGTAAAAAGTAGTGTATTACAAATGGTAGTGTGAATGAAAGTACAATTGTCTAATATTTTTAATGTATCACGGAATTTGTCAAAGAAATGATACATATGCGCATGTGCATGGTAGTGTATTATGGATGAAATGATGGATAAAAGAGAAAGTGTATTCAAAGTAGTGTATCAAAACATCTTATTTCATGTTGATACATATAGATGCACATGTGCATTTCTAATTTTGGTAACGTAAACATTAGTGTATTACACGTGTTAGTGTAAATGAAAGTACAATTGTCCAATGTTTATAATGTATTACGGAATTTGTCAAAGAAATGATAAAAATGCACATGTGCATGGATAACTGTTACTCAAATTTTTTTTAAAGAAAAAAAATTTTTTTTTGACAAAATATAGCGAATTTTTCAAAAAAAATATTTAAAAAATCAAAAAAATTGGGTGTTTTTAAGATTTTTTTAGGTTTTACAGTTTGTTTTCACACTGGTTCTCGCGGTTCTCACAATAAAGGGTGGTTCCTAACGGATCCTTATCATATATATATATATATATATATATATATATATATATATATATATATATATACGTAGATGATCCTTTAAAAAAGAGGTTTTTTGTGAGAAGGGTAAGAAAAAATCTACACCATTAGATATTTAATCTAATGGTTGAGATTATAATGACAAAATTGTAAATAGAGCTTACAATTAAAATAATCAATTTTCTAGATTAAGGGTATAAAGGTAAATTTAACATTTTTAAATTTAGAAACTCACATTCAGTGCACATGCAAGTTCCCCTTCTTTTTTAAACGTCAATAACTTTTTATTCGTAACTCTTTTTTTTTTTTAAAGTTACACCATAATAACAAGTGTTTTTTATCTTTAATATGAATACCATATTGTTATACTTATGTAGAGAAAAAAATTACGTTTTGATTTAATGTTTTAGTCCATTGTGTTTTTTCTATGTTTATACAATAGTGTTTTACTTGTATTAGAATTCAAGACGTTGTGTTTTACAGTAAAACACCATGAACGTAAATAAGACACCATAACATTGCAAATAATGAATTATGATTCAAGTCATGGTGTTTTAATATCTAGAGTATGTAACGTTGTACTATGATTACAGTCATGATATTATATACTTGTTGAATGGTGTTGGTGTTATACATGTGCTGAATGGTGGTTGTAGTGTTTTTATAGAGATCTTTAAAATGGATTTATATACTTATTGAATGGTGTTATATATGTGCTGAATGGTGGTTGCAGTGTTATTCGTAGTGTTTTTATAGAGATCTTTGAAAAAATCATGTTCCTATAAATAAGGGTGGTGGTTATGGAAAGTTATATTTAATTAAATCAATGATAAAATTACTTGTTTACCCTTTTGAATTAATTTAGAATGAGGACATACGTCATCTCCATAATATTTCTCATACTTTTAACTTTTTTACAATAACCTCTATATATATATATATATCATGTGTACTTATAAAAATTTAAAATATAGACTAATTAGAGAAAATATTGCCATCTTGGAGGTCTTCATCCATTTGCGATGTGGAATCAGATCCCTTCATTTTCCTATATTTTAAAGCATTTTTCTTATCCACATTGACGTGTTAACAAAAAAATAATATATAAAAAATAGAGTTAATTACATAGTTAGTCCCTATGGTTTACACAAAGTAACATACTTAGATACTAATAATTTAAAATCACATTATAGGGTATTAGCTTTTCATTTTGTAACGTTTAGAGGTATTAACATTAATTGTTTGTTAAACAATTAGTACCTAAATATGTTATTTTGTGCAAACCACAGGGACTAACTATGTTAATACTCTAGAAATTAATGCCTCCAAACGTTACAAAATGAAAAGTTAATACCCTAGAAGGTGATTTTAAACTATTAATACCTAAGTATGTTATTTTGTGCAAACCACAGGAACTAACTATGTAATTAACTCTAAAAAATATGTGTCTCTATTTCTAGCATAATTAAATCTCTTATATAAAAAATCGTAAAATAAAGTCCTAAATGCTTCATAATCATAATCATAAAAAGATTTTGTTGTCTTTCTCTCAATTTATTAGAAAGACCAATTACTAGTCTCATAGTAAATATATTAGGAAGACTAATTACCAGTCTCATAATAAGTCTTCTCTAATGAAAAAAAGAATTGTTATCCAATATTGTTATCAACAAATTACACACAAACTATATATTTATCAACGGTCCAAAAATGTGCTCATCAAAATGGATCAATCCATCATTTATTCGGCTAAAACGAGTATATAAAAACCTTTTGGAAAACTACTTGTTTATACGGGGTAATAGAACGGACAAGGTAATGAAATTACCAAATACTTATAATGGAATATTATCATTTCATTGTCTTGTTTCATTGTCTTGTTTAGTCACCATATGAGAATGCAATGAATAATTACTTTTGTGTTGTTTGGTAGGCAGGAAAAGACGAATGAATAAAATCAATAGTTAGTGGAGTGGTGGTGGGTGGGCCGGGTGGCCGTGGTGGGTGGGCCAGGTGGCCGTGATGGTAATGGTTGGGTGGGTGGTGATGGCGGCAACAATGGGTAGTGTTAGCAACAATGGGTAGCAGGTAGTGGTGAGTGGTTACAGTTGGTGGTGGTAGTGATGAAGATAATGATGAAGGGTGAAAGATGCAATAGATTAAAAAAAATATACAAAAACATGTCTAGTCAGTTGTTATCATAAAAACACTAATTCTTTAAAACCATTAAAAACCACCTAATAATAAAACCTAAAAACACCATAAAACATATCACATCATCACCATCTTTTACGTTCATTTTTATTTACAAGTTTTTTTTATTTTTTAATTACTTTACTAAAAACAATTAAGTGTTTTATTAGAAGGAAAATTCAAAATTATAAATTTTTTAAACACTATAGCTAGTGAGAAAATTTGAAATGTTAACTTTTGAAAAGATTACAATGATAAAATATTACAACAATAAAAACATTATAGTTTTTAAAGTTTAAAATTTATAAATATAATGTTTGTTTTATGAGCCTGGGTTTGAGGGTTCCTACTTTTCAGTAGTCTAAGTTTGAGTTGGGTTAAAGATAGTCAAAACACCTTTTTTTGTCCAAACTAGTTCCAGTTTCGGAAGCAATTTTTGAGGGTGGGGGGTATTGGTTTGGGTTTGAAACCGGTTCTTACTCGTTCAGTTTCGGTTTGACTGGTTTCGAAGGACATGTTTACAAACCTACCCCAAACCAGAGAATGTATCGGTTTCAGTTGTTATAAACTAGTGGGATTCCCTAGTGCGATGCAACTTAAATTCGGTTTCGATCGATATTGCTTTAATGCTTACAATACCGACACTTGGTACAACAATCGAAAGAAAAACCAAATATATAAGGTCACGATATGCCCAAAAGGATATCAACAAATGTTTTACATCCACTGAAAACCATACAAATGAAGAGAGGCATATTGATGTATTACAAAATACATCATTTATCAGTGTATAGTTTGTACGGGTTTTAGTTAATATTAGTTGCGGTTTTTATTAGACTGTGCGTACTTTTGATCCAATTGCGTTTTACATGTCTTGGGTGATAGAAACAATGGAAAAGAGTAAGAAACGAGAGAAAATAAGCAGAAATCAAGTACTGGAACGCGTTTGAAGGATCGAGAGGTAAAACGTAGCGAAAAACAGCACCAGACACCTTCTATATATGAGCCTCTCGCGGGCCGCGAGAAGAGTTATTTGGCAGAGAATTTCGTATCTGGGCAAGGATTTGAGCATGGAAAACTATATTAACATCTCTAAACCAACCCATAACCCTAATCACGAATCCAGCAAGTTCAAGGGCGAATTTAGGAGCAAAGTTGCAGTCTTTCGGAGCATTCAAGACGAGGGAATCATCGCTTCGAAGCTAGAAGCTTAGAGATTGAAGTCTACTCGGGTTCTACTTCCCGGTTTTCATTAATTTCTTGTTTTTACACTTTTTCATGATGAATTCTTGTTTCAAACCTTGTGTTTTGTCGTTTATAACTATGTTTCTTGGCTAAACTTGTTTTAACTACCTAGGTGACGATTGTAACGCCTCGTATTTTCATTTTAGAAAGTTCTCATCCGTATCAGAATTCGAGGCGTTATAAATATAAAAATAAATAAATAAACAAATATATATATATATGTGTGTGTGTGTATCATATATTATCCTCGTAATCGACCATGTGACGTATTTCGACTTTGAATAATACGATACTACATTATACAATGCTCAGCTTCGGAAACGGGTCTCGTAGATACGACCGGCCCTCTCAAAAACCTTATTTACTAGATACCGGGCCTTAGGCCCAACAAACAAACCCTAAACCTATTTAATATAACTCACACACTGATGAGCCGCACCACACACACACTCTTTGTTCTCTCTCTCTCCTCCAGTCGCCGGCGGCACACCGGCGTCGGGCTTTCCGGCCGGCCACACAACAGCCAAACACCCCCCTCCTCGTCTCCGATCACACCCGAACACCTCCACTCACCCTCCTACCTCTCACACACTCACCTCACCGACCTCACCCCTCTCCCGCTCCCCTCCCACCCTATAGCGACATCGTCGGCCACCGTTCTGGTGGCGCCGCACCATGAGAAAAGTCGCAGCAGCGGCGGAGGTCTCCAACAACCCTCGCTCTCTCCTCTCTCCCTCTGTATGCGAGGCCGCCGGCCACCATTGAGGTGGCAGCGCACCAGCGACAAAAGCCGCAGCAGCGGCGGTGCACCGGTAATGGTGGTGGTGCAGTTAAGGTGGTTATCAGGTTCATGGCAGTGGATAATTCACGACAGTGGGTGGTTCAGGTCTGAGTTCGCTTTCGGGTTCGAGTTCGGGTTCAGATCAAGCACAGGTCAGTTCGAGTTTGGGCGTGTCACAATCAGGTTTCGGTTCAAGATACGAGTCGGGTCAGATTGCAACTTGGGTTACGGTTCGATGTTCGGGTTTCGGTTCGGTCAAAGGTGGTCAACACCAGTCAAAGCAGGTCAACGTTTGTGTCGAGTCAACTACGGTCTGTTCTGTCTCGGGTCAGTCGAACCAGTCTTGGTTCGATTCAGTGGTTCAAGTTTTACGGCACGGGTAGCTCGGTTCAGTTGGGTAAGACACGATTCAGTTTCGGCTTGGTCAAACCGAGTCAACTCAGTCAACCGCTGGTTAACAGAGTCGGACACGGTCAACGCTTCGACACGAGACTTTGGTACGATCTTCTATCGATTCGATTTCAATTTAATCCGATATATTGTTTTACGTATTTTAACTCGAGGCGAACATTATATAATTGGTAATCACTAGTAAAAAAAATACATATATATTACATATAAATACTTACGTTGCCATGTTTATTGTCGAGGTTTAAAAATTATATACTTTGAACGTAGTTAACATAAGTAATCTAAATATATATTGTTAATGATTTGTTGAGTTTTGGAAAAAAAAAATAACATCGACACTTTGTGTTGTCGGGATCGTCCAAAAACAGAGGAAACTCTGTCCGTTTTTCGTTAAAAGCGCAGAAACCAGAACATATTAAATAAAACAGAAATGTATCGGAACTATGTACATCTTTTTATAAAAATAAATGAAGATGTGTATTTACTCTAATAACGCTTCGACGACCACTAGTAAATATACATATATGCAACTACTCTATCGTTGAGACACTAATGAAACGTAACGAGGCTCGATTGGAATTATAGAGTAAAAGCATGTGTATATACATTTTGATAACGCTTTTATAACTTTTGTTTAACAATGCGAGGTAACCTCGATATTCCATCCTTCGACAGTCGACTCATCACGAAAGTTCCAAGAGAAGCTTCGCTAACGGTGAGCATACCCGACCCCTTTTTTACACCTTAACGCATTTTGGGGTGCAACATGTATCGATTACAAAGTTTATATTATACGAAATTAAATGTTTTCAAATTACTAAACGTGTTATCAGTTATGCTTATGTGAGTTATGCATGTTAGTTTAAACTTGTTTATACATGCTATCTGCTACGCTTACGTTAGTTGTGTGTGCCAGCTTCAACTTGTATCCTCGTGATATTGTTATGTTTAGGATGTTATGCATGCTAGTTAAATATTCCAATTATATGCTATAGTTGTGCGAAGATTGTTTATATAAATGTACGATTCAACTTGAATATAACTTGCCATGTTAAAATTGAAACAAACTTTTGTACTTATATTTATTTTCAAACTTGTATGCTCGCCAATACTTTTGCATTGATCTACGCTTTCAATACATGTTGCAGGAGCTATGATGATGCAAGGAATCTAGTAGGATTTGCCTAGAAACGCATTTAAATTTTAAGTATTTTTTGTATTGTATTTTAATTCAATCATGTTGTATTTTTTTTTCAAAACCTTGAGTTTAATTGTTATCAATGAATTGGAATTACATTTCTTTTATATGTGACGTGATTCAATTCCGTATTATCCGATTTAACATTGTCAAATGTAATTATTAAACACTTGACACAAATAGCGTTATGAAGCCTCTTGCAATCTAGTTTTCGTCTCATCCCGATGATTCCGCCATCGGTTGGGGTGTGACAGATTGGTATCAGAGCCATAACTATAGGGAATTAGGTAGAATGCCATGTTCGACCTAGTCTATAGTTTAAGTACCATTCTTTTGACCATTCTTGATACTTGTCTAAATTGTTATTCTTTCTATCATGCCTCTCCTCCTTTTGTCTTAAAACTTCCAATATGTCTTTCCTAAGACACAAAACACAATACACATTTTTGAGAATATTATTGTTCCACAATCGAAATAACTCATCAAAACATTGGTGATTCCCGCCATTGGTGACGAATTTCAATCCACTCTACATGTTATTTTTGCGCGAAATTCACCATCAAGTCAGGAGTGATATCCATACCTTGATGAGAGTTTCCATTTCATAATCTAGTGGATCTTTATTGACGATTTGAGACTATATCTTGACACGTTCAATAAACCACAATTTGGAGACGAAATTGTCAAGCCAGGATTGACATCCACACCTTGATGACTGGTCCGCTCTTCAATTTTTATCTCGCCAAAGTTTCATATTTTCGATCAAATTAGGGACATGTACTAACTGGAAGGGTAAAATACCGCTAATCGCTTAGCGACGAGAATATTATACCTAATAGTCCATGGCATGTCTCCCTAATTCGAAAGGCCTTACAATTCACCTTGGAATAGTCAAAGTTTCTAAACCCGAAACACTCCAGCATTTTATCAAGCCTCTCTTTTATGCTATCTTAAATTTTATGCAATATAATTGTTATTCCCTCATTCATTTCAATGTCACATTATACTAGAATCAAATTTATACACAACTTCTCATTTATGCAGAATCTATTACACAACGAACCAATAGGTCATACTAAACATTATATTTGATTTGGGACTACTGGAGCATTCACATGTGATAAATGTGACACCCGGCTATTTAGGTTGTCCCGTACAAATGTAACACGTGTCATGAATGAATAAAAGGCCGTATTTGATTATTTATGATGTTTATATGTGGTATTTGATGCGTTGGTAAATCCAAAATTTGATAAAAATTACGTTGGCAATATTAAGATAAACGCTTATCGCGTAACGTTTAAAATGCGAAACGAACGTAGGTGACCGTCGGATAATGTTAAAATCCCAAATATAGTCCGTTATGAGTTAAATAATATATTTAATCATAATCGTGAGGAAAAATAATTTAAAACGCTAAGAAACTCTATTTTTCGAGTTTAAACGCGTACTGCGAGATACTGCGCGTATCTGACAAAATGTTGTCAACACAGCCAATTCAGGGCAACCAATAATTATTATAGTAATAATTTGACAATTTTATTTTTATAGAATGATAAAAATAAATTAAAACTCTTAAAATCCCTATTTTACGTATTTAAGCGCGTACTGCGCAACACAGTGCGCATACTGCCAATTACCGACAACGTAACTGGTCCTGGCAAATAAAATATTGATTAGTAATATTTTGGTGTGTTTATTTTTATAAAGCTCTGAAAATAATTTAAAACGCGTTAAAACGCAGTTAAAACGCTAGATAAAATGCCCGTTATCCAGTTAAATACCAGTAAATAGTATATATATGTGTAAGTATACAAAATTTGTGTGTGTGGCCATAGGTGACGGCCTAATGGCAGCCCACCCTTTTGATTTTCCTTCCATTTAGACAAGTGTGTGCATTGGAAATCCAAGTAATCATATTGGACACTTACACACTCCATTTAAACACTTACAAGATCAAACAAAATCTTCACTCCTCTCTCTCTCTCTCTAAGCTTGCGGCCGAACACCCTCACACACACATCCATTTTCATTTTCAAACTTCATTCTTGAAGATATATAATCATTCAAACAAGATTCAAGTCGATTTGAAGGTTTGGAGGTAATTTCTAAGTGTTTCAAGCATAATCCAAACTTCATATCATCAACTCTTGTTCAAAACTTACTAGAATCTTGAAGGTATAACATTCATGTTTAGAAACTTGTTCTTGATTCTTGATGAATGTTGATGATGATAGAAGTTCCTCTTGTTCTTGAGTTTAGACACTAACTTGAAAACAACCACAAATGGGTTTTTAAAAGAAATAAAAATGGACATGTATATATGGATGTGGGCGGCCGTGAGTATGTATATATGTATATATGAGATTGAGTTTTGATTCTTGAATGATTCTTGATTATCATGATGCTTGTAAAGTTTAAAGTTCATGCATGCATCAAAAGTTGTCATAAGAGAATGTTCTAAAAGGTTTTTAGTGATTTGAATGGATAAACATGAAAAGTGGATTTTTGGAAGCATGTATCTATACATGTGTGAGCCGTGTATATACATTATATGTATATGCATGCACACAAAATTTGTAGTTAGTTCATAAATGTGAAGGAATGTGTCTTGCATTTATGTTGAATGATTAGATGATAATGATATGAAGATTGAATGTTATGGATTATAAGAGCATGAAATAAATACATGTCTAGATGCATGTTAGTTCATACAATATGATGAAGACATGATGTTAGTGCATTAAGTGCTTGTACCTAGTCATGCATGTGCATGTATGTTCACAAAATGAGGATTTAATCATGATATGATAAAAATGGTTTTAGATCAGTAAATAAACCTTAAAAATAAGGTTATCTCATGTATAAAAGTGGTATGAAACTTTGATATTAAGTGTACTGGCTTTGCATGTAGTACTATGTGCTTATAAAGTTTTAAAATGTGTGAACTCGCATGAGTTATGTGCCTTACACAAAAACTGCACTAATCTGATTATAACCATAATTTTATTCAGTATATAACATGTATTGTGCTAAAATATGAAGTCATTTCGAGTTCGGATGGTTACGGTAACGTTTGACACAAAACTATGCGGTAAAAACGGTAAAAATCGCCTTTTTAAAAGGGTTTTTATGAAACTGTTTTAAATCAGTAAATAAACTGATATTTTTAGTATAAATATAAGTATATTAACTTATATTTAGTTTATTTGGTGTTTGGTTAGTCATACGTGACTTACGGCACCCGAAAACGTTACCGAATCACTAAAATACGCATTTTTCAACATACACTAGAATGGGTTGTTCATGAGTGAACCTTATGTGTTAAAATGTGTTATGTGATTTAAATATGTGAATATGATAATATGTTAAGTTTTGACATGATAGCGGGAATTAAGACTATGCATGTACGCTTGTATGTTTAAAACGGTAGAATCGGTGAAATCGCGTCAAAATGTGTAACTTATTTGTCGAGCATGAAATTGATACATAGATTAACTTAGTGAGTTATTTCATGTATACATGCTTTAAAAATGATAAAGTGAATAAGTTAATGAGTTTTTGCGTGTTATGATATAGTGAATATGTGCACGTTTATGTATATATATTACGACGCGCAAATCGTATATATATAGTACTTATAAACGGGAGTGTAACGGATAAAACATTAAGGTCACCAATAAAATCGTTCAAGTCGCAAAAATCTTACAAATATATATATATGAACTCATATATATATATTAATATGCCAACATAATAAAAAATAATGACTTTTCGAGAAAATCTCAAAGTTATGTGAAAATTCTAGGTATTGGAGAAACTTAGAAAATTTTGTAATATATTGATTATTAAATCGTGCCTACGTATGTTAGGACGTGTAGAATCAAATTGTGGGATCGCGCTATTTTAAATACGCACCCAAAGGTGAGTGTCACTAAACCCCCTCTTTTTACTGTTTTTGTATATGTTTTGGGGGAAGAACACGCCTTAAAAGGATAAGTATACGTTTTCGTATAAAATATGCCTTTAATAAAACTAAAATTATTTTTTCGTGGAAAATATGATTTGGAAATTATGTGATATATTTTTGGAGAAAAACATGGTTTTGGATATAAATATGTTTCAGGATGAAACGGATTTTGGAATAATGATATATGCGTTTCGAGGATGAAACGGGGATTTTACGGCGTTATGGGATAGAACGACCATGTTGATTTAAAATGTTTAAATCTAAAGTTGTAACGAATTGGCCCGGACTCAAGAGAGTAAGTATCAGGATTAGGCTTACGTTTCAGTGGGGACGTCGGGGATTCATACAATGTGTTATATTAAATTTATCATTTTAGTAGGATATATATATTGTTCATAAGGTTGGCACCTTGGGTGACCCATTGCGGGCACTTTGCGCAAACTTAGCCATTTAATCATTAATATGGATTGCTTGGAATTGTTGATAGATCTATCGGGTTGACAACCCCGTCACGACCGGTAGCTCCGTGTCATGTCAAGCGACGAGTTTATATTCTGTTACGGTCTAGCGTTGATTATACCCTTGATGTTAATATATAGCTCATAATGTCTTGCAAACTTACGAATCTGAACGAATGGATGTAAAATAAATTTAATATGTGAAACTTGGAAATATGCTTAGTTCGGAGGTTTCGGGGAAACGCTTGCGACGGCTGACTCATGGATTTTTATTAAGGAATAAAATAAACTTTCGAAAATATTATTTGGATGTTTTGATAATAAACACATAATTAGAAAGTTTCCCTTGTTTTATATTTGAATATGTGAGCTCACCTTCCTTTGTGTTGACACTTGATTTTAACGTGTTCTTCAGGTACTTGAGCATGGCTTCGGGAATTATGGCGTATCTTGTGGTTGTTGATGCATGGTTGTTTTATGAATGTTTTTGGACAAACTTTTAAAACTTTGGGACCTATGTAATAAGATCCATGAGGATCAAAACAACTTAACTATGGTGTGGTTGTGACGTACTTTTAAACTTTATGTTTTAAAAACTATGTTTTAATTAAGTTGAATGTCCAACATTAACACTGCATCGATCGACAAGATACTTATGGGCACCAACTTCCGTCACCATTACGTTTGTATTTCCGCTGCGACGTTTTTGGGGTGTTACAGAAGTTGGTATCAGAGCCAACGGTTGTTAGCGAACTAGATGTTTTCAGGGGAAAACTCTAGACTTCAACCAAAGAATTTTGAGATATAAGTCCAAAATTCGTGAAGCCAAAATTTTTAAATAAACATGATTTTTATCATGTATGAGAACCATTGCGTGTTATTGTGCATACGTGTTAATCTGTTTATTTGGGCATTATGTGTTATTTTTCATTTGAACACACACTTACTTTGTACGGTTATATATATGTCACATATGTCGCACGAGCATGCGGTCATCGAGATTACTGACTCTGAGAGCGAGCCAGAATTCGAGACTTCACCCAGATCCGTTTTGCCAGAGATACCCGTCACTACACCTCAGATCGTTAGTATGGCCGAGTTTGCCTCGTCATTCTATGATGGCCCGGCTGCATTCGCCAGCCAGGTCGACCCACGTTACGCGCATACGAGTAACGATTGGATTGACGATGACGATACTGTTCCGCCCTCGATTTATGAGATCGGACAGTCATCCGGCACCGTGCCACTACTGATGAGCTGAGTAGAGATGCACCTTTCATTGGAGTATCATTCGGGTTTGCACCAGTGGTGGATGCCACAACTGTTACGGTTCTACCTTTAGAGCCCATAGTAGCTCCACCCACTGTCACTGTTGAGCCCGTACCTGAGATCCCTCCACCTATTTCGTATGAGTCGTCTATTCATTTGCTCGAGTCACGAGTTCCCACTGCACCTACACTAGTTTATTTCTGACGTAGGAAGAGGATGCGACCTGTCAGAGACATCGCTTCCCGATCTGAGACTGCATCTGTAACATTTGTCAAAAACGGGTTTTCCAAACCCGCTCCGTTTGTAATGGAATATCAAGTTTTAAATGTCTCGTTGCGTATTTATGTCCAATTTACTTTTTAGTGATGCATAATTAATAAACAAACTAAACTATAAAAGTTATAATTGATAAAAAGTAAAAATAAAATAATTAAAAAGAAAATGAGGCTGCCGGGACTCGAACCCGGGTCAGCCGGAAAAGAACTCCAAAGACTTATCGCACACACACATAACCACTCCGCCACTTGTTGTTTTCTGTCAACTCTAGGAAATAAATAAATTTTATAAACAACCATAAATCAACCGGTTACGCCAACTGTAACCGAAATCGGTCACCAAACGACCAAAGACGTTTGATTACTCGCGGTTTACCGATTATAACCGCTACACCGACGTCTCCAATCAATTGAGCTTTGAATGAACTTAAATTCGAGAATGGATGTGTTTTAATAACCGAAAACTTACAATTTCTGAATTACTTCAATCAAAGACCTCTCTCGTGACTCAAACATACTCTGCAAACTTCCAATTACATTTTCGCACAACTTTCAGTCCGCCGGAGAAGCTTTTTGGACTCGCCGGACTTTCGCCGGAAAACCGTATTTTCCATTAAATCAGTAAGTCTCGCAATTCTTTCGTTGTCTATCAATAGTTAAGCTATTGCTAACTCAAACCTTTCAATCGGAATCAAATTCAGACGTCGTTATCGGATAATTCTTGCTCGTCGGAAAACCTCTGAAAGTTCTTATCTTCCGCTGTAAAACGGTATGGACATTCAAACCTTCTGTTAACTCTTGTTTACTACTTAAATTCCACGATTAGCTAATCAAAACTGTTAATTTGTTTGCTCAGTTGAAGTTCATAAAAACAGAGCCGACGCCTTGCCGGAATTCTGAGATAAATCATTCCTCCGGTATGTTTGCTTCCAACACCGTCTCTGTCATTTCATTTTAGTCTTATGAATGTTGTTAATCATTTTAAAACAAGAAACAGTTGAGTAAATAGTTGCCTGTAATTTTAGCGAAGAAGATGAAGTGTGATAACGTTATAAGATTAATTAAAATCGGTATTATAAACGGGTTAGACACACAGTCCAGCGGTGGACTGTGTGCACACACATATTACACGCCGCGAGTTCGATCCTTGATACACACACACCCTCTGTAATTAAAATGTTATTTTTTTTCTAACTGAACCGGATGAACTCACATTAGATGTTAAGTATAATAAAAATCTAAATATTAACCAACTTAGACACACAGTCCAGTGGTGGACTGTGTGTAACGTTATAGCACAGGTCCCGGGTTCGAGACCTGTTGGTGACACCGGTTCGATGATTTTAAACATTTTTGAAAATAAAAGAATTTTGAATAAACTGAGTTAGTATATAAATATAATTAAAAACAGAATTATTTCGGGTTAGACACGTAGCTCAGTTGGTAGAGCTGCGTGCACGCGTACGGGAGGTCTCGGGTTCGAGCCTCACCCGGCGCATACATTTACACAATAAAACCGGTCAACAAGTCAAACGGTCAATGGTCAATGCAAAAGCCAACATATTTTTATATTTTTTTGTTTATTTAATTTAATTTAAAATCAATTAAAAATACTTAAAAATAATGTTTTTAAAGATAGGAAATAGCCTTAAACTCACAAAAATATATCTAAAAATCCTATTACAATTATTAATAAAATCCACTCATTTACTATATTTTCCGTTATTATTTAGGTTAGTTAATTCTCGTTGTTCAATTCTTCCAACTCGTGCGCATCTCACCATCTCCAACCAAACGCACCCAATGTGAGTGAATCTCTACAAAATTCCCCGTTTTAATCACGCTTTTGGGGTGTATCATGTGTCTTGTCATTTATTATATTTAAATTATTGTGCATACATCATATCATGAACAAATGTGTATTCAGCTTGTTTCAACTATTGTGTGGTTATTGTTTAGATTTAGTTTATTATTTCCAGTACATGCAATTTCATAGGCCGCCGCTCCCCATTACATTATGAGCGTTGAGCATGTTCCCCATTACATTATGAGCGTGAACCTGGTGTGCCAACATACGATCGGCTCCGTTTGATTGAGCCTTGATCGCACAGACATTTATCATTTTTCAGTACATGCAATACGATCGGCTCCGTTTGATTGAGCCTTGATCGCACAGACATTTATCATTTTTCAGTACATACATTTATCATAGGTCATTCGTTCCCCATTTATGTTGTTGTATGTTGTTCTATGTTATTGTATGTTATTGTATGTCATAGTTTGTGACTGTTATTATTACTGTTTGATTATTTACATTTGCTCACATATGACTGTTGCATAACTTTTCCTTAATAAAAATAACATGAAATCAATGATAAATGTTTATCTAACAAGGTTCACTCGCCAACTTATGTTGACCCAAAAACTCCCATTTTTACACATGATACAGGTGAACCAGCTGCAGCAAGAAACACCTAGGATTGGATTAGAAGAATAAACTGATTTAGAGCTTGGATTGTTTAGTTTGGTTATTTTCCTTTGTATTTGTATGGACATGTTTGGAATGTTGAGAATGTAATTTTGACATTAATAAATATGAAACATATTAGTAAATATCATGAGCTTTGGTGATAACCCAATTATGCCCCGGACTCTTATTCCGCTGCGGGTCGGGGTGTGACAGCATCTACTTTGAAGAAGCAAAAGGAGTGTGGGTTGACCGATGCTCTCACTGCGACCGTCAGTTGGGGGCCATTCGCGAAGATCTGAAGGTGACCAAGGAAAAAGTGAAGGATCTGGAGGGGCAAATGGATTGGTTTGATGAGCTGAAGGATTTGGATGACAGTGCAATGGATCAAATGTACTGGAGGATAGCTGACTTGGAGGAGCTTGTGAGGAGGCTTCTCGAGTTTGCGGGATTGAAGAAGTGATCGTTGGTTGTTTGACTTGTTTGTTTTGTATGTCTCTTTGATAAACCCTTATATTGGCTTGCATGCCAAATTTTTGGATATTTAGGAGGAAATTCATCTAGACTTGTTATTGGTGGTTGATTATGTCACACCACATTTTGGTTAATCGTTGTACTATGAACAAGTTTTGTAATTTCCATGATAAATATCAATGCTATGGGTTTCTTTTGGTTAAATTATTCTCATTATTATGTGGATGCATGTGTATTGTTTAGTCCACTAGCATTTAATGATTGAAATATTTAAACATTGTCTTATGTTGATATTATTATTGCAATAATAGAAACAGCAAGATGCCGCCAAAAGCGAGACAGGGGACTGGACTACCTACCACCCAGAAGAGTTGGCACAACTCATAGCCCAACACGTTAATACTGCCTTGGAACAGCGTGAAGCTCACCAGAATATTGGACAAGGACGTGGACGTGGTGCTCTGGGGCATGGTGAAGGTGGTGTGTAGATTGGAAACCTGCAAGGTAATATAATGATCGGAAAAGTTTTAGTAGTTCCTGTGTTATGATATAATCAATGAGTGATCTTGATTTTTCATTAACCTAGTGAACAGTGCATGGATGTACGTATAAAACATTTCAGGGCAGTAACCCACGATCATTTACCGGTGCTGAAGGGCCTCTTGAAATCACTAGATGGATTGAGAAGATGGAATCTGTGATGGCCATCCGTGGTTGTACTGCTGATCAGAGGGTTAGGTATGCTTCGTGTTCGTTTCTCGATGAAGCTTTATCCTGGTGGAACACTCAAGTTCAAATTTTGGGCGAAGATGCGGCTTACGGTCTTACCTGGAATGAACTAAAAGAGATGCTTCTTAAGGAATACTGCCCCCGTAGTGAGATGCAGAAGATTGAGACTGACTTCTGGAATTTGACCATGGAAGGCCTGAACGTTAGAGCTTATATGTCTCGGTTCAATGATTTTGCTAGATTGGTTCCACGAATGGTCACTCCTGAGTAAGTTAAGGTAGAAAGGTATATCTGGGGATTGTTCCCGTAAATTCGTAGTATGGTTACGTCAGCAAAGCCCACTACCTATCTGGAAGCTACTACTCTAGCGAAGTCATTAGCGGATGATGCTGCTCGCAAAAGTAGCCTTAACAGGAAAGAGGAGACTGGGAAGTGGTCAGGAAAAGTCAAGGCAGATGGGAAATCTTACCGATCAGAGCGTTCTGAGCATAGATCTGGGGATTCACGGAAGCGAAGATCTGAGAGCTCGAGAAAGGATTCCGATGTGAAGCGTGAGAAGAAACGCGATTCGGGGAAAGCATATGTGGCTAATTCGAGTGGTTCGAGGAAGGATAATGCCAGGGATGGCGGAAGTGGTTCAACGAAAAAGACTCATGGAGATGAGCAGGGAAGTGTGCCAGATGTGGTCGAACTGGTCATATTACTCACGAGTGCTATGCTAAGAGTACGTGGGAGGGAGTTAAGATCGAGGGGTGCTTTGAATGCGGAGAGCAGGGACACTAACTGTCCGAATGTGAAAGGGTCAGAATGCCAGGGGCAGAGCTTTTGAGCTGAATGTTGTGAAGGCACGTGATGATCATGCAGTTGTTACCGGTACGTTCTTAATCAATGACCATTCTGCGTTCGTACTATTTGATAATGATGCTGACTTTAGTTTTGTTTCGAAAAACTTTGAACCGTTTCTGTGTTCTCAAAGAACAGAGCTGAGATTATTTGTTCGGAGAAACAAGTGCGGATACCTCGTCCTGGTGGTGGTGAAGCTATAGTTGTTCACGGTGACCGATCGAGTCGAGTATCAAAAGTGTCAGTGTTATGAAGATGCACAAGATGTTGCGTAATGGTTATCCTGCGTTCTTGGGTAACGTAGTAGATGCAAATGCCGAAAGTGGGAAGATTGAAGAAATTCCTGTAGTTCGCGATTATCCGGAAGTTTTCCCTGAAGATTTGCCTGGATTACCCCCTGCGAGACAGATCGAGTTTAAGATTGATCTTGTACCTGGTGCTGCACCGATTGCAAAATCTCCTTATAGATTAGCACCGTCAGAAATGAAAGAGTTGTCAAATCAGCTTCAAGAGCTATTAGACAAAGGTTTCATACGACCAAGCTTTTCGCCTTGGGGAGCGCCTGTTTTGTTCGTGAAGAAGAAAGATAGTTCCTTCTGAATGTGTATTGACTACAGAGAGTTGAAAAAGCTGACTATCAAGAATCGGTACCCGTTGCCAAGAATCGATGATTTGTTCGACCAACTTCAAGGATCAAGTTACTACTCGAAGATAGACCTGCGTTCAGGTTATCACCATTTTGAAGATTTCAGAGGAAGATGTTCTGAAGACTGCTTTTAGAACACGTTATGGACATTATGAGTTCTTAGTCATGCCTTTTGGCTTAACTAATGTGCCTGCAGTGTTCATGGATCTCATGAACAGGGTATGCAAACCCTATATGGATAAATTCGTGATAGTATTCATTGACGAAATACTAATCTATTCGCGAACCAAAGAAGATCATGAGAAACACTTGAAGATGATTCTGGAGCTATTGAAGAAAGAGAAGTTGTATGCCAAGTTCTCTAAATGTGAATTTTGGATTCGAGAGGTGTATTTCCTCGGTCAAGTCATAAATGAGAAAGGTATACATGTGGACCCGTTGAAGACTGAGGTGATTAAGAATTGGGAAGCGCCGAAGAATCCGTCAGAGGTGCGGCAATTCTTAGGACTTGTTGGGTATTATAGAAGATTCATTGAGAATTTTTCCAGATTAGCGCATCCATTAACGCTATTGACCTAGAAGGATAAGAAGTTTGATTGGACAGAAAAGCAGGAGGAAGCTTTTTGGATATTGAAGGAGAAGTTGTGTAGTGCACCTATCCTATCCCTGCTAGAGGGAAATGACGGTTTTGTTGTATATTGTGATGCGTCACGTTTGGGCCTTGGTTGCGTGCTTATGCAGAAGGACAAAGTGATAGCCTATGCATCCAGACAACTGAAAGTGCATGAGAAGAACTACACAACTCATGATTTAGAGTTTGGAGCTGTTGTGTTCGCTTTGAAGATTTGGAGACATTATATGTATGGCACGAAGTGTACGATTTACACAGACCATAAGAGCCTTCAGCATATCTTTGATCAGAAGGAACTCAACATGCGACAGCGGCGTTGGGTAGAGTTACTCAATGATTTCGAGTGTGATATTCGTTATCTCCCGGGAAAGCAAATGTTGTTGCTGACGCGCTCAGTAGGAAGGAGCGGGAGAAGCCTCAGCGCGTTCGTGCTTTGGGTTTGACCATACAAACAAATTTGACCGATCGAATTCGTAATGCACAGCGAGAAGCTTTGAAAGATGAGAACCTGTGTAGAGAAGGCTTGAGAGGTTTGGAATGTGAACTGATACCAAAAGCCGATGAAGTAATGTGCTTCATGAACCGAGTTTGGGTTCCGCTTAGAGGTAACCTACGTGAACTGGTTATGAACGAGGCTCATAAGTCCAGATATTCGATTCACCCAGGTTCTACCAAAATGTATCAGGATGTTAAAGAGTTATATTGGTGGCCGAATATGAAGAGAGATATTGTGGTGTATGTAAGTAAATGTCTGACATGCTCGAAGGTTAAGGCGGAACATCAGAGGCCGTCTGGGCTTCTGCAGCAACCAGAGATTCCTAAATGGAAGTGGGAGCATATTGCAATGGACTTTATCACCAAATTACCCCGTACGTCACGTGGACATGACACCATATGGGTAATTGTGTGACGAAGTCTGCTCATTTCTTGCCCATTAAGGAAACAGACAAGACAGAAAAGATATCGCAGTTGTACCTTAACGAGATTGTAGCCCGACATGGAGTGCCTGTGTCAATTATCTCCGATAGAGATGGACGATTAGACTCCAGATTTTGGCGATCTCTTCAGGAGTCGCTAGGCTCTCGCTTGGACATGAGTACTGCATGTCATCCTCAAACGGATGGTCAAAGTGAGAGAACCATTCAGACGTTAGAGGATATGTTGAGAGCGTGCGTGATTGATTTTGGTGGAAGTTGGGATACTCATTTGCCATTGGAAGAGTTTTCTTACAACAATAGTTACCACGCTAGTATCAAAGCCGCTCCGTTTGAAGCTTTGTATGGAAGGAAGTGTCGATCGCCCTTGTGCTGGGCTGAAGTTGGCGAAAGGCAACTAACCGAACCTGAGCTTATCCATGAAACCACCGACAAGGTTGTCCAGATCAAGGAAAGGTTGAAAGTTGCCGCCGATCGACAGAAAAGTTATGCAGACAACCAAAGGAAACTGTTGCAGTTTCAAGTCGGAGATCGTGTTCTGCTGAAAGTGTCACATTGGAAAGGTGTTGTTAGATTTGGAAAAGGGGGAAAGCTAAGCCCACGGTATATAGGTCCTTTCGAAATCGCATCTCAAGTTGGATCAGTCGCGTATAGGCTTAAGCTGCCACAGGATTTGAATGGAGTTCATGAAGTGTTACATGTTTCCAACCTGAGAAAGTGTTTGTCAGATGAGACATCAATTAGATGATAAATTGAGATTTATCGAGGAACCGGTTGAAGTTCTAGATGAGAAGATTCAGAAGCTTAGAAGGAGTCGGATTAAGTTGGTCAAGGTTCACTGGAATTCTAAGCGTGGATCCGAGTTCACATGGGAATGAAAGGACCAAATGCAAGGAAAATATCCGCATCTCTTTAAGTCTATTGCGAAAACGAAACCTATAGTGTAAGAATTTCGGGGACGAAATTCCTTAAACAGGGGGAGACTGTTCACCCGGCTATTTAGGTTGTCCCGAACAAATGTAACACGTGTCATGAATGAATGAAAGGCCGTATTTGATTATTTATGATGTTTATATATGGTATTTGATGCGTTGGTAAATAAAAAGTTTGATAAAAATTACGTTGGCAGTATTAAGATAAATGCTTATCGCGCAACGGTTAAAATGCGAAACGAACTCCGGTGACCGCCGAATATTGTTAAAATCCTAAAAAATAGTCTGTTATGAGTTAAATAATATATTTAATCATAATCATGAGGAAAAATTATTTAAACGCTAAGAAACTCTATTTTTCGAGTTTAAACGCGTCATGCGCGATACTGCGCGTATCTGACAAAATACTGTCAACACAGCCAGTTCAGGTCAACCAATAATTATTATAGTAATAATTTGACAAATTTATTTTTATACAATGATAAAAATAAATTAAAACGCTTAAAATCCCTATTTTGCGAATTTAAGCGCGTACTGCGCAACACAGAGCGCATACTGCCAATTACCGACAATGTAACTGGTCCTGGCAAATAAAATGTTGATTAGTAATATTTTGGTGTGTTTATTTTTATGGAGCACTAAAAATAATTTCAAACGCATTAAAACGCAGTTAAAACGCTAGATAAAATACCCGGTATCCAGTTAAATACCTGTATAATCTATATATGTGTGTGTAAACAATATATATGAGAGATGGGGGCATAGGTGGCGGTCTAATGGCTGCCCAACTTTTGAATTTTGCTACCATTTGGACATGTGCATGCCTTGGGAAGATAAGTAATCATATAAACCATATACACACTCCATTTAAACACTTACAAGATCAAATTAAATCTTCACTTCTCTCTCTCTCAAGCTTGTGGCCGAACACCCTCACACACACATCCATTTTCATTTTCAAACTTCATTCTTGAAGATTCATAATCATTCAAACAATATTCAAGTCCATTTGAAGGTTTGGAGGTGATTTCCAAGTGTTTCAAGCAAAATCCAAGCTTCATATCATCAACTCTTGTTCAAAACTCACAAGAATCTTGAAGGTACAACATTCATCTTTAAAAACTTGTTCTTGATTCTTGATGAATGTTGATGATGATAGAAGTTTCTCTTGTTCTTGGGTTTAAACACTAACTTGAAAAGAACCACAAATGGGTTTTTAAAAGAGATAAAAATGGACATGTATATATATATGTGGGTGGCCGTGATATATATATATATGTATATATGATATTGAGTTTTGGTTCTTGAGTGATTCTTAATTAACATGATGTTTGTAAAGTTTAAAGTTCATGCATGCATCAAAAGTTGTCATAAGAGAATGTTCTAAAAGGTTTTTAGTGATTTGAATGGATAAACATGAAAAGTGGATTTTTGGAAGCATGTATCTATACATGTGTGAGCCGTGTATATATATTATATGTATATGAATGCACACAAAATTTGTAGTTAGTTCATAAATGTGAAGGAATGTGTCTTGCATTTATGTTGAATGATGAGATGATAATGATATGAAGATTTGAATGTTATGGATTATGAGAGCATGAAATAAATACATGTCTAGATGCATGTTAGTTCATACAATATGATGAAGATATGATGTTAGTGTATTAAGTGCTTGTATCTAGTCATGCATGTGCATGTATGTACATAGAAAGATGAATAAATGATGATATGATAAAAATGGTTTTAGATCAGTAAATAAACCTTAAAAATAAGGTTATCTCATGTATAAAAGTGGTATGAAACTTTGATATAAAGTGTACTAGCTTTGCATGTAGTACTATGTGCTTAAAAAGTTTTAAAATGTGTGAACTCGCATGAGTTATGTGCCTTACACAAAAACTGCACTAATCTGATTATAACCATAATTTTATTCAGTATATAACATGTATTGTTCTAAAATTTGAATTTGTTTCGAGTTCGGATGATTAGGGTAACGTTTGACGCAAAACTATGCAGTAAAAACGGTAAAAATCGCCTTTTTAAGAGGGTTTTTATGAAACTGTTTTAAATCAGTAAATAAACTGATATTTTTAGTATAAATATAAGTATATTAACTTATATTTAGTTTATTTGGTGTTTGGTTAGTCATACGTGACTTTCGGCACTCGAAAACGTTACCGAATCACTAAAATACGCATTTTTCAACATACACTAGAATGAGTTGTTCATGAGTGAACCTTATGTGTTTAAATGTGTTATGTGATTTAGATATGTGAATATGATAATATTTTAAGTGTTGATATGATAGCGTGAATTAAGACTGTAACATCCGTCAAAAACGGATTTACCAAACCCGCTCCGTTTATCAACCGAACAGTCAGTCAAAATTTTCGTTGCGAATTAAATGCCCAAAATATTTTTAAACGATCCGTAATCAATTATTATACGGGAATATATATTTAGTTTTTGAAAAACTGTCAAAAATCGCAAAATAAAAATATATTACCTCTGCCGGGTTTCGAACCCGGGTCTGTACCGAATCAGCTAAGCAACTTATCTCACTCACACAAACCACTGCGCCAACTGCTTTGTTTGTTATATAATAGAATCATTTAATTGATAAAGTAACGTTATAAATTCAAAACCGGCGCCCAATCAGTTCAGTCGTCGGAATCCCGGAATTCTCGCGAGTCTTAACTACAATTTACGTTATAACGTCAACTATTAACCAGATATCGGTTATAACCGATGTTTGAAGTCCGCGACACTTTTCAAAACCGCCGGAAAACTTAAACTGATGAATACAGTCGGAAATCAGACCAAATGCATTTCCATTTTCCCCTATAAATTCACCCTCAAACCATTGAAGACCTTTCGCTCAAAATCACATCTTTTCACGGCGTAATTCCACTCGCCGGAATAAACCTGTTCATCGCCGGAAAACTGGTTTCCCCATTGCCGAGCTTTTCTGAACCTCTGAAGCTTATACCGGAGATACCCATACTCTTTCCAAGCTTTTCGGAGACTTGCTGCTGCAAGACACCTGACGCCGGAGTTAAATCCTGTCGCCGGAGTTCTGCCGGAAAACAGAGGATCCAGTTGGTATACCTCTTTCGCTTATTTTCTTTATCTTTTCACCTTTATCTTACCTTAATGGACTGCAAAGCGCTAATAAACTGATAAGAATCTTAAACCAGTCGAGTTCCGATTCTGGTTCAAACTGGATGAAGAAGACGACGTAATTCTGTATCATATAAGTATAATATAAATCATGAAATTAATCGGGTTAGACACACAGTCCAGCGGTGGACTGTGTGCACATATAAAACGCAAAACGTCTCAAGTTCGAATCCCGTCTCACACACGCTGCCTTAATAAAATCCATTTTTTTGTTTACTGAACCGGAGTCGCCTTAGATATATGTTAAGTATATTAATAACCGGAATAATAACCAAGTTAGACACACAGTCCAGCGGTGGACTGTGTGTTTGTTTATATCACAGGTCACGAGTTCGAGTCCGGTCTTCAGCACCGACTCGGACAATTATCTCCTCTTTTTAATTAAGGCAGAAAAGGAAATAAATAAATAGTATTTAAGTATAATAAAAATCGAATGATATAACATGTTGAACACACAGTCCAGCGGTGGACTGTGTGTTAGATTAAACCACAGGTCCCGAGTTCGAGACCTGTGGAGTGCAAGACCGGTCCGCTTAAACTGTTTTTAAAATAAAAAATGATTTTCTGTTAATTCTAATTAATGTATATATGAAATTAAAATCGGATATATAACGGGTTAGACACGTAGCTCAGTTGGTAGAGCTGCGTGCACGCGTACGGGATGTCTCGGGTTCGAGCCTCACCCAGCGCACAATAATATGCCTTCCGAACCGGTCAACGCCAGTCAAAGTCAACCGGTCAAAGTCACTGTAGCAAAAATAAAATAAATTTTTTTTATTATTTTTATTTAATTATTTTAATTAAAAATCAATTATAAATACTTAAAAATAACATTTTTAAGGTTAGAAAATAGCCTCAAACTCACAAAAATACACCCAACAATCCTACTAAAATAGTTTAATAAAATCCGTTTACTTACCAAACCATAATGCGATTTATCTAGGTTAAATCTCACTCGTGGTTAAAACCACTTCGCGTGCATTCAACGTCATCAACCGAACGCACCCACAGTGAGTGAATCTTACAATTCCCCCTTTTAAATTACACGTTTTGGGGTGTGTCATGTGTTATGAAATTAATTAATTTATTTATTTAAACTTGTGCCATACCACATCATGACTTAAACTTAGATTGTTTTTATTGTTGTGATTTACTTATTGCCATTTGTCAAGTCATATGAAACTCATACATTAAGCCCATCAGTTCCTCGTGGGAGACGAGTAGAACATCGCGTGCTTCACATCAAATTCATTATTATTCATGTGTGTATCATTGAGTTTATATTGTTTGTAGTTGTGTTATTCATATTATCATGTTTATGCAATTCATTCATCAGGCCCCTCAGTTCCTCGTGAGAGACGAGTTGAACATCGCGTGCCTTTGATTGTTCCATTATTATTCATGAGTGTTTCATTTAACATCTTATGATTGCCGATCAAGTTACATCTAATTTTACTCATGTTTGGTTGTGCACATATTTCATAATCAATTTAAATAAATTGTTCAAATGTTTTCCATAGGATTCACTCGCTAACATTATGTTGATCCAAAAACCTTTTACACATGATACAGGTGAACAGGTTGAAGCAAGGAAAACATAGGATATGCCTTAGAAGAGAACAAAGAAGTTTAGATTGTAGTTAGATCATGTTGTAGCAATCATTGTAAATTTCCATTTAAATTGTATTAATGAATACGAAACGTTTAATAAATGTCATGAGCTTTGATGATAACCCAATCATGCCCCGATCACCTTATCCGCTGCGGGTCGGGGTGTGACAAAGACTATGCATGTGCTTGTATGTTTAAAACGGTAGAATCGGTGAAATCGCGTTAAAATGTATAACTTAATTATCGAGCATGAAAATTTATACATAGGTTAACTTAGTGAGTTATTTCATGTATACATGCTTTAAAAATGTTATGATATTGTGAATATGTGCACGTATATGTATATATATTACGACGCGCAAATCATAGATATATAGTATTTATAAACGGGAGTGTAACGCATAAAACATTAAGGTCACCAATAAAATCGTTCAAGTCGCAAAAATCATAAAAATATATATATGAACTCATATATATTAATATGCCAACATAATAAAAAATAATGACTTTTCAAGAATTCAATTTCAGTCAAACATACATGCTCATATACATATTCATTATACATATATCGATGTTCATGAATTCAATTTATTTTCATATTCTCATTATCCAAAGATTTTGTGCAATTTTCAAATCTCATCAAAGTAAGTTCTGCGACGGGCATGTAGTAACTGGAAGGGTACGAGTACCGGTAGTCGGAACGTCCTGTCTAGGCTGGCATTCGTATAAATCCAATATAACGGACCAGTTTGCCTACCTGGGGACCAACGATGAGAGTACGAAGGACCTATTAGGCCAAAGCATGCCACACCAAACGTCGTTCGAACTAACCCTACTTTGAGGTGTCACCGTGTCTACACCTGGACACATTCCGAATATCACACGTTATATACATATTTCTCGATTTTCTCCGGGTTTTTGTGTACGCAACCAGGCAGAAACCGTGCGAACCATATGAAAAACCGGTATTCATGGGGGCCCACATGATTACACAGGTAAAGTATGGCGGCATGACGGGCCTAACAGCGAGCAAAGCCCAAGACATCCTATGGATGTAGTATTTTTCTATAATTATTTTATGAATGTTCATTCCTGAATGCGACCCATGATCCCAAAAGCATCCAACTCATACTCTTGTCATGTATTCATTGTAGATGTCTTCTAACCTCGCCCGTAGGAAGACGAGAGCAAGAAAAGCCCGCGAACGCATGGCTGCCTTAATCGCTCAACAAATGGCTGCCGTAATACCCAACATTGTAATCCAAGTTCAACAGGCACTTAGCGATAATCCCGTCATTCAAGCAAACCAAAACATTTTCAACTCTCCCCCAAATACCACTAAATGTACCTACAAGCATTTCAAATCATGCGACCCTCCGAAATACAAAGGTACTGAAGGCGTCACTGCTCTTCTCCATTGGTTTGAAGAAATGGAGAACACATTTCTAAATTGCGATTGCCCTGACGATCGCAAAGTGCGATACGCTACCGGTCGATTATATGGGATAGCACTTACTTGGTGGAACACAGAGAAGGCCAAACGAGGTGTGGAAGATGCTATGTCCTTAACTTGGAACGAATTGAAGGAAATCATGACCAGACGATTTTGCCCAAGGAGCGAAATCAAGAAGTTAGAAGATGAATTTTACTCATTGAAGCAAATGGAAGGAGACCACACCACCTACAACAAAAGGTTCCTCGAATTACATCAAATGGTTCCCAACATGTTTACTCCCCTCTACCGTTTGATCGAGCACTACATTCGTGGTCTTCCGTCAAAGATTCAAGACCCTGTGATAAGTACCAAGCCTGCAACTTTGGAAGCAGCAATGGAGCTAGCAACAGAGCTCACCGAGAACCGAATCCGAAACAAAGACTTCAAGGAGGAGAAGAAGAAGGATAAAGATCGACTGAAACCTCCGACTCCACTCAAACCGAATCCCCTTCTCAACCCAATCCTAAGAGAAGAAGAGTTGGGCGACTTTTCGCTGCTACTCAACGAAATCAACTAGTTTTTCATGCCATACCCATCCGAGCTATCCCAATCACCCAAGTGGCACCCAACTCAGCTTACCCAAATAAGAAACCATATCTTGGACCTCACCCTCGATGCAACAACTGTTTTTATCACCATCCCCTTACCGTACCTTGTCGTCTATGTGCAACTTGTGGACGCTATGGTCATTTGAGCAATGTTTGTCGCACCTTTCAAAACCAAACCTCTTCCCCTACTCAAAACATGGCCCAAACTTATCACCAACCCCAATACCCCCTGTTCCCATATGCTCGAGCTTGTTTCAATTGTGGCGACCCTACCCACTTTAGAAACACATGCCCTCAATTGGTTAATGTTATCAACACTCAAGCCCAATCAAACCCAGTTAACCAAGTAAACCAAGAAAACACAACCACTATGCCACCAGCAAGAGGAAGAGTCTTCAATATCAACGCCAATCCTGTCGAAGATAATGACGGCCCAAACGAAGATACTCAGCTAGTCCTCTTCGCCGAAGATCCAGATTCAACTGCTATTGTTTAGTCTTATGTTTTTTCTTTATCACATGTGTAGACTGTTAGAGAAATTATTGGATATTATATATTATATATTGTTTTCAGTATATGCTTTTGCCGAGGGCGTAGCTCCCCATCCATCGAGGTTGAGTTTGATCCCCATTTTATTATGGGTTGATCAGGGCGTGCCCGCACGATCGGCTCCGTTTGTTTGAGCCTTGATCGGTTATTTCATTTTACATTTCAATACATGCAATACGTTCGGCTCCGTTTGATTGAGCCTTGAGCGCACATTTCAATTTACATTTCCAGTTCATGCAATACGTTCGGCTCCGTTTGATTGAGCCTTGAGCGCACATTTCAATTTACATTTCCAGTTCATGCAATACGTTCGGCTCTGTTTGATTGAGCCTTGAGCGCACAGACAATTTCATTATCAGTATCTTATGGTTGTGGTGTTTGTAGTAGAGTCGCATCGAACTAACCATAACTTTCGGATAAAGTCAACGAAAATTTGACAAGGATATGGTGGATACGCCGATGGTACTTCCTATATATAAGTATTCTTGTCAAATGATCGGAGGCATTATCAGGCAGTTATGAGAGGTTCCATGCATAGGCTGATTGTGTGATGGTTGTTTAGATTAAGTTGTTCAATTTCAGTACATTCAATACGTTCGGCTCCGTTTGATTGAGCCTTGAGCGCACATACAATTTCATTCAATACGTTCGGCTCCGTTTGATTGAGCCTTGAGCGCACATACAATTTCATTATCAGTATCTTGTGGTTGTTGTGTTTGTTGTAGAGTCGCATAGAACTAATCATAACTTACGGATAAAGTCAATGAAAATTTGACAAGGATATGGTGGATACGCCGCTGGTACTTCCTATATATAAGTATTCTTGTCAAATGATCAGAGGCATTATCAGGCGGTTATGAGAGGTTCCATGCATAGGCTGTTTGTGTGGTTAAGTTATTCATATTCAGTACATGCAATACGCTCGGCTCCGTTTGATTGAGCCTTGAGCACACAATTTCAATTTCAGTACATTCAATACGTTCGGCTCCGTTTGATTGAGCCTTGAGTGCACATCCATCTCATTTTCAGTACATGCAATACGATCGGCTCCGTTCGATTGAGCCTTGATCGCACAGATATATTTTATTTCAGTAATTTATGTTTGTTGTATTGATTGTAGAGTTATAGGACTAATCATAATTCACTGATAAAACCAATGAAAATTTGACAAGAATATGGTGGATACGCCGCTGGTACTTCCTATATATAAGTATTCTTGTCAAAGGATCAGAGGCATTATCGGACGGTTATGAGAAGTTCTATGTAGGATTTATTAGTTTCTTGGTAACCAATCATAACTTGTGGATAAAACTAATGAAAATTTGGCAAGAATATGGTGGATACGCCGCTGGTACTTCCTATATATAAGTATTCTTGCCAAAGGATCAGAGGCATTATCAGGCGGTTATGAGAAGTTCCATGTAGGATTTAGTATTGCCTTGGTTGGAATTTGTGATACATTTATATCATCATGTTATTTAAAGAGATTGGATTGTGTTCCATTTCTACATAAACTAACCTCTCCATCATAACAAACGAGAGAGGAACTTCCATCATTCAAACATATATGTTATCAGAATGTGGATTCAAATATTTGCTGTTGTGTTTATTCATGTTCAAATATTCGCTGATGTGTCTATTCATGTTCGAATATTTGCTGTTGTGTTTATTCATGTTCAAATATTTGCTGATGTGTTCATTCATGTTCGAATATTTGCTGTTATGTTTATTCATGTTCAAATATTTGCTGATGTGTTCGTTCATGTTTGGATATTAGCTGTTGTGCTTACTTATGTTCAAATATCAGCTGTTGTGTTTTTATTTATGTTCCATGTAGATTGTAGTGTTAAAGGTTTTGCCTTAGGATATAACCATATTTTCCCAAACGTATCTAAACTCTTATGCATGATATCATTTTTTTTTAGCAAATCATTCCTGTTTATCAATACTTATACAGTAGGCAACAAAAAGCGATTCCTGAATAGGGTACTTAACCCTTACAAGGAACGTTACCGCCTCGAACAAAAAACTTAAGCCCTTATTTTGTTAAGCATACAACTGTCAAACAAAACATCATCATCCTGTTAGTCAAAATATATCAATTTAAATTTCGGGACGAAATTTCTAAAAAGCAGGGGATACTGTAACATCCGTCAAAAACGGATTTACCAAACCCGCTCCGTTTATCAACCGAACAGTCAGTCAAAATTTTCGTTGCGAATTAAATGCCCAAAATATTTTTAAACGATCCGTAATCAATTATTATACGGGAATATATATTTAGTTTTTGAAAAACTGTCAAAAATCGCAAAATAAAAATATATTACCTCTGCCGGGTTTCGAACCCGGGTCTGTACCGAATCAGCTAAGCAACTTATCTCACTCACACAAACCACTGCGCCAACTGCTTTGTTTGTTATATAATAGAATCATTTAATTGATAAAGTAACGTTATAAATTCAAAACCGGCGCCCAATCAGTTCAGTCGTCGGAATCCCGGAATTCTCGCGAGTCTTAACTACAATTTACGTTATAACGTCAACTATTAACCAGATATCGGTTATAACCGATGTTTGAAGTCCGCGACACTTTTCAAAACCGCCGGAAAACTTAAACTGATGAATACAGTCGGAAATCAGACCAAATGCATTTCCATTTTCCCCTATAAATTCACCCTCAAACCATTGAAGACCTTTCGCTCAAAATCACATCTTTTCACGGCGTAATTCCACTCGCCGGAATAAACCTGTTCGTCGCCGGAAAACCGGTTTCCCCATTGCCGAGCTTTTCTGAACCTCTGAAGCTTATACCGGAGATACCCATACTCTTTCCAAGCTTTTCGGAGACTTGCTGCTGCAAGACACCTGACGCCGGAGTTGAATCCTGTCGCCGGAGTTCTGCCGGAAAACAGAGGATCCAGTTGGTATACCTCTTTCGCTTATTTTCTTTATCTTTTCACCTTTATCTTACCTTAATGGACTGCAAAGCGCTAATAAACTGATAAGAATCTTAAACCAGTCGAGTTCCGATTCTGGTTCAAACTGGATGAAGAAGACGACGTAATTCTGTATCATATAAGTATAATATAAATCATGAAATTAATCGGGTTAGACACACAGTCCAGCGGTGGACTGTGTGCACATATAAAACGCAAAACGTCTCAAGTTCGAATCCCGTCTCACACACGCTGCCTTAATAAAATCCATTTTTTTGTTTACTGAACCGGAGTCGCCATAGATATATGTTAAGTATATTAATAACCGGAATAATAACCAAGTTAGACACACAGTCCAGCGGTGGACTGTGTGTTTGTTTATATCACAGGTCACGAGTTCGAGTCCGGTCTTCAGCACCGACTCGGACAATTATCTCCTCTTTTTAATTAAGGCAGAAAAGGAAATAAATAAATAGTATTTAAGTATAATAAAAATCGAATGATATAACATGTTGAACACACAGTCCAGCGGTGGACTGTGTGTTAGATTAAACCACAGGTCCCGAGTTCGAGACCTGTGGAGTGCAAGACCGGTCCGCTTAAACTGTTTTTAAAATAAAAAATGATTTTCTGTTAATTCTAATTAATGTATATATGAAATTAAAATCGGATATATAACGGGTTAGACACGTAGCTCAGTTGGTAGAGCTGCGTGCACGCGTACGGGATGTCTCGGGTTCAAGCCTCACCCAGCGCACAATAATATGCCTTCCGAACCGGTCAACGCCAGTCAAAGTCAACTGGTCAAAGTCACTGTAGCAAAAATAAAATAAATTTTTTTTATTATTTTTATTTAATTATTTTAATTAAAAATCAATTATAAATACTTAAAAATAACATTTTTAAGGTTAGAAAATAGCCTCAAACTCACAAAAATACACCCAACAATTCTAATAAAATAGTTTAATAAAATCCGTTTACTTACCAAACCATAATGCGATTTATCTAGGTTAAATCTCACTCGTGGTTAAAACCACTTCGCGTGCATTCAATGTCATCAACCGAACGCACCCACAGTGAGTGAATCTTACAATTCCCCCTTTTAAATTACACGTTTTGGGGTGTGTCATGTGTTATGAAATTAATTAATTTATTTATTTAAACTTGTGCCATACCACATCATGACTTAAACTTAGATTGTTTTTATTGTTGTGATTTACTTATTGCCATTTGTCAAGTCATATGAAACTCATACATTAAGCCCATCAGTTCCTCGTGGGAGACGAGTAGAACATCGCGTGCTTCACATCAAATTCATTATTATTCATGTGTGTATCATTGAGTTTATATTGTTTGTAGTTGTGTTATTCATATTATCATGTTTATGCAATTCATTCATCAGGCCCCTCAGTTCCTCGTGAGAGACGAGTTGAACATCGCGTGCCTTTGATTGTTCCATTATTATTCATGAGTGTTTCATTTAACATCTTATGATTGCCGATCAAGTTACATCTAATTTTACTCATGTTTGGTTGTGCACATATTTCATAATCAATTTAAATAAATTGTTCAAATGTTTTCCATAGGATTCACTCGCCAACATTATGTTGATCCAAAAACCTTTTACACATGATACAGGTGAACAGGTTGAAGCAAGGAAAACATAGGATATGCCTTAGAAGAGAACAAAGAAGTTTAGATTGTAGTTAGATCATGTTGTAGCAATCATTGTAAATTTCCATTTAAATTGTATTAATGAATACGAAACGTTTAATAAATGTCATGAGCTTTGATGATAACCCAATCGTGCCCCGATCACCTTATCCGCTGCGGGTCGGGGTGTGACAAAGACTATGCATGTGCTTGTATGTTTAAAACGGTAGAATCGGTGAAATCGCGTTAAAATGTATAACTTAATTATCGAGCATGAAAATTTATACATAGGTTAACTTAGTGAGTTATTTCATGTATACATGCTTTAAAAATGTTATGATATTGTGAATATGTGCACGTATATGTATATATATTACGACGCGCAAATCATAGATATATAGTATTTATAAACGGGAGTGTAACGCATAAAACATTAAGGTCACCAATAAAATCGTTCAAGTCGCAAAAATCATAAAAATATATATATGAACTCATATATATTAATATGCCAACATAATAAAAAATAATGACTTTTCAAGAAAATCTCAAAGTTATGTGAAAATTCTAAGTATTGGAGAAACTTGAGAATTTTGTAATATATTGATTATTAAATCGTGCCTACGTATGTTAGGACGTGTAGAATCAAATTATGGGATTGCACTAATTTAATTACGCACCCAAAGGTGAGTGTCACTAAACCCCTCTTTTTACTGTTTTAGTATATGTTTTGGGGGAAGAACACGCCTTAAAAGGATAAGTATACGTTTCCGTATAAAATATGCCTTTGATTAACTTATAAATATATTTTCGTGGAAAATATGATTTGGAAATTATGTGATATGTTTTTGGAGAAAAACATGATTTTGGATATAAATATGTTTTGGGATGAAACGGATTTTGGAATAATGATATATGCGTTTCGGGGATAAAACGGGGATTTTACGGCGTTATGGGATAGAACGACCATGTGGATTTAAAATGTTTAAATCTAAAGTCGTAACGAATTGGCCCGGTCTCAAGAGAGTAAGTATCGGGATTAGGCTTACGTTTCGGTGGGGGCGTCGAGGATTCGTACAATATGTTATATTAAATTTTATCATTTTAGTAGGATATATATTGTTCATAAGGTTGGCACCTTGGGTGACCCATTGCGGGCACTTTGCGCAAACTTAGCCATTTAATCATTAATATGGATTGCGTGGAATTGTTGATAGATCTATCGGGTTGACAACCCCGTCGCGACCGTTAGCTCCGTGTCATGTCAATCGACGGATTTATATTATGTTACTGTCTAGCGTTGATTATACCCTTGATGTTAATATATAGCTCGTAATGTCTTGCAAACTTACGAATCTGAACGAATGGATGTAAAACAAATTCAATATGTGAAACTTGGGAAGATGCTTAGTTCGGAGGTTTCGCGGAAACGCTTGCGACGGCTGACTCATGGATTTTTATTAAAGAATAAAATAAACTTTTGAAAATATTATTTGGATGTTTTGTAATAAACACATAATTAGAAAGTTTTCCTTGTTTTAGATTTGAATAAGTGAGCTCACCTTTCTTTGTGTTGACATTTGATTTTAACGTGTTCTTCAGGTACTTGAGCATGGCTTCGGGAATTATGACGTATCTTGTGGTTGTTGATGCATGGTTGTTTTATGAATGTTTTTGGACAAAATTTTAGAACTTTGGGACCTATGTAATAAGATCCATGAGGATCAAAACAACTTAACTATGGTGTGGTTGTGACGTACTTTTAAACTTTATGTTTTGAAAACTATGTTTTAATTAAGTTGAATGTCCAACATTAACAATGCATCGATCGACAAGATACTTATGGGCACTAACTTCCGTCACCATTACGTCTATATTTCCGCTGCAACGTTTTTGGGGTATTATAGAACCCACAAACCCGCGAACCCGACCCGTTAAGCACCCCTATAGGATGATTATCGTGGATATATAAATATCATTTAACCAATTTGAATATTATATTTAGTATCATATGTTGTTAAGTAACAACAGTAAACAAAGCAAATAATTTAGGACTACATATGAAAAAAAAATCGATATAGTACCTTGATAAGACAACGCTGATTGATTGGAACAGATAGAGATCGAATTGTCTGTATTTGCGAAATGGTCTAATCAATTGTGGAATAGATAGAGATCGAATGGTCTGATCGATTGTTAAACCCTAAATGAATATAGAATCTGCCATTAAACAACGATTGTGCTCTGTATTTGCGAAGTGCCAGACTTTAACATTATATATTGGACTTTTGGCAAAGGGTTTAGATGATTTGAGAATTGAAATTGGCGCCTGAATCACAAATCGTTTCATCTTCTATCTTGGAATGAAGCAAATCTGAAATATGCCACCCTAAATGCCCAATCAAATATATGATCATCTGTCCAATAAAGTTTTAATTAAAAACAAATCCTCAACTCTTTATATTGGCAGAATCTACCCTAAGCTTTATATATATATATATATATATATAATAAATGAGTCAACCCGCGAACCCAACGGGTTTGACCCGAACCTGACATGTTTAGCTAAACGGGTTCACGGGTTCGACCTGAAACTGACCCGAACCCGTTTAGGGTAAACCCAAACCCAAAAAAGTCGTGTTAGGTTCGTGTCGGGTTTTCATGTCATGTCGAAAATTAACGCCCCTACTTCCTATATATAAGTGTTCCTACCGTATCACCAAACTTTCGTGAAATGTGCCAGGAGAAAATCGGTGATTCTCTACTATCGAAAACAAACTTTGACCACACGCAATCTATTCTCGGTTATACACGCATGTACCTTAACACACTAGCCTTATCTAAGGTCTCTCTTTTAAATAAATTTCGGGACGAAATTTCCTAAAGTAGGGGAGACTGTAACGCCTCGTATTTTCATTTTAGAAAGTTCTCATCCGTATCAGAATTCGAGGCATTATATATATATTAATATGTGTATATCATATATTATCCTCGTAATCGACCATGCGACGTATTTCGACTTTGATTAATACAATACTACATTATACAACGCTCAGCTTCGGAAACGGGTCTCATAGATACGACCAGCCCGCTCAAAACCTTATTTTCACACCCCTACTCCCACGTGTACCCGGTGGGCCCGGTTGGGGAATATCGTGACATAGTTGATAACATCATAACCAAACAAACACAGCACAGCTGAAGTCTTAGATTTAAATTACTATTACAAACCGAGTGTCCAAAGTTCAAAAATAAATTACAAGGCTTGTCATGGAAAGATCCACAGGCGGATCGAAATAAATATATACAAAGTAATTGTTCAACAGACTTTAAGCAACCTAGAGACTTGCAAATTCCTCTATTGTCACTATAGCGCAGCTCCCGATCTATTGCGTGTTGCCACCTGTAACTTGGTCTTTTGAAAATACGTCAGTTTTCACTAGTAAATACTAATAACCGACTTATTTTGTAAACATTTATTGAAAATGATTTTTGGTGCACTTGGCACGTTTTATAAATAACTTGGGATAGTTCAGAATGACCTTGTTTACAGTTTCACATGTTTGTCAATACATGTGGGGTCCGGTTCAGAAACCGAATAACCTGATTAACCGACACGCCACTTAAATAATCCACCTTTGTGATTCAATATTTTATTAGCATTAGCGTCTGTCAGGTGTATGCCTACACCTCGCGCTTAAGGTCGTGGCCATTAGTAACTTAAATGAGTCGAGGATATCCTAGACATGGTCGTGTTAACCCCCAATGTTTAAGTTATCAAACAATACAGAATAAAACGGATTATGGTGATTTAGTAAATCACAATCCAATAACATGATCCCATACCCGACCAAGCGGTATTATTATATCGTATCCCAAGCCCGTATAGGGAAAATAAGTTAAAAGTATTTACCCGAGCAAATTCTTCAATTAGATAAATAACTCAGCCGAATATTCAAAAAGTAAGCTTAGATGGCAATCTACCAGGAGGCTCTTAGACTGGAAATGATGGTGTTTATAACCAATTAGAATGCTAACGGTTCCTATCTACTTTGTAGACTCGAACCGGGTAGCTTAAGAATAATAATGGTACTAAACGTTAGATTTAGCGATGACCGGAATAGAATGTAGTTTAAACCCGAAAAGTACGGAGACTTGTTAAATATGGGTAAACATGTTACATTCTGGATTTTGAAAATAAAATGATAAGGTTAAACCCGTTTCGGTTAAATTATGTAAACTAGTTACGTAGGCCGAACTGTACGCATATAAGCAAATCCGGGTAGCCGGGTGAGTCCTATACAAGTTCCATATGCCATTATACTTTAAACATGTTGTAATATCAGTAAGTTATCAACATGTTGGCCCGTTACGGTTTTAAAATCAATTTATGCCTTAAAATAGCATTTTGGTCATTTTACGGCTTATAAAAGACTTTATGAGCAAACTGATATAATGGTTATAAACTTACTGTAAAAATAGTTTAATTATGATGCTATATCAGTTGTATATCAAGTATGTGTGTGGTTTTAGAGTTTAAGACCGAACTATGCCCTAAAAGGGCATTTTGGTCATTTCACACATCACTTGACAAATTGTTTGGGAATCTGAGTTTAGATTATGTACCTACTGTAAATATGTTTAAAATAAGTTTTGAAATTAGTAGGTATCAAGTCTTGATGCTCTAATATGGTTGTAAACCATACTATGCGCCGAAACGGCGATTAAGTTGCTAAATGATGATTTAAATGGTATTTGAATGAAACTGATGTTATGAACAGATTTGTATGATGAAAATATGTTGTGTGACATAATACATCAGTAGATAGTAGGTTTTGTTCCTTAAAAATAATCAAAATCCATTTTAGGTGTCGAAAAGGGCAATATCGGCATTTAAGGACTTAATACATGGACTTGTATATAAACTCAGTTTATAATCTAAATTGACATCCTAGATAATCCTAATTATGATATTACATCAGTAGGTAAAGAGTTTTGATGCCAAAGTTATGTAGGTAAAGAGTTTTGAGGCCAAAGTTATGTTTAAAGTAATTTATGGGTAAAAGGGTAATTTGGTCGCAAAATGCGTAAACTATGCGTAATAACCATTTGTTGGACTTTAAATCAGAAATTTTGCCTCAAAACAAGTTAAATAACTTAGTGTATCAGTTCATAGCTCATTTTTATGCTCACTTATGTTTACACTTTGTTTTTAAGCTCTTAGGGACCTTTTAGCAAAATTCGGCATATTATATGGAAGCTTGCATAAACACTCGGATTACTAAGTAACCATGTCATATAACTCTAGAGGGTTATAGTACAATATATCATGGTCACAAGGCAACCTAATTTCAGTTGCTAAGGTTGCTAAATCGGGTCAGAACTGAAAGTCAAAGCAAAAGTCAGCTTTTGCTATTTTCGGTTGCGAACCGACCTTACCTGCACTTGAAGGGCTGAACATGTTTAGACATGTTCTAATACTTATTACCAAGTTATTAAAGTGTTGAAACTGATTTTATAGCACCTACATTGCTAGATATGAATTTATTTCAAAACTGACTCGTTTGACTTTTTATTAATATAACTTTGACCCGTCAATTGACCAAGCAAACGTGGTAATCAGGAGGTGCCCTTTTGAGGGTTTAACACCTACCTAATTACGATCACGTAGCCACGTTCATTACGAGCGTAGGCTGGACCGTATTGGTCTTAGCCGAAAGTCAAAGCGTTTTTACGTCAACGCTTTGACTTTGGCTCAAAGCCTAATAAAATTGAACAAGGAGGGCTAGGAATACTTACATAAGGTCCTAGCACGAAATAGAACTGAGGGGAAGCTCCTATAAGGCTAGGAACTTCCAGAGGAGGAGAGGAGATGATTTGAAGCAAATGAGCAAGTTTTGAGACAAGATCAAGTGCTCTTATATAGTGAAGGGGGAGTAAGGAGCTTGTGCCAAGTGCCATGGAGTGTTATGGGGGTGCAACAAGTGTTTAGGGACATGTTAGATGTAGGGGATGAGTGGCAAAACACGACGTAGGTGGCAGGAGCAGGTCTTGCCACAATTCTTCTTGCCGGCAACCACTTACGGACCGTATGGCCTTGGCCTTGCGGTCCGTAAGGCCTTCTGGCGCCCGGAACATTCAAATGGTTACGAACCGTAACCTTTGAGGCTTGCGGTCCGTAACCGCCTTCCAGAATATGAAGATTTCCAATTTTGCACTTTTGGTCCCTTAACTTTAAAGCTTGCCACTCAGAGGTTATAATTTAACATGTTGGCAAGTTTAGTCCCTCTCATTAAGCATGCGGCATTCAAGGATCAGCGGGACACGTGTCAGAATTTTACAGGATGGGTTTTTACGAGGTGTTATACTTATTTACTAGATACCGGGACTTAGGTCCAACAAACAAACCCTAAACCTATTTAATATAACTCACACACACCCTAACACACTGATGAGCCGCACCACACACACACACACACACACCCTGTTCTCTCTCTCTCTCTCTCTCCTCCTTCGCCAGCGGCACACCGGCGTCGGGCTTTCCGGCCAGCCACACGACAGCCAAACACCCCTCCTCGTCTCCGATCACACCCGCACACCTCCACTCACCCTCCTTCCTCTCACACACTCACCTCACCGACCTCACCCCTCTCCCGCTCTCCTCTCTCCCTATAACGACATCGCTGGCCATCGTTCCGGTGGCGGCGCACCATGAGAAAAGCCACAGCAGCAGCGGATGTCACACCCCAACCGATGGCGGAAACATCGGGGTTAGTGGCACTAGGCGACCAGATTGATTTCACGAGATGTTCCATAACAATCATTTAACATATCACAATCTGCTTAATATCCCATACTATTAAACGTAACATTTAAACAATTATTACAAAACGGGGATTTCTCATAATATTCAACCGGGTTTGATTTCCCCTAGATTTCATACATAAATTCCAAATCTAAAATACATCAACAAACTAACTAAACAAAACAAACTAAAATAAGCAACATCCATGCATCCACGCTAAATCCACAACCTGTTACATACGTTAAAATACAAGTCAATACAATTAAGTAAAGGTGAGCATATGAGTTTTGTAATACTTGCATAATAAAGAAACCGTTCGCGAAATAGTCTAACTAAATATCATGATACACCGAAACATTTCACACATATTAACATAGGCTTGTTTCTCATGCTAACTACCATGAGAAGGCTTGCTCGTCCATCCTAACTAGACCCTGTCGGGTGTTAGCCACACTATAGTACCATACTAGCTAAGGAAAGGCAAGTTAACGAAAATAAGTCCTAGTCACATGTTTCTAGCATCACGTATTGAGCATATATAATCAGATTATAATCGCGTGTGATAAAAAGTTTGATTTGTGAAGTGATTTTTGATATAAGAACGTATGTAACACCCAAAAAGTGCATTAAAGCGAAAATGGGTCAAGTATACTCACTAAGGGTGCGTTTTAGTAAGACTTAAGATTCTGAGGAGAGTTGCGGAGTGCGCCGGATTAGCCCGTAAACGAACAGAAGTGCATCAGTCTCCGAAAAGCTGAAACGGTTAAGTCTTGGTTGGACAGTAGCTAAGTTCGGGCGAACTTGTATAACCTGTGGAACTGTGAGTCAAGTTCGGGCGAACTTGTAAGTTTCTCAAGGAAACTTGACAAGTTCGGTCGAACTTGTGGGGTTTTGATAAGTGGATTGACAAGTTCGGCCAAACTTGTGAAGTTTCCTGAGAAACTTTGCAAGTTCGAGCGAACTTGAGGGTTAATGAAGAAAGGTCTGAGCATCTTCACTCAAGTTCGGCCGAACTTGACCCTTAGAGGGCAAGTTCGAGCGAACTTGACTAGCTTGCTGTACAGAATCAGTGCAATCTCGAGCAAACTTGTGGTTTCCGAGTCCAAAATCTTGCGTTTTCGCGTCGTTTGCTGAGGAAATCGAGTGTTCATCCCTCCAACCTTAAGCCACTGAGTACAACTTAGCTGGAGAGGTCTTTTTGGAGCGAACTTAGCCATTTTACATAAACTCGGGCTAATCCGGGCGAACCGTGGGTTCGTACGGGTTAGTCCAGCTTGTGTAAAGTGACGACTTCGTCCTTGTGCTTCCGGATCTGAGATTTAGGTTGACAACACCTCGTTCCACTCCAAAGTGAACGAGACATACGTCATTAGTCCGAAAATAGTGTAAAAATCAATGCTTTAAAGGTTTTACTCAGATCTAAGCATAGATCTGAGTGAAAAACATAAGTTTTATATAAAAAGAAGAAGATTTTCGTAAACAGAGAAGATTTGTTGAAAACGAAAGCTATGCCTTGTGCCAAAATCGTTGAAAACCTTTGTAAAACGTTGATAATCGTCATTTTAGTTGAAATCGGTTTGATTCTTACTTAGAAAACGAGGGTTTAGGGTTTCGGGAGCTCTGGGCGAACTTACAGCAAGTTCAAATGAGAGAATGGAGCTGAGTATTTATAGGAGAAGGCAAAAATGGAGGCTGGTGAGCGCAAGTTCCGCCGAACTTGTACAAATTTGTTCAAGTTCGCGCGAACTTGTAGGGATTTTTGGAGTGGATAGCTAAGTTCGGCCGAACTTGTACGTGTATGTACAAGTTCGAGCGAACTTATGGGAAAACAGCAGATTCCTTTTGTCTCAGGCAAGTTCGGGCGAACTTGGAGTACTCAAGTTCGGCCGAACTTGGCCTGGTGACCAAGTTTGTTTGCCGATTTCGCGCTAAGAGTTCGTTTGGTTATTCGGTTCACTTTAGATAGTTATATTAGGCGTTTTAGTGAAGTGTTAAGCATTATATTTGATATAATAGTGTGATTTAGTGATTTGAGAGTGCGAGAGCGATGCGATAGCGAGCGTAATCATAATCATAAACACACATAACACATAAATAACACAAAACCACATAATTAACTGCGATTTGCGATGCGATTTAATAAGCGGTTAGATGCGATAATAACGTACAATACCATAATTAATTAACATAATATCAACCGAATCTCGGGTTTACAAAAGATAGGTAAACGGGAAACAAAATGAAAAGATAAAAACGAATTTTCGAGTTGTTACAGTCTCCCCTACTTTAGGGAATTTCGTCCCGAAATAAGCAGTGGCCGTAACAAAGAGATGTGGGTATTTCGTTTTCATATCACTTTCGAGTTCCCCAGTGAATTCGGCGCCGCGTTTGCCTTCCCTTCGGACATTCACGATAGGTATGCGAGAGCGTCGGAGTTTCTTGGTTTCTGTGACACCCGGCTATTTAGGATGTCCCGTACAAATGTAACACGTGTCATGAATGAATAAAAGGTCGTGTTTGATTATTTATGATGTTTATATATGGTATTTGATGCGTTGGTAAATCCAAAGTTTGATAAAAATTATGTTGGCAATATTAAGATAAACGCTTATCGCGAAACGATTAAAATGCGAAACGAATGTCGGTGACCGCCAAATAATGTTAAAATCCTAAAAAAGGGTTATGAGTTAAATAATATAATTAATCATAATCATAAGGATAAATTATTTAAAACGCTAAGAAACTCTATTTTTCGAGTTTAAACACGTACTGCGCGATACTGTGCGTATCTGACAAAATGTTGTCAACACAGCCAGTTCAGGGCAACCAATAATTATTATTGTAATAATTTGACAAGTTTATTTTTATAGAATAATAAAAATAAATTAAAACGCTTAAAATCCCTATTTTGCGAATTTAAGCGCGTACTGTACAATATAGCGCGCATACTGCCAATTACCGACTGGTCCTGGCAAATAAAATATTGATTAGTAATATTTTGGTGTGTTTATTTTTATAAAGCGCTGAAAATAATTTAAAACGCGTTAAAAGGCAGTTAAAACGCTAGATAAAATACCCGGTATCCAGTTAAATACCAGTAAATAGTATATATATGTGTAAGTATACAAAATTTGTGTGTGTGTGGCCATAGGTGGCGGCCTAATGGCAGCCCACCCTTTTGATTTTCCTTCCATTTAGACAAGTGTGTGCATTGGAAATCAAAGTAATCATATTGGACACTTACACACTCCATTTAAACACTTGCAAGATCAAATCAAATCTTCACTCTCTCTCTCTCTCTCTAAAGCTTGTGGCCGAACACCCTCACACACACATCCATTTTCATTTTAAAACTTCTTTCTTGAAGATTCATAATCATTCAAACAAGATTCAAGTCCATTTGAAGGTTTGGAGGTGATTTCCAAGTGTTTCAAGCAAAATCCAAGCTTCATATCATCAACTCTTGTTCAAAACTCACAAGAATGTTGAAGGTATAACATTCATCTTTAAAAACTTGTTATTGATTCTTGATGAATGTTGATGATGATAGAAGTTTCTCTTGTTCTTGGGTTTAAACACTAACTTGAAAACAACCACAAATGGGTTTTTAAAAGAAATAAAAATGGACATGTAATATATATATGTGGGTGGCCGTGAGTATATATATATGTATATATGAGATTGAGTTTTGGTTCTTGAATGATTCTAGATTAACATGATGTTTGTAAAGTTTAAAGTTCATGCATGCATCAAGAGTTGTCATAAGAGAATGTTCTAAAAGGTTTTTAGTGATTTGAAAAGATGAACATGAAAAGTGGGTTCTTGGAAGCATGTATGTATAGATGTGTGAGCCGTGTATATATATATGTATGTATATGCATGCACACAAAATTTGTAGTTAGTCCATAAATGTGAAGGAATGTGTCTTGTATTTATGTTGAATGATGAGATGATAATGATATGAAGATTGAATGTTATGGATTATAAGAGCATGAAATAAATACTTGTCTAGATGCACGTTAGTTCATACAATATGATGAAGACATGATGTTAGTGCATTAAGTGCTTGTACCTAGTCATGCATGTGCATGTATGTTCACAAAATGAGGATTTAATCATGTTATAATAAAATGGTTTTAGATCAGTAAATAACCCTTAAAAATAAGGTTATCTCATGTATAAAAATGGTATGGAACTTTGATATAAAGTATACTAGCTTTGCATGTAGTACTATGTGCTTAAAAAGTTGTAAAATGTGTGAAATCGCATGAGTTATGTGCCTTACACAAAATCTGCACAAATATGATTATAACCATAATTTTATTCAGTATATAACATGTATTGTGTTAAAATATGAAGTCATTTCGAGTTCGAATGGTTAGGGTAACGTTTGACGCAAAACTATGCGGTAAAAACGGTAAAAATCGCCTTTTTTAAAAGGGTTTTTATGGAACTGTTTTAAATCAGTAAATAAACTGATATTTTTGGTATAAATATAAGTATACTAACTTATATTTAGTTTATTTGGTGTTTGGTTAGTCATACGTGATTACGGCACCCGAAAACGTTACCGAATCACTAAAATACGCATTTTTCAACATAAACTAGAATGGGTTGTTCATGGGTGAACCTTATGTGTTTAAATGTGTTATGTGATTTAAATATGTGAATATGATAATATGTTAAGTGTTGACATGATAGCAAGAATTAAGACTGCATGTACGCTTGTATGTTTAAAACGGTAGAATCGGTGAAATCGCGTTAAAATGTATAACTTAATTATCGAGCATGAAAATTTATACATAGGTAAACTTAGTAAGTTATTTCATGTATACATGCTTTAAAAATGATAAAGTGAATAAGTTAATGAGTTTTCGCGTGTTATGATATTGTGAATATGTGCACGTTTATGTATGTATATTACGACGCGCAAATCGTAGATATATAGTATTTATAAACGGGAGTGTAACGGATAAAACATTAAGGTCACCAATAAAATCGTTCAAGTCGCAAAAATCTTACAAATATATATATATGAACTCATATATATATATTAATATGCCAACATAATAAAAAATATTGACTTTTCGAGAAAATCTAAAAGTTATGTGAAAATTCTAAGTATTGGAGAAACTTAGGAAATTTTGTAATATATTGATTATTAAATCGTCCTACATATGTTAGGACGTGTAGAATCAAATTGTGGGATCGCGCTATTTTAAATACGCACCCAAAGATGAGTGTCACTAAACCCCCTCTTTTTACTGTTTTTGTATATGTTTTGGGGGAAGAACATGCCTTAAAAGGATAAGTATACGTTTTCCTATAAAATATGCCTTTAATAAAACAAAAAAAAAATTTCGTGGAAAATATGATTTGGAAATTATGTGATATGTTTTTGGAGAAAAACATGGTTTTGGATATAAATATGTTTCGGGATGAAACGGATTTTGGAATAATGATATATGCGTTTCGAGGATGAAACGTGGATTTTACGGCGTTATGGGATAGAACGACCATGTGGATTTAAAATGTTTAAATCTAAAGTTGTAACGAATTGGCCCGGACTCAAGAGAGTAAGTATTAGGATTAGGCTTACGTTTCAGTGGGGACGTCGGGGATTCGTACAATGTGTTATATTAAATTTATCATTTTAGTAGGATATATATATTGTTTATAAGGTTGGCACCTTGGGTGACCCATTGCGGGCACTTTGCGCAAACTTAGCCATTTAATCATTAATATGGATTGCTTGGAATTGTTGATAGATCTATCGGGTTGACAACCCCGTCGCGACCGGTAGCTCTGTGTCATGTCAAGCGACGAGTTTATATTCTGTTACGGTCTACCGTTGATTATACCCTTGATGTTAATATATAGCTCGTAATGTCTTGCAAACTTACGAATCTGAACGAATGGATGTAAAATAAATTTAATATGTGAAACTTGGGAAGATGCTTAGTTCAGAGGTTTTGGGGGAAACGCTTGCGACGGCTGACTCATGGATTTTTATTAAGGAATAAAATAAACTTTCGAAAATATTATTTGGATGTTTTGATAATAAACACATAATTAGAAAGTTTTCCTTGTTTTAAATTTGAATATGTGAGCTCACCTTCCTTTGTGTTGACACTTGATTTTAACGTGTTCTTCAGGTACTTGAGCATGGCTTCGGGAATTATGGCGTATCTTGTGGTTGTTGATGCATGGTTGTTTTATGAATGTTTTTGGACAAACTTTTAAAACTTTGGGACCTATGTAATAAGATCCATGAGGATCAAGACAACTTAACTATGGTGTGGTTGTGACGTACTTTTAAACTTTATGTTTTAAAAACTATGTTTTAATTAAGTTGAATGTCCAACATTAACAATGCATCGATCGACAAGATACTTATGGGCACCAACTTCCGTCACCATTACGTTTGTATTTCCGCTGTGACGTTTTTAGGGTGTTACAGAAGTTGGTATCAGAGCCAACGGTTGTTAGCGAACTAGATGTTTTCAGGGGAAAACTCTAGACTTCAACCAAAGAATTTTGAGATATAAGTCCAAAATTCGTGAAGCCAAAATTTTTAAATAAACATGATTTTTATCATGTATGAGAACCATTGCGTGTTATTGTGCATACGTGTTAATCTGTTTATTTGGGCCTTATGTGTTATTTTTCATTTGAACACACTTACTTTGTACGGTTATATATGTGTCAGATGTCGCACGAGCATGCGGTCATCGAGATTACTGACTCTGAGAGCGAGCCAGAATTCGAGACTTCACCCAGATCCGTTTTGCCAGAGATACCCGTCACTACACCTCAGATCGTTAGTATGGCCGAGTTTGCCTCGTCATTCTATGATGGCCCGGCTGCATTCGCCAGCCAGGTCGACCCACGTTACGCACATACGAGTAACGGTTGGATTGACGATGACGATACTGTTCCGCCCTCGATTTATGAGATCGGACAGTCATCCGGCACCGTGCCACTATTGATGAGCTGAGTAGAGATGCACATAGATTAACTTAGTTGAAATCACTAGGTGGATTGAAAAGATGGAATCTGTGATGGCCATCCACGGTTGTACTGCTGATCAGAGGGTTAGGTATGCTCCGTGTTCGTTTCCTGATGAAGCTTTATCCTGGTGGAACACTCAAGTTCAGATTTTGGGCGAAGATGCGGCTTACTGTCTTACCTGGAATGAACTAAAAGAGATGCTTTTTAAGGAATACTGCCCGCGTAGTGAGATGCAGAAGATTGAGACTGACTTCTGGAATTTGACCATGGAAGGCCTGAACGTCAGAGCTTATACGTCTCGATTCAATGATTTGGCAAGATTGGTTCCACAAATGGTCACTCCTGAGTACGTTAAGGTAGAAAGGTATATCTGGGGATTGTCGCCGCAAATTCGTAGTACGGTTACGTCAGCGAAGCCCACTACCTATCTGGAAGCTAGTACTCTAGCGAAGTCATTAGCGGATGATGCTGCTCGCAAAAGTAGCCTTAACAGGAAAGAGGAGACTGGGAAGTCGTCAGGAAAAGTCGAAGCAGATGGGAAATCTGACCGATCAGAGTGTTCTGAGCATAGATCTGGGGATTCGCGGAAGCGAAGATCTGAGAGCTCGAGAAAGGATTCCGATGTGAAGCGTGAGAAGAAACGCAATTCGGGGAAAGCATATGTGGCTAATTCGAGTGGTTCGAGGATAATTCTAGGGATGGCGGAAGTGGTTCAGCGAAAAAGACTCATGGAGATTAGCAGGGAAAGTGTGCCAGATGTGGTCGAACTGGTGATACTACTCGCGAGTGCTATGATAAGAGTATGTCGGAGGGAGTTAAGCTCGAGGGATGCTTTGAATGCGGAGAGCAGGGACACTACAAGAGGAACTGTCCGAATGTGAAGGGTCAGAATGCCGGGGGCAGAGCTTTTGAGCTGAATGCTGTGAAGGCACGTGATGGTCCTGCAGTTGTTACCGGTACGTTCTTAATCAATGACCATTTTGCGTTCATACCATTTGATACTGGTGCTGACTTGAGTTTTGTTTCAAAAAACTTTGAACCATTTCTGTGTTCTCAAACAAGTAAGCTAAGTAAAAGTATTCGATAGAATTAGCAAATGGTAAATTGATAGAGACTAGCGAAGTTATTCGTGGTTGTAGAATTCGGTTATGCGATCATAGTTTTAGTATCGATTTATTACTAGTGGAGCTGAGTAGTTTCGATGTAGTCGTTGGGATGGATTGGCTATCCAAGAACGGAGCTGAGATCATTTGTTCGGAGAAACAAGTGCGGATACCTCGTCCTGGTGGTGGTGAAGCTATAGTTGTTCACGGTAACCAATCGAGTCGACTATCAAATGTGGTTAGTGTTATGAAGATGCACAAGATGTTGCGTAAGGGCTATCCTGCGTTCTTGGTTAACGTAGTGGATACAAATGCCGAAATTGGGAAGATTGAAGAAGTTCCTGTAGTTCGTGATTATCCGGAAGTTTTCCCTGAAGACTTTCCTGGATTACCCCCTGCGAGGCAGATCGAGTTTAAGATTGATCTTGTACCTAGTGCTGCACCGATTGCAAAATCTCCTTATAGATTAGCACCGTCAGAAATGAAAGAGTTGTCAAATCAGCTTCAAGAGCTATTAGACAAAGGTTTCATACGACCAAGCTTTTCTGTCACACCCTCAAATTCCACGTACAGAGTTCTACCGCGAGGCGCGAGACAAACCAGGATCACAGTCATTAGTCATACTGAACGACCACTATATGAGTTTAAAAATATTCATGTTTACTCATTAATGAGAAAATACTGTTTATAGAATTGAGTTGCGGAAGCGTAACAATTACAAAACCAAAATAGTTAATGTAATTATAAGTTGTGTCTAAATATTTGATGAAATCAATGCGACTCCATAATGCATCCTAGTCCTGATGTATGCTACCTTAGCAACCTGAGAAAGACATGCAAGAACAAGTGTCAACACATAATGATGAGTGGGTTCACAGGTTTTAGGTTATAGTTATAAGAAAGTTGTTTCTCAAGAGTTTCCACTGTTTCAAACCCGAAACAGTAAGTTGAAGTGTTTAGCAGTTACTTGTTATATCTGTAGGTAGCTAACCTAAGTCATGTCAACAAAGAGTTCGCTCCGAAGCTGACGTTGCTGCCCCTATTGTGACAGGTCTATCACCAACCATGGCTAAGTGTTAGGCAAATTCTACACTCGTGACCTTCGACGTTCGGTCTAGCTGGCGCGACCAGCTCGAGTGGGGCTTGTCGGGCCCAGTAGTACTACTAAAAATTCCCTCGCTATAATCCAATACTAACGACATCGCAAGTTTTAAGGGGTCTGACATATGATATAATGCTACTTAGTGACCATAGCTAATATAACAAAAACTCTAACAGTTGTGATGTTACCTTACCGTAACGTTATGACATTACTTTACCGTAATGTAGTACATGCTTTCTCCCCGTGTGTTTTTTTTTAAACATTTAAAAGAGTAGGGGCCGTGAACTCACCTTAGTGTGCGTGTTATATCCAAAAGTGCTACGTGTTAATGACACGAACCGACACGCATAAGCCTCGAACTATGTGTTTGACCAAGTCATCATCATCTCCATGCGTGATATAAAAAAGCCATATATGAAGATCCTTCTGTCATGGCTAATCACGTACCACCATACTGTAGCCCATTCCAATTATGATGGAAATCCTAAAATCCATGTATCATCATCCTAAAACCCATGCAACATTAAGGACCTCGATCCATTCTGCCTTGCATCATACCATATTATAAATAAACACACTTAAATAATCAATCCCTTATCTCAAAATATGGCCACTTCTCATTGATGACAACCCATCACAACATGCCTCCAGCCCATAACAGTGACTTCCATATTAAATGCCATGCAACTTTAATACAACAAACTCTTATTTTTCCATTCATAATCATCCATCGCTAGCATACCATAAGCAAACTCACGGCTCAAACGGCCTCTCCATCGACGAGGAACCCAACCGAAAATACCAGATGTGAAGACGAAGACACGTAAACAACACATACCAGAAATAGATTGGGTGTTTGCGTATGATACCGGGGATCGTCGGGGCTTCAACCAGGTCTCGAGATGATTAGAACCACTATCATCGGAGCCCTTTTGTTACTAGATTCGTGGCCATTGCCCTAGTCGCCGCCTGAACTCGTGCACACCGCCATTGATTCTCATTACCGAGCACCACTACCGGAAACATGAGACTACCGCCTCGAATCACCGTTGTTACCGAGCACAAAAAGCAACCATCAAACACCGCAACCATAACCACCCACGACCACCACGTCAGTGTTGCTCACCCTCATAGTCCCCACCTTCACCTACATGTAACCAAGCTAACACCACGGAACCCGTCACCGCCATCACCATCATCACCTATCACCCGGTCACCACTGTTATCGTCGCCTTCTCCCACGTAGCCAAACACCACCGGACATCACCGTCACACCGCCCCCTCACCACTTTGTACCGTCATGAACATTGACCTAAACCACCACCGCTATGAATCACGTTAACCAGCCCAACCGTCTCTCTCATCATCAACAACACCATATCCCAAATGATCTAAATATATGCATGCTCACTGTTATTGGCGAACAACACCCTAAACCAACCCTAGATAACCATCATTAAATCAACACAAAAAAAAAAGAAAACATGAATAACCAGGTTGAGGTGTAATCTTGTATCAGGATTTGCGACTTGTCCAAACTGACACTACCGTACACGATCATCGACTACAGGTTTTCCTCTCCCCCTTGTTAACATGACCACGAAAACCGCCATCTACTCACGCCATCACCACCACTTTGGCGCATGCCCCTATGAACCATCACCGTCGACTAAACCACAACCGCGGTACCGCCGTGACCATGTGGCCGATCAGTTACTGCCACACCATCTTGGCTCTCTCTCTCTCGGCCCTCACTCTCTCTATCTCTCTCTAGGTTTGCAGATTGTGTGTGTGTAGAGAGAAAAAAAGGTTAAAAGGTTATGGGGGCTAGGGTTTGTGTAGAAAATGAAAGGGAATAAGAAAGAGATGGTTATAAAGCTAGCTAGGGTTTGGGTAGGTGGGTTGGCCTTAGCCCGGGTGTACGAAACCGCTTAAATGTCGGACGTCTCATGTTAAAGTAATTCTGTTCGGTTAAACTATATAAAATAAATATAGTGGTTGATATAAATATGTGTGTGTTAAATTTAGATACGATTGGCTGTGGTTATCAGTTAAACAACACATTTCTCTTAATAATAATATGATTTAAATATGCATCCTTTTCCGATAGTTAGGGTCAAAAGTACGAGTTGTCACATTCTCCCCATGTTATAGAAATTTCGTCCTCGAAATTTCGGTTAAAATATACTCTAAACTCTAGTTATGGGTTCATCAATAATACGTTACGCGGTTTCTAATAGGTTTACAACATGAGCAAATAAGTCACATAACATATAAGTCACATACCATATAAATTCACCTAATTTAAATTTATTTAATTGTTCGAGAATAGTATTCAGTCGCCAACGTTAAAGTACATACTCGTGTGTGATTTTGTAATTCCCCGAATTATCGTTACGCGAGTATTTGTGTAATAACCGACACACTTAAATAACCCTAATAAAGTGTAATGCATAAATGAATGTTTGAGATAACCGAGTTTGTGTTAATGGAGTTAACCTGAAAATGACGGGTGTTGCATCATCCCCTAGTTGAAAGACTTTTCGTCCCGAAAATTTAGATCATGATATTTTTAGAACGATGGTTGCGAGTTCATTGCTAAAGAGAACGTCATGATACATGACGGTTCAAGGAGATAAGTGCAAATCAGACTACGTGATTGAGATGACAGTTGGTGACATTTGAGATTCAATCGTTCATCCGAACAAGTTACAAGGGATTATACGTAGGTGTAGAATAGTCAATTGTCGCAGCAACCAAATCGATTTCAGCAGGAGTAGATGCACCTAAGTGCGGCTAGCAAGAACTATAGGGAGTCGCTTACAATGTAGGTATTCATGAAAGTAAAGGAATGACGTAATTTCAAGATGGTATCATGGTATTGAATTCTGATAACTCAGTTTCCTTTTCACAAGTAAGATGAAGTTTATAATCTACTTGGAACCAGGTATAGCTAGCGTTGTTAAAGTAACAATCAGATTAAATTCATGCATAGGGGTTTCGAATGGATATTAAGTTAGTCTAACAAAGGAAAAATACTGGTATGTGTCAATTTGTATTTGGTCTTAAGTAGAAATATATGTTGAGTTAATGGGAAGTCGATGATAAAGAGTGTGGTAACAAGTTACGTTAGGCACGAGCAGCACTCATAAGAGTTGGAACACCAACGTGTCATACATCGGTGTATCATTGACGGATGTGTTTAACATGTATGCCCCGGAGGGGTTGTTGCAGAAATATAGTTTAGGTGAGCTCAACACGTTTGAATTTGAGTGACTTGAGCAAAGTAGTATTTAGTTATCATGGAGTCTGAATATTAAGTAACCAACACTTCATGAAGCAAGTGTATCTAATGTATACTTTGAGGTTACCCGAATGGATACAAATGTCATACGTCAAAAACAAGGGTCGATGAAGTGAACCGAACTGGAATTGTGATAAGGTAGTTTGTTAGAGGCCAAAATACTCAAATCCTAGGATCATGTGTGTTGGGTGTACCACCGAGAATTCACTCAGAGTAACTGTCGTGAAAGTAATTAAAGTGAATGCAAGAGAGATTTGTTGTTATATAGTATCACAAACGGATCAGAAATGGTGCAATCACCACTACCAAAGAACAGTGATGATGCCCTCGTATGTGAGGATTCGAGAAAGAAGTAATAATTGCTTGGAACAAGTGATTCAGGTAAATTTATCAATTTTTTTTTGAAAACTCAAGTCAGGCCTTATACCCCTTTTACTTCAGAATGTTAGTGTCTTGCGCGTTCATGCCGAGGGAAAGGAAATTTTCGATTGATATTGATTATGTCGTCGTTGGTTGTAGCAGGCGACCAACTTTCAGTCAAAGAGGAGTAAGTACGGAACAAAGAGGTCGATGGAGCTACACATAAATATGATGCTTTCACACGGAAATGGTGTTGACCTCGGCATACCTCGCGGAACTAGAAATTTTATTTTTATGCTCCTGCACTTGATGAACTTAAGTATGGCTCGTTGCTCCTCGTGTAATGTTCGTAGAGTGTGATTTAGCCAAGTGAGGATTAGCGTATAATAGGGTTAGACAAGAACTATGATATTCATTTTAGCATGACAAGATAAGACGCGAAGAACATACCAAGACGTGGTTGTCATCAATTTGTTTCACATAATGGTTTTGGAATCACCGGTGAAATAATAGATCCGATGATGAGGATGTAGTTGGTCGCACACAAGCGATATAAATAGACATAAAGTGACGCTACCGGTCGTTGGAAGCATTACATTGAAGGTGTTGACGTAATAAGAACTACGTAGAGAGGTAATGGTTGGTCGAATTCGTAGTGCTCCAGTTAAGTCGGAGCGTTCTCCATTGTCGTCGAGCTTGTCCGTATGCGAATAAGAATAGATTCACTAAGATCCATGTATGAAATTGAGTGTGTAATTCTTCGAACATGTATGCAATCAAGTTTGAAAGATTGAGCAAAAACTTGTACATGAATTAGGAGCATCACATACGTCGCCAAGAGGTTTCATTACAAGGACGTGAAAATATGTTCAAAATGGTAAGGTTACAATTACAATACATCCTCATCTTTAGAGTTCAAGAAGTGATCACCAAGGATCAAAAGGAAGAGTTTATCGAGTTCTTTTAAATTAGAGCACAAATTTGATGGGAGTCTATGCGTAGAGTTTCAAAGATGTAGTGTGTCCCCAACAATGGAATGAGCGATTTGTCTCCGTCGACAAAAGTAATTAGATACCACATTAAGTGGTATGATTTCGACCAGTGAAAAAGCTTAGGAATAAGCTCACTTAGGAAATAACGATTGTAGCAATATAGAAGGTAAAATTATTATGTATGTCATCGGGGGTGTTGACTAACTTGCATCTCCGTCTTGCAATGTTCTTGAGATGATGGAATCGTTTTGGGGAAATTCGTATGCAGAGTTAGATATGCTGAGATACAAATCAGGTGAGACTGTGGATTAGCCACGTGACAGAGTAACGGGGTCAAAGGGAGTTTTATAGTTAAATGTAATGGGATAAAGTGTAAACGTACAAGAGGTCATTCATATTTTGTTTATATGCTGATGTAGAAGGGCTTACCTTACAATTTCGATAGGGTTTCAATCATGATGACAGCATCCGATGAGAATCTTAGTTTCACTAAGAGTTTTTTTTACATGAGTAAAATGATAATAACAATAGTAATAATAATAATAAATAATAAATATAATAATAGTAATGATACTGATAATGGGGAATTTTATTCGCGATAGCTCAATATGTTAGAAAACATCTTCAATATGATAGTTGCACCTGTCAACTACCGAATAGGTTTGATGGTACCAGTTAGTCGGTTAGGCGCGGAGTGGTTTGCGAGAACTTATACTGATAGTGGAAATTTTAAACATGAGATTCATAGGTTAGGACAATTTATCCACACACTGGATTTCACAAGGATTCACATGCATCGCAAATTACTATTACGTGTGAACCCGTAATGATAAGTTGATTTGCATGCTCACTCGAGTTCGACCTATCTTGTGTCAAAATGTCCCTTAGATTAAATTTTCGAGTACAGAGTATTATCAAAATGATAAGGTCATCAAAAGCTTAGTTAATCAACAAAATGTTGATCAACTAGAAGTTATATTAGAAAGAGCAGTTTGGGAATCGATTGATCTGAGGACTCACTCAAGTTGAAACACACCATGTGAATCCAATCCAATGGATTATAGATGTAAAAGTGCGCATGGAACAAACATACACATAAATTATGACTTCGAGATATGAAACTGATTCATTAACATATGTTACTGGAAAAAGCAAATTAGTTGTTAAGTCGTTTAAGTTAGAAGAGAGTTCGAGTATGAATGAGCAAGGCGCTCCAACTTCATGGTCAATTCATCTTCCAAAAAAAATATATATATCAACCAAAGATGTGAAACAGGGTTCGGGGAAAATAAAATGATGACATCTCAGTGTCAACGGATTTACGCAATAATGTTTGCAATGGTCTACCGTAACGCAAGGTGCCTCACGTGACGCCCACGTGCACAGGTTGAAAGAAAGTGAAACTAGTGGGGCTGGGGTGTTGTCGTTGTTAGGTGGTGGAAGGACTCATTTCTGATGAACCCAACTCCCAAGAGATATGTGTCAATGTTGGATGTCGTCCAATCATGGACTTGAGGAAGCTCACCATACCCGATAGTACCATCGGTAGGCTCAAGCCGGTGATTTATTCAGTTATGTGGTTTAGGAAGAGGTAAAGATGATTGTGATGTGAGAAACTCCTCCAGAGGCTCCGTCTCACGGACCTCGGACAAGAGTCGATACTGGTTGTTGGCGTCCCATGAACGTCGCCACTAGGGATGAAGATGCAAAGAGATTGATGTGTTCCTCGTCAGTAGAGAGTGAAGTGGATGATGTCGACGTACCCGCAATTTCAATGTTTGTTTTGATGACATGTGCGTAGGCATATCATGTATGAGTGTTCTTGTATGAAATGTGTAAGTGTCCGTGTTGGTGTATGACTAATGCACTGTCTAAGGCTATAGACTAAGTCTACTCTCTGATGCAAACCTAGTTCACTATAACCATAGGCTCTGATACCAATCTGTCACACCCTCAAATTCCACGTGTGGAGTTCTACCGCGAGGCGCGTGACAAACCTGGATCACAGTCATTAGTCATATTGAACGACCACTATATGAGTTTAAAAATATTCATGTTTACTCATTAATGAGAAAATACTGTTTATAGAATGTTGCGGAAGCGTAACAATTACAAAACCAAAATAGTTAATGTAATTTAAAGTTGTGTCTAAATATTTGATGAAATCAATGCGACTCCATAATGCATCCTAGTCCTGATGTATGCTACCTTAGCAACCTGAGAAAGACATGCAAGAACAAGTGTCAACACATAATGATGAGTGAGTTCACAGGTTTTAGGTTATAGTTATAAGAAAGTTGTTTCTCAAAAGTTTCCACTGTTTCAAACCCGAAACAGTAAGTTGAAGTGTTTAGCAGTTACTTATTATATCTGTAGGTAGCTAACCTAAGTCATGTCAACAAATAGTTTTTATCCGAAGCTGACGTTGCTGCCCCTATTGTGCCAGGTCTATCACCAACCATGGCTAAGTGTTAGGCAAATTCTACGTGACCTTCGACGTTCGGTCTAACTGGCACGACCAGCTCAAGTGGGGCTTGTCGGGCCAGTAGTACTACTAAAAATTCCCTTGCTATAATCCAATACTAACGGCATCGCAAGTTTTAAGGGGACTGACATGTGATATAATGCTACTTTGTGACCATAACTAATATAACAAAAACTCTTACAGTTGTGACGTTACCTTACCCTAACGTTATGACATTACTTTACCGTAATGTAGTGCATGCTTTCTCCCCCTGTGTGTTTTTTAACATTTAAAAGAGTAGGGGCCGTGAACTCACCTTAGAGTGCGTGTTATATCCAAAAGTGCTACGTGTTAATGACACGAACCATAGCATGCAAATAATCATCGAGACATCCCTTAACCAATCACTCGCGAATCGACACGCATAAGCCTCGAACTATGTGTTTGACCAAGTCATCATTATCTCCATGCGTGATATACATAAGCCATATATGAAGATCCTTCTGTCATGGCTAACCACGTACCACCATACTGTAGCCCATTCCAATTATGATGGAAATCCTAAAATCCATGTATCATAATCCTAAAACCCATGCAACATTAAGGACCTCGATCCATTCTGCCTTGCATCATACCATATTATAAATAAACACACTTAAATAATCAATCCCTTATCTCAAAATATGGCCACTTCTCATTGATGACAACCCATCACAACATACCTCCAGCCCATAACAGTGACTTCCAGATTAAATGCCATGCAACGTTAATACAACAAACTCTTATTTTTCCATTCATAATCATCCATCGCTAGCATACCATAACCAAACTCATGGCTCAAACGGCCTCTCCATCGACGAGGAACCCAACCGAGAATACCAGATGTGAAGACGAAGACACGAAAACAACACATACCAGAAATAGATCGGGTGTTTGCGTATGATACCGGGGACCGTCGGGGCTTCAACCAGGTCTCGAGATGATTAGCACCACCATCATCGGAGCCCTTTTGTTACTAGATTCGTGGCCATGGCCCTAGTCTCCGCCTGAACTCGTGCACACCGCCATTGATTCTCATTACCGAGCACCACTACCGGAAACATGAGACTACCGCCTCGAATCACCGTTGTTACCGAGCACAAAAAGCAACCGTCAAACACCGCAACCATAACCACCCACGACCACCACGTCAGTGTTGCTCACCCTCATAGTCCCCACCTTCACCTACATGTAACCAAGCTAACACCATGGAACCCATCACCGCCACCACCATCATCACCCATCACCCGGTCACCACTGTTATCATCGCCTTCTCCCACGTAGCCAAACACCAGCAGACATCACCGTCACACCGCACCCCTCACCACTTAGTACCGTCATGAAAATTGACCTAAACCACCACCGCTATGAATCACGTTAACCAGCCCAACGGTCTCTCTCATCATCAACAACACCATATCCCAAATGATCTAAATATATGCATGCTCAGTGTTATTCGCGAACAACACCCTAAACCAACCCTAGATAACCATCATTAAATCAACACATAAAAGAAAACATGAATAACCAGGTTGAGGTGTAACCTTGTATCAGGATTTGTGACTTGTCCAAACCGACACTACCGTACATGAACATCGACTGCAGGTTTTCCTCTCCCCCTTGTTAACATGACCACGAAAACCGCCATCTACTCACGCCATCACCACCACTTTGGCGCCTGCCCCTATGAACCATCACCGTCGACTAAACCACAACCGCGGAACCGCCGTGACCATGTGGCTGATCAGTTACTGCCACACCATCTTGGCTCTCTCTCTCTCGGCCCTCACACTCTCTCTCTCTCTCTCTCTCTAGGTTTGCAGATTGTGTGTGTGTGTAGAGAGAAAAAAAAAGGTTAAAAGGTTATGGGGGCTAGGGTTTGTGTAGAAAATGAAAGGGAATAAGAAAAAGATGGTTATAAAGCTAGCTAGGGTTTGGGTAGGTGGGTTGGGCTTAGCCCGGGTGTACGAAACCGCTTAAATGTCGGACGTCTCATGTTAAAGTTATTCTGTTCGGTTAAACTATATAAAATAAATATAGTGGTTGATATAAATATATTTATATGTGTGTGTTAAATTAAATACGATTGGCTGTGGTTATCAGTTAAACAACACGTTTCTCTTAATAATAATATGATTTAAATATGCATCCTTTTCCGATAGTTAGGGTCAAAAGTACGAGTTGTCACACCTTCTGAATGTGTATTGATTACAGAGAGTTGAACAAGCTGACTATCAAGAATCGGTACCCGTTGCCAAGAATTGATGATTTGTTCGACCAGCTTCAAGGATCAAGTTACTACTCGAAGATAGACCTACGTTCAGGTTATCACCAATTGAAGATTTTAGAGGAAGATGTTCTGAAGACTGCTTTTAGAACACGTTATGGCCATTATGAGTTCATAGTCATGCCATTTGGCTTAACTAATGCGCCTGCAGTGTTCATGGATCTCATGAACAAGGTATGCAAACCCTATTTGGATAAATTCGTGATAGTAATCATTGACGATATTCTAATCTATTCACGAACCAAAGAAGATCATGAGCAACAGTTGAAGATGATTCTGGAGCTATTGAAGAAAGAGAAGTTGTATGCCAAGTTCTCTAAATGTGAATTTTAGATTCGAGAGGTGTATTTCCTCGATCATGTAATAAATGAGAAAGGTATACATGTGGACCCGTCAAAGATTGAGGCGATTAAGAATTGGGAAGCGCCGAAGACTCCGTCAGAGGTGCGGCAATTCTTAGGACTTGCTGGGTATTATAAAAGATTCATTGAGAATTTTCCAGAATAACGCAGCCATTAACGCTATTAACCCAGAAGGATAAGAAGTTTGATTGGACAGAAAAGCAGGAGGAAGCTTTTCGGATATTGAAGGAGAAGTTGTGTAGTGCACCTATCCTATCCTTGCCAGAGGGAAAGACGGTTTTGTTGTATATTGTGATGCGTCACGTTTGGGCCTTGGTTTCATGCTTATGCAGAAGGACAAAGTGATAGCCTATGCATCCAGACAACTGAAAGTGCATGGGAAGAACTACACAACTCATGATTGAGAGTTGGGAGCTGTTGTGTTCGCTTTGAAGATTTGGAGACATTATCTGTAAGGTACGAAGTGTACGATTTACACAGACCATAAGAGCCTTCAGCATATCTTTGATCAAAAGGAACTCAACATGCGACAGCGGCGTTGGGTAGAGTTACTCAATGATTTCGAGTGTGATATTCGTTATCACCCAGGAAAAGCAAATGTTGTTGATGACGCGCTCAGTAGGAAGGAGCGGGAGAAGCCTCTGCGCGTTCATGCTTTGGGTTTGACCATACAAACGAATTTGACCGATCGAATTCGTAATGCACAGCGAGAAGCTTTGAAAGATGAGAACCTGAGTAGAGAAGGCTTGAGAGGTTTGGAATGTGAACTGATACCGAAAGCGGATGAAGTAATGTACTTTATGAACCGAGTTTGGGTTTCGCTTAGAGGTAACCTACGTGAACTGGTTATGAACGAGGCTCATAAGTCCAGATATTTGATTCACCCAGGTTCTACCAAGATGTATCAGGATATTAAGGAGTTATATTGGTGGCCGAATATGAAGAGAGATATTGCGGTGTATGTAAGTAAATGTCTGACATGCTCGAAGGTTAAGGCTGAACATCAGAGGCCGTCTGGGCTTCTGCAGCAACCAGATATTCCTAAATGGAAGTGGGAGCATCTTGCAATGGACTTTATCACCAAATTACCCCGTACGTCACGAGGACATGATACCATATGGGTAATTGTGGATCGATTGACGAAGTATGCTCATTTCTTGCCCATTAAGGAAACAGACAAGACGGAAAAGATATCGCAGTTGTACCTTAACGAGGTTGTAGCCCGACATGGAGGTGCCTGTGTCAATTATCTCCGATAGAGATGGACGATTCGACTCCAGATTTTGGTGATCTCTTCAGGAATCGCTAGGTTCTCGTTTGGACATGAGTACTGCATATCATCCTCAAATGGATGGTCAAAGTGAGAGAACCACTCAGACGTTAGAGGATATGTTGAGAGCGTGCATGATTGATTTTGCTGGAATTTGGGATACTCATTTGCCGTTGGCAGAGTTTTCTTACAACAATAGTTACCACGCTAGTATCAAAGCTGCTCCGTTTGAAGCCTTGTATGTAAAGAAAGTGTCGATCGCCCTTGTGCTGGGCTGAAGTTGGCGAAAGGCAACTAACCAGACCTGAGCTTATCCAGGAAACCACCGACAAGGTTGTCCAGATCAAGGAAAGGTTGAAAGCTGCCGCTGATCGACATAAAAGTTAGGCAAACAACCGAAGGAAACCGTTGCAGTTTCAAGTCGGGGATCACGTTCTGCTGAAAGTATCGCCTTGGAAAGGTGTTGTTAGATTTGGAAAAGGGGGAAAGCTAAGCCCACGGTATATAGGTCCTTTCAAAATCGCATCTCGAGTTGGATCAGTCGCGTATAGGCTTAAGCTGCCGCAGGATTTGAATGGAGTTCATGACGTGTTTCATGTTTCCAACCTGAGAAATTGTTTGTCAGATGAGACACTAATTATACCCACTGATGAGATTCAAGTAGATGATAAATGGAGATTTATCGAGGAACCGGTTGAAGTTCTGGATGAGAAGATTCAGAAGCTTAGAATGAGTCGGATTAAGTTGGTCAAGGTTCGCTGGAATTCTAAGCGCGGACCCGAGTTCACATGGGAACGAAAGGACCAGATGCAACAAAAGTATCCGCATCTCTTTAAGTCTAGTGCGAAAACAAAACCTGTAGTGTAAGAATTTCGGGGACGAAATTCCTTAAACAGGGGGAGACTGTGACACCCGGCTATTTAGGCTGTCCCGTACAAATGTAACACGTGTCATGAATGAATAAAAGGCTGTATTTGATTATTTATGATGTTTATATATGGTATTTGATGTGTTGGTAAATCCAAAGTTTAATAAAAATTACGTTGGCAATATTAAGATAAACGCTTATCGCATAACGGTTAAAATGCGAAACGAACGTCGGTGACCGCCGAATAATGTTAAAATTATAAAAAGGGTTATGAGTTAAATAATATATTTAATCATAATCGTGAGGAAAAATTATTTAAAACGCTAAGAAACTCTATTTTTCGAGTTTAAACGCGTACTGCGCGATACTGTACGTATCTGACAAAATGCTGTCAACACAGCCAGTGCAGGGCAACCAAGAATTATTATAGTAATAATTTGACAAGTTTATTTTTATAGAATGATAAAAATAAATTAAAACGCTTAAAATCCATATTTTGCGAATTTAAGCGCGTACTGCGCAACACAGCGCGCATACTGCCAATTACCGACAATGTTACTGGTCCTGGCAAATAAAATATTGATTTGTAATATTTTGGTGTGTTTATTTTTATAAAGCGCTGAAAATAATTTAAAACACGTTAAAACACAGTTAAAACGCTAGATAAAATACCCGGTATCCAGTTAAATACCAGTAAATAGTATATATATGTGTAAGTATACAAAATTTGTGTGTGTGTGGGCATAGGTGGCGGCCTAATGGCAGCCCACCCTTTTGATTTTCCTTCCATTTAGACAAGTGTGTGCATTGGAAATCAAAGTAATCATATTGGACACTTACACACTCCATTTAAACACTTGCAAGATCAAATCAAATCTTCACTCTCTCTCTCTCTAAAGCTTGCGGCCGAACACCCTCACACACACATCCATTTTCATTTTCAAACTTCATTCTTGAAGATTCATAATCAGTCAAACAAGATGCAAGTCCATTTGAAGGTTTGGAGGTGATTTCCAAGTGTTTCAAGCAAAATCCATTCTTCATATCATCAACTCTTGTTTAAAACTCACAAGAATCTTGAAGGTATAACATTCATCTTTAAAAACTTGTTATTGATTCTTGATGAATGTTGATGATGATAGAAGTTTCTCTTGTTCTTGGGTTTAAACACTAACTTGAAAACAACCACAAATGGGTTTTGAAAAGAAATAAAAATGGACATGTATCTATATATATGTTGGTGGCCGTGAGTATATATATATATATATATGTATATATGAGATTGAGTTTTGGTTCTTGAATGATTCTTGATTAACATGATGTTTGTAAAGTTTAAAGTTCATGCATGCATTAAAAGTTGTCATAAGAGAATGTTCTAAAAGGTTTTTAGTGATTTGAAAAGATGAACATGAAAAGTGGGTTTTTGGAAGCATGTATGTATATATGTGTGAGCCGTGTATATATATATATATATATATATATATATATATATATATATATATATATATATATATATATATATATATATATATATATATATATATATATATATATATATGTATGTATATGCATGCACACAAAATTTGTAGCTAGTCCATAAATGTGAAGGAATGTGTCTTGCATTTATGTTAAATGATGAGATGATAATGATATGAAGATTGAATATTATGGATTATAAGAGCATGAGATAAATACATGTCTAGATGCATGTTAGTTCATACAATATGATGAAGACATGATGTTAGTGCATTAAGTGCTTGTACCTAGTCATGCATGTGCATGTATGTTCACAAAATGAGGATTTAATCATATTATAATAAAATGGTTTTAGATCAGTAAATAAACCTTAAAAATAAGGTTATCTCATGTATAAAAGTGGTATGGAACTTTGATATATACTAGCTTTGCATGTAGTACTATGTGCTTAAAAAGTTGTAAAATGTGTGAAATCGCATGAGTTATGTGCCTTACACAAAATCTGCACAAATCTTATTGTAACCATAATTTTATTCAGTATATAACATGTATTGTGTTAAAATATGAAGTCATTTCGAGTTCGGATGGTTAGGGTAACGTTTGACGCAAAACTATGCGGTAAAAACGGTAAAAATCGCCTTTTTAAAAGGGTTTTTATGAAACTGTTTTTAATCAGTAAATAAACTGATATTTTTGGTATAAATATAAGTATATTAACTTATATTTAGTTTATTTGGTGTTTGGTTAGTCATACGTGCCTTACGGCACCCGAAAACGTTACCGAATCACTAAAATACGCATTTTTAACATACACTAGAATGGGTTGTGCATGGGTGAACCTTATGTGTTTAAATGTGTTATGTGATTTAAATATGTGAATATGATAATATGTTAAGTGTTTACATGATAGCAAGAATTAAGACTATGCATGTACGCTTGTATGTTTAAAATGGTAGAATCGATGAGATTGCGTTAAAATGTATAACTTAATTATCGAGCATGAAAATTTATACATAAGTTAACTTAGTGAGTTATTTCATGTATACATGCTTTGAAAATGATAAAGTGAATAAGTTAATGAGTTTTCGCGTGTTAGATATTGTGAATATGTGCACGTTTATGTATATATATTACGACGCGCAAATCATATATATATAGTATCGGGAGTGTAACGGATAACACATTAAGGTCACCAATAAAATCGTTCAAGTCGCAAAAATCATAAAAATATATATATATGAACTCATATATATATATATATATTAATATGCCAACATAATCAAAAATAATGACTTTTCGAGAAAATCTCAAAGTTATGTGAAAATTCTAAGTATTGGAGAAACTTAGGAAATTTTGTAATATATTGATTATTAAATCGTGCCTAGTATGTTAGGACGTGTAGAATCAAATTGTGGGATCGCGCTATTTTAAATACGCACCCAAAGGTGAGTGTCACTAAACCCCTCTTTTTACTGTTTTAGTATATGATTTGGGGGAAGAACACGCCTTAAATGGATAAGTATTTTGTATAAAATATGCCTTTGATTAAATTATAAATATATTTTCGTGGAAAATATGATTTGGAAATTATGTGATATGTTTTTGGAGAAAAACATGGTTTTGGATATAAATATGTTTCGTGATGAAACAGATTTTGGAATAATGATATATGCGTTTCGAGGATGAAACGGGGATTTTACGGTGTTATGGGATAGAACGACCGTGTGGATTTAAAATGTTTAAATCTAAATTTGTAACGAATTGCCCCGGACTCAAGAGAGTAAGTATCAGGATTAGGCTTACGTTTCAGTGGGGACGTCGAGGATTCGTATAATGTGTTATATTAAATTTATCATTTTAGTAGGATATATATATATTGTTCATAAGGTTGGCACCTTGGGTGACCCATTGCGGGCACTTTGCACAAACTTAGCCATTTAATCATTAATATGGATTGCTTGGAATTGTTGATAGATCTATCGGGTTGACAACCCCTTCGCTACCGGTAGCTCCATGTCATGTCAAGCGACGAGTTTATATTCTGTTATTGTCTAGCGTTGATTATACCCTTGATGTTAATATATAGCTCATAATGTCTTGCAAACTTATGAATCTGAACGAATGGATGTAAAATAAATTTAATATGTGAAACTTGGGAAGATGCTTAGTTCGGAGGTTTCGGGGAAACGCTTGCTACAGCTGACTCATGGATTTTTATTAAGGAATAAAATAAACTTTCGAAAATATTATTTGGATATTTTGATAATAAACACATAATTAGAAAGTTTTCCTTGTTTTAAATTTGAATATGTGAGCTCACCTTCCTTTGTGTTGACACTTGATTTTAATGTGTTCTTCAGGTAATTGAGCATGGCTTCGGGAATTATGGCGTATCTTGTGGTTGTTGATGCATGGTTGTTTTATGAATGTTTTTGGAGAAACTTTTAAAACTTTGGGACCTATGTAATAAGATCTATGAGGATCAAAACAACTTAACTATGGTGTGGTTGTGACGTACTTTTAAACTTTATGTTTTAAAAACTATGTTTTAATTAAGTTGAATGTCCAACATTAACAATGCATCGATCGACAAGATACTTATGGGCACCAACTTCCGTCACCATTACGTTTGTATTTCCGTTGCGACATTTTTGGGGTGTTTCAATTTCCCAATCCATGATTTCAACGGGTTTTTCCACGAAATGGAGCGTTTCATTAATTTGCAGATCTTTGAGAGGGACATGCAAATTTTCTTCGGCTAGGCACTTTTTAAGGTTAGACACGTGGAAAGTCGGATGTACATTATTAAGTTCCTCTGGCAGTTCGAGTCGGTAAGCCACTTTGCCGATCCTTTCCAGAATCTTAAAGGGTCCTACGTATCGTGGCGCTAGCTTTCCTTTCTTGCCGAAGCGGACCACTCCCTTCCAAGGTACAACCTTTAGGAGTACGTGATCTCCCACTTCGAATTGCAGGGGCTTGCGTCGTTTGTCGGCGTAACTCTTTTGGCGACTCCGAGCTTTCAAGAGATTGTCTCTGATTTGGAGGATCTTGTCGGTTGTTTCTTGAATTAGCTCGGGACCGGTGATTTGTGCTTCTCAGATCTCGTGCCAAGCAATAGGCGATCGACATTTTCTTTCATACAGTGCCTCAAAAGGAGCCATTTGAATGCTGGTATGATAACTATTATTGTACGAGAATTTGATTAAAGGTAAATGCGTATCCCAGTTACCACCGAAATCTATGATGCACGCACGAAGCATGTGTTCGAGGGTGCGGATCGTTCGTTCAGTCTGACCGTATGTTTGAGGGTGAAAAGCGGTACTGAGATTGAGAGTAGTACCAAGAGCGGATTGAAATGTCTCCCAGTGACGCGAGGTAAAGCGACCGTCGCGGTCAGAAATGATGTCACGAGGCGTCCCGTGTCGACATATAACTTCGTCGGTATAGATTCGGGCTAACCGTTCGACCTTAAAGTCTTCTCGTATAGCAATGAAGTGCGCAAATTTAGTAAGACGATCAACGATAACCCAAATGCTATCATGACCAGATGAAGTACGCGGGAGTTTAGTAACGAAGTCCATAGCTATACTCTCCCACTTCCACATCAGGATTTCGGGCTGTTCGAGTAAGCCAGAGGGCCTTTGATGTTCAGCTTTAACTTTCGAACAAGTTAAGCATTTTGAGACGTACAAGGCGATATCCTTTTTCATGCCCGGCCACCAATACTTAGGACGAAGGTCCTGGTACATCTTGTCGGCACCGGGATGAATGGATTATCGAAGATTTATGAGCTTTGGTCATTAGCAACTTACGAAGGTTATCACGACTAGGAATCCAAATGCGATTGACGTAGTAATAAATACCATTAGGCTTAGATACGAGTTGGGTTTCGGCACCACATTTCATTTCTTCTTCCAAAGTATCCTTGTTAAAACAAGCGAATTGAGCGGAGCGAATCATGATTTCGAGAGCATTCAAAGCTTGAGAGTTACGAATACTATACACATAGCTTCGTCGACTTAGAGCATCGGCGACGATGTTTGCTTTGCCGGGATGGTAACGTATCTCACAATCGTAATCACTGAGAATTTCAACCCATCATCATTGGCGCATATTCAGTTCCTTTTGATTAAAGATATGCTGTAGGCTCTTATGGTCGGTGAAGACCGTACACTTTGTACCGTAAAGGTAGTGTCGCCATATCTTTAATGCAAAAACAACTGCACCAAGTTCGAGATCGTGGGTTGTGTAATTCTTCTCGTGGATCTTGAGTTGTCGAGACGCGTACGTGATAACCTTGTCTCGTTGCATGAGAACACAACCAAGACCAAGGTTTGAGGCATCGTAGTAAACAACAAAATCGTCGTTTCATACGAGGACGGGAGCGTTGCATAGCATACGCTTGAGCGTTTGGAAGGCTTCCTCTTGTTTAGAATCCCAAACAAAAGGTTTATCTTTCTGGGTTAAAGCGGTAAGCGGAACAGCGATTTTTGAAAGTCGGCGATGAATCAACGGTAGTAACCCGCCAATCCAAGAAATGAACGGATTTCGGGAGCATTCTTTGGCGTAATCCAACTCTTGACGGCTTTGATCTTTGCAGGGTCAACGTGAATTCCTTGACTATTAATGATGTGGCCGAGAAATTGGACTTCTTCGAGCCAGAATTCACATTTTGAGAACTTAGCGTAAAGGCGATTTCCTTGAAGAAGTTCGAGGACTAAACGAAGATGACGAACGTTCTCGTCTCTCGACTTCGAATAGATAAGGATATCATCGATGAAAACAATGACGAAACGATCTAAGAAAGCTTTACACACATGGTTCATCAAATCCATGAAGACCGCAGGTGTATTGGTAAGACCAAAAGGCATGACCACGAATTCGAAATGGCCATAGCGAGTACGAAAGGAAGTTTTAGGAATGTCTTCTTCCAACACGCGTAACTAATGATAACCGAAACGAAGGTTGATCTTAGAAAAACAAGTAGCACCTTGAAGCTGATCAAGTAAGTCGTCGATACAAGGAAGAGGGTAGCGGTTCTTTATCGTGAGTTTGTTAAGTTCACGATAATCGATGCACATTCAGAACGATCCACCCTTCTTTTTCACGAAAAGGACAGGTGCGCCCCATGGCGAAGTGCTCGGGCGTATGAAACCTTTATCAAGAAGCTCTTGAAGTTGGCTTGATAGCTCGCGCATTTCGGATGGTGCGAGACGATAAGGAGCTTTAGCAACGGGAGTAGCTCCGGGAACTAAATCGATACGGAATTCAAGATCTCGAGTAGGGGTAAACCCGGTAAATCGTCAGGAAAGACTTTGGGAAATTCACAAACAACAGGAACATTTTTATAAGTCTTCTTTTCTTTCTCCGGGTTCACGAAGCGGCTGCGGGTTTGCTGGAGCGGCTGACTGAAGCGGCTGCGGGTTTGCTGGAGCGGCGAGAGCAGAGTTCTTACTCGGGTTTCCTCTCTTGCGTCCCTGAAGCTTTCCCTTCTGGTCACTTGGTGGTTCGGTAGCATCAGTTGGTTTGACGATGACTTGATTGGCGACTTTAGTAGAGTTCTTGAAATAACCATCCTGAACTTGCTGATCGTTGATCTCAGCGGCGAGCATGTAGGTTTCCTTGATGGTTGTAGTACGAGCAACTTTCATGAAACTTGCAACACACTCGGGTAACCCACGGATGTACTTGTTGATAGCTTTCTCCGTCGTATCAACCTCGCTGGGACAGATGATGCTCAAAATCTTAAACCGGGCAGTGAATCCAGCATTGTCGGGACCATCCTGTTTGATTCCCCAAAACTCATTCTCGAGCTTTTGCATTTCGTGCGGAGGACAAAACTCCTTCAACATCACTTCCTTGAGTTCCTCCCAAGATAGACTGTAGGCTTCATCATTACCGTGCCTATTCCTTTCGGCGGTCCACCAGTCAAGAGCACGGGACTGGAAGACTCCGGTAGCGTTCACTGTGCGGAGGTCATCGGGGCATCCACTTTGCCTAAAGGTGACCTCGATGACGTCAAACCAATGGAACATAGCTGTCGGTCCATCATTACCCGTGAAGGCGAAAGGTGCAAAAGCCTTGAAATTTTTGAAGCTGAACCGTGACTTGGGGTTCTCAGCTTTCGAGTCAACTGACGAGTTACTGCTCACAGCATGAATTTCCGAGACGATTTGGGGGATAACTTTTGCCACTTCCTTGGCGACTAGTGAAGCGATGCGCTTTTTGTCACTGTGGCGCTGAGCAATACGACGAGTATGAGATCTGAGTGACGACATCTACACAAAGATTTGGATTAGATGAGATTCGATTATAATAGAGTTATGTTTGAATATTTATTATTATTATTCATACAAGGCACAAAATCACATAAACACGTAGACACGTAAACATGTAGGCACATAAGCACGTAAGCACGTAAGCATGGAAGCACGTAAGCACACAATCCACGTAAGCACACACGTATTCACCTTCTAATTACCCATCATGCATAGCGCGTTATGAGATGCGAGATATAAGCGAGATATATGCGATATATAGTAGCGAGATACTACCGCGTATGAGATACACATCCTCATAGGCGTAAGCGAGTCAAGAAATTAGTTTGGTTGGTGTATTAATTTAGCGTTTTAGATTTCGAGAGTTGTGCGAGTTGTTCATACATTTGATGGAGCGTAAATGCGATAAATCGAGAAACCGATGATATGATAAATCATCAAAGCGAGAAATCGAATAAGGCGAAAATTCTCAAAATTTTAAACACGTAAATAGTAATAAACTCGATGATGCGTAAATCGACGATATAGGCTTAAATCAATTGGGAGTGTCCGGGGTTTTGAGACGTTGACTACCCAAAGTGGTTCGACTACCCTTTGCATTTGGACCCACGCTTTGGCCTAATAGATAAACACTCTCACCGTGAGCGGCTAACGGCGTTTACCCTTCCAGTTAATACGTGTTCCAAATCATCGGTATAACCAAGACTTTGGTGACATTGAAAATCGAACTGCTTAATTAGTTACTAAGATGCAAGTTTCACCCCTAACTTAGCAACTTTATTCCTAGATAGAAATGGAGATTTTCGTCGAGGTTTGGATGTCACTCCTAACTCAACGAAGGTATCTCGTGCGAGAAAATGCGCGGAGTGAATGATCTCGTCAAGAGTTCTCGGTTTTCACACCTATTCTCGACTTGATCACTCGTTTGGTGTGATGCGAGCGTTTCCAAGCGTGTATTATTGTATTAGCCTTAGGAAAGGCACATTTAAGCATTTATGGCAAGTAGATTAGCATTTAATTCAAAGATAGGTCACTCGGGTACTTAAACATACTACTAGGTCGAATCATGGCAATTCTACCTACTATCCTAAAGTTATGGTGCTCTGATACCAATCTGTCACACCCCAACCGATGGCGGAAACATCGGGGTTAGTGGCACTAGGCGACCAGATTGATTTCACGAGATGTTCCATAACAATATTTAACATATCACAATCTGCTTAATATCCCATACTATTAAACGTAACATTTAAACAATTATTACAAAACGGAGATTTCTCATAAAATTCAACCCGGTTCGATTTCCCCTAGATTTTATACATAAATTCCAAATCTGAATTACATCAACAAACTAACTAAACAAAACAAACTAAACTAAGAAATATCCATGCATCCACGCTAAATCCTCAACCTGTTTCATACGTTAAAATACAAGTCAATACAATTAAGCAAAGATGAGCACACGAGTTTTGTAATACTAGCATAATAAAGAAACCGTTCGCGAAATAGTCTAACTACATATCATGATACACCGAAACATTTCACACAGATTACATAGGCTTATTTCTCATGCTAAGAACCGTGAGAAGGCTTGCGCGTCCATCCTAACTAGACCTCGTCGGGTGTTAGCCACACTATAGTACCATACTAGCTAAGGAAAGGCAAGTTAACGAAAATAAGTCCTAGTCACATGTTTCTAGCATCACGTATTGAGCACATATAATCAGATTATTCGCGTGTGATGAACAGTTTGATTTGTGAAGTGATTTTTGATATAAGAACGTATGTAACACCCAAAAAGTGCATTAAAGCGAAAATGGGTCAAGTATACTCACTGACTGTGCATTTTGGTAAGACTTAAGATTCTGAGGAGAGTTGCGGAGTGCGCCGGATCAGCCTGTAAACGAACAGAAGTGCATCAGTCTCCGAAAAGCTGAACGGTTAAGTCTTGGTTGGGCAGTAGCTAAGTTCGGGCGAACTTGTATGTAAACATAAAAGTTCGAGCAAACTTGTATAACCTGCTGAACTGCGAGTCAAGTTCGGGCGAACTTGTAAGTTTCTCAAGGAAACTTGACAAGTTCGGTCGAACTTACGGGGTTTTTGATAAGTGGATTGACAAGTTCGGCCGAACTAACTTGTGAAGTTTCCTGAGAAACTTTGCAAGTTCGAGCAAACTTGAGGGTTAATGAAGAAAGTTCTGAGCATCCTCACTCAAGTTCGGCCGAACTTGACCCTTAGAGGGCAAGTTCGAGCGAACTTGACTAGCTTGCTGTACAGAATCAGTGCAATCTCGAGCGAACTTGTTGTTTCCGAGCCTAAAATCTTGCATTTTCGCGTCGTTTGCTGAGGAAATCGAGTGTTCATCCCTCCAACCTTAAGCCACTGAGTACAACTTAGGCTGGAGAGGTCTTTTTGGAGCGAACTTAGCCATTTTACATAAACGCGGGCTAATCCGGGCGAACCGGTGGGTTCGTACGGGTTAGTCCAGCTTGTGTAAAGTGACGACTACGTCCTTGTGCTTCCGGATCTGAGATTTAGCTTGGCAACGCCTCGTTCCACTCCAAAGTGAATGAAACATACGTCATTAGTCCGAAAATAGTGTAAAAATCAATGCTTTAAAGGTTTTACTCAGATCTAAGCATAGATCTGAGTGAAAAACAGAAGTTTTATGTAAAAAGATGAAGATTTTCGTAAACAGGGAAGATTTGTTGAAAACGAAGGCTATGCCTTGTGCCAAAATCGTTGTAAACCTTTGTAAAGCGTTGATAATCGTCATTGTAGTTAAAATCGGGTTAATTCTTACTTTGAAAATGAGGGTTTAGGGTTTCGGGAGCTCTGGGCGAACTTACAGCAAGTTCAAATGAGAGAATGGAGCTGAGTATTTATAGGAGAAGGCAAAAATGGAGGCTGGTGAGAGCAAGTTCGGCCGAACTTGTACAAATTTGTACAAGTTCGCGCGAACTTGTAGGGATTTTGGGAGTGGATAGCTAAGTTCGAGCGAGCTTATGGGAAAACAGAAGATTCCTTGTGTCTCAGGCAAGTTCGGGCGAACTTGGAGTAGTCAAGTTCGGCTGAACTTGGCCTGGTGACCAAGTTTGTTTGCCGATTTCGCGCTAAGAGTTCGTTTGGTTATTCAGTTCACTTTAGATAGTTATATTAGGCGTTTTAGTGAAGCGTTAAGCGTTATACTTGATATAATAGTGCAATTTAGCGATTCGAGAGTGCGAGAGCGATGCGATAGCGAGCGTAATCATAATCATAAACACACATAACACATAAATAACACAAAACTACATAATTAACTGCAATTTGCGATGCGATGAGATAACCGATGCGATTTAATAAGCGGTTAGATGCGATAAAAACGTACAATATCATAATTAATTAACATAGACTTTATTATCATCCGAATCTCGGGTTTACAAAAGATAGGTAAACGGGAAACAAAATGAAAAGATAACGAATTTCCGAGTTGTTACAGCGGAGGTCTCCAACAACCCTCGCTCTCTCCTCTCTCCCTCTGTATGCGAGGCCGCCGGCCACCATTGAGGTGGCGGCGCACCAGCGACAAAGCCGCGGCAGCGGCGGCGCACCGGTAACGGTGGCGGTGCGGTGAAGGTGGTTATCAGGTTCACGGCAGTGGACGGTTCACGGAAGTGGACGGTTCACGGCAGTGGGTGGTTCAGGTCCGAGTTCGCTTTCGGGTTCGAGTTCGGGTTCGGATCAAGCACAGGTCAGTTCAAGTTTGGGCGTGTCACAATCAGGTTTCAGTTCAAGATACGAGTCGGGTCAGATTGTAACTTGAGTTACGGTTCGATGTTCGGGTTTTCGGTTCGGTCAAAGGTGGTCAACACCAGTCAAAGCAGGTCAACGTTTGTGTCGAGTCAACTATGGTCTGTTCAGTCTCGGGTCAGTCAAACCAGTCTTGGTTCGATTCAGTGGTTCAAGTTTTACGGCACGGGTAGCTCGGTTCAGTTGGGTACGACACGATTCAGTTTCGGCTCGGTCAAACCGAGTCAACTCAGTCAACCGCTGGTCAACAGAGTCGGACACGGTCAACGCTTCGACACGAGACTTTGGTATGATCTTCTGTCGATTCGATTTCAATTTAACTCGATATATTGTTTCACGTATTTTAACGCGAGGCGAACATTATATAATTGGTAATCACTAGTAAAAAAAATACATACATATTACATATAAATACTTACGTTGCCATGTTTATTGTCGAGGTTTAAAAATTATATACTTTGAACGTAGTTAACATAAGTAATGTAAATATATGTTTTTAATGATTTGTTGAGTTTTGGAAAAAAAAAATAACATCGACACTTTGTGTTGTCGGGATCGTCCAAAAACAGAGGAAACTCTGTCCGTTTTTCGTTAAAACCCCAAAAACCAGAACATCTTAAATAAAATAGAAATGTATCGAAACTATGTACATCTTTTTATAAAAATAAATGAAGATGTATATTTACTCTAATAACGCTTCGACGACCGCTAGTAAAATATATATATATATATGCAACTACTCTATCGTTGAGACACTAATGAAACGTAACGAGGCTCGATTGGAATTATAGAGTAAAAGCATGTGTATATACATTTTGATAACGCTTTTATAACTTTCGTTTAACAATGCGAGGTAACCTCGATATTCCATCCTTCGACCGTCGACTCATCACGAAAGTTCCAAGAGAAGCTTCGCTAACGGTGAGCATACTCGACCCCTTTTTTTACACCTTAACGCATTTTGGGGTGCAACATGTATCGATTAACAAAGTTTATATTATAGGAAATTAAATGTTTTCAAATTACTAAACGTGTTATCAGTTATGCTTATGTGAGTTATACGTGTTAGCTTAAACTTGTTTATACATGCTATCTGCTACGCTTACGTTAGTTGTATGTGCCAACTTCAACTTGTATCCTCATGATATTGTTATGTTTAGGATGTTATGCATGCTAGTTAAAGATTCCAATTATATGCTATAGTTGTGCGAAGATTGTTTATATAAATGTACGATTCAACTTGAATATAACTTGCCATGTTAAAATTGAAACAAACTTTTATACTTATATTTATTTTTAAACTTGTATGCTCGCCAATACTTTTGTATTGATCTACACTTTCAATACATGTTGCAGGAGCTATGATGATGCAAGGAATCTAGTAGGATTTGCCTAGAAACGCATTTAAATTTTAAGTATTTGTTGTATTATATTTTAATTCAATCATGTTGTATTTTGTTTTTCAAAACCTTGAGTTTAATTGTTATCAATGAATTGGAATTACATTTCTTTTATAAGTGACGTGATTCAATTCAGTAGTATCCGATTTAAACATTGTAAAATGTAATTATTAAACACTTGACACAAATAGCGTTATGAAGCCTCTTGCAATCTAGTTTTCATCTCATCCCGATGTTTCCGCCATCAGTTGGGGTGTGACAAAGATGAACCTTTATTCAAGTTTAGATTTTTATTGGTTGACTTGGGTTTTCTAGTAAAGTAACGAACTTTGAGTATTGATTTGGTGCATATGCGTATTATTATTTGATTAATAATTGTTTATTGTTTCACATGATTTCCGATGAATGTCTTTCATATAACGAAGTTGTGTTGATATTCGGGTCTTAGCGGGTTCGGGTAATCTTATGGTGAATTGGCCAATAAACCATAGAAACGATAATCAAGAGTTAATTAGGTTTTAATATTCTACTAATTGTAGTGCCGAGTGGTACTAGATTGTTGGTAGGTCTAGTTGGGTAATCACTAGGATTAGGTTTTTGAGAGAAGACCAGTTTTAGTTACTTTACCACAATCTTCGTCTATCAAACCAAGTCGAGATCTTAGGTGCTTTAGATTTCCAACTGAGAGGTAGTTAAGCTTAATAAGGCACTTTCTAGAACCTAGATAACTGAAAGGAAGTCTAGCAAACCGGTAGTCATATCAAAACTTATAGAGTTCCATAGGTGTCTTCCTGAGCAGGGTCAGGGATCCTATTCGGTTTCTCTTAGGGTTAGTATCTAAAGATCTCGGTTCCAAGTCACATCACTTATCCAATAGGAAGCTTTATGATAGTAAAGGGGATTCCAACCTAGGTAGTCTTCATCGCCACTGAGTAAAACCTTCGTTTAAGTTCGTGTCAAGTTTTCCAAGTTAATTAACTTTAGTTGCATTCTTAGGATTTTTAGTAACCCCCCCCCCCCAATCAAATAAATAAATAGTTATGTCCGTGTCAGCCCTAGTCTAGGTAGAGTCGTTAGCATAGTTTAATCGGATCTCATGGGTTCGATATCCGAACTTGCGTTAGCTATACTAGAGTCAACCGGTTCACTTGCCGGTTCACTTGCCGGTTAGTAGTTTAGTGTGTGTTTTAGTGAGTCTAGAGTATTGTCACACCCGACCCGCAGCGGAAAAGGTGATCGGGACATGATTGGGTTATCATCAAAGCTCATGACATTTATTTTAACGTTTCATATTCATTAATACAATTTAATGGAAATTTACAATAAATATTACAACATGTTCCAACTATCAATCTAAGCTTCTTTGTTCTCTTCTAAGGCATTTCCTATGTTTTCCTTGCTTCGTCCTGTTCACCTGTATCATGTGTAAAAGGGTTTTTTGGATCAACATAAAGTTGGCGAGTGAATCCTATGGAAAACATTTGAACAAGTTTATTTAATTGATTATGAAATAAGTGCACAACCAAACATGAGTAAAAATAGATGTAAACTTATTCAACAATCATTAGATATTAAATAAAGCACACATGAACAATAATGGAACATTTAGAGGCACGCATTGCTCTACTCGTCTCTCACGAGGAACTGATGGGCCTAATGAATGAATTGCATAAACATGATAATATGAATGACACAACTACAAACAATATAAACTCAATGATACACACATGAACAATAATGGATTGGTTTTGAGGCACGCGTTGTTCAACTCGTCTCCCACGAGGAACTGATGGGCTTAATGAATGAATTTCATATAATTTGACAAAATGAAATAAGTAATCACAACAATATAAACAATCTAAGTTTAGATCACGATATGGTATGGCACAAGTTTAAATAAACGAGTTAATTAATTTGTGACACATGACACACCCCAAAACGTGTAATTAAAAAAGGGGAGTTGTAAGATTCACTCACAGTGGGTGCGTTCGGTTGATGATGTTGAATGCACGCGAAGTGGTTTTAACCACGAGTGAAATTAACCTAGATAAATAGCATTATGGTTCGGTAAGTAAACGGATTTTATTAATCCATTTTAGTAGGATTGTTGGGTGTATTTTTGTGAGTTTGAGGCTATTTTCTAACCTTAAAAATGTTATTTTTAAATATTTTTAATTGATTTTCAATTAAAATAAATAAATAAAAATAATAAAAAAATTGATTTTTTTTTTTTGCTACAGTTGACCGTTGACCGTTGACTTTGACTTTGACTTTGACCGGTTCGCTTGTATAATTGTGCGCTGAGTGAGGCTCGAACCCGAGATCTCCCGTACGCGTGCACGCAGCTCTACCAACTGAGCTACGTGTCTAACCCGAACTATTTCTGTTTTTAATTACATTTATATATTAATTAGGTTAAACAGAAAATCCTTTATTTTTAAAAACGATTTTAAATCAAAGAATCGGTGCGCTCCACAGGTCTCGAACCCGGGACCTGTGGCTTATGCAAACACACAGTCCACCGCTGGACTGTGTGTCCAACTTGTTAACTAAACTTATTTTTATTATTCTTAAATACAAACTAATCATTTTCATTTATGCCATATTAAAAAGTTTGAATAATTGTCCGGGTCGATGTAGTAGATCGGACTCGAACTCGTGCGCTTTGATTAAACATACACACAGTCCACCACTGGACTGTGTGTCTAACTTGGTTATTATTCCGATTATTAATATACTTAACATATAACAGTGGTGCTTCCGGTTCGGTTAACAAAAAAAAGGCATTTTTATTAAGGCAGCGGTGTGTGGAACAAGATTCGAACTCGAGACCTTTGTGTGTTTAATGTGCACACAGTCCACCGCTGGACTGTGTGTCTAACCCGAGTAATAACTTGATTTTAATTATACTTATATGTTTACCGAACTTCATCTTCTTCGTCAGTTTTAACCAGCATCAGAAATCCGACTGGTTCAAAGTTTTAATCGGTTTCTTTAGTGTCTGATGATTAAATACAAGTGATATTAAATAAAAAGAATGAAGAAATTAGGCGTGAGGTATACCGACTGGATTCCTCTGTTTCTCCGGCGTAACTCCGGCGACAGCAATCACTTCCGGCGACGAGTGTCTTGCAGCAGAGAGTCTTCAGAAAGCTTACAAAGTATGTGGGTGACTTCGGTATAGGTTCAGAGGGTTTAGTAAGGCTTAGAAGTTAAGGACTCGGTTTTCCGGCGATGAGCAGAAGAATTCCGGCGAGTGAGTTTTCGCCGAGAAAGGGTGCGGTTTTGAGCGAAAATGTTTGCAGAGGTTCGAGGGGGTATTTATAAGGCAAATCGTCGATGAATTTGGTCCGATTTTCGACTTGATTCGTCGGTTAGAAAAACTCCGGCGGTTATAATTTGTGTCGCAGACTCAGACGTCGGTTATAACCGATGTGTAGTTAAAGTTTACGTTATAACGGAAAGAATCGTTAAGTTTCGCGAGATTGCCGGGATTTCCGACGACTGCAACTTTGGGCGCCGGTTTTGAATTCGGAAAGACACGTTATCAATTAAATGATCCTAACATTTAACAAAGAACATCAGTGGCGCAGTGGTTTAAGTGTTGAGTGTTAAGTCTGTTGTTGAACCGTGACTGACCCGGGTTCGAAACCCGGCAGGAACAAAACATTTTTATTTTCATATTTTTAACAGTTTTTCAAAAACTAATTATATATTCCCATATAATAATTGATTATGTATCGTTTAAAATTATTTTAGGCATTTAATTCGCAACGAAATTTTTAACTGACTATTCGGTTAATAAACGGAGCGGGTTTGGTAAAATCCGTTTTTTGACGGATGTTACAAGTATTACTTAGAGTCTAGAGTTAGGTTAATTTAGTTACTTTTATTAAACTACTTTTTAGCACATCACATATATAAATCTTAGAGTAAACTGCCATTTTGGTCCCTGAGGTTTGGTCACTTTTGTCACTTTAGTCCAAAACTCAAACCTTTTGCATCTGGATCCTTGTGGTTTCAGTTTTATTATCATTTTGGTCCAAAAGTGAAATCAGGTCATATTTGTCTTATAAAATCCTGATATTTTGTCCTTTTCCTCAAGGGAAAAATGGCTCATTTTAATTTTGTCATTTGTCTTTATCAAGAAATCAGCTTCTTCTCTAGCCTCACACACCGTGCCCCTATCGTCTTCCTCATCTATCTACCCACAACCACCAGCGGCCGTCGCGCACCTCTGTATTCATTCGCCGCCTGTCACCACCACTTCTGAATCACGTCTTCAACCACCGCCAGTCGTCTCCAACCGTTGTTTCCGAACCACAACATCACCACCATCATTCATTGCAGCACCAGGTAAATTTGTGTCTATATTCCTCTTTCACCCGATTTCGACATCCCACCCTTGAAACCCCTGATATTGTTGATACCCTCACCAAGTTAATGCAACTGAGTCAGCCGGTTCTGTGATTTGTAGGCATTTTTGAATTTACGATTCTTATCTAAATAACCCATCACTGAACATTCTCTCTCTCTCTCCCTTCTCATTGAACATTCCAAAGATCTGAACACACTTAAACAAATTCTCGAAGTTCTGCAACTCAAAGGTCTTCTATGTTCCACTAATCATTCAATTTCAAACACTTATAGCCACCGGAACTTTGTTTATGACCGGAATTTGCATCTCAACAAATTGCACATTGTGCTCGTAAACGGAATCGAGCCAGTGCAGTTGACCGGAGCGGAAAAAGTCCGGTGAGAGTTAGCTCGCCACCGTCTCCACCATTAACAATTTAGGGTTGTGCAACGGTTCATAACCGGACCGAACCGGAACCGTTTAATGATAAATATAAGAACCGGAACCGTACCGTAATTTAACGGTTCCGGTTCGATTCGAAACCATGTTAAATGGTTCTCGCGTAAACGGTTCTCGCCAGGAACCGGTTGTCAATTAAATCCTAAAACTAACAACAAAATAAAAACAATCAAACCGTTTAAAACATATACTAAGAGTTGCAATAATAAAATGTTTCAAACCATGAAACGTAAAAATCTTGTAAATGAATACAATATTGTAAAATCTAGATTTTGATTATCCATTAAAGTAAAAGTACTAATAATGAAATGTTTCAAACCATGAAACGAAAGTATACAAGGTAAAAAACAAAAGTTAAGTAAAAAAACTTTTAGTTAACCATCACAAAAACTTTATTCAAACACTATCTAAAAACTATTTTTATATTCTTTAATCCTAAAAAACATTTTGTAAATAAAATATTTAAAGTTTAAATAAATTAATAGGATTTTTTAATATGTTATATATAAAGTTTAAACCTAAACCGGTTCTAGCAGTTCTTTAAACGGAACCGTAGGTTATAAACGGAAACAAACCACGAACCATTTTCTCCTAAATTTAAGAACCGGAACCGGACCCGAAATACAATAATACGGTTCGGATCTAGCGGTTTCGGTTCGATTTCACGTTCTGGCGATTCGAAACCGTAAATTGCTCACCCCTAATTAACATCTACCACCGCCATCGTCTCCACCATTAACATCCACCACCGCCATCGTCTCTACCATTATCATCCACCACCAACTCCACCATTGAGCCTATGATAGAGAGAGAGAAGAGACAGAGAGATAGATGGGTGTTTAGAGAGAGAGACAGAGGGGTGTTTAGAGAGAGAGATAGTGCAGAGTTTGAGATGGGAGAAAAAGAAAAATATATTATATAAATTTTCTATGTAATGACCATTTTGCCCTCGAGGAAAAGGACAAAATAACATGATTTTGTAAAACAAATACGACTTGATTTCACTTTTGAATCAAAATGACAATAAAACTGAAACCACATGGATCCAGATGCAAAATATTTGAGTTTTGGACTAAAGTGACAAAAGTGACCAAACCTCAGGGACCAAAATGGCAGTTTACTCTAAATTTTATATTGAAATGTAGATAAAAATAAGCACATTACAGCCACTTTGACAAAAAAAGAGTATCATAGTTAATAATAAGTTTAATTAAGGTTGAAGGGGATATATCATAGTAATTAGGCAAAAATTAAAAAATATAAACCTTGTGGTCAAAGTTAAGGGGCTTAAAAATAATTATTCAAAAGCTAAAAACTAAAAACCTAACGGTCAAACTTCTAAGTATGAAAATATTATCTTAACTTATAAAAATGAAAAAAGCACTCCTTTGTGTCAAACCTCAGGCTACTCGGTGTAGGTGATGGCCCTTCTTGGAGGATGACGCTGCACGTCAGCGACACGTAGGATGGGTGTGAGGATGGGCCTAAAGGAGATCGAGCTAGGAAATGAAGGATGAGACTATGTATGTATGTATGTATGTATGTATGTATGTATGTATGTATGTATGTATGTATGTATGTATGTATGTATGTATGTATGTATGTATGTATGTATGTATGTATGTATAGGTGTGTGTGTGTGTGTGTATAGAGAAGAAGAGAGAGGGACGTCCTCAACGTCTAGAGGAGGACGTTGTAGACGACGCGGGGGGGGGGGGGGTGGAAATGGTTTTGGGGTGTCGCCAGGCCTAGACGTGGTTAGCACGACCCCCAAATCGAGTAGCGTCGATGCACAAAACTTTTGTGACGGAAAACAAATTACACAATATTCATAGTGTTATATCAAGGTTGGTAAATACATTGTGTATCTTTTTAGCATGGGGAACTAGCACTATTGTTATATATAGACCTTTAAGATGTTTATTAAGACATGTGGTGAAACCTCGTAAATGAATACCCTTTGGTTCCTAATATTTTAATGGAAAATTTACGAAAAATGTCATTTGACCAACGTTCTTTATGAAAATGTCACGTTCATGTGTCCGTGGACGGACTCCTCCACATGGGATGCGTCCAAATGCAAGGGATGCGTCAAAGAGGCATGAGATGCGTCGGGGAGGCATGGGATGCGTCGAGGAGGGCATGGGATGCGTCGGGGAGGCAGGGAGGGCATGGGATGCGTCGGGGGAGGCATGGGATGCGTTGGGGATGGACTCTTCAACATTTGAAAGGACACGTGTCAGCTCCTCGTTCATGGAGTCTTCAAGGTGACACACAGACTCCTCCCATGTGGAGAGTCCGTCCACGGACGCATAAACGTGCCATTTTCGTAAAGAACGTTGGTCAAATGACATTTTCGTAAATTTCCCTATTTTAATTTAGTGACCTTGTTTATTACCGATAATGGCAACACTGGTAAAGCCACAATGTTTTTGAAATCAGTACCAAAAGAAAAGTTTGATGTGACTCTTAGGTACCAACTGAAACACCACTACTTGTGCTTCTGTATTGAGCAAATTCGGGTTGTTCAATTTACAGAGCGTATGTACAAAACCAAATCTTCATATGCCAATCACCTTATGCCACATAAGCATTTATCTTTAATGTTTTATAATATACTGTTGTGAAATCGGTGGGCTTAAAAATGTGGATACCTACCCCCTTTTGGGATGGAAATCTTTTTTTTTTTTAAGTCACCATTGTGAAAGAGAGAGTTATCAAATGAAAAAGATAGATACCTTGTGGTCTGGTCTAATAACAAATCATAACCGTAGAAAATCATCCATTTAAAGAGTTCGTTTATTTGCAAGTTATAAAAAGTATTCAAGTATGTACATACCTTTTTACTTATGGTTATTTTGTAATTAACATGTTCAACTGTATACACGCTATGTGATGGATAATTGGATACTTGTTGTTCTTCAACTTGGTACGACACATTTCCAACTTATAACCACCATATTACTGAAATTATGCTTTACATTTAAATATAAACATAGTGACAGACAGATCAGATCAGTGACCAAATATATATGACCCTATGTACAACAACAGGAGGATGATGATGATGATGATGATACTACTACTTGTAGAGAGACCCAAGCAATGATATTATGTTATTATGCAAAGGATCTGAAATGTGGTCAGCAAGGTTCTGCACAGGTCCTTTACCAGTCAAAGCTGCTTGAGCATAAAACCCTAGCCACGCCACCATTGCAAGACGTCCATTTTTAATCTCTTTCACCTTCAGTTCTTGAAAACCAGCTGGATCTCCAGAAAGGTTTAACGGATCGAAGACCACGCCACCTGGATAATTAATGTCACCGGGCAGGTATATTCCTAATGGCTCAAGAGCCTCTATACCACAGTATCTTGCGTATTCTGGCCCAACCTGCACCAACACATAAATCACATATCTACACAAAAGTACAAAACTTAAGAACCATTAGGGCTGCAGATGAACTGAACATGCGTTTGTGTTCGTCTGTGTTCGATAGCTCATTAGTGTTTTCATTTTATATATTTTATTTAAATACTTCAAAATTCCAACAAATAAAATATTTAATAAGTATCGGTGTATTATATATTCTGTTCATGAACTTTAGTTTGCGTTTGTGTTCAAGGACGTTTGTTTGCGTTCGTTACCTATAATTAGCAAACTAACACGAACTGAAAATCTCGTTCTGTGAGTGTTCATGAACAGTTGTAAAGACATATATTTCCTTAACAAACGATGAGAAGTATTTTGACTGAAAGATGATTAAGGTTACCATGAGAAGAAATTGGCAGATTGCTATAACAATCACTCCTTGACTTCCAGCAAAATGGAGCCCTGGGATACCAAGGTAATCCAGTGTCTCACCCTGGGGATAAATCAAGTCAACCACCAAAAGTAAACTGGCGATCCTGTATACGTTTTTTCTTTAACAGTTCAAACGGGATACGACAGGCTACCTGAAGCTTTGAGTATCCGACTCGCCACCACACAGGTTCAACAAAATGGAAAGCGCCAACAAGGTCTAATAGTTCTGGAATGAGAGCACCCAATGCAGCAAGCATAGCCCAACGTGCATGCAAAATTTCAAAACTACAAGTAGTAAGTGAATATTGTTATTACATGTTTGATAGCATAGCAAAAGTAGTAAAAAAGTAAGAATGTGGTTTACTTGTAGTATCTCTTGAAAGCTACAGGATCTTGACTGAGGCCTGCAATATCAAACCCGTAATCACCAGGAAGATCACCATCAAGATAGGTAGGATAGTCAAATGGGATGGGGCCAAGCCACCGAGGCCTTTCTTCTCCGTACCAAAAGCTGTGACAAAACAACCTTTTTAATTTGATACTCTGCAAACTGTCTGTCTCTTTTTTATAAGTATGTATCAAATACCTGTCCTTTTTTGCATTTTCTGAGAGTGCTTTATAGAGTGAAGCATTTTGAAGAGCAACTTGCTTTTTCTCCTGCATTCGTCTCTGAAGTGTCACCCCGAGGGGACTGTTGGCGATGGCTTTAACGGCAGTGAAAGGAATAGCTGAGAGAAAACTACTACTCCAGCAAGCTATATCATAAAATAAACAGGACATTTATCATCTACACTTGACAACAGTAAAAGCCCGCCACTGTTTCGGTTAGGAGTGTAATATTTCCGAAATTTCGTTCAAAAATTTTTAAATTATATAGGTCCGCCCCTGCCAATTATTTTGCCTAAAAAATCCCTGCCCCTACCAACTTATTGTCAAAAATTTTTATACATATTTTTGTATTGAGTTAAAAAATGTGAAGAACAGGCTATTAGTAAGTTTTATAATTGTTTATAAACTTTAAGTAAAGTTTGTTACTACTTTATATATAAATCAAAGTTGAGGGTTATTTTTTATCTTAAAGGTCTTAAAATAAAAGATCGTTGGGCTGAGTTGTAATTTTTCGTCCAGGTACTTAACATTTATCTCGCATCATTATAAATATTTGATCTTTATTTTGTTAACGGTATTTAGCGATATTTTTATGTGTAAGAACGCCTCATTTGAATGAATGAATGAAGATTATGTAGTTTTTTTGGAGTTATTATTGTTTGACCCGACCCAAATCAAATATCCGACCCCGAACATATAACCCGAAACATAACGATAGGAAAAGAAAATTTGGTTTCCGTCCTCACCCCGAGACTTTTGGTCAAGCTCCGCCTCTGATTCCTTACAAACTAACACTTAATTGTTGGTATAAGGGGAAGTGAGAGAAAGGCCTAATAAATGTTTGTAAGACTTAGATGCTTGGGGCTATGGCCGGCAGGCAGTGATTTGTAACATTTAGGGCATACATACATACATAAAACTTACCAGAGGATTGTAATAGACAGTTTGTTGATGAAAATAAAAGCAAAGCAATATTCTTTTTCGAAAATAACAATAAGAGATGAAAAGGAATAGTACCGACCTCTTGCCATGAAGCTCGGCAGCGGCTGAATTGATCTCGAGATAAAGTGAGTGGTGATTTGGCAAATAGTCCGGAAGAAGAATAACAACGGAAACTGGAGGTGGAGGACAGCTCAACATTCATTTTGGATGTCTGCTTGCTTTTCTCTCCTTTCCCTTCGTATCCTTGTATTTTTTGTTATCACTAAATTACAGTTTTCGTCCTTATCTTTGTATCGATTACAATGAATACCTTTTCACTTATCAAGTTAAAAGTATAACAACTGTTTTGCACATGAGAACAAATTAGTCATTTTACCCTTTTATTTAAAATACAACGCCGACGGCCAGCAAAGAAACCCTACCACCTGTAACCACTATCGCCGCTTGTCACCGTCAAACCGACCACCAATCCGGCCACAATCTCCGAGATCTGGTATCAAGATGTTGGGTGGTTCTTCGCATAGTTGATCTGATGTTTTAAAATATCCAACAATTGTTTACAGTTTCATGGTTGTCTAGTAAGTCAGCAGATAATCGTTTTAATTTGGGGGGTAATTTTTTCAAGTTGAAGCTCAAGACACTCATATGATGTTTAGGAATTCGTAACTGACTTCATAATCATGTTTATAATGTTTGATTTCCCGTTACGATATTGTTTCCATCTTTTCATTTCGCTGTAGAACCTTTTATTGTCAAATTCCAGTTTAGTATACAACTGAATGAGCTTACGAAACCCTAGGTTCTTACTCTTTTATCAGTTCATTTTTTTTTTTCATAATTTGATGTCGGAATGACTGAATGTTATTAGTTATGTGATTGATTATTTAGTTCAGCTTTTTTGTTGATTTGTTTTGGAAGTTTGGTGTTTCAATGAGTGAATGATGTGAAAAGCTGTGTGTTTTTTGTTAGTATTGATGTTCAAGTGCGGTAGGTAGGTAGGTATGTGTAATTGATTATGTAAGTATCTATACATCAATGTTTCGAAAATGTTAGGAATTTTTTGGTTGCAGTAGAGCAAATAGGAGGCATCTGATTAGAACAAGTAGGTGTTATAAACGGGGTAAATAGGGCGATGGCCAATTTGTGTTTATGATAGTTCTGAGTAAACGGATTAAGTCACCCTCATGTGTAAAGCACATGTTATATTTAGCTGAAAATTTTAAAATAATTAGTGCTAAAGAACGAAAGGTCGTAATGAATTTTTCAAATAAAAGATTGTGACTGTAATCATTGAAGTTAAAGGACGCAATCAAATACAAACATAAAGGACGAAGAATGTAATTTACCCTTTAATTAATTTTGTTTTAAGTGGGTGTCTGGTTTAGCTTCTATTTTTCCTTTTAATTTTAACATATAACTTATTCTTTTTCTTTCTTTAAATTCCCTGTTGTTTGTGAGACTTGAACTCAAAACCTTTCCCTTTCTAACTCAAGTGTTTTAAAAGTTTTGCATTTATCAATGGAACTCTACCCATTGTTGTATAGCTTATTCAAACAAATAATAAGACCGTGGGGTATGGTGGGGCGGGACTTTGGCGCATGGTCCGACACGTGGACTTTGAGGGCCACCTTTAGTCAGTTGCATGTTGGGTGGGTATGGCGGGGCGTGGCTAGCCCGCGTGGCTAGGCCACGTGGTATATATTTTTTTTCAATTTCTTTTATAAATAAACACAAAAATAAAAGAAGCCTAAAAATATTATTAAAATTTTAAAATTCAAACCCTAGTCAACCACCTAGCCAAGCCAGCCAATGAGACCCGACCACAGAGGACCGTTAGGCCCACCCAACGCCCTGGCTGATTACCCCGCCCAACAGGCCACGCCAAAACCCAAACCCAGCCGGGATGATGACTTGAGCGTTTATACCCAACCCCTGCCTTATACCCCATAGTCAAACCTCAACTTACTTAAGATTTTTAATTTATTATCTTTATTAAGTTGAATAATAAAACTTACTCCAAACACACCTAATTCATTAAGGGTGAACTGAGATTTATTCTATCGTGACATGTTTTTCGTGTATATTATTACAATGGGTTAGAAACTTGTGTATAGAGATGGGCATAAAAACCGGTTCCGAACCCGAACCGGTAGAACCGAACTGGAACCGGTTCCAGTTCCTACCCGACATTAAGTAGAACCGGTTCCGGGTTCAAAATACCCGTTGGTTCCAACCCGGTTCCGCAATTTTACCATTTGAATCGGGTAGTAACCGGTTCCTAACCGTACCCGGTTCCTACCCGTACCCGGTTTTACTAGTACCGGGTTCCATCAGTACCCGGAAATGCAGTTCTAGAAGGAACCGGTTATACCGTTAAAATGTTACCGTTGGAACCGGTTATAGCCGAAAAAGTGGAGACTAACGATAGAAAGAAACACAAAAATAACAAAAACAATAGAAAGAAACATTACACAAACTTTATTAAAACACCAAACCAAACGGGTTATATCAAACATTTGAAGAACCGGTGCCGGAACCTTCTCCCGTCTCATTTTTCTTTGCCTTCGTCACTGGGCAATGCCGCTCAGTGTGTTTCTTAAGGGTTGAGTTGGCTGCGGCCTTCATAAATTTTCCGCAAGCTTTGCATCTAGCCATCTCGTGGCTGTCGGACATTAAACAGATATCAAATTTCTTCCATATAGCTGGGTTTCTTTTCGTCTCTAAGACCGTAACAACTTCTTCGTTGCATGCCATAGGTATTTTACAAGATTTTAGAAGATGATTGAGTTTGTAAGTTGATGATGGTGAGTGTTAAGTTTTGAAATGGAAGTAGGGAAGGGTTTATATAAAAAAACCGATTTCGACTGCCAGGAACCGGTTCCCAACGGTAACATTTATCAGGAACCGGTTCTAAACAGTAAAAGTCAGATTTTCGACTGTCAGGAACCGGTTCTGAACAGTAAAAAAGTCGGGTTTACTGTCAGGAACCGGTTCCACACAGGAACCGGTTCCACACCATACCCGGTTCCATAATACCCGTACCCGGTTCTACACGGTTCCATATTCTTGGGTGTGAACCCGGGTAGGAACTGGACCCGGTTCCACACCATACCCGGTTCCAATGACATCCAAGCAGAACCGGTTCCGGGTAATAATAAAACCCGATTATGCCCATCTCTACTTGTGTATTAGGTAAATTAAATTGAATTAAGTAAACATTTTCGTGTAGAATGCCCTTTTGTTAGATATGGGCCGAAGTTGGGCCAGAGGGATGGTCCACAGAAAGACGACGCTCTCTTTGTTTGGCATCCTATAATTTCAAAATTTGAAATGCAGTACTCAGAACAGACAGACAAAGGAGAAGAAGTTGACCGTTGAACATCAATCAATCTAGGGTTTTCCATTCGAAGGTCAGAGCCATGGAGGATGCTATGCCGGTGGTTATGGATCCAGAGACGGCGTTCTTAGCTTCCAAACAAGAAACCGGCAACGAATGGGAACTCTTCAAAGAGAATGTCAGACCTTTGAAGAGAGGACGCGATGTTAAACTCCTCAACGACTCCCTCAAATCCAATTCCGACATCCAAATCAGAAACACTCTCATCGAAACCCGAAGGTATCAATCATCAATTTACTTTTTTTTTTTACAAGAGCAATGTCTAATTCTTATTGCTTTTAATTTAATTTAATTTTCAGGAAGATGATTAAAGCCATCGATGAGTACGAAGGTGAAGATCCGCTACAACCATGGCTTCAGTAAGCTCCATCTTCATTCATTTTAATGTTACTTTTATGTATTCTAATAATAAATAAGTACAAACAATAACCTTTTTACAGTTGCATCAAGTGGATTCAAGATGCCTTTCCCCCGGGTGGAGACTGCTCAGGGTTGGTGGTCATCTATGAACAATGTGTAAGGACCTTTTGGCATGACGACCGCTATAAGACCGATCTTCGTTATCTTAAAGTCTGGTTGGAGTATGTGAGTATCTATCTATCTATCTATCTATCTATCTATCTATCTATCTATCTATCTTTATAAGTTTCTTGTCTTATCTTAAGCTACCAATTGTGTTGTGTATGGTAATCACTCAAATTTGCATTACAGGCTGAAAATTGTGACGATGCAGAAGTTGTTTACAGTTTTCTTGACACAAATAAAATCGGGCAGACACATTCGCTGTTTTACATATCCTATGCTAATCACCTGGAGTCCAAGAATAAAATCAAAACTGCAAATGAGATATACGAGTCTGGGATATCTAGGTCTGTTGTTTTACCCTGTCTACCATTCAATATTTACACATCATATTGTATATGATATTTATTCAATATTTAAGAAACACATCAGCATGAAATCTAACCGTATAGTTTTGCAGTATATTCTGATTTTAGTGTAATTGTATATGTGCTATATTTAAGTTAGGCATCAGCATGAAATCTTTAGATATGACTAGTCTGAGGGCATTTTTGTGTAATTGCATTTGTTTATGATTTGTATAAAATCTAATTCACACATTGATTTCGTCATCATTATACTTGATCATTCTATATATATTGCTATCCACAGTCCCTTATTTTCCACATTAATGTCAACGAACCTTCTGGTTTGATACAATATAAGTGATATTAAATAAGTTCTCCTTAATTTTTTAAATAGTTCACATTCGTTCACCATGTGTTGAAATTGTTTTACCGTGTGCTTCAAACTAATTTGCTTCTGTTTGTCTATTTTTCTTTAACTTGTTATAATTTTAGCAATTTATAAGTAGGATATCATGTCTGATTTTGGAACAGAACAATTCATTATGTTGCAGCATAGTTAAGACAATGAAATATGACCTTTTTTGACTTAATTAAGTTCTTAACATATTCATTGCTTGTAACAGGAATGCTCAACCTATTGAGAAGCTAAAAGCAGCTTACAAGAAGTTTTTTGCTCGTTCAATGAGTAGACCAAAAGCCAGCGAAGTATGTCAATAACCTTTATTTCAGCCTCTTTGTTATTTGAATTAGGTTTTGTTGATGTGTAAGTTTAAAAATCCGTAGGAGGAAGTGATGGATACTCGTCAACCTGCGCGAAGTTTTGGAACCATCTTGGCCCGTGCAGACAGTGGTGATTTTCTTCTTTCTCTCTTATCGTTTACAAAATACATAAATCTCAAATACGTCTCCTTTACTCATTCATATATCAATGTTTTCTTAATCACCTGCCAGGAAACCGCACTCAGGAAAGTAGTTTTGATATTGCTAGAAAAAGACCAAAGCAAGAAGGGTGAGTGTAAACAATGAAGTCAGCAAGTGTAACTTTCTTTGTAATACGTGTAAACCGTGAGTTTCTATTTGTTGTTGTTAGGAGTCAAGGGGGTTCACTCAAGGTGTTTAAAGAGACAGGCAAGAGCTCATTGCATGGATCCGATTCATCCTTGAAGCCCTCAACTTGGCACACTCTAGGAGCACGAGCCGAGAGAAATAAAGAGAATAATGCCATCCCATCAAAGTGGACCTCAAATAAGGTAGTTAGTTACACACACATCTTAGTGTCAATTGTGTTTATTATAATATAATTATCATGATGAATCTTTTTTTTAAATTTCAGATTCCCCAGAGAGCTTTTGGTAGAGCCGCCCCTCCCCCTCCTCGAATTGAGGTTTTTGTAGACGAAGAATGTCCAGAGTGAGTGTATACTAATTCGCTATCAGCCGCTATACGCAATTAACAATTATGTTTTCCACACAAAACAATAGTAAACTGTTATAAAAAGGGATTCAACACGTATTGTACCCCTTGCTTTTGTGTGTTCTTGTTTCGTAAGTTAGTTGAGAATATCAATTAAATGGTGGAAGAACCCTCTATTTAATGTGCTTTTAAATGTCTTTTCAGATCTCATATTGTAAGCAACGGGGGTGGACGCGTGCAGCTTAGAGACAACGATGATGGTAAAGACCTCAAAAAGTAAGTAATAAGTGTGTAGCCATGGTTTGGTGTGACTGAGACAAGTTTGACTTACCAATGCTTTCGTTTGTTTTGAAACAGGGAGACAGAGCTACTAAGGGAGAACCCGTTACGACATTTTCCTCCAAGCAGTCTCAGATGATCTCTTCATCTTGTATCTCGTTCCATTACATTACATTACATTTGTGTGATGTTGGTTTGTTGTTTGAATAATTAACTATCTTGTGTATTGTGCATTTGGGGGTCAGCTTTTGTCTATAAAGCCTGATTTAAGTTGTTCATTTTATCATGCAAAAAAACCCATTAAGTTTGAATGTGGAAAGCATTGTTATTCTTGTCTCATTATAGTTGTATGTTAATATTGGGTGGTTTTTAGTTGCCTTTAGAGGGGTATGTAACACATATCACCTCTATACATTTGCAGATTTCCACTATAAATTACTTTTTTTGTTTGTAATAAACTGGTTTGTTATGTTCTCTTAAACTTTTTTCTACAAATTGTTCTAATAAACTTACTTGGCATATGTAATGTACTGATAGTCAAGATCACATATTTGTATTTGTAAGAAATAATTCATTAGCAAGAATATTAAAGTTTTTTTTTATAATATTCAAAATAACATCATTCCTGGCGCCAGAAACAGTAAAATGGCGTCATCTTTATCTCATGTTCTTTTTCACCCTCTCTTCATCCAGCTCCTTTGCGGCACCAACGATATCCTTGTTCAGAAACTAACTTCTGCAACCAAAACTATTTGCACAACAGAGATTACTCTCCCAGAGTCGAACCAGAGATTTCTGTTCGGTAACAAGTCATTACCCCGTGTTCCAATGATATCAGTGTGGTATCTCACTGGCTGATAATGGCCCTGATGGTGTGGTACACTAGGAGACTATTTAGGTACGTCTATTGTTTATTTACTGTTTTATAATTCCAAACTAGTGTGATCTGCCGGCGCTATGCACCGGGAATTCAACCGGTATTAGTTGATTTGTTACTGTATCGACACTCGCTATAGCAATCGAAAGAGTAAAAAAAATAGTAAAATTGTGATATGCAGAAAAATGAATAACGAATTCAATTCCGATAACACTAATAGCGGTCTCGACGTTGTTCAATCGGTATCTGTTCAATCCATTATGTTGTCGCCATGGTACTGTTAGTCCTTATAATTTACGACAAATGATATATTACTATGAACACAACTCATTAGTAAAGTAATTGCCGTGTAACCCAAAATTATTTAACAATAATAGATGACTGTTATAAAATCAGAAAAATAAATAATACTAAAGGAAATCAAAAATGTAATTGTGGCAGAATAAAATAATGTAATTATACCGAAATGAAACAAAACGTTATAAAACAATATGTAATAACTATAATTAAGATTACTCGCCTTACAATAAAAAAAGGTTACTATGAAAGTGATTAAAAAAGATAATATGTCAGAAAATTCAAAATCAACATCTCCGTATCTCTAAATCTCTTTTTTGAGTTTTTTCTGTGACTTCTTTCATATGTCACTCTTCATATATGTCTCTAGTCCACATAACCTTTTTTCTAGTGGAAATAAGCTAATGGAGCAACAGTCATCAAACGGTGCTGAACAAAAAAGGGGTGCACACGCCGTCGTTCATGTCACACCCTAACCGATAACGGAAACATCAGGGTTAGTGGCATTAGGCGACCAGATTGATTTCACGAGATGTTCCATAACAATCATTTAACATATCACAACCTGCTTAATATCCCATACTATTAAACGTAACATTTAAACAATTATTACAAAACGGAGATTTCTCATAAAACTCAACCGGGTTCGATTTCCCCTAGATTTCATACATAAGTTCAAAATCTGAAATACATCAACAAACTAACTAAACAAACTAAACTAGGCTAAGCATGCAACATCCAAGCATCCATAGCTAAAATCCTCAACCTGTTACATACGTTAAAATACAAGTCAATACAATTAAGTAAATGTGGGCATAGAGGTTTAAGTACTACTAGCATAATCGAGAAAGCGTTCGCGAAATAATCTAACTACACATCATGATAACCGAAACAATTCACACAGATTAACATAGGCTTATTCTCATGCTAACTACCGTGAGAAGGCTTGCGCGTCCATCCTAAGTAGACCCCGTCGGGTGTAAGCCACGCTATAGTACCATACTAGCTAAGGAGGCAAGTTAACGAAAATAAGTCCTAGTCACATGTTTCTAATATCACGTATTGAGCATATATAATCAGATTATTCGCGTATGATAAACAGTTTGATTTGTGATGTGATTTTGATTTAGCAACGTATGTAACACCCAAAAAACGTGCGTTAAAGCGAAAATGGTCAAATATACTCACTGTGGGTGCGTTTAGGTAAGAGTTCGGGATCTAAGGAGAGTTGAGAAGAGCTCCGGATCAGCCTGCATACGCGAACGGAAGTGCATCAGTCTCTGAAAAGCTGAAACAGTTAAGTCTTGGTTGGGCAGTAGCCAAGTTCGGGCGAACTTGTATGTAGACATACAAATTCGGGCGAACTTGTAAGGTCTTGCAGAGTTGTGAATCAAGTTCGGGCGAACTTCCAAGTTTCTCAAGGAACCTTGGCAAGTTCGAGCGAACTTAAGAGATCTTGGTTAATGGTCTGACAAGTTCGGCCAAACTTGTGAAGCTTCCTGAGAGACTTCGCAAATTCGAGCGAACTTGAGGGTTTCCTGCTGAGGTTTGGATGAGTTTCACTCAAGTTCGGCCGAACTTGACCCTCCCATGGCAAGTTCGAGCGAACTTGACTAAAGTCCTGCACAAAAATCAGTTAAATCTCGAGCGAACTTGATGTTTTCGGGTCCAAAATCTTGCGTTTTCGCGTCGTTTGCTGAGGAAAATCGAGTGTTCATCCCTCCAACCCTGTGCTACTGAGCAAACTTAGGTCGGAGAGGTCTTTTAGAGCTGTTTTAGCCGTTTTACAAAAGCGTGGGCTAATCCGGGCGAACTCGAGGTTCGTTCGGGTTAGTCCGGCTTTTGTAAACCAACATAAACGTCCTTGTGCTTCCAGATTTGGGATCTTGAATGATATATGCTTCGTTTCATACCAGAAAATGAACAAAACATCATCAAAAGTCCGTATCTTGTGTAGAAATCAATGGTTTTCAAAGGTTTTTCTACGATCTATCACTTACAAGCCGAGATCTTGCAGATCCCGTGTTTGGGAAGTCTCTACTATCGCCAAACGAACTCGTATTATGTAGATCTAAGCTTTAAACAGAAATTTTTGAAGAAAAAGATGAAGGTTTTCGTAAAAGAATGAGTTTTGATGAAAACGAAGGCTATGCCTTCTGCCAAAATCGTTGTAAACCTTTGTAGATCGTTGATAAACGTTGTTGTAGTGAAATCAGGTTGATTTTTACTTAGAACACGAAGGTTTTGGGTTTTGAAAGCTCTGGGCGAACTTGCAGCAAGTTCAAATGAGAGAACAGAGCTTGGTATTTATAGGTGAAGGCAAAAAGTAGAGCTGATGAGACCAAGTTCGGCCGAACTTGCATGAAAACATGCAAGTTCGCGCGAACTTGTGAAATATTTGAAGGGTTTGAGCTAAGTTCGGCCGAACTTGACCCTAGAAGGGCAAGTTCGAGCGAACTTGAGGAGAGTTGGGAGTTCTGAGTTAACCAGCCAAGTTCGGCCGAACTTGGGGTCACCAAGTTCGAGCGAACTTGTCCAAATATTGGATTTTCTTTGTTTTTTCGCGTTAAGAGTTCGTTTGGTTATTCGGTTCGCATTAGATAGTTACATTAAGCGTTATAATTAGTATAATAGTGCGATTTAGCGATTCGAGAGTGCGAGAGCGATGCGATAACGAGCGTAAACATAACCACAAACACACATAACACATAAATAATATAAAACCACATAAACAATTGCGATGTGCGATGCGATGAGATAAGCGATGCGATTTAATAAGCGATTAGATGCGATAATAACTAAAACACCATAAGTAATTAACATAAACTTTATAATTAACCGAATCTCGGGATTACAAAAGGAGTACAACAATAAAAACAAGGAAAAAGATAACAACGAATTTCCGAGTTGTTACAGTCTCCCCTACTTTAGGGAATTTCGTCCCGAAATTAGGTAGTAGCTGTAACAAATAGATGCGGGTACTTGGCCTTCATATCACTTTCCAATTCCCAAGTATACTCGGCGCCGCGTTTTCCCTCCCATCGGACCTTCACGATAGGGATGCGAGAGCGTCGGAGTTTCTTGGTCTCTCGGTCCATGATTTCCACATGCTATTCCACGAAATGGAGAGTCTCGTTGATTTGCAGATCTTCGAGAGGGACATGCAGATCTTCGAGAGGGACATGCAGATTTTCTTTGGCTAAGCACTTTTTGAGATTAGACGGGTGGAAAGTCGGATGTACATTATTAAGTTCCTCCGGTAATTCGAGACGATAGGCTACTTTACCGATCCTTTCCAGAATCTTAAAGGGACCAACGTATCGAGGCGCTAGCTTTCCTTTCTTGCCGAAGAGGACCACTCCCTTCCAAGGTGCAACCTTTAGGAGAACATGATCTCCCACTTCGAACTGTAGGGGCTTGCGGCGTTTATTGGCGTAACTCTTTTAACGACTCCGAGCTTTCAAGAGATTGTCTCTGATTTGGAGGATCTTGTCGGTTGTTTCTTGAATTAGCTCGGGACCGGTGATTTGTGCTTCTCCGATCTCGTGCCATGCAATAGGCGATCGACATTTTCTTCCATACAGTGCCTCAAAAGGAGCCATTTGAATGCTGGTATGATAAATATTATTGTACGAGAATTCGATTAAAGGTAAATGCGTATCCCAGTTACCACCGAAATCTATGATTCACGCACGAAGCATGTCTTCGAGGGTGCGAATCGTGCGCTCAGTCTGACCGTAGGTCTGAGGGTGAAAAGCGGTACTTAGATTAAGCGTAGTACCGAGAGCGGATTGAAAGGTCTCCCAGAGACGTGAGGTAAAACTACCGTCGCGGTCAGAGATGATGTCACGAGGCGTCCCGTGTCGATATATAACTTCGTCGGTATAGATTCGGGCTAACCGTTCAACCTTAAAATCTTCTCGTATAGCAATAAAGTGCGCAAATTTAGCAAGACGATCAACGATAACCCAAATGCTATCGTGACCGGATGAAGTGCAGGAAAGTTTAGTAACGAAGTCCATAGCTATACTTTCCCACTTCCACATCGGGATTTCGGGTTGTTCGAGTAAACTAGAGGGCCTTTGATGTTCGGCTTTAACTTTCGAACAAGTTAAGCATTTTGAGACGTACAAGGCGATATCCTTTTTCATGCCCGGCCACCAATACTTAGGACGAAGGTCCTGGTACATCTTGTCGGCACCGGGGTGAATGGAATATCGAGATATATGAGCTTCGGTCATTAGCAAATTATGGAGATTGTCACGACTGGGAATCCAAATACGATCGAGATAATAATAAATAGCATTAGGCTTAGATACGAGCTGAGTTTCGACAGCACATTTCATTTCATCTTGAAGGGTATTCTCGTTAAAGTAGGCGAATTGAGCGGCGCATATGAGGGTTTCAAGTTTAGCACAAGCTTGAGAGTCACGAATACCATATACATAGCTTCGTCGACTTAGAGCATCCCGGGATGGTAGCGTATCTCGCAGTCGTAGTCGTTGAGAAGTTCAACACATCGACGTTGTCGCATTAGTCCTTTTTTATTAAAGATATGTTGTAAGCTCTTATGGTCGGTGAAGACCGTACACTTAGTACCGTAAAGGTAGTGTCGCCGTATCTTTGATGCAAAAACAACTGCACCGAGTTCGAGATCGTGGGGAGTGTAGTTCTTCTCGTGGATCTTGAGTTGTCGAGACGCATACGCGATAACCTTGTCTCGTTGCATAAGAACACAACCGAGACCAAGATTAGAGGCATCACAATAAACAACGAAATCGTCGTTTCCGTCGGGTAAAGCGAGGATAGGAGTGTTGCATAGCATACGCTTGAGAGTTTGAAAAGCTTCCTCTTGCTTGGAATCCCAAACAAAAGGTTTGTCCTTATGAGTTAAAGCAGTAAGCGGAACGGTGATTTTCGAGAAGTCGACGATGAATCCACAGTAATAACCTGCCAATCCAAGAAATGAGCGGATTTCAGAGGCATTCTTCGGTGTAATCCAACTCTTGACGGCTTCAATCTTTGCAAGGTCGACGTGAATTCCTTGACTATTAACGATGTGGCCAAGAAATTGGACTTCTTCGAGCCAGAATTCACACTTAGAGAACTTAGCATAAAGGCGATTTCCTTGAAGAAGTTCGAGGACTAAACGGAGATGACGCGCGTGTTCGTCTCTCGACTTCGATTAGATAAGGATATCATCGATGAAAACAATGACGAAACGATCTAAGAAGGCTTTACATGTAACATTTGTAAAAAATCGGGTTTCCAAAACCCGCTCCGTTTTGTAATCAAATACCAAGTTATGAAATGACATTAAGTATTTATGAGTATTTTGAGTTTAAACGTTACATAATTAATATATAAACTAAACTATAAAAATTATATTTGATAAAAAGTTAAAAGAAAATAAATAAAAAATAGTTGGAGCTGACCGGACTCGAACCCGGGTCAACTGCCTCCAACGATTTATCTTTCCGTCTCCAAACCACTCCGCCACCAATTGTTTTCTGTTAGTATTATGAAAACAATTAAATTTTATACGCAAACTTGGATTAACGGTTAATGATATCTGAATAACGGAAATCGGTAAGCCGAATCGCCAAATCAGTTTTGTTTCGCTTAGTTAACTTATAACCGATGAATATCGGTTTCTAATTAAAGTTCAGATTGAATGAACTTCGAGTTTTGGGTTTTTGAAACCGAAAGACATTCAAGCTTCAAATAATTCTGATTCCAATCATTTATACGATTCAGAACTGTCTCAAATACACTCCAATCCCTTTTCGTCGCGTTTTCAAGTCTTTTGAGCACAAGAAAACTGTCGCCGGAATTCTCTGCAATTCTCGCCGGAAAACCGTGTTCAACATAAACCAGTAAGAATTTCCTCTCTTGCTGTTTCAATCTATCGTTAGGACACTACTAACATTATTCCGTCACTCAAAGTCAGTCACAGAAGACTTTGCTGGATTTCTGGGTTCGCCGGAGAAATTCTGGAATTTGCCGGAACCACGCTAGTTGACGGTAAACACATTCAATCGTGCTAATAATCCATGTACTCTGGTTCAATTTCAAATCTAATTCTTTAATTCTGTTGTTAGACTCTCTCAGTCGGAGGTTCAAAAACAGAGTTACCTGATCTCGCCGGACTTCCTGAAGAAGACGACCTGTCCGGTATCTCTTTTCCCCAAACTGTTCGGTTTGTTTATTCAAACTAGTAGGCATGATATTTAAGTAGTAGAACCATGAATCAGTTGTCTGAGTAAAAAACCGGTAATCGTAATGAAGAAGACGAATCTAAAAACGGGATAAGAATAAATAAAACTCGGATAATTAACGGGTTAGACACACAGTCCAGCGGTGGACTGTGTGCAAAGTTTATATACGAGTCTCGAGTTCGATCCTTACTACACACACACTGCGTAATAACATTCCTTTTTATTCATAAAATTAACCGGGTTAGATCGAGTAATTGTTAAGTATAATATAATTCAAGAATATAACCGGGTTAGACACACAGTCCAGCGGTGGACTGTGTGCAAAACAAACTGCACGTCACGCGATCGAGTCCCGTCACAAACACCGGTTCAATGAGAATAAAATGTTTTTGTAAAATAAAGGAATTTTCGGTAAATTCGAATAAGTGTATAAATATAATTAAAACTAGATTTCTAATGGGTTAGTCACGTAGCTCAGTTGGTAGAGCTACGTGCGCGTGAACGGAAGGTCACCGGTTCGAATCCCGCTCGGCGCAAGAATTACCGCTGACCGAACCGGTCAACGGTCAACGGTCAAACAGTAAAAAAAATATTATTTTTTTTTAATAATTATTTGTTTTATTTAAATTAAAAATCAATTAAAAATACTTAAAAATAACATTTTTAAGGATAGAAAATAGCCATAAACTCACAAAAATATATCTAAAAATCCCATTAAAAATCTTTAATAAAATCCATCCATTTAATATATTTTTTTCCCATTATTTATTAGGTCAGTGATTCCTTGTTAACTCGCTTCGTCTAAATCGTGCGCATCTCACCAATTCAAATCCAACGCACCCAATGTGAGTGAACCCTTCAAATTCCCCGTTTTTATCACATTTTTTGGGTGTATCATGTGTCTTGTTCATTTACTTATTATAACTAAGTTATTGTGCATATATCATATCATGACATGTGTGTTAGTTGTTGCTGATAAGTAGTTATTATTATTTGCAAATTATTATTTCAGTACATGCAATTGCTGAGGCCGTAGCTCCCCATCCCTCGAGGTTGAGTTTGATCCCCATTTTATTATGCGGTTGATCAGGGCGTGCCCGCACGATCGGCTCCGTTTGATTGAGCCTTGATCGGTCATTTATTCTCATTTCAATACATGCAATACGCTCGGCTCCGTTTGATTGAGCCTTGAGTGCACAGTTCAATTTACATTTCCAGTTCATGCAATACGCTCGGCTCCGTTTGATTGAGCCTTGAGCGCACAGTTCAGTTTACATTTTCAGTTCATGCAATACGATCGGCTCCGCTTGATTGAGCCTTGATCTCACAGTTCATTTATGTTAATATGATGTTGGTATGTTCATGAATGTTATCGATTGTTAATGTATGTTATAATTGTAACTAATGTTGCCATTGTTTGATTTCATACATATGCTCTTTTATGATTATGCACAATATTTTATTGATAAACTAACCAGAAAATCATTATTAAATGTTTATCTATAAGGTTCACTCGCCAACTTATGTTGACCCAAAAACCTCCCATTTTACACATGATACAGGTGAACCAGCAGCAGCTAGGAACACGTAGGACCTGGATTAGAAGAAATAAAACGATTTAGTATTTGGAACATTATGTTTGGTTATTTTCCTTTGTAATGAATGAACATGTTTGAATGTTTGAGAAATGTAACTTTGACTTCATTTAATTATGAAACATAATAGTAAATGTCATGTGCTTTGGTGATAACCCAATTATGCCCCGACTCTTATTTCCGCTGCGGGTCGGGGTGTGACATTACACACACGGTTCATCATATCCATGAAGACCGCGGGTGCATTGTTAAGACCGAAAGGCATGACCACGAATTCGAAATGGCCATAACGAGTACGAAAGGCGGTTTTCGGAATGTCTTCTTCCAATACGCGCAACTGATGATAACTGGAACGAAGATCGATCTTGGAAAAACAAGTAGCACCTTGAAGCTGATCAAATAAGTCATCAATACGAGGAAGAGGGTAGCGGTTCTTTATCGTAAGTTTGTTAAGTTCACGATACGATGCACATTCGGAACGTTCCATCCTTCTTTTTCATGAAAAGGACAGGTGCGCCCCATGGCGAAGTGCTCGGGCGTATGAAACCTTTATCAAGAAGCTCTTGAAGTTGGCTTGATAGCTCGCGCATTTCGGATGGTGCGAGGCGATAAGGAGCTTTAGCAACTGGAGTAGCTCCGGGAACTAAATCGATACGGAATTCAACATCTCGAGTAGGGGGTAAACCGGGTAAATCGTAGGGAAAGACTTTAGGAAATTCACAAGCAATGAGAACATCTTTATAAGTCTTCTTTTCTTTCTCCGGATTCACGATATGGGCGAGGAAAGCAACACATCGCTTTTGCAAGCATTTGTGTGCTCGAGTACATGATAGAAGCATCAACTTCTTTGAGGGAGTTTCACCCTAAACATGAAGTTGATCACCGTTAGGGAGAGGGAAACGAATCATTTTATCGAAGCACACAACTTCAGCATGATTCTCACGAAGAAAATCTATGCCTACTATGATATCGAAACTACCTAACTGCGTAGGTATGAGATTGATCGAGAAGACATGGTTGTTGAGGTCGAGATTACAACCACGTAAAATGGAGTTAATGGTAACGGTTCTTCCGGTGGCGACTTCCACATCGAAAGTCTTTGGGAGTTTAGCGCGCTTACATTTTAAAACCTTTTCGAATTCTAACGATACAAAACAGTTATCGGCACCAGTATCAATTAAACATGAAGCATAAATACCATTAACGAGAAACGTACCATTGACAATATTGTTGTCATTCTGAGCCTGGCGGTGATTGAGATTAAAGGCTCTTCCACGCGCAGGTTGTTGTTGCTGCTGAGGCTGCGGTGGTGGCTGCTGCTGCTGCTGTGGCTCTTGTTTCACGATGCGGTTGGGGCAAACATTAGCAAAGTGGTTCGGATCACCACACACGAGGCACACTCGTGCCTTTGGAGCTTGCTGCTGGTTGGCTTGAGGAGGAGCAGGTAAAGCTGGAGCTATTGGAGCCTGAGGAGCTGGCTGACGAGTACCACTACGGCGGCTGACTGTAAAGTGGCCGTAGATGTTGTAGTTCGTGCAAAAACGACAATTGCCTCCAACGGCATGATGATATGTGCACTTAGGGCACATAGGGTGCGGACCAGTGTACGCACGCTTTGCTGGCGGTACGTTTGGTGCTGCTGACTGGAGTGGCTGAGGGTTCGCTGGAGCAGTAAGAGCAAAGTTCTTGCTTGGGTTTTCCCTTTTGCGACCACGGCGACTGTTCTTTGGCTCTCGGGGCTGTTCGGTAGTAGGAGCTACTGATTCGGTGACTGCCTGATTTGCGACCTTGCTGCTTTTAAAGTAACCAGACTGAACTCGTTTTTCATTAATCTCGGCGGCTACCTGGTAGGTCTCCTCGATAGTAGTAGGGCGTGCTGCTTGAACAAAGTCAGCGACGCAATCGGGGAGAGCATTGAGGTATTTCTTGATTGCCTTCTCGGTCGTATCCACTTGACCGGGACAGATGATGCTCAACTGTTTGAAGCGAGCGGTGAGACCAGCGTTATCGGGACCATCTTGCTTGATATTCCAGAATTCGTTCTCTAACTTCTGGATCTCGTAGGCAGGACAGAATTCCTTGATCATAATTTCCTTAAGTTCCTCCCAAGTGAGTCCGTAAGCTTCGTCGTTCCCACGCCTGTTGCGCTCGGCTGTCCACCAGTCGAGGGCCCTTGATTGAAACACGCCGGTAGCGTTGACAGTGCGCAGAGCCTCGGGACATCCACTCTGGCGGAATGTGACCTCGATAGAGTCAAACCAGTGGAACATGGCACTCGGCCCTTCGGTGCCTGAGAAGGTAAGCGGTCCACATGCTTTGAACTGCTTAAAAGCTGAAGTGGGGTTTCGGGGCATCTCCCTTGGAGTCAACTGAAGAGTTGCTGCTTACAGCATGAATTTCTGAGACAATTTGCGAGATGACTTTAGCTATCTCCTTGGCTACCATTGTAGCGATTCGCTTGTCGGCGTTGCTGCGCTGGAGATTCCTTCGGGTGTGCGATCCCATAGAAGACATCTACACGAAGGATTTAGATTAGATGAGATTCGATTATAATAGAGTTATGTTTAAATATTTATTATTATTATTATTCATTCAAGGCACAAATCACATAAACACATAGGCATGTAATCATGTAAGCACATAAGCACGTAAGCACATAAGCACATATTTGCACGTATTCACCTTCTAATAATAACAATGCGTAGCGTGATACGAGATGCGAGATATAAGTGATATATAATAGCGAGATAAGCGAGATAATACCGCGTATGAGGCACACGTCCTCATAGGCGTAAGCGAGTTAAGCGATTAGTTTGGTTGGTGTATTAATTAGCGTTTTAGATTGCGAGAGCTGTGCGAGTCGTGCATACATTCGATGGAGCGTAAATGCGATAAATCGAGAAATCGATGATATGATAAATCATAAAAGCGAGAAATCGAATAAAGCGAAAATTCTCAAAATTTTAAACACATAAATAATAATAAACTCGATGATGCGTAAATCGACGATATAGGCTTAAATCAATTGGGAGTGTCCGGGGTTTTGAGGCATTTGACACGCCAAAGTGATTCGACTACCCTTTGCATTTGGACCCACGCTTTGGCCTAATAGATAAACGTTCTCACCGCAAGCGGCTAACGACGCTTACCCTTCCAGTTAATACGTGTTCCAAACCACTGGCATAACCGAGACTTTGGTGAGATTGAAAATCAAAGCACGGAATTAGTTATTAAGATGCCGGTTTCACCCCTAACTTAACAACATCATTCCTAGTTAGAAATGGAGATTTTCGTCGAGGTTTGGATGTCACTCCTAACTCAACGAAGATATCTCGTGCGAGAGGATGCGTGGAGTGAATGATCTCATTGAGAGTTCTCGGTTTTCAAACCTATTCTCGACTTGATCACCCGTTTTGTGTGATGGGAGCGTTTCCAAGCGTGCATTATTGTATTAGCCTTAGGAAAGGAACATTTAAGCATTTATGGCAAGTAGTTTAACATTTAAGTCAAAGATAGGTCAATCGGGTACTTAAACATGCTACTAGGTCGAATCATGGCAATTCTACCTACTATCCTAAAGTTATGGCGCTCTGATACCAATCTGTCACACCCCAACCGATGGCGGAAACATCGGGGTTAGTGGCACTAGGCAACCAGATTGATTTCACGAGAAGTTCAATAACAATCATTTAACATATCACAACCTGCTTAATATCCCATACTATTAAACGTAACATTTAAACAATTATTACAAAACGGAGATTTCTCATAAAACTCAACCGGGTTCGATTTCCCCTAGATTTCATACATAAGTTCAAAATCTGAAATACATCAACAAACTAACTAAACAAACTAAACTAGGCTAAGCATGCAACATCCAAGCATCCATAGCTAAAATCCTCAACCTGTTACATGCGTTAAAACACAAGTCAATACAATACTAGCTAAGGAGGCAAAGTAACGAAAATAAGTCCTAGTCACATGTTTCTAGTATCACGTATTGAGCATATATAATCAGATTATTCGCGTGTGATAAACAGTTTGATTTGTGATGTGATTTTGATTTAGCAACGTATGTAACACCCAAAAAAACGTGCGTTAAAGCGAAAATGGTCAAATATACTCACTGTGGTGCGTTTAGGTAAGAGTTCAGGATCTAAGGAGATTTGAGAAGAGCGCCGGATCAGCCTGCATACGCGAACGGAAGTGCATCAGTCTCCGGAAAGCTGAAACGGTTAAGTCTTGGTTGGGCAGTAGCCAAGTTCGGGCGAACTTGTATGTAGACATACAAGTTCGGGCGAACTTGTAAGGTCTTGCAGAGTTGTGAATCAAGTTCGGGCGAACTTGCAAGTTTCTCAAGGAACCTTGGCAAGTTCGGGCGAACTTGAGAGATCTTGGTTAATGGTCTGACAAGTTCGGCCGAACTTGTGAAGCTTCCTGAGAAACTTCGCAAGTTCGAGCGAACTTGAGGGTTTCCTGCTGAGGTTTGGATGAGTTTCACTTAAGTTCGGCCGAACTTGCACTTGACCCTCCCAGGGCAAGTTCGAGCGAACTTGACTAAAGTCCTGCACAAAAATCAGTTAAATCTCGAGCGAACTTGATGTTTTCGGGTCCAAAATCTTGCGTTTTCGCGTCGTTTGCTGAGGAAAATCGAGTGTTCATCCCTCCAACCCTGTGCTACTGAGCAAACTTAGGTCGGAGAGGTCTTTTAGAGCTGTTTTAGCCGTTTTACAAAAGCGTGGGCTAATCCAGGCGAACTCGAGGTTCGTTCGGGTTAGTCCGGCTTGTGTAAACCAACATAAACGTCCTTGTGCTTCCAGATCTGGGATCTTGAATGATAGATGTTCGTTTCATACAAGAAAATGAACAAAACATCATCAAAAGTCCGTATCTTGTGTAGAAATCAATGGTTTTCAATGGTTTTTCTTAGATCTATCACTTACAAGCCGAGATCTTACAGATCCCGTGTTTGGGAAGTCTCTACTATCGCCAAACGAACTCGTATTGTGTAGATCTAAAGTTTTTGAAGAAAAAGATGAAGAAAAGAATGAGTTTTGATGAAAACGAAGGCTATGCCTTGTGCCAAAATCGTTGTAAACCTTTGTAGATCGTTGATAAACGTTGTTGTAGTGAAATCAGGTTGATTCTTACTTAGAACACGAAGGTTTTGGGTTTTGAGAGGTCTGGGCGAACTTATAGCAAGTTCAAATGAGAGAACAGAGCTTGGTATTTATAGGAGAAAGCAAAAAGTAGAGCTGATGAGACCAAGTTCGGCCGAACTTGCATGAAAACATGCAAGTTCGCGCGAACTTGTGAAATATTTGAAGGGTTTGAGCTAAGTTCGGCCGAACTTGACCCTAGAAGGGCAAGTTCGAGCGAACTTGAGGAGAGTTGGGAGTTCTGAGTTAACCAGCCAAGTTTGGCCGAACTTGGGGTCACCAAGTTCGAGCGAACTTGTCCAAATATTGGATTTTCTTTGTTTGTTTCGCGTTAAGAGTTCGTTTGGTTATTCGGTTCGCATTAGATAGTTACATTAAGCGTTATAATTAGTATAATAGTGCGATTTAGCGATTCGAGAGTGCGAGAGCGATGCGATAACGAGCGTAAACATAACCACAAACACACATAACACATAAATAATATAAAACCACATAAACAATTGCGATTTGCGATGCGATGAGATAAGCGATGCGATTTAATAAGCGATTAGATGCGATAATAACGTAAAACACCATAAGTAATTAACATAAACTTTATTATTAACCGAATCTCAGGATTACAAAAGGAGTACAGCGATAAAAACAAGGAAAAAGATAACAACGGATTTCCGGGTTGTTACAGTTCAATATTTGGGTTTGATCACCTCCCACCAACCACCGCCACCATCGTTCAACCACCGTCATAATCAGATCACCAATGCTAACACTTTGTTATTTTCTTCATCTGAACAACACAAGCTTCTAAATCTCGACCCCGTTTTCCAGTCCCAAACCCTACCTTCTTTCTCCGACCACCACAACGATTACAAGGAACAAAACGGCTAAGGCAGCTCTCCGGGCGGGTAGAACTGCCGACTGAAAATACCGTTTCAGTGGGTTGTAAGGTGAGTTCCATTGAGCTTCTATTCTGTATCCGGCCACCCTCCGACCAGATCAGGAGTTGGTGGTGGCGGTTCAGATCAGTAAATGCATCCGCGTGCAACTTAAGAGAAACACGAAGGAGTGAAGTTGTAAAAGAAAAAAAAGCAGAAAGTCAATCTAACGGCCGTTATCAATTTACGTACTCACTGTTTCTCAGTTATGTTTGAAATTAATACTATATATAGAATATTAATCTTATATTAATGTAAAGCTAGATGATTCTAATCAACAACACTAGGTTGGAAACATATTTTTTGGGAAATGAAGGTGAGACTGTTATATTAGTATCATTTGTCTACTCGTAATAAATTAAATTTAGAAGACTATATCTTATTCGGTTAAGTTATTCTACAAAAACTCATAAAAATAAGAAGTGTACAAAGACACAATGGATAGCACAAGATAACACAATGTCGAGCAAATTATAACACAATGCCGAAAAATATAACACAATGTGTAGGAAAAAAGACACAGCGAGTCACAAAAAAGACGCAGTGACGCAAATATAGAAAAGACACAATGATAATTATAAAAAATTCTAAAATCTACAACCTATAAATCCAAAAGTGAAAACCTAAAATCTCACATCGTAGAATTCGATGAAACGGTTCCAATGCCGCTTGAATGAGGTTAATCGGAGTCCCTTTGATACCCTTTGTACGACTTCTTATTTTTAGTAGCCTTTGTATTTGATCATAAACCATATCTTATTTACCCACCCTATTTATCAGCTTTTCAAACACTCAATCAAAGCGTTCTTCAATTTTTAAAGAAACCCAGTTTAATTTCATTTAATTTATATATTTTTTTCTCGTGATTTTAAAGCAAATCACTTAATTCGTTCGATTCGATCGTTGATAAATAGTTCTAACATTCAAATTTTGTCAATCGTTGAAGAAATCCTAAGAAATCGGCTTCTATCTGTGTAAGATTTTTTTCTAATTGCGTTTTACGATCTGGGTTTTCGTATTGCGTTTACGATATGGGTTTTTGAATTAAGTCATCGTGTTTTAAAAAAGAATGAAAAAAAACACATTTTTTGTGTTTTTAAGCCATTGCGTTTTAGAAACAACGTATTTTTTGTATTTTTAGTTCATTGCGTTTTAGGTTTAAAAAAAAGACATTTCTTTGTATTTTTAGTCCATTGCGTTTTAGAAAAAAAAAAACATTTCTTTGTGTTTTTAGTCCATTGCGTTTTAGAAACAACATATTTTTTAGTCCATTACGTTTTAGAAAGAAAGACATTTGTTTGTGTTTTTTTTATCTATTGTGTTTTAGAAAAAAAAACATTTATTTGTGTTTTAGAAAAGAAAAAACATTTCATCGTGTTTTTAGTCCATTGCGTTTTCGAAAAAGATACATCTTTTGTGTTTTTAGTCCATTGCGTTTTAGGAAAAAAAAATTTGTGATTTTAGTTCATTACGTTTTAGAAAAAAGACATTCTTTTTGCATTTTTAGTCCATTGTGTTTTAGAATAAAGACATTGTTTTTGTGTTTTTAGTCCATTGCGTTTTAGATTATAGATATTTTTTGTGTTTTTAATCCATTGTATTTTAGAAATAGACAATTTTTTTGTATTTTTAGTCCATTGTTTTTTAGCAAAAAGACATTGTATTTGTGTTTTTAGTCCATTGTGTAGAAAAGAGACATTTTTTTGTGTTTTTATACCATTGCGTTTTATAAAATAAAATATTTTTTGTGCTTTTTAGCTATTGTTTTTTATGTGTCTGGGTTTTTAATTTTCTTCGCAAGTATAGCAATAGTATACTCGTCTTAAGATAAAAAGCCGCTCGTTTTTATAGTGCGGTTTTTTATAAAAAATAATGTCGTATGAAAGAGATGTTAACCTTTTAAAAAAAAGAAGCGATTAGAGGAGGGGAAAACTATTGCTTTAGATGGACTACAATACCCCTAAATAAACCCACACACCTCTTTTTTTTTGTTAACCGAAACCGAACCAAAAGCAAACGTAAAATCAAGCGATAATCGAATTAACCGAAATCCAAAATTAAGAAATAATCATTTGTCGGTTTTTTTACCCTTGATAAACCGAAACTAACCGAACAGATTTATTTATATTTTCATATATTTGTAACTTTTATATATTCATTACATGTATTTCATGTTATATACTTCCATGTATATTATCTTTATTTTCTCTATTTCGAAAGAAATTTTTTAACCTAAGTTTGATTTAGTTATTAACCAAATCGAGCCGAAAATTTTAGTATTAATATGAAATATAAAGATTAATAATACTGGTACACATCTATTTGATCCCACTTTTATCTCTGTTCACAAGTTAAATAGTGATAGGAAGAAAAGAGGATGAACGTGAATAATAATAAACTTAAAAGTGATATTTGATTTTTACTTAAATAAATAAATATTTGTAAAGAAAAGTCATATGAGTTGGTGCAATCTAATTGGAGGAATGACGCCGTGTTTCCTTTTCCTTTTCCTTTTCCTTCCTTGGTGAGTAAGAATAATATTATATTTTTATTATTATAAATAAATCCCCAATTAATTATTAATTAATTAATTCAGTTGTTTTTCTTCTTTCCTAGAAACTTCCTCCCTTCCTGTAATTCTACTCCTCCTCCTCCTCCTTAAATAATAATAATAATAATAATAAAATCTCATCAATCTTCTTCACCTTCAATTTGATCGTCGTATGGAAGATTGGAACAATCTGTTTGATTTTGATCTTACTTTCCCCACCGATGATGATCTAATCGTTCCACCAGATGATGATGTGAACAACCACTCTCCTCCGCTGTCGGTGGATGACATCGAGCAGTTGCTTTTCAAGGACGATCAACTCCCTAACGATGCCTTTCTTGATGATATTTTGCTTGATTCCCCTTTACAGGAGGAGGAGAAATCCGGTGAAGTTGTCGATTGTTCCGATTCCGCAGAGGATCACAAGAATGTAGAAGAAGAAAAAGGCGAGGATGATCCACTCGCCAAGAAGCGGAAAAGGTATTCTTTATTTCCAATTTCAACTTTTCTTTTTGAATTACTCTTAATGTTTGTTTGTTTAGCCCTAACTAATTCATATTCATTTATATATTTACTTTTTGTTTCTCGTTTTGTATTTTTCTTACTTGTTTTGGTTCTATGTGTGGCATATTTGCTGCTATAGCCGTCCAAAATCAAATACTCCGCTGCTATATGATTTAATGTGTTTTTATATATATATTGAAAAACATTAATAATAGTATCAAAATTTATACTAATATCATATTATCATGCAAAATATTAGTATTAGTAGTAATATCAAAATCCAAAACATGAGCTGAGAAAGTCCAGCAATTTAGAGATTTAGGTTTAATTTTGTTGAATGATCAAGAACCAGAGAATGAAGAAGACTTTTGGTCTCGATTTAGGTTTAGTTTTGGGTTTGGGCTTTTACTTTTGGGTTTATTTATAAACAAAAAGTTGATTAACGCGGGCTTTACCTTACTTTTGGGCTGAAATAAGAAAAACCGCTAAAAGCAGTGCTACAACCGCTATACGGGTTTCAAAATAGCGGGACCGCTATAAGGGACCGCTATGGGTTCCTATGTCCGTATAGCACGTTATTGACTGCATAGCTTTGCTGGATTTTCTGTAAATATTAAATTTGCATAAAAAAAAGTGAGTGATAATAAATTGTGAAGGTTGAGTTTTCGGTTAGTTGCTGTGAAAATGGTTGTGTTTTTGTGGCAGGCAACTGAGGAATAGAGATGCGGCTCTAAGATCACGAGAGAGGAAAAAGATGCATGTCAAAGACCTGGAGTTGAAGAGCAGGTACTATGAAGGCGAATGCAGGAGATTGGGCTCTTTACTCCAGTGGTATATGGCCGAGAATCAAGCCCTACGCTTTTCGTTGCATAGTAGTAGTAGTAATGCTTCCATGACCAAGCAGGAGTCTGCTGTGCTCTTGTTGGGTATGTACCTTTTTCCTTTTTCAATGCCTTACTCTTCAAACGAAACATGTGAGTAACGAAAGAAGAATTCGTGTTTGGTGCAGAATCCCTGCTGTTGGGTTCCCTGCTTTGGTTAATGGCTGTCCTTACCAGCCTTGTACTACTAGTGCTGCACCACCAAAGTCAAAGTCAAAGGGTAACTGTGGTAGAAGAAAAGCATCTACCAAGTCTGGCTCTAAGGAAGGAGGAAGGAACTAAAACCCTTTCCGTTGGTAAGCGATTCAAAGCCTCTCGCTCAAGGATGAGGCGTTTTCTTCTTCTGGTTGTAGGAGGCGATATCCTAGCTGTTTTTTTATTAATTTTCCTTTTGGTGATAGTTGTCGTCTCTTTTAAAAGAGGCTGTCTGGATATTAATAAGATAGTATGAGACTATCTCTGTCTTTTAAGTTTGTGGTTAATGTTATCTTCGTTTTTGGATGGCTTAATAGCTGCTGGTTAATGTTTTTAATGATTTGACTTTGTTTGTTGGCTGATTATGAGCAGCCAGCCAGCCAAGGTTGTATGAATGGCTAAGGGTTGTAGTTAAGTATATTTATATTATATGATATCAAATTTTGAATTATGATTGAAGTTCAACCATTTTCCAAGTAGAATAGAATAAATGATCTGTTATGCTGCTGATATAATTGCATAACGAAGCCAGCCATTGGCTGAATATTGTTTTCCAGTACTGAAGGAAAGACTTGATTGATATTATGAGACAATTTCAATAGTAAAACATGATGATTTTTATTGCTTTATATATAGAGTATGGTGGTATTCTTATAAATCATACTTACTGATTACTGATGATGTTTTATATAAAGAGACTAGATTATGTATTATTATATGAATTATTTTAATTGTATAGTTAATTCTCTCCTCAAGGGATGTTTGCAGCCCAGTCCTGCCTACTTGTATTAACCAAATCTCATCCTTGCTGATGACTTCAGTAAACCAATAACACCAAATGAATGTATAATTATTATTTTTTCTAAATGGGGGTGAGTGGTGGCCCAAAGCAAGCGCTTTAATTAACTGCCTTGCCCTTAAGCCGGCTCTTGGTGTTAATCGGGTTGGGTTGTTGGTTAAATCAGTGGACCCGAACATATATTTATTTGTGTCCACTGTTGGATACATCAACCCAAAACTCGATATGGTTAAAATGTAATCGCAATAAATCCGAGGGGCTTGCAGCTAACGGTTGAGTAAAAGTTACATATTGTAAATACTAGAACTAAAGTAAAAGTTATAACACGAATACAAATCATCTTCTCGGTAATAATTTTTCAAATCAGAAGTTTATTCGAATCGGTATCCTTGGTTAATATAGCCACAAATTTGTTACCTCTTCAAAGGAGTCATACGAAAGAAGTTGTTTTAAGTGTACTTTGACAATTAACATTTTTGTTTCGAGCTCAAAGATCATTAATAAGTCAAACTCATATTACATCAATAACTGAAATAAAAGTAGATGATTGCATAATTTATAAGTTAAAAATTAAAGTTTAACCAAGAATAATTTACAACATTACTTTGGTATCCATCAATAACTTGTTGCAATCATTTCACTACTACCCACCCCAACACACGTTGCCAAAAGCTTTGTTGAATAGTTGGATCATATATTTGTTACGAAGTCCAAAAAGAACATCCACCTCTTTGACAATTAAACTAAGATATGCAATACTCATCAAATGAAATTGGTTTTTCACCCAAACATCATTTGAAGAAACACAATACATCAACTTTTGGCCAAACCACCAACTTTTCCGACTGGAGGAAGCATCATTCGGGGAATGCAAGAAAAAAAAATCATCTTTGTTAAGACCCGATTGCTAATGCATTGGGTGGTCAAATTCAAATGACCATTTGTATAGATACCCAATTACAAGTTAAAGATATTCTGTTAGAACGCCTAACCAATGCGCCACAAAGTCTATTTCTTTAATGATAGCACAAGTTTCTAATAACGGCCTTCATGGTAGATAAAGAACACTAGAATTCCATGTATATTAAAATGTTCCTATTTCATTCATATTCCACTTTGGGTGGGTGAGAGTACCAGCTTATGGTGATCGAAAGCTTTTAATATTTTCACTTTGATTTTTTACATGTCACAGATATCCATAGGCTAGGTGGGTTTCAATGAAATAGAAAAATGAAGCATATCCCAATGCACCAAAAGGTTTCGTCTTGAGCACACGTTTGAAGACTGTGCCCCCTATCAAACTAATTCATTAAATCCATTTACATATAAATATATCTTGTAGCCTAGCGATATCAAGTGCATTAAAGTGTTTAACTTCGAGTGAGGTTTTAGTCTCATTGTAAAGATATTTAGAAGTGATTTTATAAATAGTGCGAGCTATCCATTCTAAAAAAAACATAAGTATCATTCATACATATGTTTGGGATGAAATTAAAAAGGCAGTTTGGGATTGTGGAAGCGACAAAGCACCTGGCCCGGATGGTTTTACCTTTAAATTTGTAAAATCATATTGGGATTCTTTTGAGCCTTATTTCATAAAATTATTTCAACAATTTTATTCAAAACCGAAGATCCCGTTTGGTTGTAATTCGTCTTTCGTGGCGCTCATTCCTAAAAAGCGGGACCCCAAAGAAGTAACGGACTATCGACCCATTTCTCTCATTGGCATCGTTTACAAGACTATTGCAAAAGTTCTTTCTAATAGATTAAAAATGGTTTTCTCCTCCGTGGTGGATCCAGTTCAATCCGATTTTATTGAAGGTAGATCTATTCTTGATGGCCCCTTAATCCTTAGTGAACTTATGTCCTGGGCAAAAGTAGTGAAGAAAAAGTTTCTTGTGTTCAAAGTGGACTTTCAAAAAGCCTACGATTCGATTAATTGGAATTTCATTTTTGAGGTCCTCAAAGGTATGAATTTTCCGATGCTTTAGAGAAATTGGATTAAAGCTTGCTTGAAATCGGGGAGATCTTCGATTCTTGTTAATGGTAGTCCCACAACGGAATTCCAACTCTATAGGGGTCTTCGCCAAGGCGATCCTATGTCCCCTTTCCTTTTTGTTTTAATGTTGGACTCTTAATGTGTTGATAAAAAGAGCAAAGGAGGCAGGGTTGTATCACGGGATCTCACTCCCGAATGAGGGTCCTACCATTTCTCACTTGTTTTATGCCGATGATGTAGTTTTCGTGGAGAATGGTCGAAAGATAACTTATTGAACCTTAACCGAATTCTAAGGTGTTTCTATCTTTGTTCGGGTTTAAAGGTCAATCTTGATAAAAGTTGTGTTTATGGGGTCGGGGTAGAGGAGACGGAGGTTCAAGACATGGCGAACACCATCCATAGTAAAGCCGGTACATTTCCTTTCAACTTTTTGGGTCTTCCCATCGGAGTTAATATGAAAAGGATAAAGTTTTGGAAACCCATTATCGATAAGTTTAATTCTAAGCTTTCGGGTTGGAAGGCCAAAAGCTTATCTCTTGCGGGGAGAGTTGTGTTGGCTAAAGCGGTTTTAAGGGCGTTACCGAACTACTTGTTGGAAATTTGGGTGTGTGAATGAAGTCTCAAATTGGTAAAACCGCCTTGTCCCACATAGGTGTGGGAACAAAAGAAATTGTTATTTATAAGGTAAAGCATTTACCTAGTTAACATAACTTTGAACATGTTTTACCAAAAGTCCTACGCGCGTGCGCGCAGGGGGGGTGCAAAATTTGAACCGGAATTTAGTCGAACTCGTGTGCGCCGACACGTCCTGCGGACACGAATGCAGTTCCAATAACCCGGGGCCCGCGTGTGCCTGTTTTTGCACTCTTCACTCGAGACTGTAACGGTTGAATTCTAATGGGTTTTTTGAAACTGAAATTATTAATGAGAATATCATTGGTTTCGGTTATGATTGTCATTAGTTTCGAAACTGAATAGGTTTAATTCGTTTCGGTTATGATTGACTGCAGTGATGAGGCCAGAATCAGTTATGATCTGTGGCTATAAAACCCAATGCAGACAACCAGTTTCGACATACCACAACCATCTCTTCTCTTCTCTCTCAATCAATCTCTGCTACAGCCTCTTCCTGTTTACTTTTTACTTTCAGGCAAGTGTTTCAAGTCCGGCAGTACTCGGTTACTGTTTCGAACCGGCGTTCCCTGGGAACAGACGGTGTATCTGTTTAAGGGAATTGTGTCAAATACAAGCCTAGTTCAAGTTAACTGTTTATTTCTGTTTCTGCAGTTCATACTTGTTTCGTATTCTGTCTTTTAATCAGCAGCAGTTTTTCTGACAAACTTAAACAGAGTATTGTACTGATTGTTCCTGTGTTATGTTTACTTTCAGAATGGAAACACCTGCTATCACCACTACTGTTTCTACAGTCCTGACTGCTGTCATGACTTTCGTTGTTGCTGTTACGACCCGTCTGGTTGCACCGCTGCCTAACACAGTAACACATGCTGAAAAGCCAGAGAAATTCAATGGTGTGAATTTCAAACAGTGGCAGCAAAAGATGTTCTTTTATCTGACCACGCTGAATCTGGCAAGGTTATTGACTGAACCCAAACCCCATCTTGAGGAAGGGGACATGGATGCTCAATCTGTGAGCGCTATGCATGCTTGGAAGCATTCGGATTTCTTGTGCCGAAACTTCGTTTTGAATGGTCTGGTGGATACACTATAAAATGTGTATAGTAAAGCCAAGACTGCCAAAGAACTTTGGGAATATTTGGATCGGAAGTATAAACTGAAGATGCGGGCACCAAGAAATTCGCGGTAGCTAAGTTCTTGGACTTTAAAATGATAGACTCTAAAACTGTCATGAGTCAAGTCCAACAACTACAAATTATTCTTCATGATATTCATGCCGAAGGAATGGTGCTTAGCGAGACATTCCAAGTTGCGGCGTTGATCGAGAAGCTACCACCAAGTTGGGTTGATTTCAAGAACTATCTCAAGCACAAGCGAAAAGAGATGACCATTGAAGATCTTGTTGTTCGTCTTCGTATTGAAGAAGACAACAAAATGGCCTTGAAAAAGATTGATGGTCTTGAAACAGTGAAGGCCAATCTTGTTGAACATGGCCAATCTTCAAAGGGAAGAGACAAAGACAGTGGAAAAGGTGGAAAGAAGAGTCATGGGAAACACCACAACCTTGGCCCGAAAGGGGCGTTGGGAAAAAGAAGTTTCTGGGAACTTGTTATAATTGTCAGAAACAAGGCCACAAGGCCAATGAATGTAAGCTTCCCAAGAAAGAAACTACTCGACAAGTGAACATGGTTCATGAAGTCGACAACCTTGTTGCCATGGTCACGGATCTTTCGATTCTGGTGATCGAAGTTAATTTGGTTGGGCAAAACAAGAAGGATTGGTGGGTTGATACGGGGGCTACCCGTCATGTGTGTTCTGACAAAAGCCTTTTCAACACCTTCAAGGAGGTGATTAGTGGCGAAAAGGTTTTTATGGGAAACTCCGCCATGGCAGAAATTAAAGGCGAGGGTAATGTGATTTTGAAGATGACTTCTGGAAAAGAGCTCATGTTGACCAATGTGTTGTATGTTCCAGAAATTCGTAAGAACCTTGTGTCGGGATGGCAGTTGAACAAGTTTGGGTTCAAAATGGTGATTGAGTCGGATAAGGTCGTGTTGACCAAAAATGATGTGTATGTTGGTAAGGGCTATGCCCTCAATGGAATGTTCAAACTCAATCTAATGGTTGTGAACGCAATGAATGAAAACGCTACTAGTTCTACTTACTTGATTGAGTCTTCTAATCTTTGGCATGGTAGACTAGGTCATGTTAATTTTAATTCCATTCGTCGTTTAATTAAACTTGATTGCATACCAACATTCGATATCGACTCAATTAATAAATGTGAAACATACGTAGAAGCAAAACAAACGAAAACGTCATTCAAAAAGGTCGAACGAATCACCGAACCCCTCGAGATGATCCATACTGATGTATGTGATCTAAAAGCAATTTTCCTACTTGTGGTGGGAACAAGTACTTCATCACGTTTATTGATGATAGTACAAGGTATTGCTACGTGTACTTACTTAAGAGTAAGGACGAGGCGATTGACAAGTTCATCTTGTTCAAAGCCGAAGTTGAGAATCAACTAAATCGGAAAATCAAAATCGTAAGGAGCGACCGAGGAGGTGAATATGTTTCACCTTTCATTGATGTGTGTGCAAAAAATGGAATCATACATGAACTCACGGCTCCTTACTCCCCTCAATCAAATGGCATAGCGGAACGAAAAAATCGCACATTGAAAGAAATGATGAATGCCATGATGATAAGTTCTGGTGTAAACCAAAACATGTGGGGGGAAGCAATCTTATCGGCAAATTATGTGTTGAACATGATACCCAATAAGAAAAAGGATGTATCGCCGTACGAATTGTGGACGGGCAAGAAACCACCATATAAATACTTGAAAGTGTGGGGGTGCCTAGCTAAGGTGGTGGTCACACCACCAAAGCGGCTACTAATTGGACCCAAAACAGTGGATTGTGTATTTATTGGATATACTCGTCCTTATGGTCCTTATCGTTTTCTTGTGCATGATTCTAAGAACCCTGGAATATGCAAAGGCACCATAATGGAATCTAAGGATGCATCATGGTTTGAACATGTGTTCCCTCGCTTAGATAAAAGTGAACAGAGTTCTTCTAGACCGGTTGAGGAAAGTGTTCCTGAGCGTGAGGTTGAAAACGATGAACCTCGAGAACAATCTATGACTGAGAAAGTTGAAATCAGGAAATGTAAACGGCAAAGGACTGAAAAATCCTTTGGCCCTGAGTTCCTTACCTATATGGTAGAAGATGAACCTCAAACGTACCAACAAGCGGTGCATTCCTCAGAAGGACCTCAGTGGAGGGAGGCAATCAAAAGTGAGATAGACTCTATCTTACAAAACCATACTTGGGAACTAGTGGATCTTCCTCAAGGATGTAAACCACTAGGATATCGATGGATCTTCAAGAAGAAGATGAAGCCAGATGGAACCATCGATAAGTACAAGGCAAGGTTGGTTATCAAAGGATATAAGCAACGAGAAGGTTTAGATTACTTTGATACATATTCGCCAGTTACGCGAATAACATCCATCGGGTTGGTGCTTGCCATTGCCGCCACTAGAAATTTGGAAGTTTACCAAATGGATGTGAAAACAGCTTTCCTGAATGGAAATCTAGAGGAAGAAATCTATATGGAGCAACCCGAAGGCTTTACAGCTATTGGGTAAGAAAAGAAAGTGTTTAAACTTGTAAAATCCTTGTATGGATTGAAACAAGCTCCAAAACAATGGCACCAAAAGTTTGATCATGTCATGCTTGATGCTGGGTTCAAAATCAATGAATGTGACAAGTGTGTGTATGTGAAGGACACATATGATGGATATGTCATTTTGTGTCTATATGTAGATGATATGCTCATTGCTGGTAGTGATGACAAAATCATAAAATCTACAAAGAACATGCTAAAGGCAAAATTTGACATGAAAGACATGGGTCTTGCGGATGTGATTTTAGGGGTCAAAATCACACGAACCCAAAGTGGACTTGTTTTAAGTCAATCCCACTATGTGGACAAAATTCTTGAGAAGTTCAATGCAAATGACTCTAATGAAGCTAGAACTCCAATTGACACGAGTCAACATCTAGCCAAGAATAGAGGTGAACTTATAAACCAGTTGGAATACTCAAGAATTATTGGTAGTTTGATGTATCTCATGAGTTGTACTAGACCCGACATAGCATATGCTGTGAGCAAACTAAGTAGATACACGAGCAACCCAAGCTCAATGCATTGGAACTGTATCACTCGGTTGCTTTGCTACTTAAAATATACTCGGGAATACGGGTTGCATTATGAAAGATATCCAGCAGTTATAGAAGGACACTGCGATGCAAATTGGATATCTGACACGAATGATTCCAGAGCAACAAGTGGGTATGTATTCACACTTGGAGGTGCTGCTATATCGTGGAAATCGTCAAAACAAGCGGTTATTGCTAGATCCACGATGGAATCAGAGTTCATCGCTTTAGATAAAGCAGGTGAAGAGGCAGAGTGGCTACGTCAATTTGTTGAGGATATACCAAGATGGCCTAAGCCGGCATCGGCCATTGTATACATTGTGATAGTCAATCGGCACTTGGCAGAACTCGTAGCACAATGTATAATGGTAGGAACAGACATATCAGACGTAGACATAACACGATACGACAACTAATCTCTACAGGAATTATCACTGTTGACTACGTAAGGCCAAAGGATAATATCGCGGATACGCTAACAAAAGGCCTAAGTAGAGAGTTAGTACAGAAGTCGTACATGGGAATGGGACTGGAGCCCTTGAAAATATAAGTTCATATGATGGAAACCTAACTCAGTAGACTGGAGATCCCAAGAGCTAAGTTCAATAGGAAAACCTAATTGTATGAATTATTGAGGTCACTGTGGGGGGGATAACCCTACGTATATAGGTAAGGGAGTGTACTGTAAAAGCTTAGTAAACTTCCTAGTCCATTCCTAAAAGTGACAAGTGTGAGGCTAAGCCTATGGCTTTTAATGATTCGAATAAAGTAATCATACATAGTGAATCACCTATGTGAGAGAGAAGTGGGGTCGCTTTGAAGGGTATTGTTGGGACACAATACTTAATGGCTTTCGCAGAACCAGGCTCATGTTCATGACCATAATGAACATAACTATGAGGACTTGACTTTGTCAGGGAGAGTCTTGTGTGAAGTGTATTGTCGTCCACACAAACGGCAGACGAGTTCAAAGACATCAACGTCTACTCAGAGCCAGTAGGCTAAGTGCGCTTCATGAGCGAAGGTTCAAAGGGTAACACCTACCTGTCGTATGCAAAACTCAACTGCTGAAATATAATGGGAAATATGTAGTTTCTGAGATCGACCTCCATTCATGTGGGGGATTGTTGGAAATTTGGGTGTGTGAATGAAGTCTCAAATTGGTAAACCACCTTGTCCCACATAGGTGTGGGAACAAAAGAAATTTTTATTTATAAGGTAAAGCATTTACCTAGTTAACATAACTTTGAACATGTTTTACCAAAAGTCCTACGCGCGTGCGCGCAGGGGGGTGCAAAATTGGAACCGGAATTTAGTCGAACTCGTGTGCGCCCGCACGTCCTGCGGACACGAATGCAGTTATGATCTGTGGCTATAAAACCCAATGCAAACAACCAGTTTCGACACAACCATCTCTTCTCTTCTCTCTCAATCAATCTCTGCGACAGCCTCTTCATGTTTACTTTTTACTTTCAGGCAAGTGTTTCAAGTCCGGCAGTACTCGGTTGCTGTTTCGAACCGGCGTACCCTGGGAACAGACGGGGAATCTGTTTAAGGGAATTGTGTCAAACACAAACTGGGTTCACGTTAACTGTTTATTTCTGTTTCTGCAGTTCATACTTGTTTCATATTTTGTCTTTTAATCAGCAGCAGTTTTTCTAACACTACCATCTATCCCTCTTTAAAATCCCCATTGCTGTCAATAAGGCTTTGGAGAAAATAAGAAAAAAATTCGTTTGGGGGTATAATAACGGGGGAAGGAAGATTAAATGGATTACTTGGGATAAAATGGTTAGCCCGAAGCGCCTTGGCGGATTGGGGATCGGGGACATTCGAAGCTTAAACCTTGGTCTACTGTCAAAATGGTGATGGAAGTTTAAAATGGAGAAAGACGCTTTATGGGTTTGTGTTGTTAAAAGCATTCACGCCAACAAAAATGGTAATCTATCGTTCCCTTTTAACAGAAGATTTCCGGGTATTTGGAAAGATATCGGTTCGGTGGACAAAGACATGTCGGCTATGAACTTGTCTCTCCGGGATAATTTCAAAAGTATAGTGGGTTCGGGTGAGGATGTTCTGTTTTGGTATGATAATTGGTGTGATACGGGTCCGTTAAAAGACTCTTTCAAGGAGCTTTTTAAATTAACGGTTGATAAAAATGCAAAGGTGAGTGACCATCTTGTTATGGGAGCAAATAGAACTTGGCATTGGAATTGGAGCAGGGAACCGAATAGGGGAAATGAATTCAGCAACTTCTTTTATTAAAACAAAAGGTTGAAAAAGTCAATGTTACGGGTGGCAAAGACATTTGGGTGTGTAATAATGATCATGATAGCGTGACAGTGGCTGGAGTTAGAGCAAAAATATTGGACTCTTTAAATACAACCACCAATGAAAAGTGGCCTTTCTGGAATAAATGGCTCCCACAGAGAATTAATATTTTTGCTTGGCGTGCATCCTTAAATCGGATCGCTTCAAAGACGAATTTGGCCTTGCGTGGAGTTATAACCGAAAACTTATTATGTGCTAGATGCGACATTGGGGAGGAGACGGTGGAACACATTCTTTGGGATTGTTTGATCGCTAAATCGATTTGGTGGTTCATCTTGACTCGGTTAAAGTTACCATTTTCATCAAATCCTTCTCAAGTTTAAAGAGATGAACGGGTCAAAAGAATGGAAGAAGATCGTGGGAACGGTGCTTATGGTCTCAGCTTGGGAGATTTGGAAGGCAAGAAATGAGAAGACATTCAGCAATAATCAGATCCATTACACAAGAACGGTAGATCTTATAAAAGAGAACTCTTTCTTTTGGATCACGAGTAGATCGAAATATTGTAACACTAATTGGTCCAGATTGTGTGACTTTAATATCGGTGATGTAATTTTGTAATTCGGGTTCCAGTTACTTGCTGGCCCGGTTTCTATATTAATGATACAGAAGTTCTGCCGTTCAAAAAAAATATGTTTTATATAAATTAACATTCTTTTTTATTATTATATGGCTTCCAAAGTTAGACAAGTACTGAAATTATAAAGAAAAAAAAAGAATTTTGGAAACTGCTCATAAATATATAAAATTAAGCAACTAAATATTTGATTTTTTAAGACATGCGTATGGAGCATTTATTGGTGTGATCTGTAAATTATGAGATAAAAATAAAAGATTATAAATACCAGTTTTTTTTATTATAAAAAAAATAATAATAAAAAGAAAAGAAAAGAAAAGAAAAGAAAAGGATGTTGGTTGGTAATGTCCGCCCACTGAGCGTCGCTATACTGACGTTAAAATCAAATATAAAGAGAAAGCAAAGCATATACTTATTATACCGTTCCCGGCCAATTCAGTGAGTGATCCTTGAGAAAAATGGAGTCGGATTATGGAGTTCCCAGAGAGCTTTCTGCTCTTCAAAAGAACCGCTCCATTTACCATCCGGACCTGTCTTCAGGTATTGCTTTCACTTATTCATTCATATAGTATAAATATCAATTTTAATATTTCCTGTCTTTTCATATAAAACTTAGATGAATTTTTGTTCTGTATAAATTATAAATTGTCACATTGGTGGTGAGTAATATATATAAGAAAGTGGTCTTACAGAAAATGTTTACTAGTAATCTAAAAAAACCTGTTTTCAGCAAGGTTAAAGACTTGCAGCCATTGCTTTTTGAAAAACATGACTCTGCCTGTTATTGAATGTGGTCAACATAGCTTCCATTCAGATTGCTAATGACCCAGACGAGCATTACACTTGCTATGCTGGTCAAATAAAATCTTGACTTAATCTTATAACTAGACCTTCTTAAACACACAACAAACATACCTAGTTAGTATAATCTCACTCATAGCAAATGCTATTTGTAGGGTCTGGGTAGGGTGTGATGGTCGCAAACCTTACCTTTATACCAAGGGATAGAGAGCTACTCCCCGTCTCGAAAACATTATTATATATTTATAAAACACACACTTTGGATTATAGTATTTCAAAAACATTTACTAGACATGCTTAGTTTTGTCATTTTCTACAATTGATTTTTTTTTATTTATGTAAAAAGTGAGGCTCTCAATAACAACAACTTAAGGCATATGGATAATATTCTTTCTTTCTTTCCAGCTATATGTTTTTGCTTGTAAGCCAAGGGACTTGCTTCTCTATATGATGTTGGATAACAAGTTTGTGCATCATGTTTGACTGTGTGTCATCTAGGCTGTAGTAATTGCTCATTCAAGTAACACGTTGTCAAGTTCCTTCTTAAAGCATACATTCAGGATTGGACTTTATGGCTTTGTCGTAAAACAGAGTAATTTATATATGTATTCTGGGCTTGTTGATTCTGTAATGCAGTTACTTGCATATTAATTGTATTTTGGCTGATTGTTCAAATATATATATATATATATATATATATATATATATATATATATATATATATATCGTATAGTTTAATTAGCAGCAGCCTATATGCTGTTCTTGGCAGTTGCTATGTGAATAGATATACTAGAACATAGCGATGCATTATAAACCATTTTTATGAGATTATTCTCAGGGAACTACTACTGTGCGAGTAGAATTTGGTGATGCAACTACTGTGGCAGATTCCGCTGGTGCCCACGCTATCAGCCAATCATTCCCTCACACATATGGTCAGCGTTTGGTTCATTTTCTTAGGGCAACAGCCGAAGTCCACGGTGCTCAGATCATTAGCGACCTTCCTGCAATGAGGTATCACTTTCCCCTTTTCTATTCTTTTATTTCTGCAATATACAGTACATGTCAAGTTCAGAAGGACTGTTTTTATCGTTATTTACGTCTTTTACAAATTCTGTGGTAGACAGTCTCCTGGAGGCCACAATGTTGTTTGGGGTCTTCATGAAGCTCTCAAAATTCACAACCCTAAAAGTATTTTGCTCGGTTTTCTAGGTAAATTACCTTACACCAACATGTTTTTTTTCCCTTTATATTAATATGTAAATTACTCCATCAACGCTGCAAAAACTCAAACGTAACACATGTTATTTTCCTTTATTTGTCTTTTACTTTTACCATGGTACATGCTTAAAAAGTATGTGTTGTTATGCACGTAACCAGGTGGTTCCGAAGGTTTATTTGCTCAGAGAACTCTCGAGATCACAGATGATATTCTTTCAACTTACAAGAATCAAGGTACTTCTAATCAAAAGGCCGTTGGTGTGTGGGGTTTGTTTTTACTTATTACTAACCCTGTAGCTAATAAACTATATTTGTCTTAATTATTTGAAGGTGGTTATGATCTATTGGGACGGACAAAGGGTCAAATAAGAACACAAGAACAAGTCAACGCCGCCATGGCTGCATGTAACGCGTTGAAGTTGGACGGCCTTGTCATCATTGGCGGGGGTAACGTCAAACACTGATGCTGCTCAACTCGCCGAGACTTTTGCCGAAGCAAAATGCTCTCCTAAGGTAGTGATTTGCATGATTGCATCCAGTCTGTCATATACATTTCTAACTCGTTGTATTTATCGTATGTGTTATTGTGGGTGCCGCCTTTTTAACTGTTAGGTTGTTGGAGTACCTGTTACTTTGAATGGTGATCTCAAGAACCAGTTTGTTGAAGCAAATGTTGGTTTTGATACAATTTGTAAGGTGCGTATCTTACGATCTCTCTCAAAAACTTCATATATGGAAGCATATGCATATTAGAATATTATGAACTTTTTTTTTTGTCAAGGTTAACTCTCAGCTCATCAGCAATGTCTGCACCGATGCTCTTTCAGCAGAGAAGGTAATCAACTTGATAAAATGATGTCCATATATATAGTGTTTTGTACTGTGTGATGTAAATATGTAATTAGATATTTGTATAATGTTTCATTATCTTGACTTTGCTTAAATGATAGACCATCATAGTTAACAATGTCTAAACGCTTTTCCTCGCTTCACCTTCAGTATTACTATTTTATTCGACTCATGGGTCTGAAGGCATCTCATGTGGCATTGGAATGCACACTCCAGTCACACCCAAACATGGTGCGACATACTTTCCTAATTTGAAATTAAATTTCAATTTCTTACTCCTAATTAACCCTGCATATCTTTGTTGTAGGTTATTCTAGCTGAAGAAGTTGCTGCTTCAAATCTAACCATCTTCGACTTAACAAAACAGATTTGTGACGCTATCCAAGCTAGGGCAGAACAAGGTGTGTGTATGTGCATGTGCATGTGAATGTGAATGTGAATGTGGTGGTCATTATGGTAGCAGTGTTACTAACGTTAGGGCGTATTTGTAATTTTGTTTATTCTGCCAGAGAAGTACCATGGTGTTATCTTACTTCCAGAAGGGCTAATAGAAAGCATTCCTGAAGTCTACGCGCTGTTGCAAGTAATTAAACGTCATTCTTGTTGGTTTATAATCAATTTATTTTGGTATTCTTTGTTCTTATTTGATATGATCTGGTTCCAGGAAATTCATAGTCTTCTACGACGTGGCATTTCTGTTGATAAAATATCGACACAACTATCACCTTGGGCATCTGCCTTATTTGAATTTTTACCACCGTTTATTAGAAAACAGGTCTGTAACATTATATCTCTGCACATTGAATTTTTCTTCTTGTTCTTATTGATAACGTTCATTTAACCATGCTGCAGCTTCTCCTGTATCCTGAATCTGATGACTCAGCCCAGTTGTCACAGGTACATGATTTTCTCTCATAACATTTTGGAAGGTTCCATAATATGCATACGTCACATGCATTACGTGATTCTATAATTATATTTGATGGTCTCAGATTGAAATTGAGAAGCTTCTTGCTGAACTTGTGGAGGCAGAAATGAACAAGCGACAGGTATGATCATATAACTTATATGAAACATGAACTTCCTTTTCTTATTATAGGAGCTGGGAGATATCTTTATATATGTGACTTTTTTTTCTTTTTTTTAATACAGAAACAAGGATCATACAAGGGGAAGAAATTTAACGCTATCTGTCACTTTTTCGGTTATCAGGCGAGAGGTTCTTTGCCATCCAAATTTGATTGTGACTATGCCTATGTAAGTTTATTACATTATATTTTACATTTAAAGCACTGATATCCTTGGTAATGAATATGTAGGTACTTAGGACATATTTGTTACCATATTCTGGCAGCTGGCTTGAACATATGGCCACTGTAACAAACCTCAAGAATCCATCTAACAAGTGGCGATGTGGAGCTGCTCCAATTACGGTATCTTCAGTTATGATCTGAATAATATTATTAGAAAATATGTGGATTTAATTTGCTTTTAATTAATAGGCTATGTTGAGCATCAAGCATGATGGTCGTGCAATGACAGTGGGAAAACCTCTTGTCCATCCTGCTACAGTGGATTTAAGAGGCAAAGTATATGAGTACGTCATTCAGGTCAGACATTATGGTTGATGCTAACAAATATTTATAATTGGGAATCACATAATGCAGGCTGTTGAGACAAAATGCCAGAAAATTGTTGTTGGATGATATTTACAGAAACCCAGGACCCCTTCAATTTGAGGGTCCGGGTGTTGATTCTCAGGTTGTTAGCTTGTGTGTAGAAGACCTGGATTATAGGGGCCGTATTAAGGAATTAAACGAATATCTTGACAAGGTGCTTCACTTTACACACAAATCTCATTCTCATGATATTCATTAGATTGCATATTATATATGTTGTTGAAAATTAGCATATATATGCTAGTTACTTGAGTTTTTGATTATGTGAATGTATGAGGTGTAGGTTCGGAGTATTGTGAAACCGGGATGTTCTCAGGATGTTGTGAAAGCAGCTCTGAGTGCCATGTCTTCTGTCACAAGTATTCTCTCAGTCATGTCTTCTAATGGCAGTGCTTAATGTGAAACAACATCTTTAACTCACTCTATTGAACCCACAAAACCTCTTTTCCACCTTAATTCCAGAGCTTCTTTAATCAGTACCTGTTTAATGTTTTTGTTTCCAATAACTTAGTATTTTGTATGTAATAAACTTGAAGCATGTGTAAGTGATGGAGTTTGTTCATCTTGTGACATGATTCAAATGATTGCATCATACTAACACTTTTATTACTAACATCACCTATTGGTTTCTAATTACCAATTCGTTTTCAAGATTTGTAATGTTTAAAATAATTTATTTCGATTTTTTATGTTGGTTATAATTATAATAGTTTTTTCATGTCAAATTATATATATGTCAACTCATACCCACCCGTTAAACACACATAATAATATGGGTCGTGTTCGGGTTGCGCATTTCGACTAGTCAACCCGCTTACCCGCCAACTTGACACAATTGACACTCTTAAGAGTGATCATGTGCAAAACCGAAATGCAGTTACCATACCTCTTCGGCATCACATATGTGGCTGATTTTATTTCCGAGGCCATCAATTTCAACAAACTAGTTACCACCATGTTAGCTCAAATGAGGAAATTAACATCACATATGTGCAACAACATTTTCCCTTCGCTGATCAACGATGTAATCTTTTGAATGATGTTGTTCCATGTTCATAATTTATATATTATTATTATTATTATTATTATTATTATTATTATTATTATTATTATTATTATTATTATTATTATTATTATTATTATTATTATTATTATTATTATTATTATTATTGATAATACAATAAACAAACATTACATTATTTAAAATCATCAATACCTACACACTTTTCACCTGCTCTATGCTTTAATATTATTCCTAGGAGACATGCTTGGATCTAAAGATTTTCGAAAAGAAGCCAACTTTAAGACTTAAACATTCGGAAACAACTTAACTTGAAAGCAACACATTCCAAAACACCCTATATAAACCCTCCTATTCTTCATTCAACCCATCCATCTATAACATAAAAACAAAATGACACTTTCCCTGAAATCACCCCTTTTAGCGTTTTTCCTTGCGCTTTTCGCATGTTCGGCTTTTGCTCGTGACTTGTCAATCGTAGGGTACTCCCCTGAGGATCTTACATGCATCGACAAAGTCATTAACCTCTTTGAATCATGGCTCTCGAAGCATGGAAAGTTTTATGAGACTGTTGAAGAAAAGCTACATAGATTTGAGATCTTTAAGGACAACTTGAAGCACATTGATGAGACAAATAAGAAAGTTAGTAACTACTGGCTTGGGCTTAATGAGTTTGCTGATTTGAGCCATGAAGAGTTCAAGAGCAAGTTCTTGGGTCTCAAGGGGGAGTTGCCACAACGGAGAGAGCAAGATTTCACTTATAGAGATTTCGTCAACATACCCAAATCCATCGATTGGAGAAAGAAAGGAGCCGTTGTACCCGTCAAGAACCAGGGTTCATGCGGTCAGTATAAGTATAGTATATGCTTACAAGTAGTAATAATGTAACTATAAACTTACAAAATGTATGCATGCAGGTAGTTGTTGGGCGTTCTCAACGGTAGCTGCGGTGGAGGGTATAAACCAGATTGTGACCGGGAATTTAACAGAGCTGTCGGAGCAGGAGTTAATCGATTGTGATACAAGCTTTAACAACGGGTGCAATGGAGGTTTGATGGACTATGCGTTCTCCTTCATAGTCCAAAATGGCGGTCTTCATAAGGAAGAAGAGTACCCTTATATCATGAGTGAAGGCACTTGTGATGAAATGAAGGTTTTTAATTTGGAAGACAAAAATCTATAGTTAGTACGTCACCTATTGAGTTTAATGTTTTGGTTAATTATGCAGGATGTATCAGAAAAGGTGACGATAAGTGGGTATCATGACGTGCCTCAAAACGACGAACAGAGCTTCTTAAAAGCACTTGCAAACCAGCCCATTAGCGTCGCCATTGATGCTTCTGGTCGTGACTTCCAGTTTTATAGCGGGGTAAGTTTCTACTCACGTAAAGAGAAATACTCTTAGGAAAAGTAACCCTTGAAGCATAACATCACGAGTCATGCCAAAACTGAAAACTGAAATTGACTATCTAAGACCATGTGTAGTGGTCAAGCCCCATAGGGGGTTATGTGACAAGTGGCAACACAAGTGAAATGGGACTTTATAGAACATGTGTGTGTAGTGGATGGATTCCCGTAAACCCCAACCAATGGTCAAAAACATCAAACAACTCTCCAATAATGCCGTTATAGTCATCGCGGTTTTGAGCCTATAGCGCCCGATGGAGGGGGGTGTTGGTGCACCCAGCGCTATGGGCGCGATGTTCGACATGAAGCCCGGATGACGCTCCACTACACACGACCTAATTATGGAATTGACTATCCAAATAAACGCATTAATCCTGCATTAGTAAAGGAAATAAATCATGATTAAAAAATTGGAGAAAAATATATGTATAAAAAAAACTGGGGAGGAATTCGGGTCTAACCATTGGTGGATCTAGAATTTTCTTTGACGGGGAGCACGGATTGGGTTTGGTTTAAACAAGGCGGGTTTAAAAAGTTGGGTCAAAATAGGTCGGTGATAACCATGTCATACCTATCTAGTTAATTTCGCTTGAGGATTGCTCTTTTATCTCTATAAAAATGTTAGAAAAAAAACATATTGTATTTGGGTCGTTCAAATTAGTACTCCTGGGGCACTTGGCCATTCGAAAACAAAAGTCATGGATGCTTAGTCTAAATAAATTAATCAAGAAAAAAAAATAATGAGAAGGTTATTGGATTGGATAGGAAGAAAATTAGAATCGATAAAATCTGAAACAAATATTAAATCATTTATTTGTAAATAGATAAAATCTCTCAATTGTCACAAAATCCACCTCTCTAAGTGGGCTGGAGTTTGGACGGTCTTCCTCATGAATGGGCCTAAGAGTTAAAGTCTTTTCTAAGTTGGGCTCTTTTTTAGAGTCAAATTGAGATGGAAGTGTTGTTGCATTGCATTGCAGGGTGTATTTGATGGGCATTGTGGAAATGATTTGGATCATGGAGTTGCAGCAGTTGGATATGGAACAAGCAAAGGAGTGGACTATGTCATTGTAAGGAACTCTTGGGGACCCAAATGGGGAGAGAAGGGTTACATCAGATTGAAGAGGAAGACCGGTAAAAGTGAAGGGATGTGTGGTCTTTATAAGATGGCTTCTTATCCCACCAAACAACACTCACATTGAGGGGCCTTACTTTCTATGTATTTGAACCTTTCTTGACGAGGGTTCAACGGGTCGTCTACGGCAATTGTTCAACCCCAAGGGGGCAACGGTTTGTATTTGGAAGGTTAGGGTTTGCAATTCAGAAAGGATTGGCGGCGCAGCTTGTTGCTCGGCTACCTTCTGTTTTGATGTAACTTAGCAAGTTTTCTGAATTTAAAATAATATAAGAAATTACCATTTAAAACGAGTCAACCCCACCAAATTAATAAAACACTTTCTTTTTTCTTTCGAATTCTATAAATACCAGAATTTCAACTGGTGTCGCGCGCAACATTGTGTATGTCACTTCGTTACACGCATAACGATAGTGACGTTAACATGTGGGAGCCGTAAAAATAATTTAGACATATGTGATATTAACATCATTAGACATAGATAAAAAGAGTACAATGTCTCGGACGTTGCAAAATCTCGTACCTCTCGGCTATTAAGATTAGTAGAACACCTAGACCTACTTAATTATCGAAAATTTCTTCTAAGGTATATTGGCCAATTAACCCAACAAATCACAAACAGAAGTCAACGATCTAGCATGACCTATTATGCGAAAGACATTGACCAAAGATCATACGAAGCAATAAACAACGATTAAATAATTCTAAGCATGCATACACAACGAACCAATAATCAAGTTTGCTACTTTAACATAGAAAATCCATAATTAACAAGCATCACAACTTTATCAATCCGTTCATCACAATCTAGGTAGTACAAGGTTTTTAGCCAGACATCATGTTCAATAAACGCAAAACAAGAGTATTAACGATGAAAAAAAACATGATTAAGAATTAAAAGTGAAGAACAAGTAAACCCGGATGATAAAATCACGAGCCAAACGATCCTAGTACTTCTAACCTTCAACCGATGCTTCTTCTCCTTCGAAAACACTCCAAAAGCTTCAGAATTTTGGTCCACGTGTTTGCAAATTCGTGATTAGGGTTAGACATCTTCAATAAGATGTATTTATAGGTTATCATACAAACATCCAGCTCCAACAAACAATTCACTGCGAAAACAGGCCCTTCGTGTCACGCAAAGGGCATAGCACTAAGGCGTCGCATAGCTCGGAGTGTCATTTACTTTTTAATGCCTTCGCGTCATACGAAGGTGGACTCCTTTCATGGTCGCGTGATGCAGTGCTAGCCTTTTCCAGCTTTTCTTCATTTCGTCAGTCCTCGTTCAGCTGTACTCATCCTGGTGCTCGGTTTTTCTTCTTATTAGCGTATTTTCCACACTTTTCAGTATTTTAACAACTGAGACCTGCAGATCACAAACGTATCAGTAGCAATCAATTCTAACAAAAAACGACGCAAACTGACTCGAACGGAAAACAAATGTATTTTACAATACAACAAGGATCTTCAATTCCATCTAACCTTACAATCCATTGTAGTGGTAAGACTTCATCAACAATTCATCGGAGTAGTTTGTATTATTTCTATCATATTTTCAACTGTTGTTCTTGGTTGGATTCTGGTCTGATTTTACATCTTGATGAATACTATTGTCTATATTTCGAATTTGATACATTTATTTTATTCTGTTTCATTTCGAGTATAAAAGTATACATGTTGATGTATACTTTTGTCTATCTTTTGAATTTAATACATTTACTTTATTCTCTTTGATTTGGGGGGTGTAAAGAACTTTGATTACTCGTAAGTATGATAAACTGGGTCACCTAGTTCAGGTCTATATTAACCGGGTCAAACGGGTTAGCTTTATACGACGGGTCAAGCAGGTCAAGTTTATTAAAGAGGTAGAACGATCATTTTCTTCTACACGGGTCAAATTGGGTTTGTTCTATCAAGGAGTCGTTAGATTTAAAGGTCAAGTGTACCATTATAAAACAATATCGGTAAAATGTGAGACGCGCTTGAAAATGTTATAAAACAAAAGGTAGAGTTTGGTAAAATGGTATGACCGTTACTATTAAGTTAGTCAAGCAAAAAAAAACTGAGTTTAATTTTTAAGATTTTGAACAATATTCTGTCTGAACACTTCTATGAACAATTGATTTAATGATGTTTATGAGACTCGCTTCAGGTATTCCCATTTTGTTTTATTCTTATTTATTAAATCAAGTAGAATATACTGCCTTATTAATGTCATCATGTTGGTGTGTTGTTTTTAGTTACAGGAGGCCCTTTTAGAAGTGTGGAATTTAGCATATCTAAACGTTACAAAGGTACTTATACAGAAAGATGTGTTGTAGTAACCTAAAGAAACATTTATAAATGTATTTTTTTTTCTTAATGACAGATGTAGTTGTCGCCTGCCTGCCTGCAAGTATGATCTTAAAAATCGAAATCCAACATTTTGGTTTTGCCATAAAACCAAACCCAACCCAGCCTTGAGTCCGTCAACAGGTCAAACGATTTAGTTTGAAATGGATCATCTTTAGTTATGTGTCAAAGGTTGGGTTAAGTTGGCATTTCTTTATTGCAATCAAAACGTTTAATAGTTGGTTGTTATATCTATTCTAATATCAAAACACTATTTCAAAAAGAATAATTTATAATTATAATGCAAGGAAAAAAAATATTAATTCGCTTCTACAGATTCTCAAGTTAGTTTCATATGTATGTATGTATAATGTATGACAAAAAGCGGTTATGTCTGCGGAGATGAATGCATCAACAACCGTGTTGTTTAGTTTAGTGGATTGCATCTTTTTCGGGAAAATGAATAAACAATTAATAGACATTGCAAAGCTACTCTTAGTTACAGCACAAAAGAAATTTAAATAAAGTCTGGATTACTTCTTATTATTCATGTCTTCTCATCCTTTCCTTCTTATATTATGTAGCAACTATACATATGCAACAACTTACCAAACTTTTCTTCTTCACCCTGTGAACTTCACATCCGGATTCCGTATCGATTTCAGCCACATGTCCGCCATCACACGCGACGATATGCTCCACAAGATATCCGGACCCTTAACCATCACCCGCTTCCCTTTTTTCCCCGCCTTTCCCAGCCCATAAGCCACCAACCATTGCATTGCCGTTAGCCTCTGCTTCTCCGTATCCCACTCGTTCTTTTTCCCTTCGCTTCTTAGTTTCAGACCACCCACGTTTAAACTCCCCGCTTTGAATTTCTTTTCTTGATTCAGTTCCGCTTCAACAGATGTCGCGTGGATCAGTGCAATAAGCGGGCCGCCAACTGCTTCGTATTGTCTTATAGGGTCCCGCAATTGGATTACAACCGCTATGGTGATGGGTTCATCTCCGTTGTCAGAACTAACCACACTATTATCTTTCATCCATTCTTCTAGTGGGATAGCGTTTGCCAACGGGTTACTGTTACCATTGTTGCTCGGCGGAACATCAAATGGAGCGTGTTCTTGAGTTATATCTGCTTGAACTTTCAATGCTTCAACTGCCATATCTTCGATCTTCTGCAATGAATACGCGAATATTTCGTCCCCGTTTACTGGGTTCTCGTTCGTATTCCATATACCTGACGAAATCCTGTCCTTCCTTCCTGTAGTCATACCCGTGGACATTGACTTAACCACGGTGAGAGCACGAGTGGCACTAGAAGTGGCTCCTTCTTTGTTTCGGCCACTGATGATCGCTGAAGCAATCCCTTCAAAAGCTATCTGTTCTGCAGTTTTACCCACTAGTTCCTCCATGGGCATCAATGACAAGATCTCTGAGCTAAGTTGTTCAAACCCGAGTGCCGCCATTTGTTGAAACATTTCAGTACCCGTTAACGATTCGTTCGACACTAAAACCATCGGTCTTGATATCTGCATTGTTAGTTTCGGAGTGTCCTTTTTTCCCACTAGATTATCAAACGGATTCAATGCTACCAAATACCCTCCATTTCTTGTTTGAATCACACAACCCAATCCCTTCCCGAGATCCGGTATGAATACCTTTGATTCGCCTTCATCTTCACCATCAACAGAAGAAGTAGTATTCATGTCTCGACCGTGATACGCAGTTTCTTTTCCGTCCTCATTCTCTAGCATTTGCAAAAACTTCCTTGTCACTTTATCTTCATCTTCATCTAGTCTTTGTGATTCGGTTTCTTCATCATTCTCGTCGTTTTTCTCCTCCCTCATCATCGATTCAAGAGCCTTGATCTGCTCAACGATAGAATCGAGCTCCGATAATCTCGTCAAATGAACTTGATCATGCACCACTTCCTTCACAACCTCACTTGAAACCGATCTTTTGTCCGAATTATTATCTTCGGACAGTGTTCCATCCGCCCCGTCTCTTTCTTCCACCTCAACCCCCTTGTCCACAACTTCAAAATCCGGAAGGTCCAGATCCTCCGTCTTCGACTCTGGCTCCTCCTCCGTCTTCGACTCTGGCTCCTCCTCAGTCTTCTGAACCGGTGGAACCACTGGTGCCACCGGTTCCTGAGGCGGTGCATCAAGATTCAGATCATCAATTCCTTGAAAATCAGCATTCCCCTCTCCTTGAGAACTTGTATACGCCTCGGTCCGGGTGGGGATTCTCGGACTGGGAATGCTAAACGACGATTTCGACTGCTTACGCCCAAACGAAGGTGAAAATGTCCTCGATTTACCCGATTTCTGCCCTTCAACTTGATTATAAATCCCAGCCCCACCCTCTTTCTCCATAATCTGAAACCCAAGTTTCATAACCAACTCTCCCCCTTTCGCCTTCCCCGAAAGATTAAAACTCATATCCCATTGCCGAATTCGGGTCCCTTCAAGATTCTTCTCCACAGACTCCTGAACCAACTGACTCAAATCAACAGTATGCCGACCGAAATCAAGCTCTTGAGCATCAACCGCAAGCGATTGAATAACAAACGGCCTGGGTTCAAATTTTGGGCGGGAATTACCGTTACCAGCCGGTACACAATACACGTGGCACCTCACAAACAAAGTCTCCTCAAAATCTGCAGCCCCTTGAGAGACCCTGGAAGGCATTGTTTGTACAGCACCATCTTTAGTCTCTTCTTTCCTTACAGAAACCGATAACCGGAGGCCGTTCATGGAGGCGGGTAGCCCTTGGATAGTAACCACTTCAACTGACATCAAACAGCTAAGCTTCTGCTTTCCAATGTGCGAAAGTACCCGAATCGGCTTCCAGTTCCACAACCCGCTTTTCTTCTCTGATGAGGATGAAGAAGTGCGCTTGTTGTCCTGAAACATATTCTTACTAACCAGAGGCTGCTGTTTCTGGGTGGGTTCTTCGGTTGCACGAGACCGCCAGGGGGATAAAGACATGCGTCTTGATCGCGGTTTGGGGTTAAGTTTGATGCCATCATCGTCATCTTCGTCGTCATCGGTTTTGCCAGTGGATAGAATAGGTGGGATTGAGGTTCGAGTGAGGACAAGAGAGTTGGTTCGTCGGCCTTTGGTAACAGGAATGGAAGAAGTGTTGGTGTTGTTGAGGGTCTGGCTGAGGGCTTCAAGCTCTTCTAAGAGTTGGGTGTTGGAGGGTGCAGCAGCCATGATGGTGTGGCTGGAAAATGGGAATGAAGGTGGTGGTGTGGGAAGAGAGTGAGTAATGGTGAATTGTGGGGTGGGAATGATGCCATGGAAGAAGAGTTTGGGCCAAGAAAATTGGTGGGCGTGGCAGGATAAGGCCGGCAAAACGAGATAATGTGAGAGATGGATTCGGTTGGGTGAGAGAGGATTTAATGTTGGCTTTTATATGACAAAAAAAGCCAATGTTTTCACATGTACCTGTACTACCCAACCCTTTGAGTCCACGTAACTATTTATATTTTGGTGTGAAAAATATAGATAGATAGATAGATAGATATAAAGTTTTAGATAAACTAAAGGTAGATTTTAAACTATTAGCAAGTAAATGAGATTTTCAAAATTGATCATGCATGGTTAAATTGATCATGGGTATGTATGTATGTATGTATGTAGAGCACCGAATTGCACTCCTTCCTAACACTTCATTTAATGTTTTGGTTAACCTCATCATATGTGGGTGGTGTTTGTTATTCATACTTTCTGTAAATTCTTCCAAATTAATAATAATAATAATATTCAAAGTCAAATATCTCCAGGGCTAAGTAAAGGTAGTCTTAATGACTCATAATGTTTTAAGGTGTGCTTTGTGGCCCAAACGTTTCTACGTCTGAAATAGGTGGTGCTTCAACTTGAACATCATAAATCAAAGGTCAACTATAATTAAATTCTTCTCTATATCAATTATTAAAGCTAACTTCCGATAAAAAGTTATAATATCAACTTTCAACGTAATTGTAAGATGATTGACAATCCCAGTTTTCATGAGTTTTAACTTCAGCTTTTGATTCTTGGAAACGAGCTTAAGCTTCTAGTTTTAACTTTCCAAATGTAAGTTTGGTTTCTATCACTATGGCAATGATATTATAATTTTGAACCTTTTTATATATAAAAAATAAATAAATAATTACATTTTAACATGAATTAAAACACAGAATAAACAACAAGATTTAGGTAGGATCTTATGATCCTGGATCCTAGGTAGTAGGATATTGATCTAGAATGATAACGTTATTGTCAACCACCATCATTATTTAGTATGAGCATCTATCTCAAACAGATACTTGATTTATACTCGTGACACTTGATAATCTAACAAATATGTTTACAAGGAACATATTCAACTGGGAACCAAACACTACATCAACTGACAAATTAGTGATCCTGAGTTACATCGACAGTTTTACAATCAACACAAGAATACTGTCGTCCTTTAAAAAGTGTATCTATCGAGTCTTTTAAGACCTACATATATCAACTATCCAAAAACAGGGTAAAATGCAAACTCCAGACTATCTGGACCAAAATATCTTACAGCTATTAGATATGAACTAAAATGGTATTTTCTATAACAGAATCGTCGGTTTACAACCTACCTCCATTAGAGCCTCTTCGCAACCTATTCATTAGCAGTTGAATCTAAGAAATGCAATGTTGACTAGAATATGGGATTGGAATTCAATGGCCAAATACCGACTAACAACTTAAAGAACCAGGGATGGAAGGTATTTCTAAAATGAGAGGAGAGAAAGGAAGGTAAAGTAGTTATTTTTCTAGCCCAAAACTTTATGGTACATGCTTATTTATAGTTATACCATTGACTTTGTTTGACTACTAACTACTTTTCAACTATCTTAACAGTTATTTAACCACCATTTCCATAGCTCATCTCAATACTCCCCTCTTAAGAAGCTTTTTGACCCTAGTGATATAATGAAGAGAACCATATAAAATATGGTGCACGCCACCACTAGGCAGGTCCCACAACTAGCATGAGGAAGGTACATGCTTATTGATCCCAAGAACTCCACAACAGATTCCCACCTCCTAACCACTGAAGCACTATCGTGGGGACAAGGAAACCATATAGTCACCGGGTCTGCATTCTCCAATTTAGCATCCTCTCGTAGGCTAGATTTCAGTTGAACTAACCAACACATGGAACTGTTGAAATTGTGGAGGGTATTGGACCATGATGTTTCTTTAGTAATGAAATTGGATATGGACCATGGTACTTTGCAGCTGACTACATTTGTGATGATTTGTACTATAAGATAGATCCACCTGCCCACTGGCACTTCAATTGTTCTCTCACTTCAATGTAGGTCTGCTTGTTGATTGGCTTGCTGTAAATTGGATTTTCAAAGCTGGATAACTTGTTCCCTTGCTGCAAAAACTTTTATGTCCACTGCTTCCACATTACTTTCCCCACGCAAATAAAGATGAGTGCATCAAACAAACCATGATACTGACTATTATTGTTTGTCTGAGATGTTTATTTGTAGCTATACGATTGACTATGTTTGACTACTAAATACTTTATAACCATCTAACTATTATCTAAGAGCTACAGCCACCATTTCAATGCTAGCACAACCAAATTGGTTTTAAAACAATTTCAAACACTTGGTAGACATCAGGCTCAGCTCTACCAATTATCTGGACCCTGCTTGAGAAAATATAACCAAGAAATATTGGTCAATCCATATACTAATAAATGGACGGATTTGTTTAGGTCTAATCTCTCACGGGTTAAACAGGTGAAGTAAAAAAAACGTAAAAGAAAACAAGTCAACAGGGTCAAAATTCCCTCAAATCATAAACTTTTAACGTATTATGATACCCAACCTGTTTTAACCTGATACCCAACCCACACATTATCTCATATCTAACGAGCATAGAAGACAAAAAAAAACCAAGTTAATTCCAACAAATGATCAAAGCATGATAACTGTGTGAATATATAGCACATACGAAAAACCTGAAATGTGCATTTCATGTTGTTGCTTCTAGAAACCTACACATTGCGACTTGTACTTTTTTTTCTTTTCGCAATAAAGTCCCAACCAGTAAAAACAAAATAAGTTCATGGTCTCACAGGTGGTATCTCACATTCCATCTTCCGTTACCATCAGCATTGAACGTCCAATTGTTTTCCCTGATTTGTACATATGGCACCTGCAGAAAAGGATAAGAACATGAGATCACCAAAGGGACAAGTCTGGCTTGTAAAAAGCACTTGTGCTTCTATAAAAGATAAGAGTATATACCTTGTCAACGATTTCATAGCCAACTTTAAGCCTTACGTCTTGGTCTTTTTGGAAATCTAGAATGTTCCATACCAACTCGAGAGCTCCATGTGGTGTTGGCTGCTTAATAGTACAGTGACATAAAAATGCGATAGATTTTAAATGCATAAGAATATTGTCTAAAGTACCGAAACAATAAAAGCACACCCACCTGATTTAACTCTTTGTCAATATCGCAACGGCCTTTAAGAAGGACATTTACAAACCGACTAGATGCCATGGGATATGCCTTTTTCCCACGCAAGGTACAAACGAGTTTGTCATTTCTATCATAATGCAATCCAGCTCCAACGCTAGCTGACAGCTATCAAGTAAGCAGATGTCTTAACATCATAATCTGAATTACGTTCGATAGCTTCAATAGAAATGGTAACATACATTGGGATAGAAGTGTCTAACAAGTGCACATAAAAAGGTTGGAGCTCCAGTCCGTGTATCGAGCTCTCCATTAAGCTGCAGCATTAGCAAATTAGAAGTTAATCAAATGCGAAAGATTGCGTTTACACTCAGCTGTAAACAATTAGCTGGTAATGAAGCACATCGAACACCTTTTCTTTTTGTAAAGACCCACCCAAAAGGGTCAACCATTTTACCAACTGGGAGTGTTTGCATTAAAACAGAACCATAGACATTTTTAAGATGGTATTAAGACTTGTTTTATCTTGTACCCTGCTTCCTTATCCAGGGCATGTTCATCCAAGTGTGATATTATTATAAGCCCTAATTGAACCTTGTCGAATGTTCTTATCAAATCAATTAAAACTTGACAGAATTACCAGTACACAAAATGCTAAACAAACAGTCTAAGCAATTACTCGTACACACAAATAAAACCCAAAACAGACAGAAATTGTAAGTAAACATCGCTTCTGGCAGTGAAACAACAATTGAAACGTATATATAGTGTTGAAAGAAAGAAAGAAAGAAATACCTGAAGGAGAGTGTCGGAATCGAATCGGATCTTCTGCTTAGCATAGACTTTGACGGAGCTGACGTCACCGGCGTACTTCACCGTAGGCGGAAGAGGATTCTTGGAGATCCTGAGAGCGCTTGAGTCTCCACCGTACCTCACAGAAGTCTCCATTTCTATGGACTTCAATTGTTAAGTAAAACCCTAGCAGTTAGCTATGGCGGCCGGAGATGTATTTTATATATACCGTACTTGAGGCTTAAGCAAACTTTGTACGCTTTTGTTTAACTGCCTAGATTTTATATTATGATATCATATTACTTTGGATAAATAAACTTATTAATAAGAGTAAATTGGTCCCTGTGGTTTGGTCAGTTTTGCCGCTTTAGTCCAAATCTTAAAATTTTTATATCTGGGTCCCTGTGGTTTCAGTTTTATTGCCATTTTGGTCCAAAAGTAAATTCAGCTCATATTCCTCAAATTAAATCCTTGTTTTTTGTCCTTATCTTCAGGGGTAAATTGATCATTATCATTTTATTATAACTGATTATTAATTAAAATTATAAAACTAAATAAAAAGTTTGACCTCATAAAAGCTCAGATCTTCATTTTCCCCAAATGAGTCACAAGCAAACCCTAATCCAAACCCCATTCTCTGCAACCATCATCTAAACCCAAATCCTAATCCATCAACTTCTCCAATATTAGCTCCGCCCAACCTGCAACAAAAGCCTAGGCTGCCTAGCATCTGACAATATTAAGCAAAACCTGCACACCCCTTAACCAAAAGCTAGGGTTTCTATTATTATAGCGACTAGAACATTCTTTACCTTCAGCCGTCATACCTGCAACTCCGACTGTAATCATGGTGATTCTCACATCCTTCAAAATTTCAATCTTTATCTTCATCACAACACATTCTCACATCCTGCAACTCGACTGTAATCATGGTAATTCTCACATCCTGCAACTTCGACTGTAATCATGGTTTCCAGCACATTCTTCGTGTTCAAAACACGAACGTTGACGGAAAGCAAAAGATTATGTTCGCTATGACCTCTATTAAAGGTATTGGTCGTCGGTTTGCTAACATCATCTGCAAAAAGGCCGATGTTGATATGAACAAGAGGTAGGTAAATTGTTATAACTTTTTGATGTTTGATCTGTAATTTATTGAATTCAGATATCTGTGTTTGATCTGTCATAACAACGTCACGGAGGATCTCGAGTTCGGAGAGGTCAAACGGTTGTGGCGGCGGTTATTTGGAGTTTGAGAGGTGATGAGAGTTGGATTTGGGAAAGAAGATGATCTCTCAGGCTGGATTAATTAATTTTATATTTTTAATTAATAATCAGTTATAATAAAATGATAATGACCAATTTACCCATGAAGATAAGGACAAAAACACAAGGATTTAGTTTGAGGAATATAAGTTGAATTCACTTTTGGACCAAAATGGCAACAAAACTGAAATCACAAGGACCCAGATACAAAAACTTTGAGATTTGGACTAAAGTGACAAAACTAGCCAAAACACAGGAACCAAAATGGCAGTTTACTCTATTAATAATTACACAAAGATAGAAGGTAAACGGTTAAGAAGCTGCGCCGCTACCATTTGTCATATAGAATTTTTTTAAAAGTTACAAATCATTTGTCAGAAAATAATAATGAGCCAATATATTACTATGATTGAATATTTTTTAGAATAATAATCCCATCTACAAAATTCCAAAAAAGGGTTATAATAACTATTTTACAAATACAATTTAGGAACTCCTAAAAGGATTGGAAAATCATCAAATAATCGTTAAGACTCGCATGAAAATAAAAATAAATATCAGTAGAAAATACACGTAAGGGCTTCACAAAAAAAAAAGGTGTGTAGGAGATATAACACATGAGAAATCAGTTGTGATTTAGTTGTTTCCTTTGTTTAAGACACCCACAATCACACCAATAATATGCCAACTTTTAGATGATAGGGGCTTCATGTTGGATAAGATAAACAAGTGGACAAATAGCATCCACTAATTGCCAAGTTGCTGGATAAGATAAACAAGTGGACAAATAGCATCTAGGTGTATTGTTTTTCTATATACGGTTGTAATTTTACCACATGATAAGTTTATAAGAACAATGTAGTCAGTCGCATAATCTCTGTTTTTCCACCCGACCACTGTGATAATGAGTATAAAATCAGTTTCTTCAAGTGTTGTTACCCCATGCACTCCAATAGTATCTATGATTCCTTTTTATACAAATCAAATGAGGAACAATGTTGATTCAGTATTGACTTCCTAATTAAATGATAATAATAATTAGTGTAGTGTAGTCGCACATCCAAACACATATTGGAAATCAAGTCAAATTTTGAAAACTAAGTCAAACAATTAGAAAAAAAAACTCTACAAAATAACAAAACAAATCAAAAGATAGTTGCAACGTTAGATATCTCTATGTAATCTTTGCTGCGAAGATTCACTTGGAACAAACACCGGAAGCTGCCCGCCCTGCTGCGATCGACCCTGCTGATAATAACTCGACGTGTTGGTGGTTATCGCACCATTCGTGGTCGTTTCCCTATGTGGACCACTGCTAGGACCCACAAGAGGCCCACCAAAGAAAATCCATTGACCCGTGTATGTAAGCTCAGTGCCCGAACCCTGCGAGGTAGACCCACCACCTCCCGTCTTCACCGTAGCAGCAGACACAAACCGGCCCGCTTCTTGATCCCAATACACAGATGATGATCGCGTACCCTCATTGCCAGCCATGTTTCTCCTAGGAACCTGTGGTAACCTAACCGGTGGCGGTACTGGTGCGGGTGCGGGTGCAGGTACAGGAACCGGCACGGGTGCGGGCTCGTTAGACCAAGGAGACTGGTTCCCGGATGACTGGTATATCGGGTTAAAATGGTCCTGCGCGGGAACCGGGCTACTCAAATTACTAACGACACTATGAGCACAAGTTTCGGTATCATCACGGCTAGCTCGACTAGGCGGATACGAGCTTTTCGAGTCATGAAACCGGTGGTGGGTACTATTCGGGCTGCTTTTTATGCTCACATTGCTGCTGGATAAGTGATCGGGGTCGTATTGATTGGGTTTAGACCCTACAGGACGAAGAACAGAAGAGGAGGCTCGAGCCTTAGCTCCTGCTTTCATGGCTTCAGTTGAATCCAGTTTCGTAAGCTTCCAAGCACTGATTCGAACCGGACGGTTAGGTGGTCGTTTACCCTTATCGGGTGGCTGGACCACATCTGGATCAACCGTTGACGGAAGCCGTCCAGGCTCCAAATGAGCTATGACTTCATCCTGATTTTTCAAAACAACGGGTTAATATGAAAAGTTGTTAGCAATCGTTGTTATACTCGATGCTTTAAGAGCAGAAAACCGAAATAACCGAAACAAAAACTAACGGTCAGTCTTCGGATTTTTAGTAACCGAAAATTTCAGTTCGGTTTTCGGATAACTATTTTCAATAACCGAACTGATAAGTTACAATAGCAGGCCCAATCCGTAAATTTTTATATTTAAGTAGCTGTTTAAGTGTTTAACCATGCTAATAGAAATTATTAATTTTATTCTTGAATGTAAAGTATTTATAATAAAAGCATTAACATGTTTATTTGTAATTGAAATGATTTATCTATTGCCTACAAGAAATAACAAAATTTAATATAAAATTAAATGATTTTCAAAGTAATATAAAAGAAAATGTCTCAACAAAAAACTTTGGAGAAACATAAAAATAGATTAGAAGGTTAGGTATATGTGAACAGTTATTAATTAAAAAGGTTAAATATAATAACTTAAATGTAAACATCTATGAAAATTTCTTAAATTTTGGATTTTGCTTTTTTATTTTTTAATCTTATGTAATTTTGTTCCAAAAACCGAAACTGAACGGTTTTCAAAAACCGAAAACCGAACCGTACCATGCACACCCCTAAAGAAAAGTAACAAGTAACAATTTTGAAACTTGGGAGTACCTGAGGGTCCATAAATATTCGTGGAGGGGTGCACCAAGAGCCTTTATAATTTAAGCCCAAACCTAAACCAAGGGAGCTTCTGCCGCTCATGGCGGTGACAGCTGAGCTGGTTGGAGAAGATTGCAAGCTTTGTTGATCCATCCCGTCAATTGGCGGTCCCGGGGTTCGCTTTGTGTCCTCATGGCAACAACGTATTCATATGTTGTGATACCCTGCATCCATTAACATGTTACAATTTGTGTGAAAGTTACATTGGGAAACAAATTCAACCCATTTGATTGTAAACAGGTGGACCGGGTATGCTTTTATTAACGGGTAACAAGCATTATAATCCCAGAAAAAATTAGAGTAGAAAGAACAAAGTCAATTTCTCCAAAAGCGTATTGATAAATGCCATTTTCGTCTTGAGGTTTGGCCAGTTTTGCGACTTTCGTCCAAAGGTTTGTTTTTTCGCATTCGAATCCAAAAGGTTTGAAATCTTGCCCTTTTCATCCAACTCATTAACTCCATCCAATTTTCTCCGTTAATTCAGGAGTGTGATCGTCTTTTTAGACATTTTTTTATTAAACTAAAAACACTATAAGAAATAACGTCGATAGAGGTGGTAGATCTTTATTTTTTTATAGGGTTTTTAGTTTAATAATAAAATGTCTAAGGACACGGTTATACCCTTGACTTAACGGAGAAAAATGGATGGAGTTACCGAGTCGGATGAAAATGGCAAGATTTCAAATTTTTTGGATTCAAATGCGAAAAAACAAACATTTGGATGAAAGTTGCAAAATTGACCAAACCTCAGGGACGAAATGGCATTTTACTACATATTTAAAATCATTTTAATATAAGATTACATTACTATTTAGATTAAAAAAAAGTTACAATCATATCTGGCACACTACTTGTTCCTTAAAAACAACTTGGGTGAAAAACTAACCTTGCGAATTAGGATTATGTGGAAAACGAAAAGTTCTCCTAGTGGAATGGTGGCTAGAAAGGAAACAACCGTACATATAGCCTGCAAAATGCACAAGAAATTAATATGTTGTAAAATGAATTATTTGAACTAAAAACAAACATCAAAGGAGTGTTTGGATGTGTATCTTAAGTATTTATTACAAGTCATAATAGACATTTTCAGATTGTTTTATATATTATCATTAAACAGATCACTAAGATACATGAAATTACTTAACTGTCCTCAAATTTAGTGATACAATCATATGTTTCTGATTCTTCAAGTCAAACCAATAATTTTGAAAGCACAATGTAAACAGAATTTTTTTGAAACAGTTTCCTTTTTTACCAAGTGTTTGATTTACAATTAACTATTATCAACATTGAATACATTAGTTATGACCAACTCACCTTACAGATCGATCACTCAATTTAAAAACTAATTATAGTAGTTTAAAGAAAGCAAGCATACCACAACAGTTGCAAAAGGGGCCCGACTAAATCCATCTCCAAGTCGATCAGAAATCTGATCTTCCGCGGCCCGTTTGTTAACAAAACACCGAACAAGAACCGCAACACCAACCCCAAATTCAAAAGCGAGCTGACATGATTAATAGTTAATACAACCCGATATGTGAATTAACTTCACTAATGAACACTAAGAACTATGGTAGTTAAGATCTTGATGTAGCATTGAACACTTACCCAAAGTAGGCCCACCGCCATTAAGCACACAAATGTAAAGTAATTTTTCCTCCCCACGCAATTGTTCAACCACTGCACAACATATTTAAGAAAATTAAATTACTAACAAAAAGAATTAGATTAAAGTACACGGATGGTCCCTGTGGTTTACCAAAATTTTGGATTTGGTCCCTAGTTTTCCAAAAGTACACAAATGGTCCATGTGGTTTGCACTTTGTAACGCATTTAGTCCCCAGCCAACAAATCTAAAGTTTTTTAGAATGTCCAAATTAGGGACAATGCGTTATAGAGTACAAACGTCAGGGACCATCCATGTACTTCTGGAAAAGCTGAGGACTACATGTGTTACAAAGTCCAAACAACAGGGTCCATCTGTGTACTTTTGGAAAGTTAGGGACCAAATCCAAAATTTTGCTAAACCACAAAGATCATCCGTGTACTTTACGCAAACAATTATAAAGATTCATGCTTTAGCAAGAACTTGGAATGGATCCAACGAATGCCATTAATCAAACGAGAGTTTAGAACTCACCCGACAATGATGATCGAAGCCGTCAACACATTTATCGCAACTCCTGCAGTGTTTGCTAAACTTGCGAACCTACAAGAAACCAAACAAGATTTAAGAGAGTTCTGTTGGTACCTGCTACCCACAATTCCACAAACACTTTTTAGTCGATTTCTTTTTTATATTTTAAAAATAGTTATTGTGCTACGTATTATTAGAGAATAACCTAAGTACTCTTTTAGGAAACAATGTAAGACATATAATCTTATAATAAAACATCCATGGTTTTAAAAAACGGTTGAGGCGTGCGCCTCGAGGCAAACGCCCAAAAAACGATTATGAGCGCCTCAGGGGTTTATATTGTATGTGCACCTCAGAAGGGCTGAGGCTAAAAAGACTGCGCCTCAGGTGCACCGGCTGAGGCGCTAAAAGGACTGTGCCTCAGGTGCACCTCAGGGGTTTTTGATATTTGTTTTTGATGTTTTTGACTTTTTGTGTCAATTTCAAGCAATTTATGTGTTTTTATGTGTATTTTTTGATCAATTTGATTCTGAATTTAGTTACTATTATTATTTTTATAAGATATATAATTTTTATATTTATTTTTAATTCCGCCTCGGGCTTACGCCTCGTGAGGCGAAGGGAAAATGCCTCGAAACTCGTCTCCGTTCCTTTAAACCTTGAATACATCTTAGGAAGTTATGATGCCTTCAACCTAGGGGTGCAAACGAGCCGAGCTGGTCAAGATTTGCTCGAGAAAAAAGCTCGAAACGAGCCGAGCCTTATCGAGCCCGAGCTGAGCTTGAGCCTAAAATAAAGCTCGTTTATTTATGGAGCCCGAGCTCGAGCCTAGCATGTGAAGCTCGTCAGGCTCGTCGAGCCTTATCGAGCCTTAGTGTAATATTAGCAAACGAGGCCGAGCCCGATCCCAAGCTTGACTTATCGAGCTCGCGAGCCTAAATCTTTTTATTATTTATATTATTTTTATTTAATATATTAATTAATAGATAAAACAACAAGCAGATTATAACAATACCTCTGCATTGCACAATGTGCAGAATAAAGCCTCTTCTTCTCCTCCTTGTTGCATTTCTTCGTCATTTCTGCAATCTTCTTTCACAATACAGCTACAAAGAACCCCCCAACTTTCGAACAACAACCGCCCGAGCTACTGTTATATACCCCTTCATTCCTAAACCCCGACTTGCTAACAGATGATGTGTTTCCTGACATCAAAACGTCATCAAACCTGTAAGTAATTAAAAATCGGAAAAAAATCGGTTGATGTTGCAAGTCAAGTACACGGAATTGAATCACTAACCAGGAACTTCGGAACCGTTACGGGACCGATTTGGTGATACCCTTCCAGGTTCGATTAAAATTCCGGGGTCCGCAGGGTCAATAGCTGTGCATCTTACGTGTAGAATAAATACACTGAGAGCCTGAAACATAATACGGTTGAAACAGCTATTAGCGAAAGAAGAAGAATTAATGCATAGTATGTGCATAACTCTAATAGCTAGGTCAAATGGGTAAAATCAAGAAAAATTTAGCTTGATAGGAAACGGGTCAAAAGTGGCCCGAAGTGTATTTTTAAATGGTGAAACCTGATAGATAATTTTATAAAAAGATATAAAATTATTATTGAAATAATTGATTCAAAAGAAGATTATATCATTTGGACCAACAGACATTTCAGGTCAACCGAATGTACCGAAAGTCAGCCTGTTACCCAACCAACCTCTACTGAATACAGCATACAAAATTCATTTACCAAGAATGAATAAACACCGATGGCAACGTGTTCATAGATATCCTTTCCGAGAAACGGACAGACAACAGGAAGAAGACAGTAATAGCCACAGCCTGCACATTTAAGAGGAGCTAAATAAATAAATAAATAAGAAGCCAAACACAAAAGCATATATACAACACTTGGGGGCTGTTTGGATACGTAAGAGTCACAATTGTAACGATTTCTTTTCTAGAATATAATATAATGAACTCGATGCGGCGTTTCTCTTTTTGGCAAAGTTTAATTGAAGATTGTTTCTGGTTCACAACATTTTCCTATTTTAGATAGTCAAACACTCAGTTGTACCACTAAACCCCAAATTCAGATTGGGATCCAACAGTTCAAAATCATCAACCACAGGTAGTTTCATCAGTAACTAAGATCAAAGCAAAGGGTGTTTGGATGGATGTGAGTAGTTTAAATATATTATTATTATTATTATTATTATTGGTAGTGTTCTGAGAAAACTATGATTTTGACCATGTTGTGGGGTAGAAAAAACAAGAATTATGCAAATTGATTGTTGATTATCCAACAAAATGTAAAATTACTTAAATATCCCAAATCAATCCCCACTTCTTATCCAACAGTAACAACACAAACACTATTAACATCAGAGTACCTGAAAAGTATGAGCAGGAAGTTCCCATCCATGATCAAAAACAAAAGTCAAAACCCAAATCAAACACCATTCACAGTCAACCCAACCCAACCATACAATTCCAATTTCCAACAACACTAAAACCACCAGTATGTGTGTTCTTCAATCTCTAAGTAGAAGAACTGATCTTGACCCAGATGTTAAACCCTCAAAATAATCCGACCCGATTGCTCAAATTTTAGGGTTTCTGTGTGGATGAGACGTGGAAGAAGGAGATCAATTTTGGGGGTTTTGGTGAATTAGAATCCTATTGTAGGCTTTTTTTTTCATTAATATTATTTTAAATTCAGAAAACTTGGCAAGTTACATCAAAACAGAAGGTAGCCGGGCAACAAGCTGCGCCGCCAATCCTTTCTAAATTGTAAACCCTAACCTTCCAAATACAAACACTTGCCCCCTTGGGGTTGAACAATTGTTGTTGACGACCCGTTGAACCCTCGTCAAGAAGTGGATAGCTTCTGGCGCTAGGGAGCCAAAAGTATCAAAGGCAAAAGGGACAAAGACATGCTGGTTCTTTGCACAAGCTTTAGCGTGCTTATCCACTTTCTTTGATTCTGCCTTTCTTGTCGCTTGTCCAGCTACAAACCCGTTTTTCCTTAAACCAACAAAAGGGGAAACCCTGTGAGGTCTACACAGGCATGTTTCCCCCTGCCCAGCCAAAGACGAGCAGATCCGCTGGTCGCAGAGTAGATCTCCCTTCCATAGGGTCCGTGAGGAAATTCACAGGGGCCTCTTTCTTAGCCGAAATCTCAGCTCTTCTTAAGATGTCCCACAAAGCATCACGCACCCAGTCGTGCCGATATTTGAACCAAGGGAGCTCTTTACAGTGAACTGCATGCTCCCCGTATTTATCCATACAAGCTTTACGACATATCGGGCAAGTTTCATCTTCCGGGTACATAGGGATCATCAACCGGTATTTGAGAATGGCTCTATATTCTACTGCAGACATACATTGTCCCAACCCTCAATTGGTGTAACGGTCAAAAATTCCTGAGCATGGGGACCTTTCAGGCACTCAAACACCGCCTTCTGGCGGGATGACAAATTAAAAGCTTATCCCAGGCTTTGAGCGATTTTGCTAAACAGAGCATTCGCCAAAGTTTTTTGTGGCTTCGAGGGGGCGGTGTCCTTATTAGAAAAACCGCCAATATCCAAGTCTGGGAGAGAGACATTTAAGCGTTCAAGCGACTGCTGATAGTCCTGGTCAAGCCCGACGACCTCACAGTTTCGAAGGATATGATCCTGTAGTTCCCAAGGCTGAGCTGTAGACGCCACAAAGGCATAAGCCCCAACATCTCGAGCTGAGAAGAGGCCCAAACCACCTAGACGCATTGGCAAAGATGCCAGACGCCACTGGAGGTCACCAAAGAAGGGGCCGTCACCCACTACTATGTCTTCTATAGCCTCTCTAAGGCCATCATCAAACCGAGATACCGCATCCTCCATAAAATGCGGTTGACAAGTCCGCAACCAAAAAGTAACTTAGCGACCCCCATGCACGACCTTAGCAGAAGGAGTTCACATTGGGGATCTCTCAGGCAGGGAAGAGTTTCATGAGGTCAACCGCCCCGAGGCTCGCCGCCTGCCAACTCCTCAATAAAGCTAGGATCCCGACTAACAGCTCCACCAAGGAGCTTAATCCCCTTCTCTGGTCTACCGATCCCTCTCGGGAAAAGCCCATCTTGAACTTTTCGCCCGTCGCATGTCGGCCAAAAAACCTCTGTTTTCTTAATGTTGAGATAAAGCCCTAGAGATGGCCCATCCTCGTTGATGATGTCTAAGGCCTTAGCAACCTCAGAGGCGTTGCCGATAATCGTCCCATCATCCAAGTACCAAGCATGAAACGGGAGTTTACAGCGGTCCTGAACCCGGAGAATAAGGGGATGTAAGATAAGGGCAAAGAGAAGGGGCCCCAAGGGATCTCCTTGTTGAACTCCGGTAGTAGCCCCAATACACTCGTTACCAACATACAACCTAGCTGGCTGGGCGTAAAGAAATTGGACCCACCGATATATTGACGGGCAACGCTGATCAACCTCGTACAGAAAAGCTGTGCGATCGACCGTGTTGAAAGCATTGGAGAAATCTATTATAGGCCTGCCTGCAAAGGAGATAAAATTAATTAATTAATAATAAAAATTGGTAAATGTAGCCAAACTACACACAAAATAAGAGGCCTTGCCGGCTGAAATGTCGATTAGACTAACTTCACATCTTTTCAAGTCTTCTTAATTACTTTTACTTTAATTTATCAAAATAAATAGTTTTTTATGGTAATTTTTTCTTAATTACTTTTACTTTAATTTATCAAATTAAGGGTTAACTTATTCTACAAAACTTCTAATCGTAAGAAGTGTAATAAGTCATCAGATATTGATAAGTGTCCTAGGAGGATTCAAGTGGGAAGGGTAATTTTGTCTACAAGAGGAGAGAGAATATGCACATGCAAGTCACATGCTATTTCCCCTTCAATTTTAAACGTCCGTAACTTTTTATACATCATTTGTTTAAAAAAAATTATACCATAAAATCAAGCGGTTTTTTATCTTTAATATGAGTACCATATTGTTATATTTTTCAAAAAAAAAATTCAAAAACCCAGTTGTGTATGACACAATGGACATGACGTAAAACACAATATAAAGTAGAGTAAAAACACAATATAAAGTAGAGTAAAAAACAAAATCAACGACAACAGATAAAGACACAATGGACAACAGATTAAAACACAATGACCATGACCTTGACGTATAACACAATGGCCACAATGTATAACACAATAAGTATCAAAATAAAAAAAATCACAATTGATGACAACAGATAAAAGACACAATTGGTAACAGGTAAAAGACACAATGAAAAGCATATGAAGACACAATGGAAAACAAACTAAAAACACAATACACAACAAACTAAAACACAATTAACAATAAACTAAAACACAATTGATAACAAATTAAACACAATGGAAAACAAACTAAAAACACAATTCACAACAAACTAAAACACAATTAACAAAAAACTAAAACACAATAGATAACAAATTAAACACAATGACCTGAACAAATAACGCAATTTATAGAAAACCCATATATAACATAATCTTCATTGTGTCATATATTGTGTTATAGGTTCTTATAAAACATACACATGTAAAAACCCGAAAACCTAAAACCACCCCACCCACCCCCCCACCCCAACCACCCACCCACCCCCACCCCCCCAAAAACCTAACACCACTCCACCCCACCCTAAGACCCAGTTAAAAGACACAATGACGTGAACGTTTAACACAATGAAAAAAAACCCAGTAAAAATGAAAAATTTTATTTTATTTTTATATGACAATATGATGCTCATATTAAAGATAAAAAAACGCTCGTTATTATGGTGAAGTTTTTTTTTTAAATGTCGTATGAAAAGTTATGGACGTTTTAATTCGATGGGGGAATTGGCATGTGCCTTGCATGTTGATAGAGAAAGTCAATAAATATGAGATTCATTTTATGCCATTTCCTTCCTTTTTTCCCTTGAGATTAATCTCAACCCTCCAAATTTAAGATCAATGGACCAGAATCCTTCTTACCCTTCTTATAATAACATTCCTTTGTATTTGATCCTTTCTTATCAAATAAATAGTTTTTTTTTATGGTAATTTTTTTAATGAGATAACCTTACTCAAATGTTAAATTTATACATGGATTATATTTTTATTGTATCAATTAAGTAGTTAATTGCACAAACGGTTCAGCTTTTAATCCACATTTATACACCGAAAAACCATAGTCGTGATTTTTCGGCCTAGTGCAGCCTCGTCTGATCAATTACAGCCTAAACACATGAATCAAAACCATTAGAACCTAACCACAAATCTTAAAGCTTTAATTAACATTTAACAACCCATAAACACTATTGTAGCCACTTTGATATCGTATGTCAAAATCATTTGTCAGTATGGAAAAAAAATGTTATTTCACTATATGCTTCAAACTTTATATGTTTAAAGTTAAACTTACAATTTTGTTTGTTAATTTTTTCTCAACAAATAAAATAGGTTTATGATTCAATAATAAAAGATTGTTAAGGTTTTATGTATAATCATTGTTAACTTTGCAATTCAATATTTGATCGTTAACGCTTGGATATCATATATTAATATTATTTTTCTAGTTTTTAAATGGGATGGTGGGTTTGTATTCACCTTAATATCTTCTAGAGTTAGATTAATAAATTGCAAATTGACTAATATTATAATACTCTGTGAAGTCATACTAAACGTACTTGAAATTAATAATTGCATGTCAATTATGTAATGAATACAAAAAAATTATGTAATGTCACCAATTAGGACCAAGTGGTTATTTTTAATGGTTTTGGTGGTTGTTATTAAAATAAATAATCATTTTCCTAAAAAAAGTATCAGAACAATTTGTGAAAGTTGAGTGAATTACTTTTTTTTCTTCTAAATCTTCATTAAATGTATTAAAATAGACTGGCAAGAAGTTACTTATAAGAAAACAAAGATTATATAATAAATGGTAAAATTATAAAAGATTGTATTAACTAGTCTTAACCTTTTGCGTTGCGGGTGGAGACGTAAAACCGTGATATCAACGTTGTTGTAGGTCCGTTGTACGGATCTTTCTGGTCCTAATTTGGCAAACCTAAGGTAAACGTGTGGTATCCGTTTGCATAGGCGACATTGGATACAAATTTGTTACTGTTTACAACGTTTCATTGATTAGTAAACATTACAGATCCTGGAAACACTTGGACAGAGCTTCGCATCTGTCGTGACAAAATCTCTGAATCTCACAAATGAACACCAAAGACTCCTATATATAGTAGTACAAGTTCGCCCGAAATATGACATGGACAAGTTCGGGCAGGACAAGTTCGGGTGAACTTGTTCATATACACTACAAGTTCGGGCGAACTTGCACTTTTACATACATAAACTATACGTTTCGCTCCTAAACACAGACTAGACGTTATACGATGACGTAGGCAACAGACATATGCATCAACAGACTCCCTCTTGGATGTTGTCGTAGTCATCATTCTTCAATTAAGTTCCCGAGTCTTTAATGTTCTCTTGATTTTTATGTCTTGAATAACTTTAACTTCCTTGATCTTCATAGCATCTACAATCCTTTTCTCTTTTCTTCTCGAGCTTGTCTTGATAAAACTTTAATCATCATGCTCCCCCTTGCTTTAAGCTTTCTGGTATCTTCAATCAACGTATTTTATCCAGCTCCCCTTTAAAAACTATTTTCTGTTTCAAAGTTCCTCTAACATTCAAATAAACATTTCAGATTCAAACTTTGAAACTTCTAAACACAAACATATCAAATTTTAATCTTCTTATCAGTTTTAAAACCCTCTCAGTTAATCAAGTTCAAATTAATGACCTTGAATATCTGATTCATGTATCAAGTTCAACTTAATGATCTTGGTTAAACGTTTTGACACTAAACTGACACATTTATTCAAATGTAAGTTTCAACTTAATGAACTTTTAAACTTTTCAGATCAATTTTCAAAAGTTTTTAGATTTTGTTCAGCAACTCTAGAATTTGAAAATCAGTTTTTCATCATCAGTGGTCGAAACTAAAAGATAATATAATCTTTTTGTTTTTATGTAATGAATATCAAACTTTAAGTATGTACAAACATATTTTTGTTGAGTTTGTGTTAAATGATCATATCAGTTTTCTGAGACAAATCACCAGTACCATTGACCTTTTTCTTGACCGTAAGTTTTAAACAAATTTACCTAGATTGTCGATATGTTTGTCCATTTAAACTTTGACACATTTCTCAATTGTTCCAAGATACGCTATGTAGAATTAAGAAACTTGACTTAACTATGGTTCCCATCTTAGAATATACTCCTGCATCAAGATTCCATAGATTTCATCTTACAGATGAGTATAGCGTAATTGATCTGTATCTGGGTTAATGCGAAACCTTGAGAGTTCAGGTTAGTACCACCGTACCGACAAAGAGATGAAGGCTCGACTTATAAGTAGTGTTCCAAAATGAAATCTTTTTGTACTGCAATGGTAGTATCTTTCGATATTTTCAATTGAATGCAGTTTTAGGGGATTTTTGCAAAAGCATTATAGAAGTTCTAAGTCATTGCTTTTGCAAAATCAGAAGAACTTGTATAATATCCCATATATCAACTATCTATAAAGACCTCGTATCTCAGAATCAGGCAATCTCTCAAACGAAATTTCGGAGTACTAAGTCCATATATCCGAGAGATGTTAATCCACAAGATTAAGCAGTTGTAAAATGTAGTTTATATCTCAGAAACAATTTACTGAACGTGTAAAGCCTATCGACACATCCACAGTTAGACTTGTTTATCACATTTTAAACTTTACAAATCCTTAGCATACTGTGATAGTCCACTGATGTACTATCATTTCCTTTTATCCACAAAACTCTTTTTGCCTTTTTCAATGTTTTTGTACTTTTTGCATTTAATATGTTTTTTGATTTTCTCTGAAAATTTTTTCTCCCCCTAAAATTCAAAAACATATTTTTGGAATTTTTGATTTATAGACAAACATTTACCAACTTATGAGAATCATTTCAATTCGCCATCCATTACTGCTTCACAAATTTTCTTTTAAACCTCTCTTCCCCTCATGATGACAAAAACCTTGACACCATTGTGTTTATAGAACATTTATATCCCTGAGTTTTGTCTGTTCAACAGTGAGGGTTCTGTGATAGTTTTCAAATTTTCTTCAAAAATTTCAACTGAGAACTTCTCACGAATAGCCGCTCCTTTGATGATCCTAACTCGTAAGGATGCTAAATTCAACTGGGGTCCAAAGCAACAAGAATCCTTTGAGATGTTAAAGCGTAAGTTGAGCAATGCCCCGGTGTTAACCCTGCCAGAAGGTGTGGAGGAGTTCGTGGTTTATTGTGATGCATCGCACACAGGCATGGGATGTGTGCTTATGCAAAGAGGCAAAGTGATTGCCTATGCATCACGACAACTAAAGGTGCACGAGAGAAACTACACCACCCATGATTTGGAATTGGGTGCAGTAGTGTTTGCACTCAAGCTTTGGAGACACTATTTATATGGAACAAAGTGTATCATCTACACTGACCATAAAAGTCTGCAACACTTGTTCAATCAAAAGGATTTGAACATGAGGCAACGTCGTTGGATGGAAACACTCAACGACTATGATTGCGAGATTCGGTATCATCCAGGAAAGGCGAATGTAGTCGCTGATGCGCTTAGTCGCAAGGAAAGAATCAAACCTTTAAGGATCAATGCCAAGAGCATTGAACTGAAGAACAGCTTGAATGAAAGCTGCTAAATGCACAAAAACAAGCCATGTCCGAAGATAACATTTCCAAGGAAGGATTTGGTGCAACTATTGATCAGTTAGCACCTGGAAAGGACGGAATGTTCCGATTAAATAATCGGATCTGGGTTCCAATCCTTGGAGGACTTAGAGATATAATCCTCCAAGAAGCTCATAGCTTTAAATATTCGATTCACCCAGTAAGCGACAAGATGTATCAAGATCTTAAACCCAATTATTGGTGGATGGGTATGAAGAAAGATATAGCTAATCATGTAGCAAAATGTTTGACGTGTTCTCAAATTAAGGCAGAACACCAGAAACCGTCAGGACTTTTACAACAACTTGAGATCTCAGTGTGGAAATGGGAAATGATAACAATGGACTTCATCACTAAGTTGCCCAAGACCAAGCATGGCAATGACACAATTTGGGTTATTGTGGATAGATTAACCAAATCCGCTCACTTCTTGCCAATTAAAGAAACATACGACTCTGACAAGCTGGCTAAGCTTTATGTTGATGAGATTGTGTCCTTGCACGGTGTGCCGATATCCATTGTATCTGATAGAGATACGAGATACACATCTCACTTTTGGAAAAGCTTCCAACAATCTTTGGGCACGAGATTAAACTTCAGTACTGCTTACCACCCTCAGACGGACGGACAAAGTGAGCGTACCATTCAAACCTTGGAGGACATGCTTCGAGCTTGTGTGATCGATTTAGGTGGAAGTTGGGATGATCACTTACCCCTAATCGAGTTCTCTTATAATAATAGTTATCACACAAGTATAAAGGCCGCTCCTTTTGAAGCCTTATATGGAAGAAAATGTAGAACGCCTGTATGTTGGGCTGAAGTTGGAGAAGCCCAACTATTTGGACCTGAAATCGTCCTCGAAACCACGGAAAAGATTGTGCAAATCCGTGATCGACTTAAGGCAGCTCGAGATAGACAAAAGAGCTATGCCGACAAAAGGCGTAAACCTTTGCAGTTCCAAGTTGGAGACAAGGTTATGTTAAAAGTGTCACCTTGGAAAGGTGTAATGCATTTTGGGAAAAAGGGCAAGTTAAGTCTTAGGTACATCGGACCATTCGAAATAATCGAATGTGTCGGACCCGTAGCTTATAGGCTCAAGCTACCGGAAAAGCTCAGTGGAATCCATGATGTTTTCCACGTCAGCAATTTAAAGAAATGCCTCGTGGATGAGTCATTGGCAATGCCACACGAAGACATACAGATCGATGAAAACTTGCGTTTCATAGAGAAACCAATTGCGATCGAGGATCGGCAAGTTAAGAAGCTTCGTAGGAAGCATGTACCTATTGTGAAGGTCAAATGGGATGCCCGTCGAGGTCCCGAATATACTTGGGAGGTCGAGTCCAATATGCGACAAAAGTACCCTTATCTATTTGAATAAATCTCAAGGCTGAGATTTTTATTAAGGGGGTGAAGATGTGACACCTCGAAAAGTTTGTCCAATAAAATTCTGACACGTGTCCTGAAAATTCTTGGTTGCCACTTGTAGCCGAGAAGATCTAAAGACGCCGTCATGTTATTTTAATAACCTCTGAACGAGCATCAGGAAAGTCGGAGGGTCAAAAGTGGAAAAATGCCAAAAGTTCACCTTCTGAGAGGTCCTTACGGACCGTAACCATTGTTGGTTACGGACCGTAAGGAAGCCAAAAATTATGATTTCAGTAAGGCGGTTACGGACTGCAGCCTCAATGGTTACGGTCCGTAACCAGTTCAAATCTGTGGGCGCCAGAGGTCCTTTCAGTAAGGCGGTTACGGACTGCAGCCTCAATGGTTACGGTCCGTAACCAGTTCAAATCTGTGGGCGCCAGAGGTCCTTACGGACCGCAAGGCTTAACCCTTACGGTCCGTAAGGGACTGCCAGTGACAGATTACTTGGCAGCTTTTTGCCTTGCCACTTAATCGCGAATGCCACTCTCTTGGCTGGTTGTGACACGTCCAAAACACCTGGAGACCCCTGGTAGCACCCTTGGACAATTGTCATGGCCTCATACTCTTTCCTCACCTGTAAAAGGGCACTTGAATTGCCTCATTCACTTGCTCACTCTCATTTCCCTTCTTCTCTTGCTCACTTGGGAGTTCCTGAGACTTTTGGGAGCACCCTCTGAGTTCTTAGTACTTGTTTGGATCACTTGTAAGTGCTCCAAGCCTCTTTGTTCAGTTTTGTTAGGCTTAAAGCCAAGGTCAAAGCGTTGATGTAAAAACGCCTTGACTTTGAGCTAAGACCATTATGGTCCAGCCAATGTTCGTAACGAATATGCTACGTGATCGCAATAAGGTAGGTGTTAATCCCTCAAGAGGGCACCTCCTGATTACCACGTTTGCTTGGTCAATTGACGGGTCAAAGTTATGTTAATAAAAAGTCAAACAGGTCAGTTTTTAAATAAAATCATAATTAGCAATGTAGATGTTACACTCTAATAACTTGGTAATAATCATAAGGACATGTAGGAACATGTTCGGCTCGTCAATTCCAAGTCCAAGGTCGGTTCGCAACCGAAAGTCGCGAAGTTTGACTTCTGCTTTGACTTTTAGTTCTGACCCGATTTAGCAACATTACCTAATGTCCCTAGGTTTCATTATGACCATGTTATAATGTATTATAACCCTCTGGAGTTATGGGACATGGTCATGTAGAAATCCGAGTCATTATGCAAGTATCCGTTAAATATGCCTAAAACGCCCTTTTAACACATAAAATGGTTTAAACATAATTTTGACATCAAAAATCAATACCTACTGATGTGATATCATTATTAGGACTATTTGGGATATTCATTCAGGTTGCAAACTGAGTTTAAGCTATAGTTTGCACATTATGTCCTTAAATGATGATGTTACCCTTTCGACACTCAAAATAAGTTTTCGACATTCAAATAAACCAAAACCTTGTACCTACTGATGTAGTATATATCTTAACATATTTTGGTCATTCAAACCTGGTCACAACAACAGTTTTACCTAAATACCGTTTATATCGTCATTTAGCGACTCAATCGCTGTTTCGGCGCTTAATGTGGTTTAAAACCATATTGGAGCATTGAGACTTGATACCCACTGATTTCAAAACATATTTTCAAATTATTAAAAAGTGAGTACATGTCCCAAACTCAGATTCCCAAATAAGTTATCAATTATATGTGAAATGACCAAATTACCCTTTCGGGACATAGTTTGGTCTTAAACTACAAACCACACATATAATTGATGTCCTATCGATATAACATCATAAAATAAGTATCTTTACAGAATATTTATATTAATAACATCAGTTTATGTATAAGCTTGTTTTATTATATTTTAAATGACGAAATTGCCCTTTTAAGGCATAATTTACTTTTAAAACCATAACGGGCCATCATATTCAATAACCTACTGTTATAATAACATATTTTAAACATAAGGGCATATGGAACTTGTATAGGACTCACCCAGTTACCCGGTTTCGCTTATATGCGTACGGTTAAGCCTACGTGACTAGTTTACGTAATTTAATCGAAACGGATTTAACCATATCAAAGTACTCTCATATTCCAGAATGTAAAATGGTAACCCATATTATACAAGTCCTAGTACTTGTCGGGTCCAAAATACATTCTTTTCCGGTCACCGCTTAATCTAGCGTTTTGTATCGTCATCTTTATTTTAAGTTAGCCGGTCTAAGTCAATGACTAAATAAAGACCCGCTTATTAACTAACTGGTTAATAATACCATCTATTCCAGACTAGAGACTTCGGTAGATTGTCGCCAAGCTAGTTATTTTGATTACGGCTGTGCTTTGCTTATTTTTCTTATTATTAAAGATTTTGCAAGCCAGGTAAATACTTTAACTTATTTTTCCTTATACGGGCTTGGGATACGATATACTATGGTTGGATATGGGATCGAAGACCAATGAGTCGGGAATTCAAATAATCCATTTTAATTCGTATTGCTTAATATTAAACATTTGGGGGTTAAAACGACCGTGTCCTGGATATCCACGGCTCATTTAATTGCAAATGGCCACGACCTAAGCACGGGGTGTATGCATACACCCGTCATATGCTAAATTAAAATTATGACCCATTAGGGGTGCACCTATTAAAGGTGTTAAAGTGGTGTGTCGATTAATCATGATCCCGGTATAGTTTTCGGGCTCTAAATGTATTATTAGCATGTAAAACTGATACATGAAATTATTTATCCCAAGTTCTTTATAAAACAAAGTACCATTGTGTACACTAAATGTTTTCGAAATGTTTTCAAAATGAGTCGGTTAAATGTATTTACCAGTGAAAACTGACGTATTTTCAAAAAGACTAAGCGCAGGTGACAAGTTTACGAAAATAGGCTGGAAGTGCTCGGCGAAGCTTAAGAGGAATTGCAACCCTTTGCTTAGAAGGCCTTAGTCTGTCAAGTTTCCTTTTGTATTCACATTTTGATCCGCCTATGGATCTAGTTACAAGCGTTGTATTTATTATTTTGAACTTTGAACATTCAAACGTTTGTAATAGTAATTATCCAGACTTCCACTGTGTATTATTGTATTGTTTGGTAATGATAATATCAACTTATGTCACGATATTCCCCAACCGGGCTCACCGGGTTACACGTGGAAATCAGGGTGTGACAGGTTGGTATCAGAGTCAACTCTCGAGTGAATTAAACACTAGCCTTTTGTGTTTAATCTTGGGAATACATAATAACACACATCTCTTAGATTTTCGAGTCTAGACTTTGACCTAGGCTTGATCATTTCCATCTTATTTCTCTAGCTTTGTACTATATTTAACTTGTTTTTAAAAAAAAGCAGGAACATGCCGCCTAAATTCAGACGCGGAGGAAAAGGCAAAGGACCCATGAGGGGTGGACCCTCAATGACTAGACCATCCTTTAGACCATCATACCGACCCTCCTTTGCTGGAGCAGCCAACTTACCTGAATACAACCCTTATGAAGGATCTGGAGATTCTTCATCACCCTTTGAACCTTACCGACATTCGATCTCACATAAATACTCCCCGCCTCAATCGCATTCTCACCATTTCACCAATCGCACCATTCACACTCCCATTCCCACCAAGAATACTTCAACTTTAACTTTGATAACCCTGTTAACCAACCCTCACCCGAAACCCCTCCGTCTGTAACTTTGATTTGACGTTAAAGCACTGTGGTCCGACCTGCACCACTTATTTACAAATTTTTGTGAGTTTTGATTTACAAATTTTTGTGAATTTCTATAATAATTGGATGATCATACCGATGAGCTTTTATTTTTCTTTTGAAAGTTTTTGGAATTTTTAAAACTTTGTTTTTCCTTTTGTTTTTGTTCTCCATTCTGCTTAGAAGGTTTTTGCGTTGAGCATTCACCTTTTTTAGTAGATTGTATAACAGTTTCTTGAAAATTTTCTTTTAGTTTTATAAATATTTGATTTTTATCATTTTTAGCTCTTTCATCATCGGTATCATCATCAGAATCCTCAATTATGACATTGTTACTTATTGGAATTTTCTTTTTATTTAAATTGATCGGTTTTGGAAATATATGATCTAACTTTAATGAGGAAGTCACAAAACCTTTCAATAACTTTTCTGAATTAACAGCTTTATTTTTAACAGTCTCAACTTCTTTTTCAAGTTGGGCAATTTTCTCAATATGAGAATTTATTGCTTTTTAATTTTCTATATTTAATTTTTCAAAAACAATTTTTTTCATTTTTAAACATTTTTATTTCATTTTGAAAATCTACTACCATTTGTAATTTTTCATTTTCTAAATTTTTTTTTTGTTTTCAAAATTCTTTTCATTTTCTTTTAATTTTTTATTTTCTAACGTCAAACTCTCAATCTCACTCAAGAGTTTGGCATTATCTACCCGATAGATATCTACATCATAAACTGGGCAAATTGGTTTAAAACTTGAACACTCATTTGTAAATGTACTTGAAACTTGTGCTTCACAGTTCTTTGCCATTATTCTCCTTTCTTTCTTCAACTGATCATTTGATCTTTGTGTTTCCAAATCATTTCGTTGATCACTGACAAGATCAGACTTCTTTAGTAATTCTACTTCATATCCCTCTGATTTGTCAATGAAGGTAGAAAGCTTGAAAAATTCCCAGCTCGGACTTTCCTTTAATACGTTTAAGTATTTTGTCCATTCACCTTTCGGAAGTACATCTGCCAACTTGCCAATGTACTCTCTTTCTGTTTTAAGAATATCATGTTTTGTCATCTGAATCTTCAACTGATAGAAGCATTTTATCATTTGTTTCATTGATTCGCCTTTGATCATTGTGAAGATGTTAAACTCTTTCATGATTAGAGCCTTCTTGCTCTTGATCATCTCAGCACACTCCATATATTTAGCACGCAGAGCATTCCACAGCTTTTGTGCCGTATCACATTCTGGTAGCAAAATCAAGATATCTTCATTTATCGATTGCTGTAACAAACTGATCATCTTCTTCTCATGGACATATGCATTATTTTGTTCTGGTGTAAACTTTGATACTGTGAGAATAGCTCCTTGTTTATCAACTGGCCATTTAAATCCAGTTTTAAAGGCAACCCAAACATGGAAGAAACTTATTTGTACCCAACTCTCGAATTTTCCTTTCCAGTCTTCCTACTCATCTATACTCATCAACATTGGCGGCTTCACAGACCCCATTTCGTTTTCCAAACTAATATGTCGTTCAAAAAACACTTGAAATATGATTAGCAAACAGACAATTTTAGTAAAATTGACTTCTTAATCGACAATCGGTTCGCTAAAAACGTTTAAAATTTTTCGAAAACTGTTTTTACCAGATTAGAGCTTTATACTCGTCTCGTCGATACGAATCTAACGATATATGATGTCCAAGACATTTTTCTGAATTTTCATGCTTTTTTTGGAAACCTTGGACAAGTTCGGGCGAACTTGTCACAACTTGTGAAAATCAGCTATTTAACAAGTTCGGGCAAACTTGTATCAACTTTCAGAAAATTACACTTTGAAACAAGTTCGGGCGAACTTGTGTAGATTTTCAATAGAATTATCAAGTTCGGGCAAACTTGTAATAATTTTTCAACAAGATTTAATCAAGTTCGGGCGAACTTGATGAAAATTGAGGAAATATTATACAAGTTTGAGCGGACTTGTGTAAAATCTATAAAAATCAGTCAAGTTCGGACGAACTTGATGAAAAATTGTGAGTTTTTCAGTCAAGTTCGAGCGAACTTGATGTCAAATTCGACCAAATTGAGTTTGCAAAACATGATTTTTTCAAAATTTCGACATGAATTCGTTTGCTTTAAGCTCTGATCTTTTCAAGGGTTTTATTATTATGGATTTTACGTATTATACTTGAAAATCAGTCCATTTTGTCCGTGTAATGTCCAAAAAAAGTTTAAAAATGAAAGAAATAAGTAGAAGATGTGAAGTTCTATGTCCAATATCTTCAAATTAGGCCAATCCTGCTCTGATACCAATGTAGGTCCGTTGTACGGATCTTTCTGGTCTTAATTTGGCAAACCTAAGGTAAACGTGCGGAATCCGTTTGCATAGGCGACATTGGATACAAGTTCTTTACTGTTTAATCACTGTTTCATTGATTAGTAAATGTTACAAATCCTGGAAACACTTGGACAAAGCTTCGCCTCTGTTGTGACAAAATCTCTGAATCTCACAAATGAACACCAAAGACTCCTATATATAGTAGTACAAGTTCGCCCGGAATATGACATGGACAAGTTCGGGCGAACTTGTTCATATGCACTATAAGTTCGGGCGAACTTGCACTTTTACATACATAAACTATACGTTTCGCTCCTAAACACAGGCTCCACGTTATACGATAACGTAGGCAACAGACATATGCATCAACAGTTGCAGGGCGCAAGGTATAAAAACGTGTTATGTAGCAACCAAACGACAATCAGAACTAGAAAAAAGCATAAAATAAAAATCACCAATGTTTAACATCGAGTGACCCATGTGACGTAAAGCATAGATGAAGTTGAAGGTATAACGACACATATTAAGATTATGAGGGTGTAAAAAACCCGAGGGACCAAATGTGACCACCAAACACCATGCTAAATAACAACCAAATCTAGAAAAAAAACGTAAAACAAAAACCAATATCAAAAACTAAATTCATTTAACATTTGTCGTCAAATTTTAACAAAACCAAACTTTCATTAAAAAAATGTTAAAGTTTAGTGCATATGAAAAAAATGGTCAAAACACAAGAAAAAAAAAGTTACTATTTGTTGTGGTGTTATGAATTAATAAATTAATAAATGTGAAGAATGAAGAATTAATAAATATGAAGAATTTCAAACAAGAAATTAAGTGTAAAAATACCAAAATTATATTATATCCTTTGCAACATCGTCAAATTTTCTAATCCTTGAAACCAATCTTTAAGGATTGTAAATAGCCATCACTGAGATTCAAGTTTCCAATTCTACACAGAGTCAAACATATATAATATAAAAATACTTCATATTGATGTATAGTTTAAGCTTATTACAAAAATAATTATATCCATGTTAGACGGCTTTGGATAACTTATAAATTTTCCTACTTAAACCACTTCTGGAAAATCATAATTAATCTTTCTATAGTCTACAAGTTCGTAACCCAAATTTCATCTTAATTTTTTTTCATCATATTATCCTTTAAAAGTAAAAGTCTATATTTGCTTGAGTACATAACTTAAATTTATTTGGCACAAACTAAAAGAATCACTATTAAACACTTTTAGAAACGTTCGTACTAATATAAACATTCACAACATGATTATACATTCACTTTGCCGCAAAAGACTTCGTTACTTTCTGTCGACGAGAGGTCCCAGAGTGGGCTCACTCGTCTTGAGCTTATTCATTGGGCTTCCCAAAGGCGCAGTACTTAAGACTTTAAACAAAACCCAGCATATGAGGAAAAGGAAGAATCCCGCCAACGGGGTTGTCTTCTCCATCACTGCAGACATTAAATGTCTGTATCTCAGAAGGGACAAAAGGCAAAGAGAAGGTACGAGATTGGTGCGGCTCTCACTAAATGAGAGAGAGAGAGAGACCTGAACCACATGAAGAGGACACGTGTCCAGGATAGTCGGAAACCTCATTGGCACCCGGGATTACCGTCAGATCGTATGAGGACCATCCCGAGATGATAAGCTGGTTTTCTATATAAGTCATGCAAGTTATCAACCAAGGTAAGCATTCAATACTCTAGCAATTACTAACACAATCACATTCACTCCGAACATTTTCGGAATGGCATTAAAGGCTTAAGATCCACACCTGGATATTCCGATGGTACTCATTCGTCGGAAAGCTCCATTTCACCGGCAAGTTTACTTACTCTGACGCCGGAGCTTGGTCACGGATCCCCCATCGAGGCCTCCGTGACGAGACTAACGGTTTATTGTTTTGTAGCTCACCAAGAAAGCCCAACCAAACGCCGACGAATCACTCGGTCCTTCCAACTCGAAGCTTAGGGATTCGACACTTTTCGTTCACTCTTGATTGGTATATTTATGTTTCATCACATAAATTGATGCAAGTTCGGAGAATACTCATACATTTTTTTAAGTGTAGAGTTTAATCTAGACTAGGGATGAGAATCTTATACCGAATACCGGTACCGTACCATATTGATACTGACCGAACATATACGGTACGGTAATGGTTTCGAATTTAGCTTAATTTTTGTATTGGTATCATGTTGTACGGTACCGGTTCGAGACTTTTAAGGTACCGCACCATGCCGGTATCAATCAAACATATACGATACAATATTTCGTATTGATTTTAACAAAATTTCGATACCATTACCATACGATATATATAGTACCTATTCAATTCGACATCAATACCGATCTCATCTCTAGTCCGGACCATAAATATGGTACGTATTCAATTCGACATCAATACCGATCTTATCTCTAGTCCGGACCATAACAATCATATTGCTGTGGTTGCTCTCTACAAATTTCAGTTTTACTTTAATTATAATAGAGTTATAACAATTAAAACCGTTTTCTTTTAAAATGTAGAAAAAATTACAGAAAACATCCTTTACGTTTAGTGTAAATTGCAGGTCTCATCCTTTATCTTTAAAAGTTGCACGGGCTGTCCTTTACGTTTGTTATTTATAACATGTTTCATCATTTAGCGTTAACACCGTTTATTTTTATGGTTAAGTTATACCATGTGAGTTACATGTGAGGGTAAAAAATACAATTTGCACTACATGTTCTCCAAGAATAGCAAATGAAAATAGTGTTTAGTTGTCTGTTGGTTTTTGTAACCATTATGGTGTCATTTAAGTATGTTTTGTTTTGTTTCAGAACCATTATGGTGTGTTTATTTTGTATGAGAACCATTATGGTGTGTTTTGTATTGTATGACTGGTGGCGTTATATGTCCATAATGAATCTATGGTTTATCAATTTTATGGTTAATCATGTGTTGTTAAATATTTGTGTAATTTGCAGTAGGGATAACCCGAACCGGTACTGGTATTGAAAGTACCGGTACCGAAAAACAAGAAATTCGGTATCGGTACCGGTGTTTTACCCGTAAATACCGATACGGTATCGTAAAACATAGAAAGTGGGTACCGGTACCAAATATACCCGGTACGGTTCGATACCAAATGCTCATCCCTAATTTGCGTGTTTTTTTTATTTTATAAAATTTCCAATTTAAGTTGCAGCAAAAAAAAGGACCTTTTTACTTGCAACAAACAAGGACCTTTTAATTGGAGCCATATGCAATTGGCAAATGTGTAACTTGTAAACTTTGCAGCCATACCAATTGAATTGATGAGCATTTAAATACATAATGTCATCACGATTAAGAAGTCAATTATGATATGCTATTGTAGGCTAAGAAGTCAAATACATTACCAATTGAATTCATGAGTATTTAAATACATAATATCATTACGGTTGCAGCAGAATGGTTTAATAAAAGAGGAGGAAAACATGTAGTGCAAATTGTCCTTTTTACCCTCACATGTAACTCATATGGTATGACTTAACCATAAAAATAAACAATGTTAATATTAAAGGATGAAACCTGTTATAAATAACAAACGTAAAAAACAGCCCATGTAACTTTTAAAGATAAAGGATGAGACCTGCAATTACACTAAACGTGTTTTCTGTAATTTTGTCTAAAATGTATGTATATAGAGGGATGATTAATCCTCCATTAATAATATCACTCTACATAGTTATATACTGTTAACGGTATACAAATAGAATCTTATTAATTGTGTCTGTGGAGCAGTTTGACTTGAAGTGGTGAGCTGCCCTACCTACCATCAGATTAAATGCATATGATTCTCTTGTTTTATTACACCACGAACTTGGATTTTTGTCCTGATAGTCAGTCTTTGTCTTTTTGTTTATTTTATAAACCAATAATGCATTAATAATTTCATCTTTATTATAAAATTATCAATAAGTTATATATTATTTTTTTCAACGGTAAAATCCAAACTAGCAAGTATTTAAGTACATGGGACACCAAGCGTACATGAAAACAACAACACAAATTCCCATATAATAAAGTAAGTTTTGCTTTCTTTCATCCAAACAAACGATTTCACTGTTATCTCCTACACGTTTGTCTTACGTTGACCATAGAAGTCACGTATGTGTTAAGGGAGCTGACTTATTCACTAAAAGTTTTGTTACAGACTAACAATATATAGTTGCATATAAATACATAAATCATTATAATATAACTTGTTCCAAACCAGTAATAGTTTTCACCAATCTCTTCCTTCTATATATCTACCTAACATTTCTTTAAGATTTGCACTCTTTGTGTTACCCATGAATGATGAACACTGTATACCTGTTGTGGGGAAAAAAAGGAAAGAAAAAACTAAACAAAACCAAGTTCAATACAAATGGTATGATTTTTGAGATGTTCAAAGGTATTATATTCATGTACCCTAAATTTAATTCATATATGATTTTAAAAGGTATCATATTCATGTACCCATAAATTAAATCAGTTTAACGCATAGAGCCTAGAGCCTTTGGATATATTTTTTGTGGGCTTCGTTAGCACTTTCAAAATTTTTGCATGCGTTAGGCGGCCGTTAGCCGTTATATAAGAAATGTGTATTGGGCTCGATGGTCTGGCAGTTGGCCCAGAAGAAAGCCGGTCAAAAGACCCAATACTAAGCCTTAAGGAAATAGCTGGGTACGGAATTCAAACTTCAAACCATTGAACCATTGTCCGTTCGTTTCCAAGTAGAGGTGCATAAACAGGGGCGGATCTATATAGGGGTGAGGGGTTGTTTGGGATGTCTCTCAACTTTCTTGATGAAGTGTAATTTTTTTTTAAATAGCTGTCTTATTTATCAGGGATACCCCTAAGCAAATGTTAGAATGCCCTTAAATGTAGATGAAGATAGAGAATAATGAAATTTATGGATGACGAAAACGAAAATTTCCAGTTATCGGAAACTTGCAGCACTTATTGTAAAATTTCCAGACAAAACGCGTCGTAAAGTTGCAGCACTCGTCTTTTGTCTGGTTGACAGGACCAAAACGCTGCCAAAGCTCGGCGTTTTGGTCCGGTCAACAGACCCGTCAGTCTTTGTCTGGTTGACCGGACCAAAACGCCACGCTTTAGCCACAGCTCATCACTGGATAGTGTGTGAATAGACAAAGTGGATGTGTGAATAGACATGCCCTAGACATCACTTATTTCCTTTATTTTGTTTCCTTTGTTTTATTTATTATTTTTTGCTTATACAAATTACTATTTTTTATTTATTATTTTTTTACCAGTACAAAAGGTTTCTTTAACTGTTATGAACCTAAATTTTTTCAAACTCTAATGGGTTGTTCCTTTTTAAACATAAAATTTAAAATAATACAAGAATAAAACATTAAAACAATTCATTTTAAAAACATGATTTAATATATTGTTTTTTAGTTTCATCACACACACACGTATCTATATTTAATTAATATGTGATTCGATTATATCTTTATCTTAAAATATTATATTATTATTTATAAATTTCATTACTAATTGTTTAATGTTTTTTTATTTAACCCGTATAATATACGAGTTTGTAATCTTAATTTTATATATATACTAGATGCATAGGGCTTTAAGGGCTCTCGAATTCTCATAGATGACTTTAGGCCTATTTTTAACCGCATTTTCTTACTTAGGCCCGTTTTAGCCGTCTGTGCGTGCTAAAAAATGGGTTTAGGTAAAAAGAAATTAAGATACCCTAAATTTTTATTCTAGTTCCGTCACTGTGCATAAGCCGGGTTTTTTTAATGCCCGGTTCTCGATATAAACCGGATTCGGGTATGATATTGAGATAAACCAGATAGGGTTTGGGGACAGGCACAAAGGAGAAAAATCATACCCTATGTACCTGGGTAGGGTATGATCAGGTTCAGGTATAACCGGGTATAGGTCTGGATAAAAATACCAGATTTTAAAATATTCTTTATTTTTTATTATTTACATAAAAGTAAATTCGTTTAAAATTTAAATTTGGCTTGTAATTTGTATATGAGGTTTTAGATGATTTTGGTTATAAATCATGGATGTTTTCGAGTATGGATATCGAGCTCTAAATATATATCCTATCCATACCCAAGGGTAGGGTTGGATTCGAATAGGTGTATACGATACCCGAGTATAATAACAACCGGTTTAGGATTTTTTTTCCAGGGTACGGGTTTTTCCTGAGTATAGGTTTTTTGTGCACCTCTATTTCCAAGTCTTGCAAGTTAACGACCACTAAGTACAGTAATGGAACAACGTATTTGTAATCATAGTTTCATACCTAGTTAAAATATCTTGTCTTTATATCGTTATCATATTTGATACAATATTATAATAATTATAAGTTTTTAACATGCTTGTTATCGTAATCTTTAAAATTATATATATATATATATATATATATATATATATATATATATGACAATGATCCGTTAGGAACCATCCTTTATTGCGAGAACCAGTGTGAACACAAACAGTAATACCTAAAAAAATAAAAAAAATACCATTTTTTTAAATATTTTTTTTGAAAAAGTCGCTATATTTACTCAAAAATAAAAAAAAATTTTGAGTACCAACTGTCCATGCACATGTGCATTTTTGTCATTTCTTTGACAAATTTCATAGTACATTACAAACATTAAACAATTGTACTTTCATTTACACTACCATGTGTAACACACTACTTTTTACGTCACCAATATTAGCAATGCACATGTGTATCTATATATATCAACATGAAATAAGGTGTTTTGGTACACTAATTTGAATACATTTTCTCTTTCATCTATCATACCATCCATAATACACTACCATGCACATGTGCATTTTCATCATTTCTTTGACAAATTCCGTAATACATTACAAACATTAGACAATTGTACTTTCATTTACACTACCATGTGTAATACACTACTTTTTACGTTACCAATATAAGAAATGCACATGTGCATCTATATGTATCAACATGAAATAAGGTGTTTTGGTACACTACTTTGAATACACTTTCTCTTTCATCTATCATATCATCCATAATACACTTCCATTACCTCCTACCATCCATAATACAATACCATTACCTCCTACCATTTATAATACAAAACCAATACCAATATTTTCACTTTATTACATGTATATCAACACCGTTTATACCATCCAATCAACATATTACATCATAAAGTGACAACTATAATGAACCAATCAACCATTAGATATAACTAACAAAAAAACATATATATGAGCCTACTTCATCATTCAAAATCACAAACTTTTTGTACTAAAACACGGTATATAATTTGTTATACATAATAATGCACATGTGCATTTAATGTAAAATTGAGTGTATTATGAATGGTATTGTAAATTAAAGTGCAATTGTCTACTAGTGATAACGTATTACTGAATTTGTCGAAGTTATGATACATATGCACATGTGCATGGATAACTGTTACTCGGAAAAAAAAGTTTTTTTTTGCTAACGAAATATAACGATTTTTATTAAAAAATATTAAAAAAATTAAATTTTTTTTGAGTGCTTTTTTGATTTTTATAGATTTTATTTTGCAATAAAGGTGGTTCTCGCGGTTCTCACAATAAAGGTGGTTCTCGCATGAACCTTACCCTATATATATATATATATATATATATATAGGGGATGAGTAAATGAGAACCACCCTAAGTTGTGAGAACCATAGGAACCAATATCAGCCGTTGACCAATTATGTTTTAGTGATTGAGTTTAAAAGACCAAAAAACAATGTGATGATTATAGTTTTCTTAATGACTTTTTGTTTTTAGTATGAAAAGGGCTCTTTGGTCATTTACTTTAAGTGAAATTTTGCATCACCCTCTTAATTTTCCTGCATGTTTCAGACGTTAAATCTCACTTCCCTCCCTCACACTCCTTTCCCTTCCCCAATATTCCCACTTAACTACTCCACCAATACACCCTAGCTTAATAACTACAGACCAGATACAAGATATCATCCAAATCAGAGACAAAATCCCTCTTCCTCTCACCCCCCGTCGCATGCGTTTCTTGCCTTAGGATCACTGGTAAAACAAGCTGATATAAACGGAGCACCGTTATCGGATTGACGTTTGCACGGTCGTCGATAAGAAGGCCGAGAGTTAACTACTTAAAACATCTGATAAAAGGTTAGTGTCATCTTGGGGGTCTTGATTCTCTTGTTTCTTTGTATTTCCTTGATACGGATAATGTTGCAAACTGAGGAGGAGGGGTGCATGTGAAAGTCTAGGGTTTCCAGTGATGAGTGAAGAATGGGGTTCCCATTTGATGTTATATGATTTTTGAACCTAGGTTAGAGGTTATTCTATAATGTATGTTTGGTGTTTCTTTTTACAGGAACATGGTTGTCACCACCCGTGGTTCTAGTCGCGGAAAACATAAGAGTTATCAGACGCCAGATGTGATATCTCAGTTCAGGTAAAAAGTTGGGTCACTTAACTTCTGCTTTTTGGTTATTTGGTTGGTCGGGGGTCATAACAGATATCTTGGTTTTATAGAAAATGAAGGGCGACGAACCCGGAAAAGTAGTGATGAAGCTCTTCGTTTGTTCATAAATGTAGACCATAGCATGACTCCAAAACGACTTATTGCGACACGCTCCGCGACGAAGAAACGAAAAAAGATTTTGAACATTTCAGATGCATCTGCAGGGACCGAAAAGCGGCGAAAGGGTATGCAACAAATGGAACCACCCAGGCTAAAGACGCGATCATCGCCGAAGCAGCTATACAACGCAATATCAGTGATGCCACAGAGGCAGGAGGAGGCTATCAAGCAGATGGGTTTGGGAGGTTTGCTGGGATTTGTCGTTGACGGGATCCCAGAAAAACTGGCCTTCCATGTGGTTGATCAGTTCGATGATCGTAATTTGACTTTGAATCTTGGAAGCACCCAACTAGCCGTCACAACAACTGTGATCAGCCAACTGTTGGAAATCCGTGAAGGCGGGAAGACTTTGGCGCCATTGTGCCTTCCAAGCAACTGCACTCATCATTGAAAGGGTGGCGTGCTCGGTATCCACCAAGTTTTTACATATCCCCAACTTTGATATCCATAGAGATACTGCAGGACAATTATGAAGATATGATGTTCTTCTGTGTTGATCTGTGTTGCTTTTCCTAACGACGATGGTGACGTCACAAATGAATGGGTATGTGAGTGACAAAATACTGAAGTGTCTGACTGCTAAAACCCGGTTCGAAGATTACAACTGGTGCGCTTTCATCATAGACTGTTTGCGTAAGTGCAAGAAGAAGAGGAAGCCGAACGATCCAAGCAGCTGGTGGGCCGGTGTCACACCCCAACCGATGGCGGAAACATCGGGATGAGACGAACAAATTGCTCAAAATGTCATAATACTACTTTGCGACAATAATTAATAATTCAAAATTTCATTGCTACTAGATTGTTGTTACAATGGTTCAAAGGGAAAATACGAAAAGTTTCAAAGGACAATACAACATAGAACAAATACATGAAATTAAAACTAGGTGTGTATCTAATCCACCCTAATACGTTTCTTCATCGGCATCAACTTAGTTTCCTGCAACATGTATTAAAGTAATATATATCAAGAAAATGTTGGCAAGCATACAAGTTTGATACATAGCATAATAATGAATAAGTTTGTCTCATATCCAACATGGCAACATTTTATATAATTGTCATAACATACTAAATATGTGCTATTATATGTCAACCCGTAGTCTAACGCAATTGTGATTACCCAAAATTGTCATAAAACGGGTGTTTAATAGTTTACTTAACAATACCACAAGTATACGGGCGGGCGTTACTCCTATAGCGCTATATTTGTTAAGGTTGGCTAGCAAAGTTAATGAGCATATAACACAAGTCTAACATAGCATGCATTATCCAAGTTTATAAACAAGTATCATGTTATACGGATAGAGTAAATTGTAAACAAGTGTTCATTGTGTTTTGTACATGTTGCACCCAAAATATTAAAGATGGAAAATGGGATTGAGTATATTCACAGTTTTGCAAGCTTATCCGACTTAAATTCCGAGAGTGTTGGGTTGATTATGTTGGAGCACCTTGTCCTTCTACAAGAAGTAACAAAGGCGTATGAGTGTTGGGAGTTCGGAGGATTATAGATTCGGAATTAAAATAATGGGAAAATAGTATTATGAAAATAATCATCTTTGTACTCATGACACTTGTTCTTGACACTATAGAAACCTCAAGGGTTTGGTGTGTTTTCATGGATTCGAAGATCCATTAGAATCGTAACAAGTGTATGGCTCTTAGTTGATGTAACTAGTTTTTTTAACAATTAACTATTAAATTATCATCAAGTCTTTGTTACATAGTCCTAGACATACTTAGCTTATAATAATTATATACATATGATCAAGTAGGAGGTAGAAGATCAAAGTCTCCATTTACGTACCTCTTTGTGTCATGGATTTCATGCATGAGGTAGGAAGAACAAACTTCCATTTAGGCACCTCAAATGTTCACCACTACACTTGTGTGATACACACAAGGAGGGTCATGAACTAAATAAGAACAACAACTAAAACTAATGAAATCATCACGTAGTGTGTGGATTCAATGATGGATAGCCCTAGCTAGTCCCTACATCACACTTTCAACAAGATTAACTTGGACACTACTTGTGGGTGTAAACCCTAGTTAAAAACAGAAAGTTTGTGAGGTTTTAACCTCTAGTATGACATGTCTCAACCTTGTTTTTAAGCCTAACCAACCACTAGTAGTGTTGTAAGCATTCGGACATAGGTGTGAGATGAGTTAGACTCAAGTTTGAACAAGTTTAACAAAGTTTAGATGAAAACAGAAACAAACAGTCCACTTTGGAGCCTTTTTCATGACATTCCAGGCCTGATTTTCCATGGAAAACCATTGGAGATGTGCACAAGGATCAATCCAAGAAAGTGGGAAAAAGAATGGAGTGTTTTCGTTGAGAAATGAGTGAGTTACACTCACTTTAGTGAAGGATGAACTTTCTGTCCGAACTTGATAATTTTCAGCTGAATATGGGTGATTTGAGAGTGATTTGGAGGATTGTAAAGTGGATTAAGGTGTGGAAAGGAGTGGGTATTTATAGCGGAGAGTTAGGTTACGTTTGGTGGAGGTTTAATGAAGGTTTAGGGCCATTGGAGGAGGAGTTTGAGTGTGGATTCGTGCAAGGCTGCGACATTTCAAACAATCTGCCCGCCAGTACCCCTTACGTACCGTAAGGGATTTCCCTTGCGGTCCGTAAGGGCCTGGTCAGGGCAACATATTTTTATTTTTTTTGATTTTCTTGTTTTGTAACAAAATAAAAGGTTATAAATTGCTATTTTATGAATAAAAAAGGTTCCTAAGCATATTTAACACATGTCAAAGGTGTCATAGGTATATTTTGAAATAAATTGAGTATAAATATTGTGTATAATTATTGTTTCAACCATGTATGACACATATTGTAAGTATATCAAGCGTTTATTCGTATTGTGTATCAATTAGCATATAAGTGGAATATAATTGAGCTTAACATGAGCAAAATAGAATATGTTTTCATTACGAATCAAGTCTCGAATGATGATTACAATCGAATGATGAATACAAATGTCACACCCTCAATTTCCACTTGCAGAGTTTTACCGCGAGGCGTTGTGAACAAACCAGAATCTGAAACACTAGTTCGTCGAACGACTATACATGATTTGATAATACGTTTTCCAAAATCGTTCATTGTAGATTTTATATCAATTACCAATATTTAGCAGAGCATTATTTTTAAAGTTTGAGCGGAAGCATAAATAAGTAGTGATGCGGGCGCCAACACACACGCCAAAACAAATGAAAAATCCCAAAACAATATTAATAAATAAGACTCGATAAAGATGTCTTGTTCAATGCATGTGCGTGCACCTAGAGCTCCTAGCGTCCTGAGAAACATGTAAAGAAACAAGTGTCAACATTAAAGATGAGTGAGTTCACAGGTTTTCATAAATTCGTTTGTTCTGTTATAGTTCGTTTACTCCGTTATCCCCAACCCGGGATAACGTATCTGTTCCATTATTCCAATCCCGGAATAATAAGTTGTTATTTCCATTATCCCCAACCCGGGATAATAAGTTGATGTTTCCAATATTCCAAACCCGGAATATTAAGTTGATTCGTAATTAAGTTCAATGTTAATATATATAGGTAGCTAGCCTAAAGTCATGTCACGTAAGAGTTCGCGATCGAAGCTGACTGTTGTGCCTCCGTTTTGCCAGGCCTATCACATGACCATGGCGGTGTTAGGCCAATTATTCACCCGTTGACCATACCAGGTCGGCTAGCGCGACTAACTCGGATGGGGCTTGTCGGGCCCAGTAGTACTACTTATAATTCCCCCGCTATTTAACCCAAATACTAACGATCCGAGGAGATTGTCGAGGACTTAAGTGATAAGGCTGCTTAGTGACCATAACATTACATTAACATTAACTTAGTTACCGTATAGTTATGTGACGTTAAATTCGTATAACGTAAAGAGATTGAGTTTGAGAGTGTATACATGTTTCTCCCCCTGTTGTTTAAAAACCGGATAAAGTTAGGGGCCGTGAACTCACCTTTATTTGCTCGGTTAGTGTAGCAAAGATGTTATAAGAGATGGGACCGCTAGTTGCGTCCTAACAAACCAATTAATTACACGTCAGTGTGAAATCACACCAATACAAATTCCACACGCAATTTACTCACAAAGTGATACACACAAACAACATATCTAACACTCAAACATGCATGCAAGTATTCTCATGTGATCATAGTAATCAAACAACTTATCATGAACATATTCCAAATCCATGCAACACTTTAATGCATAAAATCACAAGTTATCAACTTTCTGCTTAACACTCAATTATTCAGCTGTTTTCTAGGATTTTTATAAAATAGTTCTAACATTCCAAAATTCCAATATTTTTACAGTAGGTGAAATTTATACCATAGAAATTTATATAATTTTCCCAAGTCCTAAATCTTTACCAATTAACCATAAATATTAATTCACTAAGCTGCAGTCAGATTTACCGCTTTCTGACTGCAGTCCACGGAAGAATTTATTTAAAAATCACTGATCGTCCGATTAACAAAATTCCAGTTGGAGTTGCCCGGAAATTTCTATACCTAGTTGCTGTACAAAAATCATGACTCAACTCCCTAGTTTCTATAACTAGCAAAATTTCAGGATTTTCACAGTTTTAGTTACTGAACTTATTTAGCCCTTTAAAAATATCAAACGACTTCAGAAAATTATGAATCCAGCGCCATTAGATTCCTTATTCAAATCTATACGTTCTAGACATCAGAAAATCCGTTTTTCGACAACTATCGACCGAGTTACAGCCAGATGAAGTCGGCTGTAACTATTACTCAGCAACCGATTCAGCATATCTTTATCATAAACTCGTGTAATCCCGTTCATGCGATTAATCTAGGCGATCTAAGACCGATTTCTAATCCTAGATTAATACCAATATCTCATCCATGCAAACCCTAGTTCTTACTTCTAGTTATTACAAACAAAACACAGCCTATATGTATTCAGCTTTCAAACAACATTCAATCTAGTATAAATAATCCGAAACAATACAATCATCTAGTGTAAACATCATTAACAAACCGGCTAGCCTAACTTCTCGTTCAATCATGCTTGGCAAGCTTATATGTTCCGAAAACTATTATACATATAAACAAAAATTAACTCAGCCGATTTCATTCAGCAAATAACATCCGAAACAACTAACCATTCAAGCATATATATATCCGAAACAACTAATCATTCAAGCATATATATATCCGAACATGATCTTGTAATCAGAGATAACTTCTAATCTTTTAATAACAAGGTAAACGAACCGTGAATACGATGAGGGAAGATGGCGAGGGCTGCTGCTTGCTGCGACCGAGAGAAAGAAAAGCTGATCTCGCGGCCGAGACTGAAAGGGACTGAAGGTGACCGGCTGTTAGCGACCGAGAGAGTGAACCAGCTGATTAGATCGAGATGATGAAGGAATGGAAGCTGTTTTGCGATCAATGGAGCATGAGGAGGCAGCCGACGGCTGTTTTGCTTTAGGGTTTTGTGTTTTTGTAATATGAGTGCATGTGAGTTGTATATATAGGCGCAATAAGATGAGGATCACGGTTTTGGTTTGAGTCGTGGCCGAGGAACTAGGGTGAGTTAGTTTGGTTTGGATTTGATCTCGCGGCCAAGTACTAGGGTGGGTTCGGTTTGGGTTTGAACTCGCGGTTTTGAACTTGATCTCGGCCGAGAGTGTTTTGGTTTAGGGTTTAGGTTTGCTCTCGGTTTGGATTTGATCTTGGCCGAGGACTTGACTTGAGTTAAAGTTTAAAACTTGTTGCTCCTAGAGTCACAATCAATCGAAGTTGGTTCGCGTCGCAGTTCGGTTCAGTTCGTGTACATATCTACTGTAATTATTCTATAACTAAAACAATCACACAACACACAACACGTATTCATTTAACTCGTGCATGTTTAATACTTAGCATATACATTATTCGGCATGTGTCACGTGTAAGTTATCCGAAAAACCCGGGATATCACATTATCCCCATGTTGAAAGAATTTTCGTCCCGAAAATTGAGTAAACGCGGTTTAGCATGTAACGTACATGTTTAGAGTGCCACGCACAAAGAGTTAGTTCGTTTATAATGGTACGCAACGTTACAAGAAGTTCCCAAGTGTCATACACAAAGATTTCCAAGTGCCATGCACAAGAATTTAGTCAACAATAGTACACGAAAGTATGAGAAATTTCCAGGTTGTCACAACAAACGCTTACAAGGATTTCCAAAAATAGAATAGACAAAAGCTTTCTAAATATAGAAAGTGTGAAAACGTTGGGCGTTACAGTCTCCCCTCCTTTAGGAAATTTCATCCCGAAATTTAGGAAGATGCAACGAATAGACGCGGATACTTGGTCTTCATATCACTCTCGAGTTCCCAAGTAAATTCAGCGCCACGTTTACCTTCCCATCGAACCTTGACGATAGGAATTCGACTGCGCCTCAATTGCTTGACTCCTCGGTCCATGATTTCGACCGGTTTCTCCACGAAGTGCAAAGTCTCGTTGATTTGAAGATCCTCCAGTGGAACTTAAAGTCCTTCTACAGCTATACACTTTTTGAGGTTCGAAACATGAAAGACAGGGTGAACGTTGTTGAGTCCGTCAAGTAGGTCCAGTCGATACGCAACTTTGCTAATCCTCTCGAGAATTTTGAAAGGACCTACGTTGCGAGGTGCGAGTTTACCTTTCTTTCCAAAACGAACCACACCCTTCCAAGGGGATACCTTGAGGAGTACTTGATCACCAACGTTGAATTCCAAAGGTTTGCGTCTTTTGTCGGTGTAACTCTTTTGACGACTTTGAGCTTTGAGCAGATTATCACGTATTTATAGGACCTTGTCCGTTGTTTCTTGTATAAGTTCGGGACCAATGATTTGAGCTTCACCAATCTCGTGCCAACAGATAGGTGATCGGCATTTTCGACCGTACAATGCTTCAAATGGAGCCATTTGGGTACTGGCTTGATAAATGTTATTGTATGAGAATTCTACCAATGGTAAATGTGAATCCCAATTGCCACAAAAATCAATTACGCAAGAACGAAGCATATCCTCTAGAGTTTGAATGGTACGCTCGGTTTGACTGTCGGTTTGAGGATGAAAGGCGGGTACTAAGATTAAGGCGAGTACCAAGGGCGGTTTGAAACGTTTGCCAATGGCGGGAGGTAAAACGAGCGTTACGATCGGAAATGATGTCAATGGGGATACCATGACGGCAAATAATCTCCTTCGTGTAGACACGAACCAATTTCTCGACTTTGTAATCTTCACGAATGGGGAGGAAGTGAGCGGACTTGGTCAAACGGTCGATAATGACCCAGATACTGTCGTGACTGGAAGATGTACAGGGAAGTTTGGTTATGAAGTCCATAGCGATACTCTCCCATTTCTAAACAGGAATTTCTGGTTGTTCGAGTAGGCCAGAGGGATGTTGATGCTCGGCTTTTACTTTGGAACACATGAGGCATTTCGAGACATAGAGGGTGATATCCTTCTTCATGCCAGGCCACCAATAAGACGTACGTAAGTCTTGATACATCTTGTCGGCACCGGGATGAATGGAATATCGGGATTTGTGAGCTTCCTTCATCAAGAAGTCATGAAGATTGTCACGATTCGGGATCCAGACTCGATTGAGATTGTATAACATACCATCAGCTTTGGACGTGACTTATTCTTCAGTACCACATCTCATCTCATTATATAAGTTGTCCTCGTTGATGGATGAGTGTTGTGCCTTACGAATTCGATCCTGAAGATTGCTTAGGATTTGGAAACAGTGGATACTCTTCGCATGAGGTTGACATCTTAGAGCATCGGCTACAACATTCGTTTTACCAGGGTGATAGCGAATCTCGCAGTCGTAGTCGTTTAAATTCCACCCAACGACGTTGACGCATGTTGAGTTCCTTTTGATTGAAGATGTGCTGAAGGCTCTTATGGTCGGTGAAGACCACACACCTTGAAGTTGATCAAAGAGGTCATCGATGCAAGGAAGAGGATAACGGTTCTTGATGGTGAGTTTGTTGAGTTCGCGACAATCGATCACATCCGAAACGAACCATCCTTCTTCTTGACAAATAAAACGGGAGCGCCCCAAGGAGAAGTACTAGGGCGTATAAAGCCTTTATCAAGAAGTTCTTGAAGTTGGCTAGATAGATCTTGCATTTCCGAGGGTGCTAGGCGATAAGGAGATTTTGTGACAGGAATGAGATCGACACGGAAGTCAACTGAAAGAGGAGGACCAGGAAGGTCTTCGGGGAAAACGTCGGGAAAATCACACACCACTGGAACATTACTTACGTCTTTTCCCATGCCCTTTTCTTCCATAATGTGGGATAAAAAGGCAAAGTACTCCTTAAGTAAGTACTTGTCGCTTGGGTGCATGACATGAGTTTGAGACCTTTTGAGGGTCTTTCTCCATAGACGTGCAAAGTGTCACCGGACGAAAGAGGCAGTCGAACAAACTCTTCGTGACAAGCGATATCAGCATGGTTCTTACGAAGCCAATCCATACCTACTATGATATCGAAACTACCCAACTGCATAGGTATGGGGTCGATAGAGAACACATGATTATTGAGAGTGAGGAAACAATCACGAAGAACAAAGTTGATGGTGATGGACTTGTCATTGGCAACTTCGACGATGAAAGATTTTGGAAGCTTAGAACGTGCACAATTTAACATTGGTTCAAATTCTACGGATACAAAACTTTTATCCACACCAGTATCAAATAGTAAAGAAACACATAAGCCATTGATAAGGAACGTACTGTTCACGACTTCATTGTCGTGTTGTGCTTGGTTTGCGTGATGTTGAAAGCGCGACCACAAGGAGCTTGTTGTTGTTGCTCTTGGTTAATCTGAGGACATTGAGGGCGAAGGTGATTTGGATCCCCCGCACTTGAAGCAAGCTCGGAAGTTGTTGGCAGGAGCATGACGGTTTTGGTTTTGGGGAGGTTGCTGGTTTTGGTTGCCTTGTGGTGCAAGACCACTTCGGCAAGCGACAGTTACATGCCCAAACCAATTGCAATTTGTGCAATGACGGCACGCGATGTTGGCTGGGTGATGGTGATGGCATATGGTACACTTAGGATGATTCCCAACATACGGTTTTCTAGCGGGTTCTTGTGGGGGATTTGGGTTTGCGGCTGGTGTAATTGCATTGCAACTCTTGTTTTGAAACTTTCGTTTCTTGCCATTGTTGTTTCACGGATGAGACTTGGGTTCATTCGGTTCGGTGGTGGCTTGGTTGGTAGACTTGGTGGAGCTAGACGGTTTGGTTTTATCACGCACGCGGTTATCATTGATCTCTGTGGATAGGCGATAACATAACTCGATGTTGTCAGGTCTCAAGGCTTGAATGGCATCACGTATGGCTGGGGGAAGGCCGTTAAGGTATTTCCTAATGGCACGTGCAGGCGTGTTCACGAGGTGGGGAACTATGATGCTCAATTGTTTGAAACGAATGGTGTAACCAAGGTTATCGTCACCCGCTTGCTTGAGGTGCCAAAATTCATCCTCAAGCTTTTCTTGTTCATGGGGAGGACAAAACTCCAACATCATCATCTCCCTAACCTCGATCCAAGGGAGGGCATAGGCTTCTTCATTGGAGCGGATGTTACGCTCGTTCGTCCACCACTCGAGAGCTTGAGCCTGGAAGACGCCCGTTGCGCTTCGGGTTTTAAGGTGCTCGGGACAATCACTGTTGATGAATGTCACCTCGATGCTCTCAAACCATTCGAGCATGGCGCTGACACCCTCGTTTCCAGTGAATGGCTTAGGGTTGCAAGCAATAAAGTGCTTGTAGTTGAAAGAGGTAGGCTTAGGCTGGTCAGCTTTGGAGTTGACGGACGAGTTGGCGGCGGTAGCGGTAACCTTGCTCACAATGTTGGGAATGACTTGAGACATTTGCTTAGCCATGAACACAAGCAATTTCTTCTTGCTAGAGCTTGACTTTGAGTTCTTCTTGGAGTTGGAAAAACGGTTGGAAGACATCTACAATGGTGATGGTAAAAGACCAGACTTGATCATAATGTTTTGAGAGAAGTCATTTGCATAATTTAGCATGTAACATGTAGCACATAGTTTCAAATAGTTCATATTGGCAAAATAAGAATTCACATGGTATAATCACAAATATTGACATGAAAGAGTGTAAATTTAGTTTGTTCATGAAGGATTATTATTGTTTGAGATTGCGAGATAAGTGCAACTTGTGTAAATGAATCAACGTTACAAACGTTCAAGTATAAAACACATTAAAATTGATTAGTCATAATAGATAGGCTCAATGAAACATGGGTATGTTTCGGGTAGAGAAACGTCGACTATTCCAAAGTGGATCGAAAATCCTTTCGAGTTAGGGAAACATGCTTTGGCCTAATAGGTAGAATACTCTCATCGAGAAGCGACTAACGGTATTCACCCTTCCAGTTACTACATGTCCCTAGTCGATCAAAAATTCGAGACTTTGGCGAGATTGAAAATCGAGGAATGGGACTAGTTAACAAGGTGCGGGTTTCATCCCTAACTTGATAACATCATACTCTAAATGTGGTTGGTACTTACCAAACGAGGAGCAAATTCCGACTCGTTGGTAAGGATCCACTAGAGTTTGAAATGGAAGTCTTTCATCAAGGTGTGGATGTCACTCCTAACTTGATGGCATAACTTCGTGTAAAATTGCAAACGTGAAACGAGGGATTTCATAAAAAAATGTGGGCCATTGGGCCTATCTTGGTGCATATCGTCTCGTTGATGTAATAAGAGTGTCTTCAAGTGTGTAATTTGTGTAAGCGTCTTAGGAAGGACACATTGTATGTTTAAGACAAAAAGAGGAGATAGAAGCAAAGTAAGGAAGAATTAACGTTTTAAGCATGAATAAAGAATTGTCAAAAATTTGGACACTTAAACTATAGACTAGGTCAAGAGCATGGCAATTTTACCTAATTCCATATAGTTATGGCTCTGATACCAATCTGTCACACTCCAACCGATTGGCGGAAACATCGGGATGAGACGGACAAATTGCTCAAAACGTCATAATACTACTTTGCGACAATAATTAATAATTCAAAATTTCATTGCTACTAGATTGTTGTTACAATGGTTCAAAGGGAAATATGATAAGTTTCAAAGGACATTACAACATAGAACAAATACATGAAATTAAAACTAGGTGTGTATCTAATCCACCCTAATACGTTTCTTCATCGACATCAACTTAGTTTCCTGCAACATGTATTAAAGTAATATATATCAACAAAAAGTTGGCGAGCATAAAAGTTTGATACATAGCATAATAATGAATAAGTTTGTCTCATATCCAACATGGCAACATTTTATATAATTGTCATAACATACTAAAGATGTGCTCTTATATGTCAATCCATAGTCTAACGCAACTGTGATTACCCAATATTGTCATAAAACGGGTGTTTAATAGTTTACTTAACAAGACCACAAGTATACGGGCGGGCGTTACTCCTATAGCGCTATATTTGTTAAGGTTGGCCAACAAAGTTAATGAGCATATAACACAAGTCTAACATAGCATGCATTATCCAAGTATATAAACAAGTATCATGTTATACGGATAGAGTAAATTGTAAACAAGTGTTCATTTTGTTTTGTACATGTTGCACCAAAAATATTAAAGATGGAAAATGGGATCGAGTATACTCACGGTTTTGCAAGCTTATCCGACTTGAGTTCCGAGAGTGTTGGGTTGATTATCTTGGAGCACCTTATCCTTCTACAAGAAGTAACAAAGGCGTATGAGTGTTGGGAGTTCGGAGGATTATAGATTCGGAATTAAAATAATGAGAAAATAGTATTATGAAAATAATCATCTTTGTACTCATGACTTGTTCTTGACACTATAGAAACCTCAAGGGTTTGGTGTGTTTTCATGGATTCGAAGATCCATGAGAATCGTAACAAGTGTATGGCTCTTAGATGATGTAACTAGTTCCTTATCAATTAACTATTAAGTTATCATCAAGTCTTTGTTACATAGTCCTATACATACTTAGCTTATAATAATTATATACATATGATTCAAGTAGGAGGTAGAAGATCAAAGTCTCCATTTAGGTACCTCTTTGTGTCATGGATTTCATGCATGAGGTAGGAAGAACAAGCTTCCATTTAGGCACCTCAAATGTTCACCACTACACTTGGGTGATACACACAAGGAGGGTCATGAACTAAATAAGAACAACAACTAAAACTAACAAAGTCATCAAGTAGTGTGTAGATTCAATGATGGATAGCACAAGCTAGTCCCTACATCACACATTCAACAAGATTAACTTGGACACTACTTGAGGGTGTAAACCCTAGTTAAAAACAGAAAGTTTGTGAGGTTTTAATCTCTAGTTTGACATGTCTCAATCTTGTTTTTAAGCCTAACCAACCACTAGTAGTGTTGTAAGCATTCAGACATAGGTTTGAGATGAGTTAGACTCAAGTTTGAACAAGTTTAACAAAGTTTAGATGAAAACAGAAACAAACAGTCCACTTTGGAGCCTTTTTCGTGGCATTCCAAGGCCTGATTTTCCATGGAAAACCATTGGAGATATGCACAAGATCAATCCAAGCAAGTGGGAAAAAGAATGGAGTGTTTTCGTTGAGAAATGAGTGAGTTACACTCACTTTAGTGAAGGATGAACTTTCTGTCCGAACTTGATAATTTTCAGCTGAATATGGGTGATTTGAGAGTGATTTGGAGGATTCTAAAGTGGATTAAGGTGTGGAAATGAGTTGGTATTTATAGGGGAGAGTTAGGTTATGTTTGGTGGAGGTTTAATGAAGGTTTATGGCCATTGGAGGAGGAGTTTGAGTGTGGATTCGTGCAAGGCCGCGACATTTCAAACAATATGCCCGCCAGTACCCCTTACGGACCGTAAGGGATTTCCCTTGCGGTCCGCAAGGGCCTGGTAGGGTAACATATTTTTATTTTTTTTGATTTTCTTGTTTTGTAACAAAATCCAAGGTTATAAATTGCTATTTTATGAATAAATAAGGTTCCTAAGCATATTAACACATGTCAAAGGTGTCATAGGTATATTTTGAAATAAATCGAGTATAAATATCGTGTAGAATTATCGTTTCAACCATGTATGACAGATATTGCAAGTATATCAAGCGTTTACTCGTATTGTGTTTCAATTAGCATATAAGTGGAATATAATTGAGCTTAACATGAACAAAATAGAATATGTTTTCATTACGAATCAAGTCTTGAATGATGATTATAATAGAATGGTGAATACAAACGCTTAAAAGGATTTCCAAAAATAGAATACGATAAAAGCTTTCTAAATATAGAAAGTGTGAAAATGCTGGGCGTTATAGCCGGGCCCGTGACTCTCCTGACGGTATACATTTTGAAATTTGGCGTAGAAAAAAGGTTTTGTGAACAGTTAATTTTAACACCTAGTTTTTTTTGTAGTTGTTGTATGTTGATTGCACACAGTTGCCTGCGCTGAGCACTGGGGTTGGCGTTCGGGCAATTCAATTTTGGACAAAGGACCTTTTGGAACGTCGTCAGGAATATGAGATGAAGAATGAGGGGCTCGGTCAGGGCAAGTTGAAAAAAAATAAGTGTTGGTGCAGTTAATGCAAGCGTCAACGTCGATGATGAGACATTTGCGAACACGAATGTATGATCATCCTGCCCCTTTTTTGATTAACCGTATTTAAAAAAAAGGCAAATATGTGACCTTTTTGGCATAGTTTATATTAAGCGTTTGTGTTTGCTTTGTTCTTGTAACAAGAATGTGTTGTCTGCGTAGAGAGGTGGGTTGAACAGTTGGCTGCCCTTCGGATGAAGATCGAAAAGCATCTAGGTACCCATTTAAGCGATGACCCAAGCAACGAGGGCCTGCAAGGGGTAAAGCGACAGTACATGGAAGTGTTAGATGAGTTGCCGAACTGGCCCGCTGAAGCGCCCAACAACACCGGGACGCAAGAGCAGGTATAGCAACCCCCTCACCCCCACACACACTATTATATACGGTGTGCGTATAATTGATTTCAGAAGAAGGCGCTACGGAGAGCATAGCACAGGTACTTATTGAGTTAAATGCATCTTCGGTTGATAAGTCATACACCTGTCGAAAAAGGTGGACTAGACGATGAAACAGACGCCTAAGGGGTGGACTGTTTTTTTTAAAATTTACTTGTTTCTCTCGGCCACCTAAAATCCATATCCTAATGTTTTATTGTAAACCATACATTGGGACCAGGCATCAGTTGATTTGAGGGTACGAAAGGTTTGGAAGGAGATACGGTGTCTAGCGACAATGAAGTGGTGGTTGATTTAGGTGCCTGCACATCTAATGTTCCACCTGTGGAACCCTGTTATGAGGTACCCGTGTGCCATGTGACGGATATCGTGTGTACTCCGACCGTGGAGCTGAGTATGGGCGATTTAAATAAAGTGGCGTTAGATGAGACGCAAGACGATGGACGCCAAGAGAGTGTGGTAGAAATGGATGATTCGGTGTTCATAGGCGCTTCAGATGCGTCGTCCACTTGTGGCGAAGGTACGCTTACGAAGAAAAAAATGACGGAAAGGTATTATTTAAATGTGCATATTTTTGTTAACATTTTCCATGCGGAGGAGGGGGGGGGGGGGTAAAAAACAGGGCATGTTGATTTGCCGCAAGGGAGATTGAGTGGTAAAAAAGACACGACAACCCTTATGGGTGTTTTGACTGAGGTGGAAGGACTTGTAAACAGAGGTATGGAAAAAATGGATTATTACTCTGTTGCGTTATCAGGCCCTTGTTTGAGTTCATGTTGGTTCGGTGCAGATGGCCGTGTTGAAATGTCAAGCGGCATAGAGGTTCAGGCTGGCGTGGTATGCGAGCTGTACGCACCAAGTCGGGGGCCTCCCACGGCCTTCCTGTCGTTGACCACAAGGGTAGCAGGTATGCTGTTGCGCAGTATTTCCAGTATATACCCCACCTTATACGATAGAAAAAAGTTATGAATGGTTCGTGATACTTTTGTAGACGTAGAAGGGACGCGGCGCGCAGCGGGGGACGTAATTCCCGTAAGTGGGCGTGTAGGTCTGTGAATTATTGTTGTTAATTTTCTTTTTAATTTTTTTCTTGGGGTGAACACAAAATCAGCATCTAATTTTAGTATGTCACTGAATTAAAAATAAAAAAATATTCACCTTCTGACCCGAAGCTTCGTGTGCTGACATGTGGACGTAGAGAAAGCTGTTGAGGAGCGTGCGTTGATAGTGCTTGTTCATTGGCGCGTGTGTTAAGTGAATCCATAATTGGTTTAGAGCCCGGTGGGTAAAAGAATTAAAAACAATAACTCGTTTAATGTCATTGAGTCTTTTTACGATGAATGTTTAAAAAATCATTTCCTGCATTTTTTTAAAGAAAAAACAGGACCCTTGGCACCTACCGCTATTTCCCCGGGGGGGGGGGGGTGGACAAAAAGTATGATTACGGCAAGGGTGGTAGGTAAGGTGGTATGCAAGTATATGTATTAAAAATCCCACGTGATAAGATAGTAAACTTATGAAAGCTTTGTGATACTTTTGCTGAACCAGGACTGGTGTGGCACATAGCGGCGGGCGAAGGGCAATCGGTTGAGGAGCAGGCAGTCGAAAGTGCTTCTATGTTGGGGCGCACGTCTATTGGATCAAAAATTGGTTTAGAACCGGGTGGGTAAAAGAGAAAAGAAAACCTCATTAAATATCATTGTCTTTTAGGGGTGAATGTTTAAAAATTCTATTCCTACTTTTGTAAAAGAAAAAACAAGACCCCTGGTTGACGTGCCGAGCCAACCAAGCTTCAGTTTAGGGATATCTCAGGTCCTTATGGTTGTCGATGAACTGGAAGGGAGAAAATATGGTATCTATATCTCTGAGTATAAATATTTATTTTTTGCTTAGTTGATTTACATTTTTTTGGTGTAGGTGACACGCTAGTTGGTAAGAACGAAGGGCTAGGTGGTGCTGAAGGTCGTTCAAGGCCAAGTACCGCCGATGGGCCCTCGTCCAGTCACCCAAGCTTCAGTGAGTGGATGGACAATGTAACCGGGGATGAAAAAGAGAGCGTGCACGAGAGTTCTGCGATAGGAGGTGAATTTTCTTCGGGTTCAAAAACAGCTTGTGTTGACCCCCAGCCGGTTATGCCTATTCTGGCGAAACCGGTTCGCAGTTTTCGCGAGAAGACGCATACAGAGGCTGCCCCAGGGGACATCGGCATAGAATCTAAAGAGTTAACCAGAGATGAGTAGAAGGTCTGGGGCTTTTTGTTCCGCAACAGGACTACGGAGGGATGGATGAAACAAAAGATGATGGAACTACGACTCAGTGATTCGACCGGAAACCATTACATGAATGCACGTGATGCATGAAATTTTTTAGAGTGTACGTATATAATGAGGTTTATGAGTGCCGTTGCGCAGGGACCCACTAGCAAATGTGACAGTAGGTGATGCAACAGAAGAGTTCCTATGAGTTAAAAAAACACAAACTTTTTTACATAAGGTGTAAAAAAACAAACCTTTTTACGTGTGTGATTTTTGCAAGGTACGCTATGTTTGAAGACCAGTTTGGGACCCGGGCGGAGGCAGGCGAACTTCAGACGCTGGCTGTTGGTTGCAACGTATCGGGGGCAATGGTGGATGCGTGGGTTGACGTCTTGAACAACGATCCCACCTATCGCGATCCTAGCCTACCTAGACGTCTGTTTTGTTTGCACTCAATAGTGGTAATCGGTCTTCGCTTTACCTTAGGCTTCCTAACTGATTTAGAAGTAGAGTGTAGGAACGATCCTTATAGCATAGGAACCTAGATTTGATATCTAATGTCCATAATAGCGGAAATATTATGACATGATTACCAAATAACAAGAATTAATCAGTTAAACGTCAATTTTATTGATAAATTCAAATCTCCAGTTTGACAGAGCTTCGCTACTCAGAGCACAAAAGTTACAAATGACAAGATCAAGCTAGCTATATATAGGACTGCAAGTTCGCTAGAGGAGACATGAGTTCGGGCGAACTTGACATCAAATAACCATCTCAAGTGAACTTGACAACAAATTTCTTAAATACTTGATTTTGCTAGCCTATTCACATCTAATCTATACAGACTCGATATAAGACTAAGACATAGACATTCTGCACCAACAGACTCCCCCTTGGATATCGTCTTCGTCTTATCAGTCTCCAAAACTCTGTCTTCAATAAATCTTTAACTTTAACGCCCATAGAAGTGTTTATACGGCTCGTTCGTTTTTCAAGCTTTGGATCTGGCGTCTGATCAGTAGGTGGCACTTTAGTCATAAATTGATACCTTCTGAGCCTTGCCGCCCTACCTCTTTCATGAATCTCTTCGAGACGCTTTTCTTCCTTTAAAAAATCTACCCTTTCAAGATCCCTCCAGCTCGATTCCCACATCCTACCAGAGTTAACTTCTCGTGCATAACATATGTTCACGATCCTCTGATATTGCATTGCTTAATCTTTTTCACGATCTTCAAACACAATCTTGCTGTAGAACAAACACTTTATGTCTTCTCTCCAGCAATTTAGTAGCCACATCGGGTCTAGTATCCTTATCGTTTGCCAAAGCCCTCTCATACTGTGAACTCCAAACATTTCAACTCTCTCCTTAGTAATATCCAGATGATCTTCAAATCGTAACACGATCACAACTTCACAAGTATTAGGATCAATCTGCCACCACTTAAACAAAGGATAAAAAATTCTTGTTCGATCAGCATCAAAGGCATGTTTCTCATTGCTCTCGGGCATTTCATGATCAGCGTAATATCTTTTCCCCAGTCTTTTTGTTTGTTTTGATACGACGCTTCGGTATAAAAGGCTTCCAGTATTTGAAACCTTGCGATGCTTCAAACTTGATCATTTTCCAAAGTAACTGATCAATGAACTTCATATGATATGTAACATTCCTTGTTTGAACGATTTCCTCAACATCCCAGTAAGGAGGTGTCTTGAAATCTGCCAGATATTTGAAGTATTGAACTCTAAATTCTCTTTTGATGGCGTAAACATTCAACTCTTTGAACCACCCCCAACTCAGATATCACCTAATGACACATCTTTGTCTCTGGTAAAGAATACTAGAAGACGTCGAAACTTTCTTTCACGAGGCATCTCTTTAAACCAAGACTTCTTTGCTTGTGCGATCTCCTCTTTTGTCATTGGTTTGGGAACTTTTCCTTCACGCATCGACTCCTCAATCTTTTCTTTTAGCATGTCTTTGTTAAGCTGCTTGTACATCTCTTCGAAAGTTGGAAAACTATCTGTATTTGACCAACGTACTTCACAACTTCGTCTTTCTCGTCATCAAAAGACCAATCTTCCATTATAACCCTGTTATATTCATCTGTCTCATATCTTCGCTGATAATGATAGTCATTAAATCAAGTGATTCTGCATCAACATCAATCAACTTTGCTAAATCCTCTTTGGAATAGTTGTGCACGAACTCACCTTATTCAACATTATGTTCAATCATCAGTATCAAAGGCTTTATTGGAACTGCAGTAACAGGCTGTGCAGTAGTAATAGCGTTAGACATATCGACTTCATCTGACGGCCCTGCTTGCCCTGACTCCCCCTGATTCTGATCATCCATAACATTCGCTCATCGTTTAGAAGATTAGAGAAGTCAAAACTTTCATTAACTGTTGCATCAATCACTTTTATCCCTGTACTACTCGGATCATCATCATTTCCTCCATCATGGTCAGAATCATCTTTAGGATCATCAGTTGGTGGTTCATCATCTTTTTCTTCATTTTCAGCTTCTTCATCATCCTTTTCTTCAGTAACAGTTACAGTATCAGAAAGCTTGACAAATTCGTCAACCTTAGAAATCTCGGACTAAGAAGCTTTCTCACTATTTTCATCAACAGGCTTTTCAGCAACTTCAGAAGATTTTGGTGCATCACCTTCAACACGTTTACCTTTGCCACTTTCTGCAAGTTCTTTCTCAGCTCTTTCTCTCGCTTCTTGCCTATCCAACCGATCGTATTCAACAATAAAGTCAATTCCAAGACTGGTAGATAACACTTTTTGCATTCTTGTAAATCTTCTATCATTTAGAGCTTGTATCGTTTTCAGTTCAGTAATCTCTGTCTGCATCTTTTCATTTACATCTTGTAAGCTTTCAATCAATGCCTTGAAGAATTCACGATCGCTTTTCAACACTTTGATCTTATCTTCCATCATTTCTTTCTCAACAGAACTTTGAGTCACTTTCTTGATTAGCTCGGCCTTTTCAGCTTCATTCTTTTGAACTTTATCTTCCAAGATCTTCACACGCTTCTCAAGAACATCAACATTTGTTTCAGGAAAGAAATCATCAAAATCTTGAATGTCTGTTGGCTCATTCGGAATATCACCAAATAGATTTGACTTTGGAGTTTTTGGTGTTGATTTAGGAGTAGCAGCCTTTGGACTAGATTTATTTGGAGTTGAGCTTTCAAGATGAACAACTTTAGGATTTGGAGACTGAATCACCGGAACTTCAAGTAAACCAGACTCAGGAGGTTCTTGTGTAACTCCTGGCCGTTCTGCTTCAGATGAAATAACAACAGGAGGTTCTTGTGTAGGAGGTTCTCGTGTAACTCCTTTCTCCTGTGCACCAGAAGGTTTTTGTGTGACTTCTGTACCTTTTGGCTTTCTGACGTACCTACGACTTGCTGGTTTCGGATCTTTCTTTGTCTTTTTGCCTTTTGCCGTTGGAGACCCTGTGGTCTTTGTCGTTGAAGTTACTGCAGACTTCACAGGTTTTGCTCTTTTCTTTGGTCTCTCTTCGTCAGACTCTTTTTCTAATTCTGGATCGAAATCAACATCGGTTTCTTTGACTTTTTCTGCTATTGACTTCTTAGTTTCTTTCTCGAGTGTATCATCACTATCATCGTCATTCTCAGACGTTGTAGAAATCACATCGTCTTCTTGAGTAGTATTTTCAACTTCCTGACTCTCTGTTACTATTGCTGCACTAGATCCAGCCTCTGTTTGCACATTTTCAGGCTCGTCTTCATCTATAAGCATGGTATCAACTTTCTTAGACACACGCTTCTTTTTCTTCTCGACCTCAGCTTTTAAGAAGCATTCGCTGCGAGCTTTTGGCTTGAATGTCGCAAACCATTCTTTTTCAGCATTTAATTCCTTCTCGTCACCACTACCGTCATTCCTCCACTTGTTTCCAGCTGGCGCAACATATTTTTCATTCTTCAACGCTCCAAACAGTGGTTTTGCAATAGGTGCTGAATCCTACTTCTGGAACTTTATCAACTTCTTTACAGTGGTTTCATCGAGATGACTGAAGTATAGAATATCATTTGGATCACGTGCAATATCTGTAAACTTCTCGTCGATGAGCATTTGCACAAACCTCGGATACAAACACAATCTAGTATCTTCCATATTCTTTGACATGTGAGAAAAAACAAGCTTTGAATAGTTGAACGACTTTTTCAGAAACAACGCCGTAGCCATGCAAGCCATATAATCTTGTACATCATCGAGACCTGCTTTACGATGGCTGAATGTGTGTATGATTGCATGCATGAGAAGCTTGTAGGGGTTTGGAACTTCCCCTTTTTTCAACGTAGGCTTGTTTACGCTCCCTTTGTAGCCCATTCAATAAAAACAACCACGAACCATCTTCTCGTCTAGAAAAATAGGATCATCTTTGTCGTCGTTAAACTGTAAGATCCTGCGAATATCCTCCTCAGTGACTGTGATCTCTTTGTTGTCGTTTCCAACTTGAACTGACGAAGTAATAGTCTTCTTATCATCACTAAGACTTGCGTTCATCCAGAAATGATAAATATACGATCGATATGACACCGTTCTTTCTGTGATAGCGCGATGAATCGGACAATCCTTCAAAAAGTTCAAAATACTTTCATATTCCTTTAGCGATGGACACAACGCCTTGTCACGAGTAATACAAGTGTTGTGGAACTTGGAATAATCCATCGTGAGTACCCGCGCTGGAACTTGAACTTGAAAATCGACACAAAACATTTAGCACGCATTTCGAGAAAATTACAATTTTTTTTCAACATGTTACATCAAGTTCGAGCGAACTTGATGTTGAAATTACACACACATTATTGCAAGTTCGCCCGAACATGCGACAATAACATGTTCACTCTATTTAACACAAGTTCGGGCGAACTTGTAGTTATACATTTCAGTTTTTCCTATCCAAGTTTGAGCGAAATTCTCAGATAATTTTCAAACTCAGGTTTTAACTGAAGTTCGGTCGAACTTAACGTTTGACAATGAGTTTATTGTTTAAAGATGCAAGTTCGGCCGGACTTGATGAACAAGTTCGGGCGAACTTGTCATCTTCTCCACCAAACATGCAACATCTTGTTATGCTCAAACTGATCAAATTCATTTCAAATCCATGGTCGATTTTTGATGATTATACCAATTATAAGTTCAATTTGTCCAAGAGATCCCTAGTTCTATCAGGTTTAACATTTTTTAGATCTTGGTTACACGTTTAAGCTTAACAGTTCAACACACGATTTCTCACCTCAGCCATTGAGAATGGTGTGCAATTCACCACAATCAATTAAAATTCTGGCAGGACAACAACAATTTCTTTGCAATTTTATCAAATCTCTCAAATTGCTTTATGTTCGCTCAAGGTTTTCACACATAGATACTGAAGTTCGGCCGAATTTGCTTGCAATATATACATTGCAAATTCGGGCGAACTTATAAGCCCAGTCTCTTGAAAGCCCATGGTAAGTTCGGGCGAACTTACCTATTCTCAACATTTCACCAAACAAGTTTGGTCGAACTTGTTTTAATCACAGAACTTTGAACCTTATGCAAGTTCGGCCGAACTTGCCTAAATTAAATTTCAAACTTTCAAGATTTTGCAATTTTAGACTCTGAACTTTACACATTTTACTAGTTCTGAAAATCCACTCAGCTGACCAAGTCCAAGCTAATGACCTTGGTTATCCGATTCGTCTGCCGAGTCCAAGTTAATGACCCCGTTTGACCCGATATGAACAAACTGTTGAGTTTTTCAAAAAATCAAAGTTTCAAATTAATGAACTTTTTATCAATTTGGCTTATCAGTTTTTATAGATTAGCTCCCAGTCTGTTGTCAATAAGATTTCCACCAGTTTAGCACCTTACCAGACTTCGAAGATCCGTTCTCCAACATTGGTTTGCTGAAAACAATGTAGAAATAAAATCTTTTTGAATTTTTGTAAGTTTATGCTAAAACACACTGAAAATCTTTTTGGCTTTAATCTGAAAAGCAGATAAACTATATATAGGAAAAAAGTAAACTATGTACAAAAATATTTACAGACATATTTTTGTGAATTCGTGTCTAAGGACCATATCAATTGTATGAGACATATCACCAGTACCGTTGACCTTTAGATGACTTTAAGTTTTAAACTCGTTTACCTAGATTATCGATATGTTTGTCCACTTACACTTCTTCACGTTTCTCAATTGTTCCAAGATATGTTAGGTATGAATTATGAAACTTGAGTTAACCGTGTTTCCCACTTCTTGAATATACTCCCGAATCCAGATTCCATAGATTTCATCTTACATGTGAATATAGCGTAATTAATATCTGTCTTTGGGTTAATGCAAGGCCTTGAGAGCTCAGGTTAGTACTACCATACAGACAAAGAGATGAAGGCTCGTCTTTAGGTGTGTTCCACTTAAGGAATCTTTTCAGCACTGCAAATGATTAGATCTTTCGATTCTTTTCAAGTTTGCATGCAGTTTTTTAGGGGTTTATTGCAAAAGCATTATAGAAGTTCTAGGCTATTGCTTCCGCAAAATCAGAAGAACTTATATAATACCCCAGATATCAACTATCTATAAAGACCTCGTATCTCAGAATTAGACAACCCTTCAATCAAAATTTCGGAGTACTAAGTCCATATATCCAAGATGTGTTAATCCATAAGTTTAAGCAGTTGCTAAATTTAGTTTATATCTCAGAAACAATTTATTGAATGTGTAAAGTCTATCGACACATCCACTGTAAGACTTGTTTATCACTTTTAAACTTTACATTTCTTTAGTATACTGTGATAGTCCACTGATGTACTATCATTTCTTTTTGTGACACCGAATTCTTTTTGTCTTTTTCAATGTTTTTCTACTTTTTGATTTTTCATATGTTTTTGTATTTTCTCAAAATTTTCTCCCTCTAAAATAAAAAACATATTTTTGTATTTTAGTTTTTTTTAAGAAATACTAAGCTAAAAGATAGACAAACCAATGTGGATCACGTGAACTCGTCATCCAATCCGTATTCAACCCCAGCTTCCGAACCTGTCAGCAAATTTTTAATACTGTTAAGCCTCATGAGATATTTAAATCTTGTCAAAGGAAATGCTTTGGTATAAAAATAAGCCTTTTGTTCATCGGTGTGGATTTTTTCTATTCGCACCAACTTCTTTTCGTAGCAGTCACGAATGAAGTGATAACGAATTTCAATGTGTTTAGTGCGTGAGTGATGAACAAGATTTTTCATGATATTGATCGCTGCCTTATTATCTACAAATAAAGGCGTATCAAGAAACTGCAGACCATAATCCCTCATCTGTTGTTGAATCCAGAGGATTTGAGAACAACAGCTGGAAGCAGAAATGTATTCTACCTCGTAGGTAGAGAGAGAGACCGTGGTCTGTTTCTTGCATTGCCATGTTACCAAACGAGTTCCGAAGAACTGGCAACCCGCTGTCGTAGATTTAGAGTTCAATTTGTTCACCCCGAAGTCTGAGTCAGCATATCCCGTAAGATCAAAGTTCTTTGGATACCACAAGCCGGTTCTTGGACATCCCTTTAAGTATCGGAAAATTCGCTTGACTATCTGCATGTGTGAAACTCGAGGACTGGACTGGTATCTCGTGCATAGGCAGGTAGGATACATGATATGTGGGCGTGATGCCATCAGATACATGAAAGATCCTATCATTGATCGATAGAGTGTGTCATCAACTTTGGTTTCAGTCTCATCAATGCAAATCCCATGGTTCAGTGCTAGTGGAGTCAAAAGCGGCTTCGAGCTATCTATTTCAAACTTCTTGAGAATGTATTGAACATACTTTGTCTGATGAATGAATATGCCGTCTGGTAACTGATCGACCTGTAATCCGAGGAAGAATTTCATTTCACCCATGGAGGACATCTCGAATTTCTTCTTCATGATCTTTTCAAACTCTTTGCAAAGACTATCTTCCGTTGAACCAAAGATGATATCATCCACATAAATTTGTACAATGATTAGATGAGATCCGACTTCTTTGGTAAACAATGTACTATCCATTGTGCCTATTGTAAAGCCGTTTCCAACGAGATGTTGTGATAACGTCTCATACCAAGCTCTCGGGGCTTGGTGTAATCCGTATAAGGCTTTGTCTAGGAGATAAGCTTTGTTCTTGTTCAGCGGATCGACGAACCCCGGTGGTTGGCCGACGTACACTTGTTCACGAAGTTTACCGTAGAGAAATGCAGATTTTACATCCAACTAGTACACCTTAAAACCTTTCCAAGCTGCGAACGTGAGGAAAATGCGGATTGACTCTAATCGTGCAACCGGTGCATACAATTCTGTGTAGTCAATATCCTCTTGCTGGTGGAAACCTTTGACAACCAACCGAGCTTTGTTTCTGACAATCACTCCCCGATCATCCCTTTTACACTTGAAGACCCACTTCGTATCAATAGCTTTCTGCTTCGGTGGTAAGTTTACAAGCCTCCAAACACCCAATTTCTCGAACTGTAACAGTTCCTCTTGCATTGCTATCACCCAGTTCTCGTCACCCAGAGCTTTATTTACAGTTTTTGGCTCTATTTGAGAGATGAAACATGAATAGTAGCTGTAGTCTTGAGTAGGAGCAACTCGGGTGTAGAAACAACTAAGTGCTTTGTTGATTTGGCTTCGTGTACGCTCACCAGTTTGTAATTCACCAATGATATTCGTTGAAGGATGGTAAGAATATGATCATGGCATTTCTTCGCTAGGAACATCAACTGAGCTTTGTTGATTTGAGATGTTTAGATCAACAGTCAATTCAACGTTAGGAGTGCTAGATGAAGCTTCGTTCCGATTGCTCGGGCTTGCAGATTGATTCAACATATCAGATATCTGCTCAACTTCTTCATCCGATGAGGATTCTCCATCTGCATCAAATGTTGGCGCTTCATCAGAGTCAGAATTCTGATTCTGAGGCATACTCGGCATAGTTGTTGCATTTTCTGGTTCAGAAGAATCATTCGATGGAGTTATGGACGGTGTTGCTTCTGCTTCAGAAATATTTTCAACTTGAACACCGCTATTACTAGGACCTGCTCCGGAAGATGAAGAATCCAACGTGGGTTGATTAACCACAATTGGTCTAATGATTTGTTCTTGATTCGCCGACTGTTGAAGATATATAACGCTGCAAGTTCTTCTTCAGACGGTTCTTCCAGCAAGTCGAATGACTTCCAAAGATCTTGATAGTTGAACAGCCATGCGTCACCTCTTCTTTGAATAGGATCCGTATAGTTGAAGCAATCAATAAGCTGTGCTTCAATTACCTTTCTCAACGAGGGACCATACACTCTTCGTAGCGGACTCGCATACCCGACAAAGAAACCTTCAAGCGATTTGGCCCCGAATTTACCATCTTGATCTATTACAGTACAAGGCGCACCAAATGGCTCTAGAAACTTCAAATTTGGTTTCCTTCGGTTGATCATTTCAAAACATGTCTTTTTTGATGGTTTGATAGTTAAAACTCTGTTTAGTGTGTAGCAAGCCGCTGCAACTGCCTCACTCCAAAAGCTTACTGGAAGTTTCGAATCTGCAAGCATGGTTCTTGCTGTTTCGATTAAGGTTCTGTTCTTCCTTTCAGCTACACCATTTTGCTGCAGAGTATAGGGTGCACTGAATTCGTGCAGAATTCCCTTGGTGTTGCAAAATTCTTTCGTTTTATTATTCTTGAATTTCGTGTCGTTGTCACTGCAGATTCGTCTTACAGGGAGATGATATAAATTCTCGAGTTTCTTGAAAAGAATCACCAAATTATCAAATGTTTCATCTTTTGATTCTTGGAAGAAAACCCACGAATATCTAGAATAGTCATCTTGACGACCAAGCAGTATAAGTCTCCTGAAATACTTCGAACATTTACAGGACCAAATAAATCCATGTGAAGACGTTCAAGCGGCAGCTTAATTGAATTCAGAATCTTCTTCGGATGTGACTTTTTGATCTGCTTCCCCTTTTTACATTCTAAGCAGTGATCAGACATATGGAAGCTTTGAAGATTCACACCCTCAACCAGATCGTTATGTACCAGAAAATTCATTTTTCGTAAATGAATGTGCCTCATTTTTCGATGCCAAAGAATAGAATCTTTCTCCGTAGCTTTCGTCACAAAACATTGTGCTGATCTTGATGATGTGGTAGCGACGCCCATATCTAAGACATATAACTCATTCTCGCACGGAGCTCGCATCAGAATCCATTCATCAGGTATTTTGAAACCCGACTTCCGAATAATACACTCTTTGTCATTGAAATGCACCGAGAACTGTTTGTCACAAATCTGCGAAATGCTCAGAAGATTGTTCTCAAGCTCAGCAATGTAGTTCACACGATCAAACGATACTACGCCATTGGAGAGTTTTCCTTCGGCGACTATCCTTCCACCTTGATTATCGGAAAATCCAACATATCCGCCGTTAATAGCTTTAATGTCGAACAAGAGAGCTTGCATCCCAGTCATATGTCTGGATGCTCCACTATCCAAAATCCACTTTGAAAGAACAGATCTTTAAAGCCCCTGCCCATATTAAAATCTAGTTAAACAGCGCGACCCAAGCCTTCTTGGTCTTGGGTTTGGGATAAAAAGCTTGGTAAAGATCCTCATAATCTCCATCTGAGCCTCCACTGTCAATTACATTTTCAAAGTTCACTTTTCCTTTACCTTTTGTTGATTTGACAGTTTCGGTTTTGATTTCAGATTTTGATTCTTTCTTATTATCAGTCTTAACAAGCTTAGACTTGATAACCTCAGATTTTGTTGACTTTTTCTTAGCAATCCAGGCTTGTGATTTTATGTTTGCCTTTTTGATGTAAAACTTTGTTTCGTTTGCCCTGGAAGTTTCACCTTTTTCGAAAGTTGAGTTTTCAAATTTCTTTTCAGTTTTAGGCTTAACTTCAGGTTTTGATTCATTTCTTTTCAAAATCGTTACAGGTTTTACGAACTCTGGTTGCTTTGGTTTTTCAACATCTGAACTTTCTTTCCTTCGAAGATAGGCCGACTTAGATTTCGGACACTTGCGTGCAATATGACCAACGTCATTGCACTTGAAGCAAGTCCGATTATCATGTGGGTGTCTACTAGTGGATTTTACACCACTTGTGGCTTTGGCCTTATCTCGAAGTTCTTTTTGTTTCTTAAACTCATCATTTGATTACCTCTCAATCAAACTTTCCTCCTGGACCGTGCTTGTCCCATAAACGAATTTCATGTTTTTATCTTTGTACTCGTGAAATGGTGACATTTTCTTAACCGGTTCTTCTTCCAGATCTAATCCCAACCCAGCTCTCCGGTTTTCCGGATGATCACCACCATTTCTTCGGTAGTTATTGTAATTTCTTTTGGGTTTAGAATAGAATTTCTTTTCATTCTTCTCCAGGTCTTCTGATGTAACTTCAACCAGTTTGAACAGTTTATCCAATTGATATTCTTTGACATTCCGAATCGGAAAACTGTCATCAAAGTATAATCTATCAGATTCCTTAACCTTGTACATGACAACGTTAGGATGATCTCATCGATCATCTTCCGATGATGTATCGTCATCTTTAGATTTTGTGTCAGAACTGTTCAAACTCGAGGTGGCGCTCTCAAAGCTGCCATCATCAGAATCATTCAAAATGTTTTCAACAACATTTTTAACCACAGCATTATTTTCATCTTCTGATTTAGTATAGATTACATCAATGTTCTCCGGCAACTCATTTTTCTTTTCAGTTAACAACTCAATATTGAGTGCCTTTTCCATCCCATCAACAGTTTTGCGACATATTTCTCGCATAGGGGTGGTGGAACATTACTGTATTCTTTACCCTTTTTCTTTTTAGATCTTTTATCATTTTCTTCCGACAAAATCGTAGGAAGGATATGATCAATGACATAAGCGTTAGTTGTGTAACTTCTTAAAAGTTGTTGAACACGTTCTGTTTCAATTTTCATGTCCTGGAGTTGTTGTTTGGTTTCGGCAATGGTGTTAATGTAAGCATTTATTGCTTTTTGTTTATCCATTACCGTCCCTTTTAACATCCTCATAGTATCGTGTTGTTCAATATTATTTCTGTCGAGCCTGCCATAATCATCTGTCATTTTGTCATACGCTTCCTTCATTGTACGATAATCATATTTGAAATGTTCATTATGTACATTGAGTTCAACGATGATTTGGGATTTTTCGGCACATTTAGCACATGGCTCGATACATTTTGTGCAAGGTTTCTCAACCTCCACAATTTGCACTTTGACAACTTCCTTTTTGACTATCTTTACCTTTGGACCTACCTTGGTTAGATTCGCCATCATTGCTTTATTGGCAATGTCCATGAGGTTTTCAGCATTCATTTCTTGATAGCATTAATGACTTCTTCATCAAACGATTTCTCCTCGACCACTTGCTCTGAGAACTTCCGTCAAAGTTACCTGCAAAACTAGAAGTTGAATTAGGAGTTAAAATGCCTTGTGTCTTCATGTGAAGATAAGTCTCCACTTCTTCTTGTTGTTGCAGATATTGTTCAAGTAAAACATTCTCCAGAGCTGCTTCCTCAGCAGATGTATCTTCGACAATTTCAGCCATCAAAGCCACTTCTGTCTTCTTTCCAATATAAGAATTCCAATCAAAACCATCATCTTTGTTGGTAGCAACCATTGCCTTCTTGGTATTGTTGGATGTTTTTTCTTGAATATCAATTTGAGTCTTCTTTGGAAATGGTTTATACTAAAGAGACTTTTTGTAGTAATCACTTCCACTTCCGAACGGACTTTGATTGCCGCTAGCCTCAGAATTCTTACACTCTCTCTTGAAATGCCCCTTCTGTCGGCATCTGAAACAAGTGATTTGATTTATCAAACCCTAGCTTGTTGCTTGAATTTCCGATATCCCGGCCTGTGAGCGCAACAAACTTTGTCACCCTTCGAATGATAGAAGCTAAAGACCATTTTATATCCATCTGTTCAAGTTCTTCTTCGTCCACCTGATCGTAATCTTCTGCGGTCATTTCTGGATTGCCAATTTTCCCGGCCACCAGACTTTCATACGATTCTAGAACTGTAGGGAGAAGAGTCATGCGTTGTCTAGCAACTTGCTCAGAAACAACATTGTTTAAGTTGACAGCAATGTTACACTTGTACACATTTGGATCAGAATCGTTTGTTGATTATGATTTGTTTGACTTTGATATGCTGAATTTGAACCAGCGCTCGAAAACGAAGAACTCTGTGGACTTTGGTCATATTGTGGATATGATTGATTTTGATTCTATGGCGAAGAATTCATATTTGCATTGAATGCTGTTTGAATCTTTGGGCTTGAAATGTTGTCTTGAACTCCATTCTTGTCATATAGACCAACATCTTGAACAGTGTTAGCATTCTTCGATTTTGCGATCTTTAGAAGTTCCATTTCATGACCTTCAAGTTTGTCGATGAATGTAGCCAGCTTGAGGAATTCCTAATTTTGACTTTCTTTCAATACCATGAGATATGTAGTCCATTCTCCGTCAGGTAACGCATCAGCAAGATTGTCGATGTACTCTGGCTCTGTCTTCTCAAGACCGTGTCTCATCATTTGGACCTTCAGATGACAAAACCGTTCAATCATCTGTTTCATTGTCTCGCCCTTCAACATGGTAAAAATATCGAATTCCTTCAAGATAAGCGCTTTTTTACTATTGATCATCTCTGCGCTTCCTTGATATTTCTTTTGTAGTGATAACCATAGTTCTCTCGCAGTTGTGTATTCGGGCAACAAGATCAAAATATCCTCTTTAACGGATTGTATAATGAGGCTAATCATCTTTTTCTCAGCAATGTACTCATCTTTTTGTATTGTGGAGTACTTGTACTTCTCCAGAACTTGCTGATTTTCATCTAACAGAACAACATAACCTCTCTCAATGGCCACCCAGCTTTGAAAATGCATGGCTTGAACCCAATAACTGAACTTCTCCTTCCATCCTTCGTACTCGTCCATACTCATTAACTTCGGAGGTTTGACGGACGTGCCCATTTCGTTGTCAAGGTTGACTTGTTGTACCACATTAGCATTGGACGTACCTACTCCTGACATAAACGCTCTCTGAAGATCATCCATCACGAATATCAACACACGTACATGAAAATACGTTCAAACTTTGAAAAATATTAGTATTACTACAAGTTCGGTCGAACTTGTAGTGGAGAAATGAAAATTTCAGTTTTTATTACACAAGTTCGGTCGAACTTGTTTGTTTGATTTGAAAATTTCCCTAATGCAACTTTGAGCGAACTTATACTTGGTTTTATAAGAAAAAACATGCAAGTTCGGTCGAACTTGATATAGAAATCAATGAAATTGTTCAAGTTCGAGCGAACTTGAAGAAAATCAAAGAAAAATACCACAAGTTCGGCCGGACTTCACAAAATCTTTTTCAAAATCCCTCAAGTTCGAGCGAACTTGATAGAAAAACACTCAAAAAGTGTGTTTCTATGTCAAGTTCGAGCGAACTTGGCTTACAAGTTCGATCAAAGTGAGTTTTGAAAACATGATTTTTTCAACAACTATCCATCATCAATTTGTTTAATTTTAATCTCTAAACTTTCAGGGGTTTATCTATGATGTATTTAACATGACATATCCAAATTTGGACAGAATTTGCCCGTAAATTCTTCATTTTTAGTGTAAAAGTTAAGAAAAATAGAAGAATGGAGTAGAATTAGAGATGTTCTTGTCTTGATATCAATCAAATCAGGCTATCTAGCTCTGATACCACTTGTAGGAACGATCCTTATAGCATAGGAACCTAAATTTGATATCTAATGTCCATAATAGCGGAAATATTATGACATGATTACCAAATAACAAGAATTAATCAGTTAAACGTCAATTTTATTGATAAACTTCAAATCTCCAGTTTGACAGAGCTTCACTACTTAGAGCATAAAAGTTACAAATGACAAGATCAAGCTAGCTATATATAGGACTGCAAGTTCGCTAGAGGAGACATGAGTTCGAGCGAACTTGACTTAGTCAAGTTTGGCCGAACTTGACATCAAATAACCATCTCAAGCGAACTTGACTACAAATTTCTTAAATACTTGATTTTGCTAGCCTATTCACATCTAATCTATACAGACTCGATATAAGACTAAGACATAGACATTCTGCACCAACATAGAGTAGCTCACGTCTTATGTTGTTGACATGAATATCTTCTTTGCAGGTTGACTGGATGTTGAGTCTAACTGCCGACCCTTCAGGTAATCGACTTTCTGCTTTTGAGTCTAGTTTGAGAAGCAACCTTTGCGGCCAGGAACATCTACTTGATCTGAAGGAGATTGATATGCTATTTGTGCCCTTAGTAGAGAGGGAACGCTTCTATTTGCTTGTGTTTGACTTGGAGAGAGACGACATAAACCTGATAGACCACATGACTTATGGGGAGTCTGATGTGTCGCTCAGAGACCATGAGGAATATGTTTTTAAAACAACACCCTTTAAAGTGGTTTGTATCTGAACTTAGCATATTATTTTCCATGGATGTACATTAACAAAAACTGTTTTCATTGATGCTGTTTCTTTGTTTAACTTATGTGCCATGCAAAAACATATATTTAATGAATATCTAGAGCTGGTGAATCACCCAAAAGCTGCCGTTATGCGTTCAGCTATCATCGAGCGAGAGTCGTTGGACTGGTAAACAACCCGTAAGGGTGCACCGCCGAATGTGGATTCTGGCATTTTTGTTATGAGGCATATGGAACGATAACTGGGGACTCGGCGTGATTTTTCTTCTACGGTTTTAGCACGCACGGTTCGCGTAAGAAGGCGCAGTGCAATTACTTGCGTAAGAAGTATGCGAGCCAGATACTCCTCTCTGTAGTGAACAAATACACATGGGGACGTGTGGTATCACATTGAGAGAAAGTAGCTGGATGTGGGTGTATAATGTCGTTTGGGTGCTGTTTTTGTTTTAAATACGCTATAACTCTGTAATTGGTAGGTGGTTGGTGTACTAGATTGCTAGTTGACAAGTATCGTAGGTGTCTTTTGGACAGTCGGGATGTTGGAATGCGGTTCCTTTTTTGGCGCGTAAACCGTCCGTTTAAACCTAGTTGCATGTGTAAATGATGACCCTTTTGGAACAATGAAAATTACCCCCAATATGTTATGTTTGGAAAATATAATGTTTTGCATCACAAAAAGAAACCCCGTGTTGTATTTGTTTAAGTTTTTGTACAAAATCTAATATGTATATTCACTAGAAACAGGAAGTTTATGTGGGCCACAACAAAGTACATTGCATACACCACAAAAAAGGATAGAGAATCCCACCAAAATGACTGATGTGAAAGAAGGTCCTGTATGTGTGGGTTCACTATCAAAGTACACTGAGTATAGGTTAGGAATCTACTTAATTGAAAATTGGAAAACATGAGGGTTTTTTTTGTTTTGAATGTACATGGGGTCTAGGGTCTGTATTATATATATCACAAGGGATTTGGAGAGTTTGCATGAATTTGTATCCCCTCTCTCTGTCTGTTGTGGAAAGAAGGCTCCTTGGACAAGAGTATTTTTCCATTAAATCTTTTTTAACACCTTCTGTTTATCCCCCCCTTCCAAAATAAAAAAAAGAATTTTGTTTTTTTATTTCCAAACTTGGCAGGGAACTAACAGCTTAGGAAATGGTGGATGGTCACAAAGTGTGGCGTCCACGTAACACTGCCTCCTTATCAGGTTAAGATACGCAAAGGATTTCTTTGGCATGGATTTTGATTTATCTTTTTACGTGTATAGCACGTTTTTGTGACCTCGCTCATTTGTTTTGTGGAACTTTCGTGTTGCATTTATTAGGTGGATCAGGTGACAAGTCTGTTGGGAAACAAGTGGTGGACACGACTAACCCTAGTCCCCCCACCCCAGCAAAATAAGGAAAGGAAAGCCACTCAAGCATGAGATAGTAGACAACTAGGACTGCAATCGATCCCAGACACGGTTTGGTTTCCCCTTCAATAGGATGGGGGGGGATGGGGGTGCAAGTGAGGGACCGTCGACAGCTTGGGTTGCAATCGAACCCACCCTCAGTTTGGTGCCCCACTCAGCCAATGGGTTCCCCTGCTAGACAACACAGTTGTAACAACTCAAAATTTTTGTTGTTATTTATTTTATTTTCCTTTCTGTGTATTTCGTTTGTACTCCGAGATTGGGATTATGAGAAAGTTGTGTTAATGGAATTATATTTTGTCACATCTATATCACATTTAATCGCTTATTAATCGCTAATTCAACACAATCACAAGTAGTTATACTACTTTACGAGCCGAGTGTGTTATTGTTTAATAAACACTTGTGCCATCGCATTGCTGAAGAAAATCTTGTACTCAAGAAGTGCCTAGCTGAAGAAAATCTCCATGTCCCCCTCGAGGACTTACAAATAAACGAGACTACATTTCGTGGAAAAGCCATTCGAAATCATGAACCGAGAAACCAAGAAACTACATCGCTCTCGCATCCCTCTCGTGAAAGTCGAATGGGAAGCCAAACATGGTGCCGAGTTAACTTGGGAATTGGAAAGTGACATGAAGGCTAAGTATCCGCATCTCTTTGTTACGACCACTACTTAAATTTCGGGTCGAAATTTCCTTAAGTAAGGGAGATTGTAAAAACTCCAAATTTTCGTTGTTATTTATTTTATTCCTTTCCGTGTATTTCGTTTGTACTCTGAGATTTGGATTATGAGAAAGTTGTGTTAATGGAATTATATTTTGTCACATCTATATTGCATTTAATCGCTAATTCAACACAATCACAAGTAGTTATACTACTTTACGAGCCGAGTGTGTTATTGTTTAATAAACACTTGTGCCATCACATCACTTATCTCATCGCATCGCAAAACGAAGTTAATTATATGGAATTATGTTTTATATGTGTTATGTTTAATTATGATATGGTTTAATATCGCTAAAACGCTCGCACGCTCTCGTAACTCGCTCTATCTCAATTCAATGGTAATATAACGCTTAACGCTCCGGTAAAACGCTTAATATAACTATCTAATATGAACCGAATCGCCAAACGAACTCTTAACACGAGATAATCGAACAAAACTTGGCCCATAGGTCAAGTTCGGCCGAACTTGTGCCTCACAAGTTCGCCCGAACTTGTCTAAGTCATCAAGATCCTTCAACACCCAACAAGTCCGCCCGGACTTGCTATAAAACTCATGAAAACAAGCAAGTTCGCTCGAACTTGTAGCAAGTTCGCCCAAACTTGATACAAGTTCGCCCGAACTTGATGTTTTCAGCCTACTTTCCCACTCCACCTATAAATACGCAGCTCCTCTCCTCATTTGAACTTGTTGCAAGTTCGCCCGGAGCTCCCCAAAATCGAAATCCTTTGTTTTCTAAGTAACATTCCACTCGTTTTCAAGCTACATCAACGTTTTACAACAATTTTGCACAAGGTTTTACCTTCGATTTCATCAAAACTTCTCTGTTTACAAAAGTCTTCATCTTTTTATGCAAAACTTCTGTTTTTCACTTAGATCTATGCATAGATCTAAGTAAAACCTTTGAATCATCGATTTTACACAATATTCAGACTAAACGACGTATGTTTCGTTCACTTTGAAGTGGAACGAGGCGTTGTCAAGCTAGATCTCAGATCCGGAGCACAAGGATGAAGTCGTCACTTTGTACAATCTGGACTAAACTGTTCGAACCTTCAAGTTCGCCCGGATTCTGTAAAATGGCTAAAACTCAATCCAAAAGACCTCTTCAGCTTTGGTTTTGCTCAGTAGCCTAAGGTTGGAGGGATGGACACTCGATTTTCTCAGCAAACGATGCAAAAATGCACAATTTGGATGCCAAAACAGTCAAGTTCGCTCGAAAGGTAGCAAGTTCGCCCGAACTTGTCACCAGAGTGGTGACCAAGTTCGACCGAACTTGATCAAAGTCTTCACCAAATTCACACAAGTTTGCCCGAACTTGTATCGCCCTTCATCAACAGGACAAGTTCGCCCGAACTTGTCTAGTTTCTCAGGAAACAAGAAAAGTTCGCCCGAACTTGTACCTCCAGTAAGTTAGTTAGTCAAGTTCACCCGAACTTGTAACCCAAGGTACAAGTTCGCCCGAACTTGTCTACTGTTCTCTCAACGGTTAACCGTTTTAGCAATTCGGAAGACTGATGCCCTTCTGTTCTCTTAAAGGCTGATCCGGTGCTCTCCGCAACATATCTCAGATCCCATCTCATCTCCCAATTCGCACCGATAGTGAGTATACTTGAACCCTTTTACGCTTAAACACACTTTTGGGTGTCACATATGTTCGTATATCAAAACACATCACCCAACTCAAAAGCTTATTCGACATCCCGCTTATACATGACTTTACGTGAAATCTGCTGAACTTTATGTGTTACTTGATTTCTAGTACGGCACCCTTAACATGATAGCATACTAGAGGTTGACCCGCCACCCGGAGGCCCGGGTTTGTTAAGGCTGTCACTTTTATTTCGCATTTATTTTTCTCTTTTAGGATGTGAACGCTTGTTCGTATGCCTCGATCAATCGCGGTTTCTTGGTTTGCTTGAATCTAAGTAGATACATAGTTCACAACTATTACGTATGTCATGCGGTGTATGCTAAACGTTTTTATATCCATATTGTACGCAAAACTCGTATGCTCACCTTTACTTAATTGTATTAATGTTTATTTTAACATATGTGGCAGGTTGAGGATATTGCTTTGGATGCTTAGATTTAGGTTTTGCTTAGAAAATCATGTAATAAAATCTAAGGAAGATCGAATTGGATGTTATGTTTAAGAGATTTGCTTAATATTGTAATGATTACTTTGGATTATATTGTTTAATAGTATGGGATGTTAAACGTTTACATATTGTCACTTAATAGTCGTTATGATGTCTCTTGAGCAATCTGATTTCCCTAGTGCCACGCCCCGATGTTTCCGCCATCGGTTGGGGTGTGATAGATTGGTATTAGAGCCATAACTATAGGAAAAATTAGGTAGAATTGCCATGTTTGCCTTAGACTATAGTTAGGATACCAAATCAGACCGTTACGCATCGATTAAACGCCGAAAACTAATACGAACAGACAAGTTTGCCCGAACTTGAGGGCAAGATCGCCCGAATTGATCAAGTTCGCCCGGACTTGACCAAGTTCGCCCGGACTTGACCAAGTTCGCCCGGACTTGACCAAGTTCGCCCGGACTTGACCAAGTTCGCCCGGACTTGACCAAGTTCGCCCGGACTTGACCAAGTTCGCCCGGACTTGACCAAGTTCGCCCGGACTTGACCAAGTTCGCCCGGACTTGACCAAGTTCGCCCGGACTTGACCAAGTTCGCCCGAACTTGTCAGTTCCCCCTCAACATCAAACAAGTTCGCTGGGATTGAGCAAGTTCGCTCGAAATTGACATCAGCTAATGCCAAGTTCGCCCGAACTTGAACAGAACCCTTCGACACGAACTTTTAAGCATTGCTTTTCCTAAAGCAACCACAACACACGTAAAGAACGCTCGTATCACACAAAACGAGTGATCAAGTCGAGAATAGGTGTGAAAACCAAGAACTCTCAATAAGATCATTCACTCCGCGCATTCTCTCGCACGGGATACCTCCGTTGAGTTAGGAGTGATATCCAAACCTCGATGGGAATCTCCATTTCTATCTAGTGGAACTCCCAACTTGATCGGTGAGCATAACCACAACTAGGAATGATGTTGTTAAGTTAGGGGTGAAACCCGCATCTTAATAACTAGTTCCGTTCCTCGATTTTCAATCTCACCAAAGTCTCGATTATTTCGATGACTGGGAACACGACGTAACTGGAAGGATAAATGCCGTTAACCGTTGTACGGCGAGAGCATTTGTCTATTAGGCCAAATCGTGTGTCCGAACTCAGAGAATCTTCGAACCACTTTGGGTAGTCACTGTCTCAGAACCCAAGACCCTCCCAATTGATTTAAGCCTATAATCGTCGATTTTACGAATCATCGAGTTTATTTATTATTTATGTGTTTGAATTTATGGATTTTCGCTTATTCGATTTCTCTCTTTATCGATTTTTTGATTTATCGCTTTTATGCTCCCTCGATATATGCACTATTCGCACAGCTCTCACAATCTAAAACGCTAATTAATTCACCAACCAAACTAATCGCTCAACCAGCTTACGCTCATGACGCCATTCGCGGCTCATACGCAACTTTACTCGCTACTTACGCTATTATATCGCATCTCGTACGCGCTACGCATGGTTTAGTTGAAGATGAATACGTGCAAAATATATGCTTATGTGATTATGTACCTATGTGATTACGTGCTTATGTGCTTACGTGCTTACGTGCTTATGTGGATACGTGTCTATGTGTTTGTGCCTTAATTGTATAATAATAATAATAATAATAATAAACTTTTGAACATAAGCCTATCATAATCAAATCTCACCCAATCAAATCCTTCAATGTAGATGTCTTCTATGGGATCGCACACCAGAAGGAACCATTAGCGCAGCCAAGCTGACAAGCGCATTGCGTCACTAGTGCCCAAGGAAATGGCTAAAGTGATCCCTCAAATCGTCAGCGAGATCCAAGCTGCCAGCAGCAACTCCTCTATGGATTCAAAATCCGACGCGCCTAAGCCCTCCTTAAGCTTTAAGCAGTTCAAAGCTTGTGGACCCCTTACTTTTACCGGCACTAAAGGACCAAGTGCCATGTTCCACTAGTTTGATGCTATCGAGGTCACATTTCGCCAGAGTGCGTGTCCTGGACCCCTTCGCACTATTAACGCTACCGGCGTTTTCCAGTCCAGGGCTCTCGATTGGTGGACCGTGGAGCGTAACAATAGGGGAAACGATGAAGCCTACGGACTCACCTGGGAGGAACTTAAAGCAATAATGATCAGGAATTCTGTCCCCCCATGAAATCCAGAAGTTGGAGAACGAGTTTTGGGAAATTAAGCAAGACGGATCTGACAATGCTGGTCTAACAACTCGTTTCAAGCAGTTGAGCATTATCTGTCCTGGTCAAGTGGACATGACCGAGAAAACAATCAAGAAATAACTCAACGATCTGACTGACTACGTCGCTGACTTTGTTCAAGTAGCACGCCCTGCTACTATTGAGGAGACTTACCAGCTAGCCGTAGAGATCAACGACAAAAGGGTTCAGGCTGGTTACTTTAAGAACAACAAGGTTGCAAATCAGGCCATTACCGAATCAGAAGCTCCTACCGATCAGCCTCGAGAGTCAAAGTATAGCCGCTGAGGTCGCAAAAGTGAAAACCTGAGCAAGAAATTTGCCCTTACCGCTCCGCAAAACCCTCAGCCGCTTCAGTCAGCCGCACCAAACGCACCTTCGGTAAAGCGTGCGTATACTGGTACTCATCCACTGTGCTCGAAGTGCACTTACCATCATGCGGTTGGAGGCAACTGTCGCTTCTGCACCAACTGCAACATTTACGGCCACTTTACTGTCAGTTGTCGTTCAGGCCCTCGTCAACCAGCTCCTCAGGTCCCAGCAGCACCAGCTCTACCAGCTCCCCCTCGCATTCCTCAGGCTAATCAACAGCAATACCAGCAGCAAGCGCCGGCCCTAAAGGCCCGTGCTTGCTACACATGTGGGGACCCAAACCACTTCAGTAACGTCTGCCCAAACTGAGCTGTCAAACAAGAGCCATAGCAACAGCAGCCTCAGCCTCAGCAGCAGCCACCACCACAACCTCAGCAGCAACAACCACAGGCTGCGCGAGGATGAGCCTTCAATCTGAATCATCGCCAGGCTCAGAACGACAACAATGTTGTCAACGGTATGTTCCTTGTCAATGGTATTTATGCTTCATGTTTATTTGATACTGGTGCCGATAATAGTTTTGTATCGTTAGAATTCGAAAAGGTTTTTAAAATGTAAATGCGCTAAACTCCCAAAGACTTTCGATGTGGAAGTCGCCACCGGAAGAACCGTTACCTTTAACTTCGTCCTACATGGTTGTACTCTCGATCTCAACAACCATGTCTTCTCGATCAATCTCATACCTATGCAATTATGTAGCTTCGATATCATAGTAGGCATGGATTTTCTTCGTGAAAATCATGTTGAAGTTGTTTGCTTCGATAAAATGATTCGCTTCCCTTTCTCAAACGGTGATCAACTCCATGTTTACGGTGAAACTCCCTCAAAGAAGTTGATGCTTACTCAAGCGAGCAAGCATTTGTGCAAGCAATGCGTTGCCTTCCTAGCCCATATCGTGAACCCGAAGAAAGAAAAGAAAACCTAGAAAGATGTACCTGTTGTTTTTGAATTTCCTAAAGTTTTTCCCGACGACTTACCCGGTTTACCCCCTACTCGTGATGTTGAATTTCGTATCGATTTAATTTCCGGTGCTACTCCCGTTGCTAAAGCTCCCTATCGTCTCGCACCATTTGATAAAGGTTTTATACGCCCGAGCACTTCGCCATGGGGCGCACCCGTTCTTTTTGTGAAAAAGAAAGATGGGACGTTCCGAATGTGCATCGATTATCGTGAGCTTAATAAGCTTACGATAAAGAACCGTTATCCTCTTCCTCGAATCGACGACTTATTCGATCAACTTCAAGGTGCTACTTGTTTTCCCAAGATCGATTTACGTTCCGGCTATCATCAGTTACGAGTTTTGGAAGAAGACATTCTGAAAACCGCCTTTCGTACTCGCTATGGCCATTTCGAATTCGTGGTCATGCCTTTTGGTCTTACCAATGCACCCGTGGTCTTCATGGATTTGATGATCCGTGTGTGTGAAGCTTTCTTAGATCGTTTCGTCATTGTGTTTATCGATGACATCCCTATCTACTCGAAGTCGAGAGACGAACACGCGCGCGATCTCCGTTTAGTCCTCGAACTTCTCCAAGGTAATCGTCTTTATGCTAAATTCTCTAAATGTGAATTCTAGCTCGAAGAAGTCCAATTTCTCGGCCACATCGTTAATAGTCAAGGAATTCACGTCGACCCTGCAAAGATTGAAGCTGTCAAGAGTTGGATTACGCCGAAGAATGCATCCTAAATCCGTTCTTTTCTTGGATTGGCGGGTTACTACCGTCGATTCATCACCGACTTTTCAAAAATCGCCGTTCCGCTTACCGCTTTAACTCATAAGGATAAACCTTTGGTTTGGGATTCCAAGCGTATGCTATGCAACACTCCCGTACTCGCCCTTCCCGACGGAAACGATGATTTTGTTGTTTATTGCGATGCCTCTAACTTAGGTCTTGGCTGTGTTCTTATGCAACGAGACAAAGTTATCGCGTATGCGTCTCGACAACTCAAGAGCCACGAGAAAAATCACACCACCCACGATCTCGAACTTGGTGCAGTTGTTTTTGCATTAAAGATATGGCGACACTACCTTTACGGTACCAAGTGTACGGTCTTTACCGACCATAAGAGCTTACAACATATCTTTAATCAAAAGGAACTGAATATGCGCCAACGCGGGTGGGTTGAACTTCTCAACGATTACGATTGTGAAATACGCTACCATCCCGACAAAGCAAACGTCGTCGCCGATGCTCTCAGTCGATGAAGCTATGTGTGTAGTATTCGTGACTCTCAAGCTTTGAATGATCTCAAAATCATGATTCGTTCTGCTCAGTTCGCTTGTTTTAACGAGAATACCCTGGAGGAAGAAATGAAATGTGGTGCCGAAACTTAACTCGTTGTGAAACCTGACGGTATTTATTACTATCTCGATCGCATTTGAATTCCCAGCCGTGACAATCTTCGTGAATTGCTAATGACCGAAGCTCATAAATCTCGATACTCCATTCATCCCGGAGCCGACAAAATGTACCAGGACCTTCGTCCTAAGTACTGGTGGCCAGGCATGAAAAAAGGATATCGCCCTGTACGTCTCAAAGTGCTTAACCTGCTCGAAGGTTAAAGCCGAACATCAAAGGCCCTCTGGCTTGCTCGAACAACCCGAAATCCCGATGTGGAAATGGGAGAGTATAACTATGGACTTCATTACGAAACTTCCTCGCACTTCCTCTGGTCATGATAGCATTTGGGTTACCATTGATCTTACCAAATATGCGCACTTTATTGCTATACGAGAAGACTTTAAGGTAGAACGATTAGCACGAATTTATACCGACGAAGTCATATGTCGACACGGGACGCCTCGTGACATCATCTCTGACCGCAGCGGTCGCTTTACCTCACGTCTCTGGGAGACTTTTCAATCCGCTCTCGGTATTACTCTCAATCTCCGTACCGCTTTCCACCCTTAAACCGACAGTGAGACTGAGCGCACGATTCGCACCCTCGAAGACATGCTTCGTGTGTGCATCATAGATTTCGGTGGTAATTGGGATACGCATTTACCTTTAATTGAATTCTCGTACAATAATAGTTATCACACCAGCATTCAAATGGCTCATTTTGAGGTGCTATATGGAAGAAAATGTCGATCGCCTATTGCATGGCACGAGATCGAAGAAGCACAAATCACCAGTCCCGAGCTAATTCAAGAAACGACAGACAAGATCGTCCAGATCAGAGACAATCTTCTGAAAGCTCAAAGTCATCAAAAGAGTTATACCGGTAATTGCCGCAAGCCCCTACAGTTCAAAGTGGGAGATCACGTTCTCTTAAAGGTTGCACCTTGGAAAGGAGTGATCCGCTTCGGAAAGAAAGGAAAGCTAGCGCCATGATACGTAGGTCCCTTTAAGATTACAGAAAGAATCGGCAAGGTAGCCTATCGACTCGAACTACCGGCGGAACTTAATAACGTACATCCGACTTTCCACGTGTCGAACCTCAAGAAATGCCTAGCTGAAGAAAATCTCCACGTCCCCCTCGAGGACTTACAAATAAACGAGACTCTGCATTTTGTGGAAAAGCTAGTTGAAATCATGGACCGAGAAACCAAGAAACTACGGCGCTCTCGCATCCCTATCGTGAAAGTCCGATGGGAAGCCAAACGCGGTGCCGAGTTCACTTGGGAATTGGAAAGTGACATGAAGGCTAAGTATCTGCATCTCTTTGTTACGACCACTACTTAAATTTCGGGATGAAATTTCCTAAAGTAGGGGAGACTGTAACAACTCCAAATTTTCGTTGTTATTTATTTTTTTTCCTTTCCGTGTATTTCGTTTGTACTCCGAGATTTGGATTATGAGAAAGTTATGTTAATGGAATTATATTTTGTCACATCTATATCGCATTTAATCGCTTATTAATCGCTAATTCAACACAATCACAAGTAGTTATACTACTTCACGAGCCGAGTGTGTTATTGTTTAATAAACACTTGTGCCATCGCATCGCAAAACGCAGTTAATTATGTGGAATTATTTTTTATATGTGTTATGTTTAATTATGATATGGTTTAATATCGCTAAATCGCTCGCACGCTCTCGTAACTCACTCTCTCTCAATTCAATGGTAATATAACGCTTAACGCTCCGCTAAAACGCTTAATATAACTATCTAATACGAACCGAATCGCCAAACGAACTCTAAACGCGAAATAATCAAACAAAACTTGACATAGGTCAAGTTCGGCCGAACTTGTGCCTCACAAGTTCGCCCGAACTTGTCTAAGCCATCAAGATCCTTCAACACCCAACAAGTCCATCCGGACTTGCTTTAAAACTCAGGAAAACAAGCAAGTTCGCCCGAACTTGTAGCAAGTTCGCACGAACTTGATACAAGTTCGCCCGAACTTGATGTTTTCAGCCCACTTTCTCACTCCACCTATAAATACGTAGCTCCTCTCCTCATTTGAACTTGTTGCAAGTTCGCCCGGAGCTCCCCAAAACCGAAACCCTTTGTTTTCTAAGTAAGATTCCACTCATTTTCAAGCTACATCAACGTTTTACAATGATTTTGCACAAGGTTTTACCTTCGATTTTATCAAAACTTCTCTGTTTACAAAAATCTTCATCTTTTTTTCAAAACTTCTGTTTTTCACTTAGATCTATGCTTAGATCTAAGTAAAACCTTTGAATCATCGATTTTTACACGATATTCGGACTAAACGACGTATGTTTCGTTCACTTTGAGGTGGAACGAGGCGTTGTCAAGTTAGATCTCAGATCTGGAAGCACAAGGATGAAGGCGTCACTTTGCACAAACTGGACTAAACCGTCCAACCTTCAAGTTCTCCCGGATTAGTCTGAGTTTTTGTAAAATGGCTAAAACTCGCTCCAAAAGACCTCTTCAGCCTTGGTTTTGCTCAGTAGCCTAACGTTGGAGATGGACACTCGATTTGCTCAGCAAACGACGCAAAAACGCACAATTTGGATGCCAAAACAGTCAAGTTCGCTCGGAAAGTAGCAAGTTTGCCCGAACTTGTCACTAGATTGGTGACCAAGTTCGACCGAACTTGATCAAAGTCTTCACCAAATTCACACAAGTTCGCCCGAACTTGTACTGATTCTAAGGAATCAGAACAAGTTCGCCCGAACTTGTACTGATTCTAAGGAATCAGAACAAGTTCGCCCGAACTTGTATCACCCTTCATCAACAGGACAAGTTCGCCCGAACTTCTGTAAAATGGCTAAAACTCCGTCCTTCATTTGCCGGTAGTTCCGGGTCAACGACTCCTGCGGGTGGTAGCTGGGTGGCAAAGGGAAAACATGTGGAAACGGCGAAGCAGGTATGGGTGCCGAAGAAGGTAACAAGTGAGGCTAGTGGCAGTGAATATGATTGGATGGACGCAGCCGTTACGGATGAATGCGACTCTGATACGGATTGGCCATGCTGAACGTTCCACCTGGTTTGTTGCTGGAAATTGGCCGTGGTTGTAGTTTGACGGCGATTTAGATGTTTGAAGGGGTTACATCCCCCGTGATTTGTTTACTACCGTTGTGTCTTTGTGAAATATATGTTATGAATAAAGCGGGATGCCAGTGTTTGCTTGTGAATTGTTACATCTGGTGAATTAAGTAGGGTTTTGTATAACTAAGCCCTTCTGGTGTTTTGTGAGAGAGACTAATGTTTTGCCTACGGTTTTTTAAACTATTTACGGGTGGCGTAAAAAAAGAGTAAAATTTTAAAATTTACAGAACACTGATTAAAAAAATAACAACATGGCGCATAGTAATTTGGCAAAAATATACATACATGAGGGGTCGATTGCTCAGCTAGGATTGGGAGACGTTGGGATATTAAAGTGGGGTATATTAGTTTTGAAATTAAAAAAAATAGGCAATAGGTGTCAACTATTCACCTAGGAAATGTTACATTTTTTATTTTTATTTTAATTTTTTTAACGGGTGGCTTAAAAGATTTGCAACGGAAGTTGCACAAGTGTTTGCTTCCGTAAAAGTTTTTTTCGTAGAATCTTTTACGGATAATGAAGAACCAGTGGTTCAGAAAAAGGGCAGCCCGGGTACCGAAAAAATGGACGCTATGAATGAACAAGTTGCTGAATTGCTAAAAGCTGGCATTTTACGTGAAGTCAAGTACCAAACCTGGGTGGCGAACCCCGTTATGGTCAAAAAACATAATGGCGGTTGGCGCATGTGTGTCGATTTTAAAGATTTGAACAAAGCATGTCATTGTTACTCGCTTCCTGAAATTGACAAAAAAGTTGACTCCTTAGCATCATTTCGTTGGAAATGCTTTTTCCGACTGTTACAAAGGGTACCATCAAGTGTTGATGAAACAATAGGATGAAGACAAGATGGCTTTCCGCACGGAGAAGGGTATTTTCTGTTATACAAAAATGCCTTTGAGCTCCGCAATGCGGGAGCCACGTATCAACGGCTTATGGATTCGGTGTTTGGTGATGACATCGGAGTAATCGTTGAAGTGTATATTGACGATCTAGTTATCATGAGTCATACGGAAGAAACAATGTTGGAAAACATTCAAAAGACTTTTGATTCATTGCGCAAAGTTAATTTGAAGTTAAGCCCAAGCAAGTGTTCCTTTGGCATGGAAGAGGGCAAGTTCCTCGGATTCATCACCATAAAGGATGGGTTTAAGGTTAATCCAGAAATAGTTGAAACATCTCAAAGTATGAAATCTCCAGCAAGTGTGAAGGAGATGCAGAGGTTAGTGGGACAATTAGCTGCCCTCAGTCGTTTCCTCGTGAACCACGCGGCAAAGTCTTATCCTTCATCCGTACTCTACGCAACTGCGTAAAGAAAGATAAATTTCAATGGACGACAGAGGCGGAAAAAGCTTTCCAAGATATGAAAGATTGTTTAATTCAATTGCCAACTTTGACAGCTCCGCGCAACAAAGAACCTCTGATCCTTTATCTTGCTGCATCCGAATTGGCAGTAGGAGCAGTTTTACTTGTTAAATAGAAGGTGTTGAAACGCCTATTTATTACATTAGTAAAATGTTGAATGACCCAGAGTCTCGGTATTCAATAATGGGAAAATTGGTGCTTGCGCTAGTTCATGCTTCGTGCAGACTCCGTAGGTATTTTCAGGACACGTCATAAATGTCTTAACAAATTATCACCTTGGTCAGATTCTTTCTAAACCAGATGTCTCGAACTAGGCGGTCACAATATTGTCTACAAGCCAAGGCCAGAATCAAAGGGCAGATACTTGCTGATTTCGTAGCTGAAGTTCCAGCAGACAAAGTGCAAGAATTTGAAGAAATTCAAAATCGAATTCCTCTTACGGATGACAGAGAATGGCTTCTACATAAGGATGGTGCATCTAATAGTGATGGGGCCGGCGCAGACCTCCGACTAGTTAATCCAGATAACTAAGAGTTCACTTATGCTATACGCCTGGATTTCAAGAGCACGAATAATGCAGCTGAGTATGAGGCGTTTCTGGCAGGCTTGCGCCTCGCTATAAAAATGGGCGCTGCAAATTTAATAGCACATGTTGATTCTCGCCTTTTAGTAGAACAAATCAATGGTACTTATGATGCAAGGGGCGATATTATGGCACTGTATTTAGAGCAAGCCAAATCGTTAATCGGTCAATTCCGACAGTTTAAAGTTGTACACATCAACATAAGTGATAACAAACATGCTGATGCACTGAGTAAACTCACAGCCACAAGTTTTCAGCATTTAGCAAAAGAGGTCAGGATTGAAGTTTTAAAAAATCCATCCGTTCCGCTAAAACAAGTTATCATGGTTGAAATGGGGAGTCCATCTTGGATGTCTCCGATTATCTTATTTTTACAACATGGCCAACTTCCTGACAACAAGGCGCTGGCGCGGAAGATACGATATAAAGCTCTAAACTACGAAATGGCAGATGATATTTTATATCGGAGGTCATACATGGGACCGCTGTTACGATGTGTTGATAGACAGGATGCGCAATACTTAATCCGGGAGATCCATGAAGGATTATGTGGAATACACGCGGGAGATCCATGAAGGATTATGTGGAATACACGCGGGACCGCGCATGGTCGTCGCTAAAGTAATGGGCGCATGTTACTATTGGCCAGGATGTACGTAGACGCTGTTGACACTTTGCGCAAATGCATGGCTTGCTAAAGACATGCGCCAAAAACTTTACGTCCCAAAAATCCGCTTGTTCTAGTAACATCGGCATGGCCTTTTCAACAGTGGGCTATTGACCTTGTGGGTCCTTTTCCTGACGCGCCTGGCGCAATAAAATTCATTGTTGTTGCCGTTGATTACTTCACCAAGTGGGTTGAAGCAAAACCTCTAGCCTCGACAACAGCCATTGTAATCAGATAGTTTATCTGGGAGCATATTATTTGTCGCTTCGGGTTACCCATGCGCATCATCAAAGATAATGGCCCCAATTTAACATCTGAAGATCTACAAAGTGGATGCAGGAGATGAACATTGAGCATGTTTTTTCCTCCGTCGTGCATCCTCAAGCGAACGGTCAGGTTGAGAGTATAAACAAGCAAATTGTTGACGGTATCAAAACCCGCCTTGGCACGGCGCGGCGTGGTTGGGTCGATGAGTTGCCCAACATTCTATGGGCGCATCGAACAATGCCCAAGACAAGCATGGGAGAAACTACATTCAATTTGCTATATGGAACGGAAGCAATAATCCCCGCTGAGATAGGTCTCCCATCACCAAAAATACTCGCGCTAGAAAAACAAAACAACGAAGAGCAGTGCCGCTTGGATTTAGACTTGGTAGAAGAAAGATGCGAAAACGCAGCTATCCACGAAGCAAAATATAAGTCTCAGCTGGAGAAATATTATAACAAACGGGTGCGCGTTTGCACATTTTTACTGGGGGATTTTGTCCTCCGCGATAATGAAGCCTCCAATGCTGAAAAGTCGGGTAAGCTTGGCCAAGATGGGAAGGCCCATATGTGATCAACGAAGTCCTTAGCAAATAAGCATATACTTTGAAGCGTATGGATGGCTCTAGCGTCCCGCAGACCTTGAACGCCCAGCAGTTGCGCAGATGTTACATGTAATCTCAGTCCTCGATGCGATGGCTACACGCTGTGCAAAGAGACTGCTTACAGTTTCCTTTTGTAATCTTAGTGACGATAGCAACTTGATGCTTTATCAATACAATTCTATTCTGTCGCTGCTTACATTTACTTTTTTTTAAATATCTTACTTACAAATGCATGCAATTACTTTGGAAACACAAAAACACTAAGCCTACTACCAACTCATGAGCCACAAGACAACACAACAACTTACGCTCTTACATGAGTTAGCCAATTACATTCATTTATCTATCCTAAACAAGTAATTGTACTCATGCACACATTGTAACTCAAAAGATATAGTATACGTCAAAGTACTTGCGCAACAGCGCATCTGTACATACAAATATTGTAAATTGTCTTAAAACATATACAAGCAAGAAGTTACATCTATCTACTTCACAGTCTTCGCGGCTTCTTCTTCTTCTTCGGCATTAACAAATATTTCCTTTAGCCGATTAACAAAATCATCATGCGACAAGGCATTATCAACCAAATCCATGATAGGGATCTGCAGTTGGTCGTAATGCTTCGCAGCCTTAAAAGCAGCAGTTGTGTTCATCCCACGGGTTGCTGCACGACTGTTGTCCCATTTAACCTGGAGCGTATGAGATACGTGTTCTGAGCACTCTGTATATCCTTGTGCGTATCTGTCACTCCTGATAGCAACCATCACTTGCGCAACTGCCTGGTCCAGCTCAGTAGAATTCAAAATAGAGTTGGCAATCTAAATACAAATGCGAAGGGTCAGGAGATGCAAACATTAAGAGATCAATATTTGTAAAAGGTAGTCATTTACCTTGAGGACTCCATATTGTTGAATCCAGGTGAGCTTACTCATGAGGGATTCAGAAATACTCTCCGCCGTTGCGCGAGCGGTTTCTGTGGCTTCTATTTTTTGTTCGCTCTCTGTTAAGCGCCGAGTAAGTTCCGCATTCTCAACCTCATATAGCTTTGCATCCTTCTTCAAAGAATCAACCTCCGCTTTTAAAAGCTCATGGTCAAAGAACAGAGAAGTAAGTTCGGCAAGCTCTTTGTCTTTAAGCAAAAGCATCATTTTAGTTTCAACCTCATTTTGCTCGCTTCGTTCTTTGTGGTAGCGCGCCTCCTCTACAGCAACAACATCAGCTTTTTCTTGCTTGAGTTTTTCTATTTCGTTGCGCAAGGAGATTTTTTCGTTATCATCTTTCTCGCAAGCTTCTAACCATCTCTTGCGGTCTTCGCTGTGCTGCGCTGCTGCCGCCTCAACTTTCTTTTTCCAACCAAGGGTAGACCATTCCTCGGTCTTCTTCTCATCCTCAAATTTGTACCTCTCCGCCTCAAGGTCCACCCTCATCTTCCCCACCTTCTCACTTTCAATCCCAACCTTGAATCTCTTAGACTCAAACTCGTCCCATTCCTTATTCATGTCGCACCACTCGCTCACAATTCGGTGGGTAACAGATGAGGCCTGCGCAGTCTCTAGCAGATAGGCTTGATAGATTTGATCGTGAGATTGGTCCTCTTGGCGCTTCACCTCCGCCGGCAGGTAGATGCCCTTATACCACTCCCTGCAAGCTTGCAGATCGGTAAAGGTATCACTCTGTTTTAATTTCCATACCGGCTCATGTATAGCGGAGGCTCTCTTGGCAGAGTAAGTGCGGTAGTAATAATCCCCAAGCGTCTCCTCAGGACGAATAGGCGACTCCTCTTCAGGATCGTCAAAAAATGAGGAGAACCCTGGACCAGCTGTAGAGGGACCTGCTCCCTTAATTGTTGAAGCAATTCTTTCGGCATGAGAAGTAGGGATGCAGTCGTCTCTTGTGCTTGTGTAGCAGCGTTAGTCTCCGCAGAAGGGGGGCAGTATCTTTTACCTGCTCGCCAACAGGATCTTCAACAAATGATTTTGTTGCTCTTCTTTTGGAGCAATTTTTTCTAGCATATCCAAGATAATTGGGTCTGAACCAGGAACGGTCACGCTGGGGTTCACATCGCCTCCTCCTTTCTTAGTATCTTCAGGTTTGCACGGGGATGACATGGAGGATGATGTGGCCTGCGCCATCTTCACTGTTTTCTCTGCAGAAAACAAGCACGGTTAAAATTCCCAAGTACAAGACAATAAGCAACTAATTCAATGAAATTTCCAAAGTACTCATACCAGGAGAAAGTTTCTTCGCTAGAGCATCTAGATTGCTCTTTTTTCCGATGCACAGCCGCGCAACTTTCTTTGGCGGGGAGGTTGGTGGTGCAGATTCAGCTTCTTTCCTCTTCCTTGAGTTGGTTCAGCGCCATCTCTGGGCTAGAAGGAATTTCCAAAGGTTCGTCCGGGTTGGAAGCAGGAATGGATGATGTATCTACAGGTTCCGCTTTTGGCTTCCTCAAACCTACAGGCGCGAGACCCTCTAATGAGTCTGACACCACCACATATTCACACCAAGAGTCAGATACGAGACGCGTACCTTTCTTGCCCTCAGGATTCACAACGGCAGATGTCTTAGGTTTTTGTACATCTGGTTTGGGGGGAAGTGAAGCCGAAGCAGCTGGTTTTTTCTTCTTCTTCAAATCAGGGCCTACGCCCAAGTTTATCAAATCACCTACATAATCAATGATAAAGGACAAAAGTTGCGCCATAAGTTATATTGCAATATTACTTAGGTTCGAATATCTAATCGTAATATTGCAATACTAACTCAGGCTTTACAGAAATACTACTTACCAATTGTAGAAGAAGGCTGCGCGTTGAGATCTTCTTTCTTGGGAAGTTCAAAGTTTCCTAGAATTTGATCAAACCAGGGCTCCTCATCCTTATCAAGTGGCATCACTGCCATCTTCCCATTATCTCTCTTGAAAGAGACTAAGTATAGCGGCACAACTGTACCAAAAAGCACAATAATGAACATCATCTATATACACTTCTAGAGGATGGTCCTAATAAGTTGTATAGTAACGTACCAACTCCATCTTCTGTATATACTAGTTTCTCTTGGCATTCCTTCTTCCACAGTATGCTCATACCAGCAGCAATCAACACCCTTTCTGGTAAAATAACGTTGTGCACATCCTTGATGTTCTGGTACCACACCTCATTACTAGGGATGGCCAGCGTCTCCAATTCTATCTCTTCTCCAGACCGGAATGTCATAGCCATCAGAATAACCACCGCCTTAACATAGAAAAACTTTTGCTTCCAGTCATGATAAGATTTGGGAGGCACGAGCAATAGGCGTTTGGCTTGAAGGCGTTGCTGAAATGAATAAAACCCTAAAGAGCAGTGCAACTGATAAAAGACCCTAAACTTCTCAACCATCGAGATTATATTCATCGACCGGCAAAAAAATTCAAAATGCCTAATTCTAACCATTCCCATTGGATTTAACTGGGAGATGAGAAATTTGTAGAAGTCAAGAATCTCCAACATAAAATGGGTCACCGGAAGCCTGAAGTTACCCTCGGCAAAATAATCAAAAAATAGGGTGATATAACCGGCCGGAGAGTCGGCCGCCGTGGCACCCTCCTTGGGGTAAAACACACCCCAAGATTTGGCAAATAAGAAATTAGAAATCAGGTTATCGAAGTCTTCCTTCATCCACTTCAACGGCGGTAGGGTCGATGTAGTCGGCATATCTGTTACTTTAGCAACACTCGAACCGGTGGCCATGAACGTAAAGAAAAATTGCAGAGAGGAAGGGATTTCTATAAAGAAGATGAATAGTATTTTGGAAGCATAAAGCAAAAATGGGATCCGGAAACATATATATAAAGGGATCGCAATAAATGCTTGGGGTAACGTGTAACCGCCTCCACACTTTTTCGGAACCCTAGGCAAATGTCAGGGTGAGTGGGGAACAGTAACCATCCCCACACGCGCGTGTGAACCATACATGCCGTCAGGAAATTAATTTTGTATGGTTAACACCTGTTGGCAGCTGTCAAACAGTACCAAAAACGTCACAACGACACGTTGTCTCTCACCAACTCCTGACAAAAGGACAGTTGTTCCAAAATTCAAAAAAGCAATCCCTTATCCCAAAAGTTTAACTTCAAGGAATTCCCCTTTTCTTCGGCGCAATGATACTATTTACAAGAGTACAACACACCATTTTTATTTAGTCCAGTGCTCCACCTACTTGCTACTTGCGCATAGGAGCAACACTGGACTGAGGGACTTGAAGGGGTATGGTCCCAAAAACCTTGCCAAGCAAGGGAACCGTGCCCAATATTAACTGCCAAGGTAACCTTGCGCAGACATTTGTACCAAAGAAGGAACTTAGCAAACTCTGCGCCAAATAGCAAAGTAGGGAAAGGATCATTTAGCTACCTTGCGCCGGTTCACGTAAGGAAGATAGCTAATCTTGAGAATTCCCTAAGTGTTGTTTCCCAGAAACCTTTCACAGACCACAACACAACTGAGGAAGTTTACAATTCTCTGCGCCAAACATCTAAAAGGGAAAAGGATCATTTAACTACCTTGCGCCGCTCGCGCAAGGAAATAGTTAACCTTGAAAGACTTTTCCTTAGCAAAGAATTTCTGCCTAACAAGATATTGGGCTGAGGCAAAATGAATCTTTTCTGTTGTAACAGAAGGCACACGTGGTAGCAGGCCATAGGGAGCCACAGCTGTGAAACGTCTAGAAGCATTTGATGTCCAATCGTGCAAGCGCACCTTTCGGTTATAACCGAATGCCACGTGGCAGCATCTTAAACAACCAAGAAGATCACGATGATGGCATGATCACCTCGAGAAAGCTTAGTGATCTCACGACGACACATGGCATCTCCCTAGTCGTAGATGACGAACCAATCCGTGTGCACTAAACGGTAACATCATCACTTAACGGAATAGCACATATTCCGTTAAGTTTTCATCTCTCCTTTTGGCGCCCAAATCTGGCTATAAATAAGCAACTTCGGTTTCAAGGAAAGGTATTCACTCTCACTTACTCTCTCTCTCTTACTTCACTTAAACTATTTTCCGAGTACCAATACTTATTCTCACGCCGGAGGGTGGTCACAGAGATAACCCCCTTCTCCCCTTGACGAGGCTAACATCGTTTCTGTTTTGTAGGTATCGTCGGAGTGTAGTTGCTATCATCATCGTAAAACCAAATGAAGGATTAACCAATTTTATGCTAGAAACCAAACCCTAGATCTAATCAGATTCCGATCTCTTAGGTCTACGTTTCTTCAGGTAACATAAACGTTTTACATTAAAATTAATACAAGTTTTCACGAGTAGTTACTTACACGGGTATTACGGGCATGGGGGATAATAGTTGGGCCAAAAAAAAAAAATTACATGCGGTATGTATAGTTTACGTAAGAAGACTTTTACATATTTTTTTAATAGGTGTGTAAAAAAGTTTTATGCGTATAGTTTTTTACGGGTAGCGTAAAACTTTTAACGTAGAATTTAAAACAAGTTTTCAGGGGTAGTTTTTTCACGGATATTGCATGCATTAATTTTACGGACATCTATCGCACGTGGGGACGGACGATGGAATTTTAACGTGGGGAGTAATAGTTAGGCAAGAAAAAAAAACTTACATGATGTGTGGATTGTTCAAGAAGGCGGTTTATATATATATATTTTTTTTACGGGTGGCGTTAAAAGATCTGGAAACGGAAGTTATGCATCCGGTTGTGCGTAAAAAGGTTTTTTGGGTAGAACTTTTTACGGGTAGCGTAAACTTTTAACATAGAATTTCAAGCAAGTTTTCACGGGTAGTTTTTTTTAAGACAGGAAATACGTGCATTGATCTTGCCGACAGCTATCGCGCGTGAGACGTTGAAATTTTATCGTGGGGGTAATAGTTAGGGCCAAAAAAAATAATTTACATGATGTATGGATCGTTCAAATAGGAGGTTTTAATTTTTTTTACTGGTGGTGTAAAAAAAGATCTGGCACGAAAGTTTAAATAAAAAATTTACATGTTGAGTTTTTTACGTAGCGTTAACTTTTTATGTAAAGTTTAAATAAAAAAAATTCCATGAGTGGGTGATTGTTCACGTAAAAGAGGTTTTTTTTTTTTATGAACCACATGTAAAAAGTTTGTTATTTTTTTGCTAAACTTTTGTGCGTAAAAAGTTACGCATCTGGTCATGTGTAAAATTTTTTTATTTAAATTCTACGTAAAAAGTTCATGCCACCCTGTGAAATTTTTTTATTGAAATTCTACGTAAAAAGATCACGCCACCCCGTAAAAAAATTTCAACGCAAAAAACTTTTTTTGCATCCGTTCCAAATCTTTTACGGCATCTGTAATTTTTTTTATGAACCTCCTGCTTGAAAAATCCACACATCATCATGTATAAAAAACAAACCCCTCTAAGGTGAATAGTCAACACCTCATGTAATATATTTTTTTTGCCCAAACTATTGTGCGTAAAAAGTTATGCATCTGGTTGTGTGTTAAAAAAAATTAGCTTATAAAATGTAACGGGTAGCGTATAATATTTTTGGCGTATAACAGATTTTTTTTACGTGTGGCGTAAACTTTTGGCGTAAAAAGTTATGCATCGGGTTTTTTTTAAATTTTACGGGTGGCGTGAATATTTTTCAGACGTTACGCATCTGGTGGTGTGTAAAAATATTTTTTGGGGTAGAAATTTTTTACAAGTATCATAACCTATTAAACTTAGAATTTAAAACCAAGTTTTCACATGTGGTTGGGGTTTTCCTATTGGTAGTTTTTTACACGGTTATTACGTGCATTAATTTTGCGGCCATGAGAATATTTGTTAACCAAAGACTACTCCATCTGGCAAGTTTTACGGCACCCGTTAATTTTTTTTATGAACCTCCTATTTGAACAATCCACACATCATGTACCAATATTTTTTTTGTGAGCAGTCAACACCTCAGGTAAAAAAATTGTTATTTTTTGACCAAACTTTTGTGCGTAAAAAGTTACGCAGCTGGTTGTGTGTAAAAAAATTATTTAAATTCTACGTGAAAAGTTCGCGCCACCGCGTAAAATTTTTTTTATTGAAATTCTGCCTAAAAAGTTCATGCCACCCCGAAAAAAAATTCAACGCAAAAAACTTTTTTTGCACCCGTTCCAAATCTTTTACGGCACCTGTAAATTTTTTTTACGAACCTCCTGCTTGAACAATCCACACATCATGTAAAACAAACAAACCCCTCTAAGGTGAATAGTCAACACCTCATGTAAATTTTTTTTGGCCCAACTATTGTGCGTAAAAAGTTACGCATCTGGTTATGTGTTAAAAAAATTTAGAATTTTTTTACGAGTATCATAACCTATTAAACTTAGAATTTGAAACCAAGTTTTCACCTGGGGTTGTGGTTTTCCCACGGGTAGTTTTTTTACACGGTTATTACGTGCATTAATTTTGCGGCCAGGTATCGAATGTGGGAGAGTTTGGCCTAAAAAAAATTAACTTGAGGTGGCGATTGTTCACGTAGGAAGGTCTTTTTGTTTTTTCTTAACGTGTGGCGTAAAAAGATTTGCACTGGAAGTTACACATCAGGTGGCATGTAAATTTTTACGGTTAGCGCAAAATTTGACTAGAATTCGAATCAAGATTTCACGGGGTAGTTTTTTGCACAGTATTTTTTACGTTCGTTTACGTGTCGATAAAAAATAATTTAACGTGGGCTGCAAAACAATTTGCGGGGGGGGGGGGGGTGTAAAAAAATGGGACACATAGATCAACTTTTCGCGCGGGTAGTTTTTTATTTCGAAAATTTACAACTCTTATGTTTTTGGTTTTTTGTTTACTAGTTTTTTTGATCTATGAATACACGGTTTTGATGAAAGTAATTTGACCAAAGATAATAAGCATCGACATTTTATGGCAGCAGGAATAATGTATGAAAACGGGTAAAACATTAAGTGTTCATAGACAGTAGAAGGGTAAAACATTAAGCATCACTAGGACAATGCTTGGGAACATACAACTACACAATTACCCAACAAAAAAACCATTGTGGGGTGGGGGATGACCGGGGCATCGTCTAATAAGTTTCGAGCCCTAAAAAAAGGTCATTACCATACAGACAATTGAAAAAAAAAAGACACACCATCAGTTTAAATGACTAACCCAACACTATGTGAGGGCTAACCTTTTAAACCCATTTTGTGGCAAAAAGATGGACACCATCAGCCAACACCAAAAAACTACAGCCTTGCAGAGACTCCCCCCACATTCAACCCATCACTAAGGTTCGGCTTGCTTCTGCTTTTCCGGGCAGTTTCGAGAGTCGTGACCAGTCACATACTGGTTGCAAGTCTTGCAGAGTCGGGGATGCTTCTTATGATTATGAACATCCTTCTCTCCTGGTCCAACAAACCGCTTGTTGGTCCCGCATCCTTTGTTGCGCACGCCTCGGGGATTTTAGCAAGAAACTTCACCTTCCACGACAGCTCCCAACATATTGGCTATGACTTCTGTATCCGACCTGTCCACATTCGCTTTGACCTGACGATCCTCTATGATTTATTTCTTTAGTGCCTTAATTTTCTCCAAGAAAACTTCCATAGCGGGCCCATCGCCGATCATCTCATTCAGGGCCTCAATGAAACTAGTCAACCAGGTTGTTCCTGGTCACTGCAAGGGGGGACAGATCTACCCCATACCTGTGTTCAAGGCGGAAAACTGATTTTGGCAGAACATGACGGGCCCAACGACTAACAATGTACTTTGCCGGTATTTCGTCCACCTTCGTGTGCCTGAAAACACAGAATATGTGACGGCAAAGGTATCCTATACTGGCCACAAGTTACAAGAGCATGTTGTGGACTCCTCCACTGTGTCAACTTTCACCTGCGCATGGCAGGGGGGGGGGGGGCATGATAAAAAACATGCAGATTAAAATACACACTAGTGCGCCAAAAAAATGAAAGAACATCACCGTAAAATCGTTCACGACATCGGTCCTCTTATCTAGGTGGGTTACAATGTATATCATGATGCCATCGTCCTCTTTGATAGTTGTGATGTAGCAGAACAGTAATCCCTTTTGAATCTCCTTGCAAACCTCGAGGAATATAGGGGGAATACGGCGACGCGCAGTGCTTCTCTATTTCGAGACCCGTTTTCATTGCGGGTGCGCGGTTGTCAGCCTTGAAGTCGGCCACCCTCTAATTGTATCTTTGGGATTCTAGAGTTGCATCATAACATAACAGAAACTGGACTAGCGTATTAACCCAAGACGAATTAACCTTGAACGCGGAGTTAGAACTCTCACAGCGGGAAGTAGTTTACATGAGGCATGACATCAGGATCTCTCGGAAATATGCTGGAACCCAAAACTCCTTGATGTTGAACATATCTCTCAGCCAATCATGATTTTCCAGACCATACTTTTCTAAAAGCTTCGCCCACTTACGCTCAAATGTTTCAGGTTTTATGTAAATGTTCCACACGAGTTTATGCAGGGCAGCTCTGACTTCGGTGTTGACTTCAACTTCACCTGCGATCTGAATACGAAAAAAATACATGAGTTCTATGGGAAAAAATACAGAACAAGTTGATGTAAAATATGTTCCCCACAAATTTCATGCAGGTATTTGAGGGAGTTAGGCCAGAAAAATGATAGTTTTACTAGCTTTCCGATTTTATAACCACACAAAAAGTTCATACATTCTTTTCCTGTGTGCCTCAATTAAATAATAGTCGCCAAATGTCGCAAAAAAAAAAACAATTACAACGTGTAATTGGGATGGGGACAAGTTTTCGGATGGGGATTATACCTTGGAAGGCAGCTTCTTCATTATGTGTCACATGAACAGTCGATGAAGGGACCCCGTGAAAACAACACTAACAGCTTGCCTCATTGCCGGGTCTTGATCAGTCAACACAAGAATGGGCTGCTTGTTGTGCGCTTCAAGGAATGAGGTTAGCAACCAACTATACGCCTCTATAGTCTCACAGAACAGAAGCCCCGTCCCAATTTCACACACTTTTTGTTGTTGTCCACTCCGGTAAAGGGGACGAAACAAGATTGTACCTATAAGATACGCATGAATTTACGGTTTCATCTCAATTTTTTTTACACAGCTAAAAAAACAAAAAAAACCAGATTTTCTTACGGAATTGGGTAAGTATACTTACTTGTTTGTTTGGTATGTGGCGTCGAACGCAATAACATTACCAAACGCTTGGTAGTTGAGCTTGGCAATCTCGTCCGCCCAGAACATGTGGTGTAGCTCCCCGTTCTTCTTCACGGTATACTTAAAAGTGTAGTTGGGCAAGTAGTTGACCCGGTCCTTCATCTTGTCGATAACTAGTTGAGCATCCCTGTCGCCAATGAACATGCGAAAACTTCACGAAAAAATTCTTTTAATCTTCTGCGGTACCCTTAACATTGTGATGCCCGCCCTTCAAAGTTACTTGAAGTTTGTGGGCCACCGAGGGTCCAACTGTAACAACTCGGAAGTTCGTTGTTATCTTTTTCTTTGTTATCGATTGTATCTATCCTTTGTAAATCCGAGATTCGCTTATTAATGAAGTTTATGTTAATTAATTATGGTATTGTACGTTATTATCGCATCTAATTGCTTATTAAATCGCATCGCTAATCTCATCGTATCGCAAATCGTAGTTGAATTATGTGGTTTATTTTATTTATGTGTTATGTGTGTTTATGGTTATGATTACGCTCGCTATCGCATCGCTCTCGCACTCTCGAATCGCTAAATCGCACTATTATATCAATTATAACGCTTAATATAACTAACTAATACGAACCGAATTGCCAAACGAACACTTAACGCGAAATGAACGAAGAAAACCCAACATTTGGGTCAAGTTCGCTCAAACTTGGTGATACCAAGTTCGGTCGAACTTGACTGGCCAAACTCAGATCCCCTTTTTCCCACTAAGTTCGCTCGAACTTGGCTGAGTCTTTAAAAACTCAGCAAGTTCGGCCGAACTTGACTAAATTCCTTCAATATCCCTCAAGTCCTGACTCCACCAGCCCTCATTCTTGCCTTCTCCTATAAATACCCAGCTCCATACTCTCATTTGAACTTGTTGCAAGTTCGCCCAGAGCTCTCAAACCCGAAACCCTTTGTTTTCTAAGTAAGAATCAAACTGATTTCAACTACAATGATGTTCAACAATGTTTTACAACGTTTTACAACGATTTTGCACAAGGCATTGCCTTCGTTTTCAACAAATCTCTTCTATTTTTACGAAATCTTCATCTTTTTCCATAAAACTTCTGTTTTTCACTCAGATCTATACTTAGATCTGAGCAAAACCTTTAAGGTACTGATTTTTACAAAATATTCGGACAAATGACGTATGTTTGGTTCACTTTTGATTGGAACGAGGCGTTGTCGAAGCTAGATCTCAGATCCGGAAGCACAAGGACGAAATCATCACTTTACACAAGCTGGACTAACCCGTACGAACCATCAAGTTCGCCCGAATTAGCCCGAGTTTCTGTAAAATGGCTAAGTTCGCTCCAAAAGACCTCTCCAGCCTAAGTTTTACTCAGTGGCTTAAGGTTGGAGGGATGGGCACTCGATTTCCTCTACAAACGACGCGAAAACGCAAGATTTTGGACCCGAAAACATCAAGTTCGCTCAAGAATCACCAGCACTCAGGTCAAGTTCGGCCGAACTTGCACCCAACTGGGTCAAGTTCAACCGAACTTCAATCTTTTTCACCAAATTTCCTTGCAAGTTCGCCCGAACTTGCCTAGTTTCTTAGGAAACTATACAAGTTCGCCCGAACTTGTTATTTCAGTAAGATTTTCCCACAAGTTCGCCCGAACTTGACAAGTTTCCCAGGAAACTTACCAAGTTCGACCGAACTTGACCCAAATCTCACCAAATCCCTACAAGTTTGCCCGAACTTGCCTACTGCCCAACCCAAACTTAACCGTTTCAGCTTTTCGGAGACTGATGCACTTCCGTTCGCGTATGCAGGCTGATCCGACGCTCCTCTTCACCTCTCGGCAGTCGTCTACTCTCTCCTAAACGTACCCACAGTGAGTATACTTCACCCATTTTCACTTTAATGCACTTTTTGGGTGTTACATACGTTCCTCTATCAAAATCACCTCACAACTCAAATTGTTTATCACACGCGAATAATCTGATTATGTATGCTCAATATGTGATACTAGAAACATGTGACTAGGACTTATTTTTCGTTAACTTGCCTCCTTAGCTAGTATGGTACTATAGTGTGTCTTACACCCGACGGGGTCTAGTTAGGATGGACGCGCAAGCCTTCTCACGGTAGTTAGCATGAGAAATAAGCCTATGTTAATCTGTGTGTGATGTGTTTTGGTGTATCATGATATGTAATTAGACTATTTCGCGAACGCTTTCTCTATTATGTTAGTATTATTTAAACCTGTATGCTCACCTCTACTTAATTGTATTGACTTGTATCTTAACGTATGTAACAGGTTGAGGATTTTAGCTTGGATGCCTTGGATGTTGCATGCGTAGTTTAGTTCGTTTTGTTTAGTTTGTTTAGAATGGTTTGTAATAAAATCTAGGGGATATCGGATCAGATTTTATGTTTAAGAGATTATTTGGAATTGTAATGGTTGTTTGAAGATTTTATGAGTTTGATAGTATGGGATATTAAATTTTGATTATTGTCTTTAAAATGATCGTTATGGAAATCTCTTGATCAATCTGATTCGCCTAGTGCCACTACCCCGATGATTCCGCCATCGATTGGGGTGTGACACCAACCTTGTTGAGGCTAAGCTGATGGATGAAATCTTTGGATGAAAATTCAAGTTTCTGTCCTTTTTTTGTGAGATCTTTATTATACGAGGGAACCATCGGATGATTGTGATGTTCTTCAAAGTGATATAACACCCACGTTTGCGAGGGCTGCACAATCTTGACGCGGATACAAGCTTTGCCGTTGCAAACCCGAAACGTGGACTGCCTAATCTTTAAAGAAGTCTCGTCAAGCGTGTCAAACTTCCTTTTCAGCTGTGGTTTACCATGGTTGGCGCACAAGATGTAATGATGCGTGATAACTCCATGCTTAATGTTAACAGTCCTCGTCCTAATCGAAAACCCACACCTCTCAGCATACCTATCGTACATCTCAACTATGTCCTGCCATTTCTGGAACACGGCCGTGAGTTGTGGCCTAAGATAGGGTGGGGCAAACGGGGTCCAGTAATGCGTGCCGTTGGGGGTGAACCAGGACGTGCATTCCTCACTTTGCTGGCTAGGTTCTACATATCAAAAAAGGAAAAAAAACAAGTTACAGATGTCGTGCCCCTGTATCGACTAAACGTGACAAACTGAATGCAAAGTTATTGGTTTTTTTCGCACCACATCATGTTATAATTTTTTGATATTTAATCTCAAACTTGAAAGAAAAACAAAGCAAGGTTTAAAATGTAGTTGTGGAAAAATGAACAATGACTGGGCCAGTACAACTCACATCAAAACATCTGAGAGAATATTTGTTAACCAAAGACTACTCCATCTGGCAAGTTTTACAAAAAACAGATGGCACCATCAAAACAACTTTACCACTACAAGGCAGTTGAAAAAAAAAACATAATATCTATTTTACTAAGATCACAATCTAGGGTTTTTTCCCAACAAGAACTTCAAAAAAGCAAGTCACAAAAAACATAAATATTTCAAACAAAAACCACCAGTTTGACATATATTACTATTATCATTGACTTGGATCCCTGGGTTTGTAGGAGTGTTAAATACAAACGAAGATGAGCCCTGATCAACATTCACCGGGATGGGTTCTTCAGGTGATATTTGTACGCTAACCAACCTTCGAGCTTGTTCAAAGATCAAGTCGTCTACTGTTGTACCACATAAGGGAAGAAGACTGGAGAACATAGCATCACCGGGGAGCTGGCCATCACCTGCGGGGGGTGACCCGTGAATCATGGTGTGAAGTGGGGATTGACGGAATAGGGTGAGGTGCTATAAGTTAGCAGACGATGGTGTGTCTCCGGTGAGATCGCCGTCACCGGCGTTGGCTATGGGATGAGACATAGGTTATGTTATCTGATAGTGGAGGAGTTGAGGTGGGATATAAGGCAAAGAAGGTGATGGTGATATGTATATATGGGGGAAATGGGAGGGAAAATGAGCATGGGGATTGTTGATTGCACACATATGAATTTAATAATCTCTGCATCGGTATAAACAAAAAAATACAGCTGAAAAGATTTGATTAGATTTTATCAATAATCTCCATAAAACATACACAATTACAATAATAACCCTCTCTAATAAACACACGACTTAATTAGGTGGCATTTTTTGATTGGACGAAAATGGTTCTCGCGGTTCTCGCAACTTTATTGGTTCTCTCTTGAACCGATCCCTATAGTTAGGTAAAAGGGTTTGGATAGTCAGACAAATATCACCTAATCGAAGATGGTAGAGACAACCTCACAACTTGTGGTTGTCAAAGAAACGAGGCTGTCACTGTTTCAATGTATGATGCTTAATTCGACCAACTCAATATCTGGGCCATACGTATAAAGGTAATCTTCAATGGTCAAGTTGTGTGGATTTGATTTATCCACGAAGTCAACGACCTTGTTTTTCCAATCTATCCCCAAAGAACAAATCCTTCAAATCGGACATCTAGACACGGCTAAAGACATGTGGATGGAAATTAAACCCGTTGTAACAACTCCGATTTCTCGTTGTTATCTTTTATTTTTGTTTTCTTAATTGTATTCTGAGATTCAACTTATAATAAAGTTTATGTAAATTAATTATGGTGTTTTACGTGATTATCGCATCTAATCGCTTATTAAATCTCATCGCCTATCTCGTCACATCGCAATCGCAGTTAATTATGTGGATTTTATGTTATTTATGTGTTATGTGTGTTTATGGTTACGATTACGCTCGCTATCGTATCGCTCTCGCACTCTCGAATCGCTAAATCGCGCTACTATATCAACTATAGCACTTAACGCTTTAATTTAACGCTTAATGTAACTAACTAATACGAACCGAATAGCCAAACGAGCTTGTAACGCGAAACAAACAAAGGAACCCAAGATTTGGGTCAAGTTCGCTTGAACTTGACTGGCCAAACTTGGAATCTCCTTTCATCCTCTAAGTTCTCTCAAACTTGTCTGAGCCTCTAAGGACTCAGCAAGTTCGGCCGAACTTGATTGAACGCCCTTCAAAATCTGCTAAGTTCGCGCGAACTTGCATGAATTTCATGCAAGTTCGGCCGAACTTGCTCTCATCAGCCCTCATTTTGCCTTCTCCTATAAATACTAAGCTCATTTCTCTCATTTGAACTTGCTGCAAGTTCGCCCAGAGCTCTCCAAACCCGAAACCTTCATGTTCTAAGTAAGAATCGACCCGATTTCGACTGCAATGATGTTCAACGACGTTTTACAAACGTTTACAACGATTTTGGCACAAGGCATAGCCTTCGTTTTCATCAAAACCCATTCTTTTACGAAAATCTTAATCTTTTTCTTACAAAACATCTGTTTTAAGCTTAGATCTACACAATGTGAGTTCTTTTGGTGATAGTAGAGACTTCCCAAACACGAGATCTGCAAGATCTCGGCTTATAAGTGATAGATCTGAGAAAAACCTTTTACAACCATTGATTTATACAAAAAATACGGAATTTTGATGATGTTTTGTTCATTTTTTTTGTATGAAACGAAGCATATCATTCAATATCCAGATCTGGAAGCACAAGGACGTTTATGTTGGTTTACACAAGCCGGACTAATCCGAACGAACCCTGAGTTCGCCCGGATTAGCCCATGCTTCTGTAAATCGGCTAAAACAGCTCTAAAAGACCTCTCCAACCTAAGTTTGCTCAGTAGCACAGGGTCGGAGGGATGAACACTCGATTTTCCTCAGCAAACGACGCGAAAACACAAGATTTTGGACACGAAAACGTCAAGTTCGCTCGAGAATCACCAGCTCACCAGGTCAAGTTCGACCGAACTTGTACCCATTTGGGTCAAGTTCGACCGAACTTGAGTGTTTCTTCACCAAAAAACTTGCCTTGTCAGTAAGGTTTTCCTACAAGTTCGCTCGAACTTGACAAGTTTCTTAGGAAACTCATCAAGTTCGACCGAACTTGGATCTAATCTTACCAATTCCATACAAGTTCGCCCAAACTTGGCTACTGACCAACTCAAACTTCACCGTTTCGGCTTTTTGGAAGACTGATGCACTTTTGTTCGTTTACAGGCTGATCCAGTGCACTCCGCAACTCTCCTCAGAATCTCTAAGTTAACTAAAACGCACCCACAATGAGTATACTTGACCCATTTTCGCTTTAATGCACTTTTTTGGTGTTACATACGTTCTTATATCAAAAATCACTTCACAAATCAAACTGATTATCACACGCGAATAATCTGATTGTACATGCTCAATACGTGATGCTAGAAACATGTGACTAGGACCTATTTTCGTTAACTTGCCTCCTTAGCTAGTATGGTACTATAGTTTGGCTAACACCCGATGTAACAACTCGAAAATTCGTTGTTATCTTTTTCTTTGTTTTATCGCTGTACTTCTTTTGTAATCCCGAGATTCGGTTAATAATAAATTTTATATTAATTAATTATAGTGTTGTACGTTATTATCGCATCTAATCGCTTAATAAATCGCATCGCTAATCTCATCGCATCGCAAATCGCAATTATATATGTGGTTTTATATTATTTATGTGTTATGTGTGTTTGTGGTCATGTTTACGCTGCATTGCTCTCGCACTCTCGAATTGCTAAATCGCACTATTATATCAGCTATAACGCTTAACGCTTTAATTTAACACTTACTATAACTATCTAATGCGAACCGAATAACCAAAACGAACGCTTAACGCGAAATCGGCAAACGAAACTTGGTCACCAGGCCAAGTTCGGCCGAACTTGCCTACCGCAAGTTCGCCCAAACTTGCCTGATAACCAAGGATCCCTTGTTTGCCATCAAGTTCGCGCGAACTTGCATATGTATATGCAAGTTCGGCCGAACTTAGCCATTCTCCCTTGTAAACTCCCCAAGTTCGTGCGAACTTGTACATTCTTGTACAAGTTCGGCCGAACTTGGTGCCAGATCTTGAGAATCTTGACTTCTCCTATAAATACTCAGCTCATTCCTCTCATTTGCACTTGCTGACCAAGTTCGCTTAGAGCTCCCTCATTCCAAATCTCTCGTGTTCTAAGTAAGAATCAACCCGATTTCACTGCAACAACGTTTATCAACAACCAACAAAGGTTTACAACGATTTTGCACAAGAATCTACCTTCGTTTTCATCAAAAACTCATTCTTTTACGAAAACCTTCCTCTTTTTCTCCAAAAACTTATGTTTTAAGCTTAGATCTACACAATACGAGTTCGTTTGGCGATAGTAGAGACTTCCCAAACACGAGATCTGCAAGATCCCAGCTTGTAAGTGATAGATCTGAGAAAAACCTTTGAAAACCATTGATTATACACAAGATACGGACTTTTGATGGTGTTTTGTTCATTTTCTGGTATGAAACGAAGCACCTATCATTCAAGATCCCAGATCTGGAAGCACAAGGACGTTTATGTTGGTTTACACAAGCCGGACAAATCCGAACGAACCCCGAGTTCGCCCGGATTAGCCCACGCTTTTGTAACACGGCTAAAACAGCTCTAAAAGACCTCTCCGACCTAAGTTTGCTCAGTAGCACAGGGTTGGAGGGATGAACACTCGATTTTCCTCAGCAAACGACGCGAAAAAGCAAGATTTTGGACCCGAAAATATCAAGTTTGCTCGAGAATCCCCAGCACAACAGGTCAAGTCCGACCGAACTTGTACCCAAATGTGTCAAGTTCGACCGAACTTGAGCCAATTTCATCAAATCATCTCACAAGATCGCTCGAACTTGCCTAATTTCCCAAGAAATCAAGCAAGTTCGCCCGAACTTGTCTTCCCAAGTAAGAGGTTCTTACAAGTTCGCCCGAACTTGACAAGATTCTTAAGAATCTTACCAAGTTCGACCGAACTTGGCACTAAACTCAGCAAAATCATACAAGTTCGCTCGAACTTGTCTATTGCCCAACCAAAACTTAACCGTTTCAGCTTTTCGGAGACTGATACACTTCCGTTCGCGTATGCAGGCAGATCCGGTGCTCTTCTCGACTCTCCTCAGAATCTCTAAGCTAACTAAAACGCACCCACAGTGAGTATACTTGACCCATTTTCGCTTTAACGCAATTTTTGGGTGTTACATACGTTCCTGTATCAAAATCACTTCACAAATCAAACTGTTTATCACACGCGAATAATCTGATTATATATGCTCAATACGTGATACAAGAACTAGGACTTATTTTCGTTAACTTGCCTCCTTAGCTAGTATGGTACTATAGTGTGGCTTACACCCGACGGGGTCTAGTTAGGATGGACGCGCAAGCCTTCTCACGGAAGTTAGCATGAGAAATAAGCCTATGTTATTCTGTGTGAAATGTTTCGGTGTATCATGATATGTAGTTAGATTTTTCGCGAACGCTTTCTCGATTATGCTAGTAGTACTTAAACCTGTATGCTCACCTTTACTTAGTTGTATTGACTTGTATTTTAACGTATGTAACAGGTTGAGGATTTAGCATGGATGCTTGGATGTTGCTTAGTTTAGTTGTTTTGTTTAGTTAGTTTGTTGATGTATTTCAGTTTTGGAACTTATGTATGAAATCAATGGGAAATCTAACACGGTTGAATTTTATGAGAAATCTTCGTTTGTAATAATTGTTTGAATGTTACGTTTAATAGTATGGGATATAAGCAGGTTGTGATATGTTAAATGATTGTTATAGAACATCTCGTAAAATCAATATGGTCGCCTAGTGCCACTAACCCCGATGTTTCCGCCATCGGTTGGGGTGTGACAGATTGGTATCAGAGCACCATAACTTTAGGATAGTAGGTAGAATTGCCATGATTCGACCTAGGAGCATGTTTAAGTTCCCGATTGAGCTATCTATGACTTAAATGTTAAACTACTTGCCTTAAATGCTTAAATGTGTCTTTCCTAAGGCTAATACAATAATACACGTTTGGAAACGCTCGCATCACACCAAACGAGTGATCAAGTCGAGAATAGGTGTGAAAACCGAGAACTCTCGATGAGATCATTCACTCCGCGCATCCTCTCACACGAGATATCTTCGTTGAGTTAGGAGTGACATCTAAACCTCGACGAGAATCTCCATTTCTATCTAGGAATAAAGTTGTTAAGTTAGGGGTGAAACCCGCATCTTAATAACTAATTCCGCAATTCGATTTTCAGTCTCCCCAAATTCTCGGTTATGCCGATGGTTGGAACACGTATTAACTGGAAGGGTAAACGTCGTTAGCCGCTTGCGGTGAGAACGTTTATCTATTAGGCCAAAGCGTGGGTCCAAATGCAGAGGGTAGTCGAATCACTTTGGCATGTCAATGTCTCAAAACCCCGGACACTCCCAATTGATTTAAGCCTATATCGTTGATTTACGAATCATCGAGTTTATTACTATTTATGTGTTTAAAATTTTGAGAATTTTCGCTTTATTCGATTTCTCGCTTTGATGATTTATCATATCATCAATTTCTTTATTTATCGCATTTACGCTCCATCGAATGTATGCACAACTCGCACAACTCTCGTAATCTAAAACGCTAAATTAATACACCAACCAAACTAATCGCTTAACTCGCTTACGCCTATGAGGACGTGTGCTTCATACGCGGTATTATCTCGCTTATCTCGCTATTATATATTGCTTATACCTCGCTATATCTCGCATCTCGTATCTCGTATCGCGCTACCCATTGTTATTATTAGAAGGTGAATACGTGCAAATATGTGCTTATGTGCTTACGTGATTACGTGCCTATGTGCTTATGTGTTTTTGTGCCTTGTATGAATTGTAATAATAATAAATATTTAAACATAACTCTATTATAATCGAATCTCATCCAATCTAAATCATTCGTGTAGATGTCTTCTATGGGATCGCACACCCGAAGGAACCTCCAGCGCAGCAACGCCGGCAAGCGTATCGCTACAATGGTAGCCAAGGAAATGGCTAAAGTCATCCAGCAAATTGTCTCGGAAATCCATGCTGTAAGCAACAACTCATCTGTGAATTCCAAGGGAGATGCCCCGAAACCCCACTTCAGCTTTAAGCAGTTCAAAGCATGTGGACCGCTTACTTTCTCAGGCACCGAAGGACCGAGTGCCATGTTCCACTGGTTTGACTCAATCGAGGTCACATTCCGCCAAAGTGGGTGTCCCGAGGCTCTGCACACAATCAATGCCACCGTGTGTTTCAGTCAAGGGCTCTTGACTGGTGGACAGCCGAGCACAACAGGCGTGGGAACGACGAAGCTGACGGACTCACTTGGGGGGAACTTAAGGAAATTATGATCAAGGAATTCTGTTCTCCCTACGAGATCCAGAAACTGGAGAACGAATTCTGGAATATCAGGAAAGATGGTCCCGATAACGCTGGTCTCACTGCTCGCTTCAAACAGTTGAGCATCATCTATCCCGATCAAGTGGATACGACCGAGAAGGCAATCCAGAAATACCTCAATGCTCTCCCCAATTGCGTCGCTGACATTGTTCAAGCAGCACGCCCTGCTACTATCGAGGAGACCTACCAGCTAGCCACCGAGATTAATGACAGACGAGTTCAGTCTGGTTACTTCAAAAGCAGCAAGGTCGCAAATCAGGCCATTACCGAATCCACAGCTCCTACTACTGAACAGCCCCGAGAGCCAAAGAACAGTCGCTTTGGTCGCAAAAGGGAAAACCTGAGCAAGAACTTTGCTCTCACAGCTCCAGTGAACCCTCAGCAACTCCAGTCAGCAGCACCAAACGCACCGCCAACAAAGTGTGCGTACACTGGTCCGCACCCTATGTGCCCTAAGTGCACATATCATCATGCCGTTGGAGGCAATTGCCGTTTTTGCACAAACTGCAATATCTACGGCCATTTTACTGTGAGTTGCCGATCAGGTCCTCGTCAGCCGGCTCCTCAGGCTCCAACAGCTCTAGCTTTACCTGCTCCTCCTCAAGCCAACCAGCAGCAAGCTCCGAAGGCACGAGTGTGCTTCGTGTGTGGTGATCCGAACCACTTTGCTAATGTTGCCCAAACTGCACCATGAAACAAGAGCCGCAACAGTAGCAGCCTCAGCAGCAGCAGCAGTCACCACCGCAGCCTCAGCAGCAACAACAAGCTGCGCGTGGAAGATCCTTCAATCTCAATCACCGCCAGGCCCAGAATGACAACAATGTTGTCAATGGTACGTTTCTCGTTAATGGTATTTATGCTTCATGCTTATTTGATACTGGTGCCGATAATTGTTTTTTATCGTTAGAATTCGAAAAGGTTTTAAAATGTAAGCGCGCTAAACTCCCAAAGACTTTCGATGTGGAAGTCGCCACCGGAAGAACCGTTACCGTTAATTCCTTCTTACGTGGTTGTAATCTCGATCTCAACAACCATGTCTTCTCGATCAATCTCATACCTATGCAGTTAGGTAGCTTCGATATCATAGTAGGCATGGATTTTCTTCGAGAGAATCATGCTGAAGTTGTATGCTTCGATAAAATGATTCGTTTCCCTCTTCCTAACGGTGATCAGCTGCATGTATACGGTGAAACTCCCTCAAAGAAGTTGATGCTTTTGTCATGTACTCGAGCACACAAATGCTTGCAAAAGTGATGTGTTGCTTTCCTCGCTCATATCGTGAACCCAGAGAAAGAAAAGAAGACTTATAAAGACGTCCCATTGTTTGTGAATTTCCTAAAGTCTTTCCCGATGATTTACCCAGTTTACCCCCTACTCGTGAAGTCATTTTCCGTATCGATTTAGTTCCCGGAGCTACTCCCGTTGCTAAAGCTCCTTATCGTCTCGCACCATCCGAAATGTGCGAGCTATCAAGCCAACTTCAAGAGCTTCTTGATAAAGGCTTCATACGCCCGAGCACTTCGCCATGGGGCGCTCCTGTCCTTTTCGTGAAAAAGAAGGACGGATCATTCTGTATGTGCATCGATTATCGGAACTTAACAAACTCACGATAAAGAATCGTTACCCTCTTCCTCGTATCGACGACTTATTTGATCAGCTTCAAGATGCTACTTGTTTTTCGAAGATCGATCTTCGTTCCGGTTATCATCAATTACGCGTGTTGGAAGAAGACATTCCTAAAACCGCCTTTTTTACTCGTTATGGCCATTTCGAATTCGTGGTCATGCCTTTTGGTCTTACCAATGCACCCGCGGTTTTCATGGGTTTGATGAACCATGTGTGTAAGGCTTTCTTGGATCGTTTCGTTATAGTTTTCATCGATGATATCCTTATCTATTCGAAGTCAAGAGATGAACAAGCGCGTCATCTCCGTTTAGTCCTCGAACTTCTTCAAGGAAATCACCTTTATGCTAAGTTCTCTAAATGTGCATTCTGGCTCGAAGAAGTCCAATTTCTTGGCCACATCACTAATAGTCAAGGAATTCACGTCGACCCTGCAAAGATTGAAGCCGTCAAGAGTTGGATTACACCGAAGAATGCTTCCGAAATCCGTTCATTCCTTGGATTGGCGGGTTATTACCGCCGATTCATCGCCGACTATTCGAAATCGCCGTTCTTCTTACCGCTTTAACTCATAAAGACAAACCTTTTGTTTGGGATTCCAAGCAAGAGGAAGCTTTTCAAACTCTCAAGCGTATGCTATGCAACGCTCATGTCCTCGCTTTACCCGACGGAAACGACGATTTCGTTGTTTACTGCGATGCCTCTAATCTTGGTCTTGGCTGTGTGCTTATGCAGCGAGACAAGGTTATCGCGTATGCGTCTCGACAACTCAAGATCCATGAGAAGAACTACACAACCCACAATCTCGAACTCGGTGCAGTGGTTTTTACATCAATGATATGGCGACACTACCTTTACGGTACCAAGTGTACGGTCTTCACCGACCATAAGAGCTTACAACATATCTTTAATCAAAAGGAACTGAATATGCGCCAACGACGATGGGTTGAACTTCTCAACGATTACGACTGTGAGATACACTACCATCCCGGCAAAGCAAACGTCGTCGCTGATGCTCTCAGTCAACGAAGCTATGTGTATAGTATTCGTGACTCTCAAGCTTGTGCTAAACTTGAAACCCTCATCCGTGCCGCTCAATTCGCTTGTTTTAACGAGAATACCTTGGAAGAAGAAATGAAATGTGGTGCCGAAACTCAGCTTGTATCTAAATCTGATGGTATTTGTTACTATCTCAACCGCATTTGGATTCCCAGTCGTGATAATCTTCGTAAGTTGCTAATGGACGAAGCTCATAAATCTCGATATTCCATTCACCCCGGTGCCGACAAGATGTACCAGGATCTTCGTTCTAAGTACTGGTGGCCGGGCATGAAGAAGGATATCGCTGTGTACGTCTCAAAATGCTTAACTTGTTTGAAGGTTAAAGCCGAACATCAAAGGCCCTCTGGTTTACTCGAACACCCGAAATCCCGATGTGGAAGTGGGAGAGTATAGCTATGGACTTCGTTACTAAACTCCCGCGTACTTCATCCGGTCACGATAGCATTTGGGTTATCGTTGATCGTATCACCAAATCCGCGCACTTTATTGCTATACGAGAAGACTATAAGGTCGAACAATTAGCCTGAATCTATATCGACGAAGTTATATGTCGACACGGGACGCCTCGTGACATCATCTCTGACCGTGACGGTCGTTTTACCTCGCGTCTCTGGGAGACTTTTCAATCCGCTCTCGATACTACTCTCAATCTCAGTACCGCTTTTCACCCTCAAACCGACGGTCAGACTGAGCGAACGATCTGTACCCTCGAAGACATGCTTCGTGCGTGCATCATAGATTTCGGTGGTAATAGGGATACGCATTTACCTTTAATCGAATTCTCGTACAATAATAGCTATCATACCAGCATTCAAATGGCTCCTTTTGAGGCACTGTATGGATGAAAATGTCGATCGCCTATTGCATGGCACGAGATCGTAGAAGCATAAATCACCAGTCCCGAGCTAATTCAAGAAACAACCGACAAGATCCAAATCAAAGACAATCTCTTGAAAGCTCGAGTCGCCAAAAGAGTTACACCGATAAATGCCGCAAGCCCCTGCAGTTCGAAGTGGGAGATCACGTTCTCCTAAAGGTTGCACCTTGGAAGGGAGTGGTCCGCTTTCGCAAGAAAGGAAAGCTAGCGCCTCGATACGTTGGAACCTATTAAGATTCTGGAAAGAATCGGTAAAGTAGCCTATCGTCTCGAATTACCGGAGGAACTCAATAACATACATCCGACTTTCCATGTGTCTAATCTCAAAAAGTGCTTAGCCGAAGAAAATCTGCATGTCCCTCTAGAAGATCTGCAAATCAACGAGACTCTCGATTTCGTGGAAAAGCCTGTGGAAATCATGGACCGAGAGACTAAGAAACTACGACGCTCTCGCATCCTATCATGAAGGTCTGATAGGAGGGCAAACGCGGCGCCGAGTTTACTTGGGAATTGGAAAGTGATATGAAGGCCAAGTACCCGCATCTATTTGTTACAGCTACTGCCTAATTTCGGGACGAAATTCCCTAAAGTAGGGGAGACTGTAACAACTCGAAACTTCGTTGTTATCTTTTTCTTTGTTTTATCGCTGTACTTCTTTTGTAATCCCGAGATTCAGTTAATAATAAAGTTTATGTTAATTAATTATAGTGTTGTACGTTATTATCGCATCTAATCGCTTAGTAAATCGCATCGCTAATCTCATCGCATCGCAAATCGCAATTATATATTTGGTTTATATTATTTATGTGTTATGTGTGTTTGTGGTTATGTTTACGCTCGCTATCGCATCGCTCTCGCACTCTCGCACTCTCGAATCGCTAAATCGCACTAATATATAAGCTATAACGCTTAACGCTTTAATTTAACACTTAATATAACTATCTAATGCAAACCGAATAACCAAACGAACCCTTAACGGGAAATCGGCAAACGAGGCCAAGTTCGGCCGAACTTGCCTACCACAAGTTCGCCCGAACTTGCCTGATAACCAAGGATCCCTTGTTTGCCATCAAGTTCGCGCGAAATTGCATATGTATATGCAAGTTCGGCCGAACTTAGCCATTCTCCCTTGTAAACTCCCCAACTTCGCACGAACTTTTACATTCTTGTACAAGTTCGGGCGAACTTGTTGCCAGATCTTGAGAATCTTGACTTCTCCTATAAATATTCAACTCATTCCTCTCATTTGCACTTGCTGACCAAGTTCGCTCAGAGCTCCCTCATTCTAAATCGCTCGTGTTCTAAGTAAGAATCAACCCGATTTCACTGCAACAACGTTTATCAACAACCAACAAAGGTTTACAACGATTTTGCACAAGGATCTACCTTCATTTTCATCAAAAACTTATTCTTTTACGAAAACCTTCATCTTTTTCTTCAAAAACTTCTGTTTTAAGCTTAGATCTACAAAATACGAGTTCGTTTGGCGATAGTAGAGACTTACCAAACACGAGATCTGCAAGATCCCGGCATGTAAGTGATAGATCTGAGAAAAACCTTTGAAAACCATTGATTTCTACACAAGTTACGGACTTTTGATGGTGTTTTATTCATTTGGTATGAAATGAAGCACCTATCATTCAAGATCCCAGATTTGGAAGCACAAGGACGTTTATGTTGGTTTACCCAAGCCGGACTAATCCGAACGAACCCGAGTTCGCCCGGATTAGCCCACGCTTTTGTAACACGGCTAAAACAGCTCTAAAAGACCTCTCCGACCTAAGTTTGCTCAGTAGCATAGGGTTGGAGGGATGAACACTCGACCTTACTCAGCAAACGACGCGAAACGCAAGATTTTGGACCCGAAAACATCAAGTTCGCTCGAGAATCCCCAGCATAACAGGTCAAGTCCGACCGAACTTGTACCCAAATGGGTTAAGTTCGACCGAACTTGAGCCAATTTCATCAAATCATCTCACAAGTTCGCTCGAACTTGCCTCATTTCCCAAGAAATCAAGCAAGTTCGCCCGAACTTGTCTTCCCAAGTAAGAGGTTCTTACAAGTTCGCCCGAACTTGGCACCAAACTCAGCAAAATTATACAAGTTCGCTCGAACTTGTGTGTTTACACACAAGTTCGCCCGAACTTGTCTACTGCCCAACCAAAACTTAACCGTTTCAGCTTTTCGGAGACTGATGCACTTCCGTTCGCGTATGCAAGCTGATCCAACGCTCTTCTTGACTCTCCTCAAAATCTCTAAGCTAACTAAAACGCACCCACAGTGAGTATACTTGACCCATTTTCGCTTTAACGCACTTTTTGGGTGTTACATACGTTCCTATATCAAAATCACTTCACAAATCAAACTGTTTATCACACGCGAATAATCTGATTATATATGCTTAATACGTGATACTAGAAATATGTGACTAGGACTTATTTTCGTTAACTTGCCTCCTTAGCTAGTATGGTACTATAATGTGGCTTACACCCGACGGGGTCTAGTTAGGATGGACGCGCAAGCCTTCTCACGGTAGTTAGCATGAGAAATAAGACTATGTTAATCTGTGTGAATATGTTCCGGTGTATCATGATATGTAGTTAGATTATCTCGCGAACGGTTTCTCTATTATGCTAATATTACAAAACTCGTATGCTCACCTTTACTTAATTGTATTGACCTTGTATTTTTACGTATGTAACACGTTGAGGATTTAGCGTGGATGCTTGGATGTTGCTTAGTTTAGTTTGTTTTGTTTAGTTAGTTTGTTCATGTATTTTGGATTTTGAATTTATGTATGAAATCTAGGGGAAATCGAACCCGGTTGAATTTTATGAGAAATCTCCGTTTTGTAATAATTGTTTAAATGTTACGTTTAATAGTATATGATATTAAGCAGGTTGTGATATGTTAAATGATTGTTATGGAACATCTCATGAAATCAATCTGGTCGCCTAGTGCCACTAACCCCGATGTTTCCGCCATCGGTTGGGGTGTGACAGATTGGTATCAGAGCGCCATAACTTAGGATGGTAGGTAGAATTGCCATGATTCGACCTAGTAGCATGTTTAAGTTTACCCGATTGACCTATCTTCGACTTAAATGCTAAACTACTTGTCATAAATGCTTAAATGTGACTTTCCTAAGGCTAATACAATAATACACGCTTGGAAACACTCGTACCACACAAAACGAGTGATCGACTCGAGAATAGGCGTGAAAACCGATGTTAGGTTCTGAGTTTGAATTACTTGTAGTTTTTGTTTCAAAAATGGAAAATGATTGAATTAAAAGAGATTTGCAGCAGAATAAGATGGAAAACTTTTACTACAAGCAATGGTCGCTTGTTTTCAACATCATCATGCTTTCAAGTTAATTAACTTGCATGTGATTCACAAACTCCCCCTCAGCCTTTGCAATTACAGTTTGGTAATGAGAAAATGCAGAGAAGAAGATATGCAAAAGTTGATCTTTTAAGAGACAAGTTTAAAGGTTACAAGAGTTGCCTATTTATACTAAACTATCTAACCTCTGAGCATCTTTGATGACGTCAGGGTTGATAGTGACAGGAAACAATATGTAACTAACTATAAACACTACTAAAACTAAACTATTAGTGCTTGGCACTGTTACATTAATTAACTAAGCTAAGGACTAAACTCTGATCTCTATCCTCTGACCCTTGTAACTCTGGCAGACCTTGAAGCTTTGTGAAGGCAGATGATAGGATGGGCAGTCTTTATGGAAAGCAGTGTAAGTGTATCAGAGGATGTAACCTCTAATAGTTGAACTAAAGCTCGGATAGTGTTATTTGGCTTTATATCATCTGTTTCTTTCATAGGTTCAATCCCAACAATCTCCCCCTGGAACAGATGATGCCAAAAACACTTTATTCTTGGTTTTTATTCCTCAGAAGGAATTCTCTTATTTGACCTTTGAATTGAAGTTCAAAGTTAAGATTCCATGTCATCAGCATCCTTCACCAGCTCTAAACATTGTAGTTCTTGGAAGTCTTCTACTGTAAGCTCTTAAGCATCTTCCATGGATAGTTTAGTGGCTGCACCATCAGACTTGAGAAATGTCAATTCACGGGTGTCTTTGTCGACCTTCCATTTTAGAATTTTTGGGTCTGATGGTTTTCTTGAAGGAGCCTTTATTGCTGAGGTTTGTGAATGAGCCATCTTTGACAAATCTTTGGCCAGCTTGGCACTTGTATCATCTGTGTGATAATTAATCATATTCTGAATCCCTTCTTTGATGAATATATCCTCAAACTCTTTGTCAGTCTTTTCATTCATCTCCCCTTGCTTTTTCCTGTGTTGCAGGGCAAGTGTGGAGTAGGCATCTGGACTTTTTAGAGAGTTGAGCTCTGAGGATAGCATCTTCTTTTGAGTAGTCAGGCTTAGGAGGCAGGGATGGATCCTTTTTCCTTCTCTCTTCCAAACTTTTGTAGGTGTCTATCACCCTCACCTCACCCCATCTCATCACCTGGTTTTTGGAACCATAATGATTTTGAATCAGTTCTTGCTTCATTCTCTTCAACTTCAAGACATTTTCAGAGATATCTTTCTTGTAAAAATCCCAGTTGGGAGGAGTTGGCTTTTTGAGAGGGTCTTTCAACATTTCTTGCATTCTATTGATTTCTTCTCTCAGCTTATCTATGCTCCAATCCCTGAACTGAGGCCTTGTTGCCTTATACATCTTCTTTTCCATGATATACTCAATGAGTTCACTCTTGAGCAACTTATCTTTCCTTACTGACAACTGGTTGCTCAGATCCTTGATAAAGTTTTGCAGAATGGTGACCTTACTCAGTTGGAAGGACATTATAATCTGTATTTCTCTATCATTTTTACCAGCTGATTCTCTTTTAGCAATATCCTCTGCTTGCTTCTTTTTCAAATCTAGATAGGCATCAACATTTACTGGTCTTGGATAGCCATCAAGGGATAGAATTGTTCTTTTGTCAGGGTCATCCTCTGAAAAGAAACTTAGGATCTCTTCCCTTACTGCTGGTAAATCAAGAGAATACACTTTTGATGCAGGAGTGACTTTAAGAGTTGAAGAAGTTGTAAGCACTGATGTGGGGATCACTGGTGTTGATGATAGTGGAAGAGGTGCAGAGATCTCATCATCATTTATCACTTTTGTGAATTTTCTCCTTTTAAACCTTAAGGTGGGTGATGGTGGTTGTGGGATTTTTGGTGGTGTGGATAATGGTTGAGTTGATGTGGGAAATGTGATTATGGCAGTGGATAGAGATGCATCTGTTGCAATCTCTGCTGTATCAACAGATGTTGACACAACAGTTGTTGTAACATCTGCTTGTGTGGATGTGGGTTGTGGTTTTGAAGATGTGATAGCTTTTTGAGAGGCAGAGGTTTTAATGGTTGGATTGGTTTCAGGCTTAGTTTTAGGAGGTGTGGATGTTGGTTGCCTGGCTTTTCTAGCAGGAGCTCTTTTTGAAGAAGTACCAACCTCTCCTTTTTCTTTTTGCTGATCAATCTTTTTCTCAACCAACACTCTGCTCTCCTCAATCACATACTTCTTGTGACTAGCCCTTTCCTTGGCCACAAGTTCATCAGTCAAATCAATCTTCTTTGAACCATCAGGCCTTGGGATATTTACTGTTGGTCTGGACTTATCATCATCTATTGTTAACTTCTTTGGACCCAAAGGTTTCTCCCCATTTTTGGCTTCATCTGTTGTAACAAATATAACCGTTGGAGGTGCATGGCCAGTGGTTATGAGTAGATGTGCTTTGATGGCTTTAAAGTCTGCTGCAGTGTCTTGATACCTTGATCCAAACAAGTTTCGAACATTATTCACATGATGCTTGTGTTGTAAATCCAAATAATGTTGTTGATTTTGAAACAGAGGGTTAAGAGCTTCTTTAAGATCAGTAGTGGATAGAACAGGGGGTTGACTTTTTGTAGCTATCATCTGCTTTAGTAAATCTTTGATTTCACCAACAGAGTTTTCTATTCTGGTCACTCTCTCCGTCAAATCCTGGTATTTAGATCATCACCTAATTTAATAGGATCATCTGAACTCATACCAGTGGTGATAGTTATATCTATGTTATCATGAGCAGTGGTTTTAGGACCAGCTTCAAACATAGATGCCCCTTTTTCTTGGTACTGGGGATTTCCCACAATAGAGGTAACAATTGTTGCCTCAGCAGTGGTTTCCTTCAACCAAGTCTTATTTATGAAAATTGTAGTTCAGCAATTGTAGTGGCTGCTTGTGTTGAAATATCACCAAGGGTTACATATAACCCAAGGGATGTAGCCTCTTCATTTGCTGATGGGCTAGCAATGAATAAAGAATCAGACCCAGCCATTTGATGAAGTATATTCTCAGTAATAGGTTGTTGAGAAGTGCTGGTTTGTGTCTAAACCAATTCAATTGCATTCAGCAAGGGTACAATTGTGGGTGGAAGTGCAGGTATTGGTGAAGGTGGTTGAGTAGAAAGCAACATTGCCCTGGGAGAGAGGCTGTGGAAGATAGACCCAAGTGGATCTAGAGCTTCATAAAGTGGTGTCCCTTGTCTACAACCTTTTCCTTTTGTGAGGAAGAAGGAGGAGTTTCAAAGCCGGTGGGAGATCTTTGAACCAACTGCTGTGAAGAAGTAGCAGCAGTGGTTTGTGACTTTGGTGCTGTCACAGGGTTAACCTCTGGGATCTCATCTTCCAGAGGACCCTTTTTGGGTTTGGTGGGCTTTTTGGAGATTGTTTAGGTTTTCTTTCTGGAAATTTTTGGTGTGGGTTTCAGGGCAGCGGTTGTGTTGCCCTGATCACCAAGAGCAGTGGGCTCAGTAGCAAGAGGTTGAGATTGAACATTTTGTTCTGGTAAAACTTGCTCAACCTCCTCTATTTGTGTTTTCTCAACCTTATCTTGGGTTGTTATTCTGGTGAAAGTTTCATGATTTAGGCTGCCTGGATTAACCACAACACCTTGTTTACTTTTAGGACCTTTGATTTGATCATGCAAGTAAACACTCAAGAAACGTGGATGCATCAAAAAAGCTTTTCTTTTTTCAATATTTTTAAAATTATTTTCAAGATCATTGAACAATATCTAGGAGTAGTTAAAATCTATTTTAGTTAAATTGCATACCCTAGATATTGCATGTTTAATGGGATTTAATTGAAAGCAGTGGATTTTGCTGAGAGACAAGTAAGAATGGTGTGAAAGAAAAATCTCATCTCAGCAGGAAAGTTCGGTTTAAAAATGGTCATACCTTTCATCTGGCCGATATAACCTCTTTCCAGAAATTCTGCTTGGATCTTATTTTTTGGAAATGACACAGGATGTTGTATGTCATTTAACTTGAAAACTTGAGAGATCGATTGGGGCTAATTTGCATCAACACTCCCCCTACTCTTGAAATTATTGCATAAGGAACACCAGCAGCAGATGAGTGACCCTTTGCATTTTTCTAGAAATCACGAAGAGCATCAATGTAAATGGGGGCTTTGACGGTTAACATATGCAAGAATTTTGACTTTTGCAAAATTCGAATCATTGGATGATAGCGAGTATTTGCGTCGTTTTCTTCAAGTATGCAGTGTAATTGTGTGGGGTTTTGATTATGAGAATGAAAGGTGGAGGTTCTTCTTGTGATTTAGCTTTGGATTTGAAGATTTTGATTTGGGAGCCATGGTGTTTGAGAGAAAAACTGTTTTGAGATTTTGAAATCGACAAAGTTTAGGGTAACCACTGGTGAGATAAAACAGGGGTTTTATAAGGGTTTTGAAAAAGTGAACATGACGTGGCATTTGTTGCAAGATCGGATGGCTAACATCTGACCATGTGTAACCTCTGATGAGAAAAGTAACCGTTGATGTGGCAAACCACTGTTTTAGGAGAGAGGATTGGACAAAACCGATTTTTAACACTATCAGTGGATAGCTATCAGTGTTTTGAGAAATGGTAAAAAATGGAAATCAGAGGATACACTTTAACAGTGGGTAAGATTTTTAAGCCTATCAGAAGTTTTGAACAAACAGATGTTATGAACAGACTTTTAAAGATTTACTGAAAAACTTCAATTTTAACTATTTTAAGGTATTTTTGATTTTTTGAAAACATTTTGATGCTATGTACACATGGATTTACAAGAAAACTTGTTTTTAATCCATGTTTAGCATACCAAGCCTTGAGATCATTTTTTCAAAGGTAGATGTATCCAATGCCTTGGTTAAAACATCTGCCCATTGATCTGAAGTATGGACACGATGCAAAGAAATCAAACCTTTTTCATAGAAATATCTCACAAAGTGATGTCTGATGTCAATGTTCTTTGTAGTTGAATGAGAAACTGGATTTTTGATGATATTTTCAGCAGCTTGACTGTCCAATTTGAGTGGAGTCTTTAGTGCAATGATACCAAAATCCAACAACTGGTTCTGAAGCCACAAGAGTTGAGCAGTGCAGCTAGCAGCAGCAATATACTCTGCCTCAGCAGTGGATGTTGAAACTGCAACCTGCTTTTTGCTTTGCCAAGACACTAGACAATCACCTAGGAATTGACATCCTCCTGATGTGGACTTCCTTGTAGTTTTACAACTAGCAAAGTCACTATCTGAAAAACCTGAAAGCTCAAATTCGCATTAGCTGGATACCAGATACCAAGTGTGGGAGCACCTTTTACGTATCTGAATATCCTTTTTACAGCAATAAGGTCAGACTTTCTAGGTAATACCTGTGATCTGGCACAAACACATGTTGCAAACATGATGTCTGGCCTTGATGCAGTTAGGTACAATAAAGACCCAATCATGCTTCTATAAAGAGTTTGATCAACAAGGTCATCTTTACCATCAATGGTGACTAGCTTGGAAGTTGCCATGGGTGTGCTACATGGTTTACAATCATCCATATCAAACTTTTTAAGCAGTTCTTTCACATACTTGTTTTGATGGATAAATGTACCATTGTGCAATTGTTTAACTTGAAGACCAAGAAAAAATTGGAGCTCACCCATTGCACTCATCTCAAACTCTGCTGCCATGAGTTTTCGAAACTCTTCACACATAGCAGTGCTTGTGGATCCAAAAATGATGTCATCCACATAAATTTGGACAAGCATCAAACCTTTTCTTTTCCATTTTAAAAACAGGGTTTTATCTATTTTGCCTCTAGTAAACCCTATGGATAAGAGAAAAGTGGATAGAGTTTCATACCAGGCTCTTGGTGCTTGTTTCAAACCATACAATGCTTTGTTGAGCTTGTAGACATGATCAGGATGGAATGCATCTTCAAAACCTAGAGGTTGACAGACATACACCTCTTCTTTGATTTTTCCATATAAAAAATGCACTCTTTATATCCATTTGAATAACCTTTATGTTGTGGTTAGCAGCAAAATCTAAGAACAGGCGAATAGCTTCCAACCTTGCTACAGGAGCAAAAGTCTCATCATAGTCTATACCTTCTTCCTGTCTGTAGCCTTGAACCATGAGCCTTGCTTTGTTTTTGACAACAATACCCCTTTCATCAGTTTTGTTCTTGAAAACCCACTTTGTGCCAATTGGACTTACATCTTTTGGCAGTGGCACAAGCTCCCAAACTTGTTGTCTTTTGAACTAAAGGAGTTCTTCTTGCATGGCCTCTACCCAGCTGTTGTCTTTCAATGCCTCTTGGTACTTGACTGGCTGTATGAGTGATAGAAATCCAGCAAAAAGACAGATATTTTGGGATTGGTTTCATGTGAGCACTCCAGATTTGATGTTGCCAATAACTTGATCTGCTGGATGGCCTTTTGAGATAAATCAAATCACCTTGGTATGGAACAATAGCATATTGAGGTGATGGCTGCAAATGTGTATCATCTGAGCTAACCTCTGCTGGTGAAATTGAAGTATCAACCACGGATGAGAATGGTGGTGGTGGTATTGGGGGTATAGAGGTAACATTCTGAAGATTTTGGGCCCAGACGTAGGACTTTTATCAACAGATGTTTGATTTTGTGAACTGGCAGAGGTTTGAGGATCAACCACTGTTGACCCAGAAGTGGCAGAATTTACACAAGAGCTTGTAGCACCTGATTCTCTGTTTGAAGAATAGGCTTTTGTTTGTGGAAGCACACAGTCATTGTCTAGCTTGATAGAAACATCAGTAAATGTGAACTTATCTAAATCAAAAAAGCTCTGCAGGATTTGCTGGGATTTTCAGTGATGATAGTTCATTGAACTTCACATTCAAAGTTTCTTCAACACACTTTGTCCTAGATTTAAAAACTCTGTAGGCTTTGGCAGTGGTTGAGTATCCCAGAAAATAACCACAGTCAATTTTGGCTGCAAACTTAGATATAGAATCTTTTAAGTTCAAAATGAAACATGGACAACTAAAAATTTTAAAATATGAAATCAGAGGTTTGATTTTATACAAAATCTCATAGGCAGTCTTTTGATGCCTGGGGTTAATCAAAACTCTGTTTTGAACATAGCAAGCAGTGTTTACAACCTTTGCCCAAAAAGACAGGGGTAAACCAGAATCTGCTAGCATAGTTCTTGCTGATTCAATTAAGGTCTTGTTTTTCCTTTCAACCACCCCATTTTGTTCTGGAGTTCTTGGAATGCTATATTGTCTAACAATTCCTTTTGACTCACAAAAAGCATCCAACTCCCTATTTTTAAACTCTGTTCCATTGTCACTTCTAAAGATTTTTACTGGAAGATCAAATTGATTTTCTACTTGTTTGACAAAGTTTTGCAAAATGTTTGCAGTTTCATCCTTAGAATGAAGAAAGAAGGTCCATGTAAACCTAGAGAAATCATCAACTATCACTAGGCAATACCTTTTGTGTTTTAAGCTCATGATTTGCACTGGGCCAAACAAGTCCATGTGCAAAAGTTGTAAACACTGGCTTGTTTTAGACTCTTCAATTGATTTGAAAGAAAATTTATGTTTTTTGCCTTTTAAACAGGAAACACAATGTTCATCACAGGAAAATTGCTTGTGAGGCAAGCCTCTTACAAGACTTTGTTTTGAGAGTGTGGTCATAGTTTTAAGATTTGTGTGTCCAAGTCTTCTATGCCATAACTCAGTCTCTTTGCTAGAAGCAACTGAGAATAGGCATGTTCCAGACATAGGATTATCTTTTAACATGTCTACCACATACACATTCCCACTTCTGTGTGCAGTGAGTTGTGCTTTGCTCTCAGCAATGATTTGATCAATCTTTTTGACAACCTCTGGTCCCACAATTTGATAAGTTTTCTTAGTGAAGAAGGATCCATATCCTCTATCACTCATTTGTGAGACACTCAGCAGGTTAAACTTCAGATTATCAATCAAATTCACATTTTCAAACTTGAGTTTACCAGCCAGAACCTACCCAGTCCCTAAGACCTTTCCCTTTGAGTTATTGCCAAAAGATATATCACCCCCCATGAGCCATGAAGTCCTTGAGAAGGGCTCTACATCCTGTTATGTGCCTGGAACCTCCACTATCTACATACCATAAGCTATCAAGGCAAGTAGAGGGTCCCTGCACATCAAGTAAATAGATCAGTTAAGGTTGGTCTCCAAAGCCAAAATGGCTTTGGATGGGGTCACAGATGGTCCGGTCTCCAGTCTAGGACAATGCTCAGTGGTTTTGAAATTTTCTTGTAACATCTGCTTTTGACATTTTCCTATCAGATGATTGTATCCATAAGGGTGCTTGTTTACTCTTTGCTTTGAAGGCTTTTGTAACCTTCATAAGCATGAGGAACCTTTTTGTAAGCAGGTTGGCCATACCCTCTTGGAAATGAGTTTGATGGTGGAGCATCTGTCACTTGCACCTCTCTTTGAACAGAGGTTTTGGTTAAGGCTTTTGTAACAGATGTTTCAATTGGTTCAAAGCTCTGCTTGGATTTATTTCCAACAGAACTTGAACTTTCTCTTTCAAGTGCTTTTGCCTTGATCTCTTTTACCTTTTGTTCATAGTTTTTGAGATAGGCACACTGTTGAGTTTAGTGATTTGTTTTGTTGCAGATGGTGCATTTTGAAGAGTTTTTTATAACACAAGTTTTGTTAATGTCATAGGCTTTTAAAAGAAAACAATCTGCAGCCACATGATTTCTTTTTTTCACAAAATTCACAAAACGAGTTTTTAGTCTTTACTCTTCTTTTCCTATCAGACTTTTTCTCAGCAGTGGTGTAACCTTTGCTGGCACATCTTTGATAGGGATCACCAGTGCTTTTGGGGCTTTAATACCATTAGTGGTTGTGAAATCCATTGGCTTAAAGTTTTCTAAGATATCACATTCATCTGACCAGGTTGGTTTAAACTGATATTTTTCAATTTCTTTATCTTTTGTTGAAACCTCTGGTTTTTCCAAAACAATTTTGTTTCCAGCTTTCTCTGTGATTTTTATCTCTTCACCAGCCAAATTTGTAGGAACAACTTCAACCAACTCAGAATCAATTTCAGCAACATTTTTCTCATTTTGGTCATAGGCTCTAAAACCTACACCAAACTTGATGTTGCTCTTGATCTGAGCATCAAGCATCATTTCATAACCTTTGCAGGACTCAACCCATTTTTCACAAGTGATTTGGGTTTCTTCTAACTCCTTTTTACAAACTTGGTATTTTTCTACCATAGTTTCGAGTTGGTCCTTGGTTATGCTTGATTCATGTCTTAGGCTACTCATTTCAGAATCTTTTTCACTTAACTTTGATTTTAACTCTTTAATCAGTTTTTCAAAATTAAGTTCATCTTCTAAAATTTTGTTTCTCAGGTTTTCATTCACCTTTTTGATGTTGCAAAAGCAATGATGCATTTGTCATAACATAGATCTTTAAGGATCTGAGGTGATACCTTTGTAGTAGCCATAAGAGCACAGTCACACTCATCTTCACACACATCAATGTTCCATAGGTCAGTAGGAGAATTCTTTTCCTTATCAGCAACATTTTCTCTTTATTCACTTGAAACCACTGTTTCATCACAAACTTGAACTTCATCAGATTTTGACACTATCTCCACAGATTCAACACCTTTAGTAATTGTCTCTAAGGCCATTAAACAAAATTCTTGTTCAACATCGTTTTTGGCCATTAAAGCAAAGTTCTCATCAGTCAAATCCTCAGGCAAACTGCTCCAGTCAACATAACTTTGTGTGAAAAAGCTTTGTTGACCAACCTCTGCTGGACTAGCAGTGGTTTGAGCAGGTTGTGTAACAATGGATGCTTGTTGAACAAGCACTTGAGGATGAGATGGTGTCTGAACATATTGAATTTATGGAGCAGTGGTTTGAACATAATGCACAGGAACAGTGGTAGCAGGATGTGCAAAATGGGCAGTGTTTTGAACATGTTGAGTAGGGGCATATTGGGAATAATGAGCAGTGTTTTGTGTGTGCTGAGGTCTAGGGCCAGGATGAGTCACTATTGGTCCAGAACTTTGAGACCTGCATTCTCTAGCAAAGTGTCCTAGCCTATCACACTTATAACACTTGACTTTTGATTTATCCAGCCCAACCTTCAACCCCCCATGCAAACATGGGAATTTTCTACCAGTTCTCTTGTAAAACTTACTAGCCCTAACACTCAATAAGGCCAGTTGGTGCAAAATATCCATTTCTTCAAGATCAGAAGGTTTAATGTGTTGCAAGTCATTCAGCTCAAAGGATAGATTGTCATAGGTTTGGCTTTCCCCACTAGCAGCAAAAGCATAGTTTGGTGCATATGTTCCAGATCCAAACTTCCATCAGATGTAATATCTATATAGTGATCATAACTTTGGTCCTTACTGCTGCCAGTACCCTCTTCTTGGGCAAAAAGAGTTGTATTACCCAATGAGTAATCATCAGTCATTTTGCCAGAATCTTGCAACTTCTTTTTCTGGTTTAACTCTCTCTCATAAGGGAGGAGTATCCCATGAAGTTGTGTCAACGACATTTCTTTAAACCCAACAGATTTTCGCGTTACATAAGCTACCGTCTCCCACTTATCTGGTAACGATCTAAGGAAACGACTATTGACAGTCAAATTAGGAAAAACCACGTTAACCAGTCTAAGTTCACTGATGAGACAGCTGTAACGTTCAAGTTGTTGTGTTAGAGACTCTCCTTTCAAGTGACAAAACGTTTCATACTGCTGATTTAGAACTTCTCTATTACTTTCTATCACTTCCTCAGTTCCACCGAATTGCTCCTTAAGTGCATCCCATAACTCCTTTGCACTATCGCAATGGAGTAGACCAGCATAAATTTCATTGGGTAAGGCCGAAGCAACTATGCTAAATGCCTTAGGATCCAATTCAATTTTATGGAAATCCTGCTCCGAAAAGTTTTCAGGATTTTTTGACACTTGTTTGGTTGGATCTTCTGTGCTTGGAACCATTGGAATGTGAGGTCCATAAGCAACAGATCTCTAGCAACCGGTGTTTTGCTGGGCAAGGATATAACCCATCTGTCGTTGCCAAATGAAATATCCATTTCTTTTGAGCATCGGCGGTTTGAACAAGGAACCAGAATTGGCATCCTGTGTGTTTTGAGACATTTTTAGTTGTTTTTTTTTTCAGATTTTGGTTTTTAAAAACTTTGAACGTAGTAAAAACTCTGAATATCAAACAAAAACAACCAAACTGATTAGCAAGAGAGCTAATCTGTTCGAACCAAATCGATTGTTAGATCGAATTTGATGAATCAAGCTCTGATAGCAATTGTTAGATCGAATTTGAATTACTTGTAATTTTTTGTTTCAAAAATGGAAAATGATTGAATTAAAAGAGATTTGCAATGGAATAAGATGGAAACCTTTTACTACAAGCAATGGTCGTTTGTTTTCATCATCATCATGCTTTCAAGTTAATTAACTTGCATGTGATTCACAAACTCCCCCTCAGCCTTTGCAATTACAGTTTGGTAATGAGAAAATGCAGAGAAGATGATATGCAAAAGTTGATCTTTTAAGAGACAAGTTTAAAGGTTACAAGAGTTGCCTATTTATACTAAACTATCTAACCTCTGAGCATCTTTGATGACGGTAGGATTGATAGTGACATGAAACAATATGTAACTAACTCTAAACACTGCTAAAACAAAAGTATCAGTGCTTGGCACTGTTACATTAATTAACTAAGCTAAGGACTAAACTCTGATCTATATCCTCTGATCCTTGTAACTCTGGCAGACCTTGAAGCTTTGTGAAGGTGGATGATTGGATGAGCAGTCTTTACGGAAAGCAATGTAAGTGTATCAGAGGATGTAACCTCTGATAGTTGAACCAAAGCTCGTGTAACATCCGTCAAAAACGGATTTTACCAAACCCGCTCCGTTTATTAACCGAACAATCAGTTTAAAATTTCGTGGCGTATTTAATGCCCAAATTAATTTTAAACGATACATAATTAATTATTATATTGGAATATGTAATTTGTTTTTGAAAAATTGTTAAAAATAATGAAATAAAAATAAAATGGTTCTGCCGGGTTTCGAACCCGGGTCAGTAACCGGTTCAACAGACTTAACACACACACTCAACCACTGCGCCACTAGTGTTTCTTGTTAATTATTAGAATCAATTAATTCATATCATGATTCCCAAATTCAAAAACCGGCGCCCAAATTTCAGTCGTCGGAAATCCCGACTAACTCGCCAAGAAATTACGATATCTTCAGTTATAACGTAAACATTTACTAGGACATCGGTTATAACCGACGCCTGAACCCGCGACACAAACTATAACCGCCGGAGAATTTCTAACCGACGAATCAAGTCGGAAATCGGACCAAATTCATCGATGACCTGCCTTATAAATACCCCCTCAAACCTCTGCAAGCTTTTTCGCTCAAAACCGCACCTTTACCCGACGTAATTTCACTCGCCGGAAAACTTCTGCACATCGCGTGAAAACCGAACCCGTCACTTCTGAGCCTTACTGAACCCCCTGAGCTTATTCTGAAGTCACCCACATCCTTTTCAAGCTTGCTGAAGACTCTCTGCCGCAAGACACAAGACGCCGAAATCTTTTGCTGTCACCGGAGTTCTGCCGGAGAAAACAGAGAAGTCCAGTCGGTATACCTTACGCCTAATTTCTCTTTCTTTTTATTTATATCTCACCTGCAATTAACTGAAACACGCTAACGAACATGATTAAAACTTCGAACCAGTCAGTCATCGTTTCTGGTTAAAACTGACGAAGAAGACGAAGTTTCGGTAACATATAAGTTTAATTTAAATCAAGAAATAACTCGGGTTAGACACACAGTCCAGCGGTGGACTGTGTGCACATTAAACACGTAAACGTCTCGAGTTCGAATCTTGTCCCACGCATGCTGCCTTAATAAAAATGTCTTTTTTTTGTTAACCGAACCGGAGTCACTGCTGTTACATGTTAAGTTTATTAATAACCGGAATAATAACCAAGTTAGACACACAGTCCAGTGGTGGACTGTGTGAACGTTTAAACACACGTCACGAGTTCGAGTCCGGTCTACTGCACCGATCCGGACAAATATCTAACTTTTTAAATAAGTCAGAAATGAAAATACTTAGTTTGTATTTAAGTATAATAAAAATCGGTTTATATAACAAGTTAAACACACAGTCCAGCGGTGGACTGTGTGTTAACTCAACCCACAGGTCCCGGGTTCGAGACCTGTGGAGCGCACCGAGTCACTGATTAAAATCTTTTTAGAAATAAGTTGATTTTTGGATTAATCTAATTAATATATAAATATAATTAAAAACAGAAATATTTCGGGTTAGACACGTAGCTCAGTTGGTAGAGCTGCGTCCACGCGTACGGGAGGTCTCGGGTTCGAGCCTCACTCAGCGCACACTTACACGCATACGAACCGGTCAAACAGTCAAGGTCAATGGTCAACGGTCAATGGTCAAAAAAGTCAATTTTTTATTATTTTTATTTATTTATTTTAATTAAAAATCAATTAAAAATACGTAAAAATAACATTTTTAAGGTTAGAAAATAGCCTTAAACTCACAAAAATACACCCAACAATCCTACTAAAATGGATTAATAAAATCCGTTTACTTACCGAACCATAATGCTATTTATCTAGGTTAATTTCACTCGTGGTAAAACCACTTCGCGTGCATTCAACATCATCAACCGAACGCACCCACTGTGAGTGAATCTTACAACTCCCCCTTTTTAATTACACGTTTTGGGGTGTGTCATGTGTCACAAAATAATTAACTCGTTTATTTAAACTTGTGCCATACCATATCGTGATCTAAACTTAGATTGTTTATATTGTTGTGATTATGTATTTCATTTTGTCAACTTATATGAAATTCATTCATTAAGCCCATCAGTTCCTCGTGGGAGACGAGTTGAGCAACGCGTGCCTCAAAACCAATCCATTATTGTTCATGTGTGTATTATTGAGTTTATATTGTTGGTAGTTATGTCTTTCATATTATCATGGTTATGCAATTCATTCATTAGGCCCATCAGTTCCTCGTGAGAAACGAGTTGAGCAACACGTGCCTCTAAACGATCCATTATTGTTCATGTTTGTATTGTTTAATATTAAATTGATTTATGAATAAGTTTACATCTATTTTTACTCATGTGTGGTTGTGCACTTTATTTCATAATCAATTAAATAAACTTGTTCAAATGTTTTCCATAGGATTCACTCGCCAACTTTTTGTTGATCCAAAAACCCTTTTACACATGATACAGGTGAACAGGATGAAGCAAGGAAAACATAGGAAATGCCTTAGAAGAAAACAATGAAGCCTAGATTGATATTTAGGACATGTTGTAATATTGATTGTAATTTTCCATTAAAGTGTATTAATGAATATGAAACGTTAAAATAAATGTCATGAGCTTTGATGATAACCCAATCATGCCCCGATCACCTTTTCCGCTGCGGGTCGGGGTGTGACAGATTGGTATCAGAGCCATGACTATAGGGATATAGGATAGGTTATTAGACCCTTAGAGCCTATACTATAGTCTGCCTAAATTTTAATTGATTAGGTGGTTACATACAAACTTATGATATTTATTTGTTTCATATTTGTTTATATTTACAGTCAAACATACATACTTACATACACATTCATTATACATATATCAATGTTCATATATTCAATTCATCTTCATACTTTTGTTATTCAAAGATTTTGTTGCAATTTTCAAATCTCATCAAAGTAAGTTCTGCGACGGGCATGTAGTAACTGGAAGGGTACAAGTACTGGTAGTCGGAACGTCCTGTCTAGGTTGGCATTCGTATAAATCCAATATAACGGACCAGTTTGCCTACCTGGGGACTAACGATGAGAGTACGAAGGACCTATTAGGCCAAAGCATGCCACACCAAACGTCGTTCGAACTAACCCCACTTTGAGGTGTCACCGTGTCTATACCTTGACACATTCCGAATATCACACGTTGTATACATATTTCTTGATTTTCTCCGGTTTTAGTGTACGCAACCAGGCTAACACATGCGAACCATATGAAAAACCCGGTATTCATGGGGGCCCACATGATTACGAAGGTGAAGTATGGCGGTATGTAGGGCCTAATGGCGAGCAAAGCCCAAGACATCCTATGGATGTAGTAGATTTATTTTTCTATAATTAATTTATGAATGTTCATTCCTAGTGCGACCCATGATCCCAAAAGCATCCAACTCATACTCTTGACATGTATTCCTTGTAGATGTCTTCTAACCTCGCCCGTAGGAAGATGAGAACAGGAAAAGCCCGCGAACGCATGGCTGCCCTAATCGTACAACAAATGGCTGCCGTAATACCCAACATTGTAATCCAAGTCCAACAAGCACTTACCGCTAATCCTGTCAATCAAGAAAATCAAAACGTTATCAACTCTCCCCCAAATACCACTAAATGCACCTACAAGCATTTCAAATCATGCGACCCTCCGAAATACAAAGGGACTGAAGGTGTCACTGCTCTCCTCCATTGGTTTGAAGAAATGGAGAACACTTTTCTAAATTGTGATTGCCCTGATGATCGCAAAGTGCGATATGCTACCGGTCGTTTATATGGAATAGCACTTACTTGGTGGAATACAGAGAAGGCCAAACGAGGTGTTGAAGATGCTATGGCTTTAACTTGGAACGAATTGAAGGAAATCATGACCAGACGATTTTGCCCAAGGAGCGAAATCAAGAAATTAGAAGATGAATTTTATTCGTTGAAGCAAAAGGAAGGAGACCACACCACATACAACAAAAGATTCCTGGAGTTACATCAAATGGTTCCCAACATGTTCACTCCCCTCTACCGTTTGATCGAGCACTACATTCGTGGTCTTCCGTCAAAGATTCAAGACTCTGTAATAAGTACCACGCCTGCAACTTTGGAAGCAGCAATGGAGCTAGCAACAGAGCTCACCGAGAACCGAATCCGGAACAAAGACTTCAAGGAGGAAAAGAAGAAGGATAAAGCATCGACTAAAACCTCCGACCACACCCAAACCGAATCCCCTTCTCAACCCAATTCTAAGAGAAAAAGAGACGGGCAACTTTTCGCTACTACCCAATGTAATCAACCAGTTTTACACGCCATACCCATCCAAGCTATCCCAATCACTCAAGTGGCACCCAACTCAACTTACCCAAATAAGAAACCATATCTTGGACCTCACCCTCGATGCAACAACTGTTTTTATCACCATCCCCTTACCTTACCTTGTCGACTATGTGCAACTTGTGGACGCTATGGTCATTTGAGTAAGGTTTGCCGCACCTTTCAAAACCAAATCTCTTCCCTTACTCAAAACATGGTCCAAACCTATCAACAACCCCAATACCCCATGTTCCCATATGTTCGAGCTTGTTTCAATTGTGGCGACCCTACCCACTTTAGAAACACGTGCCCTCGATTGGTTAACATCATAAACGCTCAAGCCCAATCAAACCCAGTTAACCAAGAAAACCAAGAAAACCCAACCGCTAGGCCACCAGCAAGAGGAAGAGTCTTCAACATCAACGCCAATCCTGTCGAAGATAATGACGGCCCAAACAAAGATACCCAACTAGTCCTCTTCACCGAAAATCCAGATTCAACTCCTATCGTTTAGTTTTATGTTTTTCTTTATGTTTTAGAATCACATAGAACCAATCATAACTTAAGGATAAAGCCAATGAAACTTTGACAAGAATATGGTGGATACGCCGCTGGTACTTCCTATATATAAGTATTCTTGTCAAAGGATCAGAAGCATTATCTGGCGGTTATGAGAGGTTCCATGTGTAAACTGTTTGAGTAATTATTGTTTATTATTTTCAGTACATGCAATTTCATAGGCCGCCGCTCCCCATTGAGCATGTTCCCCATTTCATTATGAGGTTGAACCTGGCGTGCCCACATACGATCGGCTCCGTTTGATTGAGCCTTGATCGCACATACATTTTTCATTTTTAGTACATGCAATACGATCGGCTCCGTTTGATTGAGCCTAGATCGCACAGACATCTTCATTATCAATATCTTGTGGTTGTAGTGTTTGTTGTAGAGTCACATAGAACTAATCATAACTTGCGGATAAAGTCAATGAGAATTTGACGAGAATATGGTGGATACGCCGCTGGTACTTCCTATATATAAGTATTCTTGTCAAATGATCAGAGGCATTATCAGGCGGTTATGAGAGGTTCCATGTATAGGCTGTTTGTGTGATTGTTGTTTAGATTAAGTTTATTATTTGCAGTACATGCAATACGATCGGCTCCGTTTGATTGAGCCTTGATCGCACAGACATTTTCATTTTCAGTACATGCAATACGATCGGCTCCGTTTGATTGAGCCTTGATCGCACATACATTTTCATTATCAGTATTTTGTGGTTGTTGTGTTTGTAGTAGAGTCACATAGAACTAATCATAACTTGTGGATAAAGTCAATGAAAATTTGACAAGAATATGGTGGATACGCCGCTGGTACTTCCTATATAAGTATTCTTGTCAAATGATTGGAGACATTATCAAGCGGTTATGAGAGGTTCCATGTATAGGCTGTTTGTGTGATTGTTGTTTAGATTAAGTTTATTATTTTCAGTACATGCAATACGATCGGCTCCGCTTGATTGAGCCTTGATCGCACAGACATTTTCATTTTCAGTACATGCAATACGATCGGCTCCGTTTGATTGAGCCTTGATCGCACAGACATTTTTTCATTTTCAGTATTTTGTGTTTGTTGTATTGGTTGTAGAGTCACATAGGACTAATCATAATTCACTGATAAAACCAATGAAAATTTGACGAGAATATGGTGGATACGCCGCTGGTACTTCCTATATATAAGTATTCTTGTCAAAGGATCAGAGGCATTGTCAGACGGTTATGAGAAGTTCTATGTAGGATTTAGTAGTTTCTTGGTAACTAATCATAACTTGTGGATAAAACCAATGAAAATTTGGCAAGAATATGGTGGATACGCCGCTGGTACTTCCTATATATAAGTATTCTTGCCAAAGGATCAGAGGCATTATCAGGCGGTTATGAGAAGTTCCTGTAGGATTTAGTATTGCCCTGGGTTAAAATTTGTGTTACATTTATATCATCTCGCTATTTAAAGAAATTGGATTGTGTTCCATTTCTACATAAACTAACCTCCATCATAACAAACGAGAGAGGAACTGTCACCATTCAAACATATATGCTATCAGAATGTGGATTCAAATATTAGCTGTTGTGTTTATTTATGTTCTATAGTCATAGAACCAATCATAACTTACTGATAAAACCAATGAAAATTTGACAAGAATATGGTGGATACGCCGCTGGTACTTCCTATATATAAGTATTCTTGTCAAAGGATCAGAGGTATTGTTAGATGGTTATGAGAAGTTCCATGTAGGTTGTAGTATTAGAAGTTTTGCCTTAGGATATAACCATATCCTTCCAAACATATCCAAACTCTTATGCATGATATCATATTTAGCAAATCAATTCTGCTTATCAATACTTTTACAGTAGGCAACAAAAAACGATTCCTGTAATAGGGTACTTAGCCCTTACAAGGGACGTTACCGCCTCAAACAAAAATTTAAACTCTTACTTTTCTTCTAAGTATGTAACTGTCAAACTAAACACCATCATTCTTTTAGTCAAATATATCACTACTTAAATTTCGGGACGAAATTTCTAAAAAGCAGGGGATACTGTAACATCCGTCAAAAACGGATTTTACCAAACCCGCTCCGTTTATTAACCGAACAATCAGTTTAAAATTTCGTGGCGTATTTAATGCCCAAATTAATTTTAAACGATACATAATTAATTATTATATTGGAATATGTAATTTGTTTTTGAAAAATTGTTAAAAATAATGAAATAAAAATAAAATGGTTCTGCCGGGTTTCGAACCCGGGTCAGTAACCGGTTCAACAGACTTAACACACACACTCAACCACTGCGCCACTAGTGTTTCTTGTTAATTATTAGAATCAATTAATTCATATCATGATTCCCAAATTCAAAAACCGGCGCCCAAATTTCAGTCGTCGGAAATCCCGACTAACTCGCCAAGAAATTACGATATCTTCAGTTATAACGTAAACATTTACTAGGACATCGGTTATAACCGACGCCTGAACCCGCGACACAAACTATAACCGCCGGAGAATTTCTAACCGACGAATCAAGTCGGAAATCGGACCAAATTCATCGATGACCTGCCTTATAAATACCCCCTCAAACCTCTGCAAGCTTTTTCGCTCAAAACCGCACCTTTACCCGACGTAATTTCACTCGCCGGAAAACTTCTGCACATCGCGTGAAAACCGAACCCGTCACTTCTGAGCCTTACTGAACCCCCTGAGCTTATTCTGAAGTCACCCACATCCTTTTCAAGCTTGCTGAAGACTCTCTGCCGCAAGACACAAGACGCCGAAATCTTTTGCTGTCACCGGAGTTCTGCCGGAGAAAACAGAGAAGTCCAGTCGGTATACCTTACGCCTAATTTCTCTTTCTTTTTATTTATATCTCACCTGCAATTAACTGAAACACGCTAACGAACATGATTAAAACTTCGAACCAGTCAGTCATCGTTTCTGGTTAAAACTGACGAAGAAGACGAAGTTTCGGTAACATATAAGTTTAATTTAAATCAAGAAATAACTCGGGTTAGACACACAGTCCAGCGGTGGACTGTGTGCACATTAAACACGTAAACGTCTCGAGTTCGAATCTTGTCCCACGCATGCTGCCTTAATAAAAATGTCTTTTTTTTGTTAACCGAACCGGAGTCACTGCTGTTACATGTTAAGTTTATTAATAACCGGAATAATAACCAAGTTAGACACACAGTCCAGTGGTGGACTGTGTGAACGTTTAAACACACGTCACGAGTTCGAGTCCGGTCTACTGCACCGATCCGGACAAATATCTAACTTTTTAAATAAGTCAGAAATGAAAATACTTAGTTTGTATTTAAGTATAATAAAAATCGGTTTATATAACAAGTTAAACACACAGTCCAGCGGTGGACTGTGTGTTAACTCAACCCACAGGTCCCGGGTTCGAGACCTGTGGAGCGCACCGAGTCACTGATTAAAATCTTTTTAGAAATAAGTTGATTTTTGGATTAATCTAATTAATATATAAATATAATTAAAAACAGAAATATTTCGGGTTAGACACGTAGCTCAGTTGGTAGAGCTGCGTCCACGCGTACGGGAGGTCTCGGGTTCGAGCCTCACTCAGCGCACACTTACACGCATACGAACCGGTCAAACAGTCAAGGTCAATGGTCAACGGTCAATGGTCAAAAAAGTCAATTTTTTATTATTTTTATTTATTTATTTTAATTAAAAATCAATTAAAAATACGTAAAAATAACATTTTTAAGGTTAGAAAATAGCCTTAAACTCACAAAAATACACCCAACAATCCTACTAAAATGGATTAATAAAATCCGTTTACTTACCGAACCATAATGCTATTTATCTAGGTTAATTTCACTCGTGGTAAAACCACTTCGCGTGCATTCAACATCATCAACCGAACGCACCCACTGTGAGTGAATCTTACAACTCCCCCTTTTTAATTACACGTTTTGGGGTGTGTCATGTGTCACAAAATAATTAACTCGTTTATTTAAACTTGTGCCATACCATATCGTGATCTAAACTTAGATTGTTTATATTGTTGTGATTATGTATTTCATTTTGTCAACTTATATGAAATTCATTCATTAAGCCCATCAGTTCCTCGTGGGAGACGAGTTGAGCAACGCGTGCCTCAAAACCAATCCATTATTGTTCATGTGTGTATTATTGAGTTTATATTGTTGGTAGTTATGTCTTTCATATTATCATGGTTATGCAATTCATTCATTAGGCCCATCAGTTCCTCGTGAGAGACGAGTTGAGCAACGCGTGCCTCTAAACGATCCATTATTGTTCATGTGTGTATTGTTTAAAATTAAATTGATTTATGAATAAGTTTACATCTATTTTTACTCATGTGTGGTTGTGCACTTTATTTCATAATCAATTAAATAAACTTGTTCAAATGTTTTCCATAGGATTCACTCGCCAACTTTTTGTTGATCCAAAAACCCTTTTACACATGATACAGGTGAACAGGATGAAGCAAGGAAAACATAGGAAATGCCTTAGAAGAAAACAATGAAGCCTAGATTGATATTTAGGACATGTTGTAATATTGATTGTAATTTTCCATTAAAGTGTATTAATGAATATGAAACGTTAAAATAAATGTCATGAGCTTTGATGATAACCCAATCATGCCCCGATCACCTTTTCCGCTGCGGGTCGGGGTGTGACAGCTCGGATAGTGTTATTTGGCTTTATATCATTTGTTCCTTTCATAGGGTTCAATCCGAACAACCGAGAACTCTCGATGAGATCATTCATTCCGCGCATTCTCTCGCACTAGATATCTTCGTTGAGTTAGGAGTGATATCCAGACCTCGACGAAAATCTCTATCTCTTACTGAGGATAAAGTTGTTAAGTTAGGGGTGAAACCCGCATCTTAATAACTGATTCCGCCTCTCGATTTTCAATCTCACCAAAGTCTCGGTTATACCGATGGTTTGGAACACATATTAACTGGAAGGGTAAACGCCGTTAGCTGCTCGCGGTGAAAGCGTTTATCTATTAGGCCAAAGCGTGGGTCCAAATGCAAAGGGTAGTCGAATCACTTTGGCATGTCAAACGTCTCAAAACCCCGGACACTCCCAATTGATTGAAGTCTATATCGTCGATTTATGCATCATCGAGCTTACTATTAGTTATGTGTTTAAATTTTCAGAATTTTCGTTTATTCGATTTCTCGCTTTATTTATTTCTCGCATTATCGATATCTCGCTTTATCGCTTTACGCTCCCTAAACGCATGCACTACTCGCACAACTCTCGAAATCTAAAACGCTAAGTTAATACACCAACAAAACTAATCGCTTAATTTGCTTACGCCTATGAGGACGTGTGCCTCATACGCGGTATTATCTCGCTTATCTCGCTATTAAATATCACTTATATCTCGCTAATATATTGCATCTCGTATCGCGCTACACATGATGGTTAATTAGAGGGTGAATACGTGCAAAACGTGTGCTTATGTGAATTATGTGCTTACGTGCTTACTTGCTTATGTGCTTACGTGTTTATGTGCCTACGTGTTTACTTGCCTACGTGCTTATGTGATTTTGTGCCTTGTATGAATAATAATAATAATAATAATAATAATAATAATAATAATAATAATAAATATTTAAACATAACTCTATTATAATCGAATCTCATCTAATCTAAATCCTTCGTGTAGATGTCTTCAATGGGATCGCACACCCGAAGGAACCTCCAGCGCAGCAAAGCCGACAAGCGCATCGCCTCTATGGTAGCCAAGGAAATGGCTAAGGTGATCCTGTAGATTGTCAGCGAAATTCAAGCGGTTAGAAGCAACTCCTCAGTGGACTCCAAGGGAGATGCCCCGAAACCCCGCTTCAGCTTTAAGTAGTTCAAAGCATGTGGACCGCTAACTTTCTCAGGTACCGAAGGACCGAGTGCCATGTTCCACTGGTTTGACTCCATCAAGGTCACATTCTGCCAGAGTGGGTGTCCCGAGGCCCTGCGCACTATCAATGCCACCGGTGTGTTTCAGTCAAGGGCTCTCGACTGGTGGACCGTCGAGCGCAACAGGCGTGGAAATGACGAAGCCTACGGACTCACATGGGAGGAACTTAAGGAAATTATGATCAAGGAATTTTGTCCTCCCTACAAGATCCAGAAGTTGGAGAATGAATTCTGGAATATCAAGCAAGATGGTCCCAATAATGCTGGCCTCACTGCTCGTTTCAAACAATTGAGCATCATCTGTCCCGGTCAAGTGGATACGACCGAGAAAGCAATCAAGAAGTAGCTCAATGCTCTGCCCGATTGCGTCACTGACTTTGTGCAAGCAGCGCGCCCCGCTACCATCGAAGAGACCTACTAGTTAGCCGCCGAGATTAATGACAAACGAGTTCAGTCTGGTTACTTCAAAAGCAACAAGGTCGCAAATCAGGCCATTACCGAATCAGCAGCTCCTGCTACCGAACAGCCCTGAGAGCAAAAGAACAGTCGCCGTGGTCGCAAAAGGGAAAACCCGAGCAAGAACTTTGCTCTTACTGCTCCAGCGAACCCTCAGCCACTCTAGTCAGCAGCACCAAACGCACCGCCAGCTAAGCGTGCGTACACTGGCCCGCATCCTTTGTGCTCAAGGTGCACTTATCATCATGCCGTTGGTGGCAATTGCCGTTTTTGCACAAATTGCAACATCTATGGCCACTTTACTTTGAGTTGCTGTAGTGGTACTCGTCAGCCAGTTCCTCAGGCTCCAGCAGCTCCAGCTTTACCCACTCCTCCACAAGCCAATCTGCAGTAGGCTCCAAAAGCACGTGTGTGCTATGTGTGTGGTGATCCGAATCATTTCGCCAATGTCTGTCCGAATCATCCTGTCAAGCAAGAGCAGCCAGCACCGCAGCCTCAGCAGCAGCCACCACCGCAGCCCCAGCAGCAACAACAAGCTGCGCGTGGAAGGGCTTTCAGCTTGAACCACCGCCAGGCCCAGAATGACAACAATGTTGTCAATGGTACGTTTCTCGTAAATGGTATTTATTCTTCATGTTTATTTGATACTGGTGCTGATAATTGTTTTGTATCGCTAGAGTTCGAAAAGGTTTTAAAATGTAAACGCGCTAAACTCCCAAAGACTTTCGATGTGGAAGTCGCCACCAGAAAATCCGTTACCGTCACCTCCCTCTTACGTGGTTGTTCTCTCGATCTCAACAACCATGTCTTCTCGATCAATCTCATACCCATGCAGTTAGGTAGTTTCCATATCATAGTAGGCATGGATTTTCTTCGTGAGAATCATGCTGAAATTGTATGCTTCGATAAAATGATTCGTTTCCCTCTTCCTAACGGTGATCAAGTTCATGTATACGGTGAAACTCCCTCAACGAAGTTGATGCTTTTGTCATGTACTCGAGCACACAAATGCTTGCAAAAGCGATGTGTTGCCTTCCTCGCCCACATTGTGAATCCGGAGAAAGAAAAGAAGAATTATAAAGATGTTCCCGTTGTTTGTGAATTTCCAAAATCTTTCCCGACGATTTACCCGGTTTACCCCCTACTCGCGATGTTGAATTTCGTATCGATTTAGTTCCCGGAGCTACTCTCGTTGCTAAAGCTCCTTATCACCTTGCACCATCCGAAATGCGCGAGCTATCGAGCCAACCTCAAGAGCTTCTTGATAAAGGTTTCATACGCCCGAGCACTTTGCCATGGGGCGCGCCCGTCCTTTTCGTGAAAAAGTAGGATGGATCGTTCCGTATGTGCATCGACTATCGTGAACTTAACAAACTCACGACAAAGAATCGTTATCCTCTTCCTCGTATCGACGACTTATTTGATCAGCTTCAAGGTGCTACTTATTTTTCTAAGATCGATCTTCGTTCCGGTTATCATCAGTTGCGCGTATTGGAAGAAGACATTCCTAAAACCGCCTTTCGTACCCGTTATGGCCATTTCGAATTCGTGGTCATGCCTTTTGGTCTTACCAATGCACCCGCGGTCTTCATGGATTTGATGAACCGTGTGTGTAAAGCTTTTCTAGATTGTTTCGTCATTGTTTTCATCGATGATATCCTTATCTATTCGAAGTCAAGAGACGAACACACGCGTCATCTCCGTTTAGTCCTCGAACTTCTTCAAGGTAACCGCCTTTATGCTAAGTTCTCAAAATGTGAATTCTAGCTTGAAGAAGTCCAATTTCTCGGCCACATCGTTAATAGTCAAGGAATTCATGTCGACCCTGCAAAGATCGAAGCCGTCAAGAGTTGGATTACGCCGAAGAATGCTTCCGAAATCCGTTCATTTCTTGGATTGGCGGGTTACTACCATCGATTCATCACCGACTTCTCGAAAATCGTGTTCTGCTTACCTATTTGACTCACAAAGACAAACCTTTTGTTTGGGAATCCAAACAAGAGGAAGCTTTTCAAACTCTCAAGCGTATGCTATGCAACGCTCCCATTCTCGCTTTACCCGATGGAGACGACGATTTCGTTGTTTACTGCGATGCCTCGAACCTTGGTCTTGGTTGTGTTCTCATGCAACGAGACAAGGTTATCGCGTATGCGTCTCGACAACTCAAGATCCACGAGAAGAACTACACAACCCACGATTTCGAACGGTGCAGTTGTTTTTGCATTGAAGATATGGCGACGCTACCTTTACGGTACCAAGTGTACGGTCTTCACCGACCGTAAGAGCTTACAACATATCTTTAATCAAAAGGAACTGAATATGCGCCAATGACGATGGGTTGAACTTCTCAACAATTACGATTGTGAGATACACTACCATCCGGCAAAGCAAACGTCGTCGCCGATGCTCTTAGTCGACGAAGCTATGTGTATAGTATTCGTAACTCTCAAGCTTGTGCTAAACTTGAAACCCTCATATGTGCCGCTCAACACGCATGTTTTAACGAGAATACTTTGGAAGAAGAAATGAAATGTGGTGTCGAAACTCAGCTCATGTCTAAATCTGATGGTATTTATTACTATCTCAACCGCATTTGGATTCCAAGTCGCGATAATCTTCGTAATTTGCTAATGAACGAAGCTCATAAATCTCGATATTCCATTCATCCCGGTGCCGACAAGATGTACCAGGACCTTCGTCCTAAATACTGGTGGCCGGGCATGAAAAAGGATATCGCCGTTTACGTCTCAAAGTGCTTAACTTGTTCGAAAGTTAAAGCCGAACATCAAAGGCCCTCTGGCTTACTCGAACAACCCGAAATCCCGATGTGGAAGTGGGAGAGTATAGCTATGGACTTTATTACGAAACTTCCCCGCACTTCATCCGGTCACGATAGCATTTGGGTTATCGTTGATCGTCTTACTAAATCAGCGCACTTTATTGCTATACGACAAGACTTTAAGGTCAAAAGGTTAGCCCGAATCTATACCGACGAAGTTATATGTCGACACGGGACGCCTCGTGACATCATCTCTGACCGCGACGGTCGCTTTACCTCGCGTCTCCGGGAGACATTTCAATCCGCTCTCGGTACTACTCTCAATCTCAGTACCGCTTTTCACTCTCAAACTGACGGTCAGACTGAGCGAACGATCTGTACCTCGAAGACATGCTTCGTGCATGCATCATAGCTTTTGGTGGTAACTGGGATACGCATTTACCTTTAATCGAATTCTCGTACAATAATAGCTATCATACCAGCATTCAAATGGCTCCTCTTGAGGCACTGTATGGAAGAAAATATCGATCGCCTATTGCATGGCACGAGATCGTAGAAGCACAAATAACCGATCCCGAGCTAATTCAAGAAACAACCGACAAGATCCTCCAGATCAGAGACAATCTCTTGAAAGCTCGGAGTCGCCAAAAGAGTTACACCGATAAATGCCGTAAGCCTTGCAGTTCGAAGTGGGAGATCACGTTCTCCTAAAGGTTGCACCTTGGAAGGGAGTGGTCCGCTTCGGCAAGAAAGGAAAGCTAGCGCCTCGATACGTTGGTCCCTTTAAGATTCTGGAAAGGATCGGTAAAGTAGCCTATCGTCTCGAATTACCAGAGGAACTCAACAACGTACATCTGACTTTCCACGTGTCTAATCTTAAAAAGTGCCTAGCCGAAGAGAATCTCCATGTACCTCTCGAAGATCTCAAATCAACGAGACTCTCCATTTCGTGGAAAAGCCTGTGGAAATCATGGACCGAGAGACTAAGAAACTACGACGCTCTCGCAACCCTATCGTGAAAGTCCGATGGGACGGCAAACGCGGCGAAGAGTTTACTTGGGAATTGGAAAGTGATATGAAGGCCAAGTACCCGCATCTATTTGTTACAGCTACTACTTGAATTTCGGGACGAAATTCCCTAAAGTAGGGGAGACTGTAACAACTCCGATTTCTCGTTGTTATCTTTTATTTTTGTTTTCCTAATTGTATTCCGAGATTCGACTTATAATAAAGTTTATGTAAATTAATTATGGTGTTTTACATAATTATCGCATCTAATCTCTTATTAAATCGCATCTCCTATCTCGTCGCATCGCAATCGCAGTTAATTATGTGGATTTTATGTTATTTATGTGTTATGTGTGTTTATGGTTATGATTACGCTCGCTATCGCATCGCTCTCGCACTCTCGAATCGCTAAATCGCGCTATTATATAAACTATAGCGCCTAACGCTTTAATTTAACGCTTAATGTAATTAACTAATACGAACCGAATAGCCAAACGAGCTTGTAACGCGAAAGAAACGAAGGAAACCCAAGATATGGGTCAAGTTTGCTCGAACTTGGTGACACCAAGTTCGGCCCCGAACTTGACTGGCCAAACTTGAAATCTCCTTTCATCCTCTAAGTTCGCTCGAACTTGTCTGAGCCTCTAAGGACTCAGCAAGTTCGTCCGAACTTGATTGAACGCCCTTCAAAATCTGCTAAGTTCGCGCGAACTTGCATGAATTTCATGCAAGTTCGGCCGAACTTGCTCTCATCAGCCCTCATTTTGCCTTCTCCTATAAATACCAAGCTCATTTATCTCATTTGAACTTGCTGAAAGTTCGCCCAGAGCTCTCAAAACCCGAAACCTTCGTGTTCTAAGTAAGAATCGACCCGATTTCGACTGCAATGATGTTCAATGACGTTTTACAAACGTTTAAAATGATTTTGGCACAAGGCCTAGCCTTTGTTTTCATCAAAACCCATTCTTTTACGAAAATCTTCATCTTTTTCTTACAAAACTTCTGTTTTAAGCTTAGATCTACACAATGCGAGTTCATTTGGTGATAGTAGAGACTTCCCAAACACGAGATCTGCAAGATCTCGGCTTGTAAGTGATAGATCTGAGAAAAACCTTTGACAACCATTGATTTCTACACAAAATACGGACTTTTGATGGTGTTTTGTTCATTTTTCTGGTATGAAACGAAGCATCTATCATTCAAGATCCCAGATCTGGAAGCACAAGGACGTTTATGTTGGTTTACACATGCCGGACAAATCCGAACGAACCCCGAGTTCGCCTGGATTAGCCCACGATGTTGTAAAACGGCTAAAACAGCTCTAAAAGACCTCTCCGACCTAAGTTTGCTCAGTAGCACAGGGTCAAAGGGATGAACACTCGATTTTCCTCAGCAAACGACGTGAAAACACAAGATTTTGGACCCGAAAACGTCAAGTTCGCTCGAGAATCACCAGCTCACCAGGTCAAGTTCGACCGAACTTGTACCCATTTGGGTCAAGTTCGACCGAATTGAGTGTTTCTTCACCAAAATTCTTGCAAGTTCGCCCGAACCCGTCTGGTTTCTTAGGAAACCATACAAGTTCGACCGAACTTGCCTTGTCAGTAAGGTTTTCCTACAAGTTCGCCCGAACTTGACAAGTTTCTTAGGAAACTCATCAAGTTCGACCGAACTTGGATCTAATCTTACCAATTCCATACAAGTTCGCCGGATCAGCCTGTAAACGGACAGAAGTGCATCAGTCTTCCGAAAAGCCGAAACGGTGAAGTTTGAGTTGGGCAGTAGCCAAGTTTGGGCGAACTTGTGTGTAAACACACAAGTTCGCCCAAACTTGGCTACTGCCCAACTCAAACTTCACCGTTTCGGCTTTTCGGAAGACTGATGCACTTCTGTCTGTTTACAGGCTGATCCGGCGCACTCCGCAACTCTCCTCAGAGTCTCTAAGTTAACTAAAATGCACCCACAGTGAGTATACTTAACCCATTTTCGCTTTAACGCACTTTTTGGGTGTTACATACGTTCCTATATCAAAAATCACTTCACAAATCAAACTGATTATCACACGCGAATAATCTGATTGTACATGCTCAATACGTGATGCTAGAAACATGTGACTAGGACTTATTTTCGTTAACTTGCCTCCTTAGCTAGTATGGTACTATAGTTTGGCTAACACCTGACGGGGTCTAGTTAGGATGGACGCGCAAGCCTTCTCACGGTAGTTGGCATGAGAAATAAGCCTATGTTAATCTGTGTGAATATGTTTTGGTGTATCATGATATGTAGTTAGATTATCTCGCGAACGGTTTCTCTATTATGCTAGTATTACAAAACTCGTATGCTCACCTTTACTTAATTGTATTGACTTGTATTTTTACGTATGTAACAGGTTGAGGATTTAGCGTGGATGCTTGGATGTTGCTTAGTTTAGTTTGTTTATGTATTTTGGATTTTGAACTTATGTATGAAATCTAGGGGAAAACGAACCAGGTTGAATTTTATGAGAAATCTCCGTTTTATAATAATTGTTTAAATGTTACGTTTAATAGTATGGGGTATTAAGCAGGTTGTGATATGTTAAATGATTGTTATGGAACATCTCGTGAAATCGATCTGGTCGCCTAGTGCCACTAACCCCGATGTTCCGCCATCGGTTGGGGTGTGACACCCGTCTGATCGTGTAAAAGAGGCAAGGTTACAAACCTTGATGACTGAGTTCAATAGCTTAAAGATGACTGAAACCAACACCATAGATGAGGTCATTACAAAGTTGACAGGAATCTCATCCAAAGCCGCATTCGTCAATGAGACAATTGAAGAAACAAAAATGGTTAAGAAGTTTCTTACGAGCCTCTTGAGAAGGTTTATTCACATCATAGCCTCAATAGAACAGATATTCAATCTTAAAAGTGTTAGGTTCGATGATGTTGTTGGACGATTGAAGGCTTATGAGGAAAGAGTCAAGGAGGACAATCATCAACTAGAAACCCAAGGAGAATTATTGTTTTCTAATACATTATCGTCTTCTAATTGAAATCCTGAATCTAGCAGGGGAAAAGTACGTGTTTCGAATTCCTCACGGGGTATTGGTCATGGCCGTGGTAGAGATAACACTTAAGACCATGGTCACCATGATTCCTCTAAATAACGTGATGACCAAAAGTAGAAGGGTAAGTAATGAGAGCTCTCAAACACCAAGTGCTATGGATGCAACAAGTTTAGGCACTTTGTTTCAAGATGTCCCAATCGTTTTTAAAACCAAGATGCAAACCTAACTAGAATGAATGAAGAACAAGCTTACGGTGTAGATGCAGTGTTCTTTATAATAAAGGATGTTTAATAGAAGGCGTATCTTAATGAAGATAACCAAGTACCATCTAAATTCAAAACCGATGAGACCAAAATGATTTTTGGTATTTAAACAATGGTGCTAGTAATCATATGACGGAAACCATGCGTATTTTGCTGAATTGAATAAACGTATTGTTGGACGAGTAAGGCTCAAAGATGGTCGGTGTGTAGTTATCAAAGGAAAGGTTCGATTCTCTTTGAGATCAAAAGCCAAAACAGATATTTATTTTATTCTAGATCTTCAAAGTAGTGTGATAAGTTGATGTTGGAATGAGGGGAGACTACTTGACTATGCATAACAGTAGTGAAAGATTGCTAAATAATGTCACACAAAATGATAACAAGCTTTGCAAATCCAATAAAAGGTTGGAAGACCAACTTGTTTGCAAGCGAAATCGATGAAGAACCTTGGTTTTAGCACGCAAGACTTGGCCATACCAATTTCAATTCGGTAAATATGATGCACAAGTTAGCCGATGGGGTACCAGTTATGACATCTTGTAAAATTACAGGATAATCTATACAACCTAATCACTGTTTAATTGTAAATTACGTGCATTTTGACTTAATTATATGTTAATTGAGTCCATAAAGTCTAGCAATGTCCGGGTAAATACATGGGGGAGGTGATATATCTTTTGGAAACAACTCAAAAGGTAAAGTGTTGGGGTTAGGAAATGTCCAAGTTGGTAGGTTAAAATTTGAAGATGTTAATCTTGTTGATAATTTAAAATTCAATATACTTAGGGTTTCACAAATGAGTGATAAAGGCTATGACTCATTTTTACTAAGAAAACCTGTAAAATGGTTTGACATGATGTAGTTAAAATGATTGACAAAATCATCGCTGAAAGCGTTTCACAACTTGTTGCTCACAGAAGTGGCAATGTTAATGTAAGGGACATGTGATGTATGCTTATTTTCTGTTTCCCCAACAAAGAAACAAAACTTGACAATAAGATAACCAATATATATAATTATAAACAACCGAACCCTAAAAACACTAACCAATTCATGGATTAATGTTAAAGGCTATGGTTATAGTATCATGGATTGAAACTTCTCATGTATGGACTTCTAAGAACTTGTGCCTATGAAAAACACTTAATCATGGTGTCCAAATTTGGGTGTTTTGTCAACATAATTTGTATGTACTTTCCTACTAAGTAAACATCTCGCATCTACATTCCGATTCCAAAATCCGTCAAACTCATATGCCTCATTTATCCTTGTAGGGTAACTCTCGTGTTTACCAAAACTCTTGTGACACCTGTGCTTTCTAATCTTTGTATTGTATCCGACAATATTATGTCAATAAAATTTTGTGTTACATTTTATGAGTTTTGTATATTTACTTATGACATTTGAGTATTTTTAATCCTTGTTCAAATCTGATCCTTTAAAAATTTTCTATGAAATTTCAAACTGTTACGTAAATTTAATCAGTTTAACGCAACGTACGCTCCGGGACAAGGGAATAAGTTGAACATACCTTAAATAACCCTAATATAACTTAGAGATAAGTTTCAAGGACTTCGGTATGGCAAAAACACAATTTTGTAACTTTAGGGGCTATTTTGCAAATTTTGCGAAACTATGCCTTTTTATGTAAATCGCTATCCAGAACATCTAGGAACATCCAAAATTCTTTTTCTAAACATTAAAATATCATATTTTAGTGATTGGAATGCAAAAATGTCGTTTGTTACGCATTTACGGTCATACACGCGTTCGTTACGATTTTCATCGTAATTAACCAAAAACCGCGACCGTACGACCAAACGAACCAACCTATGGAACATTTTTGGACATATTTCAAGTTCCCTATACTTGTTTGTCCATATGGAGCTTAAATATCAGGTTAACGAGTGTTAAAAGTGCCAAAACACATCAAATCAAAGTTCAGGGGCTAAAACTGTCATTTAGTGAAACCTACTGCCAGACACCAGCTTACGGACCGTAAGCCTGGACCCATATGGTTCGTAAGGCTGCACCAGATCAGCAACAACAGCTGGCAACAGCCTGTTTGTTTGAGGACACTAATCACACGATTTTGGCCACTCCTCTCCTGCTTTTGACACCTACTAGGACACTAATCAAGCCCCAAACACCTGGCATAACACTTGTCATGATATGGTGATCTTTGGATCATTATAAACACCATGTTCATGCCATTTTTGAACTCTTTATTCACCTTCATGCTCTAATCAGCCACAAATCCGAATTTGCAACCTCCTTGGAGCTATCCTCTGGTTCTTGAATCATTCCTTGGTGTTTGTAAGTATTCCACTCTTGCTATGTTCAATTATTATAGCTTAATTTGACTAAAAATCAAATAGTTTGACTTCTGTTTGGCTTTTAATTTTGATCATGAATTGATCAAAATAAATCTCAATTGAATCTTGCAATGTGATGGTAATCAAGGTGGTTATGATCCCTAAAAATCATGCCCACTGATTCCCACCATTTCTAGCTATCTTGGCAAGTCAAAGTTTCAGTCAAAATGCAATTTTTGCACATTTTGCAACAAATCTATCTTCGGGTATCAAAACAGGTTGTTTTGATGCCAAAACTCTTTTATAAACTTCATGTCAAGATATGTCAAATTCGTCACTCTTGTTATAGTGCTTGTTTAGAGTCAAAAGTCTAGCGGTTTGACCACCACTTTGACTTTTGAATCTGACCCGTTTGGTCGATTATTAGACCCGACGAAATACATATTTATGACCATAAATGTATAAGGAATAACCCTATGAGGTTATACCTTAAGGTCATGTCTTTCGGATAGTGTTATGTTAATCAATGGTAATATCCCTTAAAAATGACCAAAATGCCCTTTTTGCAAGAAAACCAATTAAACATATAGGTAATATAAATTTTGACATATAATCTGATCAAATAACATTTTAACCATGTTTAAGCATTCAAAGCTTACCATAACACATATCTAACCATCCGAATTCGTAGTTACGCAAATGACGCGTTAAAGTAGCTTAAACTACCTTAACGGGTCATAAGGGGTCAAAAGCACTTATGAATCTTTCCAACTCAGAATGTAAACTTATTAAACCATAACATATGAGTTCCAACACTCATTTGGTTTATAACGTCTCATTCTATCCAAATCTCCGATTTCAAGTCGCGATATTTACATAGTTATCTGTTTTTTGGACAAGCTTGATTTCACGGACTCTTGATCTTGGTTTATCTTCTTGAAAAGGACTTTATTGCAACCACATGTGAGTACATAGTCCCCTCTTTTATATTTTCAAATATTTTGTGGTGAAACATATTGTGCCTATGACTACTTTCGTGTTTTCATGAATATATACATGCTTTACATAGTACATATACTACATAATTTCCATTTGCAATTTTGCTTCATATGTTGACTTATCATATCTAGCACATTTATTTTCAAAGACATTTTTGCTATGTATGTTGACCGAGCATACTAGTACATGATTTTCAAGACACTTTCAAGACATGCTTACATTGTTACTGACATTTTGGTGCGTTGAACTCGACAATGATACATTCATTAACATTGATCACGCCGACCGGTAGTATGTAATGGTACCATAGGATTACAATCCCATTCCCGCTTCCTAGGTATGTTTGGAAGTGACATTAGGGAATGACAGAATCCGATGAACATTGATAAACTCTTGACCGGATAGGGGTTTATCCGACAGTCAACAAGGCTTGAATGTATTCGCCAACAATCCATGATATATGTTTTAACAATAAAGGCAAATGGTTTATAAAACTCGACATTATTCACTCGACATTGGTTTACTCAACATTGGTTTACTCGACATTGTTTACTCGACATTAGTTACTCGACATTGTTTACATGACATTTATTTACATGACATCATTTACTCGACATTTGATTATTGGTTTATGGTGAGTGATTTAAATAACGTGACGAATGTAATGTGATAAAAGCATGGTGGATACACCGATGGTACTTCCTATATATAAGTGCTTTTATCATCTTACAATATTGATTTTCATATGGTTTTTATAAAAGGAACTTTTTATGGTTCATGGTAACTTTTGTACTACTTTAAACTTTTCTTACAATAATCAAAGCCATGAAGCATCAACACAAAATCCTAGTACTCGCCGGCATTTCTTTGCTGACTTTATTTTCACATATGTTTAGGTGCAAATGTTTGATGTCAAGCTAGCTACACTTAGGGCAGACTGGGCCTTAGTGACTATAAAATCAGAATAATAGCTTAACTTTTGTTGTATTTCCGTTTTTATTCAAGACAATGTAAACAATATTAACTAATGAAACTTAACTTATGTGCCATGGTTATTAAAACAATAATTTTGTTACAACACTCCCCGACGTTTCCGTAATGGTTTGTTGTTTTACGTGGTCGGGGTGTGACAACTCTCAACCCATCAACTCACGTACGAGGAAATTACTATGCAAACCGTGAGTATACTCGATCCCATTTTCCTTTTTACACACTTTGGGTGCAACATGTACACCATATTACAAATCACAGACCACGATTAAACTTGTTCATATAAACACTCTATCCACTGAAACATGATACTTGATATATTCTTGTTTATACATGCTATACTCATTCTTGTGTACTATATGCTCATTAACTTTGCAAGCCTACCTTAACATATAGCGTTATTGGATTAACTGTCACACTCCAACTGATGGCGGAAACATCGAGGCGGGACGAAATAGATTGCTCATTGCTCACAACGCTAATGGTGACAATAATTTATTTAACCGAATTACATTTCATAAGTAAATTGTCATTACAATACATGGGAATTTCAAATAACAACAATAATAAAGATAAAATTTGATACAACATTAATAAACCTAAAACGTCTATGTGTGTATCTAGCATCAACGCTACTTCGATTTCATAGCATCATCCTTCTCAACTTGTAACATGTTTAAAATGAAGTTCAATGGAAAAGCAAAGGCGAGTACACAAGTTTAAGCATAAGCATGCGTATATGAATAAGGTTTAAAACGAATCCACAGGGTAACTAAGTTTATACAAGAGCATTATACATGGCATGCAATATTTCTAATCAATCCTCTTGCTTACGCATAATAACGATAATTTAACATGACCTCTTATTCACGAGCGAGTGGTGCGTTACTCCTATAGCGCTATACATGTCAAATGGAGGCTTAAGATAAGCTAATGACTATGGTATTACATAAGAATGGTCCAATTATAAGCATCAAGTAACGTATCAAAGTATTCATTTATATTGGATTGTTTCGTGCATTGCATAAAGAATAAGTTTAGTGATTTTTGTATAAGGTAAACATGTTACACCCAAAAGTGACAAAAGTAAATGGGTCGAGTGTACTCACGGTTTTGCAAGCTTTCCGACTTGTTAGTTCCATGAAGAGTTGTTTGGTTGAGGGAGGAACACCGATTTATCCTACAAGAGGAAAACGTAGGTGTGAGTATTTGGATGTTGATGGAAGATTTGGGATTTGGAATAAAGCATAACAAAGTATATATACAAAATATTCACCAAGGTCTAGCACTCGTTTGACACTATGGGAGCCCGTTAGGGTTTATGTGATTTCATAGGTTATAACACCTATTAGAATCATAACGAGAAACTAAACACTTTAGTGATTAAACTTAGTAACTTGACACATGATTATATAGTCATTATCAAGGTTTCGTTTTTAAGTATATTATATAGTCCCTATATATTTGTCATGAATCTAACTAACAATAATATCAAGGAAGTCATGTAGGAGGTAGGTGGTATAACCATCCATTTAGGAACCTCATGTAAGTTCACCACTACACAAGTTGTCATAGGCAACAAGGAGGGTCAAGAACAAGAATAAATATAAAGCATTAGAAATTACATGTTAACACTATACTAAATAGCCAAGTAATCTACATCCCGGTGAGTCGGCGTCGACACAAGTCGAAGGCTAGACGGGGTTGTGTCACTTTCAACTAGCAAGCTACTTAGAATGGAATGAGAAAACATCAAGTGTTGTGTGGACTTAGGTGTAGGATAGCCCAAGCTAACCTTGTAGTCACACTAGCTTCAAGTTCGATACTTGGCAACACTTGTGAGCTTAAAGCTCATGTAAAACAGAAAGTTTAGGGTGTTAGAACAACCCTTATTTCATGTAAACAAGCTTGGTTAGGCTTCACTAATCATAAACTTGATTAGGAGCATGAGACTCAAGGTTGTTTAGGTAAAACATACGTTTAAAGAGTTTTAGTTCATAATAGAAAGTTTGGAGTCCTTTAGGTGAACTTCCATGTCTGGATTCTCCAAGGAGAATCCGTGAAATCGAACCTAAGGTTTATCCAAGTATTTAGAAGAAAGAATCAAGTGAAAAGACTAAGAAATAAGCGAGTTATGCTCACTTTTGTAAATGTTGATGAATCTGCCAAGTTCTTGAGTTTGTAATAGATTTTAGAGTGTTTGAGAGGAGATTAGAGAGTGAGTAAAGTGGGAAAAAGCTTGGAAAAGGTGTGGTATTTATAGGGGATGAATTAGGGTTGGTTAGGAGGTGTTAAATGAAGGTTTAAGACCATTGGGTGAGTGTTAGAAGTGGGATTTCGTGCCAAGTTCGCGGCTGAATAACAATCTGCCCGCCTAGACCTCCTTACGGATCATAAGTGGTTTCTCTTGCGGTCCGCAAAGCCTTGGCAGGAACTACATTTATTTATTTTGTTGATTTAATGGGTTGGTAACATGTCTAAATGTTATATATTGATGTTTTATGAACAATTAAAGGTTTCTAGGCATATGGAGCATGTACCAATGATCATCCAAGTATGAAACGAATAAGATTAAGTATAAGCATCATGTATAAGTGTGGTATGAAGTATGAATTTCACGTATTTGCAAGTATAACCACGTTTTCAAGCACCAAGTATCATGTGCACGAAGGTATGAATATGTATAACATGTTTTTAAATAAATGCGTGTTTCATTAAGATTCAAGTCTCGGATTACACGATTACAAAGAAAGAACGAATACAAGACACAAAGGTTTCCAAAAATAGAAATACAAGGCTAGCTTTCTAAATATAGAAAGTATGAAAAAGCAGGGCGTTACAGTCTCCCCTCCTTTAGGAAACTCCGTCCCAAAATTTAGGAAGATGCAACGAAGAGATGCGGATACTTCGTCTTCATATCACTTTCAAGTTCCCAAGTAAATTCAGCGCCACGTTTTCCTTCCCGTCGAACCTTGACGATAGGAATTCGACTGCGCCACAGTTGTTTGATTCCTCTGTCCATGATTTCGACTGGTTTTTCCAGAAAGTGCAATGTCTCATTGATTTGAAGATCTTCGAGTGGAACTTGAAGTCCTTCTTCAGCTATACATTTCTTGAGATTTGAAACATGGGTGAACGTTGTTGAGCTCTTGAGGTAGATCCAATCGATACGCTACCTTGCCAGTCCTTTCGAGAATCTTGAAAGGACCTACATAGCGAGGAGCGAGCTTGCCTTTCTTACCAAATCGAACAACACCCTTCCAAGGGGATACCTTGAGAAGTACGTTATCACCTATGTTGAATTCCAAAGGCTTGCGTCTTTTGTCAGCATAACTCTTTTGTCGGCTTCAGGCTTTAAGAAGATTATCACGAATTTGTAGGATCTTGTCCGTTGTCTCGTGTATAAGTTCTGGACCAGTGATTTGAGAGTCTCCGATCTCGTGCCAACAAATAGGCGAACGACACTTACGACCATACAATGCTTCAAATGGTGCCATTTGAATACTAGCGTGATAACTGTTATTGTACGAGAATTCTACCAAGGGTAAGTGCGAATCCCAGTTGCTGCCAAATTCGGTTACGCATGAACGAAGCATATCCTCCAAGGTTTGGATAGTACGCTCGGTTTGACTGTCGGATTGAGGGTGAAAAGCGGTGCTAAGGTTGAGATGAATGCCAAGGGTGGATTGAAACGTTTGCCAAAGGCAAGAGGTAAAACGAGCATCACGATCGGAAATGATGTCAATGGGAGTACCGTGACAACTAATGACTTAATCCGTGTAGACACGAGCCAATTTCTCGACTTTGTAATCTTCACGAATGGCGAGGAAATGAGCGGATTTGGTCAATCGATCAATGATGACCCAGATGCTGTCGTGACCAGACGAAGTGCGAGGAAGCTTGGTAATGAAATCTATAGTAATACTCTCCCATTTCCAGACAGGGATTTCTGGTTGTTCGAGTAAGACAGAGGGGCGTTGATGTTCAGCTTTAACTTTGGAACAAGTTAGGCACTTCGAGTCGGAAAAGGCGATCTCCTTTTTCATCCTAGGCCACCAATAAGATGCTCGAAGATCATGGTACATCTTGTCGGCGCCAGGTGAATGGAGTATTGGGATTAGTGGGCTTCATCCAACAAGGTGTTTCGAAGGTTAAGACGATCGGGAATCCAAATGCGATCATGGTAGTAAAGAATACCATCAGGTTTAGCTTTGAGTGGGTTTTTGACTCCACAATTCAATTCGTTATCGAGGTTACCCTCGTTAATGACCGAGAATTGCGCTTGGCAAATCAGCTCCCGAAGTTTTCCCACGATTTGGTAGCAATGAATGCTCTTTACATGAGTCTTACGACTAAGTGCATCGGCTACAACATTCGCCTTACCAGGGTGGTAGCGAATATCACAGTCGTAGTCGTTTAATAATTCTACCCAACGACGTTGACGCATGTTGAGTTCCTTTTGATCAAAGATATGTTGAAGGCTCTTATGGTCGGTGAAGACCGTACACTTAGTACCGTAAAGGTAGTGTCGCCAAATCTTTAATGCAAAAAAACTGCACCAAGTTCAAGGTCGTGCGTAGTATAGTTTTTCTCGTGGATTTTAAGTTGTCTGGACGCGTAAGCGATAACCTTGTCCCGTTGCATAAGAACGCAACCAAGACCTTGGTTGGATGCATCGCAATACACGACGAAATCGTCGTTCCCATCGGGAGTGTAAGGATAGGAGCATTACAGAGCATGTCCTTGAGGGTTTGGAAAGACTCCTCTTGTTCGGGACCCTAAACAAAAGGTTTATCTTTTTTAGTCAAAGACGTAAAAGGGACAGCGATCTTGGAGTAGTTTGAGATGAAGTGACGATAGTAACCAGCTAGGCCAAGAAACGAACGAATTTCAGAAGGCGATTTAGGTGCAATCCTATTCTTCACAGCTTCTATCTTTGCAAGGTAAACATGAATACTGAGTTCATTGATGGTGTGACCAAGGAATTGAACCTCTTTTAGCCAAAATTCACACTTGGAGATTTTGGCGTAAAGACGTTCAGTACGCAAAAGCTGAAGGATAAGTTGCAATTGTCGCTTATGCTCTTCTTTCGTCTTGGAGTAGATGAGAATATCGTTGATAAATACGATTACGAAGCGATCTAGAAAAGGCTTACACACGCGGTTCATTAAATCCATGAACACTGCAGTCGTGTTAGTCAAACCAAAAGGCATGACCACGAACTCGTAGTGTCCATAACGTGTGCGAAATGCGGTCTTTGGTACATCTTCTTCGAGAACTCGAAGTTGATGATAGCCAGAACGAAGGTCGATTTTTGAGAAACAGATCGCACCTTGAAGTTGATCGAAGAGATCGTCAATACGAGGAAGTGGGTATTAGTTCTTGACTGTAAGCTTGTTGAGTTCACGGTAGTCAATGCACATCCGAAAGGACCCATCTTTCTTCTAGACGAACAAAATGGGAGCGCCCTAAGGGGAAGTACTAGGGCGTATAAAGCCTTTATCGAGAAGTTCTTGAAGTTGGCTAGATAGCTCTTGCATCTCCGATGGTGCTAGACGATAAGGGGCTTTCGCAACAGGAGTTGCCCCAGGATTGAGATCAATACGAAAGTTAACTAAACGAGGAGGCGGAGGACCAGGGAGATCCTCTGGGAATACATCAGGAAAATCGCAAACAACATGAACGCCACTCACGCTCGGACCCTTGTCTTTCTTTTCCATAATGTGGGTCAGAAAGGTGAAGTATTCCTTGCGCAAACACTTGTTTGCATGGATACGCGACATAAGCTTGAGACCTTTAGAGGGTTTCTCACAATAGACGATTACAACAAAAGAACGAATACAAGATACAAATGTTTCCAAAAATAGAAATACAAGGCTAGATTTCTAAATATAGAAAGTATGAAAAAGTAGGGCATTACATTAACGCACCGCTTACTCTTGTGGTATTGTTAAGTAATCTATTTTACGACCTTGTCATTTCGGTGACAGGGATACGTACGATTGCGGTATACTTTGGTTTGACTCATAGTTTACACTCGCTAGTATGTTATGAAACAATCTATGCAAATTACCATGTTGGATATGAGACAAAAAAATTTCACACTTATGCTATGTAATCAAACTTGTATACTCGCCAACCTTGTGTTGACTTTTACTTTAAGGGTGGAGAGGGCACCATCGTTGACCCCTTCGGTGATGCTTGTTTCCCGAGCGGTGAAGTGCCCCCAGCACACTTTCGGTGATTGGCAATTACAAGAACGGTGAATACTCACCGATGTGGGAATGCAGGAAGATAAGAGATAAAGGAGAGAGAGAGGGTGTTAATGGTGGGCCCCACCCTCTTTCAACCAATCACAAATCAATCTTTTTTACTACTCTCCATGTGTGGCAACCCTTAGTGATTGAGTGCAAAATGGGGATTGGAAGGGGGAGTTGACATGGCATGAAATTATTGGGTAAGAAAAAAGTTTACCACTCCCTATTTGGGGAGCACCCCTTCCACCCTAATACATGTTTCAGGAAATTAATGGTGACGCATGAAAAATATTATTTAGGGTGGACTAGAAACACACCTCAATTTTAGTTCATGTATTTTTCTTTATGTTGTTATGTTTCATCTACTAGATGTTGTACTTTCCCTTTTATAACAATGTACCTTTGCTTAGGATGAAATGAAATTCAAAGTATTTAATTATTGTCACAATTAGCAAGTTATGATGTCTCAAGAAATCTCGTTCTCATCTCACTCTGATGTTTACGCCATCGGTTTTTACTTTCATCTGAGCATGCTTTGGAGTTCTCATGTGTTCCACATCCAACTAAGCCTAATACGCGTTGGTGATTTTAGAGGCATGGCATTTCTTACAAACCAAGATCTCTCCTGACCACAACCGATGTGAGATTTGCCTAGGGTATTCCAATGGTCCGTGTTAATCTTCTCGATGCCAGTATATGTGACAACTGTGAAAAAATCCCGGTAAACTTTGATTGGTACAAGTCCGTGGTGACCGGACGTGATATGTATATCGTGATATTGTTGTGATTATGTGTGATGATACGACATCTGGAAAATGATACACCGACTATAATGGGACTATATGCATAGTAATTAACAAAAACATTACAGTGACATTATGCGTCACCCACATGACAAGACAAAGTCGTGAATGAACTGACGACTCTGGGAATAAGTATTAGTAAACACACATGACTTGTGTGCGATACCTAGCGATATCTGTAATGTCTCGGAAGAATCCGAGAGCACGTCATGGTTGACATGACACTAGTAAGGACCAACAATGCGAGGTTGGCATCCTTAGCCTTGAACAACTTGTTAAACGGAGACTTGACGTTTAACAGCGAATTAAACCTTTAATGTTGATTATTAGATTATCGGAAGCCTTATTTAAGATTCCGAGTTCCAGGAATAACTTAGTTTTGTGCCATAGACTGTGACATAAGGTTTGAAAATAATCAAAGCCCGGGCATGCAAAACGAAGCAGCTCCCGGTTGGGGAAACGCATTCGCTCCGGGCATAACATAAGGCAACCAAATGTCCAAGGAACGATCGATCAAGCTTAAAAACACTTAAACGAACATCAAACGAGACTTTTATGATTAGAACGTATCTGGGTTCGGATTTTAAGACGGTTATGCATAATTTTTAAAACCGAGTCTTTTGACACTAAGTACGCGCAAAACGGAGTCCGTCACGCAAATCGAGAACGCGCGCAGGACCCGAAAATGAACCTATACTTATCCAGAAGATAAACATCATCTTTAAGCATGCAAATCAAAGCACGAGGTGTCCCTTGGGTCCCACCTCCAAACCGCCCCACCCCCATGTATATATATTTTTTTATTTTATTTTCATTTTATAATTCATTTTTATTACAAAAATCCTTCAAATTCTCTCAAAAATCTGCTCTCAAACCCTTCTTCTCAGCTGAATTCATCAAGAACAAGTCTTAATTCAAAGGTATTAGCCTTGATACTTATAATTCTAAGTCCGTTTCTTCGATTAAACACGATTTCTAGCTGAAAAACGCTTTTTAATCCATGAATTTTGGAGTTTTAAAAAATTTTAGGGCTGAATATGAACACTACATGAAACCCCTGGTGTTATATGGCAGCCATGGTCACTAATCATTGGGGTTTGATACCCTAATCAACTATTATTCGACAAAAATCGCTTAACTATTCGATTAACCGAAAAACAAAGAATTAAAGCTTGATTGATCCAAGTTCTAGCATATTTGGATTGTACTTGGTGTGTAGGTACTGAATATAGTCTTCACACACTTCTGGGATGGAGATAAACACTTGGAATCGGAAGAATCGCTAGGTATGACGTCCGAGAACCGAAACTAGGATGGGCAGAATCTTATTTTAGCTATAACTTGGTTCGTGAAACTTGGATTGAGCTGAAAATTGGTGTGGTGATGTAGGTATTGTCAGGAAGGTCCATGTGAAATTTTAGAATTTTTGGAATTTTCTATGATTTTGGTGAGTTTTTAACTGTTTCACCGAAAGAATTTCAGAATAATTATCAAAAGAATTCAATAAATCACCAAATTTTAAAGAGACACTAAGAAACATATGGGGAATTATCTGGGAAAATTGAGAGTCCATTGGTTGAGTTTTGATTTGGGTTAAAAATCCGTGTTTTTGCGAGTTTTCTGTAGCCGGGAACGCACCGAAGCGAAATCAGAAAAATCTCAAAATTTTGGGAGCAGTTCCTGGACATATAAAGAGTCTTCTGGAAGTTTTTTGTATTTTTTTTACTACTGATGGTATTTAATTTTAATTATGTGGTTAAAAGTACTTTTATAAATAATTTATTTAAATAAGTAAATGAACAAAATAAATTCCTAGAAATTCTTCCCATAATCTATAGATTTTTACTGATTTATAAAAATTTAATTTTTTTTTATATAAAATATAGATTAAATGAGAATTTAAGGGATTAATAATAGATTATTTTAAAGCAATTTCAGCAGTTTACCGTATAACGAACCTGCCGGAACTGGAAACTGACCCAACCCGACAAATACTATAACTGGAACACCGGGAGTATTCCGAGAGATTCCCAGGTAAATTAGGCACCTTGAGTGTGTCCTAAGACAATTCGGGAGAATTCCCGACGGTGAAAATGGAAACTCAAATTTGGGTAACCTAGACTCCCCAAATACTCAAACTCCATTGATGAAAAGTTAATCATTCTTAAATAACCACGTGTTGGCATTATTGGTATTCCCGTACCATTATCCGAACACGTTAAACTACTGACTTTGGTTGGCACGCGAAATGGTGCCTGGAAGCCAAACCAAAAACTAATACTACCCTGACGTTCATCACCATACTAGTGTCCTATAGACTCAATCCGGAGTAAAGACTCCTGACCAGATCCAAGTTATAACCATTACCAACTCAGATACTGATTTGAGTCCATACTTGCATGGGTATTATTAAAGTTGATCTAGTTGCTTGATCACTCTTGCGTTGAGATCACTACCCGTACTGTGAGTTTTCACTTCCCCACTTTTAAACTATTTTACTGTTTTCTGGTGACTTGAATGTTAAAACTGTGTTGAATACACCAATTTGGGAGTGAGTTTTACTCTCCCACTTGTAAACTGTTTCACTGTTTTCTGGAATGACTTGCATGTTACGAAACTGTGTTAATTGCACCAACTTGAGAGATGTGTATTATCTAACACACGAACTACCTCCCCTCTACAAGTGATTAATATAAGTCGTGGGTAGTGAATAGTACTATTGGTCTGACAAACCCAGGCCGCGCCCGACAGGAAGGTCGGCAACCAGGTCTGCACGTGTCCTAATTTGGTTATGTTGTTAGGCATAACTGCTAAGGGGCGTTGAACTGCACATGACGCAGTTGATGGGCCGAGAGTGTCTTTGTGACACAGTTTTGTGGCCGGGAGTGTCTGGGATGACATGGCCCGGGGTAAACCAGTCAGGTTTCACTTGTGTCCTCGTGTAATTCCATCTGCGACTATGACTGTGACCGTCATTGTGACTATGACTAGTGCAATTAAACTTGTTAACACATGTGGTTACACAACGATTAAACTAGTGGAACTCACACAGCGTTTAGCTGACCTTTTTAAAACTAACATGCATTTCAGGTAACTTGAGACTGGTGTGATCCGTGTGTTGTTCAAAGACATGTTTGTAGGCGAACCCTGATATAGACGCATCTGGCTTAAAAGACTTATGTGGTTCATGGGAACATGCAGTTGTAACATACATGTAGTATGTATTCAACATTTTGTAAGTAATAAAATGTAGTGTCTTTATAAACAATGTTCTTGTACCAGAGGTGTCTGTTGCATCCCGTATATTTTTCTTCCGCTGCAAGTTGGGGTGTGACAGAAGATGGTATCAGAGCCATTGGCTATAGAGAATTAGGTGCCTTCAAGGGAACCTAGACTATAACTACAGGCTCGGACTTAGTGGACATCATTGGAAAAAAAATTAACCTCTACTCAAGGTCGTTAGTGAACAGTGTAAAGTACCCTAATTGCAAGTACCAGGATGGCCTTGTGGGGCAAGTGGGTTATTATGGTCGAGAACGTAATAACAAACTTGCTCATACGAGGTAGTGTTGGGAAAGCCGCGGTAATAAATACACTTAAATACGTGGAATGATACATACGTGTGCCAAGGTGATAGTGTGTGAATGTTTATGCGAGAATTGATACATGAATTGGGATTGGTGGATAATGCGTTACTACATATGCCTTTGGGAAAGGCAGAAAACTGGTATTACAGTCCATTCCACATTCCTACTGACCACCTGTTTAAGATACACTAGAGTTGGATTCATACCACTTCTACAGTGGTTACTTATAATTTATGATGTGAGACCCCAAGCCTTTAGTGCAATGCGATTTCACCAACTCTATCCTTATAATTATTATGACAACGATTGCATACCAGAATGGTATTTTAAAGTAAACATAGAAACATAAAGAATGTGTGGGTCGTTCTGATAAGCTGGAAGGATGTATACGAATCCTTATTCCGCTTCTCGTTGCTTCATATTCGATTGTTATACAATCGCAAAGTTCGAACATCTTACGAAAGTTTTTCGTCCTCGAATCCGCGATTTATTTGATTGTCCGCTGGATTCCTCTTTGGCTTGCAATATTGGCTTTACCATAATACTTAGCGGTATTCATTAGCACGTGTTTCGATATATATTATATCTGGATATGACGATCTCCGGGTCATGGAGATGGCAGGGGGTGCGTGAATAAGTTACCCTTCCTGTTGTCATTTGATTCCTTGGGATACAAAGTGGTGATGGTACAGGTCCCTTTGAAACGCTTTGTGTGGTGGAACCTCGTTTCGTGTGACCATTGGTTACATTGTGTTCTTTTATGATTGTTGATTGTTTCGAATTTCAGTCGGTTATTTGCAGAAAGTAGTATGAGGCCCGAATATCATGGAGAACGGAATATTGATCAGGTATATGGGTGTGGTGGATATGCTATGGTACTTCCTATATATAAACACCCGGCTACATGATCAAGGTACCGTTACTCAGGGCAGACGGGCTTCATGTTGCGATTTGTTCGGTTATGTTTTGGGCAATGCAGTATTGAGACTGCGACCCTGTTTGATGCGATAGATGACGCCATAGTTGTCGTAACCAAGATGTCTATACATGGTTATAGTAATTTTACATGAAAAATAGTTTGGGTCGACATATAAACGATCACTGAATTAACCCTGGGAAAGTCTTTTTTTCTCAAATACGAGACACGATTTCTAGGGATACTACACCTCAGTAGTACTCCGTACTGAACTATTTGGGTATAGCCGGTGATAGCTTACCCACATCGATGACCTAATGATCGATTCGCGATCAGTAACATTGTTTCTGTCTTCGATAAGACAATTCAGCGTAAGCTATTTCTTTTGGCAGGATTTGCTAGAACGTATAGTCATATATTCGAAATCATTACGTTACGGCGAACAAACTACACTCATGTCGCCGATCGTCGTCTATGAAACTATTCGGTTGAAGTATATATTTCTTTTACTAACCGTCGTCCGTTAGTGATACAATCTCTAAGCCTTAGTAAGAACACGTAATTATTATCAGTATTGATAACCCAAGAGGATTTGGGGGGTAACACATAAATGGAGAAACTCATCCGTCGTAATCAAAGATCGGCAAGAGGTTGTGTGGATGCAGATGTGATTACAATAAGACTTGTGGAGGCGGGAACAATTTTGCCGATATTCCTCGCAACCGTCCATACTTCGTATTAACATAACACCCCTATGTATACATGTAATCATAAATATAAAACATTAACCGCAGACTAATCTAAGTGTCAATTTGGTAAATTTCGGTTGAGGATGACGTAACCCCGGTGCAAAGTTGGAAAACTATAATCATGAAATAATCCGACTCACTGCTTCAAATCAATTCAATTCTCCTTACTAACACTACTGGAAAGTGTTGAGGTTCGATACATGTAAATTACTAAAGTGATACACCCTACTTTTAATCAATGTTCAACCATGTTGCGATACGTTGGCTTCCTCTGGAACTACGACATGTGTCTCGGTGAAAGGACCAAGTGACTTACAACCTTGAATCCTACTGATTTGGTTCGAACTACTACAAGATAAATTCTCAGTAACTCGAAGAAGTAGTGAATGAACGGTACGAAGGACTGTAATGAAGCTACCTCTTAATGAATATTTAATAATAAATGACACAAAGCGAATTTTCCGTCAAACGATATATATATATATATATATATATATATATATATATATATTATATATATATATATATATATATTATATATATGTATCAAATCCGAAGGACGGTATTTAAAAGAATCGTATGAAATATTTATATAGCAAACGATCCCTTGTTTTCAGCCTCGCATAACTTAGTGAAATATGTTCTAATGCAAGACGAGATCGCCTTCGAGTAGTATTCAAGTACTATAATACGATGACTAACCTATGACAACTCATATTTACATCTCCAAACTCTAGACTACACTGGGTCCTGACCTGAATTCTTTTGGTAACCCTGAGATAGTAGGTCTTGAATCTATATCACCCGTATGAGGGCGATGCATTCATGCTAGAAATCGCATAAGGGGATACATGGTTCTTTGATTTCTTCCGATTAAGGCTTTTCATGACACGATAATTACTACGACCGTACGAGTGGTCCTGGGTAGGGACTAACTCAGATGCTTGTATGTCTATAGAACGTATTGACTCCCCAACTCTATGATAATAATAATAATACCTGGGGAAACACCATATGTCTCCTCCTCCTCCCTGAAACATCCGAGGAGTCTAAATAATTATACCCGATGTTATTCACAATTCCTAAGGGATGTTTGAAATTCCCTTCGGACCTTTGTAAATGTGTTATTTGGTAAGGTATCCTACATGTGTAAGAGGATGATACATGGGATACATTGACTTTCACCAGTTGATTGGACACAAAGTGAACGATACCCTACTTTTGGGAGTAACCTAAAGTTATTCGGTAGACGGTGTTGCTAGTCCTCATGGGTATACGAGGACTAAATTCTTTAGATCAGGGAAATATTGTTGAAACACCCATCGTCTTCATTCAACTAGTTGGTACCTTCAATTGATTCTCAGTTTGATCAATTTAAATAAGTATTCGTAAAGTACAATGTTACCAAGCAACCCGATTCTTCGTTATTTTCGAGTGACGAAAATTCTTGTATTACTTAAGGAAATAAGAACGGGAGAAATCTTAAGTATAATACGGTGTGTATATATATATATATATATATAATATATGTACATGTGTATCCGTACCACGAGTGAAATTCACGATCGTGGGGAGGATTGTCGGTAGTTGTGCGTTATCATTTACTCGATTTCTGCCTCGGTCATTTGTGGTGAGCGTTTTGGGACCATTCTATTATAAACAACATATATATATATATATATATACATGCATTAATGTCACATATTCAATCATCCCATACCACACAAATTCGTCGCACGCATGAGTCCACAACCTGTATAACCAACATCATTATCATGTATGTAATAATATCCGTCAGTATACCACTGCTAAAATTGCACTTAGACTTAACCCAAAAAGGGCCAGTGCTTAAATGTGCAGTCAAAGCATGTCACTGGAGTGATGTATATATGCCATACTATGAAAAGCATGAACTACTATGTATGAAGGAACGCGGTTAATGTAACTTTTGTAAAAATCGGGTCTCCAAAACCCGCTCCGTTTTGAAATCTTGTACCAAGTTATAAAAGTTGCGTTAATTATTTATGATTATTTTTAGTTAAAAAGACACAAAATTAATAAATAAACTAAACTATAAAAATTATATTTGATAGAAAGTTAAAATAAAACAAATAAAAAATATTTGAAGCTGCCGCGACTCGAACCCGGGTCAGCTGAGTCGCTACAACGACTTAACAACCATTCCCTAAACCACTCCGCCACAATGTGTTTTCTGTTAACTCTAGGAAAACAAAAGAAACTTATACACAAACTCAGTTTAACCGATGATACCATCTGAAAACCAGTAATCGGCAAACCAATCGTCAAATCGATTGTTTACCTCACAATTTCACTTATAACCGATGTATTACGGTTTCTAATCAAGTTAAAATTGATTGAAACTTTAAGTCTTATCATTTTCGGCTTTTGAAACCGAAAATTCATCAAGTTCTGGTTTAATTCAAGCTCCAGATCATTTGCACGATTCAGAACTATCACAACAATACTCAATTTCATTTTCATCGCATTTTTGAACCATAAGATCTTCTGAATCAGTTCGCCGGAAAATTTCTGCAAGTCACCGGAAAACCGGGACTCACATTCTCACGGTAATTCCTCCGAATCTTTCTGTTTAAAACATGTGATTAATCAGTCCCTAACACAACTCCATCATCAGAATCGATCCTAGTCAACGTTTATCGAAAATCTTATCTTCGCCGGAAAGTTTCTGAGACTGCCGGAATCACACTGTGAACTGGTATGATATCCTAAACTTCTTTTAAACCTTGTTTAAGTGACTCAACTTTATGAATAATCGATCAACGCTGTTAATTGGTTTCAACAGCCGGAGTTCATTTCCAGTACCGACGAACCTCCGCCGGATTTCTGTGAATAACATCAATCGGTATATTCTGTTCCTTAAACTCTCTCCATTCTCTACTTTTGATTTACTGTTAATGTCTGAGAACTTTATAAATCACAAATCAATCATAACCAGTCGAATTATGTTGTCTGTGTAAATCGGCGAAGAAGATGAAGTTATAACAGAACATAAGATTAATTAAAAACGGTATTTTAAACGGGTTAGACACACAGTCCAGCGGTGGACTGTGTGCAAATTTCACACACACGTCCCGAGTTCGATCCATGCTGCACGCACGCCTTGTGTAATAACCTGCCTTTTTGATCAAGAACTAAACCGGGTTAAAACAGATAGTTGTTAAGTATAATAAAAACCAAGAATATAACCGGGTTAGACACACAGTCCAGCGGTGGACTGTGTGCATCATGAACTTCACGTCGCGCGTTCGAATCTCGTCTCGAGCACCGGTCCAATTGAATTAAAACGTTTTTGCAAATGAAGGAATTTTCGGTTAATTCAAACAAGTGTATAAATATAATTAAAAACGAGTTTATAACGGGTTAGACACGTAGCTCAGTTGGTAGAGCTACTTGCACGCGAACGGAAGGTCGCCGGTTCGAATCCCACCCGGCGCATAATTTATCCGCTGACCGAACCGGTCAACGGTCAACACTTAAAAAAAATAATATTTTTTTATATTTTTATTTATTTAATTTAATTTAAAAATCAATTAAAAATACTTAAAAATAACATTTTTAAAGATAGAAAATAGCCATAAACTCACAAAAATATATTTAAATATTTCATTAAAATCCTTAATAAAATCCATCCACCTAATATATTTTTCCATTATTATTTAGGTTAGTATTCCTCGTCGATCCGCTCATCTAAATCGTGCGCATCTAACCATCTCAAATTCAACGCATCCAATGTGAGTGAACCTTTCAAATTCCCCGTTTTAATCACGTTTTTGGGGTGTATCATGTGTCTTTGTTTATATACATATTATAACTAAACTATTGTGCATACATCATATCATGACATGTGTATTTAGTTTGTTGCTGTTAAGTAGTTATTATTGGATGCAAATTATTATTTCAATACATGCAATTGCCGAAGCCGCCGCTCCCCATTCGTGAGGTTTGAGCCTGTTCCCCATTTTATTATGCGGTTGAACCTGGCGTGCCCGCAACGATCGGCTCCGTTTGATTGAGCCTTGATCGCACAGTTCATTTTACATTTCAGTACATGCAATAATATCGGCTCCGCTTGATTGAGCCTTGATCGCACAGTTCATTTTACATTTCAGTACATGCAATACGATCGGCTCCGTTTGATTAAGCCTTGATCGCACAGTTCATTTTACATTTCAGTACATGCAATACGATCGGCTCCGTTTGATTGAGCCTTGATCGCACAGTTCATTTATGTTAGTTATCATATGATATTGGTATGTTCATGTATGCTATCAAGTGTTATTGTATGTTATAATTGTAACTACTATTTGCCAATGCTTGATTACTTACATTTGCTCTTTTATGATTATGCACAATATTTCATTGATAAACTAACCATAAAATCATTATCAAATGTTTATCTAATAAGGTTCACTCGCCAACTTATGTTGACCCAAAAACTCCCATTTTACACATGATACAGGTGAACCAGCAGCAGCTAGGAACACATAGGACCTGGATTAGAAGAATAAAACGATTTAGTATTGGGATTGTTATGTTTGGTTATTTCCTATGTATTGAATGAACATGTTTGGATGTTTGAAAATGTAACTTTGACTTTATTAATTATGAAACATAATAGTAAATGTCATGTGCTTTGGTGATAACCCAATTATGCCCCGATTCTTATTTTCCGCTACGGGTCGGGGTGTGACAGATTGGTATCAGAGCCATGACTATAGGGATATAGGATGGGTTATTAGACCCTTAGAGCCTATACTATAGTCGATTAGAAACTTATAAGAATTTTGCGTGTTATATGCCAAATTTCATGATGTTTATATGTTTTATGTTAAATGTTACGTTTGATATTGTACAAGCATGTTCATAAGTATGTATTATCAAATAATGCCTATCATGAAATCGTATGATCATAACATATCACATCCATGAAAGCACACACCACATCATGATTGATTTTACAATGATTTTCGTGTTTTCAAATCTCATCAAAGTGAGTTCTCATGACGGGCATGTAGTAACTGGAAGGGTACTAGTACCGGTAGTCGGAACGTCCTGTCTAGGCTGGCATTCGTATAAATCCAAAATAAAGGACTAGTTTGCCTACCTGGGACTAACGATGAGAGTACGAAGTACCTATTAGGCCAAAGCATGCTATACCAAACGTCGTGTGAGCTAATCCCACTTTGAGTTGTCATTGTGTCTACACCTGGACACGTTCCGACCAAACATCTCATGAACATATTTTGTGGTTTGCATTCGGGGGATGCGAGTGTTAAATTGCCAATACTAATGTGAATCCTACCAAGCCAATAGCCATGGGGCCCACATGACTATGTAGGTGAAGGTATGGGGGACATTTGAGGCCCAACATAAGCGAACCCAAGACATCCTATGGATGTAGTTGCATTATTGATATTTATGTTATTTTCATTTTCTTAAAGACACATGACACCTAAAAAGACACCATAAACTCACAATTTTCTCATTTTATGATCCTGTAGATGTCATCTAGACAGCATCGAAGGGGTAAAAGATCGGGAAAGACTCAGGAACGTTTGGCCACACAAAATGGCCACGATATTGCCTGACATCGTGGTACAAGTACAACAAGCCCTTGCTGCAAATCCTACTAACCCTCCTCAACAACAGGACCAGAACATCGCCAACCCTCCTACCATCAAATGCTCTTACAAACATTTTAAGTCCTGTGATCCTCCAAAATTCGAAGGGACTGAGGGAGTCACTGCTCTCCTACATTGGTTCGAGGAGATGGAAAACGTTTTCTTAAACTGCGATTGTCCTGAGGATCACAAGGTTCGTTACGCCACCGGGAGACTATTTGGTGTAGCTCTCACTTGGTGGAATACTGAGAAAGGGAAGAGGGGGACTGAAGATGCGATGGCCTTAACTTGGGAGGAGTTAAGGGAAATCATGACTAGGCGTTTCTGCCCTAGAAGTGAAATTAAGAAGTTGGAGGATGAATTTCATGCCTTAAAGCAAAAGGAGGGTGATCACTCTACTTACAACAAGAGGTTCTTGGAGTTGAACCAAATGGTTCCAAACCTATTCACTCCAACCTATCGTCTGATCGAACATTATATTCGAGGACTTCCCTCGAAAATTCAAGATTCGGTTCTCAGCGTTTCACCGATAACACTCGAAGCTGCCATGGAGTTGGCAACTGAACTGACCGAAAACCGAATTCGCAATGGGAAGTTCAAAGAAGAGAAGAAGAAAGCCCCTGTTGAGGGACAAACCTCAAACCACCCCATTCCTTCCTCTAAGTTTGCTAACAAGAGGAAGCGTAACACCAGGAATTTTGCAGTCACCCAAACCAACACCCCTATTCCTGTTGCACCCATCACTCAAGTCACTCCTTCACCCGCGCCATACAAAAGACCCTACACAGGCCCATTACCAAAATGTAACCGTTGTCAGTATCACCACTCCCCTGATCATCCTTGCCAATACTGCACCGGCTGCGGTCGCGCAGGACATACTGTTCAAAACTGCCGCACGCTTCAACGAACAAACCGCCACCAACCTTTAACCCAAACCCACCAACAGTTAATGGGTCAAGCACAACAACAACTACCATTTCCACCCACCCAACATTTAGCCCAAACATACTATCAACCCAATTACCCTATGGGCCAACCTATGCGGGCTTGTTTCAATTGCGGCGACCCAAGTCATTTCAGAAACACATGTCCAAGGCTGGTTAATATTATTCATGCTCAGGCCCAAGCCAACCCTGTGAATCAAGCGAACCAAGCTCCTCCACCTGCTAGAGGAAGAGCTTTCAATATTAACGCAAACCAGGCCAGAGCTGACGGCAATGTGGTCAACGGTACGTTTCTTATAAATGGTAGATATGCCTCTATGTTATTTGATACTGGTGCGGGTAGAAGTTTCGTGTCATTAGAATTTGAACCTATCTTAAGCAAAAATCGGGATAAGCTCGCGGAACCCATAACGGTGGAAGTTGCGGACGGAAAACCAGTTTTATTAGACTCTATTTTACGCAACTGTACACTCACCTTAAACGACCACGATTTCTCAGTCGACCTTATTCCTATGAAGCTGGGAAGTTTCGACATCATAATCGGTATGGATTGGCTCAGTCAACATCATGCGGAAGTTGTATGTCGTGAAAAATTTATTCGTATTCCTCTTTCAAACGGTCAGACTCTTCGAATCATTGGAGAAACCTCGTCGAAAGGGCTCAAATTAATGTCTTGTCTTCAAGCTCAAAAATACCTTCGCAAGAATTATGTCGCGTTTTTAGCCCATATCATCAAGAAGGGGACCGCAGAGAAGAAACTTGAAGATATTCCTGTAGTAAAAGATTTTCCACAAGTTTTTCCTGACGACATTTCAGGACTTCCTCCAATCAGAGATGTCGAATTCCGTATTGATCTTATACCTTGTGCTACACCAGTTGCAAAATCTCCATATAGGTTAGCCCCCTCTGAAATGCAAGAGCTAGCCAGTCAATTGCAAGAGTTGACTGACAAGGATTCATACGTCCCAGCTCATCGCCTTGGGGTGCACCTGTCCTTTTTGTAAAGAAGAAAGATGGATCTTTTCGTATGTGCATCGACTAACAAGTTAACCATCAAAAATCGATATCCTTTACCTCGCATAGATGATCTTCTTGACCAACTACAAGGTGCCAGCTGCTTTTCGAAAATCGATCTTCGATCTGGCTATCATCAGCTTAGAGTGCATGAAGAAGACGTCCCTAAGACTGCTTTTCGAACTCGTTATGGACACTATGAATTCATGGTTATGCCGTTTGGATTAACCAACGCACCAGCTGTCTTCATGGACCTAATGAACAGAGTCTGCAAACCTTACCTTGATCGATTTGTTATAGTTTTCATCGACGATATTCTTATTTATTCAAAATCTAAAGCTGATCACGAGCGTCATCTTCGACTCGTTCTTGCACTTCTGGAAAAAGAAAAGCTGTATGCCAAGTTCTCTAAATGTGAATTCTGGTTAAAAGAGGTGCAATTTCTCGGGCATGTAGTCAATGATAAAGGAATACATGTTGACCCTTCAAAGATCAAAGCAGTTCAAGAATGGCAAGCTCCACGCACACCAACTGAAGTAAGGTCTTTTCTTGGACTAGCTGGCTATTATCGTCGGTTCATTTCAAACTTCTCTCGCATTGCTGTGCCACTCACAACTTTAACCCATAAGGGAAAACCATTCGTATGGGGACCCAAGCAAGAAGAAGCTTTTCAAACTCTTAAACAAAAACTTTGTGATGCACCAATCCTCACTCTTCCTGAAGGTTGTGATGATTTTGTAGTCTATTGCGACGCGTCAGGGCAAGGATTAGGCTGCGTTCTCATGCAAAGAGGAAAAGTCATAGCTTATGCCTCGAGGCAACTCAAGACTCATGAAAAGAACTACACCACTCATGACCTAGAACTTGGAGCCGTTGTATTCGCTCTTAAGATATGGAGACATTATCTCTATGGTACTAAGTGTGAAATATACACTGACCACAAGAGTCTTCAACATATCTTCAATCAAAAAGAGTTAAATATGAGGCAACGAAGATGGGTCGAACTCCTAAATGATTACGACTGTGAAATTAGATACCACCATGGTAAAGCAAATGTGGTGGCTGATGCACTTAGTCGAAAGGGTTATGCGAACTCCATTCATCTTCTATGTTCGCAAATTATAACCGATATTAAAGATCAAATTCGAGAAGCTCAACATGTTTCGATAACAGAAGAAGATGTACGAAAAGAGATGTCCTGTGGAGCCGAGCTAAAACTTGAAACTAAATCAGACGGTATTCTGTATTACCTAAATCGTATCTGGATTCCTAACCACAATAATCTTCGGGAAACTTTCATGAATGAAGCTCACAAAACGCGATATTCTATACACCCAGGAGCCGATAAGATGTATCAAGACCTACTATACACCTATTGGTGGCCTGGAATGAAGAAAGATATTGCCGTTTTTGTTTCCAAGTGTCTCACATGTTCTAAGGTGAAGGCTGAACACCAAAGACCCTCAGGACTTCTAGTCCGACCAGAAATACCTGTATGGAAGTGGGAAAATATAACCATGGATTTCATTACCGGGTTACCTCGCACTTCTGGTGGGTATGACACTATATGGGTGATTATAGACCGACTTACAAAATCAGCTCACTTTATTCCTATTCGAGAAGATTTCAAGAACGAAAAGCTTGCTCGTATTTATATCAACGAAATCATAAGCCGACATGGGGTACCATTAAGTATTATTTCTGATCGTGATGGTCGTTTCACCTCACGAACATGGCAAGCAGTACAATCCGCTATGGGCACTCGATTAGATCTCAGTACCGCCTATCATCCTCAAACTGATGGACAGTCTGAGCGCACCATTCAAACTCTTGAGGATATGCTTAGAGCATGTGTCATAGACTTCAAGGGAAATTGGGATGCCCACCTACCATTAGTTGAATTTTCGTACAACAACAGCTATCATTCGAGTATCGGCATGGCACCTTTTGAAGCCTTATATGGTCGAAAGTGCCGATCTCCTGTTTGTTGGCACGAAATTGGGGAAGCACAAATTACTGGTCCAGAATTGATCCAAGAAACCACAGACAAGATTCATCAAATACGAAACAATCTTCTAGCAGCTCAAAGTCGTCAAAAGAGTTACGCAGATAAACGACGGAAGCCCTTAGAGTTTAACATTGGTGATCATGTGCTTTTAAAAGTATCACCGTGGAAGGAGTAGTTCGTTTTGGTCAAAAGGGAAAGCTAGCACCACGTTATGTAGGACCTTTCAAGATACTCGAAAGAGTAGGTCCTGTAGCATACAAGCTTGACCTACCGGAAGAACTCGACAGGATTCATCCCACATTCCACGTGTCGAACTTGAAGAAGTGCCTCGCTGATGAGAATCTCCATATTCCACTGGAAGATATTCAGATTGATGAATCCATGCATTTTATTGAAAGACCAGTGGAGATCATGGACTACGGAGAAAAGCGTCTTCGACGAAGTCGCATTCCAATTGTTAGGGTACGCTGGGAGTCGAAACGGGACCTGAGTTTACTTGGGAACGTGAAGACTCAATGCGTGAAAAATACCCGCATCTTTTTCCTACTACTTCAACTATTTAAATTTCGGGACGAAATTCCTAAAAGTAGGGGATACTGTAACATTTTATAAAAATCGGGTCTCCAAAACCCGCTCCGTTTTGTAATCTTGTACCAAGTTATAAAAGTTGCGTTAATTATTTATGATTATTTTGAGTTAAAACGATACAAAATTAATAAATAAACTAAACTATAAAATTATATTTGATAAAAAGTTAAAATAAAACAAATAAAAAATATTTGAAGCTGTCGGGACTCGAACCCGGGTCAGCTGAGTCGCTACAACGACTTAACAACCATTCCCTAAACCACTCCGCCACAATGTGTTTTCTGTTAACTCTAAGAAAACAAAAGAAACTTATACACAAACTCAGTTTAACCGATGATACCATCTGAAAACCGGTAATCGGCAAACCAGTCGTCAAATCGATTGTTTACCTCACAATTTCAGTTATAACCGATGTATTACGGTTTCTAATCAAGTTAAAATTGATTGAAACTTTAAGTCTTATCATTTTCGGCTTTTGAAACCGAAAATTCATCAAGTTCTGATTTAATTCAAGCTCTAGATCATTTGCACGATTCAGAACTATCACAACAATACTCAATTTCATTTTCATCGCATTTTTGAACCATAAGATCTTCTGAATCAGTTCGCCGGAAAATTTCTGCAAGTCACCGGAAAACCGGGACTCACATTCTCACGGTAATTCCTCCGACTCTTTCTGTTTAAAACATGTGATTAATCAGTCCCTAACACAACTCCATCATCAGAATCGATCCTAGTCAACGTTTATCGAAAATCTTATCTTTGCCGGAAAGTTTCTGAGACTGCCGGAATCACACTGTGAACTGGTATGATATCCTAAACTTCTTTTAAACCTTGTTTAAGTGACTCAACTTTATGAATAATCGATCAACGCTGTTAATTGGTTTCAACAGCCGGAGTTCATTTCCAGTACCGACGAACCTCCGCAGGATTTCTGTGAATAACATCAATCGGTATATTATGTTCCTTAAACTCTCTCCATTCTCTACTTTTGATTTACTGTTAATGTCTGAGAACTTTATAAATCACAAATCAATCATAACCAGTCGAATTATGCTGTCTGTGTAAATCGGCGAAGAAGATGAAGTTATAACAGAACATAAGATTAATTAAAAACGGTATTTTAAACGGGTTAGACACACAGTCCAGCGGTGGACTGTGTGCAAATTTCACACACACACGTCCCGAGTTCGATCCTTGCTGCACGCACGCCTTGTGTAATAACCTGCCTTTTTGATCAAGAACTAAACCGGGTTAAAACAGATAGTTGTTAAGTATAATAAAAACCAAGAATATAACCGGGTTAGACACACAGTCCAGCGGTGGACTGTGTGCATCATGAACTTCACGTCGCGCGTTCGAATCTCGTCTCGAGCACCGGTCCAATTGAATTAAAACGTTTTTGCAAATGAAGGAATTTTCGGTTAATTCAAACAAGTGTATAAATATAATTAAAAACGAGTTTATAACGGGTTAGACACGTAGCTCAGTTGGTAGAGCTACGTGCACGCGAACGGAAGGTCGCCGGTTCGAATCCCACCCGGCGCAGAATTTATCCGCTGACCGAACCGGTCAACGGTCAACACTTAAAAAAAATAATATTTTTTTTATATTTTTATTTATTTAATTTAATTTAAAAATCAATTAAAAATACTTAAAATTAACATTTTTAAAGATAGAAAATAGCCATAAACTCACAAAAATATATCTAAAAATTTCATTAAAATCCTTAATAAAATCCATCCACCTAATATATTTTTCCATTATTATTTAGGTTAGTATTCCTCGTCGATCCGCTCATCTAAATCGTGCGCATCTCACCATCTCAAATTCAACGCACCCAATGTGAGTGAACCTTTCAAATTCCCCGTTTTAATCACGTTTTTGGGGTGTATCATGTGTCTTTGTTTATATACATATTATAACTAAACTATTGTGCATACATCATATCATGACATGTGTATTTAGTTTGTTGCTGTTAAGTAGTTATTATTGGATGCAAATTATTATTTCAATACATGCAATTGCCGAAGCCGCCGCTCCCCATTCGTGAGGTTTGAGCCTGTTCCCCATTTTATTATGCGGTTGAACCTGGCGTGCCCGCAACGATCGGCTCCGTTTGATTGAGCCTTGATCGCATAGTTCATTTTACATTTCAGTACATGCAATACGATCGGCTCCGTTTGATTGAGCCTTGATCGCACAGTTCATTTTACATTTCAGTACATGCAATACGATCGGCTATGTTTGATTGAGCCTTGATCGCACAGTTCATTTATGTTAGTTATCATATGATATTGGTATGTTCATGTATGCTATCAAGTGTTATTGTATGTTATAATTGTAACTACTATTTGCCAATGCTTGATTACTTACATTTGCTCTTTTATGATTATGCACAATATTTCATTGATAAACTAACCATAAAATCATTATCAAATGTTTATCTAATAAGGTTCACTCGCCAACTTATGTTGACCTAAAAACTCCCATTTTACACATGATACAGGTGAACCAGCAGCAGCTAGGAACACATAGGACCTGGATTAGAAGAATAAAACGATTTAGTATTGGGATTGTTATGTTTGGTTATTTCCTATGTATTGAATGAACATGTTTGGATGTTTGAAAATGTAACTTTGACTTTATTAATTATGAAACATAATAGTAAATGTCATGTGCTTTGGTGATAACCCAATTATGCCCCGATTCTTATTTTCCGCTGCGGGTCGGGGTGTGACAGTTAAAACCAAACTTTCTTTGAAATAGGAATAGTCACGAGTTGAAAAAAATATTATAATTGGTATCTTTTCTGCGCTGAACCCACCTGGGGGAAAGCTAACCCGTAAATCTAGTAGTCCCGACCATTCCAGAGGAAGGGACTAGTGAATCTTCCGAATACGTCCCTCGGATATCATGTCCATCCAGAGGGAAATTCCGTTAGTAAGCACGTCATATATACTTAAAGGAGGAATAAGACTTCGACACGACAACTAATACTCTTCAAATTTGGAGAGTTACTTAACACACGTTACGAATTGTAAATAACTTGAGGTGCGATACTAAGTCAAACTAAATGACCAAAGTGTAGATCGGTGCTTGGTTGGATGCACCGACCGGATGTGAAATGGCATTCATAACCTTTATTCGTATCCTAGCCGTCAGAGGGCTAGGCTTACCTCGATTGATTACGCTTTTCATTCAGCCTCCTTGAAACTGCTTTTGTTATTTCAAGAGATTGCCGAGCGATTGTGGATCTATGAGCATTACATTTCCCAGCAGCACGTATTCCTTCCGTGCCCTATTGGGAAACAGAACTGACTAAACCTATGACCAAGGGGTCGAGAAACTCAACAAGTCTAGTCTCGACCAACCCGGGGGCCGGGTGTTCATTTCTTGTTTACATTAATACGAATATGAGACTAACGTGAAAAATCAGATTTAGTGGTCAATTATCTCTATCGGACTAAGGTGACTATGAATTCGGGCTTCAGCCCATGGGTTCATAGAACCGCACGAATTTCCCAATCTAAACCAAGATGGTTTGACATGAACAAATTCGATGAAACCCTTACGTTTAAGCGGTGATTCAGTTAGCGGAGGTGCCAAGATGGGAAGGCATTGTATTTTTTATGCTCATATACAGTTCAAATTTTACCAAGTCTGAATTTGACTCGAATAACCACGAGACCGAGACGGTCAAGTGGTGATCAACTATCTGGTGGCTAGTGTGAACAAGATTCGCCTATGCATTAAGTAATCTTTCGAGAACACGATTACTTCTCATTGTCTACATTAACGACATCCTTATGAAATGATAATCGAGCATGGCTATGTTCCTACCCTTTGAAGGGTACTCCGTCAATGGGGAACCTTGATTCAATGACTCGTTACTTAGTCATATTTTACCAAATTACTCGTACGTCTACGATCAATGCCGATCCCATGTGTAGGGGCATCATTGTGATACTTGTGATTGTTAGACACTCATCATGCCTTAAACATTTCCATGTGATATAGTAGCATTCTAGATATGGTGCTACTAGAACTAAAACCGCATTGGGCGCACACCCTATCATTCCTGGTATATGGGAATTTTTATACGATATCTCTTTGAGAATCACACCGATGTCATCGAAGTTACTAAGTTGTTTCCTTCGGGAAAAGACGCAGATAGTTGTATAACAGCTGGAGCCAAGCTCCCAAAAACTTAATGCAAACTGGAATTATTACTGTAAAAATTCCATATCCTTTCAACGTGATTAGACGACTGGTGAGTAGTTCGGGCACCCTGTTGATGTGAGGGTGCAGATTCGTTGTTACTCATGTACATGCTTGCCTTATGGCGACCGTAGGCTTGTAAAAGCCTTTCCCTTTCTCTACCATAGAATAGGGACTCTCGTGGTCGATTAGTATTAGCCGAAGATACTCATGTACATTACAGCAAGGGAAGACATTCACTCACCACTCAATGAGACCAAAAATTTATTCCCTTTTCACAACCATGCGAAGCATGGTGCTCACTATTGTGACATGTGCAACAAACCCTGGAAGGGTACCCATACCCCTCCTCTATAGGAGGTGTGTAAGAATTATTAAACGAAATCGAAATTGAAACTTATGGTGTATGAATGGTGAGGAAAATGAATGCAAAGAAAACGTAATAATTGCAGTCAGCTATAAGCTGAATACGAAACTCATATCCTACTGTGAGTCCAACAACACCTGGAAGTGATGGCAGATGTTACTTTTAACAAATATGTAGGAATCGTGGATGGACAAATTACACTGCTACTAGGTAGCACAATTATCATCTCCGTACGATGATTATACTAAAAGAAAAGCGAAAACATACGTGTCTGTTAGATGACTGACACGAATATAAATATGGAACTCTCCAATGGATTACTAAACGGAATTCCGAGGACGAAATTCTTTTAACCGGGGAAGACTGTGACAACTATGAAAAAATCCCGCTAAACTTTGATTGGTACAAGTCCGTGGTGACCGGACGTGATATGTACATCGTGATATTGTTGTGATTATGTGTGATGATATGAATTCTGGAAAATGATACACCGACTATAATGGGACTATATGCATAGTAATTAACAAAAACATTACAGTGACATTATGCGTCACCCACATGACAAGACAAAGTCGTGAATGAACTGACGACTCTGGGAATAAGTATTAGTAAACACACATGACTTGTGTGCTATGCCTAGCGATATCTGTAATGTCTCGGAAGAATCTGAGAGCACGTCATGGTTGACATGACACTAGTAAGGACCAACAATGCGAGGTTGGCATCCTTAGCCTTGAACAACTTGTTAAACGGAGACTTGACGTTTAACAGGGCATTAAACCTTTAATGTTGATTATTAGATTATCGGAAGCCTTATTTAAGATTCCGAGTTCCAGGAATAACTTAGTTTTGTGCCATAGACTGTGACATAAGGTTTGGAAATAATCAAAGCCCGGGCATGCAAAACGAAGCAGCTCCGGGTTGGGGAAACGCATTTGCTCCAGGCATAACATAAGGCAACCAAATGTGCAAGGAACGATCGATCAAGCTTAAAAACACTTAAACGAACATCAAACGAGTCTTTTATGATTAGAACGTAACTGGGTTCGGATTTTAAGACGGTTATGCATAATTTTTAAAACCGAGTCTTTTGACACTAAGTACGCGCAAAACGGAGTTCGTCACGCAAATCGAGAACGCGCGCAGGACCTGAAAATGAACCTATACTTATCCAGAAGATAAACATCATCTTTAAGCACGCAAATCAAAGCACGAGGTGTCCCTTGGGTCCCACCTCCAAACCGCCCCACCCCCATGTATATATATTTTTTTATTTTATTTTCATTTTATAATTCATGTTTATTACAAAAATCCTTCAAATTCTCTCAAAAATCTGCTCTCAAACCCTTCTTCTCAGCTGAATTCATCAAGAACAAGTCTTAATTCAAAGGTATTAGCCTTGATACTTATAATTCTAAGTCCGTTTCTTCGATTAAACACGATTTCTAGCTGAAAAACACTTTTTAATCCATGAATTTTGGAGTTTTAAAAAATTTTAGGGCTGAATATGAACACTACATGAAACCCCTGGTGTTATATGGCAGCCATGGTCACTAATCATTGGGGTTTGATACCCTAATCAACTCTTATTCGACAAAAATCGCTTAACTATTCGATTAACCGAAAAACAAAGAATTAAAGCTTGATTGATCCAAGTTCTAGCATATTTGGATTGTACTTGGTGTGTAGGTACTGAATATAGTCTTCACACACTTCTGGGATGGAGATAAACACTTGGAATCGAAAGAATCGCTAGGTATGACGTCCGAGAAACCGAAACTAGGATGGGCAGAATCTTATTTTAGCTATAACTTGGTTCGTGAAACTTGGATTGAGCTGAAAATTGGTGTGGTGATGTAGGTATTCTCAGGAAGGTCCATGTGAATTTTAGAATTTTTGGAATTTTCTATGATTTTGGTGAGTTTTTAACTGTTTCACCGAAAGAATTTCAGAATAATTATCAAAAGAATTCAATAAATCACAAAATTTTACAGAGACACTAAGAAACATATGGGGAATTATCTGGGAAAATTGAGAGTCCATTGGTTGAGTTTTGATTTGGGTTAAAAATCCGTGTTTTTGCGAGTTTTCTGTAGCCGGGAACGCACCGAAGCGAAATCAGAAAAATCTCAAAATTTTGGGAGCAGTTCCTGGACATGTAAAGAGTCTTCTGGAAGTTTTTTGTATTTTTTTTACTACTGATGGTATTTAATTTTAATTATGGGGTTAAAAGTACTTTTATAAATAATTTTTTAAATAAGTAAATGAACAAAATAAATTCCTAGAAATTCTTCCCATAATCTATAGATTTTTACTGATTTATATAAAAATTTAATTTTTTTATATAAAATATAGATTAAATGAGAATTTATGGGATTAATAATAGATTATTTTAAAGCAATTTCAGCAGTTTACCGTATAACGAACCTGCCGGAACTGGAAACTGACCCAACCCGACAAATACTATAACTGGAACACCGGGAGTATTCCGAGAGATTCCCAGGTAAATTAGGCACCCTGAGTGTGTCCTAAGACAATTCGGGAGAATTCCCGACGGTGAAAATGGAAACTCAAATTTGGGTAACCTAGACTCCCCAAATACTCAAACTCCATTGATGAAAAGTTAATCATTCTTAAATAACCACGTGTTGGCATTATTGGTATTCCCGTACCATTATCCGAACACGTTAAACTACTGACTTAGGTTGGCACGCGAAATGGTGCCCGGAAGCCAAACCAAAAACTAATACTACCCTGACGTTCGTCACCATACTAGTGTCCTATAGACTCAATCCGGAGTAAAGACTCCTGACCAGATCCAAGTTATAACCATTACCAACTCAGATACTGATTTGAGTCCATACTTGCATGGGTATTATTAAAGTTGATCTAGTTGCTTGATCACTCTTGCGTTGAGATCACTACCCGTACTGTGAGTTTTCACTTCCCCACTTTTAAACTATTTTACTGTTTTCTGGGGACTTGAATGTTAAAACTGTGTTGAATACACCAATTTGGGAGTGAGTTTTACTCTCCCACTTGTAAACTGTTTCTCTGTTTTCTGGAATGACTTGCATGTTACGAAACTGTGTTAATTGCACCAACTTGAGAGATGTGTATTATCTAACACACGAACTACCTCCCCTCTACAAGTGATTAATATAAGTCGTGGGTAGTGAATAGTACTATTGGTCTGACAAACCCAGGCCGCGCCCGACAGGAAGGTCGGCAACCAGGTCTGCACGTGTCCTAATTTGGTTATGTTGTTAGGCATAACTGCTAAGGGGCGTTGAACTGCACATGACGCAGTTGATGGGCCGGGAGTGTCTTTGTGACACAGTTTGGTGGCCGGGAGTGTCTGGGATGACATGGCCCGGGGTAAACCAGTCAGGTTTCACTTGTGTCCTCGTGTAATTCCATCTGCGACTATGACTGTGACCGTCATTGTGACTATGACTAGTGCAATTAAACTTGTTAACACATGTGGTTACACAACGATTAAACTAGTGGAACTCACACAGCGTTTAGCTGACCTTTTTAAAACTAACATGCATTTCAGGTAACTTGAGACTGGTGTGATCCGTGTGTTGTTCAAAGACATGTTTGTAGGCGAACCCTGATATAGACGCATCTGGCTTAAAAGACTTATGTGGTTCATGGGAACATGCAGTTGTAACATACATGTAGTATGTATTCAACATTTTGTAAGTAATAAAATGTAGTGTCTTTATAAACAATGTTCTTGTACCAGAGGTGTCTGTTGCATCCCGTATATTTTTCTTCCGCTGCAAGTTGGGGTGTGACAGAAGATGGTATCAGAGCCATTGGTTATAGAGAATTAGGTGCCTTCAAGGGAACCTAGACTATAACTACAGGCTCGGACTTAGTGGACATCATTGGAAAAAAAATTAACCTCTACTCAAGATCGTTAGTGAACAGTGTAAAGTACCCTAATTGCAAGTACCAGGATGGCCTTGTGGGGCAAGTGGGTTATTATGTTCGAGAACGTAATAACAAACTTGCTCATACGAAGAAGTGTTGGGAAAGCCGCGGTAATAAATACACTTAAATACGTGGAATGATACATACGTGTGCCAAGGTGATAGTGTGTGAATGTTTGTGCGAGAATTGATACATGAATTGGGATTGGTGGATAATGGGTTACTACATATGCCTTTGGGAAAGGCAGAAAACTGGTATTACAGTCCATTCCACATTCCTACTGACCACCTGTTTAAGATACACTAGAGTTGGATTCATACCACTTCTACAGTGGTTACTTATAATTTATGATGTGAGACCCCAAGCCTTTAGTGCAATGCGATTTCACCAACGCTATCCTTATAATTATTATGACAACGATTGCATACCAGAATGGTATTTTAAAGTAAACATAGATACATAAAGAATGTGTGGGTCGTTCTGATAAGCTGGAAGGATGTATACGAATCGTTATTCCGCTTCTCGTTGCTTCATATTCGATTGTTATACAATCGCAAAGTTCGAACATCTTACGAAAGTTTTTTGTCCTCGAATCCGCGATTTATTTGATTGTCCGCTGGATTCCTCTTTGGCTTGTAATATTGGCTTTAGCTTTTATGCCGTGTGATACCATAATACTTAGCGGTCTTCATTAGCACGTGTTTCGATATATATTATATCTGGATATGACGATCTCCGGGCCATGGAGATGGCATGGGGTGCGTGAATAAGTTACCCTTCCTGTTGTCATTTGATTCCTTGGATACAAAGTGGTGATGGTACAGGTCCCTTTGAAACGTTTTGTGTGGTGAAACCTCGTTTCGTGTGACCATTGGTTACATTGTGTTCTTTTACGATTGTTGATTGTTTCGAATTTCAGTCGGTTATTTGCAGAAAGTAGTATGAGGCCCGAATATCATGGAGAACGGAATATTGATCAGGTATATGGGTGTGATGGATATGCTGCGGTACTTCCTATATATAAACACCCGGCTACATGATCAAGGTACCGTTACTCAGGGCAGACGGGCTTCATGTTGCGATTTGTTCGGTTATGTTTTGGGCAATGCAGTATTGAGACTGCGACCCTGTTTGATGCGATAGATGACGCCATAGTTGTCGTAACCAAGATGTCTATACATGGTTATAGTAATTTTACATGAAAAATAGTTTGGGTCGACATATAAACGATCACTGAATTAACCCTGGGAAAGTCTTTTTTTCTCAAATACGAGACACGATTTCTAGGGATACTACACCTCAGTAGTACTCCGTACTGAACTATTTGGGTATAGCCGGTGATAGCTTACCCACATCGATGACCTAATGATCGATTCGCGATCAGTAACATTGTTTCTGTCTTCGATAAGACAATTCAGCGTAAGCTATTTCTTTTGGCAGGATTTGCTAGAACGTATAGTCATATATTCGAAATCATTACGTTACGGCGAACAAACTACACTCATGTCGCCGATCGTCGTCTATGAAACTATTCGGTTGAAGTATATATTTCTTTTACTAACCGTCGTCCGTTAGTGATACAATCTCTAAGACTTAGTAAGAACACGTAATTATTATCAGTATTGATAACCCAAGAGGATTTGGGGGGTAACACATAAATGGAAAACTCATCCGTCGTAATCAAAGATCGGCAAGAGGTTGTGTGGATGCAGATGTGATTACAATAAGACTTGTGGAGGCGGGAACAATTTTGCCGATATTCCTCGCAACCGTCCATACTTCGTATTAACATAACACCCCTATGTATACATGTAATCATAAATATAAAACATTAACCGCAGACTAATCTAAGTGTCAATTTGGTAAATTTCGGTTGAGGATGACGTAACCCCGGTGCAAAGTTGGAAAACTATAATCATGAAATAATCCGACTCACTGCTTCAAATCAATTCAATTCTCCTTACTAACACTACTGGAAAGTGTTGAGGTTCGATACATGTAAATTACTAAAGTGATACACCCTACTTTTAATCAATGTTCAACCATGTTGCGATACGTTGGCTTCCTCTGGAACTACGACATGTGTCTCGGTGAAAGGACCAAGTGACTTACAACCTTGAATCCTACTGATTTGGTTCGAACTACTACAAGATAAATTCTCAGTAACTCGAAGAAGTAGTGAATGAACGGTACGAAGGACCGTAATGAAGCTACCTCTTAATGAATATTTAATAATAAATGACACAAAGCGAATTTTCCGTCAAACGATTATTTTATATATATATATATATATATATATATATATATATATATATATATATATGTATATATGTATCAAATCCGAAGGACGGTATTTAAAAGAATCGTATGTAATATTTATATAGCAAACGATCCCTTGTTTTCAGCCTCGCATAACTTAGTGAAATATTTTTCTAATGCAAGACGAGATCGCCTTCGAGTAGTATTCAAGTACTATAATACGATGACTAACCTATGACAACTCATATTTACATCTCCAAACTCTAGACTACACTGGGTCCTGACCTGATTCTTTTGGTAACCCTGAGATAGTAGGTCTTGAATCTATATCACCCGTATGAGGGCGGTGCATTCATGCTAGAAATCGCATAAGGGGATACATGGTTCTTTGATTTCTCCCCGATTAAGGCTTTTCATGACACGATAATTACTACGACCGTACGAGTGGTCCTGGGTAGGGACTAACTCAGATGCTTGTATGTCTATAGAACGTATTGACTCCCCAACTCTATGATAATAATAATAATAATAATACCTGGGGAAACACCATATGTCTCCTCCTCCTCCCTGAAACATCCGAGGAGTCTAAATAATTATACCTGATGTTATTCACAATTCCTAAGGGATGTTTGAAATTCCCTTCGGACCTTTGTAAATGTGTTATTTGGTAAGGTATCCTACATGTGTAGGAGGATGATACATGGGATACATTGACTTTCACCAGTTGATTGGACACAAAGTGAACGATACCCTACTTTTGGGAGTAACCTAAAGTTATTCGGTAGACGGTGTTGCTAGTCCTCATGGGTATACGAGGACTAAATTCTTTAGATCAGGGAAATATTGTTGAAACACCCATCGTCTTCATTCAACTAGTTGGTACCTTCAATTGATTCTCAGTTTGATCAATTTAAATAAGTATTCGTAAAGTACAATGTTACCAAGCAACCCGATTCTTCGTTATTTTCGAGTGACGAAAATTCTTGTATTACTTAAGGAAATAAGAACGGGATAAATCTTAAGTATAATACGGTGTGTATATATATATATATGTACATGTGTATCCGTACCACGAGTGAAATTCACGATCGTGGGGAGGATTGTCGGTAGTTGTGCGTTATCATTTACTCGATTTCTGCCTCGGTCATTTGTGGTGAGCGTTTTGGGACCATTCTATTATAAACAACATATATATATATATATATATATACATGCATTAATGTCACATATTCAATCATCCCATACCACACAAATTCGTCGCACGCATGAGTCCACAACCTGTATAACCAACATCATTATCATGTATGTAATAATATCCGTCAGTATACCACTGCTAAAATTGCACTTAGACTTAACCCAAAAAGGGCCAGTGCTTAAATGTGCAGTCAAAGCATGTCACTGGAGTGATGTATATATGCCATACTATGAACAGCATGAACTACTATGTATGAAGGAACGCGGTCAAAACCAAACTTTCTTTGAAATAGGAATAGTCACGAGTTGAAAAAAATATTATAATTGGTGTCTTTTGTGCGCTGAACCCACCTGGGGGAAAGCTAACCTGTAAATCTAGTAGTCCCGACCATTCCAGAGGAAGGGACTAGTGAATCTTCCGAATACGTCCCTCGGATATCATGTCCATCCAGAGGGAAATTCCGTTAGTAAGCACGTCATATATCCGTTAGTAAGACTTCGACACGACAACTAATACTCTTCAAATTTGGAGAGTTACTTAACACACGTTACGAATTGTAAATAACTTGAGGTGCGATACTAAGTCAAACTAAATGACCAAAGTGTAGATCGGTGCTTGGTTGGATGCACCGACCGGATGTGAAATGGCATTCATAACCTTTATTCGTATCCTAGCCGTCAGAGGGCTAGGCTTACCTCGATTGATTACGCTTTTAATTTAGCCTCCTTGAAACTGCTTTTGTTATTTCAAGAGATTGCCGAGCGATTGTGGATCTATGAGCATTACATTTCCCAGCAGCACGTATTCCTTCCGTGCCCTATTGGGAAACAGAACTGACTAAACCTATGACCAAGGGGTCGAGAAACTCAACAAGTCTAGTCTCGACCAACCCGGGGGCCGGGTCTTCATTTCTTGTTTACATTACTACGAATATGAGACTAACGTGAAAAATCAGATTCAGTGGTCAATTATCTCTATTGGACAAGGGTGACTATGAATTCGGGTTTCAGCCCATGGGTTCATAGAACCGCACGAATTTCCCAATCTAAACCAAGATGGTTTGACATGAACAAATTCGATGAAACCCTTACGTTTAAGCGGTGATTCAGTTAGCGGAGGTGCCAAGATGGGAAGGCATTGTATTTTTTTTATACTCATATACAGTTCAAATTTTACCAAGTCTGAATTTGACTCGAATAACCACGAGACCGAGACGGTCAAGTGGTGATCAACTATCTGGTGGCTAGTGTGAATAAGATTCGCCTATGCATTAAGTAATCTTTCGAGAACACGATTACTTCTCATTGTCTACATTAACGACATCCTTATGAAAAAATTTTCGAGCATGGCTATGTTCCTACCCTGTGAAGGGTACTCCGTCAATGGGGAACCTTGATTCATTGACTCGTTACTTAGTCATCTTTTACCAAATTACCCGTACGTCTACGATCAATGCCGATCCCATGTGTAGGGGCATCATTGTGATACTTGTGATCGTTAGACACTCATCATGCCTTAAACATTTCCATGTGATATAGTAGCATTCTAGATATGGTGCTACTGGAATTAAAACCGCATTGGGCGCACACCCTATCATTCCCGGTATATGGGAATTTTTATACGATATCTCTCTGAGAATCACACCGATGTCATCGAAGTTACTAAGTTGTTTCCTTCGGGAAAAGACGCAGATAGTTGTATAACAGCTGGAGCCAAGCTCCCAAAAACTTAATGCAAACTGGAAGTATTACTGTAAAAGTTCCATATCCTTTCAACGTGATTAGACGACTGGTGAGTAGTTCGGGCACCCTGTTGATGTGAGGGTGCAGAGTTGTTACTCATGTACATGCTTGCCTTATGGCGACCGTAGGCTTGTAAAAGCCTTTCCCTTTCTCTACCATAGAGTAGGGACTCTCGTGGTTGGTTAGTATTAGCCGAAGATACTCATGTACATTACAGCAAGGGAAGACATTCACTCACCACTCAATGAGACCAAAAATTTATTCCCTTTTTCACAACCATGCGAAGCATGGTGCTCACTATTGCGACATGTGCAACAAACCCTGGAAGGGTACCCATACCCCTCCACTATAGGAGGTGTGTAAGAATTATTAAACGAAATCGTAATTGAAACTTATGTTGTATGAATGGTGAGGAAAATGAATGCAAAGAAAACGTAATAATTGCAGTCAGCTATAAGCTGAATACGAAACTCATATCCTACTGTGAGTCCAACAACACCTGGAAGTGATGGCAGATGTTACTTTTAACAAATATGTAGGAATCGTGGATGGACAAATTACACTGCTACTAGGTAGCACAATTATCATCTCCGTACGATGATTATACTAAAAGAAAAGCGAAAACATACGTGTCTGTTAGATGACTGACACGAATATAAATATGGAACTCTCCAATGGATTACTAAACGGAATTTCGAGTACGAAATTCTTTTAACCGGGGAAGACAGTGACAACTATGAAGAAATCCCGGTAAACTTTGATTGGTACAAGTCCGTGGTGACCGGACGTGATATGTATATCGTGATATTGTTGTGATTATGTGTGATGATACGAATTCTGGAAAATGATACACCGACTATAATGGGACTATATGCATAGTAATTAACAAAAACATTACAGTGACATTATTCGTCACCCACATGACAAGACAAAGTCGTGAATGAACTGACGACTCTGGGAATAAGTATTAGTAAACACACATGACTTGTGTGCTATGCCTCGCGATATCTGTAATGTCTCGGAAGAATCTGAGATCACGTCATGGTTGACATGACACTAGTAAGGACCAACAATGCGAGGTTGGCATCCTTAGCCTTGAACAACTTGTTAAACGGAGACTTGACGTTTAACAGGGCATTAAACCTTTAATGTTGATTATTAGATTATCGGAAGCCTTATTTAAGATTCCGAGTTCCAGGAATGACTTAGTTTTGTGCCATAGACTGTGACATAAGGTTTGAAAATAATCAGAGCCCGGGCATGCAAAACGAAGCAGCTCCCGGTTGGGGAAACGCATTCGCTCTGGGCATAACATAAGGCAACCAAATGTGCAAGGAACGATCGATCAAGCTTAAAAACACTTAAACGAACATCAAACGAGACTTTTATGATTAGAACGTAACTGGGTTCGGATTTTAAGACGGTTATGCATAATTTTTAAAACCGAGTCTTTTGACACTAAGTACGCGCAAAACGGAGTCCGTCACGCAAATCGAGAACGCGCGCAGGACCCGAAAATGAACCTATACTTATCCAGAAGATAAACATCATCTTTAAGCACGCAAATCAAAGCACGAGGTGTCCCTTGGGTCCCACCTCCAAACCGCCCCACCCCCATGTATATATATTTTTTTATTTTATTTTCATTTTATAATTCATTTTTATTACAAAAATCCTTCAAATTCTCTCAAAAATCTGCTCTCAAACCCTTCTTCTCAGCTGAATTCATCAAGAACAAGTCTTAATTCAAAGGTATTAGCCTTGATACTTATAATTCTAAGTCCGTTTCTTCGATTAAACATGATTTCTAGCCGAAAAAACGCTTTTTAATCCATGAATTTTGGAGTTTTAAAAAATTTTAGGGCTGAATATGAACACTACATGAAACCCCTGGTGTTATATGGCAGCCATGGTCACTAATCATTGGGGTTTGATACCCTAATCAACTCTTATTCCACAAAAATCGCTTAACTATTCGATTAACCGAAAAACAAAGAATTAAAGCTTGATTGATCCAAGTTCTAGCATATTTGGATTGTACTTGGTGTGTATGTACTGAATATAGTCTTCACACACTTCTGGGATGGAGATAAACACTTGGAATCGGAAGAATCGCTAGGTATGACGTCCGAGAACCGAAACTAGGATGGGCAGAATCTTATTTTAGCTATAACTGGGTTCGTGAAACTTGGGTTGAGCTGAAAATTAGTGTGGTGATGTAGGTATTCTCAGGAAGGTCCATGTGAAATTTTAGAATTTTTGGAATTTTCTATGATTTTGGTGAGTTTTTAACTGTTTCACCGAAAGAATTTCAGAATAATTATCAAAAGAATTCAATAAATCACCAAATTTTACAGAGACACTAAGAAACATATGGGGAATTATCTGGGAAAATTGAGAGTCCATTGGTTGAGTTTTGATTTGGGTTAAAAATCCGTGTTTTTGCGAGTTTTCTGTAGCCGGGAACGCACCAAAGCGAAATCAGAAAAATCTCAAAATTTTGGGAACAGTTCGTGGACATGTAAAGAGTCTTCTAGAAGTTTTTGCATTTTTTTACTACTGATGGTATTTAATTTTAATTATGTGGTTAAAAGTATTTTATAAATAATTTATTTAAATAAGTAAATGAACAAAATAAATTCCTAGAAATTCTTCCCATAATCTATAGATTTTTACTGATTTATATAAAAATTTAAATTTTTTATATAAAATATAGATTAAATGAGAATTTACGGGATTAATAATAGATTATTTTAAAGCAATTTCAACAGTTTACCGTATAACGAACCTGCCGGAACTGAAAACTGAACCAACCCGACAAATACTATAACTAGAACACCGGGAGTATTCCGAGAGATTCCCAGGTAAATTAGGCACCCTGAGTGTGTCCTAAGACAATTCGGGAGAATTCCCGACGATGAAAATGGAAACTCAAATTTGGGTAACCTAGACTCCCCAAATACTCAAACTCCATTGATGAAAAGTTAATCATTCTTAAATAACCACGTGTACCATTATCCGAACACGTTAAACTACTGACTTTAGCTGGCACGCGAAACGGTGCCCGGAAGCCAAACCGAAAACTAATACTACCCTGATGTCCATCACCATACTAGTGTCCTATAGACTCAATCCGGAGTGAAGACTCCTGACCAGATCCAAGTTATAACCATACCAACTCAGATACTGATTTGAGTCCATACTTGCATGGGTATTATTAAAGTTGATCCAGTTGCTTGATCACTCTTGCGTTGAGATCACTACCCGTACTGTGAGTTTTCACTTCCCCACTTTTAAACTATTTTACTATTTTCTGGGGACTTGCATGTTAAAACTGTGTTGAATACACCAATTTGGGAGTGAGTTTTACTCTCCCACTTGTAAATTGTTTCACTGTTTTCTGGAATGACTTGCATGTTACGAAACTGTGTTAATTGCACAACCTTGAGAGATATGCATTATCTAACACACGAACTACCTCCCCTCTACAAGTGATTAATATAAGCCATGGGTAGTGAATAGTACTATTGGTCTGATGAACCTAGGTCGTGCCCGACAGGAAGGTCGGCAACCAGGTCTGCACGTGTCCTAATTTGGTTATGTTGTTAGGCATAACTGCTAAGGGGCGTTGAACTGCACGTGACGCAGTTGATGGGCCGGGAGTGTCTTTGTGGCACAGTCCGGTGGCTGGGAGTGTTTGGGATGACACGGCCCGGGGTAAAACAGTCAGGTTTCACTTCTGTCCTCGTGTAATTCCATCTGCGACTATGACTGTGACCGTCATTGTGACTATGACTAGTGCAATTAAACTTGTTAACACATGTGGTTACACAACGATTAAACTAGTGGAACTCACGTTTAACTGACCTTTTTAAAACTAACATGCATTTCAGGTAACTTGAGACTGGTGTGATCCGTGTATGTTGTTCAAAGACATGTTTGTAGGCGAACCCTGATATAGACGCATGTGGCTTAGAAGACTTATGTGGTTCATGGGAACATGCAGTTGTAACATACATGTAGTATGTATTCAATATTTTGTAAGTAATAAAATGTAGTGTCTTTATAAACAATGTGCTTGTACCAGAGGTGTCTGTTGCATCCCGTACTTCCGCTGCAAGTTAGGGTGTGACAGTATCGGTATCAACATCGTTACAATTTAGTAATGAAAAAGGGTACAAAACTTGTGTTATCTCTTTTATATAAACAATAAATGTAAGGCATTTATTAAAATACACATAAGGGAACACACATTCTTATCCTTCAACGGTGTATGATCTACTACTAAAATCAAGAAATGTAAGGATGTGCTATTTATTGTAAATTCTACATGACGTTGTACATAATAAAACCTTAGGATCTAGAAAAGGAGAACTCATGATGTATATTCTTTGGATGATCATGGACATGATATGAACCTTCGGTATCAGAGACTTCGGTTTCTGAAAGATATGCTCTTGGAGACAGTGGAATGTCAATTTCGCTCTCTAGCGTGGGTGATCGGTGTTTATTATTGTGGAGGAGATGTATCGGAGACGAACCACGACTTAGTGTATTTTCGGGGCTCCTTGTGCCTAAATTTGATATATCCACCACTCGTCCGCCGCCACCAAGTTCTCGCAGCCTCTTCCTATCCATGGCATGCTTTTGCCATTTCTTTAGAGCTTTAGAGGTTTTCTCTTCAAATATGGACCTTTTCTTTTGAGAGCCCATCTTGAAATTAGAAACAAATGGTCTGGATGTTAGGTATTGTTAAGTAAATAATAAGAATATACATGTTTTGATGAGAGGGGTACTTACTTGTGTAACCAATGCATAAAGAGGGAATGTGATGTAGCTACACATGATATGAACAATCACCCCTAATCCAACTCTAAAACCAATTTCCACCATTCTCTCATGGTAACATGAGTTTATCCCGAATTCATACTACAAACAAAAAACCAACCAACACATATGTTGTCAATTAAAATTGAACAACATGTGCATTGCATAAATAACATAGCTAAACTCTATACAAAGAACACCTTACCACGGCCCACAAGAAGAACGCCATTTGAAATGCATTCTGAAAATTAATCAATATATAGAATAGAAACTATTACCAACTTTGGATTGAATTGTAGATAGTGTTTAGTAAATTACCTGAAACAAAGTGAAATGGATTAAGAAAAAGGACTAGCTGAGGGGTGTTAAACCAAAAGAACTTATTGGTGGGTTCTACAAACGGAGCCCCTCTAATAACTGTTGCCTTATCCTGAATTTGTTGAGCCAGTTCCATGATCACTAGTTCAAGTTTTGTACCCACCACTAAAAGAATCTACAAAAAATTTAGATGTGTTATTCACTTGATTTAAAACGGAAGTTAAATGCGTGAAGGCATGCATAATTTACCAGAAGAGGAAGAAACGAGAGATATGTAAGGACATGCCATCCTGCATATGATCAAAATGGTTTTTGTCACTTTTAATACGTACATTTTTGGAGAGATGGCAGAGGTAGAGAGTTAACCTTGAACATTTAGAAGTAGAAAAATGATCGAGAATATCCACAGCGGGATACTATATGTTCAAACAAATTAGTCAAAATAACAATCTACATGAATGACATGACAAGATATATATGACGAAAGAAAAGATTAGAGAGGGAGAGTGTGACCTTATACCCAACACTTCCTTAAAGTCATCTTCCATGGATCTCTTGATATGCTTATGGAAATCACATTGGCTACTTGAACCACAATGTTTCTGTTTTTTTTTTCAAGAAACAACTTAAAATGCATTACAGTTCAAGCTAAATAAAAAGATATGTTATAGGAAATCAATTTAAGTAAGTAGATGTAACATTCCGCAATTATTGAAGTATTCGTTTCCGTGTTTTTGTATTCAACCATTGTAATCTGAGACTTATGATCATAATGGAATTTATCTTATTTTATTTTATTTTATTTTATTTTTATTTTTTATCAATAAGTGTTCAATTAAACATAGGTGTTACTCCTATAATCATCAAGACACGTATTAAATCATTCTAAAACTGACTTATTATGTAATAAATTCATATTCATGACCCAATTAATCAACTATTGTGCATACTATGTTTATAAATTATGTTGGAAACTCAAATTTATACAAATAACAAAAAAGAAATGCATTAAACAAATAAGCCCATGACATCAAGCCCAAATAAAACACAAAAATATATTAATGGGCCAATTTTCAACTTTCCTTATTTCTTTCACCACCTTAAACTCTAATTCATCACCTATAAATACCACACTCATTCCACCACTTTTCTTTGCCATTTCTCAAAGAATTCTTCTCCCCTCTTGAAAGTGAGTTCCTTCTCCTTTCACCTTCTTCTCTTCTTCTTGTTTTTCTTTGTGTTTTCATACTTCCCCATCTTGGAGAAATCCTTATGGAGTGTCACCAATGTTTGCCATGACAAACAAAGATGGTGAATAAGGACTAATCTTGGGTTTTCTTTTACATTTTTTACCTTTAATTGTGTCATTTCCATCTTACAATACTAACCACAATCAATTATTATAATGCCTAACTATTTATTATATGTCTAACATTACTAACCATTCTAACTTATTTAACCATGCTAACAATCACTAACATTTTAATCATGCTACTAACGACTAACTCTTTTACTTTTGCAATTTACTTACTTAGTCTTACAATTACATCATTATTACCAATTCATTATTTATTATTACTTACTAAAAATATATAAAACTACTAACTCCTTTAATTTTTATTATTTACTTATTTGACTTGCAATTTAATTATCATTTCAATTCACTATTATATTATTATTATTATTATTATTATTATTATTATTATTATTATTATTATCATTATTATTATTATTATTATTTATCTCTTATTCAAATCCCATTTACATTCCAACTTCTAAATGGTTGTATTTACACACCTTGTTCATCCTTATTAGGATAATTTGGTGCTTCAACCTCTCAAGACGATCATCTCACGTTTGTGGAAACCACTTGCAAACAGTAAGTATACTTGATCCCATTTTGTTTTAACACTTTGGGGTGCAACATGTATTCGTTATCAAACACATGACACTTGAAACTTGTTATTCACAATCTACCCACTTTTAAACATGGAACGATATGATACTTGTTAATCTTTTATGGTATGTAAACTTTTCGTGTCTATGTGCTCATTAACTTTGTACAAGCTTACCTTAACAATTATAGCACTATAGGATTAATGCATCGCCCTTGAATCTTGGGATATTGTTAAGTAAAACATGTTAACCTCCCGCTAGTCTTTGGGAAAGGCACTTTGCGTTGGAAACTTTGGTTTGAAGATATAACTTACACCATTTCAACATACTTGTAACTTGCATATTGTTACATGTTGGGTATGATTATTTAAACACATTTATTCATATTATGCTATGTATCAAAACCTGTATACTCGCCAACATTTTTGTTGATTATATTTTAATACATGTTGCAGGTTGATAGATGAAGTGATGAAGTAATCAAGCTAGGATGGACTAGAAACGCATTTAGGAAATAAACTATGTTTGAGAATTTATTATGTTATGATCATGTTTGAACAATGTATTAGAATTTAGTATTCTATGAAATTTGATTTAATTATATTGTCACATTTAGTGTTATGATGCTTTGAACGATTTGTTCGTCTCATTCCGATGTTGCCGCCATCGGTTGGGGTGTGACAATAGACCAATACGAGAATAACATGAATAGCACTTGTAGATAGTTTCGTTCACATATAATGAGAGATGGAAACAAAGGTGATTATAACAATCACCTTGTGTATCATAGTTGCAACACTATGTCTACGTGTTTACACGGTTTCTTAAAGTTCTTTACTTGAATCCATTATTTATTCATTAGGATGGTTAAACCCAAACAAGTACCTTTGTCATGTTTTCTTTTTACTGAAAAAATGAAGTGCTGAAACGCATAATGTCATAGATTTTTGTTGAGAACAAATTTCCACATCTAAATAACACCTATTGTTTCACTTGCAAGACACTACTTTATGTGGGGCAGACATCATACCACTAAACCACTGGGCTATGTGGATGTTGTTAATCCGTCTTAATCTTCACTGAAAATTCATTTAAAGACGCATCCTTCGGTTTCCAATAAAATAGAAAAATAGGGTTATGAGTTATGACTGTTGACTTACATTTATGAATCCATGGCGAATGGTCAAATAATCAATCTTTGATATCGATCCGAAGAACTGCCTGAAGAATGCTACCTATTTTGATATTAAATTAATTTAATTAAACCTTGTCATAAATCATGAATATGAATGAAAAGTACAATAAAAACATATATTTTATTATCATAGGATTATAGTTAGACATTTGGGCTTTAGCTAACTTAATTATTAGCTTATTTTTATACTTACCAACCATTTAAATCCGGGTTTAGTAGAAAGACCAGTGTGACATTTGACAAAGGAGGTTTCATGAGCTAACCTAAATCTCGTAGGATCTGTATACAAAAAAGAAAACCAAGTTAATACATATCAGAGCACCTATAGTAGTAAGTCTAAAACAAACTTGCAACAATGAAAGCATATTTTCATCGTGCTTGAGCTTTGCCTCTCTTATAGCCATAATCGGTGTAACATCCGTCAAAAACGGATTTTACCAAACCCGCTCCGTTTATTAACCGATCAGTCAGTTAAAATTTTCGTTACGAATTAAATGCCCAAAATAATTTTAAACGATACATAATCAATTATTATACGGGAATATATAATTAGTTTTTGAAAAACTGTTAAAAATCGCAAAATAAAAATGTTTTGGTTCTGCCGGGTTTCGAACCCGGGTCAGTACCGATCCAGCAAACAAACTTAACACACACACACAAACCACTGCGCCACTGATGTCTTTTGTTAACCATTAAGATCATTTAATTGATATCATGACTTTACAAATTCAAAACCGGCGCCCAAAAGTTCAGTCGTCGGAAATCCCGGCAATCTCGCGAGTATTTAACGAATCCTTCCGTTATAACGTAAACAATTACTAAGACATCGGTTATAACCGACGTCTGAGTCCGCGACCAAAGTCATAACCGCCGGAGAAATTCAAACCAATGAATCCAGTTGGAAATCGGGCCAAATACATCTCGGTTTCTCCCTATAAATTCACCCACAACCCACCGCAAGCTTTTTCGCTCAAAACCACACCTTTACCGGACGTAATTCCACTCGCCGGAATATCTCTGCTCATCACCGGAAAACCGGGTTCTTCATTTCTGAGCCATACTGAACCCCCTAAGCTTATACCGAAGTCACCCATACCTTTTTCAAACTTTCTGAAGACTCTCTGCTGCAAGACCCACGTCGCCGGAAGGGATTGCTGTCGCCGGAGTTTCGCCGGAGAAACAGAGGAATTCAATCGGTATACCTCACGCTTAATTTCTTCATTCTTTTTATTTAATCTCACTTGTAATTAACCCTCTGTCACTAAAGATCATGTTTTAATCATCGAACCAGTCAATTTCCGATTCTGGTTAAAACCAGTGAAGAAGACGATGTTCGGTAACGTTTAAGTATAATTAAAAGCAAGATATTACTCGGGTTAGACACACAGTCCAGCGGTGGACTGTGTGCACAATAAACACTAACGTCTCGAGTTCGAATCATGTTCCACACACGCGGCCTTAATGATTTTTTTTGATTAACCGAACCGGAGTCATACTGATATATGTTAAGTATATTAATAACCGGAAAGATAACCAAGTTAGACACACAGTTCAGTGGTGGACTGTGTGTATGTTTATATCACAGGTCACGAGTTCGAGTCCGGGCTACTGCACCGACTCGGACAATTATCTATTTTTTTTAAAATAAGACAGAAAAGGAAATAACTAATTTGTGTTTAAGTATAATAAAAATCAGTAAAGTTAACAAGTTGGACACACAGTCCAGCGGTGGACTGTGTGTTAGTATAAGCCACAGGTCCCGGGTTCGAGACCTGTGGAGCGTACCGTTCCGAACCAATTAAATCGTTTTTAAAATAAAACGATTTTCTGTTTAACTTAATTAATATATAAATATAATTAAAAACGGATATATAACGGGTTAGACACGTAGCTCAGTTGGTAGAGCTGCGTGCACGCGTACGGGAGGTCTCGGGTTCAAGCCTCACTCAGCGTACAACAATACGCATACGAACCGGTCAACGGTCAGTCAACGGTCAACCGGTCAAAGTCAACGGTCACTGTAGCAAAAAAATCGAAATTTTTTATTATTTTTATTTAATTATTTTAATTAAAAATCAATTAAAAATACTTAAAAATAACATTTTTAAGGTTAGAAAATAGCCTTAAACTCACAAAAATACACCCAACAATCCTACTAAAATAGATTAATAAAAGCCGTTTACTTACCGAACCATAATGATATTTATCTAGGTTAATCTCACTCGTGGTTAAAACCACTTCGCGTGCATTCAACATCATCAACCGAACGCACCCACTGTGAGTGAATCTTACAACTCCCCTTTTTAATTACACGTTTTGGGGTGTGTCATGTGTCTCAAATAGTTAACTCGTTTATTTAAATTTGTGCCATACCATATCATGACCTAAACTTAGATTGTTTATATTGTTGTGATTACTTAGTTCATTTTGTCAAATTATATGAAATTCATTCATTAAGCCCATCAGTTCCTCGTGGGAGACGAGTTGAACAACGCGTGCCTCAAAACCAATTCATTATTGTTCATGTGTGTATCATGAGTTTATATTGTTTGTAGTTGTGTCATTCATATTATCATGTTTATGCAATTCATTCATTAGGCCCATCAGTTCCTCGTGAGAGACGAGTTGAGCATCGCGTGCCTCTAAATGTTCCATTATTGTTCATGTGTGTTTCAATTAATATCTTATGATTGTTGAATAAGTTTACATCTATTTTTAATCATGTTTGGTTGTGCACATATTTCATAATCAATTTAAATAAACTTGTCCAAATGTTTTCCATAGGATTCACTCGCCAACATTATGTTGATCCAAAAACCCTTTTACACATGATACAGGTGAACAGGTTGAAGCAAGGAAAACATAGGAAATGCCTTAGAAGAGAACAAAGAAGCTTAGTTTGATAGTTAGAACATGTTGTAACATTTATTGTAAATTTCCATTAAATTGTATTTAATGAATATGAAACGCATAATAAATGTCATGAGCTTTGATGATAACCCAATCATGCCCCGATCACCTTTTCCGCTGCGGGTCGGGGTGTGACAGATTGGTATCAGAGCCATGACTATAGGGATATAGGATAGGTTATTAGACCCTTAGAGCCTATACTATAGTCTGCCTAAATTTTAATCGATTAGGTGGTTACATACAAACTTGTGATATTTATTTGTTTCATATTTGTTTACATTTACAGTCAAACATACATGCTTATATACATATTCATTATACATATATCGATGTTCATGTATTCAATTTATTTTCATACTCTCATTATCCAAAGATTTTGTTGCAATTTTCAAATCTCATCAAAGTAAGTTCTGCGACGGGCATGTAGTAACTGGAAGGGTACAAGTACCGGTAGTCGGAACGTCCTGTCTAGGTTGGCATTCATATAAATCCAATATAACGGACCAGTTTGCCTACCTGGGGACCAACGATGAGAGTACGAAGGACCTATTAGGCCAAAGGATGCCACACCAAACGTCGTTCGAACTAACCCACTTTGAGGTGTCACCATGTCTACACCTGGACACATTCCGAATATCACACGTTGTATACATATTTCTCGATTTTCTCCGGGTTTTTGTGTACGCAACCTGGCAAACCCGTGCGAACCATATGAAAAACCGGTATTCATGGGGGCCCACATGATTACACAGGTAAAGTATGGCGGCATGTAGGGCCTAACGGCGAGCAAAGCCCAAGACATCCTATGGATGTAGTAGATTTATTTTTCTATAATTATTTTATGAATGTTCATTCCTAATGCGACCCATGATCCCAAATCGTTCAACATATGGCTGCCGTAATACCAAACATTGTAATCCAAGTACAACAAGCACTCACCGCTAATCCTGTCAATCAAGCAAACAAAACATTATCAACTCTCCCCCAAATACCACTAAATGAACCTACAAGCATTTCAATTCATGCGACCCTCCGAAATACAAAGGGACTGAAGGCGTCACTGCTCTTCTCCATTGGTTTGAAGAAATGGAGAACACTTTTCTAAATTGCGATTGCCCTGACGATCGCAAAGTGCGATATGCTACCGGTCGATTATATGGGATAGCACTTACTTGGTGGAATACAGAGAAGGCCAAACGAGGCGTTGACGATGCTATGACTTTAACATGGAACGAATTGAAGGAAATCATGACCAGACGATTTTGCCCAAGGAGTGAAATCAAGAAATTGGAAGATGAATTTTATTCGTTGAAGCAAAAGGAAGGAGACCACACCACATACAACAAAAGATTCCTCGAATTACATCAAATAGTTCCCAACATGTTCACTCCCCCCTACCGTTTGATCGAGCACTACATTCGTGGTCTTCCGTCAAAGATTCAAGACCCTGTAATAAGTACCTCGCCTGCAACTTTGGAAGCAGCAATGGAGCTAGCAACAGAGCTCACCGAGAACCGAATCCGAAACAAAGACTTCAAGGAGGAGAAGAAGAAGGATAAAGAATCGACTGAAACTTCCGACTCCACCCAAACCGAATCCCCTTCTCAACCCAATTCTAAGAGAAGAAGAGACGGACAACTTTTCGCTGCTATCCAACGAAACCAACCTATTTCACACGCCATACCCATCCAAGCTATCGCAATCACCCAAGTGGCACCCAACTCAACTTACCCAAATAAGAAACCATATCTTGGACCTCACCCTCGATGCAACAACTGTTTTTATCACCATCCCCTTACTTTACCTTGTCGGCTATGTACAACTTGTGGACGCTATGGTCATTTGAGCAAGGTTTGTCGCACCTTTCAAAACCAAACCTCTTCCCCTACTCAAAACATGGCCCAAACTTATCATCAACCCCAATATCCCATGTTCCCATATGTTCGAGCTTGTTTTAATTGTGGTGACCCTACCCACTTTAGAAACACATGCCCTCAATTGGTTAACGTCATCAACACTCAAGCCCAATCAAACCCAGTTAACCAAGTAAACCAAGAAAACCCAACCGCTAGGCCACCAGCAAGAGGAAGAGTCTTCAATATCAACGCCAATCATGTCGAAGATAATGACGGCCCAAACGAAGATACTCAACTAGTCCTTTTCACCGAAGATCCAGATTCAACTCCTATCGTTTAGTTTTATGTTTTTCTTTATCACATCAAACCAATCATAACTTAAGGATAAAGCCAATGAAACTTTGACAAGAGTACGGTGGATACGCCGCTGGTACTTCCTATATATAAGTATTCTTGCCAAAGGATCAGAAGCATTATCTGGCGGTTATGAGAGGTTCCATGTGTAGACTGTTAGAGTAATTATTATTTATTATTTTCAGTACATGCATTTGCCAAGGCCGCAGCTCCCCATCCATGAGGTTGAGCTTGATCCCCATTTTATTATGCGGTTGATCTGTGGCGTGCCCGCACGATCGGCTCCGTTTGATTGAGCCTTGATCGGTCATTTCATTTTACATTTCAATACATGCAATACGATCGGCTCCGTTTGATTGAGCCTTGATCGCACAGTTCAATTTACATTTCCAGTTCATGCAATACGTTCGGCTCCGTTTGATTGAGCCTTGAGCCACAAACATTTTCATTATCAGTATCTTGTGGTTGTTGTGTTTGTAGTAGAGTCGCATAGAACTAACCATAACTTGCGGATAAAGTCAATGAAAATTTGACAAGAATATGGTGGATACGCCGCTGGTACTTCCTATATATAAGTATTCTTGTCAAATGATCGGAGGCATTATCAGGCGGTTATGAGAGGTTCCATGCATAGATTGTTTGTGTGATTGTTGTTTAGATTAAGTTGTTCATTTTCAGTACATGCAATACGTTCGGCTCCGTTTGATTGAGCCTTGAGCGCACAGACAATTTCATTTCCAGTACATGCAATACGTTCGGCTCCGTTTGATTGAGCCTTGAGCGCACAGACAATTTCATTATCAGTATCTTGTGGTTGTGGTGTTTGTAGTAGAGTCGCATAGAACTAACCATAACTTGCGGATAAAGTCAATGAAAATTTGACAAGAATATGGTGGATACGCCGCTGGTACTTCCTATATATAAGTATTCTTGTCAAATGATCGGAGGCATTATCAGGCGGTTATGAGAGGTTCCATGCATAGGCTGTTTGTGTGATTGTTGTTTAGATTAAGTTATTCATTTTCAGTACATGCAATACGCTCGGCTCCGTTTGATTGAGCCTTGAGCACACAGACAATTTCATTTTCAGTACATACAATACGATCGGCTCCGTTTGATTGAGCCTTGATCGCACAGATATATTTCATTTCAGTATTTTATGTTTGTTGTATTGGTTGTAGAGTTATATAGGACTAATCATAATTCACTGATAAAACCAATGAAAATTTGACAAGAATATGGTGGATACGCCGCTGGTACTTCCTATATATAAGTATTCTTGTCAAAGGATCAGAGGCATTGTCGGACGGTTATGAGAAGTTCTATGTAGGATTTATTAGTTTCTTGGTAACTAATCATAACTTGTGGATAAAACCAATGAAAATTTGGCAAGAATATGGTGGATACGCCGCTGGTACTTCCTATATATAAGTATTCTTGCCAAAGGATCAGAGGCATTATCAGGCGATTATGAGAAGTTCCATGTAGGATTTAGTTTTGCCTTGGTTGAAATTGTGTTACATTTATATCATCTTGCTATTTAGAGAAATTGAATTTGTGTTCCATTTCTACATAAACTAACCTCTCCATCATAACAAACGAGAGAGGAACTTCCACCATTCAAACATATATGCAATCAGAATGTGGATTCAAATATTAGCTGTTGTGCTTAATCATGTTCAAATATCAGCTGTTGTGTTTTATTTATGTTTTCATGTAGGTTGTAGTGTTAGAAGTTTTGCCTTAGGATATAACCATACTTTTCCAAACGTACCTAACCTCTTATGCATGATATCATTTTTAACGAATCATTCCTGCTTATCAATACTTATACAGTAGGCAACAAAAAGCGATTCCTGTAATAGGGTACTTAACCCTTACAAGGAACGTTACCGCCTCAAACAAAAAAACCCTTACTTTTTCTAAGCATGTAACTGTCAAAACTAAACACCATCATTCTTTTAGTCAAATATATCACTATTTAAATTTCGGGACGAAATTTCTAAAAAGCAGGGGATACTGTAACATCCGTCAAAAACGGATTTTACCAAACCCGCTCCGTTTATTAACCGATCAGTCAGTTAAAATTTTCGTTACGAATTAAATGCCCAAAATAATTTTAAACGATACATAATCAATTATTATACGGGAATATATAATTAGTTTTTGAAAAACTGTTAAAAATCGCAAAATAAAAATGTTTTGGTTCTGCCGGGTTTCGAACCCGGGTCAGTACCGATCCAGCAAACAAACTTATAACACACACACAAACCACTGCGCCACTGATGTCTTTTGTTAACCATTAAGATCATTTAATTGATATCATGACTTTACAAATTCAAAACCACCGCCCAAAAGTTCAGTCGTCGGAAATCCCGGCAATCTCGCGAGTATTTAACGAATCCTTCCGTTATAACGTAAACAATTACTAAGACATCGGTTAGAACCGACGTTTGAGTCCGCGACCAAAGTCATAACCGCCGGAGAAATTCAAACCAATGAATCCAGTTGGAAATCGGGCCAAATACATCTCGGTTTCTCCCTATAAATTCACCCACAACCCACCGCAAGCTTTTTCGCTCAAAACCACACCTTTACCGGACGTAATTCCACTCGCCGGAATATCTCTGCTCATCACCGGAAAACCGGGTTCTTCATTTCTGAGCCATACTGAATCCCCTAAGCTTATACCGAAGTCACCCATACCTTTTTCAAACTTTCTGAAGACTCTCTGCTGCAAGACCCACGTCGCCGGAAGGGATTGCTGTCGCCGGAGTTTCGCCGGAGAAACAGAGGAATTCAATCGGTATACCTCACGCTTAATTTCTTCATTCTTTTTATTTAATCCACTTGTAATTAACCCTCTGTCACTAAAGATCATGTTTTAATCATCGAACCAGTCGATTTCCGATTCTGGTTAAAACCAGTGAAGAAGACGATGTTCGGTAACGTTTAAGTATAATTAAAAGCAAGATATTACTCGGGTTAGACACACAGTCCAGCGGTGGACTGTGTGCACAATAAACACTAACGTCTCGAGTTCGAATCCTGTTCCACACACGCGGCCTTAATGATTTTTTTTGATTAACCGAACCGGAGTCATACTGATATATGTTAAGTATATTAATAACCGGAAAGATAACCAAGTTAGACACACAGTTCAGTGGTGGACTGTGTGTACGTTTATATCACAGGTCACGAGTTCGAGTCCGGGCTACTGCACCGACTCGGACAATTATCTATTTTTTTAAAATAAGACAGAAAAGGAAATAACTAATTTGTGTTTAAGTATAATAAAAATCAGTAAAGTTAACAAGTTGGACACACAGTCCAGCGGTGGACTGTGTGTTAGTATAAGCCACAGGTCCCGGGTTCGAGACCTGTGCAGCGCACCGTTCCGAACCAATTAAATCGTTTTTAAAATAAAAGGATTTTCTGTTTAACTTAATTAATATATAAATATAATTAAAAACGGATATATAACGGGTTAGACACGTAGCTCAGTTGGTAGAGCTGCGCGCACGCATACGGGAGGTCTCGGGTTCGAGCCTCACTCAGCGCACAACAATACGCATACAAACCGGTCAACGGTCAGTCAACGGTCAACCGGTCAAAGTCAACGGTCACTGTAGCAAAAAAAAATCAAATTTTTTTATTATTTTTTTAATTATTTTAATTAAAAATCAATTAAAAATACTTAAAAATAACATTTTTAAGGTTAGAAAATAGCCTTAAACTCACAAAAATACACCCAACAATCCTACTAAAATAGATTAGCCGTTTACTTACCGAACCATAATGATATTTATCTAGGTTAATCTCACTCGTGGTTAAAACCACTTCGCGTGCATTCAACATCATCAACCGAACGCACCCACTGTGAGTGAATCTTACAACTCCCCTTTTTAATTACACGTTTTGGGGTGTGTCATGTGTCTCAAATAGTTAACTCGTTTATTTAAATTTGTGCCATACCATATCATGACCTAAACTTAGATTGTTTATATTGTTGTGATTACTTAGTTCATTTTGTCAAATTATATGAAATTCATTCATTAAGCGCATCAGTTCCTCGTGGGAGACGAGTTGAACAACGCGTGCCTAAAACCAATTCATTATTGTTCATGTGTGTATCATTGAGTTTATATTGTTTGTAGTTGTGTCATTCATATTATCATGTTTATGCAATTCATTCATTAGGCCCATCAGTTCCTCGTGAGAGACGAGTTGAGCATCGCGTGCCTCTAAATGTTCCATTATTGTTCATGTGTGTTTCAATTAATATCTTATGATTGTTGAATAAGTTTACATCTATTTTTAATCATGTTTGGTTGTGCACATATTTCATAATCAATTTAAATAAACTTGTCCAAATGTTTTCCATAGGATTCACTCGCCAACATTATGTTGATCCAAAAACCTTTTACACATGATAAAGGTGAACAGGTTGAAGCAAGGAAAACATAGGAAATGCCTTAGAAGAGAACAAAGAAGCTTAGTTTGATAGTTAGAACATGTTGTAACATTTATTGTAAATTTCCATTAAATTGTATTTAATGAATATGAAACGCATAATAAATGTCATGAGCTTTGATGATAACCCAATCATGCCCCGATCACCTTTTCCGCTGCGGGTCGGGGTGTGACAATCGGCTCCAAAATACCTAAAAATGCAACCTCTCACTCTACACCACTTTGCCTCTATCGTTCCTCTTTCCTCCACATCATCCACTTTATCCTTATAATTGATGCCCAAGATCATTTACTCGATTCATATGATTTTGGATAACAAAGATGAGTATGCACAGATTATGTGAAGGGACTCTCGAACATGGACAAGAAACAATAAACACACACACAACATAGATATTTCACATTTAAATGTTGGTATAATGTAATGCTTCGCATTTCTGTACTTTCCGTATTTAGAAAGTTTTATTCGTATTTCTATTTTTAGAAACTTATATTCTTATTTCATTTCAATCCTTGTAATCTTGAGACTTTGATCATAATGAAAATCATATTTTTATGTTAACCTTGTTTAATCACACACGCATAATACGTAATCAATCGCACAATACATGCTTTAATTTAAAATCAAGACATACATCGAAATTATATTCTCTTGGAATTACATTCATATTATAACATGCTTGCATACAACTTTATAGCATAAAATAACCCACAACACAAGTGCAGGGACTAAAAAATGAAAATCACCTTCATCAACTCCCAAACCCTAATCCTCACTTATAAATACAAGCCTCCACTACCTCCTAAACACTTTCCACACGTCAATCTACTCCCAAACTCTCTAATCCTCTCAAGAATTCCAAGCAAGGAAGAATACTTTGAAGTGTTCTTAGTGAGTTTTCACTCACTTTTCTTCACCTTTCTTCTTCTAATCTTCTTTCAAACTACTTGGACAACCTCTAGGAAGGTTTACACAAGTTTTCCATGGCAAACTAAGGTGGAACCTCACCATATTTGAGGTCCAAAGTAGCATAAAATTCTGCTCTAATTTATCTTTTTGTTTCTTATATATAATGCTTAAAACTTAGTGGAATCTTGTACTCACCTTGCTCCCAACTAAGCTCATAGTTGTGGGTTTGTGTTGTGGTTGATTTCCACAAGAAACAAGGCTCAAAAGCTTCATAAAATTCTGCCCAAAAAGTCCCAAGTGACTTCAAAAGTGTTGGTACCATCCAAGCTTTCAACCTTCAATGTTGAAAGACTTGTGTTTCGGTGAAGGTGTGAACAATGGAAGCTTTGGCTTTTCAACCATGATTCCACCTACCTCACTTGTTTTAGTCAAGAATACATAAAGTATAATAACCCCGCCTCGCCTCCAACTTTTGCCATGTTAGGTATGACACGCCTGGGTTGTTCTTACTTGGCTACTTAGCAACTTAGGTAGTTTTATTTTTCTTACTATACTCATGACCAACCGAGTCATCAACTACGTTGATGACTTTGTGCTTTGGTGAATCATATAATGAGGTTTAATGGATGCTCATCATCCTACCTCCTTGCATGACCATTTTCATGGTTCCTTACTTTATATTCATCCATTAAATATATATAAATTATGCGTTAAATTTGGAATCTAATCCGTTAACAAAATCCGCAACTCACACACCTTCATTTCCTTTAGGGTAACTTCGGTGTTCCAAACTCAAGAAACTCATCCAACTCACTTTGTGGAATCGCTACGCACATCGTGAGTATACATGACCCCTTTTTTTCATTTTATCACTTTTGGGTGTAATATATAAAACATATTAAAACTCACGCAAATACTTATACGCAAATAATTTAATCATACAAGTGAATCTGACATACATGCTTTAATCGTTTATACTCTATAAATACATATATGATAGAAAGCCATTCTTACACAATACTTTGTCATTAACAACGTACAAGCCTCCCTTAACGTGTATAATACTATAGGAGTACCACACTGGCCGTATTGTTGTGGTCATGTTAAGTAATACAAAATCGGTCTTGTCGTTGCGACAACAAGATTACGCTAGTGGAATCTTTGGGTTGACAAGGTTGGTGTTGCATGCTAGTTTATGTTATGTTATGCTTTAGTATATGTTATTTCATGTGGATTTGTTTAAATCGTTTTATACTTTTGCTAGTAATTGAAACTTGTATGCTCCCCAATGCTTAATGTATTGACATATACTTTAATATGTATTGCAGGAACTTGATGATGTTACACTGAAAGAAATCTAGTAGGGCGACTAGAGACGCACCTTAAATTGTGTTTATGCATTGTACTTTGTTTCCTTGTTACAAGATGTTGTACTTTGCTTCCAAACATTGTATTTCTGATTTAGAAATGAAACTAAATTTTACTTATTAAATAATTGTCACAATAGTCGTCATAATGTCTCTTACAATCTCGTTTCCATCTCACTCTGATGTTTCCGCCATGGTTGGGAACATGGGTATTTATACACTTGCGTATGGTGGTTAAATAATTAACTAACTAACAAGTAGGTCCTAGTTCTAAACGCCGTGTTCTAAATCTGGATACTTTACAAAAAAATTGACTTATTAGTTTACCTATTTTGACTTTCTAAATAAAATCCAAAATTACACAAAATTTATTGTTTACATATATCCAACAATCACTCCCCTAATTAAGAAATTTCTTAAGCTTGTTTGAATTCCTTTTGTACGTCCATTGCGGTCCATCTTCTTGTTCCTTCATCGTTTTGAGTTCCAACGGCAATTTCGACTTTGACTCTCCGGATGCTATTGATTAAGATTGAAACATGTTAGTGTTGTCCCCATCGAATTGAGACCAGGTCTAATCTGTCTTGAAGGTAATTTTGATTTGGGTTTGGATTATGTCAACCGGTACCGAAGTGAACTAGGTTTGATTTTTTCGGCCTTTGATCAACACCTGTGACTCCATTGTTTTCCGATTTATTCCATAATTCATGTGATTCATCATTGATTATCGTTTTTTAAACCTTATCTTATGTTTTCTTTATACAAGCGAGATGCTTTTATTCTTCCTTTTCCCACGAAAACTTTCTAGACGGTGAAACAACTATTTCATTAATCGGCACTACAATTTTTCATTCTTTTCCTTTCAAACTCCTTGTCTTCGTACCCTATTCTGATGTAGTGTGTGAAATAATAATGAAGAATTGATCACGTTGATTCTGTGATACCAGTGATAAGCTTCTCCAAACCCCAAATTCGAACCAAAAGGCAGAGAATTTGAAATGATAAGATGGTTTATTGCAAAATTGATGAATGACCATCCGAATATGAGAAAAATATAAATAAGAACGGAAATTGGAAACAGGACAATAAAAGGCCATGGGCCAAACACAAGCCCAAAAACATAGTACATAAACATCAACAAAAAACAAAATTGCCTGTAACTCCCACTAGAATGTGTTTTTGGACCAAAACTTAAGGCCCTTCTGGGTCCTTTCCATGACGTGCTCCTTGTTTCAGGCTTCGATTTGATTGGTCAAACGCCTAAAACGAATACCGGTAGCCAAAGTTATGGTCGTTTTCGTAAATCACCCTTGGAAGCTTGATCGTGGGCCTCCGGAAATGCCATGGCTTGATTGTAAGGCCATATAATTTAGAAGGTTTATGTTTATATTTATCAAACACAAGTATAAGCTATTGGAGTTAGCTTTCTAATGGGTTGGATAGTATGGGATAAGCCATGTGGGATAATTAAATGTGTTGGACTTGTTTAGTTAATAGTGTGCATGGGGGCTTAGCCCAGTTTGTATTTAGGTCACCCTATGTAACTATAAATAGGGTGAGCCTAGGTCATTAGGAGGTTGTTGTTCGTGTGGCTGTTGGTATTACTGCTCTTCTTAGCAGTTTCGAGTTTGCGTGATAGTTGTACCAGACGAGTTTCATACTCGTGTGCAATCTAATCAATTTGAATGTCCTTGTTCTTGTCACTTTCATTAGTTCTCCTCACTTTTCATTGTGTTAGTGATATCCGATCGTAGTTCTTGGACTTACAAGTGGTATCAGAGCCTAAGAAGTCTTTCGAAGGCTCGGTTCGTTGGAGATTACATTGAAGAACAAGATTGAATAAACAACAGCCTAAGAAGATTAAAAGGATTGTGTTTTAGTTTTTTTTTTGGTCGAAGGCTTTAAAGAATTTCAAATTTTTTTAAGAACAACGCTGAAGATTGAAGAACAGTTAAAAAGTCTTTGTTTGATTCTTTTTCAAAAGTGAAGATTTTGTTTGCATGTTTTTAAGGACTATTGGAGGAAAGAATTAAAAGAAATTGAATTTCGAATTGATTCCTCAGTTTTTGGGATTCAGTTGGCTGATTTTTCTACAAAAATAGCTCAGTTTACAAGTTTAGAATCACGGTGTGCGATCTGGGAGTGTGCGGATCAGTTCAAATTCAAGTGTGCGACCAGAAAGTCAAGTGTGCGGCGCAACTTCAGTATACAGGCCTAATTACAAGTGTACGGCCAAATTTAGTTAAGTGTGCGGTCCACCAACAGTCAGTGTGCGATCAGATCTGAGTGTGTGTTTCAAAACTTAGTGTACAGTCCAAAACTTAGTGTGCAGTCCATCTAATAAGTGTGCGGCCCAAAACACTTAGTATGCAGCTCAATTTGGAGTGTATGGTTACATTGCGTGTGACCTAAAATTGTGTGTGCGAGTGTGTGCAAAGGTGGAATTTTAACCAACTAACGTATTTGGTTCTAAAAGTATTCAAGTTTAGATTTTGATCTGCAAACAATCTTAGCAAACCGACTGCACGGTTAGATTCGTGTGATTTTTAGGGCCAAAAAGCACGAAAATCCCGAAAAAGTGTTTGGACATAATATATCAATGGACTCGAAATTTTGAGACGAGTCTAATGGTACGTTTTGGTAAAAACTGCTTTCGGTCAGTTTTTGTACATTTTTAACAGTCCGGTTACGGTAAAACTGACATTTCCCGGGGTTTACAGTTTTGCAAATTAGAAATGTCTTCTCAAATACATGATTTCATTCCCACTCCTACTGAGGTATGTGCTGATAACATTTGTTGTACTAGGGCCTGTAGAGAGAAGGTAAGTGGCTACAAAGAACAGACCAACTCACTCATTATGCAACTACAATTATCCAAATCTAATTTATATCGGATTAAAAAGAAAATCAATGGATATAAGGATATGGTGGAGGCGCAAAAACGTGATATCCGATAGTTGCAAAAATGATCTGAGCCAAGAAAAATGTAGGCATCTCCACTTGAAAGAATTGTCAGAGAAGTTAACTGTTGAACTTGATAATCTAAAATCAACTTTTGAAAATACAGAACTTAATTTTAAAAAGTTTGATGTGTCAAATGAAAAGGTTGAGAAAATGATAAACCAACACTTAAAATATAGTAAAAAGGATTAGGATTTGTATGCATTCCTCCACCATACAATCACAATTACACCTCTCTTCCTATGACTGAGGAGGAGATAGCCAACATACCTGACATGGAATATGTGCGAACAGGTGATGTAAAGGTTGAACCAGTTAAGCCCAAGAAAGTTAAAGTCACCTCCCGATAAAACTGAAATTAAGTTAGAAAAACAGGCCTTACATAAACACATTCGTTAAACCTGCTGATGCTTCAAAACATACTGAGACTCTAAGTTTTGATAAAAATGCCAATGTTGATAAACATTTTCAAGTATTGGATAATGTTGATAATATTGAGTCAACAATTTCTCAAAAACCATCTCAACTGCAAAATCAAAAGGAAGAGTCTCAAAACAAATCAACATGCTTTGAGTTTGCTATAATGAATGGTTTGGCTGAATTCATCAAAGAGTTTGAGTCTAGCAAACAAACTGAATCACCTACTTCGTTTAATTCTTCATGTGAATCCTTAGGAACAGCTAATTGTGAAAATTCAGAATTAGTTGAATCTGCTGAGTCTAGTAATGAATCATCTGAAGAAGTTGAATCAAAACAGACAAAAGTAGAACCATAATACATAACAAAAGCTCTTGTTGAATCCAGTGATGAATTATCAAGAGAAGCCTTTGTTCAGCCACAAAATATTATTGATTCTGAAACTGATGAGCAAACGGTGTCACTCGAAACTGAGAGCATTGCTCCGAATTTCAACTGACATCATTTGTGAGAGAGTGAACGAAACTAATGCTTCTACTTCATGTGCAGATGAGGGGAAAGCAGAGGATTGGGTTGAGGGGGATGATATTGTTTGCCAAGAAACTGCCGATGTTTGTCTGAAAACATCCAATTTGTCTGTTAATGCTCGCCCATAGGTGAAAAAGGGCTATTTCTGAGCTAGCTTTGAGAGGCCCATCAAATAAATATGTGCCTCCAAAAACCAATAGTTTCAATTGAAAGTGCAGAATCTAACAATGTTTTTAGAAAGAAAAATAGTGAATGTACTAACTGTTGTGGATCTGAACATATGAGGCAGGGCGGAAAGTTTGAAAAGTCTGCAAACATATCATCCAACAGATCTTTTAACTCAAACTCATAATCGGTTGGGTCGAATGGATCGGGATATGCTCCTTTTGTAAAGAAGCAAACATGCTACAACTGCGGCATACCCAGTCACATTGCAAGGAATTGCACACATAGTCCCTATGTGCCATATTATACTCAGCATTAGAGGATTACACCAAGGGATAGATCTTATTCTAAACCAATGAAGGTTGAAAAGCCTAAGGCAATGATGAATAAGCATCACAAGGTTAAACCATCTGATGGGGATTGGAATGCTGCGAAAGCTAAAAGAAAACAAACTTTGAAACCTAAACATGTATTGAAAAATAATAAGGTTGAAAAGCAAAATGTTTTGTCAAAGGCACCTAAGAAATTAGAAAAGCCTAAACAAATTTGGAAGACAAAACATAAAGCAGCAACATCACCAGTCCTTGAAACAAAAGGGAACATATGCTTAAGCGAAGTATCTTATTTTGATGCTTCAGGAAATCCCACGACCACGATGGCATGGGTACCAATGTCTTACTAATTTCCTTATTTTTCAGGGACAACCAAGCAGGAGCTGTTGACTATCCTTGGAATGTTGATAGTGGTTGTTCCAGAGACTTAACGGGTAACATCTCACTGTTGCAAAAAGTTCTATTTCTTTATAGTTGATATGTTTCCTCTGGAGGAAATAAGGGAGGTAAGATAAGATCTGCAAAAAGGTACAATTTAAATTTCGTGTCTAATCTTAATATTGATTAGTTTTGAATCTGATGATGGAACAGTTAAGCAAAAACAACAAAAATATTTCATTTACTTTCGTTTTTCTTTTTGTACATACTTTTTCTTTATAAGGTAAATTTGCGCATAAGATTTATGCACAAATTTAGGGGATAGAGAGAGATATCTGTATAAACCTATAGCAATAGTAGGAGAAAATGAGAAAAAGAGAAAATCCAAAAAAAGTTTATTGCATATTAGGCATTGTTTTAGGGGGATAAATGAGAAAAAGAGAAAAACATTTGAAAAGTGGAAAATCCTAAAACAATGCATATATGGGAAATGAAATAAATGTTCGTGTTAAAGGGTTTTGACCAACACATGTAAGGTGCTACAGCTGAAAAGACTAGGATCTAATGTGATCTGTCGGTAGGCTTGACACTCAAAAAGATAAAAGGATACTAAGTGATACAAACATAACGAACAATGTATCACGTGGGTAACATACCATTGGCGTATGATTTTATAATCTTAGTCTTGCGTTGATAGATAGCCAACGTCTGAGGTTTCGGGTCTTTAAGCTGTTGAGTCATTCGGGGATATCTTGGCTGTCCTTCCGTTGCATCTAGATTATATGCAGACCCGGGCACAGTCGGGATATCTTAAAGGAAGATAAACTCAAATTGAGGGAATTCCATGCTCTTCTAGAAACAACATTCGTACCAAAAAGGTATTTGCCTAACCCTCGTTGGAAATTCTATTGGTCACTTTGATGTACGAAAACACTGACCTGTTCACCAATAGTCTGATGTTGTAAATCAAAAGGATGTTTAGTATACTCACCTGGTACGATGAATTGGTGTGCTTACCTTGATCGTGGGGGTATGTCATGGTATGGGACATACGGGTATTATAGTATAATACTATCTTAAGCATATCACGAAGTTGATAAATTGAAAGTTGAACGTTGAAGTTTAAGTGGACAAACATATTGGCAATCATTTAGACGAGTTTGAATAAGTTCGCACCAAAAAGTGTTCCTTGGTCAGCCTGAAGACGATTTTGATCCCATTGCAATTGTAATTGTATATTGTTGTAACACCCTAAAAACAGGTTTGGTAATCAAACCACGTTAATACAAATGAACGGGTAAAATACCATTGGTGGTAAAATTAACCTGGTAAATATTAGGATTTAAATAAGTAATCCTAATATTAAATAAAAGGTGAATAAATGCTTTTGAGAAAATAAAGTTTATAAGAGGTCCGAGTTAACGGGACTTAAAATAAAACGGGTTATAACCTCCCCAAACCCACTAAGTTAACTAGGAATATTTAGCCTAGTTAATAAGAGAAAATATTGTTGAAAATAAGTAGGTTGAAGCCTACTTAATAACTAACCAAACATGAGGGTCCAACATGGGATAATTTGGAAGTTTGATATTTAAAAGAAAATCAAAATAAAACACACACACACAAAGTGGGTGTTCTGGATCGACCAGGAGAAGGCTCCAAGGAGCCAAAACCCTAATTCATCAAACTCATCAAATTGAAGGGCCAATTGGAGCTCAAATTTATGAACGAACGTGAATTAATGATCACCATAGCTAGGGGTCATAAGATATGTCGAATTTTTTATATTGATGAAGTTGTGAAATTTGATTGAACATCATAAGATACGATTTATGTATGAATCGTAGAGGCTATGGCCGAATTAGTGATGTATACTTGCTTAGGAACAAAACCCCAAGTGAAAATTCTACATAGATTGCTATGATTAGGATGTTTAGATGATTTACCAGACTTAGATTAGTGGGTTTTAATATTATGATGAAATTGATGAAAGAGTTATGTCTCGAATCATCATGCATGATAGTGACAAGATGATGCTTGAATAAATTATGAATTCGGGTATATGTTCATACTTGTCGTAGAGTGGGTTCTGTATGATATGAAGTAATAAATGTCATATTCATGTTAAATGATGTTTGAGATCATCAGATGTTATGAATGATTAAGATGTTTAGCTAAACTTGATGTTTAGGTGAATTCTATATATATAGGATGTGATGAATTGTTTCACATTGATAAAACAATCCCAAACCCTTGAATGATATTAATAGTTTAGCATACAATGATTGATGTTGTGTTAATTAAATAATTTACGATTACGTGAACTTGGTTGAGAAAGTAATTAAAACGGTAGCACAAGAGTAATGCCTACCGAATATTTGACAAATTGCTTAAATGAGTTGTTGAACTCATAGTGGAATTACTTACGCTAATAGGCAGTTTGACTTTTAAAAGTCAAACTGACCAATGATAAGATCGAATGATAAATTCAACATAAAACCCGTAAGGTGGAATAGTCGTGATTGATAATGAATAATCTAACCATCTTACGAATTATGATGATAGTTTGACGCTTGACAAGCTAGGTGGAGACTTGGGATGAAACGGGTCAAACAAATCAAGTATGAAGGAAAAGCGTAATTTGGATGCAAGGTAAGTATAGCTTACACTCTTCTTAAATTGTAGAATACTCTCTTATCGTATTAATTACGAATAAAATAAGTACACAAATGAAATACAATGTTCCTACGCGTAGTCGTACGGAAAACGAAATAAGTGAAAATGATATTATTATTTGGTCATACAATGACAAATATGAAAAGGGACTAAAATGGTTACCTTATAGGGTAAACACAGATAAATAATAAAGGTAAAATGGTAATTCGGTTACGCATTGATAATAACCGTTAGTTTTTGAAAAGACACTTTATGGCATAAGCCATAATGGGTCAAAAGAGTGAAGAAATGATTTATAAATACAATGACCGTACGGTGTCAATCGGAGCGAGTCATATAGATGAGATGGTAATAACTGTCATCTCGCAAAGTTAAACGGTCACTTAGACTAAACGGGTCAAAAGGTGAGGGTATCACCCTTTGACAATATCGACTAATGTCTGTGGAGCTGTAAGTTTACAGGAATAAACTTCTAATGGATTTCCGCTTCGATAGTAAGTGGCGGCTACTAAAGCAAGGTATTAACGGGTCAATATATTGATCCGAGCCAGGTATGTGTAATAATTTAATTACTCAATTAGAACTTAAGGTTCAACGAGAGTTAAATAAGGTCAAAAAATGGACATTTGGTTATCTTTTAGATAAACCGAATGATTTACATTATAGTCATTGTGTTTTGAAAACATAATGATTATTCAAACAAGATTATAGTTTAATATGTGAGATTTTAGGTTTAATATGCCTTTCGAAATCATTCATCGTAAATGAAAGGCTTAAATGGACCAAAATGCCATTGATCGACAAATCAAGCACACGACCCTTATGGGTGGTTTAAAAATAAGTCATTTGATCAAGTAAATATTTAGGATAAGTATAAAAGCGAAAGGTATGATTCTTGTGAGTCAAATGCCTTAAAATGCGTCTTGTCGTAAAATAGTAATCCGAGGGATAAAACTCGAAGTAAATAGTTACCACATTAAAAATCCACCACAATTATAGTTGTGGTGGAAAATTAGTTGATAAGAAATGTGGTAATATAATGCTAGAAGCGAATGAATTAGGCGGAAAAGTGATCAAATACCCTTAACGGGTCAAAATAAGCATCTATGTAAAAACGGGTTTAAGAAGGTATATAAACTCGTGAATTGAACCTAGTATGATAGATAACATAGAAATTATGAGGTTCATGAGAAATTGGGATCAAACAAACATGTTTGTTTGATAAATACATGAACGGGTCAAAATTTAATAAATATATATTAAGCCGAAGGCTTAAAAATCTCAAATTTTGTTAATCTGGATGTTAGATTTTAACTCCATGTGATGGAGAACTAAATTACGATTACGTAGGAAGAAACGGATCATAAAACGGATAAGAAATGAGTAAGTTATGACCGTTTACGTTAAAAATGGGTTGCCGGAAATATGCAGCTCCATTTCAGAAGCTTTCTGCCGAAATGGGGCCTTGGCGTGTGGCGACGGCCAAGGGTGATACCCGTCGCGTGTGACGTCGGGTCCAAAAAAAAGTTAATAAATGTTGTTTTCTTGTTCGTTTTAGCATCCGGACGTGATTAAACCCTTGTAAACTCCGAATGACTAACCCATTTCATGGTTTATGAGTGCCGAATGACGATCAAGCTTAAGGAAGAACGAAACACAATCAAGATACAAGCTTCCGCACTATGTTTCGTCGTCTTTTTAAATGACGAACTTATAAATATAATGTTGAAATGTTTTAAATTCTTAAAGGTTTTAATAAACCCGCATTTTTCAAATATATGTGTAATCGTAAATACACATTTATGCTCGAAACCAGTATGAAAACTGTTAAATAGAAGTATGGGTCTTACAAGTTGGTATCAGAGCCTTGGTTTAAGAGATTCAAGCATGGTGGGGGCCTATGCTTGGACTTAAAGCTTAGGTTCGAGACTTGATCGCAAATCCGGTAAGTATATTTGTATTAACGGTTTAGCATGATTAAAGTGTTGTGAACAACACATAAGGTTATCTTGTAATACACGTTACCTCAATTACAGGAAAGATATAGTTAACGAAATTACGTGCGTTGACACGTATAAAGGAAAGCCTTGTATTATGATACTTGCGTTTATTGATGTTCACATTACTAATCTTTGTAAATGTTTTAGTCGAAGGACACTCGCAACTAAAGATGGCGAAAGTTTAACAAGTAACAGATGACGGAGGAACGGTCCGAATTAGGACAAAGTAGAGCATGCTCACCAAGGACCTAAATCGCGATCGCAAATAAGGTTAATAGCAAGGGAAGCCCGTTAGGGCAAGCATTTACCAGGTGCACGTTTTAAATTTATTGCACAAATAGTAATATACAACAAGTACGTAGAGACTGACTGTTGCATATGTAAGATAAAAACTTGGAAAAACCTGAATAGAATACCTATTCAGGATGATATTTCCAAGAGAAATGTGTAGAAACACGTATTATTCACGATTGTGAATAGCAAAGCAATAACAGGATTAGATTATGTGGAAACTTGGACATAAGTCATCATCCAAGTAAATAATTCTCTATATAATACTATGAGAAAAGTAACGATTACATTAACGAAGGTGATGGTATAATAGTTTGATAAAAGGAAGACATTACAGATGTGCAAGAATAAAGCGGGTAAAACTAATAATTGTTAAATAACAGTTAAATAACAATTAAATAAAGTTTTACCGATTGAAACCATGAATATAGAAATTATTAGAGGAGTTACTTACATGGGGCGTGATGCGAAGATTATAAAAGGTCATGTGTGTCATGTGTTGATCGATTACTCTGGCCAATTAAGTAGTGAACACATGACACCATGAACTTCTTATAATGGACACATTTACGTCCGATTCGGTAAGGATGAAGTGAATGGGACGAATTAAGAAGATACCCAAAATGAATCAAATAAGTAAAATATTTGATAATAAATGTAAACATAGGCCGGGTAACGGAAGCGTAATACATTAGAATAACGAGTCCAAGGGACGGGACAAGAATCAAAGTAATGAAAATACAAACCGACTAATGAGAATGCTAAGGCATAGGGGATAAAGTTTGACTGTCATAAGTGATGAAATTCACACGGACAAGTCAAACAGATTGAATAAAGAATAAAGGACTTGGTTTAATAAAAGTGATGGAATTCGCTAAGACGACCAAATAAAATAAAACGAAGTCTATAAGCATACCAGAATGGTTGCTTTGATGATGACTTAGGTAAAAATACCCGATAGATGGGTGGGATTTTGAGAATATGCGTAAACCAAGAGACGGGAACACGGATTAAAAGTCAAAAGACTCGGAGTATGAGTTATGACTATAAAATTTCGCAAACAAAAATTTTGATAATTATGTTCAACTATTTCGAGGTTGAACGGGTCGAATAAAGAATAAAGTTTGACTGTCATAAGTGATGAATTTCACACGAACGAGTCAAACGGGTCGAATAAAGTGTAACATTTGATAGTGTAAGTAAGCACAAACCGAATAATGGGACCGCAAATTATTGATAAACCTATGCAATGGGTCATGAGAGAATATAAAAAGGAAAATGCAAACCGGGCAACGGGAGCGTGAAAATACTAAAGATAAAAGAACCCGGGTAACGGGATGTAAAGAAATATAGGTTAAACCAGATAATGGTAAGCGGAGAACAAACCGACACGTAAATACGTGAGAAGTCATAGAGTCGGAAGGATAGTCCAAAAGAAAACGAATGTAGCCTTAGACTAAGGCCAAATTCATTAGAATTAAAAATGAAAATAAATGATTTTTAAACTTAAAAAAAAAGGGTGCCCTGACACCAAAAATATATATTTTAAGAACGAAACTACACGAGTAAAAGATGATCTACGGGATCACCATAACCTTCGGGTTATAAACAATGTAAAGGTCTACGGGACCAAAATGACCCTTGGGTCACAAATAGAAATAAACAAATTATTGGGGTCTCACCTTAAAAGGGTGAAAAACCTAAGGAAATGGCCTACGGGCTAAGTGAAAGAACCTACAGGTCACTTAGATAAAGCGTGGGAACTGGTTACGCTTCCCCGCGTAATGTAATACGGAAAAGAATAAAATTCTTGATTGTCAATTTCTTCACATGAGTAATTGACGTAAGTTGAAAAGAAAAACGTTAAACTAAAAATTCAGTTTTTAGTCAAAAGGAACATTTAAATGAGTTTAACTAGTATGAAATGGTTTGGGAAACGATTAACAATAAAAGAAACAGATCTTGACACCAATGAGTATAAGGCGATAAATTCGAAAGGAAGATTTTTGGTATGAAAAGCTTATATAAACTTAAACAGAACGTGATGCGATGCGATCATGGTCTAGAAAAGTAATATAAAACGTAATCGCATTGTAGCGCGAGCTAAGGCACGGAGGATTTATAATGCTTGTAAGCCTTGCGAAGGCAATGTTAGTATAAAAGCGACAAGTTTCGCTAAGTTAACCGAATGGGTTAAAATGAAGAGATCATGAAAAGTCTGGTTGACAAAAGTGAAAGATTTCACTAAAACATCCAAATAGGTAGAAATAGCGAAAGAGTTCACATTTTTTTTAAATTGTGTTATTTCACATGAAAAGCGACAAGGATAAGATATAAAAGATAAAAGTTACGGTCCGTGAGGCCTTATACGTAAAAAGCACACTTAATATAGCCTAAGTAAAGGCTTGAACAAAAAGATAAAATGTCACCGAGAAAAGAACGAGGAGAGAATCAGCAATACTTCGAAATAATTATATTTCCTGGTAAGATTATTGAATAATTAAAAGTATGAGCAATGCCGAGTGAAAGTGAAACTAAGTTCTTCTGGTCTAAACCAATGAACTACTTAAGGAAGGTTTTAGGAACGAAACCTCTTTTAAAAGGGGGATATACTTGTAACACCCTAAAACGGGTTTGGTAATCAAACCACGTTAATACAAATGAACGGGTAAAATACCGTTGGTGGTAAAAGTTAACCCGGTAAATATTAGGATTTAAATAAGTAATCCTAATATTAAATAAAAGGTGAATAAATGCTTTTGAGAAAATAAAGTTTATAAGAGGTCCGAGTTAACGGGACTTAAAATAAAACGGGTTATAACCTCCCCAAACCCACTAAGTTAACTAGGAATATTTAGCCTAGTTAATAAGAGAAAATATTGCTGAAAATAAGTAGGTTGAAGTCTACTTAATAACTAAGCAAACATGAGGGACCAAAGTGGGATAATTTGGAAGTTTGATATTTAAAAGAAAATCAAAATAAAACACACACACACACACACAAAGTGTGTGTTCTGGATCGACCAGGAGAAGGCTCCAAGGAGCTAAAACCCTAATTCATCAACTTCATCAAATTGAAGGGCCGACTGGAGCTCAAATTCATGAACGAACGTGAATTAATGATCACCCAAGCAAGGGGATCATAAGATATGTCGAATTTTATATATTGATGAAGCTGTGAAATTTGATTGAACAGCACAAGATGCGATTTATGTATGAATCGTAGAGGCTATGGCTGAATTAGTGATGTATACTTGCTTAGGAACAAAACCCTAAGTCAAAATTCTACATAGATTGCTATGATTAGGATGTTTATATGATTTACCACACTTAGATAAGTGGGTTTTAATATTATGATGAAATTGATGAAAGAGTTATGTCTAGAATCATCATGCATGATAGTGACAAGATGATGCTTGAATAAATTATGAATTCGGGTATATGTTCATACTTGCCGTAGAGTGTGTTTTGTATGATATGAAGGAATAAATGCCATATTCATGTTAAATGATGTTTGAGATCATCATATGTTATGAATGATTAAGATGTTTAGCTAAACTTGATGTTTAGGTGAATTCTATATATATAGGATGTGATGAATTGTTTCACATTGATAAAACAATCCTAAATCCTTGAATGATATTAATAGTTTAGCATACAATGATTGATGTTGTGTTAATTCAATAATTTACGGTTACATGAACTTGGTTGAGAAAGTAATTAAAATGGTAGCACAAGAATAATGCCGACCAGATATTTGACAAATTTCTTAAAGGAGTTGTTGAACTCATAGTGGAATTACTTACGCTAATTGGCAGTTTGACTTTAATTCGACATAAAACCCGTAAGGTGGAATAGTCATGATTGATAATGACTAATCTAACCATCTGACGAATTATGATGATAGTTTTACGCTTGACAAGCTAGGTGGAGGCTTGGGATGAAACGAGTCAAACGAATCAAGTATGGAGGAAAAGCGTAATTTGGATGCAAGGTAAGTATATCTTACACTCTTCTTAAATTGTAGAATACTCTGTTATCGTATTAATTACGAATAAAATAAGTACGCAATTGAAATACAATGTTCCGACACGTAGTCGTACGGAAAACGAAATAAGTGAAAATGATATGATTATTTGGTCATACAATGGCAAATATGCAAAGAGATTAAAATGGTTACCTTATAGGGTAAACCCAAATAAATAATAAAGGTAAATTGGTAATTTGATTACGCATTGACAATAACAGTTAGTTTTTTAAAAGACACTTTATGGCATAAGCCATAATGGGTTAAAAGAGTGAAGAAATGATTTATAAATACAATGACCGTATGGTGTCAACCGAAACGAGTCATATAGATGAGATGGTAATAACTGTCATCTCGCAAAGATAAACGGTCACTTAGACTAAACGGGTCAAAAGGTGAGGGTATCACCCTTTGACAATATCGACTAATGTCTGTGGAGCTGTAAGTTTACAGGAATAAACTTCTAATGGATTTCCGCTTCGATAGTAAGTGGCGGCTATTAAAGCAAGGTATTAACGGGTCAATATATTGATCTGAGCCAGGTATGTGTAATAGTTTAATTACTCATTTAGAACTTAAGGTTCAATGAGAGTTAAATAAGGTCAAAAAAATGGACATTTGGTTATCTTTTAGATAAACCGAATAATTTACATTATAGTCATTGTGTTTTGAAAACATAATGATTATTCAAACAAGATTATAGTTTAATATGTGAGATTTTAGGTTTAATACGCCTTTCGAAATCATTCATCGTAAATGAAAGGCTTAAATGGACCAAAATGCCCTTGATCGACAAATCAAGCAAACGAACCTTATAGGTGGTTTAGAAATAAGTCATTTGATCAAGTAAATACTTAGGATAAGTATAAAAGCGAAAGGTATGATTCTTGTGAGTCAAATGCCTCAAAATGCGTCTTGTTGTAAAATAGTAATCTCAGGGATAAAACTCGAAATAAATAGTTACCACATTAAAAATCCACCACAATTATAGTTGTGGTGGAAGATTATTTGATAAGAAATGTGGTAATATAATGCTAGAAGCGAATGAAAGTGAATTAGGCGGAAAAGTGCTCAAATACCCTTAACGGGTCAAAATAAGCATCTAAGTAAAAACGGGTTTAAGAAGGTATATAAACTCGTGAATTGAACCTAGTATGATAGATAACATAGAAATTATGAGGTTCATGAGAAATTGGGATCAAACAAACATGTTTGTTTGATAAATACATGAACGGGTCAAAATTTAGTAAATATATATTAAGCCGAAGGCTTAAAAAACTCAAATCTGTTAATCCGGATGTTGGATTTTAACTCCATGGATGGAGAACTAAATTACGATTACGTAGGAAGAAACGGATCGTAAAACGGATAAGAAATGAGCAAGTTATGACCGTTTAAGTTAAAAATGGGTTGTTGGAAATATGCAGCTCCATTTAAGAAGCTTTCTGCCGAAATGGGGCCTTGGCGTGTGGCGACGGCCAAGGGTGATACCTGTCGCGTGTGGCGACGGGTCCAAAAAAAAAGTTAATAAATGTTGTTTTCTTGTTCGTTTTAGCATCCGGACTTGATTAAACCCTTGTAAACTCCGAATGACTAACCCATTTCATGGTTTATGAAATGTAGGTATATTTTGAAGTGCCGAATGACGATCAAGCTTAAGGAAGAACCAAACACAATCAAGATACAAGCTTCCGCACTATGTTTCGTCGTCTTTTTAAATGACGAACTTATAAAAATAATGTCGAAATGTTTTAAATTCTTAAAGGTTTTAATAAACCCGCATTTTTCAAATATATGTGTAATCGTAAATACACATTTATACTCGAAACCAGTATGAAAACTGTTAAATAGAAGTATGGGTCTTACAATTGTATATGTTGACTTAATACCCGTGTACTTGCGTTTCTGTTTATATTCTTATATTTAAAATTAAAAAATTATAAAATAAAAAATCCAAAAGTAGAGTGTTTTATTTGTTTTAAATAAAAATTTTAACCGTTCTTGAAGATTTGATTGATTATTAAAAATTTAGATGAATTTGAATTGTGAAATCCAAGTAGAAGTACTTGGATGTACCAAGGGGGGATATTCCACGGTCCTCCCAACCGCCGAGGTGATCCCACCTCGCAGACCGCCACCCAGCAAGCGTGAGTCTGGGGGTAAATCCGCTACCGTAGGGGCATTGGGAACAAGCAAGACTCGAACCCGCCACCTCCGGGTTAGAATGCGGGCTGGTGGCCACTAGGCAGACACCCAGTGGTTAGATGTACCAAATGTTCATATAGTACTTTCCTCTGTTGCTTAGAAATGTTTGCTTATGAATCATTGAGCGTGTGTAGAACTTGATTTCAACAAGAAACATGGGTTGATGAAGATTGAGATGTTGTTGGCTGCTGACAAATTAGCATGAAACATCACAACAACAAGATGTAACTGAGTCAGAAGAATCAGATACGAGTCATTGTTTGACACTAATAGTACATTTGAAGAGGTACCTGTGAACCCACTTGAAAGAGAAAGATTGAAGAGAAAGGAGTTGTTGAGAATCCTCCTCTCACATTATTTTCAACAAGATTTTCAAGCAAAGCTGATCATGATCAAGAAGAACAAAAGACCTAAGTTTCACGATGAAAAATTGAAGTATCTTCCCACAGAGACTTGATAAAGACAACAGTTTGATAAAGACATCATAAACCTAGGGGATATTGTAAGGCCATATAATTTAGTAGGTTTACGCTTATGTTTATCAAACATAAGTATAAGCTAATGGGCTTAGCTTTCTAATGGGTTAGATAGTATTGGGATAAGTCATGTGGGCTAATTAAATTTTTTGAGCTTCTTCAGTTAATAGTGTGCATGTGGGCTTGGCCCAGTTTGTATTTAGGTCACCCTTTGTAACTATAAATAGGATGAGCCTAGGTCATTAGGAGGTTGTTGTTCGCGTGGTTGCTGCTATTACTGTTCTTCTTAGCAGTTTCGAGTTTGCGTGATAGTTGTACCAGACGAATTTCATACTCGTGTGCAATCTAATCAATTTGATTGTTCTTGTTTTTGTTCTTGTTCTTGTTCTTGTTCTTGTCACTTTCATTAGTTTTCCGCACTTTTGATTGTGTTGGTGGTATCTGATCGTAGTTTTTGGACTTACATTGATCTTCCACATTTGGGCCTACATCATACTCTCTTTCTTTGACGATCATTAGAGAATGCACAAGCCTTTTCTTTTCCTTTTGTTATAGAATTTAATTCGCATTTACATCATCTTTTTTGTTCATCCTTTTGTTTAATGGAGACTGCAATTTAATTGATCATCTTACAACCTTCGCTCTCACTCTTGCTCTGATTACCAGGGTCATGTGCACAATTTGGATCTTTTTGGATGAACAAAGATGAGTATGCACAGATTTTTTGCTGGACTCTCGAACATGGATAAAAACCAATAAACACACGTTGATATTTCACATTTATGTGTTGGTATAACATGGGAATTTATACCCTTGCTTATGACGGTTAAATAACCATTTCTAACTAACTAACTATCATTGGGGCTAATTTTGAACGCTGAGTCCTAAATATGGATACTTTACAACAATTTGGATTTTTATTTTACCTATTTTGACTTTCTAAATTGAATCCTAAAATACACTGAATTTCTTAATTACATAATTCCAACAATAAATTCCTTAAATTATCGGCTATTGTGATGTGAGCTCCTTTTAGTTTGGAGACTATGTGTATGAAAGATACAAATATGAGTAACAACTGCTTTCTTACTTATATGTCTAACTTTATCTGAAACGCATTTTTTTAATTTGTTTTAAAAATATACATTTTAAGAGAAGAAATACAAACGGAAACAAAATAATTACCATTTGTGAACTCGTATTGCAAAGTAGTAGTTTCGGCTTCCCAGGCCTTCCATTTCTTCATCTGTGGAGTCCGGCCATATTAAGAAATATAACAACATATATTATATTATGATCTTAATATTAGAATTCTTCATAGTTGTTGTTTGTACAAGTTGCTAATTAAATACGGTCCACCGCCGTATTTCACCGTCCAGACCATCGCCGCCCGCTCCACCGCCGTCCAACACCTCCGTTCACCATTCACGAATCACGACCTTCTTGCTCCAAAGTCTAATTTATTCGTGAGGTCGCGTTTATTTGTAAGCCAGATTTGATTCTCTCCGATTATGGATCTGGGATCTCCTATGTCTTCGTGCTTCACCATAAGCCACTGCTTCGGTAGCTGTTTGAGATACCTTCCCTTAGATGATTAACATGGTCAGAGATGGATACGTAAGTAGAGGAAATCTGGTGCCGCCAGAGCCCTAGCCGCCACATCAGGCGGAGATGGGGTTGGTTTTCTTTTTATCTCTTTTGAAGATTGATTCTCAAAACCGGTTTTCAACACAGATCTTTATGCCATTCAACAGTACGAGTGTTCTTTTGTGAAAGAAAAGTTGACCCACCAGGTGTTTGATCAAATGTCTCAATGAAGTGTTTTAAAAAACTTGTTTCTTTAGCACTCTTGTGAAGTGGGAATTGGTTAAGGCGATTTGATCTTGTAATTCAGATTCGATTGTGATAATCTTTAACTATCGTCATGGGGTAAGGGGTTATGTGGGGTACCATTTAGAGGGTGGGCAACCTGCGGTTGCTGCCCTCCTTCGTCTTGTATAGAATTTTACTGGTTTTCTACCCCCCAACAACTCATCTCGAGTTTGGTGTACCGTTAGTGTGTTTTTTCTTTGGTGGCAATTAACATACGCGCGTGGCTCCTACGAAAGGGGGTCGGAATGTTAAGTCAGTGGGCCCTGTGCAGGGCTCTGCTAGTGGTTTAAGGACCTGCCCTTTCAAATTTTTTCACGAATGTAAAGATGGCAATCCGGGGTCTGTGGGTTTCTTCCGCCTACTTGAATACATGCAAAGCACACACCTCAAGACAGAAAACCGAAAGTTATCTTTGAAGGAGGCTATCTCCAAGGACTTGGACCTTTTTTTGGATGTTGCGGAAGTTCTTAGGGAAGGGGATAAATGGTTATGTGGAAAGTGCATGGTGATGCATGCACTCAGTAGGGGATGCAAGCATGATAATGAGGTCGTGTCGTTTGCCATTATCTCGAGGGATGTTGAAGATTTCATTGTTGGGATCCGGAAACCATGTCAAGTGGTGGTTGACACAAACCCACGTCACCCAGCAGGGCTCGGGGGTGATGTTAACCTACTCGAGCGTGTTTTCTCCCTCCCTATTCAGACTGTTAAAAGCACTCCCCCCAGTTGCCGGCTGTTGTTTGCTCAGGTTCTAACAGGTGCTTTGCGCAAAGTGGTAGCGTCGCCAGGATCGGTTGACAATTGGGTCCAATTGTTTTTACTACCGCGTTGCACCTTGCGGGTGGTTAGACCATCCTCCAGACAAGAGCGAAGGTCAGGGAACAAGAAATCTCTTCAGTGTAGTAACATCTTACACGCGCTTACAATTTGGAAAGATGGGTCTGGGTTTGATGATTTGGTCTCTTCCCTATTGGATAGCGTGGGGGAGATGGGGGCTTCAAGGGGAGAATTCATGAGAGAGGAAGACAAAGAAAGGAACCCTAATATTAAGCAATGTCTTCGGAAAGTCAGGGATGGACATTTCACAGCTGCGGTTAAGGTCCTATGCTCTAGTGGAGTTGCCCCTCTAGGTGATTCGACATTGAAAGCTCTTATTGATAAACACCCAGTGGTGCCGGCCCCGTCCTTGCCTTCCAACCCTTTAGCCCAACCCACTCTTGTTGTTGATGGGGAGTGTGTACTCAAATGTATTCGATCCTTTCCTAAAGGGACGTCATGTGGCAGAGACGGGATACGGGCCCAACACCTGCTAGATGCTATGGTGGCGAGGGCTCGGTGGCTTCCTCGGGTTTGCTTACGAGCATTACTGAAGTTGTTAACTTATGGCTTGGGGGATCCTGCCCTAAGGTGCTTGCTGAGTTTGTTGCCTCGGCCCCCTCACCCCCTTATTGAAGCCCGATAAAGGAATTCGACCTATTGTTGTGGGGGGTATTTGGCGAAGGTTGGTTTCAAAGGTGGCGATGAAGAAGGTCGGGAAAGAAATGACCCAGTACTTGGGTGACTATCAATTTGGGGTGGGGGTGCCAAATGGGGCAGAGGCAGTGCTTCATAGTGTAAACAGGTTTCTCAACTCATTTCATGCAGATGGTTCCTTAGCTTTGCTTACTGTGGATTTCTCCAATGCTTTCAACACGGTCGACCGCACAGCTTTTCTGCACGAGGTTCATCAGGTTGCCCGTCAATCTATCGGTGGGTCCAATTTCTTTACGCCCAGCCTGCTAGGTTGTATGTTGGTAACGAGTGTATTGGGGCTACTACCGGAGTTCAACAAGGAGATCACTTGGGGCCCCTTCTCTTTGCCCTTGCCTTACATCCCCTTATTCTCCGGGTTCAGGACCGCTGTAAACTCCCCTTTCATACTTGGTACTTGGATGGTGGGACGATTATCGGTAACGCCTCCGAGGTTGCTAAGGCCTTAGACATCATCAACGAGGAGGGGCCATCTCTAGGGCTTTATCTCAACATTAAGAAAAAAGAGGTTTTTTGGCCGACATGCGACAGACGGAAGTTCAAGATGGGCTTTTCCCGAGAGGGATCGATAGACCAGAGAAGGGGATTAAGCTCCTTGGTGGAGCTGTTAGTCGGGATCCTAGCTTTATTGAGGAGTTGGCAGGGCAGCGAGCCTCGGGGGCGGTTGACCTCATGAAACTCTTACCCTGCCTGAGAGATCCCCAATGTGAACTCCTTCTGCTAAGGTCGTGCATGGGGGTCGCTAAGTTACTTTTTGGGTTGCGGACTTGTCAACCGCATTTTATGGAGGATGCGGTATCTCGGTTCGATGATGGCCTCAGAGAGGCTATAGAAGACATAGTAGTGGGTGGCGGCCCCTTCTTTGGTGACCTCCAGTGGCGTCTGGCATCTTTGCCAATGCGTCTAGGTGGTTTGGGCCTCTTCTCAGCTCGAGATGTTGGGGCTTATGCCTTTGTGACGTCGAGAGCTCAGTCTTGGGAACTACAGGATCATATCCTTCGAAACTGTGAGGTCGTCGGGCTTGACCCGGACTATCAGCAAGTGCTTGAACGCTTAAATGTCTCTCTCCTAGACTTGGTTATTGGCGGTTTCTCTAATAAGGACACCGCCCCCTCGAAGCCACAAAAAAACTTTGGCGATATGCTCTGTTTAGCAAAATCGCTCAAAGCCTGGGAGAAGCTTTTGATTTGTCATCCCGCCAGAAGGCGGTGTTTGAGTGCCTGAAAGTTCCCCATGCTCAGGAATTTTTGACCGTTATACCAATTGAGGGGTTGGGACAATGTATGTCTGCAGTAGAATATAGAGTCATTCTCAAATACCGGTTGATGATCCCTATGTACCCGGAAGATGAAACTTGCCCGATATGTCGTAAAGCTTGTATGGATAAATACGGGGAGCATGCATTTCACTGTAAGGAGCTCCCTGGGTTCAAATATCGGCACGACTGGGTGCGTGATGCTTTGTGGGACATCTTAAGAAGAGCTGGGATTTCGGCTAAGAAAGAGGCCCCTGTGAATTTCCTCACGGACCCTATGGAAGAGAGATCTACTCTGCGACCAGCGGATCTGCTCGTCTTTGGCTGGGCTGGGGGGAAACATGCTTGTGTAGACCTCACAGGGGTTTCCCCTTTGGCTGGTTTAAGGGAAAACATGTTTGTAGCTGGACAAGCGGCAAGAAAGGCAGAATCAAAGAAAGTGGATAAGCACGCTAAAGCTTGCGCAAAGAACCAGCATGTCTTTGTCCCTTTTGCCTTTGATACTTTTGGCTCCCTAGCGCCAGAAGCTATCCACTTCTTGACGAGGGTTCAACGGGTCGTCTACAGCAATTGTTCAACCCCAATGGGGCAAGGGTTTGTATTTGGAAGGTTAGGGTTTGCAATTCAGAAAGGATTGACGGCGCAGCTTGTTACCCGACTACCTTCTGTTTTGATGTAACTTGACAAGTTTTCTAGCTTATATATGAACACACAATAAAAAAAAAAGAGAATACGGTCTATTATGGCTTCACCATTTTATACATACTAACTCATATATTATATTATGATCTTATATTAGAATTCTTCGTAGTTGTTTTTTTTTTTGGAAAAGTCGCTAATCAAATACGGTCCATTATGGCTTCACCATTTCATACGTACTAACTTGGGCTCTTGGACATCTAAAAGCACAATACAATATTTCATTCTTTTAAAAAGTCCGAACATAAGGCATTGGCTTAAACTACTTCTTAAATCACTTAGTTAAAGCCTCTTGTCACCAACATATATATACTTAGTTCTGCAAGGGCTCCGTGTTCATCATACACTTTGTTCTCCAAGGACTCCGTGTTCATCGTATAATAACATTGGTACCACACACGTCTTTAAGTATATTTATTTATTACACTCTGTTACATGTTTTAGTAGAAGGGTCATTTTGTAAATGTTGTATAGTTGAGGGGTGTTTTGTGTTTAGCTAGTTGATGGTTTTATAAGTAGTTTTTGGTTGGTTGTAATAGTCTTTTACCGCGAAAATGAGTTGAGTTCTCTTCTCTTACGATTTTGTTTAATTCTATTCGTAACATTGGTATCGGAGCCGTTCAATTCACTCTGGACGCTCTTGATTCGAATCCTAATTTGTAAATTCCACATTCAATTCGATTAATCAGCTTTGTTCGTTTCAAATTCATCGAAATTAATCATTATCTCGATTAATTCCACTTAGATTTCAATTCAATACAGGAATTGATCATTCTTTCGATCAATTGCACTTCAGTTCATTTCAATTTAAGGATTAATCATTGTTTAGTTGATTCCCGTACGATGACAACAAGTACTCGATAACAGGAGGTGGAAAGATTAAAAAAAAGCAGCTTAAGATAATGATACATGCATTGAGATCCAACAGTTAATGATGGAACATAATTCAAAAGCAATCAGATTACTTTAAAGTGGATTAACAACATTGGTAACTCAAATAAATGAAACTAATAGCCAATTTGTTTGTTCGATTGATTAAGTGAGAGAAATGGGGGTCATCATGAACAAAGAATGGTAAGCACTGGTCGTGTGCAGTTTCCAAAATTCAATGGAGAAGAGGTAGAAGGTTTGATCATACGCTGCAATCATTTCTTTGCAGTGGATAAAACACCAGCAAATGCAAAGGTACACTATGCGGTTATCAATTTGGAGAAGCAGCTTTGGAATGGCATCAAGGTTACTTTGATAGTCAAGATAGAGAGGTGGAAGACATTACATGGGAGGAGTATAGTAGATCAATCATTAATAGATTCTCTGAAAGATTAACAAAAGATCCAATGAAAGAATTAAAGAATCTCAATCAAACAGGTTCACTTCAAAATTACACTAAGAGTTTGATACATTGTTTTTTTTTATAGGTGAACTTCACAACAGACGGTTAATTCACACCTGCTAGTCGCAGGGCCGTCACCTCACTCATTACCAAGGACTATGTTGTCTAAACCGGGTCCACGCCTTGGTCGAATGTGGCTTGGCTATCCCCGAGAAAATTTCCAGCCCCCTGCCACTTGACAGGAGTTGCACCCTCCACAAGAGTCGACCCTATTGTGAAAGTCAACTCTCTGGAGTAAATGCGCAGTAATAGAAAACTCAGGGTGGCTCTCGGGGTTTCGAACTTGTGACCAAGCCCTACCTGTTCATTGCCATGACCACTGGGCTGTGAACCCAGGGTCAATGATACATTGTTGAATAGGGTAAAATTGACAGATGAATATGTTGCTAGTCTATTTGTAGGATGGTTAAAACCAGAAATACGTTGTTCAGTTAAGATTATTATACCTAAATCTATGAAGGATGCTATAGCAATGTCAAAAAAGCAAAGTGTGGTTTATTGTACATTATTTGGTGATAAAGAAGCTAAGTAAACGATTCACAGTAGTGATGGTAGTAATAATGGTGTGTCTACTGCAAAACATGGAGCACATATGAGTAATAAAAATATAGAAAATTTGTCAATACACTATCTTTGTTACCCACTCCTCCTACTAAGAAGTTGTCAAAGAATGTTAAGAAAGTACCAGCCAAAGTGGCAGAAGAATAAAGGGCAAAAGGGGAATGTTTTTGTTGTAATGACAAGTATTCCCCAACTCATAACTGTAAGTTTAAACACTTATATGTATTAGAAATACATCGAGATAAGGATTTTATATAGGAGGATGTAATGATGATACATAAGGAGAAATAAAAAATGAGTGTAGATGCTCATATCTCCATTCATGCTTTGTTAGGAGTATGCTCTTTTTCTACTATGAGAGTCACTGGTGCAATAGGCACTCGATAAATACAATATTTGATTGACTCAGGTTCTACCCACAACTTTTTAGATTTAATACTGGCATCTAAGTTGCAATGTTCCACAAAGAAGTTACCACTAATGAAGGTTACTGTGGCAAATGGCAACGAGCTGGAATGTAATCAGGCAAAGATTTCCAATGGTTAATGCACGGGGATTGATTCAAAACTAATGTATTGTTATTGCCTATAGACAATTATGATATGTTTCTAGGAGTTCATGGTTGCAGTCATTTAATGATATCATTTAGAACTTTTAAACACTTGAACATGCAGTTTAAGGGTGATTATAAGGTCAATGCATTTAAAGGTACTAATCACAATGAAGTTTCTCATTGTTTTGTTGAGAAATTATCTTATATGATGTGTAAAGAAGGACCAATGGTATAAGTACAACTCTTGAGTATGGAGTTAGATAAAGAAGAGTCTTTCCAACATCAAGCTACTCTAACTAATATACATCAGGATGATGATGTAGCAGCTTTATTACAAGAATATGATGATGTAGTTCAGAAGTTGCAATCGTAAAATTCAGTTAATTTATGAATATGCCATTATTAATCAGAAGGCATATATACATATCCTATGGGTAAAAAGGATATCATAGAAAAGATGGTTCAAGAAATGTTCAATATTGGAATTATCAGGCATAGTGTAAGTCTTTTGCTTCACCTGTAGTTTTGGTAAAAAAAAAAAAAAAAAAAAAAAAAAGAGTAAATTACCAAAATCGTCCCTAAGATTTGGGCATGTTCGCTTTTTTCATCCAAAACAATTTTTTTTGTACCATATAGTCCTTCACTTTTGGGATTTTTTGCCATTTGCTCCAAACTTCTAATTTGCTTTATTTTTTCTATCAAATAGTTGGATGAAAATGACAAAAAATTCCAAATCTCAGGGACAATTTGGCAAAAAAAAAAAAAAAGTCAGACGTTTAGATGAAAATGGCAAAAAAATCCAAAAGTGAAGGACTATATGGTACAAAAAAAGTTGTTTTGGATGAAAATGACAAACATGCCCAAAACTCATGGATGATTTTAGCAATTTACTCAAAAAAAGAAAAAGAAAAAAGAGAGATGGTTTTTGGAGGCTTGTGTAGATTACAACAAATCTATGAAGAATATATTTCCTATTCCATTAACAGAAGAATTATTAGAAGAGTTGGCAGGTGCTCAAGTTTATTCTAAATTGGATCTGAGATCTGCGGTCAGAATGCATGCATGAAGAAGATATCTACAAAACTGCTTTTAGAACTCATGAGGGTTTATCTGAGTTTTTAGTTCTTCCATTTTGGGTTGAACAAAATGCTCTAGCAACTTTTCAAGGGCTTATGAATTCTATTTTCCAAAAATTACAATTACTCAGGTAGATTGTAATATTTTTTTGATGATGTGTTGGTCTATAGCAAAAATATGCAGCAACATATTAAACATATGGGGATTTTTGCAGTTGTTTAGAGAGAATCAATTGTATGCAAAGAGGTCCAAATGCAGCTTTGTTGGTTCAAAAGTTGAATATTTAAGGCAAGTGATATAAAAAACGGGGTGTCTACTAAAAAGAGACTATTAAGAACTCGCCTCCTCCTAGCACTATATAACAACTTAGAGAGTTTCTTAGTTTAACAGGTTACTATAGAAGATTTATATCTTATTATGGTTCTATTGCTAAGTCACTAACAAATTTGTTACAGAAAGATGTTTTTTCTTGGTCAACTGAAGCTTAAAAGGCTTTTGAAGTATTGAAGGCAACATTAATGCAGGCATTAGTGTTAGCTTTACTCGAATGGTGTCAAGAGCTCATTGTAGAAACTAATTACAGTTCAAAAGGGTTAGGGGCAATATTGGTGCAAGGCAATCATCCAATTGCCTTTGTTAGCAAAGCTTTATTTGCTAGGCATTATGCTTTATGTGTCTATGAAAAGGAACTATTGGCCATATTGCTAGCAGTTAAACAATGGCACCAATACTTAATATTAAAGCATTTTACAATCAGAAGAGGTCAGGAAAGTCTCAAGCATTTGTTGGAAAGAAAATTACTAATCTCTTGCGGCATACATGGTTGAGTAAATTGATAAGATATGACTACAATACCGTGTATAAGATGTTCGTTCAGGCCCCACAATCACACACTTAACTCACGTATATATCTAGGACGTAATATATGTGAAGGTTAATATGAAGACAAGGTGTACGTATAGATGAAATGCTCCTATATTATAATTGAAAGATCGGTCAAACCCCAAGCTCCTACTTTTCTGGTTAATCAAGACCAAGTAGAAGGATCTGCATCCATCGTAGGTGACCCGTATGCTGGACCCGTAACCCGTAAGCGAACCCGATTAACCCAACATTCACCCCCTTAATCGGTTGTATACGCCTTTACTCACAGCAGCACCGAATCACCTTCTCGAACCATTTAGACTTTTCCCGGACACCTAACCTTCACACTCGGTCATGTCCAAGTCTCCCCATAATTTGACCTATCCTGGACACCCCATTCTTCACCTGGACCACGTCCCAAGTCGTTCACCACCGGCTATTGTTTGTCACCACACAGAACCCGTTTGCACATAACACCTCTGTGACTCGAGAGCCTTCTTCTACCGATCAAGAAAACAAAGCCACCCGCTAAACGAACTGATTCAATGCCACCTGCCTTGAAATCTTTCTGCTCGTTTTCCCATGGCCCGGTTAATCTATCCATTTTCCGATGACCTACCCACAACCTACTACCAGATTCTTCTCCAGTTTCGGTTAAACTTCCAAAGCTAAGACGTCACGCCTACGCCTCTTTCTTCCTCGAAACCAACTTATTCGTGACCACCGACCAAAAGAAAAGAACAAGGCTCTCTTCACTAATGCCTCTACATCTTTTCTTTTCCCTACTAAGCAAGACCAGATTCACAACCACCTGTTGATGAATCTTTTCTATCTGCTTGTCCCGTAAATCTGATCGGAAAGCTTTTGCCAAACGAAGAAACCAACTAGTTTCTTTAATCACCTCTAACAGCCGCAAAACAAATGTGTTCATCATGGTACGTCACCCCCGTTGTCTCAACCAGTACTTCCCCTCGACAACGGCTGACCCGAACACCACAACATCTCCGTCTTTTGTTGTTAAACAACCCCGAAACAACACCTTCTTTTACGAATGCCCTCCGCCGACCGACATACACGCCGGCGGAGGCTTGCCTCCAATCTTCAGACCCTCTTCTTGAGCCCTAGGCTCTAATTCCAAATGTTGGTTCAGGCCCCACAACACACAATCACACACTTAACTCACGTATGTATCTAGTACGTAATATATTTGAAGGTTAATATGAAGACAAGGTGTACGTATAGATGAAATGATTTTGTATTATATATTTGAAAGAGGGATACATAAACAATAGAGCTATACTATCTATCTATAATAATAAAAAAATATATATCATATGCTAAAATCTCATTCCACGGAAATCAGCCACAAATCACAACTTTCACCTCCACTATTAACAATAAACTCGGTCAAACCCCAACTATTTTTTTTTATTATTTATGCAGCTCCTACTTTTCTGGTTAATCAAGACCAAGCAGAAGGATCCGCAACCATCGCCCGTAACCCTTATGTTGGACCCGTGACCCGTAACCCGTAAACGAACCGAATTAACCCAACATAAGAAAGGTATAGAAAACAATGTTGCAGACGCCTTATCCAGAGTTCGAGGAGCTACCCTATTTTAGTTAGCTATTTCTTCTTATGATCCTCTTTTATTACAAAAGATAAAGGCACATTTGGTACAAGATGTTAATGCTCAACAATTAATTCATAGAATCTTACAAGAGGAGATAATTAAGCACCTTAATTAGTATGTTACCTTGTTAACTAGGAAGAAAAAATTATGGATAGGAAAAGATTAGCACAGAAAAGAAATTTTAACTTTGTGCCATGCTTCTCCTTTAGGTGATCATTCTAGGATACATACTACTTTACAAAGATTCAGGGATTGTTCTATTGGAAGGGTGTCGATAAAGACATTAAACACTTCATTAAAACTTGTGATATTTGTTTAAAAGCAAAGTATGAGGTTGTGGGTACTTCTGCTTTATTGAATCTCTTACTTGTTCCTCATTCCATTTTTCTACTCCATTTTTTTGCTGATATCACTATGGAATTTATTAGTGGTCTTCCTAAATCTGGTGGTAAGGATACTATTTTGTTGGTGGTGGATAGATTTACCAAAATATGCTTATTTCATGCCTTTAAAATACCCTTTTACAGTAGTTCAAATGGCTCAAGTGGAGATGTATAATGTTTTTAAATTATATGGTTGCCCTCAGACCATAGTTTCAGATAGAGATCCTTTGTTTTTTAGCATGTTTTGGAAAGAATTTCTGAGGTTACAAGGCATCGATCAGGCTCTTTCTACAACTTATCATCCATAGTATGATAGACAGGCTGAGGTTCTAAACAGGTGTTTGGAAACATATCTGATGTGCGTGATTATTTCTGAACCTACAACTTGATTAAAGTGGAGAGCATATTAGCATTGGCTGAGTGGTGGTATGACACTACATGGCATTCTGCCATCAAGATGACACCTTTCAAGGCCATATGGTATTGATGCTCCTATGCACTTATCCCATATTCCTTGTGATACTGGTGTTTCAGCCTTGGAGGATTGGTTTACTAACAAGGAAACAATGATTGCTAAACAATCTTTAGAGAAGGCCAGAAATCAGATTAAACAGTTTTGCTGATAGAAAAAGGAACGAAAGAAGTTTTCAAGTTGGGGACTGGGTGTATTTGAAACTACAACCTGTTGGGTGATCGGGTTACGGGTCAAACGGGTTCGGGTTATGGATCTGAACCGGGTTTTCTTTGTATGGGGACATGTTTTAATATCTTATTTGAGTCCTGCAAGTAGTCTTGGTCTTCCTGTTGAGTAGGAGATTTTAGGGTAAGTAGTTAGTTTACCATTTCTTATCTCTCAAGTGTGCATGAGGGCTATTTAAAGCTGAGCAAGTTGAATGAAATAAACACACAATTTGGAAGGCAACATATATTATTCTATATTCTTTATTTATTTAATACGTAAGTTTGTGAGTCATCTTGAGGGCCTGAACCAACACAACCGTATGACTACATAGGTATTGCAAATTATCTCAAAAATATTATGGTCCATTAAGCAGATTGGAGTTGCTGCTTATTGTTGGGAATTCCTATTCGTACTCATGGCTTCAATGCGTGGAGGCGGTTAGAGATAATGATCAACTCGAGTTTAGAAGTTGATAGATTAACAATATTAATTAATTAGTGGATAATTGTCTGATATCCTATATGTGTTATGTTAGGATGTTTGTTAGATAATTGTTATCTAATTAATTAATAGGAATCCTAGTTATAGTCTAACGTGATAGGTTAGCTATATAAACCGCGTATTGGGTAGGGATTTGTAATCCAAGTTTCTGAGTTAGTTTTCTTGGTGATAATCTAATATTGTGGGAGTTAGCCATAATATTCTATTCGTTTGATTATCGATTGGGACTTGAATTGGTATCTGAGCCAAGTTCAATCGTCGATATCAAACGTGTACTCGGGTTCTTAATCGGCGACTAAGGAGTTTAACGGTTGGCTATTAGGAAGGTCGAGGCCGGCGGTACTGATTTGTCGGAGCAGCGACGTGGTACCGTTAAGGTGGCGGGCAACGAGTAGGTTGTTCGTGCGACGGCAACTCGGAAACAAGTTGGTTTCCAATCGGGCTGATCAATTGTCGATTGGGACTTGAATTGGTATCAGAGTCTACCCGGGATTGATACCAAGATCTAGCCGCCGCATGAAGCACGTCGCCATCATGAAAAGATCTAGGGCTGATCACTTTTGCCGAGGGGAGATCTAAGGTCGATTGATGTCGACCGAGTTGGATCTAAGGCTAACTGATCGAAGACGCCAAGGAAGATTTAGAGATTGCCGACAAATTACTTCGAGAGTCGTTGTGGATCTTGTTTATCAATTCCGTGAACCAAGGAAGAAGATCGCTTCCATCGCTTGCCTACGTCATCGAGACCAAGCCGTCTAAGGGAAGAAACAACGACATCCGATCAAGTTAATAGGGTCGTCGTCGCAGCTCGCGCCACCGAGGTTCTTTGCTAGTTCTGATCCCCCATTGAACAAAAAGATTGATACAATCGTATTGGTTTCAATCGTCGAGAAGTTTTTTTGTTCCCTCTGTTTTAGCGCCTAAACAAAATTGGTTGTTTTTGTTTGGTGTTGCTTGAAATTCACTGTGGAATTAACTCAAGAAGGTAATTAATTCAAAGGTTGGAATTTTGTGGTCAAAGGGATTTCTTTAATTGTTGTTTTCGATAGCTTCAACTAAAAGAAACAATTAAATAAACCAACTAGATAAATCTATCTAATTAAATCTAACAATTATCTCTAATTAAAATATATACAAGAGACAATAAATAATTCACCATAATTATCTATAACCCGTCTTGATCCTTAATTAAAGATTAACGTCTTCACTTATACCTTAGATCTTCCTAAGGGGTGACGTCACTGTTGAATCCTACTTTTCATGTATTTTTGTTGAAAAAAGCTTTTTATGGTCCTCCTACACAACAAATCCAGTTGGATGATTCAGTGTTACAGCCTTCGGCTATTATGGATAGGAAGTTGGCAAGGCAAGGGAACAAAGCTGTGGTCAAGTGTCATTAACTACATAACTCCGGCAGTTGCAGGTTTGTGCCGGAGTTGCAGTGGCGCTGGAGTTGCAGGTTGTGCCGGAGATGGTGCCGGACTTGCAGGTTTGTGCTGGAGTTGTAGGTGGTGTCGAAGTAGCAGGTTGTGCCGGAGTTGCAGGTTGTGCCGGAGACGGTGCTGGAGTTACAAGTGTCATTTTGGATGAAAATGGCAAATGTGCCCAAACCTCAGGGACGAGAATGACAATTTATTCTTTCAAAAATAACTAATATAACGTTATAAAGTAACTAGGTTAGGCATTTGGACGAAAATGGCAAAAAGTTACAAACGTGAGGGGCAAAATGATACCAAAGTGTTATTTTGGACGAAAATGATAAATGTGCCCAAACCTCATGGATGAAAAAGACAATTTACTCATTAATTTATTTCTAAAGAAAATATTTGAAAATTATTTGTTATACCTTTCCACATGTACTGGCGTTTTCTCTGGCTCCGGCTAGTTGTAGCCGGAAACTTATTTCTTCAGCTAAAGAAAGTAACCTCCGGTGATGTTGACCTCCATGTTTCTCGTTATCATCGCTTTTGCATGGAAGCATTTTGTGTCCTATATTTTTAGGAACACATATCTTTGCAACGTATTTTGTACCCACCGTTAATAGCAACGATAAAAACCCTAATAGCATCAGCTCTGGATTTACATATATATACACATGAGTATATTACAAATAATTACAAAAAAAATAAATTTGAAGGTTAAGTTTACTTCAGATGTATACATTTGTTTTTTTTTTCTCAAGATTAAAGATTAAATTTCATTTGATCTGCTTTTCATGTGTAATTAAGCGAGGCTGTTTTATGTGTAATTAAACCCAGTTTGTAATATATGTTTTCCCATGACATCATGTGGGGAAAAACCCTACTAGTTAAATTATATTTTTATTGCCTTGTTCTAGAAGAGTAAATTAAAAAAAAAAAAAAACAATATATGAATTTGTTCCTTGCCTTACGTATAAATGATATGTTCTTTACTTTGGCTTGGAAGAAGCATAGATCGTGTCTCTCTGCATGTTATTTTTCGATATATTAATTCATGTTATGTAGTTATTTTCTAGTTGTTTGTTAAATGCATTTTAGTGGGTCAAATAAGAGGATAATGGGCAATTACCATACTCCACATTTCCTCCGTATTTTAGGTTCCAAGTTAGTAGTAGTTGGTTATTTTATTTTCTTTGTTTGTAAGGCAATTTATAGCCCATATGATCTTTGCTAGAGATTATTAATGAAAAGTTTTAGAGATTAATCTCAAGTCTGTTTTTTGTTAATTTTTTTGAGCTTGATCCACTCAACGGACTATCTATCAACCGATTGGTACATATCAATAAATCACGTTACGAATTATGGATTAGAAGTAACTTTAAAGGATATGCTTATGAAATAAAAATAAGGGGTTGGACCAATTACAAATGGATTTTAAAGTTAAAAAAAGTTCTATCTACCTAAGTATGTTTTTTAATTGAAAAAATAAAATAAAATAAAAACAGTTATATAGTTAATTACTCTAGTAATAAATGTTTTTTAATTGAAAAATATAAACATAAAAACACTTATATAGTTACCTACTATAGTAATAAGTTACATAATTACTAGAGTAATTATATAATTACTTTACTAGAGTAGATACATAAAAAATTTTCACCTTTTTTAAGTTTTAGAATTTAAAAATAAAACATACTTGACTAGATAGAAAAAAAAATTATTTTCACTTTTCATATTTAGCACATAATTAAGATTTATATATTTATATAATAATCTTACACTTAAAAGTAGATATGACAATTTTCACAAACCATATCGAAACAAAAGATGATAAGTTTTTAACAGGATGGTGATTTGTATCGAAAATATATTTTTATATAATGATTTACCAACATTTTAGATTCACAAACCATATCGAAACAAAAGATGACAAGTTTTTAACTGGATGGTGATTTGTATCGAAAAAATATTTTTATATAATAGTTTACCAACATCTTAGAAATAAATAAAAAATATCTTCAAAGGAAATTTGAATATATATCGCTATAGTACTTATTATCTTCTAGTTAATTTAATTGACTAAAGTTAACGTTACCTAATTTGATTTTCTCCAAGGCTTCAAGCATTGCTTTCTTCTTCTTTGACTGGAAAAACTGCAAGCATGAAACATGATCAAACCGTCGTTCATCCACTTTTAACAAAAGTAAAACTTTGGAAACCTTAAGCACAGTTTTTGGAATATAATATGTCATATATATTTTGAATATATTTCAACAAGTATATATGTGTAATGGTTAATTTACCTTGCCAAGTGAATGAATCCCACGCTCAATGACGACTGAGATGATTATGAAAACGGCACAAACCGATGCCAGCGCCCACATTGGTGTTTCCTCCAGCGACCTTTCCAACGATGACATTCCTCCAGCAACTACGAGAATTAAGGTCAGCAATTTAGACAATTGTATGGTTGTCTTCCACGCTTGCAGGCCGGACCATATGATGTTTCTAGAACATGATAGTATCCGATAAGACGATATTTATGCTACACTTGAATTGCAATTGGCAACCATGGTCAATCTTACAAAATTGTACGTATCAGTATTTAATGTGTGTCGTATAGTAAATAAGTTTGTGTGTCAAGTTGCTCATCAAGCTGCCTATTGACCCCAAGTCGTCCTCACATGGCAAATTTATTACTCCACTAGCCAGCCCCTCTTATAAATAATGAATTTTTTGTTATAATTTCTTTACGTACCAAAGCTATAATGTTTTATGTTTTTGCTTAAAAATAATTCATATGGATAAGAACAAGGGTTGATACTTCTTTCAATTCATTTGGTGTGTTTGTGTTTTTAAATTTGTTTAATCTTAGAAAAATCTTATGGCCGGCTCACGTAGAGTTATAATAAGCTTAGTAAGATTCTATGAAGTCTACATAAACCCGAAAATTGATGTGGAAAGTTTAAAACCCAATAGCAAAATAACATTTTAAATCAAATAAATGTTTTTTAATAAACTAACTGAATTATACCATCTCGATTACTGTTTTTCATTTTGACCCATCTGCAGAGGTTTGTAAACCGGCCTGAATCATCAATGAGTGAGCCAAGCTTCCATAGGTCTGTTTCATTCCAGCAACCTGATGATTTGGGCTCCTAAGCATGTCTATTATCACAACTGGATATATTGAAAACTACCTGGTCTCTATTGAAAAATAGTTGTTGAATGTCAATTTGCAGTTGAAAATTTTTAAATAAATTCTAACTTGCAACACCAATTGGGACTGTCCACCATGCAAGAGAATGGGAATATATGCTTAATGATCCACTATATATATGCGTGTAATGATGGTTTAAAATAGACCCGCATAAGATACAAAAATTATATTGTTTGAATATATCAATGAGCCTTCATTTATCTCTTTTAACTTTTACTTTGTAACACCCCACTTTGAAACATGGTGACGTGTCACTGTTACAACATTCGAAACACAAGACATAATTGCATAAGTTAAACGTTAGGAGTATATCACCAAAAGAATAGAATGTACAATAGTCCTAGAGTAAGTGTTTGTTACATATTAGAGAATGGTCAAAAGATAGGCTATTATAAGCTACAAAATGACTAACTTTCTTTAATAAAAAAGTACCAGAGCTCAATTCTTCTCTCTTCACACCTCCACCCTAAGTATCCTGTGGTGTACAAAAAAATTACGCAGTAAGCCAAATGCCTACGGATAAAAGACATAAGCAATAATAAAAAAATTACCTGATGAAGAAATATAATAACCTGAAATGATATGATGCAAAGTAACGCAAGTCAACAAAAAGTAAATCTTGTCATGAGTACCCATTGAGCCGAATATCTTAATTTATAACTAGGGGGGTTTGAATTTCTGAGATGACCCGGAAACACGACATGAACCTAACACGAAATTTACGGGTTTGAGTTTAGTCTAAATGGGTTCGGGTCAGTTTTAGGTTGAACCCGCGAACCCGTTTAGCTAAACAGGTCAGGTTCGGGTCAACCCATTCGGGTTGGCAGGTTGACCCGTTTAACCCATTTATATAAAAATTATATTTTTACAATATGTTTTATGTCATAAATTTGATTAGGTGTATAATTTTATGTCATAATTAAAATTTAAAAAGGGAAATTGACATAATATTATATAATTTTAATGTAATTTTATTATATAAATTTGTGCTTTTTATAGTAAATGTTAATTTTAAGAGTGAATTTTAAATTTTGTCATTTATCTATATACCAACTTTCAAGCGGTGTCCTTTATCTTTGTCAATTTAAAAGATAAAGGACACCGCTTAAAATTTGGTATATAGATAAAGGACAAAATTTGAAATTCACTCAAATTTTAATAAATTAATTTGCTGAAAAAATTTAAAAATAAAAAAATTCGGGTTTAGTGGGTCGGGATCGGGTCAGCCTGAGAATATTCAGGTCGGGTACGGGTTCATATGAATGACACAGTTTTCGTGTTCGGGTCGGGTTCGGGTTCGTCTAAAATTTTCGGGTTCGGGTCAGGTTAAACCCGCGAACCCGACCCATTTAGCACCCCTACTTATAACAGACATGCGCATAGAGCTGCAGACCCTATATGTGAACGTGTAATGGAGCGTGGGCATACACAACAACCTTACACCATTAATCATATACATATTTCCTAGGTCCAGTCCGTACGCCTCCTAATGGCTTCATTTACCTCACTAGTACTAAGGAGACACCGTGATTTTAGCTCACCGTCACGGTAAGTGCCGCGCTATCGATGCCGCAATGACGTGCTTATGGTCACCCCCACAAGTAGGGACATGCTCGGTAACTGAATATAACAACTGAAATGGTACCACAACAATATATCTCAAACACGCTCTCTAAGCGTCAAGGCAACACGTAATCATATCTTAACATCATCTTAACATGCGACAATGAGCTCAATACAATAAATCCTATCGCATGCAAGACAATACTAAGTTCAATATAACAACACCAATATAATCATAAATGAGAACATGAATAAACGAACAACGAATCGAAACATATTCAAATGAAAAGAACGTTTAGGAATTCCAAAAGCATGTGAAATTAAAGGGATACAATCAAGTTAAATACAACAATAATGGTAAATGATTCAGAATGATATTAGACTCGTTCTTTTAGGGGTGATGATAACCTACAAGTAATTTATATTAGATGAGATGTATATTTTAACTTTCGTATGGTATGATTATCTAAAATAGCTTGGGTATTTGCAAAATTACGACTTGCTTATAAAAAAATTGTAATATTTTATAGCTTGATTTATAACTTTATATATCATCATCAACATGTACTATTCTTTTCTAAATCTTCATACTAATATATATGTTGTAATTCTATTAAATAATTTAAGTGTATGACGAATATATGTGGTTACCTTCTTTTTATGTGAGTTTTTTTTTTAAATTACAGACGAATATATGTGGTTACCTTTTTTTTATGTGAGTGTTTTTTAATCAAATTACATATTATGATATTAACACAATTATAACCAGTAGCTGAGTAGCATTTGATTATTGCCATTATTCATCCAAAACAATATTATGGAAGCTTTTGAAATAAGGTTACTTTCCCAAAAAATAACAAACAAAAAAAAACCCCATAGGTCATGCCATTTCTATTATTATTTAATTATATATTTTTATTTTATTTATACTATCACATTAGATGATGTCTTGTAATACTATTTCAGAAAAAACTATAATAAAAGTTAATATAAATCATTTATCAACATATTAACTTTTTTTTAAGGGTGACTTTCAATATGAACATGGACCATTGGTCACCGGGTTTCCATCAAGGATGGTTACCCGTCAGCCCAGCATTCGCAGACGCGATGTTCTATCGGGCCCCGGCTGCCGCTCTAACTGACATTCGCCTGGAAACCATACTGTCCCCACACGAGAGCCTCGCTGGGGTAACAGCTGGGTAAAACCGGGTTGCCCTCCGGATCGAACCATGCCTCGGTAGGAAACAATCCATCATTGGAACGTCCCGCACCTTTTGCCCAAGCCGGGAGTCGAACCGGAGTCTCCAAGGAGAAACCGGCCCAACTTTGATATAAAGAATTAAATTGTTGGGAATTAATTGAGAGTGGGTCAGTCATAGCTTGGTACTCTTTTGCTAAACAAAATAGTTTATGTATTTAATATACATTAACAATTCCAACTTCTTAAATATAGATTGTGTCTAATCCTAGAAAAACGGAGAACAACGAGACGAGCTCGTTGACGAAGATCCACTAATATTAACTCCTTCACCGGAATAATCCTACAAAAGAGATCTTCTCATTTAATGCAAGCCTCCTTATCAAGTAAGCTCGCCAGCTATCACATCCTATTCCTCTCTCTCTCTCTCTCTCCCTTTCTCTCTCTCTCTTAGTGGCCGCTCAGTCATTACATGGGCTGATCGCTGGCAGTTTTGACTGGGTCTTCATTTTACGAGGAAGAGAGTTATCTTGTGTGTAACGCCCAGCTTTTTCGTACTTTCCATATTTAGAAAGCTCGTTTTGTAATTCTATTTTTGGAAACTTTGTAACCTTGTATTCATCTTTCCGTTGTAAGCGTTATTCCGATACTTGAATCATAATGAAACACGCGTTCTATTTTTTTATCATGTTAAACTCATTCATACTCTATATCTATGATACTTGATCCACCATGTCCGAACACGTTGACAAAAATTGCAAATATGTGACTTACATGGTTGATACGAAACTTATATGCGATGTTTATACTTAATCTTATTCATGTTATACTTGTGGAACCTTGCTAATTATGCTTAGAAACCTTTAATTGGTCATGAAACTTCGTTATATAACACTTATACTTGTTACAAATCAAGAAAATCAAAAAAATAAAAATGTTTGGTTCTGGCCAAGCCCTTGCGGATCGCAAGGGGTACCCCATACGGTCCGTATGGGGCACTGGCGGGCAGCAGGTTTGAAATCAGCCACGACTTGCACGAATCCCACACTCCTTTTCTCCTCCAATGGCTTCCAAACACCATTAATACTCCTCCCAACCAACCCTAATTCATCCCCTATAAAACCCATGTCCTCTCCACACATTTCACACTTTGCAAACCCTCTAATCTCTCCCAAATCAATCAATAATCAGAAGTTCGAGCAGATTTACCTAGCTTCACTAAAGTGAGCATAACTCACTCAATACTTTTTCATCCATTCTTTTCCCACTTACTTGGAACAACCTTAGGAACATTTCCACAGGTTTTTCATGAAAAACCAAGCTCTGGAATGTCACCAAAAAGGCTAGTGGACTGTTACTTTCTGATTTCACATAAACTTTGTTAAACTTAGCTAAATTTGAGTTTTCTCATCTCAAACCTATGTCCTAATGCTCATAATCAAATGAATGGTTAGTTGGGCTTAAAAACAAGGCTGGGACATTCAAAATCAGAGGTTTAATCCTCACAAATATTCGGTTTTGTTTAAGTTTTTACCCACAAGTAATGAACAAGCTTGAAGCTTGATGTTTATGTGAATAAGGTTAGCTTGGGCTATCGTACTTAAAAGTCCACCATTACTTGTTGTTTCTTAGGTTAGTTATGTTCCGTTTCATCTTCCTTATTGCAAGTTCATGACCCTCCTTGTTGTTGATAACAAAAAGTGTAGTGGTGAACAATAGAGATACCTAAATGGAAGCTTTGTTCTTCCTACCTCATGTATGAATTATATGACTCAAAGAGGTGCCTAAATGGAGACTTTAATCTCCTACCTCATGCTTGAAATCCTTATAATCTATGTATTATATATGTATATATATAGTTAAGTAACAAAACTTGGTGATAACTTAGTAGTTGCTTGTCAAGGATATGTTACATCATCCATGACCATGCACTTGTTACGATTCTAATGGGTACTTGAATCCATGAAAACACACCAACTCCTTTGAGTTCTAATTGTAACGCCCGACATTGTCGTACTTTCCATATTTAGAAAGCTAGTCGTGTACTTCCATTTTTGGAAACCTTTGTATCTTGTAATCGTTCTACGTTGTAATCATTATAATCCGAGAGTTGAATCGTAATGAAAACTCGTATTTTATTCAGGTTATATTCATTCGTAATCATTTCATACTATTACATGTTCATACACTTAAACATATGAAACATATTCGTGATATTCGTAATCGTGTGAAAACGTGCAAAATACCCCATACGAGACTTATATGCGTAGCTATAGGTAATCTTAATCATTTTATACATACATGAACATTAGGACATGTCCCATATGCTTAAATAACCTTATATATGCTTAAATAACCTTATATATCCTTAAAATAACCATACTTAGCACTGAAACCCGTCACTAATTGTCAAAACACAAAAATAATAAAAATCCACCCCTGACCTGGTCCTTGCGGACCGTAAAGGAACTCCCATACGGTCCGTAAGACCATCTGGGTGGGCAGAATGTTTTGGCTCGCGAACTTAGCATGGATCCTACCATCCTAACACCCTCCAATGGCCTTTAATCACCATTTAACACCTCTTAACCACCTCAAACTTTCCCCCTATAAATACAACCCTTGTCAAAGCATTCTTACACTTTCATTACCTCCTAATCTCTCCTAAATCTCTCTCAAATCACCTCAAGAACACTTGCAAATCTGAAATTCGGGCAGATTCATACCCTCTTACAAAAGTGAGCATAACTTGCTCCAAACTCAACCAAATCACTTGATTATTCTTTCTAATGACTTGGATAAACTTTAGGTTTGAATCAACGGATTCTCCATAGAGAATCCAGACCTGCAAATGCATCTAAAGTGTCCAAAACTTTCTGTTGTGTTTTAAATCTTTTCAAAACTTGTTTAACTCATGTTTTCTTCATTCATTCTAGTGTGCTAGAGCTTCTAATCAACTTGGTGATTAAGGAGACTAACCTAGGCTTGTTATACATATAAATAGGAGCGGATAAACACTCCAAACTTTCTGTTTTCATAGAGCTTTAAGCTCACAAGTGATGCAAGTTCTTGAACTTGTTCATGTGTGTCCACCTTGGTTAGCTTGGGTTGTCCTAACTTTTCGACCACACATCACTTGATGATTTTCATCATTATCCCAAGTTAGTTTGCTAGTTGAAAAGTAAACACAACCCCGTCTAGCCATCGACGTGTGTCGACGCGTGCTCACCTGGTGATGTGTGCTAAACAGACTGTAAAAATTAACTAACTAAGACACTCTAGACTCGACACTAAAAAGCTTTAAATTCTATACTCGACTTAAACCTAACCACACAATCAGAAAGTGTACCGATCAATGTAGTATAACCTAAGTAAGTCTGGATATCGAACCCACAGGACTCTATTAATTACGCTAACTAGACTCTGAAAGACTCGGACAGACATGACTCAACTCTGTTTTAATTGTTTTTGGGGGGGTTACGGAAAATCTAAGGAAATCTATTTAAAACTAGTTGTTAACTAAAGTTACGCTAATACGAACTAAGATGAAGATTATTCTCAAGCGATGATGGAGTCTACCTAGACTAGAATCCTGGATTGATGTTAAGAATTTACCGATTAAGTCAATTACACGTTTTATGGAACCGGGATCTTATGATACTAAACCTATTAAACACCAACTAAGCCCCTCAACCCTTCTCGAGGGGAAACTTATGGCATTACCTAGGTCGTTAATCCTACCGGTTATTAGACGTCTTTCCAATTGTCTAATTATTGTGTAAGTACCCTAATGTTGACCTACTATTTTCCAATTATAGATCTAGGGTAGTTTGAATATCCTAACTTGACTTGATAGACTAATAAACCGACGGGTCAACTAATTCACGACTTTTTCCAAAGACTGTCTACAGCAATTCGTCGGGGAAGACCTACCAATAGCCCCACACCTTCCAGCTATAAGGACTAGTAGAACGCTAAGACCTAGCAGATTACTAACTATTACTTCTAAGGTTTATCGGTCGATTCGCCCTAAAGATAAAAAAACACACAGTCAAAGATCTAGCATGAACCTATTCCACCTACCTCCTCCATGACTTCCATGAAATCTTTGTTAGTTGTAGTTTAATTATATATAAGTATATGTACGGACTATAATATAATCCTTAAAAACCGAACCCTTGATATTGATTAAGTAATCACCTATCAAAGTTAATAAGTTTATCACTAACGTGTATAGTTCCTTGTCACGATTCTAATAGGTCTTGAACCTATGAAATCGCATTCAATCCTTATGGATTATTATAGTGTCAAAGACAAGTGCTAATACCTTAGTGACTATTTCCGTACAATATACTTTGTCATACTTTGAATCTCCATTCCGAATGTTCCATCATCATCCTTAATACTCATATGCCTTTGTTTTCCTCTTGTAGGATAACTCGGCGTTCATCCCATCAAACAACTACCTTCACAGACTTGTCAAGTTAGAAGACTTAGCAAAACCGTGAGTACACTCGACCCACTTTTCGTTTATAACACTTTTGGGTGTAACATGTATTCCATATACAAAATCACCACAACACTTAAACTTTATGAAATGCACAGACAATCCTATATTCATGAATACTTGATACGCCTACTTGATGCTTATATATATTGGACATTCTTTATGTGATACCTTAGTCATTAACTATTTTAGCCTTCGTTTGACATGTATAGCGCTATAGGAAGTAACGCATCCCCCTCATCATGAAATAGAGGCCATGTTAAAATATCGTGTTTGGGTTAAGGGTTTGACTAGAAGTATTACATGCCTTGTATATTGCACTTGTATGAATAATAGTTGCCATGAGGATTTGTTTAAACTTTATTCGTATACGTATGCTATGCTTAAACTTGTGTACTCGCCTTTGCTTTTGCATTCAATTGTTATTTTAAAACATGTTACAGGTTGATGGAGATGATGCTATGAAATCAAAGTAGCAAGGACGTTGGATACACATTAGATGTTTAGGTTAATGAAGTTGTATCAATTTTGTCGTTATAATCATGTTGTACTTGTTATCATTGTTGTTGTATTTGAATTTCTCTTGTAATGTATGACAATTTAAGTATGAAATGAAATCCGGTTTAATTAATTATTGTCACAGTTAGTTTTATGAGCAATGAGCAATCTATTTCGTCCCGCCTTGATGTTTCCGTCATCGGTTGGGGTGTGACAGATTGGTATCAGAGCCATAACTATAGGGAATTAGGTAGAATTGCCATGTTTGACCTAGTCTATAGTTTACTTGACCATTCCTATATCATGCTAAAGTTTTGTTCTTCCTTCATTGCTTCTTCCTTTCTTTTGGTCTTAATATTTACATAATGTCTTTCCTAAGACATTTTACACAAGTACACTTGAAGACTCAAAGACATCGTGATGCAAACGAGGTGATTTGCACCAAAATAGGTCCAATGACTTACAATTTTTGGTGAAATCCCTCATTCCGCGTATTCGATTTTTCATGAAGTTACACTATCAAGTTAGGAGTGATATCCACACCTTGATGGAAAGCTTCCATTTCATACTCTAGTGGATCTTACGAACGAGTCGGGATATGCTCCTCGTTTAGTAAGAAGCAAACCACACTTAGGGTCCGATGTTGTCAAGTTAGGGGTGAAACCCGCGCCTTGTCAACTAGTCCCGTTCCTCAATTTTCAATCTCGCCAAAGTCTCGATTTTCAATCGACTAGGGACATGTAGTAACTGGAATGGTAAAATACCGTTAATCGCTTCTCGACGAGAGTATTTTACCTATTAGGCCTAAACATGTTCCCTAACTCGAAAGATCTTACGAACCACTTTGGAATAGTCGACATTTCTCTACCCGAAACAATCCTATGTTTTATTGAGACAATCTTTTATATTATCTCAATTTTTATGTGATTTTAAACTTGTTACCTTATTCATTTGAAACCGTTACACAATTCGCACGTTTATCGCAATCAAAAACACTAATAATCCTCGTGAACAAACTAAATTTATACTCTTTAAACACATTTATACATGAGTATGCTTATTGAATACATGTTGAATATTCGTCAAATACATGCAACATACGTGAAATATCCATGCTTATACATGCAAAACTTATATTTACATTATGATCAAGTCTCATCCTCTTTCCTTTCTATTTCAACCCTAGATATCTTCTCCAAACTCATCCGATGACCACAAGAAGGCCAAGAAGAGTTCATGTTCTATCTCCAAGCAAGAACTTGTGAACCTCGTCGCTGAACAAATGGCCGACCAAATGGCCCGAGTGATACCTGACATAGTCAGCAAGATCCAATTCAATACTGAATCACTACACGACTCTGTGGACTCCAAGGTTGAAAAGCCTAAGTCACAATTCCTTTTTAAGCAATTCCTTGCTTGCAAACCTCTGGAGTTTACAGGCAATGACGGCACGACCGCTCTGTTGACTTGGTTTGAAGCCATGTAGGTCACCTTCTGCCAAAGTGGTTGCCCCGATGACTTGCGCACCCAAAACGCCACTGGGGTGTTCCGCCCGAGAGCTCTCCAGTGGTGGACCTCTGAATGTAGCACAATAGGGGATGATGCCGCCCACGCGCTGCCATGGGCCGAACCGAAGAAGATCATAAGGGACGAGTTTTGCCCTCCTCATGAGCTTAGGAAGTGGGAACACGAGTTTTGGTACCTTCAGCAAAATGGGGACGATAAGGGTGGTTTAACCCAACGCTTCAAACAGCTTAGCATTCTTTGCCCGAGCCAAGTTGATACCACTGAAAAGGCTATCAACAAGTACATCCACTGCCTACCCGATTCCTTCATGAACCTCGTAGAAGCTGCCTTCCCAGCGACTATTGAGGAAACCTACCGCTTGGCCGCTCGCCTTAACAGCAACCATGTCGAGTGCAAGAATGTCGCAAGGACCTCGTTGAAAAGCGCGCACCAAGCCACCGCCAAAACCACCACCATGGAACCCTCATCCAAACCCCCTAGAAACAAAAACAACCCCAAGAACAAGAAGCGGAAGGCTTTTAGTCAAAACTGTGCGGTTGTTGCTCCGCCAAACCCTCAACCCAAATCATTAATAGCCGTTACCCCTGCCAACCCCGAACACCCAAAGAGTGGTTACACTGGACCTCATCCCCAGTATACCAACTGCTCCTACCATCACCCATCCAACACACCATGCCGCAAGTGTGCCCAATTTCAAAGGTTTGGGCATTTTGCTAACCGTTGCCGCAACTTCCCTCTACCCCAAAACCAACAAGCCCAAGCCATCGTACCAAACCCTAACCCTACTCACCCTCAAGCCCAAGCTGCCCCTGCAAAACCGTGCTTTACATGTGGCGACCCTAACCACTTCGCCAATGTTTGACCCCAGCGCGTCAACAACCAGCAACAGCAACTGCAGCAATAGCAGCCTCAACCAACTCGAGGCCGAGCCTTCGCTCTCACAGCCGCTCAGGCGCAAAACGCGAACGATGTCATAACTGGTACGTTCCTTGTTAACCATGTCTATGCTTCATGTCTTTTTGATACTCGTGCAGATAGGAGTTTTGTGTCTAATGAATTTGAACCCTTGCTTAAGTGCGTACGTTCTAAGTTGCCCAACCCATTCTCGGTTGAAGTCGGTAACGATAAATCTGTCTCTGTTGATTCCGTCCTTTCTAGTTGTTCCTTGAATCTTAACGATCATACGTTCTCAATTGACCTCATACCCATGCAATTGGGAAGCTTTGATATCATAGTAGGCTTGGATTGGCTTTGGCGAGTTCGTGTCGAAGTTGTTTGCTCCGAAAAGTTCATTCACCTCCCTCTTCCATACGGTGATTCATTGCACATCTATGGTGAGAAACCCTCTAAGGATCTCAAGCTTATGTCATGTAACCAAGCAAACAAATACTTACATAAGGAATACTTTGCCTTTCTTGCCCATATTGTGGAAAAGAAAGACAAAGGGCCAAGCGTAAGTGATGTTCCTGTTGTTTGCGAATTTCCTGATGTCTTCCCAGAGGATCTTCTTGTCCTCCTCCTCGTTCCATTGACTTTCGTATTGATCTTATCCCTTGCGCAACACTTGTTGTGAAAGCCCCTATCGTTAGCACCCTCAGAGATGCAAGAGCTATCTAGCCAACTTTAAGAGCTTCTTGCTAAAGGCTTTATATACGCTTGTACTTCCCCTTGGGGCGCTCCTGTTTTGTTCGTCAAGAAGAAAGATGGGTCTTTTCGGATGCGCATTGACTATCTTGAGCTCAATAAACTTATAGTCAAGAACCGACACCCACTTCCTCGTATTGACGATCTCTTTGATCAACTCCAAGGTGCGACTTGTTTCTCAAAAATCGATCTTCGTTCTGGCTACCATCAACTTCGAGTTTTCGAGGGAGATGTGCCTAAAACTGCTTTTCGCACACGTTACAGACACTACGAGTTCGTGGTCATGCCTTTTGGTTTGACCAACACGCCTGTAGTGTTTATGGATCTCATGAACCGCGTGTGTAAACCCTTCCTCGATCGTTTCGTAATCGTATTTCATCAACGATATTCTCATCTACTACAAGACGAAAGAAGAACATGGGCAACATTTGCAACTTATCCTTCATCTTTTGCGTACCGAACTTCTTTACGCCAAGTTCTCCAAGTGTGAAATTTGGCTAAAAGAGGTTTAATTTCTTGGTCACACCGTCAATGAACTCGGTATACACGTTGACCCCGCAAAGATAGAAGCTGTGAAGAACTGGATTGCACCTAAATCGCCCTCTGAAATTCATTCGTTCCTTGGCTTTGCTGGCTATTATCGTTGCTTCATCTCGAACTTCTCCAAGATTGACATTCCTTTAACGTCGTTGACTCAAAAAGATAAACATTTTGTTTGGGTCCCAAATAAGAGGAATCTTTTCAAACTCTCAAGGACATGCTTTATAATGCTCCTATCCTTGCACTTCCTGATGGAAATGACGATTTCATCGTGTATTTCGATGCTTTGAACCAAGGTCTTGGTTGCATTTTTATGCAACAGGACAAGGTCATCGCTTACGCGTCGAGACAGCTCAAAATCCATGAGAAAAACTATACACGCACGACCTTGAACTTGGTGCAGTTGTTTTTGCATTAAAGATTTGGCGACACTACCTTTATGGTACTAAGTGTACGGTCTTCACCGACCACAAGAGTCTTCAACACATCTTTGATCAAAAGGAACTCAACATGCGTCAACGTCGTTGGGTAGAATTGTTAAATGACTATGACTGTGACATTCGCTACCACCCTGGTAAGGCGAATGTTGTAGTCGATGCACTTAGTCATAAGACTCATGTCAAAATTATTCGTTGTCACCAAATTATGGAAAACTTCACGAGCTAATTCGCCAAGCACAGTTCTCAGTCATTAACGAGGGTAACCTCGATAGTGAGTTGAATTGTGGAGTCGAGAACCCACTCGCAGCTAAACCAGATGGTATTCTTTACTACCATGATCGCATTTGGATTCCTAATCGTCTTAACCTTTGAACCACCTTGATGAATGAAGCCCACAAATCCCGATACTCCATTCATCCTAGCGCTGACAAGATGTACCATGACCTTCGTGCATCCTACCGGTGGCCAGGAATGAAGAAGGATATTGCTCTCTACGTCTCGAAGTGCCTCACTTGTTCTAAGGTGAAAGCTGAACATCAATGCCCCTCCAGCTTACTCGAACAACCAAAAATTCCTGTCTTGAAATGGGAGAGTATTGCTATGGATTTCATTACCAAGCTTCCTCGCACTTCGACTAGTCACGACAGCATCTGGGTTATTATTGACCGATTAACAAAATCCGCTCTTTCTTTGCCATTCATGAAGATTACAAAGTCGAGAAATTGGCTCGTATCTACACGGATGAAATCATTAGTCGTCATGGTACTCCCGTTGACATCATTTCTGATCGCGATGCTCGTTCACTTCCCGCCTTTGGCAAACATTTCAATCCGCCCTTGGCACTCGTCTTAACCTTAGCACCGCTTTTCATCCTTAGTCTGACGGTCAAACCGAGCGTACTATCCAAACAATGGAGGATATGCTCCGTTCATGCGTAATCGATTTTGGCGGCAACTGGGATTCGCACATACCCTTGGTAGAATTCTCGTACAATAACAGTTATCACGCTAGTATTCGAATGGCTCCATTTGAAGCATTGTATGGTCGTAAGTGTTGTTCGCCTATTTGTTGGCACGAGATCGGAGACGTTCAAATCACCGGTCCCGAACTGATACAAGAGACAACGGACAAGATCCTACAAATTCGTGATAACCTTCACAAAGCTCGAAGCCGACAAAAGAGTTATGCCGACAGAAGACGTAAACCCCTGGAATTTAATGTTGGAGATCATGTACTTCTCAAGTTATCCCCTTAGAAGGGAGTTATCTGTTTTGGTAAGAAAGGCAAGCTCGCTCCCCGCTACGTAGGTCCTTCCAAGATTCTCGAGAGGATTGGCAAGGTAGCGTATCGTCTGGATCTGCCTCAAGTGCTCAACAATGTTCATCCAGTATTTCATGTTTCAAACCTCAAGAGATGTCTAGCTGAAGAAGGACTTCAAGTTCCACTCAAAGATCTTCAAATCAACGAGACCTTGCATTTTGTGGAAAAACCAGTTGAAATCATGGATCGAGGAATCAAGCAATTGAGGCGCAGTCGCATTCCTATCGTCAAGGTTTGATGGGAAGGTAAACGTGGCGTTGAATTTACTTGGGAACTCGAGAGTGATATGAGACTAAGTATCTTCATCTTTTTGTTGCATCTTCCTAACTTTCGGGATGAAATTTCCTAAAGGAGGGGCTGTAATGACCGGCGTTTTTGTACTTTCCATATTTAGAAAGCTAGTCGTGTACTTCCATTTTTGGAAACCTGTGTATCTTGTAATCGTTCTTCGTTGTAATCATTGTAATCTGAGACTTGAATCGTAATGAAAACTCGTATTTTATTCACGTTATATTCATTCGTTATCATTTCATACTATTACATGTTCATACACTTACACATATGAAACATATTCGTGATATTCGTAATCATGTGACAACGTGCAAAATACCTCATACGAGACTTATACGCGTAGCAATACGTAATCTTAATCATTTTATACATACATTAACATTAGGACATGTCCCCTATGCTTAAATAACCTTATATGTCCTTAAAATAACCATACTTAGCACTTAAACCCGTCATTAATTGTCAAAACACAAAAATAATAAAAATCCACCGCTGACCTGGTCCTTGCGGACCATAAGGGAACTCCCATACGGTCCGTAAGACCATCTGGGCGGGGCAGAATGTTTGGCTCGCGAAATTAGCATGGATCCTACCATCCTAACACCCTCCAATGGCCTTTAATCAGCATTAAACACCTCCTAACCACCTCACACTTTTCCCCTATAAATACAACCCTTCTCCAAGAATTCTTACACTTTCATCACCTCCTAATCTCACCTAAATCTCTCTCAAATCACCTCAAGAACGCTTGCAAATCTGAAATTCGGGCAGATTCATACCCTCTTACAAAAGTGAGCATAACTTGCTACAAACTCAACCAAATCACTTGATTCTTCTTTCTAATGACTTGGAAACTTTAGGTTTGAATCCACGGATTCTCCATGGAGAATCCAGACTTGGAAATGCATCTATAGTGTCCAAAACTTTCTGTAGTGTTTTAAATCTTTTCAAAACTTGTTTAACTCATGTTCTCTTCATTCATCCTAGTGTGCTAGATCTTCTAATCAACTTGGTGATTAAGGAGACTAACCTAGGCTTGTTATACATATAAATAGGAGTGGACAAACACTCCAAACTTTCTGTTTTCATAGAGCTTTAAGCTCACAAGTGATGCAAGTTCTTGAACTTGTTCATGTGTGTCCACCTTGGTTAGCTTGGGTTGTCCTAACTTTTCGACCACACATCACTTGATGATTTTCATCATTATCCCAAGTTAGTTTGCTAGTTGAAAAGTAAACACAACCCCATCTAGCCATCGGCGTGTGTTGACGTGTGCTCACCGGGTTAAGCATTACTTGGCTACTTGGTATAGTGACACCATTTACATTCTTGTTATTCGTATTGTTATTCCTATTGTTCTTGACCCTCCTTGTTGTCTATGACAACTTGTGAAGTGGTGAACTCAATCGATGTCCCTAAATGGATGGCTATGCCACCTACCTCCTCCATGACTTCCATGAACTCTTTGTTAGTTGTAGTTTAATTATATATAAGTATATGTATGGACTATAATATAATCAACCGAACCCTTGATATTGATTAAGTAATCACCTATCAAAGTTAATAAGTTTATCACTAACGTGTATAGTTCCTTGTCACGATTCTAATAGGTCTTGAACCTATGAAATCACATTCAATCCTTATGGATTATTATAGTGTCAAAGAAAAGTGCTAATACCTTAGTGACTATTTTTCGTATAATTGATCGAGGTGTCGCCCCTCAGTCAAAGATAATATTTATAGTCCCAAATTACCCTTAACAATGCGTTAGTGGTAGTAAGGGGTCGAACCACGAAGAGTATGTGGGTTGCGATCAGATATGATTGATTTAAACAGTTGTGTCACTTTTATGAAGCTTGCTAAAGAAATGGTTAATTTTGTTTGTTTGAAAAGGGTGTCGGAATAAACCGACAATTTTCGTTTGATTGCTTAACTAACAAAAACTAAGAATGATTGCAATGAAAGTAATTATGATTGTAAAACGATGGTGAGAAACAAGGTTCACACCCGGTTCAACAATTGCAAGACCTAGAGTTACTACATGTTTTAAATTGGTTTAAACGAATTAGTTCATTAATGGTTTAGAATCACAAAGCTTATGTGCCGATTGCTATCAACGTCATAGACAACGGACCACAATGTACTTCGTTACTTTAGACAAGTGAAACCTATCAATCGACAAGGCATAAATACGCATATTATTTCACGAAGTCAAATTTCATAACTCACTCGACAATTCGCAAATACAATACAAACGTAAGACAATTATCAAAAGATTAAATGCAATTCGAATTGTCACAAACCAAATGTTTAACATATAGCAAACCCTAGAAATCTTACAAAAGTCTACACCAGGGTGAAACCTCCGGGAATTAGCCGCTCATGGTGAACAGTGTAACAACTCGGAAATTCGTTGTTATCTTTTTCTTTGTTATCAATTGTATCTATTCCCTGTAAATCCGAGATTCGCTTATTAATGAAGTTTATGTTAATTAATTATGATCATGTATGTTACATCACATCTAATCGCTTATTAAATCGCATCGCTTATCTCATCGCATCGCAAATCGCAGTTAATTATGTAGTTTTATGTTATTTATGTGTTATGTGTGTTTGTGGTTATGATTACGCTCGCTATCGCATCGCTCGCGCACACTCGAATTGCTAAATCACACTATTACATCAATTATAACGCTTAATATAACTAACTAATACGAACCGAATCGCCAAACGAACACTTAACACAAAAGCGGCAAACGAAACTTGGTCATCAGGCCAAGTTCGGCCGAACTTGACTACCACAAGTTCGCCCGAACTTGCCTGAGACACAAGATTCTTTTGCGTTCCCTCAAGTTCGCTCGAACTTGTACATACATGTACAAGTTCGGCCGAACTTAACCATCCATCCTTGAAAATCTAACAAGTTCACCCGAACTTGCATGAATTTCATGCATGTTCGACCGAACTTGACTCCACCAGCTCTCATTTTTGTCTTCGACTATAAATACTCAGCCCCATTCTCTCATTTGAACTTGCTGCAACTTCGCTCTGAGCTCCCGAAACCCAAAACCTCTGTTTTCTAAGTAAGATTTAACCTGATTTCAACTGCAATGATGTTCAACAATGTTTTACAAATGTTTACAATGATTTTGGCACAAGGCATAGCCTTCGTTTTCATCAAAACTCATTCTTTTTCGAAAATCTTCATCTTTTTAGATCTACCACAATACGAGTTCGTTTGGTGATAGTAGAGGATTACCAAACACGAGATCTGCAAGATCTCGGCTTGTAAGTGATAGATCTGAGAAAAACCTTTGAAAACCATTGATTTCTACACAAGATACAGACTTTGATGATGTTTTGTTTATTTTCTGGTATGAAACAAAGCATCTATCATTCAAGATCCCAGATCTGGAAGCACAAGGATGTTTATGTTGGTTTACACGAGCCGGACTAACCCGAACGGACCCCGAGTTCGCCCGGATTAGCCACGCTTTTGTAAAACAGCTAAAACAGCTCTAAAAGACCTCTCCGACCTAAGTTGCTCAGTAGCACAGGGTTGGAGGGATGAACACTCGATTTTCCTCAGCAAACGACGTGAAAACGCAAGATTTTGGACCCGGAAACATCAAGTTCGCTCGAGAATCACTAGCTCACCAGGTCAAGTTCGACCGAACTTGTACCCATTTGGGTCAAGTTCGACCGAACTTGAGTGTTCTTCACCTAAATTTCTTGCAAGATCGCCCGAACTTGCCTTGTCTGTAAGATTTTCCTACAAGTTCGGCCGAACTTGACAGTTTCTTAGGAAACTCATCAAGTTCGACCGAACTTGGCTATAAAACTCTCCAAATTCATACAAGTTCGCTCGAACTTGTGTGTTTACACACAAGTTCATCCGAACTTGGCTACTGCCCAACCAAGACTTAACTGTTTCAGTTTTTCGGAGACTGATGCACTTCCGTGACCGTATGCAGGCTGATCCGGCGCTCGTCTCGACTCTCCTCAGATCCCGAACTATTACCAAAACGCACCCACAGTGAGTATACTTGACCCATTTTCGCTTTAATGCACTTTTTGGGTGTTACATACGTTCATATATCAAAATCACTTCACAAATCAAACTATTCATCACACGCGAATAATCTGATTATATATGCTCAATACATGATACTAGAAACATGTGACTAGCACTTATTTTCGTTAACTTGCCTCCTTAGCTAGTAAGGTACTATAGTTTGGCTAACGCCCGACGGGGTCTAGCTAGGATGGACGCGCAAGCTTTCTCACGGTAGTTAGCATGAGAAATAAGCCTATGTTAATTTGTGTGAAATTTTTTCATGTATCATGGTATGTAGTTAGATTATTTCGCGAGCGCTTTTTCGATTATGCTAGTAGTACTTAAACCTGTATGCTCACCTTTACTTAATTGTATTGACTTGTATTTTAACGTTTGCATGAAACTGATGGATTGGAATGGAATAAATGGTGTTTCAAACTCACAAAACTCGTAATACCTCAAAATAGGTCAAAACAAATGATATATCTTATCCCTCAACTCAAAAATCAAGTTTTTCGCGAAGTGGGAATGAAGGTGGCGTCGCCGACGCACATTTAGGGCGTCCCCGACGGCCCATAGAAGTCCCAGTTTCACCGGACGGCTTAATATGTTGTTTACGGAGGTTTCTGGCTGATGGGACAATCCAGAGGGCGCCTCCGACGGCCCTTCTGGGCGTCCCCGACGCTGCCTAGTTTTGCTGGTTTCCTGCGAAAATTGTTTTCTTCATAACTTCTTCGTTATAGCTTTGTTTTACTCACTGTTTTCGCCCACGTACTCGTAATTCAGCCCTCTATCATGCCATCTTCAAATATCTTCATTTTAAATCCATTAACCTCCCCCCAAAACACATCTAATCTTCATGGTTAACCCGGTTTTGTTCATTTCACATCCCCGGTTGATCCCGTTCGCTCCCGGTGCTCCGTAAGGCTCCTGAATAGCTCCTTAAACTCTCTTAGACCTGTAAAACACAAATCCCATTAAAAGTAGGCTATTCAAGATTAAAAGCTATGTAAAAACATAAACTTAAACATAAACAAACACTGGTTTTCAACCACGTATCACATCCCCACCCTTTTCTTTTGCTTGCCCTCAAGCAAATTTGTTTTTCACTTTCACGTGGGTTGAACAAGAAATACATTTTTCATTCTTGAGACGTAAGTTAAGGTCTAATGTCATACCTAGTTCTAGCTTTTTACAATTTTCAAAATATTTTAACGGTAAACGATTAATCACATCAAAATGGTTATCCAAGATTAGCCCGCCCTTGAAACTCACAATTCATACACATCTCTCACAATGTTCACTCCACTAGGTTTATAACTTGGCTAATTTTGATGTATTGGCACTTTTTAAAATAATCACTCAAAACCGATTAGAACACGTACCCGCATAGGCTTGCAACTCAATCATTCTCCACCACCGACACGAATACTAAGCACAAGTCAAAAGGTCTTCAAATGGTTGTAATGAGGCTAGGCGAAGGGTAGGAAATAGGATGTTTTGAAAGTGGCTAAGATGATGAAAATCGATTTTTATTACAAAACCACTACTCTAAATAAAACGAACTATAGATATCAAATACGAGGCAACCATTTTTCGCTTTTTATTCAACAACTCAAAACTCATCTTTTTGTATTTTTCTCAATGATTTTCTACTCTTTTTCGCAACATTTTCTGATTTTTTTTTTACAAAACACAACTTTACAAACAACTAATTCCTAAGATCGAATTTTCATCACACGGGTTAAAAGAGGTTTAATGGTTAAGGGCTAATTTGGGTGATCAAATGAAAGGTCTAGGCTCAAAGTTGGCGACTAGGGGGTAGATTTTGGGTACGGGTAAGCAAATGGTGTAAAAGAAAAAGGTTTACCTAATGCCTTAATCATTCTCGTGCTTGTACTCGGTCTATGGTCTCAAACGTATCAAAGGATGCAAGTTCTACAATACATGACTAATGGTCCACTCAACAAAGAAAGTATGATGTATAACGATGGCTCAAAAATCTCACGTATATAAAGGGAATGTTATGTGGTATGCATAAATTATAAGTTTCTTAGGAGAATTATTCCCAAATAACCACCCGCTAAATATCCGTCATGCTATTAACTTCAACTTGACCATGAAAAAAGACCAAATGGGTTGTGCATCCCTCGATAACTTAGTTACTTGTGCTTTTTAGATCACTTCAAACAAAGACATTTTTAACAAAATTTTTGAAATTTTCCCCCATCCCCACACTTGAGGTCAACATTGTCCTCAATGTGTAGTGTTTAAATGAACCGGTCAAAATCGAAAAACTTTTACTCCCCCATCCCCACACTTGAGGTCAACATTGTCCTCAATGTGCAAAATAGGGCTTTTTAAAACGCACAAGGGACGTGACACGGACTTCCCCCAAAACTTCACCCGGAAAGTAACATACAAATTACATTCCACTTATTTGCTAACTAGAAATCAAAAGTAAAAAGAAACGTATGCACCTTATTTTTAGCTCATTCCTCGTGTACTCTTCGTTCTTCAATAAACTTGGTCGTCTCACGAACGTGGTGTATCTGCAAATCTTAATCCTTGTGTAGAAGCATGCTTCTCACAACCATCAGCATTTATTAGTAGCCTAGTTCTACCAATTTTTATAAGAATATTACCAAGCCATACGTTTATTTACTTTTGATTTATGTGGAAAATAATGTACAACAACAACAATCCTAAATCACTTTCGTAGGAATCACAGTTGTATTTAGCTTATGCAACAATCCCTTTTAAACCTCCTGATAGCTCGGAAGAACGAGTAGGTCTCGTGAGGGTTATATAGGGAACACACCCACAAAGTTCATTTAACTAGGAAAGCGGTATACTACTACTACTCAATGGAAAAGAAACAAATATACAACAACAACAATAAACATGCCACCTCATGGTGGTCGAACGGGGTGCTTGTCGCCCACGAACTCTTCCACCTCACCGACCGGTGACTCATACCATTTATTTCCAAACGGGCCAAACCTCCTTAATTCTTCCTCCGCTTTCTTCTCTTGAAGTGACTTCTTCACCTTCTTCTTCTTGACCAATTTATTCTTCGATTCTCTAAACCTACCAACCATAGCACATATCTTTTTATTCAGATTCATGTCCACTTTAGGACACTTATCCTCACAGAGCGGGTTAGTAAATTTAGGAAAAACATTCAAATTTAGTTCTCGGTCCCCAAATTTCATGTTTACCGTTCCCGTTGCACAATTTATTATGGCATTAGCAGTTGCCAGGAACGGTCTACCCAGTATGACTATCGGTTGTGTGTCCTCAACACACCCAACATAGTCAACTACCAAAAAGTCAATTAGGTAATAACACTCTTCAACCTTTACTATTACATCTTCCACCATCCCCCTTGGATGTGTGGGAGTTTGATCGGCCAACACCACGGGGGTGTCCAAATTTTTCAAATGACCAAAATCATATTGGTCATACAGACTCCCAGGCAAGATACTCACACAAGCTCAAAAATCTAGGAGCGTCTTCTTAATGTTAAATTTACCGATTTGGATTGGAATCAAAGGGTCTCCCGGATCTTGAGCTTTTCAGGGGAGGGCACTCGATAAAACGACACTAACATGAGATATTAAATCAAACTGTTCGGTAGTTTGTTTTGCCGTTTCTCGGTACTCAACTCTTTCAAACACTCTACATGAGCCGGGACCTTTTTAATAACATTAAGTAACGGCAAATTAATTTTTGCTTGTTTAAAATTTTCCCACCTCTCGTCCTTTAGTGGGCACCGTTTTTCAGACCTTGATTCATTAATTGGTTTTAATAGAGCCAACGGGTATGGGATGGTATTAAACTCCACACCCATATCATTGGCCCTAGCATGTAATTCATTTTAACAACTTTCACAAAAAGAATTTTTAGTTGCTCTTTCAATTTTAGTTCGTGAAATCGTTTGTTGCTCATTTTCACTTCCCGACTCATCACCTACATCTTCCACTACACGGTCAACAAGTTGTAGTGGTGGAATGCTTTCGACACTACAAACCTCATCGTTTGAAAGAAGACTTACCGCCCTAATGTGCACATTCCTCACATTGCTTGTGCTTGAGCTTTGATGCTTCGGGTTCACTATAGTGTCGCTTGGGAGTCTTCCTCCACTTCCTCTCATTTGGGCCATCTCTTCGGCTAGTTGGCCCACTTGTTTTGCCAATGCCTCATGTGATTTATCTCGAATTTCATTAACTTTCTTCGATTCTTGCATCATTGAGAGAATTGTGTCCATCTTCGCATTCAAATCACTTCCACCCCCAATTTGGTTACCCGCGCCGCTTCCACCACCGCCTTGGTTGTTGTAATTCTTTTGGTACCCACCTTGGTATTTGTTATCACGCCCTTGGTACCCTTGATTGTAATTACGTTGGTAACCCCCTTGGTTACCCCCTTGGCGGTTTTGGTATGAATATCCGCTTTGATTACCCGATTGAAAATTCGGGTTCATTTGATTAGCGGCGTTCCCATAACGGAAGTTAGGATGGTTTCTCAAGCCGGGATGATACGTGTTTGAGTTCATGCCATTATTCTTTCGATCCCCAAACACTTGGTTTACCTCCTCAACATCTTCAACCATGCCCAATTGACAATCACCGTTACTATGACCAATCTCCCCACAATCTTCGCAAACCGCAAATTGCACCATATTCACATCTTTCTTTTTCATACGTGCTAATTCCCGCTCTAAAGTGGAAATCCGGTCTTTAGAACTAGAGTCAAGATCGGGGAGTGATTGAGAAATAGGATGCTTTTTAGCCCGATCGGCCGACTCTTTGGCCATTGATCTCCTTGCCATCCTTTCAAGGATTCCCAATCATAATCTTCATGATTACTCAACAACGTCCCATTGCTCGTCGACACTAAATGGTTCCAGGTTTCCCCATCTAAACCTCTCACAAAGCATTTCACCAATTCCCACTTTTCAATTTGATGATGTGGGCATTTCCGAATCAACTCTTTGTACCGCATAAATGCTTCATGAAATGGCTCACTCGATAATTGTTTGAATGCTCGAATTTCATCCCGTGCATCATCAATTTTAGCCATAGAGTAGTATTCGCCAAGGAAAACTTGTTGCATCTCGACCCAAGTGTGAATACTATTAGTGGGTAGTGTTAGGAACCACTGTTTAGCTTTATCCTTCAATGAGAACTGAAACAAACGCAACCGAACCTCATCTTGAGTAAAGTGGCCACCCCCGATGGTACTACATATGGCCCAAAACTCTTGAAAATGTATGTATGGCTCATCATTTGATCGTCCGTTGAAGTGAGGGAGGATGTTGATGTAGTTTGGCTTACAATCGAATGCGACCCTTCCGCGTGGTGGTGGTACGATCAGAGAGTCATTCTCCGAAATCATGGGCTAAAATCGGCCATCGACTCCTTGTGGCGATTGGTGTCGATTATTATTACGGTTATGCCTTGGTGGACCATCCACCTCTTGATTCACCGGTGGTCCACAATTCACCCGTCGATTCGGGTTTTGATTTGCCATACCCACAAAATAGGAATCTGTGCATTGTTGTTGTTGCGGTTGTTATTTAGATTCCCTCGATTGTTGTTCCAGGGTTGGCGGTTGTTTCTGTACTCGTCATTTCGATTATACTCACCATAATACTCCTCTTCATTATAGCCATCGCCGTTATCCCACTCATCATTGCCATCATAAATGTTGGCATTTTGATATCCCTCGTCTCGGTCGAACCCCCTACCGTTGTAGAAATTCCCGTTGACTTCATTCTCCCCATATCCATAATTCTCCTCCTCTTCCAAATGATATGTATGAACACTAACCCGATCTGGTGAGTGATAACTTGGAACACTATATCTTTCGTCGTCCGGGATGTTATTCCGTAACTCATCGTAGTTGGGTTCGTGGTACTCCACATGGCCGGGATTTACTCGTTCAAACTCTAGTTGGTTGAAATCGAGTCCGCCACCCGGGTTTTGGTTCCGGTTGCGGTTGTTAAGGTTGGGAGGTAGATTTTGGTTTTGAGGATCGGGTTGGCGAAGTGGATTGGCCGGAGGGCGATTGTTGTTACCCCCCGATCGACTGTTACGGGTTTGGTTGTTTTGTTGATCCATTGGAACGGTTCCAACGGATGGTGTTGATGGTGAGTTTTGGGTACTTTTGTATGGGGCAAGTGTTACCTCTAACCGGCTTGCTAGATTCCTTCTTGCCACTCGCTCGATTTCCGATTCGTAAACTAACGGTGATGTTCGCCAGAATTCCGTGTACGCATGCACTACCTGTAGTCTGCACAAGTAACACACCCCGCGTAACACAAAAGCAAATAAACTGAAAGAAACAAGTAATTAAACAGATAATCACAAAAATCAATAAATCCAAACGCAAAGCGCACTAACTCCCCGGCAACGGCGCCAAAATTTGATCGAGGTGTCGCCCCTCGGGTCAAAGATAATATTTATAGAACTAAATTACCCTTAATAATGTGTCAGTGGTAGTAAGGGGTCGAACCACGAAGAGTCTGTGGGTTGCGATCAGATATGATTGATTTAAACAGTTATGTCACTTTTATGAAGCTTGCTAAAGAAATGGTTAATTTTGTTTGTTTGAAAAGGGTGTCGGAATAAACCGACAATTTTAGTTTGATTGCTTAACTTACAAAAACTAAGAATGATTGCAATGAAAGTAATTATGACTGTAAAACGACAGTGAGAAACAAGGTTCACACCCGGTTCAACAATTGCAAGACCTAGAGTTACTACACGTTTTAAATTGGTTTAAACGAACTAGTTCATTAACGGTTTAGAATCACAAAGCTTAGGTGCCAATTGCTATCAACGTCATAGACAACGGACCACAATTCACTTCCTTACTTTGGACAAGTGAAACCTATCAATCGACAAGGCATAAATACGCATATTTATTTCACGAAGTCAAATTTCATAACTCACTCGACAATTCGCAAATACAATACAAACGTAAGACAATTATCAAAAGATTAAATGCAATTCGAATTGTCACAAACCAAATGTTTAACATATAGCAAACCCTAAAAATCTTACAAAAGTCTACACCGGGGTGAAACCTCCGGGAATTAGCCCCTCATGGTGAACGGGACGCGATCAACAATGGATGAGAGCTTGAATTCTTGCATCTTGAAGCTTTGAATCAGATGAAGGCAATGATTAGGGTTTGTGGTGAAATATGGAGAAAGATGGATGATGGTGGTAATCATGGTGAATTAGGGTTAGGATGATGATGATTGATTCGGTTGATGATGGATGAAACTGATGGATTGGAATGGAAAAGGAAGGTGTTTCTAGGCTCCAAAATGGTGTTTCAAACTCCCAAAACTCGTAATACCTCAAAATAGGTCAAAACAAATGATATATCCCGTCCCTCAACTCAAAAATCAAGTTTTTCGCGAAGTGGGAATGCAGGTGGCGTCACCGACGCCGATTTAGAGCGTCCCAAACGGCCCCTAGAAGTCCCAGTTTCACCCGACGGCTTAATATGCTGTATACGGAGGTTTCTGGCTGACGGGACAATCCAGAGGGCGTCTCCGACGGCCCTTTTGGGCGTCCCCGATGCTGCCTAGTTTTGCTGGTTTCCTACGAAAATTGTTTTCTTCATAACTTCTTCGTTATAGCTCTGTTTTACTCACCGTTTTCGCCCACGTACTCGTAATTCAGCCCTCTATCATGCAATTTACAAATATATTCATTTTAAATCCATTAACCTCCCCCCCCCCAAAACACATCCAATCTTCATGGTTAACCCAGTTTTGTTCATTTCACATCCCCGGTTGATCACATTCGCTCCCAGTGCTCCGTAAAGCTCCCGAATAGCTCCTTAAACTCTCTTAGACTTGTAAAACACAAATCCCATTAAAAGTAGGCTATTCAATATAAAAGCTATGTAAAAACATAAGCTTAAACATAAACAAACACTGGTTTTCAACCACGTATCAATAATATACTTTGTCATACTTTGAATCTCCATTCCAAATGTTCCATCATCATCCTTAATACTCATACGCCTTTGTTTTCCTCTTGTAGGATAACTCGGCATTCATCCCATCAAACAACTACCTTCATGGACTTGTCAAGTTAGAAGACTTAGCAAAACCGTGAGTACACTCGACCCACTTTTCGTTTATAACACTTTTGGGTGTAACTTGTTTTCCATATACAAAATCACAACACTTAAACTTCGTGAAATGCACAAACAATCCTATATTCATGAATACTTGATACGCCTACCTGATGCTTATATCTTGGACATTCTTTATGTGATACCTTATTCATTAACTATTTAGCCTTCGTTTGACATGTATAGCGCTATAGGAAGTAACGCATCCCCCTCATCATGAAATCTAGAGGCATGTTAAAATATGTGTTTGCGTTAAGGGTTTGACTAGAAGTATTACATGCCTTGTATATTTCTCTTGTATGAATCATAGTTGCCATGAGGATTTGTTTAAACTTTATTCGTATACGTATGCTATGCTTAAACTTGTGTACTCGCCTTTACTTTTGCATTCAATTGTTATTTTAAAACATGTTACAGGTTGATGGAGATGATACTATGAAATCAAAGTAGCAAGGACGTTAGATACACATTAGACGTTTAGGTTAATGATGTTGTATCAATTTTGTGGTTATAATCATGTTGTACTTGTTGTCATTGTTGTAGTTGTATTTGAATTTCTCTTGTAAAGTATGACAATGTAAGTATGAAATGAAATCCGGTTTAATTAGTTTTATGAGCAATAAGCAATCTATTTCGTCTTGCCTCGATGTTTCCGCCATCGGTTGGGGTGTGGCACTAATAGTGTCAAGGACAAGTGTTATGTTTACAAGATGATTGTTTTCATATGACTATTTTCCATGTTACTTAAATTCCAAATCTGTAATCTTCCATTAACTTCCAATACTTACACACCTTCGTTTACCCCATGTAGGGTAATCTCAGTGTTCCATCCTCAACACTCCAATCTTCACGGAATAACAAGGAAAGCTTGGAAAACCGTGTGTATACTCGATCCCATTTTCTATTTTAAACACTTTGGGTGCAACATGTATAAATCACAAATCATAATAAAACTTGTTTACGCAACTTACTCTATCTGTCATTAACATCATACTTGTCCATATTCTTGATTATCACATGCTATGTTAGACTTGTGTTATATGCTCATTAACTTTGCTAGCCTACCTTAACAAATACAGCGCTATAGGAGTAACGCACCGCCCGTAAACTTGTGGTATTGTTAATTAAACTATATTGCACCCTCTTCGTTTCGATGATGTTGGGTAAACACGATTGCGTTAGACTTTGGATTGACATATAAAAATCACATGTTTAGTATGTTACAACAATTATATGCCAAGATTACCATGTTGGATATGAGTCAAATTTATTCACTATTATGCTATATACCAAACTTGTATGCTCGCCAACTTTTGTTGATATATATTATTTTAATACATGTTGCAGGAATCTAGTTAATGACGTTGAAGAAACATATTTAGGGTGGATTAGATACACACCTACATTTAATTTATGTATTTCGTTTCATGTTGTATTGTCTTTTGAAACTTGTTGTATTTCCATTTGAAACATTGTATTATCATTTTAGTATGAATGAAATTTTGAGTTACTAAATATTGTCGCAAAGTAGTGTTATGACGTTTTGAGCAATTTGTTCATCTCATCCCGATGTTTCCGCCATCGGCTGGGGTGTGAAAGATTGGTATCAGAGCCTTAACTATAGGAAATTCGGAAAATTGCCATGCTCTTGACCTAGTCTAGAGTTTAAGTGTCCGATTTTGGCCATTCTTTATTCATGCTTAAAATGTTAATTCTTCCTACTTTGCTCCTATCTCTTCTTTTTGTCTTAAACATACAACGTGTCTTTCCTAAAATGCTTACACAAGTTACAAATTGAAGATACTCATGTTACATCAACGAGACGATTTGCACAAAGATAGGCCCAATGGCCCGCAATTTTTGGTGAAATCACTCATTCCGTGTTTACGATTTTACACGAAGTTATGCCATCAAGTTAGGAGTGATATCCACATCTTGATGGAAGACTTCCATTTCTAACTCTAGTAGACCCTTACCAATGAGTCGAAATTCGCTCCTCGTTTGGTGAGTACAACCACATTTAGGGTACGATGTTATCAAGTTAGGGGTGAATCCCGCACCTTGTTAACTGTCCCATTCCTTGATTTTCAATCTCGCCAAAGTCTCGAATTTTCGATCGATTAGGGACGTGTAGTAACTAGAAGGGTGAATACTGTTAGTCGCTTCTCGATGAGAGTATTCTACCTATTAGGCCAAAGCATGTTTCCCTAAGTCGAAAGGATTTTCGACCTACTTTGGAATAGTCGACGTTTCTCTACCCAAAACATTCCATGTTTTATTGAGCCTATCTTTTATGTTTAATCAATTTTAATGTGTTTTATACTTTGAATGTTTGTAACTTCAATTCATTTACACAAATTGCACTTTCCTCGCAATCTCAAACAATAATAATCCTTTGTGAACAAACTAAATTTACACTCTTTTATGTCAATATTTGTGATTATACAATATGAATTCTTGTTTTTCCTATGTTAACTATTTGAAACTATGTGCTACATGTTACATGCTAAACTATGCAAATTGTCTTTTCTCAAAAACATTATAATCAAGTCTTATCCTTTATCATCAAACGTGTAGATGTCTTCCAACCGTTTCTCCAACTCCAAAAGGAACTCTAAGTCGAACTCAAGCAAGAAAATGCTTGCATTCATGGCTAAGTAGATGGCTCAAGTAATCCCTGATATCGTGAGCAAGGTTACCGCTAATACCCCCAATTCATTGGTCGACTCCAAAGCCGCCCAGCCTAAGCCTACCACCTTCAGCTATAAACATTTCGTTTCTTGCAACCCTAGGCCATTTACTGGCAAAGATGGTGTCACCGCAATGCTCAAGTGGTTCGAGAGCATTAAAGTGACATTCATCAACAGTGAATGTCCTGAGCATTTGAAAACCCAAAGCGCAACAGGCGTCTTCCAATCACGAGCCCTCGAGTGGTGGACGAACGAGCGCAACCTCCACTCCAATGAAGAAGCCTATGCCCTCCATTGGCCCGAGGTTAGGCAAATGATGATGTTGAAAATCTGTCCTCCGCACGAGCAGGAAAGACTCGAGGAAGAATTTTGGCACCTATGACAAGTGGGTGACGATAACCTCGCATACACCACCCGCTTCAAATAGTTGAGCATCATTGTTCCCCACCTTGTAAACACGCCCGAACGCGTGATCAGGAAGTACCTCAATGGTCTTCCTCCCGCCATTCGTGACGTCGTTCAAGCCTCAAGACCCGACAACATCGAGCTATGTTACCGATTAGCCGCGGAAATTAACGATAACTGCGTGCGAGATAAGCTATCAAAACCCCCATCTCCACCAAATCAGCCCACCAAGTCACCACCGAACCCAGCGAACCCAAGTATCAACCGAGAAACAACAATGGCAAGAAACGAAAGTTTCAAAACCAGAGTTACAACGTAATACACCAGCTGCTAACCCAAATCCCCCTCAAGAACCCGCTAGAAAACTGTACGTTGGGACTCATCCCAAGTGTACCATATGCCATCACCATCACCATCACCCAACCAACATCGCATGCCGCCATAGCACCAATTGCAATCGTTTCGGGCATGTGACCGCCACCTACCGAAATGGTCCTGCACCATAAGGCAACCAAAACCAGCAACCTCCCCAAAACTAAAACCATCAGAACCTTGCCAACAATGTTCGAGCCTGCTTCAAATGCGGTTATCCAAATCACCTTCATCCCCAATGCCCTCAAAACAATCAGGAGCAACCGCAACAGCCTCGTGGACGCGCCTTCAGCCTCAATGCCAAACAAGCGCAAAATGACAACGAAGTCATGAACGGTACGTTTCTTGTAAATGGTTTATATGCTTCTTTACTATTTGATATTGGTGCGGATAAGAGTTTTGTATCCATAGAATTCGAACCAATGTCAAAATGTGTATGTTCCAAACTTCCAAAATCTTTCACCGTCGAAGTTGCCAATGGCAAGTCTATCACCGTTGACTCTGTTCTTCGCGATTGTTTTCTCACTCTCAATAATTATGTGTTCTCTATCGATCTCATACCTATGCCATTAGGTACTTTCAATATTATAGTAGGTATGGATTGGCTTCGTAAGAACCATGCTGAAATCGTTTGTCATGAAAAGTTTGTTCGATTACCTCTTCCATCCGGTGACACTTTGCACGTCTATGGAGAAAGACCCTCAAAAGGTCTCAAACTCATGTCATGCACCCAAGCGAACAAGTACTTAAGAAAGGAGTACTTTGCCTTCTTAGCCCACATTGTGGAAGAATAGGGCAAGGGAAAGGATGTAAGTGATGTCCCAGTGGTGTGTGATTTTCCTGACGTTTTCCCCGAAGACCTTCCTGGTCCTCCTCCTCCTCGTTCAGTTGACTTCTGTATCGATCTCATTCCTGGCGCTACGCCTCTCACTAAATCTCCTTATCGTCTAGCACCATTGGAAATGCAACAGCTATCTAGCCAACTTCAAGAACTTCTTGATAAAGGTTTTATACGCCCTAGTACTTCTCCTTGGGGCCCTCCCGTTTTATTCATCAAGAAGAAAGATGGTTCGTTTCGGATGTGTATCGATTATCGTGAGCTCAACAAACTCACCGTCAAGAACCGTTATCCTCTTCCCTCCATCGATGACCTTTTTTATCAACTCCAAGGCGCAACTTGTTTTTCCAAGATCGACCTTCGTTCTGGTTACCATCAACTTCGAGTCCTCGAAGAAGATATCCCTAAAACTGCCTTTCGTACTAGATAAGGTCACTACGAGTTCGTAGTTATGCCATTTGTTTTAATGAATGCACCCGCGGTCTTCATGGACTTAATGAATCGGGTGTGTAAGTTATACTTGGATCGCTTTGTGATCGTGTTCATAGACAATATTCTCTTCTATTCCAAGACTCAAGACAAACACGAGCAACACCTACGTCTTATCCTTGAACTTCTACAACGTGAAAAACTATACGCCAAATTCTCCAAGTGTGAATTTTGGCTAAAAGAAGTTCAATTTCTCGGTCATGTTATGAACCAGAAAGGCACTCACGTTGATCCCGCAAAGATCGAAGCCTTAAAGAATTGGATCGCACCTAAGTCTCCGTCCAAAATTTGCTCCTTTCTTGGTCTAGCTGGCTACTATCATCGCTTCATTTCGAACTTTTCAAAAGTCGACGTTCCTCTCACGTCTTTGACTCAAAAAGATAAACCTTTTGTTGGGGGTCCCGAACAAGAGGAGTCTTTCCAAACGCTCAATGAAATGCCTGGTAATGCTCCTATCCTCGCTCTACCTGATGGAAATGACGATTTTGTCGTGTATTGCGATGCTTCAAACCGAGGTCTTGGCTGCGTTCTACGCGTCAAGACAACTCAAGATTCATGAGAAAAACTACACTACGCACGACCTTGAACTTGGTGCAGTTGTTTTTGCATTGAAGATATGGCGACACTACATTTATGGTACCAAGTGTGTGGTCTTCACCGACCATAATAGCCTTCAGCACATCTTCAATCAAAAGGAACTCAACATGCGTCAACGTTGTTGGGTGGAATTATTAAACGAATACGACTGTGAAATTCGCTATCACCCTGGTAAAGCGAATGTTGTAGCTGACGCTCTAAGTCGTAAGCCTCATGCGAAGAGTATCCCTGTTTCCAGATCCTAAGTAATCTTCAGGACGGAATTCGTAAAGCACAAGACTCGTCCATCAACGAGAATAATCTGTACAATGAGATGAAGTGTGGTGTTGAAGAACAACTTTCGTCCAAAGCTGATGGTATGTTATACTATCTAAATCGAGTCTGGATTCCGAATCATGACAACCTTTGTGACTTCTTGATGAAGGAAGCCCACAAATCTCGGTACTCCATTCATCCTAGTGCCGACAAGATGTACCAAGACTTGCATACGTCTTATTGGTGGCCTGGCATGAAGAAAGATATCGCCCTTTACTTCTCGAAATATCTTATGTGTTCCAAAGTGAAAGCCGAACATCAACGTCCCTCTGGCTTACTCGAGCAACCAAAGATTCCCGTTTGGAAATGGGAAAGTATCGCTATGGACTTCATCACTAAACTTCCTCGTACATCTTCTGGTCATGACAGCATCTGGGTCATCATTGACCATTTGACCAAGTCCGCTCACTTCCTCCCCATTCGTGAAGATTACAAAGTCGAGAAATTGGCTCATGTCTACACGAAGGAGATTATTTGTCATCGTGGTATTCCCATTGACATTATTTCCGATCGCGATGCTCGTTTTACCTCCCACCTTTGGCAAACGTTTCAAACCGCTCTCGGTACTTGCCTTAATCTTAGTACCGCCTTTCATCCTCAATCCGACAGTCAAGCGAGCATACAATTCAGACACTGGAAGATATGCTTCGTTCGTGCGTAATCGATTTTGGCAAAAATTGGGATTCACATTTACCATTGGTAGAATTCTCATACAATAACAATTATCACGCTAGTATTCAAATGGCACCATATGAAGCATTATATGGTTGAAAGTGTCGATCGCTATAACGCCCCAAAACCCGAATGTTTTACTTACTAGTATGGTTTCATGAGTTATGGAATGAAAGGTGATAGCTAAGTTATTTAACTTAGTTAAAACTATAAGTTTTATAGTAAGATACAAGGTTTGTGGTAAATGAACTAAGATGGCAAACATAAGGGGCTAAATATAGCAAGTTGAATGAAAGTTTTTATAAAAACCAAACACTAGTATGTGTGTGTGCATATATGTCGTGTATAGAGAGAGAGAGGAAGAGCAAGAACTTCATCTCATTCACTCCATCACAATTCTTCCAAATCAAGATCAAAAATGTAACAATGAAGCTTTGCATGAATGAGGATTCCATATCATCTCAACCTAATAAACATGTGGTAAGTTGTAATTTATGATTTTGTGATTGTATTTGAAGTGGGTTTATGATCAATTCTTGAAATTTTATGAAATTAAGTATGAAGGTGTGTTAGAATCACCAAATAGGACTTGGATTATGAATGATTTTAAGTAACTTGATGATTGAAGGTGAAACCAATTGATAATCTACCAATTGAAGGTGAATGTGACAATACGAGTGAATCACACATATCCAAATCATGTGCAAATTTGATTATGATGTCGTATGTGATAAATTCTTATTAGTTAGGTTGAAGTATAGTATGAAATTTATTTGATGCTTAGTTATGTTGATGAATGAATGTAAGAAGTAGGAATGAAAGCATGAAATACTTGTACATTGTGCTTAGATAGTAGTACGCACACCAAGTGTTTGATGAAAAGCCTAGACTAAGACTATTGTTGAATACATGATCAAATGAGAAGTAAAGACTTGAATGGGTACGCCACGATATGTCAAACTTAGTTAGGATGATTAGTTTAGCCTATAAACATGGTTAGACGATTTAAAGTTGAGTTTTGGTCCATAATTTAAAAGATTTACAAAGCTGATTGGAAGTAATTTTTCTTAAGCACCTGTTTTGTAATGGCTGTAACGAGACCATAACATCCCCGTTTAGGGTGTATGATAGATGGTTAGAACGCTAGTAAGACGTACTACATTTCATACTTGAACATGAGAAGATATTTATGTTGTTTGGCGCGTCAAAACGGCAAGTGAAGTTGACTATTTAGTTTTGACAGCAAGCTGAACTGTGTCACTTTTATAAGTTGTCCTGATTTTATAAAAATCGTATAAAATCATAGAAAAACCGTGTGATAGTGTATTTTATATGCTTGGAAAGCTCTTTGAATTGTCTACGATTTGTCTTTGAACATAAAAGGCTAACAAAAATTGTAAGTGGGTCAAAAAGGGCAGTAAAACAGCAGCTATACAAGATTTTTATAATTAAAAAAGTACGTTTTATAAACTTACTAAGGATGAGTGTTTATATACCTTTTGGATGAACAATGTAAGTTGAATCTAATTGATGTATTTCGTCCGTTCAAGTGTGTTTTAAGTGTGTAAAAGACTTGCAAACTAGTTCATACAAATAATTACATAATGGGTGAAAATGGACTTGCACACGAATATTAATGGTTGTATTGATTGAATTCCATGTTATGTATTCTAACCATTAAATGTTGACTTGAACATAAGCAAGGTGTACGAACTTAATAGCGAACGAGTCATGAGGACAACAAGATAGTCAAGATCCTACGGGCAAAGGTAAGCTAGTCTTTAAACCTGTTAGATTGTATCTTTGGTTGTAATGTCTTTAAAGAAAGTAAGAGTGGGTCGTTTCGACCCGGTACGAATGCAAGAAAAATTTACTATGTATTAGTAAGTGATTTCCGAACTCACTTCTTTATATTATAGATGAAGTATGGCATGTTTGAATATAGGGAATCATGAAATAAGGTATAGGTAATGGTAGTACTGAGGTAAATATTCTTTATATTATAGATGAAGAATGGAACGGGATATTGCTATTTAAATACTTTTTTTAGATTACGCTTAATGTCACCAAGTACTATTAATGTGAATGTATGTGGTAACCGCAGGTTACACGGATCATTACTTTTAATCATAAGGGACAAGCGGGTGAAGATCGAGTCAAAGAACGTGGTTGTACTGAAGCGTGGTCACTTGGTTGTAGTCGCATGTTATATTTGAAATATATAAATTAAAAGATGAATTATGAAATTCTTTTAACTAAGTTGTCCCTAAATGGTTATTTAGTATGTTAGGAAGAGTATAAAGAAAGAAATTTTAAGGTTCATATTTTCCGCAGCGTCTTATTGGTTAAATCATGTTAAGGTCTTACAATCGCCTATCTGTTCCCAACTCACTGGTCCCGAACTCATACAAGAAACAACAGACAATATCTTGCAACTACGTGATAATCTACTTAAAGCTCGAAGTCGTCAAAAGAATTACGCTGACAAAAGACGCAGACCTTTGGAATCAACGTTGGTGATCAAGTACTTCTCAAGGTATCCCCTTGGAAGGGTGTAGTTCGTTTTGGTAAGAAAGGGAAACTCGCACCTCGCTACGTAGGTCCTTTCAAAATTCTCGAAAGGATTGGCAAGGTTGCGTATCGACTGGACCTACCTGAAGAGCTCAACAACATTCACCATGTCTTTCATGTTTCAAATTTCTAAAAGTGTCTTGCTGAAGAAGGACTTCAAGTTCCACTCGAGGATCTTCATGGAGAAGCCTGTCGAAATCATGGACCGAGGAGTCAAGCAATTGAGGCGCAATCGAATTCCTATCGTCAAGGTTCGATGGGAAGGAAAACGTGGCGCCGAGTTTACTTGGGAACTTGAAAGTGATATGAAGACCAAGTATCTGCACCTAATCGTTGCGTCTTCCTAAATTTCGGGAAGAAATTTCCTAAAGGAGGGGAGACTGTAACGCCCTTCTTTTTCTTACTTTCTACATTTAGAAAGCTCGTTTTGTAATTCTATTTTTGGAAACTTTGTAACCTTGTATTCATCTTTCTGTTGTAAGCATTATTCCGAGACTTGAATCATAATGAAACACATGTTCTATTTTTTAGAGTAAATTACAAGTTTTGTCCTTTATGTTTACACCAAATTGCAGGCGCTATCCTTTTTTCCAAAAGTTTACAGGCGGTGTCCTTAACCTTTCAAAATCTTCCACGTTATGTCCTTTAGGCCAAACCCAGTTAGATTTTCTGGTTAAATCTGGTCATTCACGTTATCTCTCTCCTCTCTCTCTCTCTCTCTATCACATGCTCTCTCTCTCTCTTTTCTCTTTCTCTATCTCACTTCAAACCTACTGCTACTTGAGATCTATATATATAATATGTGTATATGTATATGTATATGTTATTTCAACATAGCATTGCTGCAAACATCGTCTCCGGCTACAACCATCTTCGCCACTATCACAGTCACCATATCCGGCCATGACAATCTCCGACAGTAATGGCGAATCCGGCGGTGATGGTGGAGGTGTTTGAGAACGACGGTAATGATGGAGGTTTTGAGAAGGACTGAACGCCAGTACCGGAAAAGACAAGAGGTGTGTTTGTGTTTTTTTATTTTGGGGATTTTTAAGGTTTTTGAGATGATTTGGAGATGATGCCTGGTGGTAGAGGGTAGTGTAACGCTCCGTATTTTCGTGTTTATTAATTATTTAATTATTCGCTTATTTACATATTCGTCTAATTATTTATTAATCATTTATTCGTTTATTTATACATTTATTAACTAGTTAATCATCCATTTATATATTTAAATATATTCGTTAAAAATGATCATTTAGTTATTTTTATATATATATTCAATATTTATTAATCATTCAATAATTAACCATTTATTTAAATATTTTACAATCATTAATTAATCTATTTTATTAAAAGTTAAATTGTGATTTAAAGTTAACATTTAATTAACTTAGTTAAGTTATTATAAGCTAATGTGGTTTTTTTTACTAACCTAGTTATCTTACAAGGTTAACTAGTTAAGGGGCTAACTTGTATTTAAACCAAACTTATTTCAGGGACTTAATGTGCTTTTAATGAAACCACAATTCAGGGGGCAGTACTGTAAATTTTTGAAATATCATGAAAAAGGATCAAATAAAGAAGTGGCCGGGACTCGAATCCGCGCCACTCAACTCAACAAACGCGCGTCTAACCGGTAAGCCACAAACAGTTAATATATATATACACAACTTTAGTTCAAACCTGATTCATATCAAGTTGCCGCCAAACAGGTCTGGAACGTTTTTTTTCAACCCTTGAACTTCCGGCGATTTAATCACGGACCGATCGGAAACCAGTCGGTTTCGTTCTTGAACTTATAAATACTCCACCAAAACCTTTTTTTTTTCGACCTCACACCTCTCATATCTCTCACACTTTAAAACCCACTGAAGGTGGTTGTAGATGATGAAGGGTGGTGGTGACGACCGGTGCAGGGGAGGCGGTGGTGGGTGGGATCGCAATGGTGGTTATTGTGGGGTTGCAGCGGTGGTAGAATCTTTTGTCAAATAAACACATCTTAGATTTATAACAATCAAATGTAGAATCTTAGGGACGTTTAGTTGATAAACACATCTTAGATTTATAACAAATTAACAATCAAGAACAACATACAAAATATGGTTTCGTTGATAATGGCCAAAATTCAGCGCCATCGATGACGTTTAGTCATTAGTGAGGTGTTTCTACCACCAATTTTGGTTGACTGTTTAAGAATTTGGGTGATTCAACTACGTAAAACAGAAGCTTGATATCATATCATTTCAGTAAGTAATGTATAAAACAATTTCAAAAGGTTCCCATAATAAAATATATACTACAGGGTCATATTAACTAATAATCACACATTATTATATGAATGTATAACTCCATTTGTTGGTAGTATATGCACAAAAGTGTATTCTCAGTAACTATTGCATATCAAATTGAGAGAGGGAGAGAAGAGAGAGTGAGAATTTAAAGAGAGAGAATGCATAGTTTTGTTTTATTTATATATTTATTTGTTATTTTAGATATCTTTTTTATACTTATAAAATAGTCCCTAAACATAAGTTTTTTTACATAACAGTCCTTGATGAGATGAAATGACAACAATGCCCTCATGTGCAAGGCACATGACCAGATTTAACCAAAAAATCTAACTGAGTTTGGCCTAAATGACAAACGTGCAAGATTTTGGAAGGTTAAGGACACCGTTTGTAAACTTTTGGAAAAAAGGACAGCGCCTGCAATTTGGTGTAAACATAAGGACAAAACTTGTAATTTACTCTTTTTTTATCATGTTAAACTCATTCATACTCTATATATGATACTTGATCCACCATGTACGAAAACATTGACAAAAATTGCAAATATGTGACTTACATGGTTGATACGAAACTTATATGCGATGTTTATACTTAATCTTATTCATGTTATACTTGTGGAACCTTTGACACTTGCTAATTATGCTTAGAAACCTTTAATTGGTCATGAAACTTCGTTATATAACACTTATACTTGTTACAAATCAAGAAAATCAAAAAAATAAAAATGTTTGGTTCTGGCCAAGCCCTTGCGAACCGCAAGGGGTACCCATACAGTACATATGGGGCACTGGCGGGCAGCAGGTTTGGAATCAGCCACGACTTGCACGAATCCCACACTCCTTTTCTCCTCCAATGGCTTCCAAACACCATTAATACTCCTCCCAACCAACCCTAATTCATCCCCTATAAAACACATGTGCTCTCCACACATTTCACACTTTGCAAACCCTCTAATCTCTCCCAAATCAATCCATAATCAGATGATAATCAGAAGTTCGAGCAGGTTTACCTAGCTTCACTAAAGTGAGCATAACTCACTCAATACTTAACCTTTTTCATCCATTCTTTTTCCCACTTACTTGGAACAACCTTAGGAACATTTCCACAGGTTTTTCATGAAAAACCAAGCTCTGAAATGTCACCAAAAAGGCTCCAAAGTGGACTGTTACTTTCTGATTTCACATAAACTTTGTTAAACTTAGCTAAATTTGAGTTTTCTCATCTCAAACTTATGTCCTAATGCTCATAATAAAATGAATGGTTAGTTGAGCGTAAAAACAAGGCTGAGACATTCAAAATCAGAGGTTTAATCCTCACAAATATTCTCTTTTGTTTAAGTTTGACTAAGGTTAGCTTGGGCTATCCTACTTAAAAGTCCACCATTACTTGTTGTTTCTTAGGTTAGTTATGTTCCATTTCATCTTCCTTATTGCAAGTTCATGACCCTCCTTGTTGTTGATAAAAAACAAGTGTAGTGGTGAACAATAGAGGTACCTAAATGGAAGCTTTGTTCTTCCTACCTGATGTATGAAGTATATGACTCAAAGAGATGCCTAAATGGAGACTTTAATCTCCTACCTCATGCATGAAATACTTATAATCTATGTATTATATATGTATATATATATAGTTAAGTAACAAAACTTGGTGATAACTTAGTAGTTACTTGTCAAGGATATGTTACATCATCCATGACCATGCACTTGTTACGATTCTAATGGGTCCTTGAATCCATGAAAACACACCAACTCCTTTGAGTTCCAATAGTGTCAAGGACAAGTGTTATGTGTACAAGATGATTATTTTCATATGACTATTTTCCATGTTACTTAAATTCCAAATCTATAATCTTCCGTTAACTTCCAATACTTACACAACTTCGTTTACCCCATGTAGGGTAATCTCGGTGTTCCATCCTCAACACTCCAATCTTCACGGAATAACAAGGAAAGCTTGCAAAACCGTGAGTATACTCGATCCCATTTTCTATTTTAAACACTTTGGGTGCAACATGTATAAATCACAAATCACAATAAAACTTATTTACACAACTTACTTTATCCGTCATTAAGATGATACTTGTCCATATTCTTGATTATCGCATGCTATGTTAGACTTGTGTTATATGCTCATTAACTTTGCTAGCCTGTCACACCCCAACCGATGGCGGAAGCATCGGGCGTGGCACTAAGCGAACAAATTGCTAAAGAATTTCCACAACGACTATTAATGCGACAATATTTAATAACATCCAATTTCCCATACAATTGAACTAAACATTCACATCAAAGTCATACAAATTACATCATTCTCAAACAAAATCAGTTCAACAACTAAATTTATTTAAATGAGTTTCCAAGACAAATCCCTAATCCATTTGCAGCGTAGAAAAATCCTCAATATGTTACATACGTTAAAATACAAGTCAATACAATTAAGTAAAGGTGAGCATACATGTTTGGTAGCATAATAATAGTGATAAAAGCGATTACGCATAACCAACATGTTTAAGTAGACAAAGTGAATATAAGTGGCTAACAATAATGATACGAGTTAACCAACACGACTGCGATGTGGAGTACGCGCGATACGTGTTCACAACAGCAAACACGCACGTAAAGTAAGTATGCAAGCCTTAACAACCCCCGAACCAATCGGGTGCTGGGTCCAAACTATAGTACTATCGTTGCTAAGGGTGGTTTACAAGTACTCTTATTCACACATAGCAAACAAACATTCAGCGATTCACGTGTAACATGCGAGAGCGGTTAGCGTTAAAAGAGTTTAGCGTTGTATGTAGCGTGTTTTGATATAGAGACGTATGTAACACCCAAAAGTGCGTTAAAGCGAAAAAGGGGTTCAAGTATCTCACTGTTAGTGTTTGATAAACAAACACGAAGCAGTTTCTGGATTGAAGGGAGCGTCGGTTCAGCCTATAAACGCAAATAGAAGTGCATCAGTCTTCCGAAATGCTGAAACGGTCGAAACGTGAAGGAGCAGTAGACAAGTTCGGGCGAAGTTGTACCAAATCCCTCAGATTTGGTACAAGTTCGGGCAAACTTGCTCGAAGTCTTCTGGATTACACAAGTTCGGGCGAACTTGTCTAGTTTCCTTGGAAACTAGAAAAGTTCGGGCGAACTTGCCTTGTTTTCTTGAGGTTGATACAAGTTCGGGTGAACTTGTTTGGTTTCCTTGGAAACTATACAAGTTCGAGCGAACTTGGTTGATTTTCTTGAGATCTGAACAAGTTCGGCCGAAGTTGGTCACCAATCTGGTGACAACTTCGAGCGAACTTGCTCTTTTTGGAGCGAACTTGACTGTTTTAGTCACCAAATCGTGCATTTTCGCGTTGTTTGTTAAGGAAATCAAGTGTCCATCCCTCCAACCTTGAGCTACTGAGCAAAACAAAGGCTGGAGAGGTCTTTTGGAGCGAGTTTATCCATTTTACAGAAACTTGGGCTAATCTGGGCGAACTTGGTGGTTCGTATGGGTTAGTCCAGTTTCTGCAAAGTGACGATTTCGTCCTTGTGCTTCCGGATCTGAGATCTTGCTTGACAACGCCTCATTACTTCATAGTGAATGAAACATACGTCACCTAGTCCGTATCTTGTGTAAAAATCAATGTAAACAGTTTTTCTTAGATCTAACACTTGATGAGTCGAAATCATCAAGATTCCTAGCTTGGGAAGCCAAAGCTAAGCCCAAATACACTCGTTTAGTGTGGATCTAAGTGTAGAGAAGAAGTTTTGTAGAAAAAGATGAAGATTTTCATAAACAGAAGAGTTTTGATGAAAACGAAGGTAATCCTTGTGCAAAAATCATAGTAAAACGTTGTTGTTTGCATAAAAACGAGTTGATTCTTACTTGGAAATCAAAGGTTTTCGGTTTTGAGAGCTTTGGGGTGAACTTGCAGCAAGGAGAGCACGAATGGAGGTGTTGGGTATTTATAGGTGAAGGAGAAATGAGCTGGTGGAGACCAAGTTCGGGCGAACTTGGCACAAGTTCGGGCGAACTTGGCACAAGTTCGGGCGAACTTGGCACAAGTTCGGGCGAACTTGACACTAGTTCGGGCGAACTTTGCCAGCTCTGCTTGAACATGTGCAAGTTCGAGCGAACTTGCTAGATTTTGGAAGGTTTGGAGGCCTGGTCAAGTTGGGGTACCTAACTTCGGGCGAACTTGGCCTTTTGGCTAAGTTTTGTTCGTTATTTTCACGTTAGGTATTCGTTTGGCGATTCGGTTCGTATTAGATAGTTATGTTAAGCGTTTTAGCGAAGCGTTAAGTGTTTTAAATGATAAAGTAGTGCGATTAAGCGATTCGTGTGAGTGAGAGCGTTGCGATAGCGAGTACAACCATAAATCATAAAGTACACATAACACATAAATAACATAATGTAACATAAATAACTACGATTCGAGTTTGCGTTGAGAGTTGCGAGTATTAAGCGATTTAAATGCGATAATTAAGCGATGTAATATGCGCTTTTCAAATAAATTAAACCATTATAATTAATCTCAGAGTACAAAACGAGACATAACTGGAATAACGGTAATAACATGGATTCGGATAACAATCCGAAAGATCGGGTTGTTACATAGCCTACCTTAACAAATATAGCGCTATAGAAGTAATGCACCGCCCGTAAACTTGTGGTATTGTTAAGTAAACTATATTGCACCCTCTTCGTTTCAATGATGTTGGGTAAACACGATTGTGTTAGACTTTGGATTGACATATAAAAATCACATGTTTAGTATGTTATAACAATTATATGCCACGATTACCATGTTGGATATGAGTCAAATTTATTCACTATTATGCTATATACCAAACTTGTATGCTCGCTATCTTTTGTTGATATATATTATTTTAATACATGTTGCAGGAATCTAGTTGATGCCGTTGAAGAAACATATTTAGGGTGGATTAGATACACACCTAGATTTAATTTATGTATTTCGTTTCATGTTGCATTGTCTTTTGAAACTTGTTGTATTTCCATTTGAAACATTGTATTATCATTTTAGTATGAATGAAATTTTGAGTTATTAAATATTGTTGCAAAGTAGTGTTATGACGTTTTGAGCAATTTTTTCATCTCATCTCGATGTTTCCGCCATCGGTTGGGGTGTAAAATTGGGCTTGGGCCCAATTCTTTTAATATGGGAGGTGGACTGCTCTTAGTAAAAGGGGAATAGACCCAGACGAGGAGCTCTTTTACATGACCCTCGTCGTCAAGTCATCCTTAGTCTTGGTCCATTCATTTAGAGTGGTCCTGGACTTTGTCCCATATCGCGGAGATATTGTGGGGTCCTTCAAGCGAATAACCGCCAATTTGTTCCTTTTTTCTCCCAATAATGGTTTATGTCAGGTGTGCGGTCGGAAGATGGGAGTGTGCCTCTTTTACACGAGGAGGAATTCCATGAAGATGCATTCAAACTGTGATTAGACAGTTACTGCTCTCTTTCTCCCCTATATCTTCTGATTTCTAATCATAATCCTCTTATCTTTCCCTTCACAAAATATCTTCTCTTTCTCAGCTTGTTCTTAACTATGAGCCGAAAAGATCATTCTACTATCCTTTTTGTCGTAACTCCGGCGGAGTTACAGGCCTTCATCACTGCCTATCGTATCCTGCCGGAGCTGTCTCCTCGGTTGCCCGGTCCCAAGGAGCCGGCGATTTGTTCATTTGGTCACATGGTGATTTACACTCCCTCTTTCCCTTTTTGTGGGGTTCGTTATCTCTTATCGTCCTTTAAGATGGAGTTATTCAAGCATTACGAGATTCATTTCTTACGGGTTCAATCTTTGGTATATTTAGAATTTTATAAAGCATTACGTTATAATTATATCACAATTCTAACAATGTAATAATAAAAAAAATCTAAAGTTAAAAAATTACTTAATTAAGATAATATATTAAAGTACTATACATTCATTTACAAATTGTTAATTATAATATGATTTCATCCTTGATCTTATTAACAAGGTCGAGTTTTGAAGCTAACTATGTTTTTCAACGTATTTATGTTTTCCAAACATGTAGCTTTGAGGAAATGTGTTTTCGGTCAACTCATCTTTAAAATTTGAGGATGGAAAACTAAACGTGACAACTAATCAATTGCTTATATAAATGACCACACCCAATATTTTGATTAAATGAATATGAAGAAAAGTACTAAATCAAGTCGATATTTATTGTAGTCTTTTTCAAGCATCTTTCACACACACATTAATTTGCTTCTGAATCCAATAACTTTATCCGTTACAGTTGGCATGAAGTTATTGCAATTTTCATAATTGATGATTACGAATGGAAACCTGGTTTTAGCCTTAGATTACGCGCCTCTTGAGATCAAGACTCGCCAAAGGTGAATTGGTGTAAAAATTTGTTAAAAAAAAGTTCAGATTACATGCCGATCTAAATCATAGAGATTTTGCGTGTATTGCAACCCGATTCTATAAAAAAAATTAAAAAAGAACAATTACAAGAAAATGAAAAAAATAACTAATCAGAATTTCACACATTGGGTGCCGATCTAACAAGTCGACAAACCTTAAGTGAATCAAGAACTTCATAGTGCGATTTGGCCTGGAGAGGATGAGACAACCATAGGGATGGGGCTTGATGTCAGACAGTCAATCAATCATACCCAATAAAATCACACAAATAGTAAAGCTATTGCAGGGTCTAGGAAGAATGTGATGTAGTGAAACCTTGCTTCCATTCCTAGAAATAGAGAGGTCGTTTCCAAAACTCCAAAAAATGGCAAACAGACAAACAAAACAAAATATATAGAAAACAGAAAGCTGCCAATGGGGTGGAGAAAACATAACATAGTAAAAATCAACACAATATAACACGATACACAACACAGACATGCAAAGTCCACCTAAGGTGACTATGAGGAATGGGCCTTGATGTCCATTTTATATTTCGGGAACCAGGTTCGACCTCAAAAGTGTGAATTTAAACCGAGTAAAGTTTAAAGTTGGATATCTGTATTAGTTCTATAATATATTCTATGTACACCATCTTACAATTTGTTTGTTGATAAAAACAAGCATCAACGGTCAACAACACACTTTTAAGTTACAACTAAGCTTGTCTATAATACTTATGGAGGAATTCTTCCTCCCCACAATATTCTTGCAACACTTTGTATACTTCCATAACAAGTTTTGGAAACCGGCTACTAAAATAGCTCTCGAATCCTGTTGGAACGGGCCCCAACACGTCTCGGATTTCTTTTGAGAGTTCCCTGTAGTGATTCAGTTTGTTTCTTATAACCCGTAGCAAGTCACGCACGCTATCATACTTGTATTTTCTGTAACGCCCAATATCACTGAGGAGGATGTTATCTAACTTCTCATCCCATTTACCTCCTAAACCAACTGTGCCGATGTTTTCTAGTGCTTTCAAAAGAACGGAATCCGTCTCACGGTCTTCAAGTTCTACACGATCACTTGCGTCTCTGAGAAATGAGAGACGCATCTCGGGGTCCCAAAACAGAGGGTGGTTTGATACTTCTGCAGCTTTCGGTCTGCAATAACATTGAGAAATGTTGATATAAATAAAGCAAAACAAGTAATTATTTACATGCGCTTATAAGGGTTTTCTAGACATTTTATAAAGGTCATAATACCTGAACTCTGGGTCGGGATGTAACAGAATAGAGATAAGATGGAAAGCTTCTGGAATATTATCTACCAAGAAGAGATCTTTGCGGTCATTTACGATGTTTAAATCACGCTCAAGCATCTCACCAAACGGGTGTCGACCACCAGTCATACAGAAGAAGAGCAGGCACCCAAAACTGAACAAGTCCACAGCACGTGTTTGTCGTTCATTCCTAAGTTGCTCCGGTGCTTGCCAACCCGAACTCCCATAACCTATATATGAAATCCAGAAAGATGATCAGGATTCACAAACCATATACGATATGAACATATATATATAATCTGTAGAGAAGACTTGCCTGTTGCACTCTTTGTTAAACAAGACACATCAGCAGGTAGACGTTTGCTGATACCCATATCAGAAACCTTTGCGCTAATAGAGCTGGTATCTTTGCGTATCAGCACATTTTGAGGCTTTAAGTCTCGGTGAATGATACCAAGTTCATGCAAATGTGAAAGTCCAGTAACCGTATCTCTGCATTTTATAATTCACCAACAAATATATATATATATATTGATGATCATAAAACTTTTAACAAAGGTTTCATATATCAGCAAATTCAAACAAAATGACTAACCTCATTACTTTCAACAACTCAGGTGAAGGATACCCATTGGGCTTCCATAATTTAAAATCCTCAACAGTTGAATTGTTTTGCGACAAAATCAAATCATGTAAGCTACAAACACACCGCTCAAGAGCGATATAAACAAAATCTTGATCATACTCAACACCATACCAACGAACAATGTTAGGATGATGATCAGAAACAATCAGATGTTGAATCTCTTTCAACGCAACATCATGATGTGACTTTACAATCCGTTTCACAGCAACGGGCCGAGCATCGTAAACTCCCTCGAGTACAATCGTACCGTTACTCCCCTTCCCAATTTCCTTATTGGAAACCAACAATTTTCCAATTTTACGTTCACTTGGTTGACTTATCTCAACATACTGAAACCCGCTCGTTATTCGGTTTTCACTATTAGCGTCAACCCTACTGCTAGCAGATTTTCGCGCTTTCTTTTTTTTCGGTGTCGCATTTTGCACCTTCGTATTGTTAACAAAATCGTTTACTTTGTTCTGTTTCTTCATCCCAAAATTCCAAAAGTACAAAATTAGGGCTATGAAGAACGAGAAGCTTGCAACTAGAAAACCATGCAACCACACATGAATCCTTGCATGATTTTTAGCATGCTTACCGTGATGAATCAGTGGTACGTAAGGAACAAGTTGATGCGGGATTTCAGGATTTAAAACGAAGGGCTCTGGCAACAAAACGGGAGCGGATAACGAACTGGTTTCATCGTCAGGAGAAGGTAGAGCAAATGTTTGACCACCATGTAGTGGCATTTGTATGTTATTAATCAAAAAAATTAATTCCAGTTGTCGGAGATCACGAGCTCGGAAAACAGGTGGATTCGACTGGCAAAAGTCTTGCAACTGTTCATCGCGTTTAATTCCGCCTAAAAAGTTATTAGAACCACGGCATTGGCGGGAAGCTTCGAAATCAGCGAACATTAGAGACCACAAAACGTTTCCGGTTGTTGATGAAGAATAAGTTAGCTCATAGTCAAACCTCTTGATGTAAAGAAGTTGACTATGGTCAACACGATCAAAATCAAACGAGGTTGGTTCCTTCCATTTATCGGCATCTTTTTTAAGTACTATGGAATTCCGTTCGGAACTTGGATCCCCGTCTGATTTGAAAGTGTAAATGACACGACCGATTTGCGGGTCAACAAGAAATACAGTTGACCTTTTGGATCCTATCAGAACTCCATCAACTGAAACGTGCGGTGTTCTTCCAATTAATTCTTCAACATCAAATGGAAGTTTCTGAAATACCAAAAAAAACAAGTTGATTTAAGTTAAGTCTTATCTCAAACAGATCAAACTTAAATTGATAGCAAAAGAAAAAAGGTCAAATTGGTCAAACAGGTAGAAAGTCGACAAAAGTCTATATTTAATGCATACAATGTTTAGATCGTTTTTATCCAAAAAATTAAGACAATCGTTGCAATATGATTGTTTTTGTAATCATAAATAACACATTAATTATTTATAAAAAAACGAACAAAAAAGTATTTGTGGTTCACCAATCCACAATGGCCTATTTCAACATGTACTAAAAAAAGATGTATTTCAATAATAACCCGTTAACCAACCCACCTATCTTTTCACCTAAAAGTTAACTCAGTTAGTTTTTGCTAGCGTGGACTACTTATGTGGCAAAAAAATAAAAAGTTTTGCTGACGTTGACTGCTTATGTAGCAAATAAGTCAAAAGTTTTGATGACGTGGACTGCTTATGTGGCAAAGTTTTGATGACATGGACTGCTTATGTGGCGGTCCACATCAACAAAAACTAACTTGAGTTAACTTTTAGTTAGTCCACATCATCAAAACTGACTTATTTGCTAACATTTCCTTAGTTGGGACTGTTGCCAGCCAATATGCCAAAGTTGAGATTATTGAAATCCAACTTTCCATTATTATATTAGAAATATAAATGAAAAAAAAAATTACTTGCCTCTGCTTTAGAGTTGATGCCATGGATGTACAGTTGCCAGTCATCTCCGCAGTCGATATAGAACTTATTATGCTGTCTAGATGAATTATGCTCAACATCTTCCAAATTAAGAGCTTGATGTGCATCGTATATTTGTGGGCCCGATGGGAAAGACCAAATAATTTTACCCGAACTGATATCCACCTGATATAATGTGCCATCTGGAGCAGCCACCAATATGGAATCATGTTTCCTGCATGACAAATATGGCATAGAAGATATTATAATGATGTTACAGAAACTTATTCAATTCGTTCACATATCACGTTATAAGCTTCTATCACAAACTTTGAATGCAAATAAAAGATATCCCACTCAGAGTGGGGTCTGGGAAAAGTGAGATGAGGCCAAACCTTTCCTCTATCCCATGAGATCGAGAGGCACATTCTATTCAAGAAATATTCAACATATTATATATACATGATATTTTCTACATTGTTAATACGTATATCATAAAATACTTATAAACAGCAAGCTGTATAAAATACTTACAGATACAACAACTGTTTGGACAGACAAAAACAAACGCGAAAACACTTCAAACTCCAAGAAATCGAGTACAAAATACACAACATAACAACAATTAAAGCAGAAAAATCAAACCAAAAACATGAAATTTAGCAACTTCAAAGTGAGTAATGGCGTAATGCAGTAATTAAACACAAAATTTCACCTTCAAGAACAATTAAACTGAAAAATCACAAATATACAAACCAACATATCAACAGTCAAGTAAGCAAAAATTCAAACTGAAGACAACAAACAAAGAGTTTAATACAGGAAATCAGTAATCAGGCACAAAATGTTCACCTTCAACTCTTTGAGAACAATTACACTTTAAACAAACAAACTATGAAATTGTGATTGTATTAGACTGTCGTGCAATTTAGGTTTACATCATAGACCTATTTGTAGAGGACATGATTACATATTTAGTCCCTATATTATCACCTAATACATCATTGTCTAATATAAACGATGAAGTGAAAAAGGGTAGGAGCACAAGAATGTAGCCAAAAACGTAAAGTTGCCTGAACTCTGTTTTAAAATGTGTGATGTGTTTGGTCCAAAAATCTGATGCATGATACGAGTGCATCACGTATGCGATGCGCTCTTTATAAAAAAATACTAAAAGATTGATTATACATAACAACTTATAATAAATACTTAAAGTTAAAAAAGAAACTCGCGCTATAAGAAGATAAAGACTTGTGCTTTTTGGTTCAAATCAAGTTGCTCTTTGTTTCTACAGCTATGGTAGACCTATTTCACAGCCTAAATAAAAAAACCCAACCCATTATCTTACTTAAAAACCCAACCCATTTCAAAACTCTGAAAAAAAACAAAACAGATAATGTTGCATGCATCATAGAGCATTATGTGACACAGCGCATTGTGCGAATCGCCGCAATATCCTTGCCACGTAAACACAACGCAACAGCTGTGACGATGCACTCTCATCAGCGCAACGGACACATCATGCATTATACGCGCATTTTAGAACCAATTGCCTGAAGGGATGCCTCACGCAAAAGCGGTGCCTCAAGCCGCTTCATGGGATCGCTAGGCTTCACATCCTCTGAAGCGATTTCCAGATTGCTTCTAGTGCCTCAAACCTCAGGCACCTTGTTTAAACCAAGCTACTATTTAGTTCAATCAGGTATTCTGGTAATAGTCAACATTTTTATAATCTAAAAATACCCATCGGTTTGCTCATCAAGCTGGGAACACTCGATGTGGATTCTTCACATGAGGAGTATTGGTGATACAACAGAAACTAGATATAACTGGTTTATATCAACCCCGTTAGTTACTATAACTTTTATTGTTAGATAAACCTGCAATGATCCTACTTAAACTGAACCTCACCATTCTGGCACGAGTCATCCTCAGAGTCAAAAGAAAGCTACTTGAAACCCTAAATACGTTATCACCACCCATCAGTTGCGGAGGTAATGTGTTAGTAGGAGTAGCACGGCTACGGCTCAACCCCGTATTCTTAATGTAAAAATACCCCAAAACTCTGTCTACATGGTGTAAAATTTGTATTCTTTTTCCAGTTTTATACAAAGATACCCCTGATTCCAAAAAGAAAATAAAAAATTGAACAGTTAAAGCATGAAACGAACGAATATGCAGAAAACGCCTCCAAACTATCCCTCTTGCTCTTCTAATTTAAAAAAAATAACTCTAAACCGATTGGGTACACATCACAAGGTATATGTTTATGTAAACCGAAGAAGGAACCTAACTTATTGTTCACTGTAACAAATCCCCCCAGTAACTTACATACTAATTGCTCAGAAAACTACACAACAAAAAGGTAGAGAATTCTTACAAGAGAAAAGATTTATCTTTCCAATGAAACACACAATTTCAAGATCCATCAACAAAAACCCTAATCCCAACCCAAGATCTGAAATTCCTTCAAATGCAATTAAAGAAAAACTTACGGTGTGGAGTTGATCTGGACTGGAAGCGGCGGCGGAAGCTGAAGTTGATCGGAAACAACAGAGGAGCCGGAGTTGGGCAGAGTCCCAAATGCAGCCGGAATAACGGCCAAAAGGCGCAATAATGAAATCAGTGGTCCTCGCATCCTCTCCCTCTCTCTCTCTCTCTCTCTCTCTGTCTATACACATTACTTTCAACATACCGATTTGGAAATGATAAAGTTTCGATTTGCTCCGACGATTGGATTTGTAAAGAACGGGAGTCGTGTTTGACCACAAATCGTTTTTACAGTCTACGGATTTATACAAACGACAAAATCGAGAACTTATTACGGGAAGTTATTCTATAAAGACTTCTAATTGGGTTAAGTTATTCTACAAAAACTTCTAACTGTAAGAAGTATAAGAAGCCATAAGAGATTGACAACTGTCCTAAGAGGATTCAAGTGATAAGGGTAATTTTGTCTACAAGATGAGAGAAAATATGCACATGCAAGTCACATGATATTTCCCCTCCAATTTTTAAACGTCCGTAACTTTTTTATACATCATTTGTTTAAAAAAAAATTATACCATAAAATCAAACGTTTTTTTATCTTTAATATGAGTACCATATTGTTATATTTTTCAAAAAAAATTCAAAAACCCAGTTATATATGACCCAATGGACATGACGTAAAACACAATGTAAAGTAGAGTAAAAACACAATCAATGACAACAGATAAAGACGCAATGGACAACAGACTGAAACACAATGACCATGACCTTGACGTATAAAACAATGGCCATAATGTATAACACAATAAGTATCAAACTAAATAAAATCACAATTGATGACAACAGATAAAAGACACAATTGATAACAGATAAAAGACACAATGAAGAGCATATGAAGACACAATGGAAAACAAACTAAAAACACAATACACAACAAACTAAAACACAATTAACAAGAAACTAAAACACAATGGATAACAAATTAAACACAATTACCTGAACAAATAACGCAATTTATAGGAAACCAAGATATAACATCATCTTAATTGTGTCATATATTGTTATAGGTTCTTATAAAACATACACATGCAAAAACCCGAAAACCTAAAACGCCCACCCCGCCCCCACCCCAAAAACCTAACCCCTCCCCCCCCCCCCCCCCAAAAAAAAAAAAAAAAAACTATATCTCACCAAAAAAAACCCCTAAAAAACCTAAAAAAAAACACCTAACCCCCCCCCCCCCCCAAAAAAAAAAAAAAAAAAAACACCTAACACCTCCAACCCATGCCTAAATGCTAAAAACTAAACCCCCCAAAAACCTAAACACCTACTCACCCCCCTAAAAACCTAACATCATCTTAATTGTGTCATATAATGTTATAGGTTCTTATAAAACATACACATGCAAAAACCCGAAAACCTAAAACGCCCACCCCGCCCCCACCCCAAAAACCTAACCCCCCCCCCCCCCAAAAAAAAACTATATCTCACCAAAAAAACCCCTCAAAAACCTTAAAAAAAACACCTAACCCCCCCCCCCCCCCCAAAAAAAAAAAAAAAAAAAAAAAAACCTAACACCCCCTACCCCACCCGAAGACCTAGTTAAAAGACACAATGCCGTGAACCTTCAACACAATGCAAAAAAAAGCCCAGTAAAAATGAAAATTTTTATTTTATTTTTATATGACAATATGGTGCTCATATTAAAGATAAAAAACGCTCATTATTACGATGAAGTTTTTTTTTTTAAATGTCGTATGAAAAAGTTATTGACGTTTTAAATCGATGGGGGAATTAGCATGCGTCTTGCATGTGGAGAGAGAAAGTCAATAAATATGAAATTCCTTTTATGCCCTTTCATTCTTTTTTTTTCCTTGAGATTAATCGCAACCCTCCAAATCTAAGATCAATGAACCATAATCTTTCTTACCTTTTCTTACAATAAAAGTCCTTTGTATTTGATCATTTCTCCTTATTACTCCCGACGGATTTTTACAGTCACCGAGGGTTTTATGGTTAGGGACTCCCAGCTTTTACTTGTTAGGATTTGTTTTTGTTGAATGCAGATAGTCTTTATTTCAGTTGCTTTTTTTTGCTAGACATGTTTTAATTTCGGTGCTGAGAAATACCAAGCGAAAACGATCCACTCGATTCAAATTCAATCTGAGCAAGAGCATCACTTTTGTGCTCAGTTTTGCAAATTCGATCCGATTGGATCGGATCGGTTGTAATTCAATCCGAGCATGAGCAGATCCTCACTCGAATCGGATCGGCTCATGAACACCCCTAATTGTACCTCTCCTCTTAAATTCTTGCATTGATACATTTCAAACCTTCTGATTTTATTTTTTATATGTTTTATTTTTTTCTTTTTTTTTATTCTTTGCGAATCCAAGGTTCCTATACATTATAACCAATGAATTACCAACATCATCATTATACTATGTAGACAGCCTTACCTCTACCTCGTAGGAATAGAAAGGCTGCTTTCAGTGAGACCCCCGGCTCGATAGTAGTTTTGCATCAAGCCTTGGAGATAAGGTACATAACACTCAGCAATTGAGACAAAAGCCAACTAGTGCATGCATCCCCTTGTTTTTCAGCTATCAATGCCATCACATGATGCATGATTAATAGCCCCTCACGTTTTAACATTATTTTTATGAAATTAGTAAAATAACATTAAAATTAGTGCACTTTCACTCTCCCTCCCCGAGATTGCGCACACATATATACGTTATATGTGTGTACCGCAACCAGGGCGAACACCGAATTACCAACATAAACATGCCAAAATCAAACTTATCTTCACAATCAAGATAATCTAATGCACGTTATTATTATATTAATCTATATACTAAAATCAATGGCCGGTGGTCTATCATGTCAAATGCCACCGACCAGTGACTTATAATATATATTGATTTAAACGCTGATACATTAACAAATTATTAATATGATAAACTGGCTGGCTGGGCAAGTGGTAAGTGTTTTTTTCTAACTTTTGCAACAAGCCTTTCATATTTTTTTTACATTCTAGATTTGTTTTTGGTTATAAAATAAATCAATAAATAAGTTTGCTTTTTTTTAGTTTTGAACTTTTAATAATTAAAGCATACATCAAAAGGTACTATTGTATTTAGTTTTTAGTAAAATATCAAAATCGTCCCTGATGTTTGGTATATTTGTCATTTTCATTCAAAAACAACTTTTTTTATCATATAGTTCTTCATTTTTTAGATTTTTTGTCATTTTCATCCAAATGTCTGACTTTTTTGCCAAAATCGTCCCTGTGATTTGGGATTTTTTGTCATTTCATCCAAATGTTTTATAGAAAAAATAAAGCAAATTAGATGTTTTGATGAAAACGACAAAAAAATCCCAAATGTGAAGGACTATATTGTACAAAAAAAATTGTTTTTTTTTTGTGAAAATGACAAACATGCCCAAACCTCGGGGATGATTTTGGCAATTTGCTCGTAGTTTTTTTTTCTTAATACGTACCTCAACCTCTTAGCTTTCAGCATTAACTTTTACATTCGTGCAGTTTTCTAAAAACTTGGTAATATGTCATTTTGACCCACTCGAGTTTTATGTGTTTGTTTTATGTATGTGGGTCAAATATAATACGTTGCGTACTTATTTTTATGTACGTTTTCGGTTGGTCAACTTTTTGACATAAAATTTTGTTGAGAAACGAGTCGGGTCTAACATAAACGTTTTCACAAGGCATTATAAGTTCGAGTTCCTTTACGTTTCGATGTCACCGCAACTCGTGATAGCATTCTTTAACTTAAAAAAATACCACTTTCTTACATTCTTATTTTTAAGTACATTTACATTTTGACGTGAATTTTTCTCGGTAATGAGTCAGAATATAATACGTTTCGTGCTTATTTTTGTGTGCCTTTTCAGTTGGTATACGTTTCGACGTAAATTTTGTTGGGAATGGAGTTGGGTTATATATTTGACGATATAAATTCGTGTTATAAGTTTCAATCGAACCTGGTGTCGTACATGTAACAAAACGAACAGTCTAATACTAACCGAACAACGTCAGTACCGAAATTGATATTTGTTTTATTATTTCGATCGATGTAAACATATCTCGGTATTTTTTTATCGTATCATGACTTTTTTTGTTTCTCTTTCGGTAAGTATCGGTGTCTTATTGAACCGAACCAATATCAAACGAATTCCTACCATTAACATTATTTTTACTATAGAGTCGACGTTTCCATTAAAAATTGGATCGCCCCGCCACAGAGTGCGGGTGTAACCCACTAGTTTAAAATTAAAAAACATACATGATATGATTACAAACGAGATTATTATATCAAGATAGTCATAAGCTACTTATTAAATCTACATTATTATAAGTTTAACTTATTCAATCCACACAGTTATAATGATATGGTTAGTAACGAGGTTATTATTACTATTTTTCTTTAAATATAGTTTGATAATAATCATAATTGGTTGATAAACTTTGTTTAAAACTAGTATTGAAGCCTACGCTTCGCGGCGGGTCATACGAGGGTGCTGACAAGAATGCATTTGTTATATGATATATCGATGGGTTATTATAGATCATGCAGACTTTAATCCAAACTCTGGTAAAAATGAGCAATCAAGACAGTTAAGTAGACATGTCTAGGGTAAAAGAGTTAGTTTTAACTATAATAGATACATAATAAATAACGAATTTTGTTACTTGGTATATCGAAGAGTTAATATAGACCATATAGGCTTTAATCTAAATGATAAAAAAATAAGCAAGTAACACGATTAAGTAAACATGCCTAGAGTTAAAAGTTAGCTTTAGTTATAACGAGTAAAACAAAAAAGAATTGAACTTATAAAAATATAAAAAAACAAGTTTTTATTATAAAATTTACTTTATCAAACTTTAAGGGACGTGTGATAACTCTACTAAAGTTCCGGGATTAAAACGTTAATAGTTTATAGACAAATAAATACTATTTAACTTCCGAATGCTAAATCTATTAAATTGAGAAGTATAAATAAAATAAAACAAACAAACCTACCATTTTATTTTAAACCCTTTTGTTCTTCTCCACCATCAGTCCACCACCACCACCACATGCACCACCGTCTACAGTTCCGCGAGAAATTACTCATCACAATCTAAACAACAAAAATATAAAATTCACTCTTTTTAACATTCATTACGATCCACACTTTTATTCATATAAACAAGTTATTTATATATATGTTTATCCCAAATCACTTTTGCCTCTACATGTTCTTTCTAAGATGTAATGCAAAATTAATGGCTCTGCTTGTCAATCACATTTCAATAAAGTCTTGCCTGTTCACAAAAGGAGGCATCGTCACACAAGGAAGCATCGTCGCATGTCAATCACCTGTCATAAGAGGACCTGGGGTGTATGCGTTATACCCCGTGATGGATGGCTGACAACGCGTCGTACACCGGCGCCGGTCATGCCCATCACGCGTGAAGTGAAAAACGCGTAGCCACGACAACGAGTTATGGAAGTGAGAATGCGTGAGAGAAATTGTTGGGTTGTGAGGGAAAATGTTGGGTGTGGTGAGTGATGGGCATTTCCACTAAAATCCATCACCAATGATGGAATAAAGCTCGATGACGTGGCGGAACTTGATTGGAAGTTGTGAGTGATAGGTGGGTGGTGAGTGATGGGTGCCCCGCCCACCCTAATAACCATAGCCAAAATATTTCTTCTAAATCTTAATAGCTGCTAACGAAGCACCATAGTCGTCGTTCAAAAACGATCCGATCACCATCAGTGTCTTGTTGCACCGCCACCACGCAGATATGACCGCAGAAGAATATAGATCTGAAAGCTTTGAAGTCCACTCAACCACACATCTGAAAGCTTCGAAAAAGAATACAAATATGAAAACTGATGGTATGATGGTGTTTAGTTGAGATGGCGGCCCAGATATAGAGTTTCTCAGTTGGAACACCACACCGCCACCACCTTCATTCTTCACGGAGTGTTGGCTAGAGCGAGAGGAGATGTAGATGGTGTCGGATTCGGTAGTGATTCCAACGGCCGGTGGTTACAGGCGGTTGTGGTGGTGCTCTGTTAGTGTGTGTTAAAAAAGATTAAGGTAAAAAGAGGGGTTTACAAGGGAGAAGAATCAGGGGTAAAGGACATAATTGCTCTCACATGAGGTGCATGTGACATTACCTAATGTTTATAATAACTGGGTTAGAGCCAAAGGACCAAGGGTGTAACAGGTTTTACAAATAAAGGATTGTGACTGTAATTATTGAAGTTAGAGGCTATCCATTGCAATCTGATACAAACATAAAGGACGAAAAGTGTGATTTACCCTTAATTTGAATATCAATCTCTAAATTCATTTATCTACAAAAATAGGAGTCTCTAATTCAATTGGTTTTGAGAATATTAAAAAAGAGTTAATTGCCCGGACAATCCCTATGGTTTGTCATTTTTTCATGTTTAGTCCCCAAATTTTTCAAAATAGCATGTTTGTTCCCTGTGGTTTGCTCACTTGTTACCCGGGTAGTACCTACACTAGATGAACGTTAGTTTGTTCAGTTAAATTGATGTGAAATGACCAATATACCCCTACTATTAAACATAAATATTAAAACAATAAAAAAGAGATTTAACTAAACTGTGGACCCCACCTGTGTTATAAAAACAATTTAATGAAATTTCTTATAAACCCACAGTCCCACGTCTTCCCTTCTTCTCCGACATATAACCGGCGACCAACCCCACCCTCGCTCCATTTCTTCACCATTCCCCTCACCGTGAACTCAACAAACCATAAATCGCACACCCACAAACCATCTCCTTCCAACTAAAACCATTCCCTCTCCAAAACCTCACCCTCCACAGCGATTCCCACCACCGCCGATACACAATCACATGTTCATTACACACTCGGATGGTCTGGTGGCACACCGGTGAGGTATCTTAGGTTGTTCAGGTTTAGGTTGTAATTCCTCCTGAAATGTTGGAATGAGGGACTATTGGTGGAATTGTTGTTGAATGGGTATGCAATTGGTGGGAACGAGGGGCGATTGGTTGGGTAGTAGTTGATTTGGTGGTGGCGGTGGGGCACGACGGTCTATGGTTGTGGCAATTAGGTGTGACGGGGTAGGCGGAGGTGTGTGGGGATGGGTGTTTCAGTCGGCAGAGATGGAGGTTTGCGGTGGTTGTGGAAGGTGGTAAAAAGGTGGGGGCTTGCGGTGGTCGGGTGGTGAGGTGTGTCGGAGGTGAAAGGGAAGAGTGATTTGAGGTTTTTTTATTGCAGAGATGAAGGTAATGGAAGGCGGTGACGCGTGTCGGATGTGATTGGTTGTTTGTGATGGTGAGAAGGTGATGGGTTGTGTTTAAATGGTGGTGACGGTGGTGTATGTAACAACTCGGAAATTCGTTGTTATCTTTTTCCTTGTTATCGATTGTATCTACCCTTTGTAAATCCGAGATTCGCTTATTAATAAAGTTTATGTTAATTAATTATGGTTTGTACGTTATTATCGCACCTAATCGCTTATTAAATCGCATCGCTTATCTCGTCGCATCGCAAATCGCAGTAAATTACGTGGTTTTATATTATTTATGTGTTATGTGTGTTATTGGTTATGGTTACAATCGCTATCGCATCGCTCTCGCACACTCAAATCGCTAAATCGCACTATTATATCAAATAACGCTTAACGTGTCTCTTAATCGCTTAACATAACCTTATAACTTGATTACATCGCTAAACAATCGATAAACGAGCGAAAAACAAAGAAAACCTAACAAATTGGGTCAAGTTCGCTCGAACTTGGTGTTACCAAGTTCGGCCGAACTTGATCGGCTCAACCAAACTCCTCAGATGCCTCAAGTCCGCTCGAACTTACCCTCAAAGGGTCAAGTTCGGTCGAACTTGACTCATTGTCCCTCAAAATCTCACAAGTTTGCACGAACTTGCATGTTCTCATGCAAGCTCGACCGAACTTGACTCCCACCAACTCCATTTTTGCCTTCAGCTATAAATACCCAGCACCATTCTCTCATTTGAACTTGCTGCAAGTTCGCCCAGAGCTCTCAAACCCGAAACCCTCTGTTTTCTAAGTAAGAATCAACCCGATTTCAACTAAAATGATGTTCAACAACGTTTTACACACGTTCAACGATTTTGCACAAGGCATTGCCTTCGTTTTCATCAAATCTTCTCTGTTTACGGAAACCTTCATCTTTTTACATAAAACTTCTGTTTTTCATTCAGATCTATGTTTAGATCTGAGTAAAACCTTTTTAAACTTTGATTTTGACACAAAAGACGGACTTTTGATGATGTTTTATTCATTTTATGATATGAAACGAAGCATTTATCATTCAAGATCCCAGATCTGGAAGCACAAGGATGTTTATGTTGGTTTACACAAGCCGGACTAACCCGAACGAACCCCGAGTTCGCCCGGATTAGCCCACGCTTTTGTAAAACGGCTAAAACAGCTCTAAAAGACCTCTCCGACCTAAGTTTGCTCAGTAGCACAGGGTTGGAGGGATGAACACTCAATTTTCCTCAACAAACGACGCGAAAACGCAAGATTTTGGACCCGAAAACATCAAGTTCGCTCAAGAATCACCAGCACCCAGGTCAAGTTCGACCGAACTTGAGTCCTCTCCATCAAAATTTCTCGCAAGTTCGCCCGAACTTGCCTAGTTTCCTAAGAAACTATGCAAGTTCGCCCGAACTTGTCATCTCAGTAAGGTTTTCTTACAAGTTCGAGCGAACTTGACTTCAAACTACTAAAACCTTGCAAGTTCGCTCGAACTTGTCTACTGCTCCACTCAAACTTAACCGTTTCAGCAAACCGGAAGACTGATGCACTTCTATTCGTATGCAGGCTGATCCGGCGCTCTTCACGACTCTTCTCAGATCCCCTAATCTTACCTAAACGCACCCACAGTGAGTATACTTGACCCATTTTCGCTTTAACGCACTTTTTGGGTGTTACATACGTTCCTATATCAAAAAATCACTTCACAAATCAAACTGTTTATCACACGCGAATAATCTGATTATATATGCTCAATACGTGATATTAGAAGCACTTGACTAGGACTTATTTTCGTTAACTTGCCCCCTTAGCTAGTATGTGGCTTACACCCGACGGGGTCTAGTTAGGATGGACGCGCAAGCCTTCTCACGGTAGTTAGCATGAGAAATAAGCCTATGTTAATCTGTGTGAAATGTTTTGGTGTATCATGATATGTAGTTAGACTATCTCGCGAACGGTTTCTCTATTATGATAGTAATACTCAAACCCGTATGCTCACCTTTACTTAATTATATTGACTTGTATTTTAACGTATGTAACAGGCTGAGGATCTTTAGCTTGGATGCCTTGGATGTTGCGTGCTTAGATTAGTTTGTTTTATTTAGTTTGTTTTAGAACGGTTTGTAATAAAATCTAGGGGAGATCGAATTGGATGTGTTTAAGAGATTTTGTTGAATTGTATTAGTTGTTTTGAAGGTTATATGAGTTTGATAGTATGGGATATTGAATGTTGATTATTATCTTTGAAATGACTGTTATGTGATCTCTTGATAGATCTGATTCGCCTAGTGCCACTACCCAGATGATTCCGCCATCGGTTGGGGTGTGACAATCACGGGTAGGAGGCTAGTTTCAGTTGGTTTTAGAGGTGTGTGTGGTCGCCGGCATGGCCTGAAAAACGTGACGGTGGTGAATTGGCCCGAAAAACGTGATGGTGGTGGATTGGCGGGAGAAGATGTAAGCTGTGTGGGGGATAAGTTTTTAATTTCAAATATTTATATATAAGTGGGGCCTACCTATTTTAAATGATTTATTTGAATTTTTTAATTATTTTATTAATAAGAAAGGGTATATTGGTCATTTCACATCAATTTAACTGAGTAAACTAACGTCCATCTAGTCTAGGGACTACCCGAGTAACAGGTGAGCAAACCATAGATAACAAACATACTATTATGAAAAGTTGGGATTAAATGTGAAAAAATGACAAACCACAGAGACTACCTGGGCAAGTAACTCTATAAAAACTAATCATAAGCCTTGATCATGTTTTCCCTTTATTAGAAACTGAATCAGTTACTCTCATAAGTCTAATAAAAATTAGCTCTCAATACCATCCACAAGTCATAAATCAGTTGGAGATACTATGAATCTAATATATCAGTCACTCACTAGTAGCTGAATGTATTGGAGGCTGGTGGAGAATCACCAATTCACAAAACTATCACAACTAAGCACTTTCTTGGTCTTCCAGGCTCCACGTTCACTAAGTAGTTTTTATGATTGTCCACTCGGCTTACCTGTCTGTGATAAGTGCATTCAAAATGACATAGCTAAATGCCTGAATAATGGTTAGCTCATGCTAGACAGTTTACAAAATCACATTGACAGTTATGCATACACAATACCACCGTACTGACTAATCTCATAACCGAAAGACATACCTCTCTCTTATAACCACTGTACAAAAGATATACCTTCTAATTCAATGTGGTAGACAAAGTGATGTATAAGAGTTTATACATCTTTAAAACGACAAATAGACCCCGTTTACGCGAGAACTTGTCGTATTTTCATTGATTTTGGTACTCATTTGAGTTGTTTGTGAAAATACAGGTTCGGGCTTCGGCCCGGTGTTGAAATGAAGGCTTTTGGAGCAAAAAGGAGCAACAACGGAGTTTTCCAGCAAACTGCCAGATATGGCACGACCGTGCCAACCACTGGCACGACCATGCCAGGCCAACCCTGATCGGCACTCTCATTTTCTACGCAAACCAGGAAGATTTGAAGACTGGCACGACCGTGCCAAGCCAAACCAGCCTCAGATCAGCTTGTTCCCGGGATCATTTCAGACATTTTCGAGTATTTCATCAGGAAGCACGACCGTGCCAACCACTGGCACGACCATGCCACTTCAGAACATTTGAGCGGGATTTTTCCCAAAATGGCTGGCAAACAAGTCAACACTCGAAAAAGGCACTCTGACACTTACCAAGCACGACCGTGCCAAAAGGTGGCATGGTCGTGCCAAACTCCCAGTAGCATAAATACGTGGTTTAAGCTCATTTGGAGGGGAGTTGGAGCATTTTGGTGAAGAATTCTCTCAAAAATCTGACCTTGGAAGCTTGTAGGAGCCAAGAGGAAGCCTTGAAGAGGATTACTACACTTGAAGATTCACTCAAACTACCATTAATCTTGTCTTTAAGTTGGTTAGCTTACTAGTTTCATTATGAACAATTTATGCTTTCTTGTACTTGATTTGATCACTATGAGCCTTATGGGCTAAACATTTGTGTTGCTTGAACTTTGTTGAAGCTTATGAACATGTGATAATTATGGAAGTAGATGTGGTGATTGTTTTTGTTAATATTAATAGTAATGCTTGAATCTTGTTCTTGGAGTTCTTGTGTATATTTAAAGTCTTTATTCTTGAAGGTTTGGTCATAAATATTTACATATTGTGTTGGAAAGCCCATGTAGAGATTATGATTGTTGAATCTTGTTAACTTGTTAGTATATGATTCATAGCATAATACTAGGAATGGTGATTGCTAACATGATTAGAATAGAGATTTGAACATGTGTAGGAATTCTTGCATTTAGATTTGGAAAAATCATAACAATGTTTACATGGATTCTATGGTTGTGTTTGTGTTAGATTGATGATTTTTGGTGAAGATTGTTATCTAGCATGACCATGCTTGTGGTTTTGTCAAGAATATGATGATAGTGCTACTTACTTGAAAGCAAGTTAGGGTGATTTTTATGTTGTTCATAGTAATTTTCCCAAACTTGTAGAGTTAGGAGTTTTGACAAACAAATAACTCTTGTTTAAAGGTTAACATTAACTAAGCAAGTGAGCTTCAAATAATAATTTTTAGGTGATTAGAATGTTATTCATTTTAGTTTTCCTAAGGATTATAAACTAGGAAGCCTTGATTGGGGACTTAGTTAAAGTTGGATCTTACATCACCATTAGTCTCTTCCTTTAGTTGTCACATGTTTGTTAGTGGATACTTAGTTTAGGCAACCTCTTTTAGATATTGTTATTTCTTAGTTTAGTTGGTAGCTTGTTATTTTTGCTAGATAATTTAGAAACAAAATCAACTCATCAATTGAAAATGCTTTAAAGTAACAAAAGTTTAGTATCGAGACACTGCGTCCACGGATTGATATCCGGTTCTTACCGACAAATTATATTACCTCCCGATGAGTACACTTGCCCTTTGTGTGTGTAGTTAGTTTTTAGGTGAAAAACCCTTTTTAAAACTAAATCTGTGTGAAGAAAAATCAAATAAAAAATATATATAATTCACGCACATCACAATCAAGTGTACTATTAATTAATTCGTCTTAAATAAAAATGTTCCATTAAATGAATGTTAAAGACATGCAAGTAAAACCAAGATATGCAACATTCAAAGGATATAAGTAGTTGGTATAATAATAATTTTCATACACGATATCTACTTATTTGATTATCATTGCCCTTAGCATAGCAAATTCACCAACAACTCACTGAGTCCATGAATGATCAAAATCAATTGTATCTACACAGGAGTCCTAAGTCAATCTACAAATGCTTCAAAAATAATTCTATACTTCTTAAATCTCAACAAATTTCATGTGTGTTACTGAGCTCTGTGCATAAATGTGTTAATTCTATTTCTCCAAAAATCATTCTGTTCTTCTATTAGAAAAAAAGTCTACTAAAAAAATGGCAGTCGTTTATGTGTGCATGTATGTATTGTTCAACACAAAAATCTTAGAGTTAATTACTGTTTTCGTCCCAGTGGTTTGTCAAAAATCACTATTTCAGTCCATTAGTTTAAAAATTACGATTTCAGTCCCTGTGGTTTCACTTTCGTAACCATTTTAGTCCACCTCGCAACCATTTCAGTCCCTGTACTTACAAAATAAATGGATTGAAGTGGTTACGAAAGTGAAACCACAGGGACTGAAATGGTTACGAAAGTGAAACCACAGGGACTGAAATTGCAATTTTTAAACTAATGGACTAAAATAGTGATTTTTGATAAACCACAGGGACGAAAACAGTAATTAACTCAAAATCTTAATGTTGTTGCTCTATGGGATAACAGAAAAGAAATTATGATTGATTGATTTATACAACGCCCCGGTACAAGAATTTATCAGTTATAAAATTCATCACCTGTCAAAGTTGATGAGCTTTACGCCAACAATGAAGATACCGATTCATCTATACTACGCTTTTGCAAATATATATATCCAACAAACCCTACATAATTTTGGTGATAAATAAGTCTGACAAAACGGACAGGTCAGGATGGGTCATCACAAGTCAAGGTAAAAGTGAGGTTGTTAACAAAATATATATATATATATATTTATATATATGTTGGCATCCTCACCATGCCCTTGAAATAAATACCTCAAATAAATATATTAAATACATAATAAATAAAACGAAGAGAAGCTTGGAACGAGTTTCAATGAAATTAGGGTTCATAATAATCACAATCTTGACCCACTACAATCTCTACCACCACTGTAATACGTTCAAGATGTAACATCCAAAACTATAAAAAAAACACACACATTTGTTACGGACATTCAACATCATAAAAGGTGGACAACATAAACATGAGTCTTAGGCAAGAGCTTCGGTTTCATCAAGAACAACACCGTTGGTATCGTCATCTGTTTTCAACTGAGATGATACATCATCTATAGCAGAGTTCAGCTCTGCTATCTTCTGCGCCAACTTTTGACGCGTTTTCTGCAGTTAAAAAAATATTAAAAGAGTCAAGAATATATGATATAAAAGGTTTGCTTTAGATAAACATCTCATTTGGTTACAACTTGACAGAAATGGAAGAATCTTAAACGGAAAGTCATCTCATTTTTTGTTACACAGCTAGATTATTGGTCAAACACAAGCCCGTCATGATAGGTGGATGATACAGGTCGGATGAAAGGTTGAAACGGGTTTAGGGCATATATGGTTATAGCAAAGAACACGAACAAAACAAAAGGACAAAGAAAGATTATTGACTCAAAAAGAACTTTATTTGAGAGTTAAATGCTTGGTTGGTCCCTGTGGTTTGCGAAAATTGCAGATTTGGTCCCAATGGTTCATTAATTACACACTTGGTCCCAGTGGTTGCAATTTTTGCACCTGGGTGGTCCTTATGACTAACCCATGTTAACTTTCTCAGTTAAGTCTATGTAAAATTACCACACTACCCTTACTATTAAAAAACAAAAATAAATAAACTCCTTCTTCTTCACCCTGATCTCTCTCTTTCACTTTCCTTTTCTCTCTCTAAAACCACAAGACCACCGTCTCCACCTCCACCACCGCCGCCTCCACCACGCAACAGAATACTCCGAACTTTCGTCGACGCCAAAAAAATCCGTCGCCACAACGTCCGTCTTCCAAACAACGATTCGTAATTCAGATTCGATCTCTTCTTCAGTGATTTCTCTTCTCTACTTACAATAACATCATCAGTAAATGAAACTGTTCTGATCGTAAGGTTTTCTTCGCGATTTCTGATCCTCGTGTTCTCGTTATTAGGTCTAGCACTGCAACAACAGTGAGGAAAAGTTGAAGTAGTGAAAGAAGTTCGGTGTTTGTGAGTGAAGATGAACGGATAAACGGTGATCGAAGATGAGGTTCCGGCGAACGGTGACGGTTTTGGTGATGAGTTCTGCCATGGCGATGGGGAAGCCATGATCGAGCTGGAGGTTAGTGATGACAGTTATTAATAGCTTTTTGTGGTTGTGGCGGTGTGAAGCAGCAGGGGCAACGAGCTGGTGTGGTGGTTATCGGCGGTGGTGATGGCCTGCCCGGTGGTGGAGGTGTTCGTTGGTGGTGGTGGGTTTCAGTGTTGGTGGGTGTTTTGGTGTTCCGGGGTGGAGGTGAGAAGTGGCGGAGGTGAGACGGTGGCGGTGGGTGTTCGGGGGTGGAGGTGAGATGGCGGCGGAGGTGATATGGTGGTGGTTGTGCTGCTTGTTTGAGAAGAGACCTGTGAAGATATATATAACTTGGTAATAAGCAAGGGTATTTTGGTCATTTAACATGGACTTAACTGGAAAACTTAACAGATGTTAGTGATAAGGACCACCCGAGTGCAAAAATTACAACCACCGGGACCAAGTGTGCAATTAGTGAACCACTAGGACCAAGTCTGCAATTTTTGTAAACCACAGGGACCAACCAAGCATTTAACTCTTTATTTGACCTTCATCTTTAAGAAACAGAGTAAACTACAGGGATGGTCCCTGTGGTTTTCCAAAATTTTGGATTTGGTCCCTAGCTTTCCTAAAGCACACGAATGGTCCGTGTGGTTTGCACTTTGTAACGCATTTAATCCCCATCTTTTTCCAAAAGTACATGGATGGTCCTGAGGTTTGCACTTTGTAATGCATTTTCTAACTTGGACCTGCTGCTGAAACATTTAGATGAGTTGGCCGGGGACTAAATGTGTTACAAGGTGCAAACCATAGGGACCATCTGTGTAATTTTGAAAAGCTTGGGACCAAATCCAAAATTTTGGTAAACCACAGGGACAATCCGTGTACTTTACTCTTAAGAAAAAGAATACGATAGAAAATGTGTACCTCCAAAGCTTTTTCTTCATCGTAAATGAAATTAGGCAGCTTCTTAAGCAACTCCTTTTTGTCGGTTCCAGCTAGCGCCTTGCTTATCTGTAAAAAAATATATAAATGTTATATGATAATCGTGCAATGATGAGTACAAAACTCACAGCATGAAGCAAGAACAAACTACCTTTTTATATAATATATAAAAACAAATGGAATATTAATTTACTTTCTAATTCTATTAATTAAACCTGAGGGGCGTAGATGCAACCAAGTGTGCCAATAAGCAACCCCCTAGAACAAAGCCAGCAACAAAGGCACCCCCATTATTTGATCTTCCGTCATCACTGTATTACAAAATATTAATGGATTTACAAACAGTGTACATATATGCTTATTAATAGAAACACAGGTGACAAATGGTAAAACATAAAACTTGCATTAAACAGTCAGTCACCTGTATCCTGCTTTGACAGAGAGTGTCTGTTTGGATGTCACCAATTTCACATTGCCTACATGACTTTGCCCAAACGATAATTTGGTTAAAGCCTGATCATGTTTCTTTATAGAGGAACCTACGTCAATTTCACACACCAAAAATATTAAATTAAATTCTTGTTCAAAATTTCCAACATAGACGACGACGCATGTGTTAAGAGTTGCTAACAACATTCATAAATATTACTTAGTTACTTAAATGAGCCGCGTGGTCAGGTTTGGGACGTGTTGGGTTAATCTGGACATTTAATATTGTGTCAAATTCGATTACAATAACAACAACTGTACTATTTAAATAATAATCTCGTTTTCTAGGAAGTTGTATGCGCTAGAAATACATTTCACCGGCTTTTAATCTGTTCGATCCATTTGACATGTTTCCTTTTAAGCGAGTCTTTCAGATTTTACCTGTTTACCCATTAGTAATAAAAATAACCCTAGAAATGAAACTCTTTGGCAAAGTTGAAGCCTTTTCTTGGTAATTTTTAAACTCGACCAAATATAAAATTGGGACATTGGTTTCTTTGCAATTAACTCTTCATGTATGTATTCTAGCACAATTTCAAGGTGATTATTACGTAAATATCAGATTCAGATAATTAGCTGCATCATAATTTTACATTTTCCCTAGATAATCCGTCTTATTTATAGCAGTAATTCGTTACCTGATCCCCAAAAGCCTGCCCTAAGTGGGGATCAAAATCATAGGTGGCATACAGTTCAAAAGCCAACTATTTTAAAAGTAACCTCAAATTAAAAAAAAAATCATGTTTCTCACAATCTTACAGAAATTCATCATAAAAATCAGTTTCCAAACAACCCCAATTCTTCTCTCCTTAAATGAAGTAATAATGCATGGCGTAAATATTAGGGTTTGTTCTAAAGTTAAGCAAGCAGGACATGGGATAGAATAAAAAAAAAAGAATCCTAAAACACATAAAACTTGCTCAAAAGACTATTTAAAATTCAGTGGTTGAATCCAAAGGAAGAAGAAGAATAGTAATGGAAAAAAGAAAGAAAGAAAATACCAGATGATGATAGTGGGTGGTTGGGTAAAAGCATGGACATGACTTCAAGATGGAGAAGTAGAAAGAAGGAGGAGGGGTTTAGGAGAATGGGTATTTGTTTTTGGATTTCGATGAAATCAATGCTCAACAATAACAAGAAATGTGAAATTTCGGGGCGGCCGGATTTCAGGAGGTGGGATCCGTTTTCTACCGTCACTCAAGTTATTCCTTGTTAAATAAAGGCATCTTAATTTTTACATTGATGGCAATGTTAACTATTTAGGTAAATGATATGTTTGTAGGGAGAAAATTTGATAAACCTTATGATAACTATTGATTAACATGATCAATAGTTGAGATAAAAAGGTTTCAAATATGGTTTAAAGATATTATTTTGAGTAAATTGTCATTTTAGACCTGAGGTTTGATCAAAGTTGCCACTTTAGTTTAAAAAGTTTTTTTCTTGTCATTTTAGTTCAAATGGTTTTTTTTTCTTGCCATTTTAGTCCAAATAGTTTTGTTTTCTGCCCTTTTCATCCAACTCACTAACTTCATTAAAAAAATTTAGTTAACTTAGGTGAATTTTGGTTAAACCATATTTTTACAGGTGCGATGGTATGGGGATGGTGTTGTGCCGGTTTACAGTAAAGATGATGGCGGTGGTTGTTGGTTTTACGATAACGGTGGTGGTGTTGGTTAATGACGTGGGTGGCAGAAAAGTGGTCGACGGTGGTGGAAATGGTGGGTGGTGATGGTGGTGGGTTGCAGGCAGGTGGTGGCGATGATAGAAGGTTGTGTTGGGGTGGGTGGTGGGAGGTGGTGGTGGTGGTTGATGAAAATGGCAAAGAACGACAAAAGTTAGGGACTAAAATGGTAGAAAACAAAACTATTTGGACTAAAATGGTAAGAAAAAAATTTATTTGGACTAAAATGGCAAAAAAAAAACTTTTGAACTAAAGTGACAATTTTGGTCAAACCTCAAGAACTAAAATGACAATTTACTCGATTATTTTCTTTGTGTTGTTAAGTGGCAGGAGGGTTATTTTATGTTAAATCGGGATCAAAGAGATGAACATAAACAAGATTCACAAGCTACTTCTATTAATTTTGGTGAACTTTTTAAACTTGATTACAAGGACTCAGTATTTAAAGGCTAAACATCCTATATTAATACGAATTCTATTTATTCTCTAACTCAACTACTAAACAATACTTATCTAAACTGATACTAATAGATAATTCAAATACTAATTAAACAACTATAATTTTTATTTTACTCGTTTAGTCATTCGACTTTGGATCTCCTTCAGACCGCCCATTTGAGATAAACCGAACCTCCCTATTGATGTTGTAATTTTATCACCCCCTCTCAACATCAACTTTTATAAGTCTCCTTCTTAATCTTGACTCATTCGGTCTCGATCTATCGCAACATCTTCGGTAAACACATGATGTAACGACCTGCTTTTCGTTTAATTAGAAAGCTTGTCTTGTATTTCTTGTGGGTCCGGATCGCGACGGTTTCAGACGGAAGTTTGGGCGTATGATAGCCGATTCGGTAGAACGTTATTATAGAATGGAGTAGAAGTAGAATGCAGCGGAAGTCATACGTTTATTCATTCATACCGAAAGAGCATACATCTTGTCAGGCTGGCAGAGTTCCTGGAGAGAATCCGCCAGCGCATCCCCTCAGGGAGCTTCCAAAACTTACAAACAAATGAACACACAACACATATATAGGGGTGAGATTTTCGTACGAAAATGCTCATTTTCGTACGAAAATGACACATATTTTCGTACGAAAATTGACCATTTCGTACGAAAATGACACATATTTTCGTACGAAAATTGACCATCAGTTTCGTACGAAATGTGTTTATTTTCTCATCCGACTTTCGAGCTCGGGTCGTGTGTTCGTATCTAATCTATACAATATTCAACACACGCTCTAGCTAGTCTACTCACACAGTGACGGACACAAAGTGCACTCACAATAATCTTATGCCTTTTCTTAATTAATAATAACATTATTAATGTGTAGCAATTTTCTATTTAGCAGCTGTAATTGACCATTTCGACCCAAAATCCAAACTAGTTCAACTTGTTCAAAGATGTATCGTAGACGGCTCAACTAGCTTTCTAACCCAAAAGGAATCACCTTAATCGGAGGTGTCTATGATTTTATATGATTTTTACAAAATCAGGACAACAACATATTTTTGTCCAATCAGCACCAAACGAATTTACTAACTTTATATGTTGTTTTGACCCACTAAACCTCATAATCAGCCTATCATGTCCAAATATGAAGTATTGTGTGCTCAACAACCTTTTTAACGCTATAAGGCTCGACGTCTAACTCCTACTAACGAGTGGGATGCGGCCTTTGCAAAAAATGACTTTTTAAAGCTTTTATGTAGACATTTTATCCAACACTTGGTGGGCAATGTTCTTAAGCTAACGAATTAACAAATTTTATCATACAATACTCACCATGTTTCTTTCATTCAACAACTTCACATACTTCTCAACATCAAGTTAGCATAAACTTTAAATTATCATGACTAATTTATCAACTTATCAGATATGAATTTGGGGATTTCATCACAATGTAAAAACCCATCTCATCATATCATTAGGTATTCATCCGAACACTTAATTCGATCAATTTATTCATACAAACTAATAGACAAAATGATTATAATACTATTATAACATCAATTTCATCATATCATCAAAACCCACTTGATGACATCTATGAACACATACTTGAATCTCTTAATTGTTGATGTATTTCACACACACTAGCTTAAATGAGGATCATAAACATAAATTCATCATTAATTTCATCATACTATCAAAACATAAAAATCAAGATCACTACCAAACAACAAATTTCAACATACCTTATGATCCCCTTGGTCAGGTAATCAATAATTCACGTTCATGCACGAGATTTGGTATCAATCCGCCCTTCAATTTGGTGGAACTTGATGGATTAGGGTTCTTCCCCTTTTTTTCTTCTCCTGTTTCGACACCAACACAAAAGAGTGTGTGTGTGTGTGTGTGTGTTTTGTGTTTTTCTCATCAAATACCCACATTTTTGTTCTTGTCCCATTTTAACCCCTATGGTTAGGTATTATTATGGTTGAGACACCATTCTTTCTTTTATCCACATAGTATGTGTAGTCAACTAGGTTAAATATTCCTAGCTATATATTTCGTGCCAACTATAAATCAAACATAGTAATTGGATTCACTAAGTTCGGGATGTTACAATCCCGACTTAAATTTAAGTCCCGATAGTCCGGGCCTTTCATGACTTTTATCTTACCAGACACTTATTCGCTTTTAATTAAAATTAGGTTTATTTAATTTAAATCATAATGTTTAGCTAGTAAACTGTTACTACTAACGGTATTTCACCCGTTCATCCTTTGTTTATTTGGTTCAATTACCAAATTCGTTTTTGGGGTGTTAGATTTGGTTTTCTCTAATTATAAAGTTTTAGTTATGCTAAGGATGTTTAATCATAATATGTTGTTGAGTAACAAATCAGATGGTTGGCTGACCACAAGAGATTAATGAGAAGATTTTATAAAATGACATTCGGAAAGGGCCTCGTTTTTTTTTAATCTGTTGCGGGCCCTCAATATGGGTGAGGGGTGAAAAGTGTTTTCTCTAAATTTATTGGTAAACAATAAGATGTTTCTTTGTTATTTACATACAAACACTTACAACCACTTTATATAATATAGAGACCTATGTCATGATCCGCCTAAATACAAAAAAAAACTCACAAGTTCCGGAAGATTTTGGAACACTAAAGAAGCGTCTAGGGTTGTCCGGAAGACTCTAGAACAGCCTACAAGTTACTAGAACGATTTTGCACCATCAGAAGGTTCTAGATCAACCTTCAAAGATCTAGGAAGGGCCTAGAAATGGCTGATATTTCTCTAGCCAGGAATCCTCTAGAAAGTCCATGAAAACACTTGAAAAACATGGATATTTTGAAGGAACAATCTATAATTCAGCCCATAAAAATCCAAGATATTTTGTAGAGAATTCTCTAGTTAGAGAATTCTCTAGAACTAGTAGTTAGCTAGTATAAATATGGTTGAGGGGTGAAAAGTGTGTTCCCTAAATTTATTGATAAACAATAAGATTTTTCTTTGTTATTCACATACAAGTACTTACAACCACTCTATATAATATAGAGAACTCACTCACATAAATATTGAGGGTAATGCTCTAAGTAAATAATTTACTTATGACTATTAACATTTTGTAAAAATAAATAAAAATATGTAAGATATAAAAATCTTTTAAAAATATTTGCTTTTATCAAATGTATTTTTTATGTTACACATTTTAAAATATTTTATTTCAAAATTCTAAGTATGTCATCATTATGCTTATCTTTGTTTAATGACTACTGCAAAAGGTGGCATATTTCAATCTCTGCTTCAATAAACACGATCAGAACTCGTGTAGTGCTATAACTAGTGTTACTGCTATGTTAGAGCACTAATTCATAAGTTACACGTGTATTAAAAAAAACAACCCTTAAAGGAGCTGATTTTGGCCCTAATTCAGAAAAAAAGAAACACACGAAAAGCGACAACACTTCAACTTCAAGAGCTAGTTTGGTAACAAGCCGACCAACCCGTTTTGCATCAAAAGAATTGAACAAAATTTAGTTCGGAGAATGGGATTGGTCTTTTAGATACTAAATAATGAATGAAAAGTTTTATAAAATAAAACAATATTAACATAACTCTTGCTCCAAAAACTTTGATATACCTTAGTTACAAAAAGAGATAGATACATGTTTAAGAGAAAAACATCAAACTCTAATTTGATATACCTTACTTACAAAAAGAGACAAGTTCTCCTACAAGATACAAAAGATAAGTTCTCCTAACATCCTATTCTAGTGGAAATTGTTCATGAAACAGGTGCCCTGCAGCAGCCTTCATCAAGACTCGAAACTGTACACGTTAACCAAACCATCAGAAACATCCCCCCCACACACACACAAAGAAGGGTATGTAACCTTACCTGTCTTTCCGTAAAATGTTCTCCCATCTTGGACTTCATATCTCCAACCTGCAAAAAGCTTATATTATTAAACCCGTAAGACTATGAATACAAATACAAAAAGTTTTTTTATAGTTTATCTGTTTCTTACATTAGTGAAAGGGCGAGTTTCACAAATACATTGTGCATTGTGCTGCCCAACACCCTACAATATCTAGTAGTTAGAATTTAGAAAATAAAAACCAGATATAATTTCGACTTTAAAGATTATTACCCTAACTGCTACAAGTTCCTCACTGTTAAGAAGAAAACAAATAAAGAAGAATGATATTAGTTGCACATAAATGCACAAATAAGTAGGGATGAGCATTTTTACCGTATACCGCTCTCTTACCGTACCGAGCCGATACCAACCAAATAACATTGATATTGCTATTTGCTCGGAAGGTTGAAAATTAGAGTTCTGGATCAAATGTGAGTGTTCCTTTTAAATAATTCAAATATCGTGTTAGTTAGTCTTACATGCCTTGTTTGATTTTTGAGAACGAATCAATGTTACCCTGCTACCTTATTGATAATATTATTATTTTTATTAGCTTTATCGACAACAAGAAGAGGCAACAACAATTCTAGCCCAAACACAAAGGACATATAAACTTTTGGAGGCTGATGATGATGACAATGATAAGCATGGCAGCTCTGTTAAGTAGAAAAAGACTGATAAGAAAAGTGAAACTCAAGAAGGTGAAGATATATTAATTATTTAAGAGAATAACATCCTATTCTAGTGGAAGCTGTTCATGAAACAGGTGCTCTGCAGCAGCCTTCAGCAAGACTCGTAACTATACACGTTAACCAAACCATCAAAAACACCCACCCACACACACACACAAAGAAGCGTGTGTAACCTTACCTGTTTTTTCTGAAAAATGTTCTGCAATCTTCAACTTCATGTCCCCAAATTGCAAAAAGCTTATATTATTAAACCCGTAAGACTATGAATACAAATAAAATTTTTTTTATTAGTTTATCTGTTTCTTACGCTATTGAAAGGGCGAGTATCACATATGCATTGTGTTGCCCAACACCCTGCAATATCTAGTAGTTAGAATTCAGAAAATATAAACCGGATATAAATTAGACTTTAAAGGTTTTTACCCTAAATTGCCACAAGTTCCTCACTGTTAAGAAGACAACATATAAAGAAGAATGATATGAGTTGCACATAAATGCACAAATAAGTAGGGATGAGCATTTTTACTGTATACCGCTCTCTTACCGTACCAAGACGATACCAACCAAACAACATTGATATTGGTATTTGCACGGAAGGTTGAACATAAGACTTCTGGATCAAAAGTGAGTGTTCCTTTTAAATAATTCAAATATCGTGTTAGTTAGTGTTACCTGCTTGTTTGATTTTTGAGAATGAATCAATGTTACCCTGCTACCTTACTGTTAATATTATTATTTTTATTAGCTTTATCGACAACAAGAGGCTACAGCAATCAATGCTAGCCCAAACGCAAAGGACAAATAAACTTTTGGAGGCTGATGAGCATGGCAGCTCTGTTAAGTGTTAAGTCTAAAAAGACTGATAAGAAAAGTGAAACGTTTCTAAACGATAATGAAACTAAAGAAGGTGAAGTTTAATGCTTGTACCCTTTGGAGTTAAATTATTAATCAAGAAATTATGGTGTTTAGAAGTTAATTATAAAAAGTCAAACTTGTTCGTAAAGAAAGTAAACTATGCAGATTAAAAAGTGATGAACAAGTTATGACGGTTATTTAAATACTTATACTCACTGTTGTTCATCCATTGTTCGTAAACGCATATCAATCCCCCTATACCGATATCAAAGATCAATATGGTTTAGGATATTAGAATTAAAAAAGGTCACTTTATTTCTTTGGAATACCTATATCAAAGATCACATTACCGACATGTTAAACCTATGTTTTTATACAAGGTTGGGACGTTTTAAAAACTTTTAGGTAATTACAATTTCGGTAGGGTATTCGGCGATTTTGGTACCTAGCTCATTCCTTCAAATAACTACAAAAAGATTTAGAAAAATACTAACATTGTAACGCCTCGTATTTCCAATATTTATTATTTTTATACAAATTCACGCTCGTTTTCTATTTCCTGAGTCGCAACTACAACCGGATCGAAAAACGGTGTAAAAACGGAAACAACGCATTTTTACGTGTTTTTAACTAAACGACAACCGAACGCGATTTTTTTTTATGTCTTACATTTAATTCCCGTGTTTAAAACTTAAATAAAATTATACGCTATTTCATAACGTTCGGCGCGCAGAAATGGGCTTCAGAATCGCGTTCGGGCCACTCTCAGGCTTTTAAAACCCAACCTATCAAACTCTTACCACTTAACCTACCTATTTAACCCTCTCAAACCTCACCTTCTTCATTTTATTGAGAAACCCTAGCCCCCCCCCCTTGAACCAGCCGACACTCCTACCTCTCTCTTTCTCCTCCTTCTCCAGTTCTGTTCTCCTCCTTTCCCCGCTCACTCACACCAACCCGACGCCCAACCCTCTCGCTCAACTCTCTCTCGCGCTGGAAAGGAAGGCCGACCACCCAAGTGGTGGCAGCGGCGCGACAACGGCAGCCAGCGGAGCAGCAGCAAGCCGCAGCAACAGGGGAGCGACGGCGGGTCGACGGCAGCGCCCTCGTAAGCGGCGGCTGTCCGGGTCTCCTTCCGACGAGCTTCAACGGTAAGAAACCACCCCCATTTCTGTCTTTTATCCTTTCTGAAAATTGTAGAAGATAACATGTTGTTTTAACTTCTGATGTTTCGGGTCACGGGTTAGCTTCGGTTCAAGATGCGTTCGGATCAGCTTCGGTTCGGTCAACCCGGTTAGACCTGGTCAAAGCTCGGGTCTGGTCAAGCAGTCAAACAGTCCACGGATCAGCTCCGGGTCGAATCTCGGTTCAGTCAAGGTTAGTCTCGGTTCGGGTCTTGGTTTTGCTTCTATTTCGAATCCCGTTAATTCTTTTCTTTCGGCCGGTTACGATTCGTTTCAATTCAGTTCATGGCTCATGTTCAGCAGGTTCGGGTCTCGGTGCAGAGGTTCGGGTCAGCAGTGAGTCAATGACAGTTTTGGCTTCGGTTCGGGTCTCGTTTGGTGTTCGGTCAAACCTGGTCAACTGTGGTCAAACAGTCAACGGGTCAGCTTTGGTGTTCACTCGAGTTACAGAGACAGCGGTTCAGCTGTTCCGGTTCAGGTCACTCATCCCAAAGTCAGATTTGTTTCGGTCCGTGTTCAGTCCAGATACATTTCGGTTCAGGTACGGATCGTGCTTTGATTGTTTCAGTTTCACATTTGATTTTAGTTGGTTTGTTGAGTTCACTTTTGGTTTCGGTTCAGTTCAGTTTGGCATCGGTCAACGGCAGTCAACAGCAAGTGTTTCGGTTCCGGTTCGAGTCAAACCTGGTCGACAATCAACAGGTTAACTCAGTCCAGTCTTGCTTCAAAGTTCGGGTCAAAATCAATCCACACTCGACTTGGTATAATGTCATGTTATTAATTATATTGTTTTGTAATTAATTAGTGTTATAATCACGTAACCGAACCTTATAAAATTTGTAGACATAAAAAGAGTATGTAAACAATTATAGTGTTTCGTCGATTCTTGCGTTGTTTATTGTTGTGTTTTGGAAAAATATATCGACACATATGTTGTCGGGATTGTCCAAAAACAAGAGGAAACTCTGCCCGTTTATCGACAAAATATGTCTATTTATTTTTATCGACAAAATATATATATATATTTATCATATCTCTCGACAAATATACTTATTTACTATACTTTCGACAAAACATACTTATTCATTATATTCATCGACAAAATATAGATATATTTATCATATCTCTCGACAAATATACTTATTTATTATACTTTCGACAAAACATATTTATTTTACTTTCGACGAAATTAAATTTAGAATCGTTACATGAGCCATGTTTTATATGCATGCGTACATTCAATTCCAATTCAAAACCTCGGTCTTAATTCCGAATACTCATACCTTATCGTTTGCTCGTTAAGGTGACCTCGGTGTCCCCTTTCTCCCACTCATCAACTCGTCACGGATTACCAAAGAAGACTTAGCAATTTTGTGAGTACACTCGACCCACATTTGTTTATATCACTTTTTAGGTGTAACATGTTTCCATATACAAAAATCACAAACACTTAAACTTTATGAAACGCACAAACAATCCTATACACATGACTACTTGAATCGTATACTTGTTGCTTGTCTGGGGATAAACGTTGTGCTATGCTTTAGTCATTAACTATTTTAGCCTTTGTTTGACATGCTTGGCGCTATAGGAATTCACGCATCCACCTCCATCGTGTTATTCATGAGGTCATGTTAAAACATCGTGATTGCGTTACGGGTTTGATTATTAGCATTGCATGCCTTGATATTGCTCTTGTATAGATTTGGTTGCCATGAGAATTGTTAAAACTTTATTCGTATACGTATGCTATGCTTAAACTTGTGTACTCGCCTTTGCTTTTGCATTGACTTTATTTTAAAACATGTTACAGGTTGAAGGAGATGACGCTATGAAAACAATATAGCAAGGACTAGATACACACAAATTAGACGTTAGGTTTAATATCGACGTATCAATTTTGTTATGACTTTGCAAATGTTAGGTTGTTCTTTGTTTTGTTACATTGATGTATTTGACAATTCTTACGGAATGAAATATGGTTTAATTAATTATTGTCACTTAATAATGTTGTGAGCAATGAGCAATCTCGTTTTCGTCTCATCCCGATGTTTCCGCCATCGGTTGGGGTGTTACAAACATAGATGCAGCATTGAAATACTCTACGAACCCTTCACCAACCGCTTTCTGCAATCACAAACACGTTATCAGAACACATGTAGTGCTATAACTAGTGTTACTGCTGTGTTAGAGCACTAATTCATAAGTTACACGTGTATTGAAAAAAAAAACAACCCTTAAAAGGACTGATTTTGGGCCTAATTCAGCAAAAAAAGAAACACACGAAACGCGAAAACACTTCAACTTCAAGAGCTAGTTTGGTAGCAGGCCGACCACCCTGTTTTGCATCAAAGAATTGAACAAAATTTAGTTGGGCGAATGGGGATTGGTCTTATAGATACTAAATAATGAAAAGTAAGAAAAAATAAAACAATATTAACATAACTCTTGCTCCAAGAACTTTGATATACCTTAGTTATAAAAGAGATATATATTTGTTTAAGAGACTAACATCCTATTCTGGTGGGAAATGTTCATGAAATAGGTGCCCTGCAGCAGCCTTCAGCAAGACTCGCAACTGTACACGTTAACCGAACCATCAGAAACACCCACACACACACACAAAGAAGCGTGTGTAACCTTACCTGTTTTTTTTGAAAAATCATCTGCCATCTTCAACTTCATGTCCCCAAGCTGCAAAAAGCTTATATTATTAAACTCGTAAGACTATGAATACAAATAAAAAAATGTTTTTTTATAGTTTATTTGTTTCTTACGCTATTGAAGGGCGAGTATCACATATGCGTTGTACATTGTGCTGCCCAACACCCTGCAATATCTAGAAGTTAGAATTCAGAAAATATAAACCGGATATAAATTTGACTTTAAAGATTTTTACCCCAATTGCCACAAGTTCCCCACTATTAAGAAGACAACAAATAAAGAAGAATGATATTAGTTGCACATAAATGTACAAATAAGTAGGGATGAGCATTTTTACCGTAGCCGATACCAACCAAACAACATTGATATTGGTATTTGCTCGGAAGGTTGAACATAAGAGTTCTGGATCAAATGTGAGTGTTCCTTTTAAATAATTCAAACATCGTGTTAGTTAGTGTTACCTGCCTTGTTTGATTTTTGAGAATGAATCAATGTTACCCTGCTACCTTACTGATAATATTATTATTTTTATTAGCTTTATCGACAACAAGAAGAGGCTACAACAATGCTAGCCCAAACGCAAAGGACATATAAACTTTTGGAGGCTGATGATGACAATGATGAGTATGGCAGCTCTGTTAAGTCTAAAAAGACTGATAAGAAAAGTGAAACTCAAGAAGGTGAAGTTTAAATGCTTGTACTCTTTGTAGTAAAATTGATTTGTTTTTTCTTTATTGAAGGTTGTTGTTGGAAACTTATTAATCAAGAAATTATAGTTTTTAGAAGTTAATTATAAAAAGTCAAACTTGTCCATTACCACACATGAGTGACACGTAAGCAATAATGCCCCCCTTTTAACAACCAAGAAATGGAATAAAGCCACCTCACCCCAACAGTGCTATTGTGTCACACCCCAACCGATGGCGGAAACATCAGGATAAGACGAAAACTAGATTGCAAGAGGCTTCATAACGCTAATTGCGTCAAGTGTTTAATAATTACTTTTTTACATAGTTCAAATCAAATAACACAAAATTTAGATCCCGACACGTAACAAATATAATTTCATTTCATTGATAAAGATTTAATACAAGATATTGAAACGAAATACATGTTTGAAACAAATACAATACAATAAGTATTTAAAGTTTAAATACGTTTCTAGGCAATCCTACTAGATTCCATGTGTCATCAAAATTCCTGCAACATGTATTAAAAGCATAGATCAATACAAAAGTATTGGCGAGCATACAAGTTTGAAATAAATTATAAGTATAAAAGTTGGTTTGATAGTGACAAGTATATATTCAAGTCGAATCGAACGAATATGTAGACCACTTTCGCATAATAATAACATATAATCGAATTCCTTAACTAGCATGCATAGTATTCTAAGCATAACGATATCATGAAAATACAAGTCAAAACTAATAAGCATAACAAGTAGCATGTATAGACGAGTTTAAACTAACACATATAACTCACATAAGCGTAACTGATGGCACATTTGGTATTGTGAACACATTTAATTTTGTTTAAAATAAATTTTGTAATTTATACATGTTGCACCTCAAAATGCATTAAAGTGTAAAAAAGGGGTCGAGTATGCTCACAGTTTTGCAAAGTTTCCTTTGGTGATTCCGTGAAGAGTTGGAGGTTGGAGCTTCAAGCTTCCTTTAAAACACTTAGTGTTTTCTTTTAGAACTCTAAGAGTTCTCTTCCATGCTTGGAAGATTAGAGAGAAGTAGAGAGGTTGAGAGAAGAATGGTCGGAACACTTAGTATCCTTTTAGAATTCTTAGAATTCTTGATTTAGAGATATTGAGAGAATTAGAGAGATGGAGAGAAGAATGGTGTGAATAAAATGGTAGAAGAAGGTTGGTATTTATAGGTAGAGAATGTGGAAAAGGGTGAAATATGATTGGTTAAAAATGTGGAAGAGGATTGAAAAGATGATTGGTGGAGAAAGGAGGTGGAAAAATGGTGAAATATGATTGGTTAAAAAAAGTGGAAGATGATTGAAAAGATAATTGGTGGAGAAAGATGGTGGAAAATGGTGAAATATGATTGGTTAAAAAATGTGGAAGTGGATTGATGAGGTGGAAAAGATGATTGGTATATTTCTTGGTATTTCTTGAGTATATATTATGTAATTGAGTATATAAAAAGTATAAAAGTATAATTCAAGTATTGAGGATGTGCGTATAAGTATTTATACGTACAATTGTGTCTGTTTGCGTATAAATACGTATTTAAATGATCGGTTGTGTGAATAAAAAATATGTATAAATATGAATTTTATTATGATTAATGCCTCGAGTTGTGAGATTGAAATTATAATACAAATGTAAGGTTTCTAAAATTAGAATACGGATACGGACATTTTTAAAATAGAAATACGAAGATACGAGGCATTACACGAATAACAATTAATAATATATATATATACACACACACACACACATATATTTTTATTATGTTTTAACGCCCCGAATTATGATACAAATATTGATTTTCTAAAATAAGGATGCGAAAAAACGAGGCGTTACATATTGGTTGTTATTTTGCTAAGGCAGAGAGGGACGCTACCATATACTACCCAGCTTAACAAGAGACTGGTAGTAGACGGCTATATAGCCTAGAATGTGGGTAGACCGAAGATAAGCTACCATTTGTTGTGGAAGGTTACGTTTGACTAGTATAAAAGAAAAGAATTTGATAGAAACTTGAAACTGAAAACTTCGATTATTAAAAGAACGATACAATTAGCCACATTTGAGATAGAAACTTGAATCCCGTTAATTCTTTTCTTTCGGCAGGTTACGATTCGTTTCGATTCAGTTCATGGCTCATGTTCAGCAGGTTCGGGTCTCGGTGCAGAGGTTCGGGTCAGCAGTGAGTCAATGATAGTTTTGGCTTCGGTTCGGGTCTCGTTTGGTGTTCGGTCAAACCTGGTCAACTGTGGTCAAACAGTCAACGGGTCAGCTTTGGTGTTCACTCGAGTTACAGAGACAGCGGTTCAGCTGTTCCGGTTCAGGTCACTCATCCCAAAGTCAGATTTGTTTCGGTCCGTGTTCAGTCCAGATACATTTCGGTTCAGGTACGGATCGTGCTTTGATTGTTTCAGTTTCACATTTGATTTTAGTTGGTTTGTTGAGTTCACTTTTGGTTTCGGTTCAGTTCAGTTTGGCATCGGTCAACGGCAGTCAACAGCAAGTGTTTCGGTTCCGGTTCGAGTCAAACCTGGTCGACAATCAACAGGTTAACTCAGTCCAGTCTTGCTTCAAAGTTCGGGTCAAAATCAATCCACACTCGACTTGGTATAATGTCATGTTATTAATTATATTGTTTTGTAATTAATTAGTGTTATAATCACGTAACCGAACCTTATAAAATTTGTAGACATAAAAAGTATGTAAACAATTATAGTGTTTCGTCGATTCTTGCGTTGTTTATTGTTGTGTTTTGGAAAAATATATCGACACATATGTTGTCGGGATTGTCCAAAAACAAGAGGAAACTCTGCCCGTTTATCGACAAAATATGTCTATTTATTTTTATCGACAAAATATATATATATATATTTATCATATCTCTCGACAAATATACTTATTTACTATACTTTCGACAAAACATACTTATTCATTATATTCATCGACAAAATATAGATATATTTATCATATCCCTCGACAAATATACTTATTTATTATACTTTCGACAAAACATATTTATTTTACTTTCAACGAAATTAAATTTAGAATCGTTACATGAGCCATGTTTTATATGCAAGCGTACATTCAATTCCAATTCAAAACCTCGGTCTTAATTCCGAATACTCATACCTTATCGTTTGCTCGTTAACGTGACCTCGGTGTCCCCTTTCTCCCACTCATCAACTCGTCACGGATTACCAAAGAAGACTTAGCAATTTTGTGAGTACACTCGACCCACATTTGTTTATATCACTTTTTGGGTGTAACATGTTTCCATATACAAAAATCACAAACACTTAAACTTTATGAAACGCACAAACAATCCTATACACATGACTACTTGAATCGTATACTTGTTGCTTGTCTGGGGATAAACGTTGTGCTATGCTTTAGTCGTTAACTTTTTTAGCCTTTGTTTGACATGCTTGGCGCTATAGGAATTCACGCATCCACCTCCATCGTGTTATTCGTGAGGTCATGTTAAAACATCGTGATTGCGTTACGGGTTTGATTATTAGCATTGCATGCCTTGATATTGCTCTTGTATAGATTTGGTTGCCATGAGGATTATGCTTAAACTTGTGTACTCGCCTTTGCTTTTGCATTGACTTTATTTTAAAACATGTTACAGGTTGAAGGAGATGACGCTATGAAACCAATATAGCAAGGACTAGATACACACAAATTAGACGTTAGGTTTAATATCGACGTATCAATTTTGTTATGACTTTGCAAATGTTAGGTTGTTCTTTGTTTTGTTACATTGATGTATTTGACAATTCTTACGGAATGAAATATGGTTTAATTAATTATTGTCACTTAATAATGTTGTGAGCAATGAGCAATCTCGTTTTCGTCTCATCCCGATGTTTCCGCCATCGGTTGTGGTGTTACAGATTGGTATTAGAGCCATAACTATAGGGAATTAGGTAGATTGCTACGCTTTTGACCTAGTCTATAGTTAAGTACCATACTTGACCATACGTGATTCACATGCTAATTTCTTAAAACGTCTCTTATATGTTAAATTTATGAAATGCTTTACGTGTTCATACTCATTACATTATTTCAATCATACGCCTTCCCTAATGCATTTTACTCGATTATACTAAACTCGAAAACACTCGTATTACACAAGTGAGACGACTTCACCAAAATAGGCGTGATATCCACAATTTGGTGAACGATTCTCATTACGCTTATTCTTTATTTTTTTTCACGAAATTACACCATTAAGTTAGGAGTGACATCCACACCTTGATGGAAAACTTCCCATTCAAACTCTAGTGGACTCTCGTCAAAGTGTCGAAATTAATTTTGACCCGAAGAGTGCCAACCACACTTAGGGTACGAAATCGTCGAGTTAGGGGTGAAACCCGCACCTTGTCGATTAAGTCCCATTCCTCGATTTTCAATCTCGCCAAAGTTTCGATTTTCCAATCGAGTAGAGACGTGTAATAACTGGAAGGGTAAAATGCCGTTAATCGCTTCTCGACGAGAGCGTTTTACCTATAGGCCAAAACACGTTTCTCTAATTCGAAAGGATCTTCGATTCACTTTGGAATAGTCGACGTTTCTCTACCCGAAACAGTCTAATGTTTCCTGAGACTCTCTTTTATACCATTTCAATTTATACATGACTTTTTATATACTTGTTACCATTCCTTTCGAGTTTCTAATTTATTTTAAGGTTTTTACGCAATTCATATTAAACCTTTTCATCCACTTATACATTATTTGCATACATGATTTCAAAACGTCATCAACTAGACTTATATTTCTCGAAAAGTCCGAAATGGATCGTCGAGATAAGAGTGAATTCCTTACCTAGACGATCAAACTTCGTTTCCTTCCTTCCTTAAAACGACCTCACCAACGGATTAGGGGTGATTCCCATACCTCGGTGATCGTTACCAACCCTCCTTCTTGGAGATTTTATTACACAAACCGCATGTTTAAATTGTATACCTAAATCTTTTACCATGTTGTCAAAATTCTTAATTAGACGAATTTCAAAACGTACTATTTTATCAAACGTATTTCCCATCCGGTAATCTATTTCATATAAATCCAATACGCATATACTTGATCACCACATGAAACGTTTTGTTTTACGATTTTCAAAGCTCGACAGAATGCTACCTACCAACTTAATCGGTCTAACGAATACCTTGCCCACAAGTCTTATGTTTAACTTAATCACTAAAACACGCTCACGCAATAACTTTATGTTAAAAATTTTCGTTTGTAAAAAAAAAAAAAAAAAAAAAAACCAATATCTTATAGGCATTATGGGATCGTTGTACTAAAGGTGTGTTTGGGATTGTTTTGCAACCTAATATTTTGTTTTGTGTTTGGAGGCGCAAATATTAAATAAATAAATAAATAAAAATCAATTTTTAGTGTTTGAAAAAAAAATATATATATATATAATAATAATACATAAAAAAAACTGATTTGTTTTACGTATTTTAGAGATCAAAGCTCGTCTATTTATAACTTTATATGTACATGTATATATATTTTTCAAACACTCAAATAGTTGATTACCTGATTATTGTGATATCAAATAACATAATCAAATCCAAACACTATCTTCCTACAGTATGTTTTGTTACAACTAATTATCTGACTTTGATTATTCAGAGCGCATAATCTATTTTCAAAACTCAACCCCAAACACCCTCTAAATCTCTTATCGCGATTAAGAAAACATTTCGCTAAACTTTTTTTTTCAACGGTCATTAAATCAGTTAACACGGATTTCCTCTCAAGAGTCAACGTATCACAAGCACCACTAAATTTCAATTCTCTTATATCCTTTGAAAACAATGCGAACTTACTATTTTAATACCTTATCATACACCTCCCGAAATGTCACATGAGTTTCAAAACACGTGGGCAAGAAAACTTTATGAAGACCAACCATTTTCGACCTACTTAAATACTTTTAAAACAAATGGTAGCACTCCCGTCCTTTACAAAATACGTAACACATAATCGATAAGTACTTTATATTCCTTTATATTCACACACTAGATCCTATATTCTAAGTTAAACTTAAGCCTAATTTAGAAGCGATAACCTCAAAGTTTTGCTCAAACAACAATACATGTGTATCCTCGTACATGGTTTAGTCAACTGTTGCATGACATTTTAATCATATCATTCGCTTTACACACCCTGATCTCTCGACTATTTTATGTAAATAAATTCGTAGCATTCAATTCATATCATACGCACAATTATCGTCTGTTACACTTGTTGACGTTCATAATTATACACATATTCATGTTCATGAAAATAACGTGTCATCTTTCATGCTTATTATAACACCTAATGGCATACCTCCCAACATCGTCCGTGGACAGGAGAGATTCCTGGCTCATAAGTAATGCCCTACCTCTAAAATCACCAACGCGTTTTGGGCTTAATGCTAGTGGATGAGAGGAGAACTCCACAGTTAAGCGTGCTCAAGTGGGAGTAGTACTAGGATGGGTGACCTCCTGGGAAGTCTCCACAAGGGCAACCAAAAACAAAGTCGTGAGTTCCTGGATGGGCCACCCATCAAGGGCAAAGCGGACAATATTGGTGATAACGAGGGGCAGGGGTGTTACACTATTCATGCATATACGTCTTATATCCATGCTTATACTTATTTCCATACTTATGCTTATACTCATACGTATTCATATTCATGCCTATGCGCGAGCGGAACCCGAGGGATTCGCTTACGTGGGCCACAAGCTAATTACACGCTACGCACTACATTCTTACACACGCGCGAACTTATTTTCAGAAATTATGTACACCTTTATTCATGCGCTGCTAGTACAAGCTATGCGGATCATGTGATGATCGGTATAATCGCGGGTGCACACGGGATTATAGCGATAAGCGCATGAGAACCATAGAGTGTACTACCGCGTATGGTAACACACGGAACGTAACATTGCATCGAGTAACGAAACGGTCGCAACGTGGTCAAAACATGGTGGATACGCCGCTGGTACTTCCTATACATAAGTGTTTTCACCATGCTGCCAAACTTTCGTAATACGTGCCATGAGAAATTCGATGATTTACAGACCATAATATGACCTAACACGCCAGCTTTAAACAACTCACAACTGCATTGCTAAGTGCGCGCTACCCGATTATCCACGACGAGTCTTAATCCCTAACGTAACGTTTTCGTTTGTTCATATACATATGCCATCCTTACACGAGTATTCGTTGATCGAATCAATCGTCCGCTCTTATGCCTCCGTTACCCCCATTAACCTTGTCTTTTATGCAACCTCGTTTATAATCAATCGTGTAAGCATTCAAACCCTAAATGCCTTCTTACTCTAGAGTTATCTCCCATTCTCGTAGATAGCAACACACTTGATTGGCCGCTACCTCGATAACTAGCTTACTTTAAATACCTAACATTCTCGTTTTCCATCATTAAGCAACTCTCTACAAAATCGAGATTTATTAACGCTCTTCAAGGTCGATAGAACTTTCTAACAACCTACGGTTCGACCACACTCACCATTAAACTGCATACCACTTCTCACGAGAGCTTTTCTGCTTAGATGGCATATCATTTGAGTTATTCAAAGCTCGTTTAAACCACTCTCCTATACGCATACTTACACGCTTTACTTACGCTTGATGGCTTTAATCTTTCTAGTCAAGCAACTTCTTCTTGCAAACCTAACTCTTCGTTGCTCTAAACTTCATGCTTTCCCTCATGTGTCCAAACATCCAAGTCTCAATTTTAGACGATCATTCTCTAGCCAAATCTTTCTAAAGTCTTCCTCTTAAATAAATTTCGGGACGAAATTTCCTAAAGGAGGGGAGACTGTAACGCCTCGTATTTCCAATATTTATTATTTTTATAAAAATTCACGCTCGTTTTCTATTTCCTGAGTCGCAACTACAACCGGATCGAAAAACGGTGTAAAAACGGAAACAACGCATTTTTACGTGTTTTTAACTAAACGACAACCGAACGCGATTTTTTTTTATGTCTTACATTTAATTCCCGTGTTTAAAACTTAAATTATACGCTATTTCTTAACGTTCGGGCGCAGAAATGGGCTTCAGAATCGCGTTCGGGCCACTCTCAGGCTTTTAAACCCAACCTATCAAACCCTTACCACTTAACCTACCTATTTAACCCTCTCAAACCTCACCTTCTTCATTTTTATTGAGAAACCCTAGCCCCCCCCCCCTTGAACCAGCCGACACTCCTACCTCTCTCTTTCTCCTCCTTCTCCAGTTCTGTTCTCCTCCTTTCCCCGCTCACTCACACCAACCCGACGCCCAACCCTCTCGCTCAACTCTCTCTCGCGCTGGAAAGGAAGGCCGACCACCCAAGTGGTGACAGCGGCGCGACAACGGCAGCCAGCGGAGCAGCAGCAAGCCGCAGCAACAGGGGAGCGACGGCGGGTCGACGGCAGCGCCCTCGTAAGCGGCGGCTGTCCGGGTCTCCTTCCGACGAGCTTCAACGGTAAGAAACCACCCCCATTTCTGTCTTTTATCCTTTCTGAAAATTGTAGAAGATAACATGTTGTTTTAACTTCTGATGTTTCAGGTCACGGGTTAGCTTCGGTTCAAGATGCGTTCGGGTCAGCTTCGGTTCGGTCAACCCGGTTAGACCTGGTCAAAGCTCGGGTCTGGTCAAGCAGTCAAACAGTCCACGGATCAGCTCCGGGTCGAATCTCGGTTCAGTCAAGGTTAGTCTCGGTTCGGGTCTTGGTTTTGCTTCTATTTCGAATCCCGTTAATTCTTTTCTTTCGGCAGGTTACGATTCGTTTCAATTCAGTTCATGGCTCATGTTCAGCAGGTTCGGGTCTCGGTGCAGAGGTTCGGGTCAGCAGTGAGTCAATAACAGTTTTGGCTTCGGTTCGGGTCTCGTTTGGTGTTCGGTCAAACCTGGTCAACTGTGGTCAAACAGTCAACGGGTCAGCTTTAGTGTTCACTCGAGTTACAGAGACAGCGGTTCAGCTGTTCCGGTTCAGGTCACTCATCCCAAAGTCAGATTTGTTTCGGTCCGTGTTCAGTCCAGATACATTTCGGTTCAGGTACGGATCGTGCTTTGATTGTTTCAGTTTCACATTTGATTTTAGTTGGTTTGTTGAGTTCACTTTTGGTTTCGGTTCAGTTCAGTTTGGCATCGGTCAACGGCAGTCAACAGCAAGTGTTTCGGTTCCGGTTCGAGTCAAACCTGGTCGACAATCAACAGGTTAACTCAGTCCAGTCTTGCTTCAAAGTTCGGGTCAAAATCAATCCACACTCGACTTGGTATAATGTCATGTTATTAATTATATTGTTTTGTAATTAATTAGTGTTATAATCACGTAACCGAACCTTATAAAATTTGTAGACATAAAAAGAGTATGTAAACAATTATAGTGTTTCGTCGATTCTTGCGTTGTTTATTGTTGTGTTTTGGAAAAATATATCGACACATATGTTGTCGGGATTGTCCAAAAACAAGAGGAAACTCTGCCCGTTTATCGACAAAATATGTCTATTTATTTTTATCGACAAAATATATATATATATTTATCATATCTCTCGACAAATATACTTATTTACTATACTTTCGACAAAACATACTTATTCATTATATTCATCGACAAAATATAGATATATTTATCATATCTCTCGACAAATATACTTATTTATTATACTTTCGACAAAACATATTTATTTTACTTTCGACGAAATTAAATTTAGAATCGTTACATGAGCCATGTTTTATATGCATGCGTACATTCAATTCCAATTCAAAACCTCGGTCTTAATTCCGAATACTCATACCTTATCGTTTGCTCGTTAAGGTGACCTCGGTGTCCCCTTTCTCCCACTCATCAACTCGTCACGGATTACCAAAGAAGACTTAGCAATTTTGTGAGTACACTCGACCCACATTTGTTTATATCACTTTTTAGGTGTAACATGTTTCCATATACAAAAATCACAAACACTTAAACTTTATGAAACGCACAAACAATCCTATACACATGACTACTTGAATCGTATACTTGTTGCTTGTCTGGGGATAAACGTTGTGCTATGCTTTAGTCATTAACTATTTTAGCCTTTGTTTGACATGCTTGGCGCTATAGGAATTCACGCATCCACCTCCATCGTGTTATTCATGAGGTCATGTTAAAACATCGTGATTGCGTTACGGGTTTGATTATTAGCATTGCATGCCTTGATATTGCTCTTGTATAGATTTGGTTGCCATGAGAATTGTTAAAACTTTATTCGTATACGTATGCTATGCTTAAACTTGTGTACTCGCCTTTGCTTTTGCATTGACTTTATTTTAAAACATGTTACAGGTTGAAGGAGATGACGCTATGAAAACAATATAGCAAGGACTAGATACACACAAATTAGACGTTAGGTTTAATATCGACGTATCAATTTTGTTATGACTTTGCAAATGTTAGGTTGTTCTTTGTTTTGTTACATTGATGTATTTGACAATTCTTACGGAATGAAATATGGTTTAATTAATTATTGTCACTTAATAATGTTGTGAGCAATGAGCAATCTCGTTTTCGTCTCATCCCGATGTTTCCGCCATCGGTTGGGGTGTTACAAACATAGATGCAGCATTGAAATACTCTACGAACCCTTCACCAACCGCTTTCTGCAATCACAAACACGTTATCAGAACACATGTAGTGCTATAACTAGTGTTACTGCTGTGTTAGAGCACTAATTCATAAGTTACACGTGTATTGAAAAAAAAAAAACCCTTAAAAGGACTGATTTTGGGCCTAATTCAGCAAAAAAAGAAACACACGAAACGCGAAAACACTTCAACTTCAAGAGCTAGTTTGGTAGCAGGCCGACCACCCTGTTTTGCATCAAAGAATTGAACAAAATTTAGTTGGGTGAATGGGGATTGGTCTTATAGATACTAAATAATGAAAAGTAAGAAAAAATAAAACAATATTAACATAACTCTTGCTCCAAGAACTTTGATATACCTTAGTTATAAAAGAGATATATATTTGTTTAAGAGACTAACATCCTATTCTGGTGGGAAATGTTCATGAAATAGGTGCCCTGCAGCAGCCTTCAGCAAGACTCGCAACTGTACACGTTAACCGAACCATCAGAAACACCCACACACACACACAAAGAAGCGTGTGTAACCTTACCTGTTTTTTTTGAAAAATCATCTGCCATCTTCAACTTCATGTCCCCAAGCTGCAAAAAGCTTATATTATTAAACTCGTAAGACTATGAATACAAATAAAAAAATGTTTTTTTATAGTTTATTTGTTTCTTACGCTATTGAAGGGCGAGTATCACATATGCGTTGTACATTGTGCTGCCCAACACCCTGCAATATCTAGAAGTTAGAATTCAGAAAATATAAACCGGATATAAATTTGACTTTAAAGATTTTTACCCCAATTGCCACAAGTTCCCCACTATTAAGAAGACAACAAATAAAGAAGAATGATATTAGTTGCACATAAATGTACAAATAAGTAGGGATGAGCATTTTTACCGTAGCCGATACCAACCAAACAACATTGATATTGGTATTTGCTCGGAAGGTTGAACATAAGAGTTCTGGATCAAATGTGAGTGTTCCTTTTAAATAATTCAAACATCGTGTTAGTTAGTGTTACCTGCCTTGTTTGATTTTTGAGAATGAATCAATGTTACCCTGCTACCTTACTGATAATATTATTATTTTTATTAGCTTTATCGACAACAAGAAGAGGCTACAACAATGCTAGCCCAAACGCAAAGGACATATAAACTTTTGGAGGCTGATGATGACAATGATGAGCATGGCAGCTCTGTTAAGTCTAAAAAGACTGATAAGAAAAGTGAAACTCAAGAAGGTGAAGTTTAAATGCTTGTACTCTTTGTAGTAAAATTGATTTGTTTTTTCTTTATTGAAGGTTGTTGTTGGAAACTTATTAATCAAGAAATTATAGTTTTTAGAAGTTAATTATAAAAAGTCAAACTTGTCCATTACCACACATGAGTGACACGTAAGCAATAATGCCCCCCTTTTAACAACCAAGAAATGGAATAAAGCCACCTCACCCCAACAGTGCTATTGTGTCACACCCCAACCGATGGCGGAAACATCAGGATAAGACGAAAACTAGATTGCAAGAGGCTTCATAACGCTAATTGCGTCAAGTGTTTAATAATTACTTTTTTACATAGTTCAAATCAAATAACACAAAATTTAGATCCCGACACGTAACAAATATAATTTCATTTCATTGATAAAGATTTAATACAAGATATTGAAACGAAATACATGTTTGAAACAAATACAATACAATAAGTATTTAAAGTTTAAATACGTTTCTAGGCAATCCTACTAGATTCCATGTGTCATCAAAATTCCTGCAACATGTATTAAAAGCATAGATCAATACAAAAGTATTGGCGAGCATACAAGTTTGAAATAAATTATAAGTATAAAAGTTGGTTTGATAGTGACAAGTATATATTCAAGTCGAATCGAACGAATATGTAGACCACTTTCGCATAATAATAACATATAATCGAATTCCTTAACTAGCATGCATAGTATTCTAAGCATAACGATATCATGAAAATACAAGTCAAAACTAATAAGCATAACAAGTAGCATGAATAGACGAGTTTAAACTAACACATATAACTCACATAAGCGTAACTGATGGCACATTTGGTATTGTGAACACATTTAATTTTGTTTAAAATAAATTTTGTAATTTATACATGTTGCACCTCAAAATGCATTAAAGTGTAAAAAAGGGGTCGAGTATGCTCACAGTTTTGCAAAGTTTCCTTTGGTGATTCCGTGAAGAGTTGGAGGTTGGAGCTTCAAGCTTCCTTTAAAACACTTAGTGTTTTCTTTTAGAACTCTAAGAGTTCTCTTCCATGCTTGGAAGATTAGAGAGAAGTAGAGAGGTTGAGAGAAGAATGGTCGGAACACTTAGTATCCTTTTAGAATTCTTAGAATTCTTGATTTAGAGATATTGAGATAATTAGAGAGATGGAGAGAAGAATGGTGTGAATAAAATGGTAGAAGAAGGTTGGTATTTATAGGTAGAGAATGTGGAAAAGGGTGAAATATGATTGGTTAAAAATGTGGAAGAGGATTGAAAAGATGATTGGTGGAGAAAGGAGGTGGAAAAATGGTGAAATATGATTGGTTAAAAAAAGTGGAAGATGATTGAAAAGATAATTGGTGGAGAAAGATGGTGGAAAATGGTGAAATATGATTGGTTAAAAAATGTGGAAGTGGATTGATGAGGTGGAAAAGATGATTGGTATATTTCTTGGTATTTCTTGAGTATATATTATGTAATTGAGTATATAAAAAGTATAAAAGTATAATTCAAGTATTGAGGATGTGCGTATAAGTATTTATACGTACAATTGTGTCTGTTTGCGTATAAATACGTATTTAAATGATCGGTTGTGTGAATAAAAAATATGTATAAATATGAATTTTATTATGATTAATGCCTCGAGTTGTGAGATTGAAATTATAATACAAATGTAAGGTTTCTAAAATTAGAATACGGATACGGACATTTTTAAAATAGAAATACGAAGATACGAGGCATTACACGAATAACAATTAATAATATATATATACACACACACACACACACATATATTTTTATTATGTTTTAACGCCCCGAATTATGATACAAATATTGATTTTCTAAAATAAGGATGCGAAAAAACGAGGCGTTACATATTGGTTGTTATTTTGCTAAGGCAGAGAGGGACGCTACCATATACTACCCAGCTTAACAAGAGACTGGTAGTAGACGGCTATATAGCCTAGAATGTGGGTAGACCGAAGATAAGCTACCATTTGTTGTGGAAGGTTACGTTTGACTAGTATAAAAGAAAAGAATTTGATAGAAACTTGAAACTGAAAACTTCGATTATTAAAAGAACGATACAATTAGCCACATTTGAGATAGGCTTGATATCCAATTTTAGAGTAAAAACCCTAATTTTATATAAACATAAACATCGACATCTTCTTTATTCATCAGAATTCCCTATCTCTAATACCTAGAAAGAAGTTAATAAACCGTCCCACTAATTCAGCCACTATCTATAACTGCTTACTGGGCTGGGTCTTTAACTGGTTATTGGACTGGGGCCACTATCTCTAACTGCTTACTGGGCTGGATCTTTAACTGTTATTGGATTGGGTGATTTTGGGTTAATAGTCCAGCCGGGCTTTATTTGCCTTTGCTGGGACCATATCAGAATTACTTTAATAAAATCCTATAATTTCCTGAAAATTTTCACATTGTCATTATGGTAAATTGAACTATTTCTTCAAATTAACTGATTTATAACTACAAATAAAAACTTATTTTTTAAGTTTATTTAGCAAATTATTTAATCAATTGTAGTGCAACAAAAACATGAAGTTTTTCCTATCATATTCAATTGGGTCGAAAGTTTGCCGATATTTCACCAATATATGACCGATATATCACCAATATATCACTGAATTATTCGTGTTAAATTGTTATATATATAAAATTTGCATTTATATTAAAATTACCGAGATAACCTACATCGGAAATATTGGTCCTTGACCGATATCCGATATTTTACCGCATTAACTGCATAGGTTGCTAGGGTAGATGACGCCACCACTTAATAGTTAATGGGTACTTGATCGAAGTTAGGGTACTTACCCTAAAGTGTCTCTTATGAAGGTAATCCAGTCCACTCGTAAGTTACATGCAAATTAAATGTCTTGGAACTTTCATTTCCACACCTTTACACCTGTATTTCCAATTACATTTTCAACATCAAAATAAGATCCATTTCATTACCAGAAAAGATAACACTTGCAAAACACAAACGTTCATTGTATTTACAAATTTCAGTCTCATAAAAATGTCTAAGGCCATGTTTAGAATTCCATTTAGAACCTCCTTATTAACTTTTTAAAATGATTTTTCCTCGTATAAATGACTTTTAGAAAAGTTAATAAGGGGTTCTAAATGAAATCCCAAAACCTAAAACTCAAATAAACTAATTATCTATTCATTATTCAACATAAATGATTAATTTGGTTAATCTAAAACTCTATGAAATCAATTTTATTTAACCATTTAACAGCACTAACTATCTGAAATATACTGAGATAATCATATTTGAAAAATACCTAGAAGCGACAGAGGTGAGTGGTAGACCTACAGGCAGCAGCATCGACGACTGGATGTTTGAACAACGGCAAGAAGGTCGGGTCGGAGACCGGAGTCCTGGACAGTCCGGTTCGGGGTGCTGAACTAGTTTAACACGTAGCCGGCCGGCCGGATCGGAGACCGGCGGGCGAGCCGGATGTTTGGTGAAAAATGGTTGTTGAACCGAATGTTATCTTCCTTCTTTGGCGACCATCTCTTCTACACAGAATCGAAAATTGACGACCTTGTCGTTGTAAATCTGGGCAAGATTTTCGTCGTCGAGTGGATGAGAATGGTAAACCAACGAAGTAGAAATCAAAGATAGTTGCAGGTTTATTTTAGGGTTTCGTAGTGATCAAAGAAAAGTGAAAGAGAGTTATTTTGTTGTGTTGACAGCATGCGTATCTTGGGAAGAGGAATAAAAATCTAAGAATTAATTAAATTAAATTAAATTAGATAAAGTAATAGAAAAAAATATTTGTCAAGAAAAGGTAATATCAAGGAAAGAAAAGTAATATATAATACAGGAAAATGAAAATAAAAGAAAAGTTTCAGAGATATGCTATATAACGTTATTTTCAATTAATTTTAAATATAAATGTAATATGAAAAAATAAATTGTACAAAAAATATTATATATTAGATTAATTGTAAACGTTATCCGGTTCTTAAATCCTAAATCCAGTCTGACCGACCCGACCGGTTCGACCAGTGAACCGGCAAAAAGACCGGTTCAACGTCTGGTCCGATTCTGAAAACATTGGTTTGACTTTGACAACATAAATGAGCATTTATATTACTTTACCAATAGCGTGCATAATTTTATTCTTTTAAAAAAACAATATTTATAAGTACTCCCGTTTCATAAGACTACACGATGTGGGCGTGGTTTTGTGGCGTTTATGCCACACCACGCCGCACACATCACCCCGGGAACGGCATGGACCATGTCGTTTATGTTCAGGGGCGGACCTAGGTTAAGTCCAGGGTGGGCGGGCGCACCCCCTGAAAAAAAATTAGTGCATATTTTAGACAAAAACCCGACCGCACCCCCTAAAAATATGCTTGAACCACTAATCCGCACCCCCAACAAATAATTCCTAGGTCCGCCACCGTTTATGTTTGGGCTTGGGGTTTTCTGTCGGCGTGAAAATGGTCTGTGGGTTGAACCTAAGATATCTTTGCACGTTCTCGTTTGTAATGTTAAGCTCCAGAGGGCTAAATTGCACTTTTCATCCTTTATGTTTTAATTTTCAAAAGACGGTGTCCTTTAAATATAAAAATTACATTATATGTCCCTAACCGGTTAAATTTTAATGTTAAGTTTGACATGTGTCTCTCACATAAGGAAAAAATCTTATTAAATTAAAAAGAAAAATCTTATTGAATAAAAAAATAGAAATAAACCATAAATTCAATCCACCACTGGTTAGTTTCGATCCCAAAACAATTCAAATCATAGATATAATTCGATCCGTAATGAATCATAAACCATAAAAATCACAACAAACTATCTCAAAATCCATGATTTTGCGCATTCGAATTCGTATACCAAATTTGTTGAATCAGACGATCGAGCAATGCTCGTCTGAAATCGATGAACACGAGGATATTTAGAAAGATGTTACTGAAGATCCCAAAATGTTCTGCTGTATGCTTCATTGGTGTCCGACAGATTCTGATCCGGTCTTCTTCGTAGGATTCTTCTGTTTCGTTAGGCTCAATCATCAGAAGGTAGCTCGATTAGTTGTTGACTTCTTGTCGGTTAATGGATCTCATATATCTCCGCCGCACCACCTCAAACACTACCGCAACAAAACCCAACCTCCCAGCCGTCATCTATACCCGCACCACCATCTACATCTTCATCAGAAAACCCTAACCTCTACCGCAATCATCACCCATCCCTTGTTCATTGCCATCGCCTGCACCCATAGCCCACAACTCCGACAAGACCATAACCCCTAAATCACCTCCGCCCCACCACCACTATAATTCCCACTACATCTCCACCACCACCACCACCACTGTAAACCATAACTCCATCATCAACCACATTGCTTTTCGCGTTTTGGACCGGGTTTGTCCGTCCAAATCGTGCTAAATTCGTTGAATCCATGTCTAATTCAACGAATCAATCGATCAAATGCAATAATTTGGATCAAGAACCACTGGATCCGGGGAATTTTATGGGTTTTAAGAAGAATTTTGATAGTTTGAAGAAATCTTATGAAGAACAAGGCATTTCGTTTGTGAAAAAGGAGGATTCTCGTAGTCTTGAAGAAAGATTGCATGCATGTGGATGATTCTGGTGTTGCATGTAAAAATTTGGATATTCTGAATTCAGGTGAAAGTTGCATGGAGATGTATGCTGAAGATGTTCTAGAAGGGTGGTGTGGGTGGGCCTGGTGGGTCGGATGATGGATCTGGGGTATGTTCGGGTATAAAAAGTACAGATGGGACTTTTTTGGGGAAAATAACAAATCTGAACAATGAATGCGCAGATCTGAGCATCCAAAACAAGTCCTCGTTCAACAATTATTGCATAAATGATGTCAAATTCTTTCCCTAAACCTGGGAGGTACAAGGCAGGATCCAATCCATATGTTTAGGACATTATTTTCTTCATATAAAGTTTACTTTTTTAGAACCAAGTATGGATTGGAAAACCTTTTAACAAATAGGCTGACTGTGGGTGTTGTGTTTAATAAATCCATTTGGATTAGACCTGTTTGGGTCAGGGGGAAGGGTAATCTTTTGGGTTCTGGTGGCATAAGGAGACAAAATCCATTTCAGTTCTGTAGGCCTCTCATATCTTTGTTTTGTTTTCTTGTTTTTTTAGGAATACGAATATGGATTTTATTCTGTTTAACCATATGGTTTGGTCTATTTTTGGCTCTTATGGTTGTTAACTCAACGGTTTTGAAGGGGATGTATTCAGACCATGGGGAGCATTAACCATGGAGTGATAAGGATGGACCATACTTTTGTGATTAGGACATTATTCTCCTCCCCAGAGTTTACATTTTTAGTTCTTAACAAAAGTATGGAAACCCTCAATATTCTAATTCTTTCTAAACCTTTTTCTTGGTTTTGTATCGAGTCTTTTGTGTCTGACCCATTTGGGTCATGGGTGATGATGGGAATCTTGGGCTGGGTTCGATTTGGATTTACATGGAGGGGTAATGAAGGTTTGAGGCTATTGGTGTTCCTATTAGGAAGTATATGGAACTTGGGGAAAGGTATGATCGTATAGGAAAGAGTGCTGATAGAGTTGTTAGACTTAATCATGAGCAGGATTACTATGGGTGTTGGATGCAGGGGAAACTAAGTTATGAAGTCCATATTGGTAATGAGGCTGCTAGTATTTTGTATATAAAAATGCAATGGGCTGGTGGAAGTCCAGGTTTTGGTGTGCAAATGGGAAGTGCTTATTTGGTATGTTTTGCTGATCTGGCGGATATGTCATGATTGGTTGATTATAAGAAGAGAGCAGGGGTATTCTGGGAATATTATTTTTATGATTAGTAAGGTGATGATAAGATGGAAAAGGGGTTCAGGTTATTTGGCAAAGGGATGTTTCGATTAGCTTAGTCAATAAGGGCCAGGGGTACTTTGGGAATACTATATTGATGGTGAATGGTTTTGTAATGGACCTGCTGAACACAGTATGCACAAGGAAGTTTACTATGAGTATTTGATTCTCGATGGAAAGATAATGACGACTTGAACCAAATGGTGTGTTGTAAAATGGTTAAGATTGGCTGTATGGGGCAATGGAGAATTACTGGGTTTGAGACTAATTGCTTAAGTAGTGGGAAGTTGATGATTAATACATGGCTGGAGAACTGTTGGAGGTCTGAATGAGAACTGCACATCAGGTTGTGTAGTGGGTTTTTCTAAGAAAATTTGTTGGGCATTTCATGTAAATGGTCTGAGGTAGATTTACATCGGAGTAGAGATGGTTATGGGTCTGTGTTAATTGGTCTGGAGGATAGCTATAAAGCTAGGCCCAATAGTGAGGCTGTTTCTATCAAAGGCCATAACAAACAAGCTGAAATGGACCGTGACAGATTGGGCCAGGAGTGTTTATAGATTAAATAGCTGAGTGTTTGGGTTGCTAGTGTGAGTTGGGTCATCATGGTGTGGACAGTGAATGGATCTATTTGCAGTGGGCTTAATTGGTTAATGAAGAAATGGGCCTTATCTAGCATCAGCATAGCTGGTAATATAAAGCGAGCTAGGAAGTGTTTGAATTCTAAAGCCCAATTAGGTGATCAAATTATATCATTGGAAAAAAGGATTTGGGATATATGGATGGTTATTGTTTGTTGTGAGCCCAATGATATTTGTTATGTTTTGAAAGTTACGGTTTATTGGGCCAAGATGTATTGGGCATTGAAGATTTTAATCGGGTGGAATTTTTATAATATAGTGGGGCGGAGATCTATTTGTTGTGAAAGGTATGATTTTCTGGGCTAATATGTGTTGGGCCTTAGATACTTTAGGTGGGTTCTGTTATGCCATTGTGAAACAGGGTGGTATTGTTATATGTTCGAGTTGGGCTTCTCAGCAATTGGCAGATATGTCGGATGGAATTTGGATACGGATAAATATTTTTTGTTTTTGTATAAAAATAGATTGTGTATTAGGTTGTGGATTTATGTGATGGGCTTATGTTGGCCTTTAGGATATAGATATGGGCATAGATTGTGGAAGGTTAGCCCCTTTTGTTTTCTTTTGGGCTAAACTAGACCATGGGCGTCCATCCCGGGACTAGTTTAGTTCTTGTTTGTATTCTTTCATTTTTTCCTAATAAATGTTTGCCTGGGGTTCTCCCCGTTTCCCAAAAAAACGGTGGTGGTGCGTAGAGAGAGTCAGTGGAGAGATGAGAGAGAGAATTTATTTTTTTATTTGTTTTCTATTTTTTTTTGTTATTAATCTAATAAGATTTTTTAAAGAAAAAAAGGGGAAAAATACCAAAATTCCCTCACGTGGGAGGCACATGTCAAACTTAACATTAAAATTTAACCGCGTTAGGGCTAAAGGACACCGCCTGATAGAAAATAGCAACATAAAGTGTAATTTTTATACTTAAACATTGAAACATAAAGGACGAAAAGTGCACTTTAGTCTTTCTAGAACGAGCAAAGTTAGTATCAATGGCCTTCTAAACTTTCAGGTCAAATTCCAAAAGCTATTTAATTTTAGCATTAAAGATCAAGCACAAGGATTCTTCTTGATTTCCTGTTATTCATTTTTTATATAAGAAAAAAAACACAAATTCTTGCGGCCCTAGAAACATTTGTAGAAATAGCGAACGTGCGTTCATTGGTTCTTGAAGCTCATGGTGCGGGAACATTGAGAAATGACAAAAATGGTGGGATTTTATGTGCAAAATAAGAGAGTTAGATCTAACCACATTCAGTCTATTTTGTTCATCTTTAAATTTTGTGTGATAAGTCTACGACTTGGATCATTTATGTGATAATAATAATAATAATAATAATAATAATAATAATAATAATAATAATAATAATTTGAAATACTAGAGTATCTGTTTGTCCGTCATAAAATTCAATTCTGTAAACGCTAGTATTTTTCTGCAAAATTATGGTCAAACTTTGAAAAGTTATTATTATTATTATTATTATTATTATTATACTGTGTGGTGGTGCTACTCGTTGAGTTGAATCTCAAGAATGTTTCTTGTTTAGATGAACCACAACTGTTGGGGGTGCTAAGCGATCAATTGGACATGGAAGTATTGGTCAAATGCATCTTGATGTAAGTGCATACTCAAAAGCCTTTGCTGCAAATGTTTAACATTCACGGTGACAGCTTCGCTTCTATTTATGTGTATTGGCTGGCAGTATACACACCTATACAGACCGACCTCTTGTAAATGCGTGGGCACATTTTCAGTGTCATTCGTTTTGTAACAAAAGATGCACATTTTGAATTCAAAGGGTATGCCTTTGCTCAATTTCTTTATCTGGATCATTTATATATACACAACCAATTTCAATTTGTTTGCAGGATCACTTCCAAATTTTATGCATACCAACTGTTTGATGAAATGTCTGAATGACTTAATAGTTTGGATGGTAAAAGGATTCGAAACAAGGTTGGTTTGGCAAAATGAACACCTTTCTTTATCAACAAGGTTAAGCTGCTGTTTAATGGATATTAAGGTTTCAGTTGTAGTTTCTGATGACAATTTCGATACGATCAGTTGAGGAATAATTGGAGCAGTGCTTGCTTCTACGGATCAGTTGATGATCAAACAAGATTTGTTTTATCTTTTCATACAGAGGCAAATCAAATGCTCCACTTCAAAGTATCAGTCATGTTTTTAACCTTGTAATGGGATCTGTTGTTTGAAATCAAAATGTCAACGAATTTAAACTATATATACTACAACCAACATAAGGGATGCGAATTTAAACTTTGTTAGACAATAAAGAGGAATCAAGTTTTCTGCCCAGTGGAAAAGCTACTCTTGGTGACAAAGGCTGCAATTACTGCACCAAGGTATGTGACTGACTTATTATTCCATCCTTAATCATGCAATAATAAATTAGTTTTTATGCTCTTTCTTTTAAGGTAACTCAACTGTATCTGTACGGTCATGGTTCTGTTTCAACTAATGGTTGTCAACCTCCCAAAAACAATCAATCATTTGTCATGTTTACATTATTGGTCATAACATCTATTATTTGCTCTTGAGTTCCATAATCAATCAAAGCCAAATTTTCTTATCTGAATCCATGATTGACACTTCATTTCAATTAGTTTGCATATGATGATCAATTACAATAAAGATATAAATTTTATGCATACCAACTGTTTGATGAAATGTCTTAATCATGTAGGATTGATTATAACAAGCTACTTTTAAGTTGCATCATTTTTCTCTGCTTTGTTTTGTTATGAGCACTGGCATGATTTGTTTTGTTTTTGCAAGTTTCAAAGATTTTGTGAACCAGAAATGAAGCAGCTTTTTGGCTATTAGGATTAAACCAAGTTTATGCAGGCTTAAATATTAATAATTATATGAAAGTGTACCAAATCACGTTTAGATTGTGTTTAAAATAGTTATGAATGCCATTTCAAAGAAGGGGGGGGGGGGGAGCTTAACGGCTTAAACGGGTTGGATACTAACAATTTCAGAGAAAAGTTTAACGGGTCAAACTTTGATGATTAATTTTGTTTCAAAGGTGTTTAATAAAATGATACAAATGAACCGAAGTAAAAGCTTAACGAAAATCCCATTGAAGATTTCAAAGTAGATGGTTAAACCGAATTTTCAGTATTTTTTTATGAAAATATGAACACAAGTGTTGTTGAAAACTATACAGTTCTACTTTAGTAATGCAAAGAACTCTGCTTGAGAGACATCTAATACCTTTTTACCAATTTCTCATCTTGTGATAATGCCAGTGCTGCCTAATGAAGAATGGAAGGAACCGACCACATTTGACTTTGAGCCTGTTAGTCAACTGCTTTACATCAAGAGGTTTGACTATGAGCTAACTTATTTTTTATCGACAACTGAAATGTTTTGTGGTCTCTGCTGTTCGCTGACTTTTAAGCTTCCTGCCAGTGTCGCAGATCTAATAACTATTTAGGTGGATTTAAACGTGATGAACAGTTAGAAGACTTTTGCCAGTCAAATCCACCTGTTATTCGATCTCAGGATATTAGAAGACTTGTAGGGATCTAATAACTATTTAGGTGGTGAAACGTTTGCTCCGTTTTCTCTACCTTCTCTTAATGATGAAAGCCGTTCTTTATCGGCTTCTGTTTCGTTGCTAGAGCCCTTCGTTTTTAATCCTAAAATCCCGCATCAACTTGTTCTTTAAGTGCCTCTTAATCCTCACGATAAGCATGCGAAAAAAATGCAAGTATTCATGTATGGTTGCATGGTTTTCTGGTTGCAAGCCTCTTGTTTTTCATAGCCCTAATTTTGTACTTTTGAAATGTTATTGCAAGTATACGTGCAACATTTGTTAATGTGGTTGTATGTATATTTGTGTTAAACTTTGGACACTTATGGTTTGTAATAGTTTATTTTAAACTCCAAGACTTCCGCTGTGTTGTTTGTTTATGATGATATCAATCTTACGTCACGATACTCCCCACCGGGATACACGTGGAAATCGGGGTGTGACAAACCAGTGTCTTACGATGAAGCTGCCACTAAAGACGATTGGGTGCAAGCTATGAAAACAGAGCTGGATTCCATTGTACGAAATAATACATGGACTTTAACTCAATTGCCACCAGGTCGCAAGGCAATAGGGTTGAAGTGGGTATTTAAATTGAAGAAGGATGCTAACGGGAACGTCACAAAACATAAAGCACGTCTGGTAGCTAAGGGTTATGTACAACATAAGGGAGTTGATTTTGAAGATGCCTTCGCACCCGTTGCTCGCTTGGAAACGATTAGACTCCTTCTAGCAATCGAGCAAATGGGAATTGGGTTGTGCATCATCTTGATGTCAAGCCGGCATTCCTTAATGGCGATCTCAAGGAAGAAGTGTATGTGACACAACGAAGTGGCTTTGCGGTCAAGGGAAAGAAAGAATGGTGTACCGCCTACACAAGGCTCTCTACGGTCTGAGACAGGCACTAAGAGCGTGGAATGCCCGGTTGGATAAAATACTCAAAGATCTTGGTTTTAGCAGATGTGTGCACGAACAAGCAGTTTACAAGGTACATGAACCAAGCAGTTTAGTGTTGACTAACTCTGTTGGAAATAAACGTTGCAAAAAGATGGAGTTCGCAGGAGGTGCACGTTGAAAGGTGAACGTTGGAATAACAATATAAAGGAACTGATTGGACCGAATAATATGCTGAAGTTTTTTGCATTTTAATATTTAAGTCAGTTTTTGCGTTCAGTTTTTTTATAACTTTCAATTCCAAATCAGACGAGAAATTACTGTAATCATTCCATAAGCTTTAAGCATTCAGCAATAAAGATTACATTCGACTGCATTTCTTCTCGGTTTTCTTGATTATTTCAATATTTACTTAATTTTCATGGTGATTTCATGTGTGCTCTTACAAAGAGTTGCAAGTTAACTTTAACATCAAAACTTTCCACATGAAGCTGAGATTGCGTTCTAATTTTGAAGGCTATATCAAAGAAACAAGCGACAAAAAGCTTAATGGGTTGAATATTGGCATGTTTTTGAACTTGTGAAAATTGACAATTATAAGGTGCTAAAATAAGATCTAAAGTGACAAATGACCTAAAAGCCCATAGAAGGTTGCAAAAGCGAACTTTGGATATATTTTACACATAATTTTTATATCTTGAGTGTGATAAGAAATCTACTTGAGTATTGTGACATTAACGTTATAGTTCCATCACATAGTCAATTAGTTATTAAACCATATGTATCATTTATTTAATTGCTTTGGTGCTGAGAATCCCCATATTGAACTTTGGGTAGTTGCTCTATACAAAACCATAACTTATTTTTCACATTGATATCAAATAGAACATTTTGTTTGTTTATCAATGTTGGACATTCTGTTTGATTATGTGTGAATCCATAATATTAATTTGGAGTACGGGTAAGAACACAAAGAATGAGACCAGTTTGAGGTCAGTCAATCAACCTCAGACTAAAAAATCTTAAGTGAGCAAATTGTTTTGAGAAAGAGATGCTGCTCTGTTTACGTAAATGCATATATTGCTTGAATTTTCGAAAAATTATATTGGTTAATGAAAAGCTCTCTGCTTGAGAGAAATCTGATTATCTTGTGATTATCCATATTCAACTGCTATCATTTATCTCCTTGCTTTCATACAAGTAAATAACCAAAGTTAAATACATTTCACCAAGGTAGTAAGCAGCATGTTCCTAGTTTAGACATACTTTGTGCTTTAATTTGAATTTTGAATCATGAACCTGCACTGGATACCCAGATCTAATGCAGATCAATTTCAATGATGGTGGTGGAGAGAGAGAGAGAGAGAGAGAGAATTCACCGTTAGTTGCCTGAACAAATGTCTGCCAAACAAAATTCTATCTTCATCTTCTAGAATTGAAATCCCTACAGAATGTTATACAAGTATGTGTAGATTTAGAGAAGATTGCAGATTTTAACGACACAAAACATTTAAGTATAAGAAAATGATTAAAGAATGAACAAACATCTAGTTACCTCGTCTTGTTTGGCTTTTATAAAGGAGTAGATGTCTTCTGTTATGTAACACCTCCCAAAACTGGTATCGATTATGTTTAGTGCTGGAGTAACCAAATGCCCATTGGTGAAATTAAGCATTTATTTCTGGGCATCCTGTGATTTCCAAAGTATGTTGTAGCAATGGACATGAAAAATCATCCTTCACTAAGCAAAATCCCTCGAGACTTTTAAGTTTCAAGGACTTTAGACAACGTAACTTCAAAGTGTCTTTGACTTTGGCATCACATTCAAATTCTTTTTCTTGTACCCTGACAACTACCTTTAGGTCTTTGCAATTACTTATATGTAGTTGTTGTGGACTACCAACCATGGAGCTACTTTTTACACCCTCACAATCATAAATATGTACTGTTGTTAGGTTTGGAAACTCCAATACATGATGATGACTGCTCCTCCAGATGTACTTGAGATTCTTCGATCAAGTACCCATTAACGACGACGCAACAGAACAAACGGCTCCGACCGAAGACGTCTGTGAAGGCACTAAGTTCAGATGCGCCGTTCAGGTCCGCCTCGTTTTGCTTTGCTGATAATTAGGGTTACGTTGTTCGTTTTTGCTGATTTTGTAACTCAAAATTTAGTGAACAATGTGTTTTGTTGATAATTAGGGTTATGTTGTTAGTTTTTTGTTATTTTTGTAGCTCAAAGTTTAGTGAACAATGCGTTTGCTAATAATTATGTTTATGTTGTTGGTTTTTGGTAATTTTTGTAGTTCAAAGTTTAGTGAATTATACTCTGTTTTGTAAAGTTCTTTTCTATTCAGTGATTATCATGACAGGTTCACGGAGAAGATGAATGGACGTTCGGGTTCTTGGGTCTGCAGTGTTGCCCTGCCAAAGGGAACCCGCTGTACTTATACCGAGCATCCATTGTGCTTGATGTAACTATTCTGTCGGAACCGGACGTCCTGCGCATCCTTAGGGGTTTTCAAAGGACCTGGACCGCAAACTCTTACCACGGTCTCTTCCAATCACTTCTGCAGCGAGTTTTCTAGACGCCTTGTGTGACATTCGTGGTGATTCGATCGTGTATCAATTCCGGACGAATTATCAATCAATGAAATTTTTGCGTTTTATTTATGAGATTTGTATTCATGACAATTGCACATATTCGATTCTTGCACGATTCCGAACTCTTAAACGACTTCTAGTGAAATCGCAAACTATTACGCAAACGTAATCAGTTTAACGCGACGTACACTCCGGAACACCGACATAAGCTAAACATACCCTAAATACCATTTACATAACTTAGAAATAAGTTCTGAAGGCTTCGATATGGCAAAAACATGCGTATTCAACTTCAGGGGCTATTTTGCAAATTCTGCGAAACTATGCCAAATCGCGTATTTCCTACTCCGGAATATGTACGCACATCCAAAAATTAAAATCTAGTATTTTAATGATTGGAATGCAAAAAAATCATTCGTTACGCGTTTACGGTCATTTGCGCGTCGTTACGATTTCCGTCACAATTAACCTAAAACCGCAACTGTACGACCAAACGAACCGCCATCCGAAAAGTTTCCGAGCATTTTTCAAGTTTCCTATGCTTTATCTTCTTTATAAAGTTTAAAATGGGGTTAACGGGTGTTAAAAGTGCCAAAACGCGTCGAAAATCAAGTTTTAGGCTGCAGGGACCTGTTCTGCCAATTCTGAAACTTAGGAATCCCAGGCGCCACGCGAGAGACTCACCAAGATCTCCCGCGACGCGCGGGGGATGCCTTGTTACAGCAGAAAATGGCAGACAGCTGTTTTACAGCTTTGAAACCCAAGATTCGTGATCTCCAAGTTCTAGCCTGGTCTTGACACGTCTTTGAACATGTGGAATGATCCTAGAATGGTCCTTGACACTTGTGATCATCAAATTCATCCTCCACAACTATAAATAGGTCCTTGATCTCACATTTCAACTTGCTCATTCTTTCCCTTTCTCTCTATAACTCTAAGAGGAGAACTCCCACTTTGTTGGAGGTCTCCCATCTGAGTTTTCTTGAGCTCTTGAGTGTTTTCAAACACAAGTAAGTGCTCTTCCTAGTCTTGTTTAGTTATTTTAGCTATTTCAAGCTAAAAGTCAAACCGTGTTTGACTTTCAGCTTTGACCATTAATTGGTCAAAGGAAAGTCCAATTGGACTTTGCAACGTGATCGTAATCACGATGGTTATGATCCTTAGCGATCATGCCTACTGATTACCACGTTTCCTAGTCGAAGTGACGAGTCAAAGTTTCGGTCAATAATGCGCAAGTGCGCATTATACGACAGAACTAATTTCGGGTATCAAAACCCTTTGTTTTGATATCAAATCAGTTTTATAAACCTTGTTAGACATGTTTAACATGTTTAACTCGTCACTTTTAGTTTAGTGCTTATTTAGGGTCGTAAGTCAAGCGGTCTTGACCACCGCTTTGACTATCGAATCCGACCCGTTTGGTCGATCTTAGGATCCGACCAAACACATATATGTGACCATAGTTGTATAGGGAATAACCCCCTGAGGTTATACCTTATGGTCACGTCGTTTGGTTGGTCTTATGTTAAGTCGTCTATTATGCCCTATAAATGACCAAAATGCCCTTTTTGCGCATAAATCAACTTTAAGCATATGTGACCAATGTTTTGACATATAAACTGATGTTGCAACTATATTAACTTAATTTGGCATATTAGACTTATCATAACACATATCTAACCATCCGAACACGTTTTTACGTGAATGATCCGTTAAAGTAGCGTAAAATACTTTAACGAATCATAACGAGTCAAAAGCACTTAGGAATCTTTTCAAATCAGAATGTAGACTTTGTTAAACCATTTCATATGAGTTCCAACACTCATTTGGTTTACAAGACCTCATTCTATCCGATCCGCCGATAAAAGTCCCGACATTTACATAGTTATCCAATTTTAGGACACGTTTGATTTATCGAACTTTTGAGCTTTTTTGATCTTTTATTAAAAGTTACTTTGCAATCCCAAGTGAGTACATAGACCCCTCTTTTTACATGTTTTGCGGTGACTATGTGAGTACATAGCTCCCCTCTTTTATGATTTTCAAATATTTTGGGGTGATTCATATGTGCTAAATTTTTTTCAAGTTTTCAAATTACGAATGCTATGGTTTATATAAACACGATGATTTCAATAATGTGAACGAACTTGTTGGTGCGTTATATACATGACACGAATGACATTCATTAGCTTTGGCCAAGCCGACCAGTAGTAAGTTATGGTACCATAGGACTGACAATCCCGTTACCAAGTTTCCCGGTGTTTGTGGGGAAGTTTAGGGAACGACTGAAACTGTTTACTTTAACAAACCCTTTGGTGGTTTGTTATTGCAATTTAAAGATACCCTTTGGTGGTATAGACGAGTCAACACAGGTTTGAATGTATTCACCAAAACGACCAAAAGTTTTCACAATTAAAACAAGGACGATTTGTTTACACGGACGATGAACAAATGGTTTATGACACGAACAATGGACAATTGGTTTATAACACGAACAATGGACGAATGGTTTATGACACGAACAATGGACGAATGGTTTATGACACGAACAATGGACGATTGGTTTATGGTAAGTGATTTAAAAAACGGTACGCGTGTAATGTGATAAAAGCATGGTGGATACGCCGCTGGTACTTCCTATATATAAATGCTTTTATCGTATTACATTCGTGACGTTATTTGCATCACTTGGAACAAAGGTTTTCAAATAATGACACGCAACGATTTTCTATTAAAGATATAAACCATACAAAGTTTCTTCAAGACGATTTACTACTCAAATTTTCAAAACAAATGTTTTGGTCAAGATTCATGGCTACAAGTCTTTTATAAACTACAACTAACTTGTTTTAGTTGGTTAGTTATCATTGCAATACCAAATACCTTTTGATAACACGGTTTTCAACTAACGACTCTATTAGTCTGACAAGGTATTGCAAATACATATTCAAGGCCATGAATTTGACACACTCACAAAACCTATGTACTCGCCGGCATATTTTTGCTGACTCGTTTTCACATATGTTTCAGGAAACCAAGTTTGATGTCGATGCATGCTCACGTAGGATCGAACGCGGACTTAGTGCCTTAAAATATTAAAGACAATAGTTTATTTAGTTCGTTTTAAATTCCAAGACAATGTAACTATGTAATTTCAATATTCAATAAAACGAAAATTCAAATACCATGTGTTGTTGTAACAATCTGTTAACGTGACTCCCCGACGTTTCCGCCGCAGTTTGTTGTTTTTTTATGCGGTCGGGGTGTTACCCCTTAGCGTCTCCAAAGTTCCGGCGTGGGTCGTTTACGTTGCTTACAGTGAGACAGAGTTAACAGAAACCACCGTTATGAAGGTGAGCATCCTTCGTAACGGTGGTTTCTGTTAACTCTGTCTCACTGTAAGCAACGTAAACGAACCACCCCGGAACTTTGGAGACGCCAAGACGTCTACAAAACTCGCTGCAGAAGTGATTGTAGTTTTTCAAGAGACCGTGGTAAGAGTTTGCGGTCCAGGTCCTTTAAAAACCCCTAAGGATGCGCAGGACGTCCGGTTCCGACAGGCTAGTTACACCAAGCACAATGGATGCTCGGTATAAGTACAGCGGGTTCCCTTTGGCAGGGCAACACTGCAGACCCAAGAACCCGAACGTCCATTCATCTTCTCCGTGAACCTGTCATGATAATCACTGAATAGAAAAGAACTGTATAAAACTGAGTATAATTCACTAAACTTTGAGCTACAAAAATAACCAAAAACTAACAACATAAACCTAATTATCAGCATAACGCATTGTTCACTAAACTTTGAGCTACAAAAATAACCAAAAACTAACAACATAACCCTAATTATCAACAAAACACATTGTTCACTAAACTTTGAGCTACAAAATAACCAAAAACGAACAACATAACCCTAATTATCAACAAAGCAAAACGAGACGAACCTGAACAGCGCATCTGAACTTAGCGCCTTCACAGACGTCTTCGGTCGGAGCCGTTTGTTCTGTTGCGTCGTCGTTAATGGGTACTTGATCGAAGTTAGATGTCTTGCAACTTTCCTTTCCACACCTTTACACCTATATTTCCAATCACATTTTCAACAACAAATAAGATTCATTTCATTACACCTATAGTGCCACGTATAATATAAAGCCTACTCTACCATCCCTTCTCCCCCCCCCCTCTACGTGCCGAATAACGCTCAATTTTCAAGCCCATCCACGTCGTATATTCTAATAACGAAAGTAAGGTATTTATTGGTTGGTTTACATGTTAGTTGGGTTATTCGAAATTTGTAAAACTGCTTTGAATTCAATTTGAAATTGATTCAAATAACCAGAATTGTGAATTAATCAAAATAAAAAATGTATATAAAAAGTAAAGCTACTTTTTTACAAAAAAAAATGTATATTCGGAGGTCTGCCGCCTGGATTTTCGGAAATCGATCAAATTAGGCGGTCAAAGTCAACATCGGGAAAAATCTGTGGAAATCCGGTAAAAATCGGACCTAGTCGGTCAAAATTAGGTCAAAACCGGTAGCAATTGGATCAGAATGGGTCAAGATTAGACCAAATCGCTCAAGGGAAATGTGTTCTTACCAGATTTCGAACCTGTTGGAGTATGGAAAAAGAAGGCGCCGGAGAAGGAAGCAGGGCCGCCGCCTGATGTTGCAGATCAATTGAAGCCGCCTGATGTTGATGTAGCAATGTCGCCTGATGTTGGAGATCAATTGAAGCAGGGCAACGAATTTTAGGGTAAGGCTGCTAAAGTGTTCATTTTGGGCCAGTTTTATAAAGATTTTAATTGGGCCGACTAGGCCGACTTGGGCCGATTAGCACTGGCTTGGACCGGCTTTGACCGAGTAGCGATTTTTTGACTCATTTGCTGAAATTTACTCAGTAGGAAGCCGACTAGTGACTAGCCGGCGCTAGTCGTGATTTTTTCAACATTCTGTTTAATTATGTTTGGGTGTTTTTAATATTTAACTCCTCTCTATGTTCACTAGTTTACACTTGGTCTCTAAACTTCCAATTTTATAGCTAAAAAGTATAAAATTAATGTTTTTATATATAAACTTAAAAAATTATACATAAAAAACAAATCTGATTAATCCCTAGGTGGTACCCCACCGCCCGACTAGCGCCTTCTACAACCTTGGTTGGTTCAAAATTCATATATAAGATTGTGATGATTGTTTCAAAATTCACATATGAGATTCTGATTATCTGAAACATAGTCTCATTAAATATGATATTGATCAGCTAATACAATAAAGTTTTGTGATAAAAGTTGAAGCATAACTCTCTACAGTTTTGTGGTATAAGTTGAAGCATAACTCTCTTTTCTAGCTTGATCTTTAACCCTCTCTCAATAGGTTGATAATATGAGAGAACACGGGAGAGATCTTTTGGATGTAATGTTTCATAAGACCACACAGTGTGGGCATGTGTAACGCTCTGTGGTCGTGTGGTTGATTGGTGCCACCCGAAATGAGGCTCACGACACACCACCGTCCCTCTTCATGAGGGGCTTTAGAGAGGATCGGCCGTGACTAGACCTGGCAAAACAAGCCCATTCATTCCATTTTGGGTTGGTATGGGTGTTTTAAATTTTAAATGGGTTAAGATGGGCCAAACAAATTTAGTCACTAGGTTAAGATGGGTTATGAAGTGGTGGATAAAAAAGAGTAGGTCAGGATGGGTAGTGGTGCACAAATGGGGTTTTTGGAATACCCGGTTCCGGTTATGGAACCGGGTTTGGTACGACCAGGTTCTACCAAATCTAAAAAATAAAAAAAAAAATTAAAAACAAATAAAAAATCTAAAAAATCCTAATATTTCAAAAAAAAAATCTAAAAACAACAAAAAAATCAAAAAAAAATTCTAAAATATAAAAAAATTCTAAAAAATAAAATTTTTAAAAATACTAACAATTCTAAAAAATAAAAAAAAGAAAACAGAAAAATTGTGAATAATTTTAAAAAATTAAAAAAGTCACAAAAATTCAAAAAAAACAAAAAAAAACTGTGTTGGAAATATTCTCGTTTTCTATGACCCTGCGAGTCGTTTATGTGTCATATTCACTTATCGGATCTATTAATCGCTTCATCCCAATTTGGGCGATGGTCAATTGCGCCTAATCCTGGCGCAAGGGTCAAATGGCATTGACCACTCGTCACCACCGAGTCACACAACGCACCCCCGTTAACTCACAACGCACAGTTTGACAAACCTGCTCCCTCTGCGTTTCAAAATTCCCATTCTTTAAAGCGAGGATTGGCACTAAATCATACATAAACCCGAAGTCTAGACTCAGTTTACAGCCCAACCCACTACCGGAAGCTAGAAGCCTCTTTTAGTGTATGTATATTTATTTTAAACTAAGAATGTTAGATTTTAATTATAAACCTGAATGCTTTCTAATTTTAACTTCTAGTTTTATATTTTGTTTTCTTAACATGGTTTTTTTTAGTCGATCAAACTTTTCTATAGATAGTTTTATATTTTGTTTTCTTAAATAGTATTTTAGTCAAACAAACTTTTGTATAGATAATGATGTTCTTAAGTAGAATTTGTATACACTATCTTTAAATTATATAAATAATATTTGCTTTGAATTTCAAGTATATTCCGTATTTGATAATATTTCCACTAATGGAATAATAATCTTGTTTTGTCATATTGTTCATAGTACGTGTACGTACTCCTTGTATTATTTTTCACTGGGCTTAATCAGGGAAGAACAAAAAAATGTGCTTCCTTCTCTAATTGTTTGCAAAACTCGAAGATGAATACCGTCTGGAATGCAATCTAATTAAAATGACAAGACACTAAGTAAGAAAATACCTTTCGACGTTAATAAAATTTATATGTGGCTTGAGATCTTTCTTTCTTTCTTTCTTTCTTTCTTTGTAAAGTATAGCAATGGTTATTAAGATGGTAGTGAAAGACTATACCTCAATACAGTACAAATATTTTAATGCTATGTACCAGTTGCTTCAGAATCGCTTGTCAAAGTCATCTTGCTTCAGTAAACTTTTCTCTTTTTTATTTTCAGTATTTCTAGTTTTAAAAGTAGACTATCAGATAACTAATTTAAAATATTAATATCTTTCAATCATGTATTACACGTATGGTCACTTTAATATCACATTAGATTCATGGTATGTAACAAGTGAGTTTCTATGCTATGCTATGTGAAGTGTAATGAGTTCGACAAACGTCTTTTTTAGTTGGGTCACTTTAGTATCACATTATACTCATGGTAATAGATTATGTAATGAGTGAGTTTCTATGGGAAATGTAACGGATGATATGAGTTTGACAAGTGTTTTTTTTTTAATTTAAGCGGAAATGGTATTAATCATGTAGCGCGGAGTCTTTAATTAGTTCTCACGCTCCCGTCTCGATCATAGCCTTCATGTCTTCAGCTGCACAGTTTCGTTGTTTCTGAACAGGTCTTTTCTCGAAAAAACCTACTTCACTCCTGATTTTTAAACGGCTATAACTTTTTCATACAATATTATTTAAAAAAAATTACATAGTATAACAACCATTTCATTCTCTTTAATTTAAGCAGACTATTGCTATAGTTTTCTTAATTTTTTATTTTAAAAGCTATAAAGTTACATGATTACATTTTAGTACGTAATTACGTGCAATCAGTAACAAATGCTCAATGTGACCCTACATCTATAGTCACGTACCATACGTAACACGTGCAGTGTCACATGATTGTGTATCAATACGTACGTAATTACTTTATTATAGTTTTTTGATTGCATAATGTTTTTTTTTACTAAAGTTATTCTTATTACGTGATTATACATTCAATATAATAGAACTAAATTTTTTGTGTTATTACTTGATTAGATCTGTAATATAAGTCGTTACGTGATTATAGATGTAGCGTTTCATTGAAAATTTGTTACTCTTTTCACATATGGTATGTGATTTATGTATTCATTGACATAACGTTAGACATGCACATAACTTTATAGCTCGTAAAAAATTAAGAAAACTGTAGCAATAGTATACTCAAATTAAAGAGAATGAAATAATTATTAATACAATATATTTTATTTTATATATCATCTTTTGAAAAAGTTATAAGGGGAGAAGGAGTTTTTGGGAGAAAAAACTATAATAACTTTTTTCTGTTTATTTTTTTAATTGTAAAACTCTTTAAATACATAATTGTCATTGCTTTATTTTGATCTATCTATCTTAGAGAATTTTAGAGAATCAGTGAATGTGAATTTCGCCTACACTTCGTAACGCTCTTGTTTGTAACCACTCATATTTTTCATTCCACATTCCTTTTTTTATATTATATTAAAAACAGTTAAACCATTTTAGTTTTTATTTTATAAGTAAAACTAACTCAAAATATCTACTAATTACAAAAAAAAGTTTTTTTTTTCATAATAATAAACTAAAATACATAATATTAAAAAGAAAACTACTTAATAATACATTATCTAGAAAAGACTATTAAATTATTAATAATAAAAGATAGCTAGTCTCCGACAAAACTGAATCATTTTATATGTTCTATCGAATCCGCACAAAGGTTGTTGTGTGTACTTGGTTGTGTAACGATCACATATTAACTCTCATTGCGCTTTATAAATTTCTTCAACATCCTGATCAATGGCATTTTCACTATATTGACAAATTACAAGACATACATCTTCAATAGTTGTGTTATGCAATATGATAGAAGTATACATTAGGTGTCTCATTTTTTATGACTATTAGGTGTCTCATTTTTTATGACCATCCGTGTGTTGGGTTGTGCACAATGTGTCATCGTTGCTTTAGAAGACTAGACAACCGTTCAACACCATTTCGAGTGGATTCCTAACACGCCTTGAAATTCCTTCATTTTTCATCTCCTGGAAATTAAAAGAATTGACAATTGTTGCCTAGTCGGGTATATTTCCTCAGCAGAATAATACTCATGCTTGTATTCCAATTCTGAAACCATAAACAGAGCATTGGGTGTCACTCTGTTTAGGAATGTCGTTGATAGTCGCCGACTGATGAAGAACGTCGAAGTCATTATTAGAACCAACATCTAAGAAAGCATGCCAAAAACATAGATCTTGTGATGCCAATTTGAGCACTATTGTGGTAACTCCCGTACAACCTGGTCATTGTTTTGGTTAAAAATCACAATAAGGAAAATGTAACCAAATCTGATTTTGTGAGGTTGAGTGCTTAAGTGTAAAACAATTGTATGAACAACTTAGAAATGTAATCAACGAAGAACACCGAGATTTATACGAGGAAAAACCCTTGATCACTATTAGATCGCCGACATAAAATCTCGGATAGTGAAAACTATCACTATCAACTATATTAAACAAGAAAGATTACAACTTTGGATGTTGATCAAGTGTGGTACAAAGATTATTTGCTAAGTGTGATGAGAGCTTCTGTATTCGAGAGAGTATGTTTTCGTGTGTGTGTGTGCATAATACCCTAATACACTTGATCAACCCCTTTTTGAATCAAACTAACAACTAAGTCCGATTTTCTTGGAAGACCACGTCCTAACTCATGGAAGATAATGGAATTCATCACGTGCGGCATATCCAACGAATATTGACCGAGATTCCAGCTGAGACCTGGTCCACGTTGCCCACAACCTGCACACAACTATAAATAAAAGACAGAACAATTGTTAGAAATCATAAGTAAAGTTAAGGATCCCTGATCTTCTAGGTTCCCGTGTCATCCGCTAAGGATAACTGATCTAGACAACACTTAAGGATTCGTGATCCACAATGATTAAAACCTATGTCCTAACAATTGCCCCCAATATGGCAGTTGTGATATTGATTGCAGCTGCCATATTGCTGTAAATATCGAACTAGCCATTAGTCTGCATAACTAGATGTTACACAAACTGACGTCACTGTGGGATGGACTATAACCATCATTACGCTATTGCATGCCATTGATGGGTTACGTTTGGTTTCCAAAACCATCACAACCTCATCATTGCATGCCATTGTATCTTTGAAAATATGAATTTGAAGGTTTAAGTGTTGAATGTTTGTAGTGGTATGAAAGGGAATGGAGAAGATGGGGTATATATACAAAAAAAACTGATTTTTATAATAAATAATCAGTTTCCAACGGTATTATATCCGTTGGAACCGGTTCCAAACAGTAATTAGCAGCTTTTGACTTGAAATATCCGACAGAATCGGTTCCTGTCAGGAACCGGTTCCACACTACCCGTAACCGGTTACAATTGGTTCTAGTTTTAGTGGCGAATACCTGGGTACAACCTGGAATCGGCTCCTAAGAGTACCCGGTTCCATTGACTAGTATCAGGAACCGGGTATGGGTAGGAACCGGTTCCGGGTATTAATAATAACCGATTATGCCCATCTCTACCATCAATGGATGGAAATGGATTGAATCATGATGCAATCCATTAATGATCCAAATTAAATGGATCATGATCCGATCCATATCCAAATAATTTCTGAATCGATCCATATTAAAAAATATATAATAAATCACAAAAAATTAAAAAAATTCGAAAAAAAATCAAAAAAATTCTAAAAAATAAAAAAAAATCATAACACTCAAAAAAAATTCTAAACATAAAAAATTAAAAAATAAAAAGATCAAACAAATTCTGAAAAAAAATCAAGAAATACAAAAAATAAAAAAAATCAAACAAATCAAACGAACTCTGAAAAATAAAAAAATATAAAAACTCTAAAAAATCAAAAATTCAAAATAATTTAAAAAATCTAAAAAATTAAAAAGAATTCTAGAAAATAAAAAAATCAAAAATTCTTAAAATAAAAAAATCAAAATTCTTAAAATAAAAAAATACAAAATTCTAAAAAAACAAAAATATAAAAAATTAATATTTTTTAGATTTTTCTGATTTTTTTAAAGCTTTTTGAATTTTTTTTTCTTTTTTAAGATTTTAATTGATCTTTTAGAATTTTTAGATTTTTTTATTTTAAGATTTTTTTGGGATTTTTAATTTTTAGAATTTTTTTAATTTTTTAGAGTTTTTGAAGATTTTTAGAAATTTTTTTTAGGTTTTCTTCTTTTTTTTTTATGTTTTAGAGTTTCTTAGATTTTTAGAGTATTTTGAATTTTTTTGATTTCTTAGATTTTTTTTATTTTCTTAGGTTTTTTTAATTTTTTTGAAGTTTTTTATTTTTTTGGAATATTTTTTATTTTATTATTTTTTTTCTTTTTGCCTATAATGACTTAAACCTATCTTGACCCTAACCTATCTTAAGCTATACTTATTCTTCTGACCTTTTTCTTAATAAACTCATTCTAACCAAAATCCATCTTAACCCATTACCCAAACTAACCCAACCCACCTATTTTGCCACCCATATCACAACTATAATCTGTTATGTCTTCTATAGTTGTCCACATACTAAGTTGCCTATTTTTTGTTCACAAAAAAGCTGCCTTGTTTGAACTTATCAACTAAGATTTTGTTGATTCAGTGAATCTTGACTTTAGCCATATTAGTTTGGATGAAGAGGATGTGTTTAATATGATTGTGGCAAGCTGCAATCATCCCTAAATCGAAATTGTTGGAACTATTATGAGACACCTGGAGTACGATTTTGTCAATTTGGTAAATAGATCCTTGTTACCGTTTCTATGTGTCACAATTGTCTATAGAGGATTGAGTATTTCTGATCCCTGTAACTTCCAGGTTCAGAAATATTATCTAGAAATGGAATTATAAGCTTACGAATTGCGCACGGTATAGCAAATTATTGTCATCCATTTTAGGTGGCTCTACAACAAAGTCACCACAGTTGAGTTTATGTAAATGGACATCTACTCATGATAATAACTTATCTCTGGAGAAGGAAAAAGTTGAGCAGTCTGTCTGGAATCTGTTAAACATTTCTCTCTACTATTTTTTAAATATGTCCGATGATCAAGATAGCAACTTAAAGAACACTTATCATAAATGTTGTTTGTCGTTCAAACAAAAAACTACTTATCATGGTTTTTCTGTGTATGCTAAGAAATTAAGAGAACCCGCAAAGGATCTGAAACAATTGCATCAGCACATAAAACATAGAACCAAAATCACAGAATATGATGTCTTTGCACATTCCCATTTGTAATTTAATTTTGTTACTTTTAATTTATGCAGTTCCAGAAGGAGCAAAGGTACTCTCAATGTTTGGGACATTGGTTTCTCCAAAGCTTCGGGCTTCTCAACTTTCATTCCAGATGGATCAAATTTCAATAGCTATTAAATTTGACTAGGAAATTTTTGATGTGAAGCGTTAAAGGTTTTGAACAAGGATCTTTGTACTTGATTTCTTGTCTATTTCTAGAAAACATAAAGTGTTACTTTTTTCTTGCAGCCATAGTAGAAATAGCGAATGTGTGTTCATTGATTCTTGAAGCTCATGGTGCGCTAATTAGGTTTCAAAGAACACCGAGGGATGACAAGATGGTGGGATTTGTATGTCCAAAATGCCACATGTGTGCACAACGAAGAAAGTTGATTCACCAAGTTTCGACTTCTCTTTTGTTCATTTTTAAATTTTATGTGTTACTATGAACAAAAGAATTGGGATCATTTATCGTATATTCATATCTTGCAAGAACTAACTTGAAATACGAGATACTAGTGTATTTGTTTGACTATTATGAAATATTTTGTGTATAGAATCAAACCCTTTAGTATTATGGTCTTCTGTGGTGCTGCTGATCGAGTCAAACCACTGTATTTTGTGCTTTTAATACGGATAAGGAAAATTACATAAGAATGGCAGGTCGAGTGGCAAGAAGCTTTGTCGCAATCCTCTTTTGAATAGCAAATCCAATTCTACCAAAACAAAACCTTTATTGAACTTGTATAAGGATGTGGAGTTGTCGAGTACCCATAGATCTAACTAGTTTCATAGTAAAATAAGAGTGAATACTTGTAATAGCATGTATTTCATGAAATATGAGGGTCTAGAAATACATTTTCCTCATCTTCTTCCACTAGAGTTTCATCACCATTCTCCCCTTCCTCTACTTCTTGCATCTGTTACAGCTGTATGTGCACCAAAAACATTCACCCTTTTCCCTCTTTGCATAAATCTCACAGCTAAATATATTTCTAATGCCAGGTGTGTTATTATTGACTCGTGGTGATGGCAGCAAGGGTAACTTAGCAACATTGTGTTATCTTTGAGTGTGCAACGTTACATTGAACTGAATGGCTCTGATAAATTAGTTTTAGAATTTGTAATTTCCGGTAACATAGCCAAAGAATACACGTCATGCAGTGCAACAATGGCAAATCAGAAAATTGAAAAAACCCGCGAAAGATAATGAGAGGAGAACGTTGGCTGAATCATAGAAACAAGAACACTTCATGGCAGGATTGAAGGTAGAAATAGCATAACTGAACAATTTTGGACAAACTAAGGATACAACATGAACAAATGACAAAAAGTACGAGTGTTGTGTCATCAAACTTTGAGGTGAGTTTGTTTGTTTTCCGATACAGATAGTAATTTTGTAAACTTCATGAAGTGACAACACACCTGATGTAACTAATACATTCTTTAGCGAAATGGGTTGATCTTGAACCAGTTGTGAGTGATGAAGTTGCTAATAACTGTTCCAACTTATTTCTGGAAAGATGTTGCCAATAACTTTGTAGGAAGTCATTACACAGTTGGAAGGAGATCGTTGACCTATGTTTTGGTCAAGTAAGCCATCAAATATGATAAATACAGTCCTGTCCTATCATTTAATTTAAGGGGTAGGGGTGTTAGAATTGCATCTCACTTGTAACTGCAACTACCTTATAGCTCAATTGAAATCATATTATGGTATGCAAGGAAAAATAAAATAAAATTAGAACCAACACTTCACAGACATTATTACTAATTCAACAAACGTAATCAATACAGCCAAACAAAAACATAATATTTTATACCAATCGCAATCGAAAAATAAAATAATTCTTAGTCAAAATTATACCAAAGAGACATTGTAGGCTGTCCATGAATAGAGTCAAAGATGAAACAAATGATACAAGCACAACTATCAAACCGATACAAAAAAAAACAAACAATTACATCACCAAACTCCAAACTAAATAGCCCATTTATCAGATTCATTTTTCCTGCTTTGACCGTCTGATGACACCTTAAACGGTTCACTTGACCCGAACGGGCTGGAGTCGTCAAATGAGTACGTTTGACCATGGTCAAATCCCCCTACACTGCTACTCATAGAATCAAACCTAGCAAAGTTAAGGTCTTGAGTGGTGCTGCTCATCGAGTCAAACCTTGAGAAGTTATTATCATGTGTGGTGGTACTCATTGAGTCAAACCTCGAAAAGTTATTATCCTGTGTGTTGCTGCTCATGGAATCGAATCTCATGAAGGAATCTTGTTTAGGAGAACCACGATCAGTGGCGCTAAATGAATCGTAGCGTGAGAAATTATCGAAGAAAGAATTCTCCCCTGTTCCGGTACTGTAACGTGGTGAGTTGGCAGCTCTAGAAGCGGGGGAGCCAGGGACAGAATCGTCAAATCCGAATGGACTTTTCGTTTGGAAGAAACTATTGCCTTGAGGGGAATCAGTTCTCCTTGGACTTGCGGTGAAGCTATTTTTGTCAAAGAAATAACTTTCTCCATGCTTCTCATGTTCGGCATCCTGTGAAAGTTATAATATTTACTTAACTACTCTATATGTTCATCCATTTAATTTAATAAAGAAAATGAACTGACCTTAGTGGTGTCATTATTGAATCCCCACACTGAATCCACATCATCATTGTTGTCAAAAGTACCCCATCCTTGGTCATCAAAGCTCCTAATAATTAAACAATAAAGATTATATTTTCCATACAAAACAAGTTGGAAAATAAAAATTGAGAACAAACCAAAATTTTGACCCGTGCGCACACTGCGGCGTCAAAGTCGTGTTTGTGACTTCGTTATACGCGTAACGATGATAACATTAACGTGTGGTTCGCGCACGTGACATTACGTATTTTTTTTTACTTTGTTACACACACGTTATGTTCGTGACATTAACGTCACTAGACATAGATAAAAAAAAGTCTCTCTCGGACGTTAGTGTAAAGTCGTAAAAGTAATTTAGACACTAACGTGGTTAGTCATAGATTAAAAAAAGTATAATAATGTGTCGACGTTGCGATGTAAAGTCATAAAAGTACTTTAAACAAAAGGAGTTGTTAAGTTATTAAGTAGAAAAGGTTGGCGGGTCAGAGTTGTCAATTACCAAAAGTTAGAAGTGAAGAGGGTGGTAAAAGTAATTTAAAAAAAAAGGAGCTGTCAAGTTATTAAGTAGAAAAAGTTGGAGGGTCAAAGTTGTAAATTACCAAAAGTTAGAAGTGAATGACAACTTACTTAAAGATAAGGGTTAATAGTGTTTCATGTCAAAAGTTTGAGGGTTAAATGAGAAAGGTCCACCGACCTTTCTCTTTAAGATATAGTAAATAAATAAGGTAGAGCCCGTGCAGTATAGAAACTACAAAATAAAAGATTAAACCGTAAAATGAATTCACTAAATACCTTTCTGTTTCTGCATCAAAGTTCTTCCCGAAATGGCTAAACGAATCCTCCTTGGTTGGACTTTCAAATATCTTTTGTGTTGTGGGACTGCCAGCTGGACTTTTTGCTGACTCATCTTCACTATGTGCGTATACCGAGTCAGCCTCATAACGCTTCTCTGACTTCGTGTCAGTATTTGAATATGAATCCTGAGAAACGTCATCCATATGAGATGAATTTTCAGGCTGAGGTGTGGATTTGGCATTTCCAACATCAAATTGGAATCCTGTCAATACAAGCACGTTAAAGCAAAATGCATATGTAGTGAAGCATATAAAGCGGGAAAATTTTGTAAAGGTGTCATTGGTAAACGGGTCGTGTTCGCGAGTTGGTGAAGCATATATGGTGATATATGCTAAAAGGGTCGTGTTAACCCCGACCCGAACCCAAAAATCGTGTCATACATATGAACCCAAACACGACCCAAATATTCGCGGGTTGACCCAAACAAGACCCGTTCAACCCGATTTTTTTATTTTTTTTTTGCAACTTAATATACTAAAATTAAAATTTACTACAATAAAAACATAAATGTATATAATATACAATAACATTTACATTATATAACGTTAAATAAGCTCTTTTTAAGTTATAATTATAACATAAAATACACACCTAATTTAATTTATGACATGGAACATATTGTAAAAAAATATAATATAATATAAATTGGCTAAGCGGGTTAACTCGCCAACCCAACCAGGTTGACCCGAACCCGGCCCGTTTAGCTAAACAGGTTCACAGGTTCAACTTGAAACTGACCCGAACCCGTTTAGAATAAACCCGAACCTGCGAATTTCATGTTAGATTCGTGTCTGTTTACAGGTCTTGTCGGAAATTCACACCCCTACGGTTGAGTAACGGGTCTATAGGATTTCTGTTTAATTCTTTCTAAAATATAACCAGATTTTGTTTAGATAAATGAGTTTACATAGCCGCCTCCTAAATATGGTGACTCAAATAAAAAGAAAGCCGAACCTTCGTCTTCAAACTTATCCCAATCTTCATCCCACACTGCTGATATCTCCGGAACTCCGGGCTGCCAACCTTTATAAGCAAAGAGAGTAAACAGAAGCGAAAACTATTATAATTATCGATTTATCGTAGCACTAGTATTTTGACCCGCTGGTTAACTGCGGCGTTGAAAGTTAAAGTAACTAGAATTTATACCGTCAAATATTTGACCAGACTCATTTCCGAACAAAATTTACTTGAAACGTAGACCAATTGAAAATGCATATAAATATAAGCACGAAAACGTATTATATTTGACCCGACTCATTACCGAGTCGAAACATAAACGGTAAACCAACTTGGATTAGACCAAAAGGTACTTAAAAATAAGCACGTAAGAAAATAGTCTTTCTTTAGTTAAAAAATGGTACCGTGCGTTGCGGTGGCGACGAAATGTAAAGTAACACGAATTTATATCGCCTAGTGAAAAACGTATTATATTTAACCCGACTAGCTTTCAAACAAAATTTAACGTAAAGTAACACGAATTCATACCGCCTAGTGAGATCAACTGTACACGTATATAGAAACAAGCACGTAAAACTCGAGAGAATTAAAATGACATTTTTCAAAGATTTTAGAAACTTAAGAGGATGTAAATGTCAATGGTGAAAGTAGAGTTTCACAAAAAGACAACAAAAAAAGAAAAAAACAAATTACTGTAGCATGATGTGACGCTAGCCACAGTGATTTTGTCACCCACAAATGTTATTATAATAACATAATTAATAGGGTGATGTTATTGCTTGTGAGATGAAAGAAAATACCTTGTGGAAGCTCAATAACTGCAGTTGATTTAACATTGATTCCATGCTTCTTGCAGCGTTCGGCTAAAGCCTTCAGTAGTTCCTCGAGATCTGATTGTATACGATCAGCACGAACCTGGACAACCAATATTATGTTTAAGTTTTGTCATTTTAACTTATTAAATGTGTACTGAACTTAAAAAAGGAAAAAGAAAAGTTGAACTTACTTGAAGGATACCATCAGCACTGTCACCTTGTTCCATTTTCACTAGTGCTTGATTCAACTCCATCTTTCTCTCCTATGAAAGTCAACAAGAATTTCTACTGAATTAGTTAAACTTAATGCGGGACTGTATTATGTGTTAAAGTTCATGTGCTTCATTTCATGGCAATGAAAAGGTATCTTTACACCTGTAACATAATTATCAAGTATAACTAGGGAGCTATGCAGTTATAGCGGTCCAAAATCATATAGCGGTCAAGGTCCGCTATATGATATATAGGTTATAGCGGTGGTATAACGGTGTTATAGCGGTAATTTTGATACCATGCATAATTTATGTATTTATATATAAATATAAATATGTATTTGAAAATATATACTGGTATCAAGATTCATAGTAATATCATGCAAAATATTAGTAGTAATATCAAAAAATGAAAACATGAAAGTGGAAGTCCAACAATTTCTAGATTTAGGTTTAATTTTGTTGAAGATGAAGAACCAACGTCAAACGAATCCAATAAATGAAGACTTTAGACCTTGATTAAGGTTTAGTTTAACGTCTGGGCCTTTACTTTTAGGTTTATTTCAAACAAAAAGTTGATTAATATGGGTTTTTGGGTTGAAATATAAAAAAACCACTAAAAGAAGTGCTACGACCGCTATAGGGGTTTCGGAATAGCGGTCAAATAGCGGCATTTAGCACCGCTAATAGCGGAACCGCTATAGCGGACCGCTATTTGAACCGCTATGAGATCGAATGTCCGCTAAGCGCTATAGCACGCTATTGACTGCATGGCTAGGAAGATTCTCGCGCGTTTTGTTGCGGGTCAGTCCGGTTCATTATAGTCAATATTGGCACTCGGCATAGCAATCGACACGCGCTTTACATGAATTGTAAACCATAAAAACGAATATTTGTACTGGTAACGATGTTGTTCGGTCGGTAACAGTTCGGTTAGTTACGGTACGGCGGTACCGATGTTGTTTGGTCGTTATATGTTCGGTTTGTAATGATAAAAAAAATCAACTATATATGACCCGTTCGAATAGAACTTTAATCGAATCATACATAGTCTATGCAGTCAATAGCGGTGCTATAGCGGTTAGCGGACCTCAGGGTGTGTAGCCCAAATAGCGGTGGGCTATAGCTTTCCGCTATTAGCGACGCTAAATACCACTATTTGGAAACCTATATAGCGGTTATAGCAGTAACGGTGTTTGATTGTGTTAATTCTTAAATTAAATACTTCAAAGTTACTATTATATTAGATTTGCAACAGGTTTTTGATAATGGAATGATATTATGATGAATTTTGATATTACTATTAATATTTTTCAAAGATATATTTATATATATATAAAAATACATAAATTATGTATGGTATAAAAATCACCGCTATATCACCGTTATACCACCGCTATAACCTATATATCATATAGCGGACCCTTGACCGCTATTCGATTTTGGACCGCTATAACTGCATAGATACATACTAATAAATACAAGACGACGGTATATTCAAAATTTTGTAGAACATTATATTATATTATAATAATACTAATAATAACAATAAACAAAAAGGGTAATCGACGTCATTATATAAAAAAACGCTAAACTGATTTTATACGATACCGGTACCGGTGTTGTTCAGCCATTTTCGGTAATTTAAAAAAGAAAATCATTAAAGTTTAAATTAAAATATATGTCAAAAGTATATATAATAATTATCTATTGTAATATCGAAATGACAAAAATATGAAAAAGACTATATATTGTTATAAAAAAAATTTCATTGCAAGTTTCAAATAGCCTATACAAGGTAGGGTTCGGCTACAAAGTTCAAATTTCCTAAAAAGTGTAAAAAGTCATAGAACACTAAAATTACATTCATATAACACACCTAAAACCCACAAATAACAGAGTTGAGATTACTAAAACACCATATTTAAACACTAAAAGTCCATACAAACTTCGAACACAGCATCATAGAACTATGAATACAAAACACAATATGCTAATCAACATAAAACACAATATGCTAATCAACATAACACAATAACGTTTGTCAATCCATAATCAGAGCCTTATCATCCAAAACACAACACAAAACCCACATATAGTTTTAGCAATCTTCAATTCTTCATTATGTATTTGTGGGTTTTTGGTGTGTTTTATGGTTGAAATTATAGTGTTTTTATGACTTTTTACACTTTTTAGGAAATTTGGAGTTTGTAGCCAACTCCTAGCCTATACACACGCACACACACACACCTATATATAGAGAGAAATGGATAGCACAATGCTATTTGTTAGGCCATTAAAAATTGATAAAGAAGGGCAAGCACTATAATAAGAATCATACCACTCGTTAATCGTTATATCAAGTATCAACATTTTAACTTTCTGTAAGGCCTGGATATATTTTCTTTTGCGTAATAATAATAATAATACATTTATACCTGAATATCACGGAATGAGGCCTCCTCAATAGTTAATTTAGAAGCCACTTCTGCCACCTGTTTGTATTTCTCTTCATATTTCTTCGCAAGCAACTCTGCCTGAAATAAAATGGTGCAATAACTTCTAGAAACAACAAAAAAAGGAAACCAAAGGATAAGCATGGTTGAGAATCTCAAAAATTACCTCACGTTTATCAGCTATAGCACGTTCTGTAATCTCATTAAGTCGGTTATCACATCTGCTCTTGTATAACACCTGAAAAATAAAAAAAATAAGAAAACAGAAAAAAGTTGGTGAAAACATAAGTTTAGTCGTGTTAATGATTGCAAATGAAGAAGATCCTCCATCTCACATACATCAAGATTGTATGTTAGAGGTGAGCAGAAAACCGAAAAAACCAAACTGCACAAAAAAAAAAGCTGAAAAAACCCGAACCGAAATTTACGGCTCATTTATGATTTTGCATTTTATGAAAAAACTGAAAAACCAAACCAAACTGAATAACCTAAAGATTCATTTTTATAATGTTTGTTATATATACTGAAATAGGAATTATTAATTTTATTCTTGAATGTTAGGTATTAATAACAAAAACATTAACATGTTTATTTATCTTTGAAATGATTCATCTATTGCCTACAAGAAATAACAAAATTCAACATAATAAATTAATAATTAAATGATTTTCAAAGTACTATAAAAAATGTCTTAATAATACTTTGGAGTAGAGATGAGCAAACCATACCCGGAACCGGTACCGAATTTACCGAACCGGGTACATTTTCAGTACCGTACCGAACCAGGTATATTCGGTACCGGTACCCACTTTTGGGGATTTTCGGTACCGGTCGGTACCGAGCTCATCCCTACTTTGGAGAAGCATAAAAATAGATTAGAAGATTAGATTCATGTAAACAATATAAATTAAAAAGGTTGAATATAATAATTTGAATCTAAACATTTACACATTTTATTTTTGAATCTTACATAATTTTTGTTTCAAAAACCGAAACAGAACGGTTTTCAAAACCGAAAACCAAACATTACGGTTCCGGTTTTAGCATAAAACCGAACCATGCACACCCCTATTGTATGTGATATATTTCAAGCGAGTTTATACTATATAGCTCAAATACATATAAAAATAATAGATAAGGGTGGCTACTCACAAGATCTTGCATCTTGTTCCTGTAGAACACCATCTTTTCTCTAGAATCCAGAATCACCTTGTCATCGCCCTTTTAGCAAAAACGAAAACAACCAATAACAGTGAACATTCTACATCTTATAAAAATGTGGCATGCATAGAACGCGCAATGAAATGATTCAAGTAGATTAAAATAAGACTATCATGAAAGATAGAAGTTTACCGCTTTTTCGGCTTCCGTTGTCTCTCGGGAAACTGAACGAGAAGTATTCTGATCACCACCGTTACTGAGGTGTCGCGCATCCATGGAGGGTACAGGTCCTTTCTGTTGATTAAACTGCATTGGTTGGGCCCCACGTGGAGGCCCGTGAGGCATTGGTTGAGGACCAGACATCACTTGCTGTTGTACCGGCGCAGATCCTGAAGACAAGATAAATTCATCGATCAACATTGAACTTTGAAGGAATCTTTTTAGCCTTTCTAGACTATGAAACTAGTCATTTTCAAAGTAACATAGTGTCTACATCAAAATTTTCATGCATTTACAAATAACTAGACTATGAAACTAGTCATTTTCAAAGTAACACAGTGTCTACATCAAAATCTTTATAGCCTTTTAAGCCTTTCTCCCGCGCGTTGCGACGGCGTCGAAACGTAAAGTAACGCGAATTTATTCCGTCAAATGAAAACGCATTATGTTTACCCCGAATCGTTTCCGAACAATATTTACGTCAAAACGTCGAACAACTGAAAACGTACATAAAAGTAAGCACGAAACGTTTTATACTTGACCCAACTCATTTTCAAAAGTAATTTACGTTGAAATGTAAGAAAATAGTGGTTTTTAAGTTAAAGGATGGTACCACACGATTCGGCGCCGGCGAAACGTAAAGCAACTCAAATTTATACCATCTAATGAAAACGTATTATATGACCCGACTTGTTTCCAAACAACATTTATTTCAAATTTTAGACCAACTAAAAGTATAAAGCATACATAAAAATAAGCACGAAAACATATTAAATTTCACCCGACTAACTTTAAAAAAAAAGTTATGTCAAAACGTAAACCAACTTGCATTTATACCGACAATACACATATAACAATAAGCACATAAAACTTGACGGGCTCAAAATCACATTTCATAAAGTTTTTAAAAAAGTTGAGGGGGTATAAGTGTTAAAGCAAAAAAGTTCAGGGGTTAAGGAAAAAAAGAAAGTTATTGTAATGCCGATATGACGGACGCTACAGTGAAAGCATGTTGTGTTTTAATAATATTTATAATTATAACTATAATTATAATTTATTAATATAATTATTATTTTATGTGAATGACAATGAAATGTTGGGAAAGGAGTTAATACGGGGAGTAGCACTCCAACCACCGGGTGCGGGTCTAGCGGGTGGACCGGTTAACGACAACAGAGTTTCATCAAGCAACACGTTACTAGGAAGTGTCGGTGGAAGATTGTGGCCTTCTCGGTACCTCTCCATCAGATACAGCGCTATACAGAACTCCCTCAATGAGAGCATGCTGTCATTGTCTTGATCCGACAAGTCCCAAACCTGTTTCAAAATTTCTGTGAAAGAACATTGTTAAAACAAAATTTATTACCAGACACAAGTTGCACTTTTGAGTAGGGGTGCTAAACGGGTCGTGTTCACAGGTTGGCGGGTTCAACCCGACTAGAACCCAAAATTTTTAGACAAACCTGAACATGACCTGAACTCGAAAATCGTATCATACATATGAACCCGAACATAACTGTTCTACCCGAATTTTTTTTCCACAAGTTGATATATTAAAAATTGAAATTTACTAAATGTATATAATACAATTAAATTTAAATAATAAAATCTTATTTCATTTTCTCTTTTTAAGTTATAAATATGGCATAAAATACACACCGAATTAAATTTATGACATAAAATATATTGTAAAATAATATAATACAATATAAATGGGTTAAACGGGTCAACCCGCCAACCCAACCGGGTTGACCCAACCCAACCCATTTAGCTAAACGGGTTCGCAGGTTCAACCTGAAACTGACCCGAACCCGTTTAAAATACACCAAAGCCCACGAATTTCATGTTAGGTTCATGTCATGTTTTCGGGTCATGTCAGAAACTCACAGCCCTACTTTTGAGGCTTGGAAAACAAACTTTAGGCGCTAAGAATTTACGAAATACCTCTTGGTAGCCTCCAACTCAAAAATAAACTACGTGCCTGTTCACCGGTGATTTTCCCATCTCTGTTAGTGTCAACTTCCATGAACACTTTCATATACTTATTAACACCAGCACGTGTCATTTTCGGCCACTGAGGTTGTGACGGATTGTAAGCTTGAGTTGGGCCTTGTAGATTTTGAATTGGGCCTGGGCCCTGTTGACTTGGTCTTAGAACAGGTGTTGCTGTTGCTGACTGTACCGGAGCCCCTGTAGGCTGCCTTGTAAAAGCACTCAATGCACCAAGCGGGTCAATCTTTGCTGGAGTCTGGGCCTCGGAACTTACAGCAACAGTTGATGATGTGGGCGGTTTGGATGATGTTTGAGAAGCGGAAAACACGTCACCGCCAAACATCTGGTCGGAAACACTTCCGTTTCCTCCAACTGACGGTCTAGGAGTCGGAAAAGATGGTGAAGTTGAGCTGATTACGGTGACGGGGACATGTGATGAAGCTACAGGAGTCCTAATACCTCGGGTTGCAAGCCAATCACCTGCAACGTTAGGGTTTGATAGACCGGGACCCACCACACCGCCTGACGTGATATTAGGACCACCAACACCCTGTGGTGGAATATACTGTGCTGAGGTAGGTGGGCCCACTGAAGGTGGGGCCATTGAATTCGGAGGCACTTGTGGTCTTATGCCAAAAGTTTGAGGTTGCATCGGACTGACAACCCCAGGCTGCTGTGTGATAGGACGTGGGCCTGGGCCCATTGAACTGACAACCCCGGGCTGCTGTGTGGGAACACGTGGACCTGAGCCCATTGAGTTGATAACCCCGGGCTGCGGTGTAGGAGGACGTGGGCCTGGGCCCATTGGATTGATAACTCCGGGCTGTTGTGTAGAAGGCCGTTGGGCGATAGGATTCGGCTGAGCTGGCGCAAGTGCGGTAAGGTTTATTTGTGGAGGAGGGATTTTCGCAGAAGCAGGCCCGTATAATGCAGCCTTCACGATATCGGGTGTTAGTTCTCGTTTACTTTGTGCCACTGTAACAAGCTTAAGGGCATTAAAGAATTCTTGACGGCCAAGAAAGCCAGTGCGGTTCTGATCTGCATGCTGCCATATCTGTAATCAAGTAATACATATATTAGTTATTAATAACAACACTACCAGATGCTTAAATTATTATTTTTAATTTTAGTTTGGTAATATCATGCAATACAGTCCTAGTTGATTGTGAATTATAACTGCTACATACTATAGACAATGGTCCAAAAGAGTTGCCTATGTGAACATTACTGAAAGTATATGAGACAGCTATGAAACAGAGACATTTCTTAAACTACAGTCTGCATGTAATTGTGTAAAGTCTAAAATTGCAATTGGCATAGGAAAGTAGAAACTATGAATATTCATCATTATCATTTCATCTTAGCTTGTAAATAGTAAATACAAATAACCATATTCAAAACATTCTTAACCCAAAGAGATATTTGAATAAGCTACTCTAACCTTCTTCAACTTAACGCACCAAATCGCATCATGTTGAACTGGTCTCTTTCGCGGTTTCCAAGTCATCTACGAGTTCAGACTTCTACTTTAGCTCCTTGAAGATGAGCTTCAAACAAGCTGACGTTTTCGGGGAATTGGTTTGGATATGATTGCTCTATTAATGCTCTTATTTTCTAACCCAGATCCTCAGTATTGACCGAGGACACACTTCAAGTCACCATAAGCGATGTTAACTCAAATGCATTAATCAGCCCAAATCTCGTAGATGGCAAATCCAAGTTTAAAAAAAAAAACAAAGGCGGTTGGAATCCATCTCAACTTTCAACCTTATCCACTTCTACTCACATCCTAAATTACGGGAAGATGTTTTCTACAAGTAGGGGCTTAGTGGGTTCCTTGACGGCATTCTTTATGTTCAAATCATAACATTCTCTAAAGATCCTAGAGAGTTCATCTTCCAGAAGCTAAAGTAGAAATCTGAACTCGCAGACTGCGAAGGAGATAAGTTCAACACGAAGCAATTGAGTGCTTCGAGTGGAAGCAGGTTGGAGTAGCTTATTCAAATATGTGTAAAGTCTAAAGCCTAACAATGGTTGAATCACTAATTCATTAAATTAAATTCTCCTAATCAATCAACTAACTAAACTCCAAAACATCATATATTAACAAATTCAATTCCTAATAAATCAACACAAATTCTCCAAACAAATTCAGTCAAACTCTCCTAATCAATCAACACAAATTCTCCTAATAATTTAACACAAATTCAATCAACACGCAAACAGAAAGTAAACTTCCAAAACCTGAGCAAGCACAGGCTTAGGCAAATTCGAGCCCTGGAAGAACGCAACAGCTTCAACCCCACTAATTCTCCCATCGCGATCCAAATCCGCTCGTCGAAAAAACGCATCGAACTGGTCCATTTCCGATTCAACAACTTCCGAATCAAATCAACCGATGGAATTGCACAACTGTGACCTAGGGTTTCAGATCTGGAGGAACATGAATCGAATGAAAAAAAAAACACCGGTTGGTTGATGATAAGGAGATCTTGCACTGGATCGCGTGGAAGGAGAGGTGAAATTGTTAATGGTTTGATCGGATCGAGAACGGACACATAGGGGGGTTTCTAGAAAATGGAAACGTAACTGATGTTGTCTTTTTTTTTTTTTTTTTTTGCGTTTTATGTGTAAAAATAATACAAGTTGGGACTTTGTTGAAGTATTTTTCAACGAATATAAATAAGTTCGGCTGAAATAACTCAATGGTAAAAGATGAATCGTGGCCGTAGAGATGTAGACAAAACCTGCCGACTATAGGCGTACTGTGATAAACCCAGTTGGGTAGTGACATAGCTTGAACTAAAACTTAGCTGGAGCCGAGGCACCCAGACCCCAATAAAGCTTCACCTTTACATTTAGGATCTGATTCAAACTTAAATTCTAGTTGAGCTATAGATCATTGGCTTTTACAAAGACATTTTAACTTTGAAATCTAAATCTAAACATAAATATAGTTTATATTCTTAATTTTATAGAAAAAATATGTCTGTTCACCCGTAACTTTTCTAATAAGATATTAATCAACCTTTTTTATTTTAATTTTAAATACATTTAATATGAGTAAGATTTTTAGGGAAAAAAAAAAGATAAAAGATTAGACCAATTAATCCAAATAATTTTGGTTTAAAATTCAATCAAATATGGATTTCATCAATTTTTTATTTTATAGGATTCATACTACTTTTTTTAATTTTAAATATCTTTATATGATTCATACTACTTTACAATCTAAAACTAGTTTCAAATTTGTGGGTGCATGAAATAGTTAGATAACGAGTATGTTTAAATCAAATTAAATTGTCGTTAAAAGAAAAATTATATAAATATAAAGTGTTGATGAGATAAATTAAATTGTAGTTAAAAGAGAAATTATACAAGTATAAGGTGTTGATGAGATAAGCTTGGGTGTCGCTTATCTCACTATGAGTTCTGCAAACCAAAGTTGTATAGTCACTAAGTTAGAAAGGGATTTATTTAAATGTATATGGTAGCTAGAATCACCTAAACCTTAAAATTTAGAGGTTTGCAATGATAAGAAGTCGGGGTTATTAAGTAATCAAACAAGTTAACACCATAATGGTAAAATTAGGTATATTGGGTACCTGTGTGGGTGAATATGACGAAAAGTGAAGTAATTTGTTTTTTTAGTATGGTTATACACATAATAAATAGCCTCTAATGATCTTGAATGATGATAATCATATAGCTAATGGTTTAATATGGTTGGTAACATGGGAATTGGAAATGTGAATTATTGGTGCAATGATCCTTAAATTAACCTCCTTAAATGGGTTAGTTGGCAAAAAAAAAAAGAGTAATTTGAGATTTAATCCAACATTGACATTAAAATGCTACTACTTAGTATTAATATCTGCAATGGAATTGTTAAATAGTGATTTGGGTGTATAAGGCAAAGTGACACAAAGAGAGTTTGACTTAGGAAGTCAATGACTTGGCGAAGGAACTTAAGAATTAACCGATGTTATAGACGCAGGTGAGTGTTACATAACCAGAACAAAAAAGTATATTTTGCTTGCTACATGTTTCGAACTATGTTTATGAAATCCCTACTGATTAGGAAAGTATACGTTTGTATGTTATGTGTTTTTACTAATTGGTTTTAACATGTTTTAAAAATATGTGAATGGAATTTTTGTTGATATGTTCTAGACTTGGTAATTAGGTCAATACTGAACATGGTGTAAAATCTCATTAGAAAATAAGCATTAGATTGGTAGGTATGTGATTAAATAGACTGAAAGGATCACATGGATAGTTATATAATCAAACGAATTGAAATGATCACATGGGTAGTTATGTGATCAAAGGAGTCGTGATGATATTTTGTGACCCACATGCTAAACGGCAAGTGGAATTTTATAATCTTAATTTTGACCCGTTAGACAAGTATTAATTCAAACTTCAGAAATTTCTTAGGAAAGTTTCAACTTTCAACTTTCAAATTATTTCTTTCCATGTAACATTTTTAACTGGTGTCTAACAGTTAGTTTTTTGCTAACATGGCACCATCATCACCTCGAGAAAATAACTAAGTTTTTATCTATGTTGGCAAAAAACCAACTAGGTTAGACACTAGTTAGAAAAGATGTGGAGGAAAATAGTTTGAAAGTTTAGACTGTCTTGAAGATTTTCTTAAGTTGGGATTAATGTTGGCCAACGGATCAAGGTTATGATTACTAAACTCCAATTTCCCAATGCTAAAGGCAGTGGTGAATTAGAATGCGTGTTAATACTTCATGCACAGTGTGTTTCCTTGAACGAAATAGCGCACAACTTAAATAAAAGGTGTTAAAAATCATTCTCATATGTGTTTTTTGGTTTGATATTAACAAAATTAATGTTGGAAAAAAGCCAATATGATTTGCAAATCCCAACGCTGAAAGCTACTATTATCCATTGTACAAGTACAATGGACGAATTCTGGGATACGGCCATATACCTTGGGTATAGACCCGTATATGGTATGCTAGATGTTAAAACGATTACATTGAGATGTTAAACACTTGGACAATATTTTGGTGAACAAGTTTGGGTTTGGAATTATTAATTGGGTTATTATATGTAACCTCAGTTGGTTGTATACTAAGGGGTTGTACATGATCAGGTTTTAGAATGATGTGCATGTTGATTAAACATATACTTGCAAGTAAATCATCGAAAACATGGGGTTGTCCATGATCAGATTTTAGAATGGTGTATCGAACACCTTTTTTATACACATCGATTGTCAATATGTTTTCTTCAAACGTGTTAAATATGTTAGACATGTGATAATTACTTTATTTTTTAATTGAATGTAATGTTTTGTAAAGGTTATAAATTTGAATCTTTGAAAGTAAGTGTATGTGATCTAATATTTTGCAAGGTTGGAGAACTTGCTAGTTGATGAGGTGGGGACTAGCGACTACTCGGGATACTTGGGATTAATCGAGATTAATTGGATTGGTTTTTTAAATGTAACTAGGTTTATCACCGTCGCCACGCTGCGGCGAACTTCTTTTGTTATTTAGCATGTGTTTACATGTGTTTTGAAACCACTAAGAGCGCATTGCGTACGAAACCGCTGATAAGAATAAAAAGAAAATGTAGAAAATAACACTAAAAGATAATTGAAAGAAAATCAACAAAAAAGGTTGTACGGTAATGATGTTGTTCGTATGAAACCCGTAGTCAGAGATAAGCAAATGGTACTGGGTACTGATACTGAATTTCCAAAACCGAAAGATCTTAAGTGCCAATTCGGTACCGACTTTTGCCGTTTCTGGTACTGGTTCGCTACCAGTTTTTACCTTCATATACCAGTACCGTAACCAGTATTTTCGGTATCGGTTGGCACCGAGTTCATCCCTACCCCTAAAACTAAAAAAAAGAAATCATTAAAAGTTCAAAAGAAATCAACAACAAAAGGTTGTACGGTACTGTTGTTCGTACGGTACCCGTGATCAGGCATGAGCAAATGGTATGGGATAGCAGTACCGAATTTCCCGAACTAAAAGCTAATGAATATCAATTCAGTACCGACTTTTGGCGTTTTCTGTACCAGGCCGGTGCCGGGTTTTATCTTCATACCAATACCAAACAGGCGTACAAAAAACATAAAAAAAGTTGTCACGTGGCAGCTAATGAATAGTGCAATAAACCAAGCACTATTCATTAGTTTGGTTATTAATATATAGACAGTGGCAGCTAATGAATAGTGCAATAAACCAACCAGTATTCATTAGTTTGGTTATTAATATATAGATAATTATTAATATATAGATAATTTCCAGTTTTATTTATCTATATACACATTTTTATAGGTAAATATTTAAGTAGTTAGGTTTTAACTCTTACTCAACTCATTTTTTTAAGTATACAAGATTAATTGTTAGAATTCACATGATTTGGTTGGATACTGGCCGACATTTAGATGTTTTGGCCAGAATATACAAGTTTTTTGCCAAATCAGGCCGGAGTTGCCGATTTTTGGCCGGTCGACTAGGCCACTAGGCGCGACTATAGCAGACTAGCGATTAATGGACTTATTAGCATTACTCAGTTACTTACTGGCCGGCTAGCGACTAATCGCGATTTTTATTTTTACAACACTGATATTTTGAAATGTTAAGGCCAAATTAATATTGTATGTGATCTAGTATTTTGAAATGTTAAGTCCAAATTTATCACAAAATTCGATATTATATATATATGTGTATACGTATAAAGTATTGTATATTTTGTTACAAAGTACTATTTTATTTCAAAAAATATCACACTTTTAATAACACAAATTATGATACCAATCTATCTATTGGTAATGGATCCTGTACACAAAATTTTTCACATACAAAGTATGCGCGACAACCTGGACTTGACAAGTGCCTTTTTTAATCTAAGGGGAGATGGTATTATGGTCTTTTCTCGCATGATCATATTTCACCTCTGATTTTCAAACGACTATAATTTTTCATATAATAATATTTAAAAAAAATACACCATATTAATGAGTATTTCATCATTTCTAATTTGAGTAGGTTATTGCTATTGTTTTCTGTTTTAAAAAAAAATACAAGCAAGAAAGTTACGTGATTTGTGTAACGTTACGTGATTATGTTCCGGTACTTAATTAATTACGTACCAAAACATAATTAATGAATACATAAATCACATGCCATATGTGCAAACAGTAACAAATTCTCAATATAGCACTGCATCTATAATCACGTACCGTGTGTAATAAGTGTAATATCACGTGATTATCTATACATAATTATATTAATACAAATTTTTTTATCGTATAAGTTTTTTACTAAAGTTATGCGTATTACATGATTATACATTCAATACAATGAGAATTTAATTGTTTTTTATGCTATTATGTGATTAGATCTGTAATATAAGTCGTTACGTGATTATAGATGTAGTGTTTTACATTGAGCATTTATTACCGCTTTGCACACATGGTATGTGATTATTATAATGAGTATTTGTTACAACTTTTTCACACATGGTACGTGATTCTAGATTTAGGTATATATTTTAGTATCTGGTACATGATTTAGGTATTCATTGATCTTTTTGATACGTGATTATAGATGCAGTGTTACATTGAGAATTTGTACTGCTTGCACATATGGGACGTGATTTAGGTTTTCATTGATTATGTTCCAATAATCATGTAATGTTGCACAATCACGTAACTTTATATCTTGTAAAATAAAAAATAAGATAAAAAGTAAGAAAACAATAGCAATAACATACTCAAATGAAAGAGAATGACGTAACGCCCAAAATTTTAATATCGCACATCTTTATGTTAATATAATACATTCAAGTAAGTTATAACACACATAAAAACATATGTGTGTTCATGTTAAAAAATTAAGACTAAGCATAGAAATGATTATTACTAGTAGGGTGATAATTATAATTATGAACTCGGTTAAGTATGTAAATGAAACTTAGTCAAGTTAAGAAAGAAACTTGCAACAAATTATGAACAGTAAACTTAATGGGCTAAATGTGACATGTCAAGAAAGTTAGAATAATAAAATGGAAAAAACAAAAAAAATAAAACACACACATCAGGTGTGTGTGTGTTCGACGCCCAGAGCCAGGAAGGAAGGGGAAACCCTTCTAATCACACAAATACAGCCCTAATAATGGCTATTACTCATGCATGTTAGTGATTTCTTGATCATCTAGGCCTACTAAATCTTAAGGTAAGAAGAATTTGATATTTTGATGATCTTGAATATATTGGGTTTCAAGAAAATCCATGAGTTTATATGGAATTAGTATGATATTGAACTAAGATCACCATCTAGAACATTATGAATGCTTAAAATTTGACTAAATCAATGCTGGAAGTGAAAACCCAATTAGAGTAGAATGGATATGAGTTGTAACTTGGAATTTTGTGTGAGATTATATGAGAATTATGTATGATAATTGTTCATATTGATAAATTGTTAGTTAGAACTGAATTAGAAGAAAAGTTATGTGAAATTCTATTGAATTTGATGTTCTTGATGATATTGACATGAATGGCCATGTTATGCAAATGATACTTGTGCACTATGCTTAATTAATGGTGCGCACACCAAGTGTATGATGAAATGCCTAAGTGAAGTTAGGATGCGAAATTGAATGAAAAGGCTCGATATATATATATATATATATATATGAATGAAATATGAAAATGATGTTGAGATCATGTTAAATTACTAGTTTGAATGTGGTTGTAAGCACATTTGCGTCGTGAATAGGAGATGTATATAGTGTCGTTCGTATAGCCTATTATGATGTTACGGATATATGAGGATAAGTCGAAAGATCATATGATGAACTGTTGACTTCTGAAAGTCGACTAGCATAAGAATCATGATTTTGCTTGTTGTCGTAAAGGTAGGATTATAGGAAGTCTTATGGTACATGTTATATCAAGACGCATTATATGGAATGAGATGATGAATTACATGAGTTTGAAAGGATGTGAATTTGGTTACAAGTCTTATGCTTTTTATAATTGACTAATGAAAGTCAAATGTGAAATATGCAATTGATATGATCGTTAACACGTACAATTGTGTATGCCAATAAGAATGTGATTTTGATGACATGAAAGTATAGAAATCATGTCGAGATGGACTCAAGCACGAAAGGCTAACGGGTCAAGAGAAGGCAAGGAAGCGGTCACGGATGCATAAGGTAAGTGATTACCAAAATCACTTCTTAGTATTTTTAATCAAAGTTGTGTACTAATTATTCAAGCATGATAATTGAAGTCTAATAATGTTTGGTTATATAGAAGTGAAGATTTTAGCTAAGTAGACCAAACGGGTCTAAATAAGGATTTATTGCGATATAGTATGGTTGCATAAGTTATAACTGAAGAAACACTATATCTATTTGATCGGAATCAGATCAGATCTAGGGGTTTTGCCTCTGCATAAAGTGGTTGATCCTTCGCTTCGTCATTTGGAACTAAACCTCCGATGAACTCTGCAAAACAAACCACCGTTAAACTCGTCATGGGGAGAATGGGGGTTCTCTCCGTGACCACCCTCCGGCGTGAGAATAAGTACAGGTTGATCGGAATAGTTAAAGTGAAGTAAGAGAGAGAGTGAGAGTGAATACCCTTTGCTTGTACCCGAAGTTACTTATTTATAGCCGGATTTAGGCGCCAAAATGTGAGAGAGGAAAAGTTGACAGAATCTTTCCTAACGTCGTTAATCCGTTAGTTTGTCATCCGAGCACACGGATCATGGTGTTGATCAACGGCTAGGAAAACGCCACGTGGCAGACGTTGCTTTTTTACTTTTTGTTATAAATGTGCCATCATCATGACTACAAGGAATGTATCAGATCGTGCCACGTGTAAATTCTGTTGTAACCACTCATGCACTTGCACGATTGAGCTTTAATTGTTTCTAGAACGTTTACAACTGTTTCCTTCTGAGATGCTGACACGTGTCCTTTCTGTTGTAACAGAAAAGATTCCTTTATGTTCTACTTATCTTCCTTGCGCGCGGGTGTCACCTGATATAGAAAATATTCAAGCTTAACTGTTACCTTGCGCGAGCCCGCGCAAGATAGTTAAATGATTGTTTCTTCTCTTAGATGCCCGGTGCATAGGAGAAAGAACCTTTCTTTTTGTAAAACAGTTTGCGCAAGGTCTGCTTTTGTTACAATAATGGGTATGGTCTTTTGCTTGGCGCAAGGTTTTGGGACCATACACCTTCAATAACGACGGTGTTATAACCGAGTAATGGGTAGAATTTCTTATAAGTGCGCTACCCTAGAAACAGGGACACGGGTTAATGGTCAAAAGACTCGTTTGTGAGTTATGATTAATTGGAAATAATTTCGTGTATGGAAATTGTTCTAACAAAGTTCAATTATGTATAATTTATTGAAGTGAATGAGTTTAACGCATACCGGATATCGGGTGCATAAACCCATGTACGGAACTCCGAGAAATGTAAAATTTCTATAGTTATAATGTTCATGTTAGTTTTGAGTATAAACAAATGAGTTGTTTAATAAAAACATGAACGGGTCGAATAATTCGTAAATGAATATTAAGCCGAAAATATATAAGTTAAGAATGCCCTTAGTCCGGATGTTAGATATTGAGTCCATATGATGGAGGATCAAATTACGATCACGTAGGAAGAAACGTGAGGTTAAACGGGTAAACGGTTTAAAAGTTATGCGAGTTTTAGTGCGCACGAACGACGAAAACAACACAACAGAAAAATGGCAAAAGTAAGGGGCGTCAGCGATGCCAGAGGGGCGTCGGTGACGCCAAGCCCTTTTGCTGCCGACACCAAATGTTGCTGTCTACGCGAGTTTGAAGCCGGAAACTCGTTTTTCGCGTTTGTTGCACTTTTGCTTGATTCCAAGGCCCATTTAGCTTCCCCAAAGGTACCCCAAGCCTACCTTAAAGTGTTTATGGGGTTCAGGTAAGAACGGAGGCCTATGGGATGTGTACGAATACGTGGTATGTACATTAGAATATGTAAATGTGGTTGAAATGAGTTGGCTAAGTCTTATAAGTAAAATTCTTATTATAGGCACACGATGTAGTGTAATGTGGAAGACATCTCTAATCGTGATTAGGTACGAATATATGTGTAGATAAGTACGTAAGGGAATTTACACATAGATGATGTGTTTATGATTCTTTAATGGTTATGTAAGCATGTAAGGCAAACGTAAAAGATTTAGTAGGGAGGTATGTATGTTCGTAGAAGGTCTTTCATACAAGGAAGAGTTGGGTAGATGATCTTGTATATGTGTTATTACATTATACGTTTCCAATGAATGAGACTCGTACGAAGAAATATATGGTGTTAATATATAAAGATTTATGATGTTAACCGAATTGTTTTGAGAATGAAATGAAGTGCATGTATATTATCGTATGCTCATCAATGATAGACTTTGGAATGAAATGCTCGAATTCAGAAGGATAACTAGATGGAATCTACAGGAGGACAAAACGCGATGTGATCCTTTAGTTATATACTTAGATCATATAATGCTTCAAATACTAATAATGTGAATGTATGTGGTGAATGCAGGTCGTGTAGATTTATGGGTTATAACCATCAAGAGATGTAAGCGATTGAAGATCGAGTTATAATACGGATTGTACGGGAATGTGTGGACTTGCGGTTATTAAATAAATGATATGTTTATGTATCAAATGAAAATGAAATGAAAAATGTAATTTTCGATAAAGACTTACCATAGAATGGACTTTTAATCATGATGGAATAATTTTAATAAAAGAAAATTTATGTCACATATTCCAGCTGCATCTTTTCGGTCTAAATGTGTTTGGGTCTTACAAGTTGGTATCAGATCCCTGGTTTGAGAAAAATCAAGTATGAGGAGGTAAATACTTGAACTCAAACCCGTGTGCTCTTGTGACAAGGAACCCGTACAATCCAAGACTCGATCAAGATCCGAAGGTAGAAGCGAATGTAAGTATGTATTTAAGTATGCATATAAAGAAATGGTATGTTATGTGTTAGGTAAGCAAAAAACAATTGTTTCAAGAGGACGATCCGCGAATGCGGTCTAGGACCGACACCAAAGCATGTTATAAGACAAATTGACCACCAGGTACGTAAATTCAGTATGTGGGTACCGGTGATGGTAAAACCTCCCGAAGGAAGGAAAATTTTAAATGAAAGACAATGATGATATAGTGATAAAGTTTTGAAAATGTTACACTTGCCGAAACCTAATTCTTCGGACATAAGGTGATGATTACATGAAGGCACGAAACTAGTATGTGGATTGTGCACCTGGCCAGTACGCAAGAAGCATATGACGTTCGTGAGACCGTGATAATTGTTGCAGGTATGTCCGGTAGAATTGGGTAGTAGGTGGACGTGTGGGTGAAAGGAGTAGTAAGACTCTCAAGAAATTGAGAGTATTAAATACGAAGAAAAGTATGAATGATATGATTAAATCCGCGAGAGGGATTCAAAACATAGAAATAATGAAAAGTATGAATGACATGTTTAAATCCCCGAGACGAATTCAAAACATAGAAGGAATGAAAGGTGTGAATGATACGTTTGAATCCGCGAAGCAGATTTAAGACATCAAAAGGATGAAATTAACCTACGTAAGAATGTGTTGACCGTTTGACCATGATTGAGTCAAACGAGTCATATAAGTAAGTATAAAGTAAATGGCGATAGTATGACAAAACAATGAACGTAATTGGCACGCAAACCTAAATTTTAGTTGAAAGAAAGAAGTATTGAATAAGTTACGTATTAGATGTGTTAGTAATTGACTCTTGGGAGTCAGAATGAATGACGGGCTACGACCCGGACAATAACTTAAGTATGGACGTGAAGGGTAGGTTTTGGCAAGAATATTGAAATGATGTAATAAAGTCTTTGCAAGTAAGCATGAATGGAAAGAAGTACGAATGTGTACTTCAATACATCTACGATAAGTAAGGGAATGTCAGTTTGACCTTCAAAAGTCAAGGTCAAACTGCAAAAAGTTGGCGAAATAACTAACAAAATGAAAGAATTGCATGTAACAAATGGAATGTGTGATATGTTATAACATGTAGATAGGAAATTTGTAGAAGAATTATAGGTGAATAATCACATAGTAGTATAATGTTTGCATGAAATGTGCTAACCGCCAATTTTGTAGATGATAGTGGTAGAACTCTTAATGTGGTAAAACCAATTGAACTGGTGAAAGAATGTGCACGGGTGGAAGCTCATTACACAGATGAATGAAATCTGGTCTGGTACGGGAAGTACTCGTGAAGAAGCGGATCGATATGGTTTACGGATCGTTGATTCAAGTAATGAATTCGAGGTTAGTAAATGTTTAACCCATGTTGATAGGTATGAATTGGTAGATCGAAAACGACCTACGAAATGAATGATAGGATACGTTATGGGATGTTTGATTTTTTTACAGCCGACATAAGAAGAAAATTATGTCATTAAAAAGGAAATCTCAAAAGTCTTGAGTGAAAGTTCCGGGCATTGATTAAACTCTAGTATGATGAACTTGCACGACACGCTTACTTAAGTAGAATAAGTAATTCATGAAGTAAGAGCTATAGTAAAGTGATATGAATAAGATGATTTGAGCCGAACGTAAAGGTATGCATGGTACAAGTAATTGTAGAAAATGTAGAATGATGTTTAACCTTGGAGTTAAGCTCGAATGTGTGAGTATGAAACTGTAGTTTTGTTGCGATAACAAAAACAAGAATTAAATGTTATATAATATATGTATGCAATGTAATCTTAAGAGATGAGATGAAGGTATTAGATTCGTTATAAACGGATCATACGAATGTATGTACTATTACAAGTTGAAGAAGTATGTATATTAACTCGTTACTAATAGGTCAAGGAAATGAGGATGTTATGTGAAGGTATGGTATGGAAAGTATGGATGTCACACCCCGACCGATGGCGGAATCACCGGGGTTAGTGGCACTAGGCGACCAGATTGTTCTCACGAGAAATTCCATAACAATTATTCACAACATTACTAAACGTTTAACATCCCATACTATTAAACATAATATTCTAAATAATCATTACAAAATCCGAAGTTTTCTCATAAAAACAAAACGGTTCGATTTCCCCTAGATTTATTACATTCCAACTAAACAAAACAAAAGAAAATAAACTAAGCTAAGCATGCAATCATCCAAGCATCCATAGCTAAATCCTCAACATGTTACATACGTTAAAATACAATTCAATACAATTAAGTAAAGGTGAGCATACAGGTTTGAATACTACTAGCATAATTAAGAAAAGCGTTTGCGAAACAATCTAATTACATATCATGATACACCAAAACACTTAACATAACATAGGCTCATTTCTCATGCTAACTACTGTGAGAAGGCTTGCGCGTCCATCCTAACTAGACCCCGTCGGGTGTAAGCCACACTATAGTACCATACTAGCTAAGGAGGCAAGTTAATGAAAACAAGTCCTAGTCACATGTTTCTAGTATCACGTATTAGCATACACAATCAGATTATTCGCATGTGATAAACAGTTTGATTTGTGATGTGATTTTAATATAGGAACGTATGTAACACCCAAAAGTGCATTAAAGCGAAAATGGGCCAAGTATACTCACTGTGGGTGCGTTTTGTTAGGTTTGAGATTCTGCGATGAGTCAAGAAGAGCGCCGGATCAGCCTGCATACGCGAACGGAAGTGCATCAGTCTCCGAAAAGCTGAAACGGTTAAGTCTTGGTTGGGGAGGAGCCAAGTTGGGCGTTCGAGCGAACTTGTATGAATTTGGTGAGTTTATAGCCAAGTTCGGTTGAACTTGGCAAGTTTCACAAGAATCTTGTCAAGTTCGGGCGAACTTGTATGAAAACCTTACTGAGGTGACAAGTTCGGGCGAACTTGTGTAGTTTCTTTAAGAAACTAAGCAAGTTCGGTCGAACTTGGTAGGAATTCAATGAAATTAGCCTAAGTTCGATCGAACTTGACCCATTTGGGTACAAGTTAGGTCGAACATGGCCAGAAGCTGCTGAAATCTTGAGCGAACTTGGTGTTTCCGAGTCCAAATTCTTGCGTTTTCGCGTCGTTTGCTGAGTAAATCGAGTGTTTATCCCTCCGACCCTGTGCTACTGAGCGAACGGTTAGAGATGTCTTTTCAGAGCAGTTTTAGCCTTTTACAAAAGCGTGGGCTAATCCGGACGAACTCGGGGTTCGTTCGGGGTAGTCCGGCTTGTGTAAACCGTCACAAAAGTCCGTGTGCTTCCAGATCTGGGATCTTGAATAATAGGTGCTTCATTTCATATCAGAAAATGAACAAAACACCATCAAAAGTCCGTATCTTGTGTAGAAATCGATGTTTTTCAAAGGTTTTTTCTCCGATCTGTCACTTACAAGCCGAGATCTTGCAGATCTCGTGTTTGGGAAGTCTCTACTATCACCAAACGAACTCGTATTGTGTAGATCTTAATTTAAAACAGAAGTTTTTGAAGAAAAAGATAAAGATTTTCGTAAAAGAATGGGTTTTGATGAAAACGAAGGCTAGGCCTTGTGCCAAAATCGTTGTAAACCTTTGTAGATCGTTGATAAACGATGTTGCAGTGAAAATCGGGTCGATTCTTACTTAGAACACGAAGGTTTCGGGTTTTGAGAGCTCTGGGTGAACTTACAGCAAGTTCAAATGAGAGAAATGAGCTTGGTATTTATAGGAGGAGAGCTGGTGGAGGCATGTTCGGCTGAACTTGCATGAAATTCATGCAAGTTCGCGCGAACTTGATGGATCTTTGGAAGAATTATGAGTAAATTCGGCCGAACTTGCATATACTCATGCAAGTTCGCGCGAACTTGATAAAACAAAGGGTTAAGGGTTCGTTTGGTTATTCGGTTCACATTAGATAGTTATATTACGCGTTAAATTAAAGCGTTAAGCGTTGTAGTTGATATAATAGTGCGATTTAGCGATTTGAGAGTGCGAGAGCGATGCGATAGCGATTGTAAACATCACCACAAACACACATAACACATAAATAACATAAAAACCCCATAATTAACTGCGACTTCAATGCGATGAGATAGACGATGCGATTTAATAAGCGATTAGATACGATAATAACGTACAATAACATAATTAATTAACATAAACTTTATTATCAACCGAATCTCGGGATTACAAAAGATAGGTACATCGGAAAGTCAAATGAAAAGATAACAACAGATTTTCGAGTTGTTACAGTCTCCCCTACTTTAGGGAATTTCGTCCCGAAATTCAAGTAGTAGTTGTAACAAATAGGTGCGGATATTTCGGTTTCATATCACTTTCAAGTTCCTAAGTGAACTCGGCGCCGTTTTTGCTTCCCATTGGACCTTCACGATAGGTATGCGAGAGCGTCGGAGTTTCTTGGTTTCCTGATCCATGATTTCAACGGGTCTTTCCACGAAATGGAGAGTCTCGTTGATTTGCAGATCTTCGAGAGGGACATGGAGATTTTCTTCCGCTAAGCACTTTTTGAGGTTAGACACGTGGAAAGTCGGATGTACATTATTGAGTTCCTCCGGTAATTCGAGACGATAGGCTACTTTACCGATCCTTTCCAGAATCTTAAAGGGACCAACGTATCGAGGCGCTAGCTTTCCTTTCTTGCCGAAGCGGACCACTCCCTTCCAAGGTGCAACCTTTAGGAGAACGTGATCTCCCACTTCGAACTGTAGGGGCTTGCGGTGTTTATCAGCGTAACTCTTTTGACGACTCCGAGCTTTCAAGAGATTGTCTCTGAGTTGGAGGATCTTGTTGGTTGTTTCTTGAATTAGCTCGGGACCGGTGATTTGTGCTTCTCCGATCTCGTGCCATGCAATAGGCGATCGACATTTTCTTTCCTACAATGCCTCAAAAGGAGCCATTTGAATGCTGGCATGATAATTATTATTGTACGAGAATTCAATCAAAGGTAAGTGCGTATCCCAGTTACCACCAAAATCTATGATGCATACACGAAGCATGTCTTCGAGGGTACGGATCGTTCGCACAGTTTGACCGTCGGTTTGAGGGTGAAAAGTGGTACTGAGATTGAGAGTAGTACCGAGAGCGGATTGAAATGTCTCCCAGAGACGCGAGGTAAAACGACCGTCGCGGTCAGAAATGATGCGTCAACATATAACTTCGTTGGTATAGATTCGGGCTAATCGTTCGACCTTAAAGTCTTCTTGTATAGCAATAAAGTGCGTAGATTTAGTGAGACGATCAACGATAACCCAAATGCTATCATGACCTGATGAAGTACGCGGGAGTTTAGTAACGAAGTCCATAGCTATACTCTCCCACTTCCACATCGGGATTTCGGGTTGTTCGAGTAAACCAGAGGTCCTTTGATGTTCGGCTTTAACTTTCGAACAAGTTAAGCACTTTGAGACGTAGAAGGCGATATCCTTTTTCATGCCCAGCCACCAGTACTTAGGACGAAGGTCCTGGTACATCTTGTCGGCACCGGGGTGATTGGAATATCAGATTTATGAGCTTCGTCCATTAGCAACTTACGAAGATTATCACAACTGGGAATCCAAATGTGATTGAGATAGTAGTAAATACCATCAGATTTAGATACAAGCTGAGTTTCGGCACCACATTTCATTTCGTCTTCCAAAGTATTCTCGTTGAAACAGGCGAATTGAGTGGCACGGATGAGGGTTTCAAGTTTAGCACAAGCTTGAGAGTCACGAATACCATATACATAGCTTCGTCGACTTAGAGCATCGGCGACGACGTTTGCTTTGCCGGGATGGTAGCGTATTTCACAATCGTAGTCGTTGAGAAGTTCAACCCATCGACGTTGTCGCATGTTTAGTTCTTTTTGATTAAAGATATGTTGTAAGCTCTTATGTCGGTGAAGACCGTACACTTAGTACGTATCAATATATAAGTATCCTTGGCAAAGGATCAAAAGCATTACCAGGAAGTTATGAGAAGTTCCATGTAGGTTTAAATATCGTCATGGTTGAAGTTTTTGTTTTATGATACATACCTTATCATGTCAAACGTATCAATTCCCTCAAAACTATTATGCATAAAATCATAACCGACATCAAAGATCAAATTCGAGAAGCCCAACATGTTTCAGTAACGGAAAACGACGTACGCAAGGAGCTGTCTTGTGGAGCTGAACTTAAAATTGAAACTAAATCCGACGGTATTCTATACTGTCTAGATCGCATATGGATTCCTGACCACAATAACCTTCGTGATTTCCTTATGAATGAGGCGCACAAAACACGATATTCTATACACCCAGGAGCCGACAAGATGTATCAAGACCTTCGATACACCTACTGGTGGTCTGGAATGAAAAAGGATATTGCTGTTTTTGTTTCCAAGTGCCTTACATGTTCCAAAGTAAAAGCTGAACATCAAAGACCCTCAGGACTTCTGGTCTAACCTGAAATACCTGTATGGAAGTGGGAAAACATAACCATGGACTTCATTATCGGGTTACCTCGCACTTCTGGTGGGTATGACACTATATGGGTAATCATTGATCGTCTTACAAAATCAGCTCACTTTATTCCGATCCGCGAAGATTTCAAGAACAAGAAGTTAGCTCGTATCTACATCAGCGAAATCGTAAGCCGTCATGGTGTACCATTAAGCATTATTTCAGATCGTGATGGTCGTTTCACTTCACGAACATGGCAAGCCGTACAAGCCGCTCTGGGTACACGATTAGACCTCAGTACCGCTTGTCATCCTCAAACTGATGGACAATCCGAATGCACCATTGAAACTCTTGAAGATATGCTTCGAGCATGTGTCATAGACTTCAAGGGAAATTGGGACGCTCATCTACCATTAGTTGAATTTTCGTACAACAACAGCTATCATTCAAGTATCGGCATGGCACCTTTCGAAGCTTTATATGGACGTAAGTGCCGATCTCCGGTATGTTGGCACGAAATTGGAGAAGCTCAAATCACCGGTCCAGAATTGATTCAAGAAACCATAGACAAGATCCATCAAATTCGAAACAATCTTCTAGCGGCACAAAGTCGTCAAAAGAGTTATGCAGACAAACGACGAAAGCCTTTGGAGTTTAACATTGGTGATCATGTACTTTTAAAAGTATCACCGTGGAAGGGAGTAGTTCGTTTTGGCCAGAAGGGCAAGCTAGCACCACGCTACGTAGGACCTTTCAAGATACTCGAAAGAGTAGGACCTGTAGCATACAAGCTTGATCTACCAGAAGAACTCAACAGAATTCACCCCACATTCCACGTATCAAACTTGAAGAAGTGCCTCGCCGATGAAAACCTCCATATTCCCCTGGAAGATATTCAGATCAATGAATCTATGCATTTCATTGAAAGACCAGTAGAGGTCATGGACTTCGGAGAAAAACGTTTAAGACGGAGTCGTATTCCAATTGTTAGGGTACGCTGGGAGTCGAAACGGGGACCTGAGTTTACTTGGGAACGTGAAGACTCAATGCGCGAAAAATACCCGCATCTTTTTCCTGTTACCACTACTACTTAAATTTCGGGACGAAATTTCTAAAAGTAGGGGATACTGTAACATCCGTCGAAAAACGGGTTTTCCAAACCCGCTTCGTTTATTAATCGAATAATCAGTTTCATATTTTTGTTGCTCATTTAATGCTTATTTTAATTTTAAACAATACAGAACTAATAAACATTTTAGATTATGGAAATTAAAATTGTTAAAAAATAAAATTAAAACAATTAAAAATGAAAAGGGGCTGCCGGGTTTCGAACCCGGGTCAGCCGGAAACCTTAAACATCAAACACATAACCACTCCGCCACTAGCTGACTTTGTGAAATCTAGGAAACAATTAAAACATAAGTTCACCCGTGAATCACCTGTTTGCGCAAAAACTGAAACCGGTAATCGGCTTTCAGTTTTCCAGACGTTTGAGTGTTGATAATTACAGGTTATAACCGACGAAAACATTACGACGCACGATCTCAATCAATTCAGCTTTTATTGAACTTGAATTCATATGATTTCGGGTTTAATAACCGAAATCATTCACTTTCTGAATTACTCCAACAATATCATCATCTCGCGACTCAAAATCATCCACAGAACCTCCAATTTCACTTTCGCTCTATTTTCTGATCGTCGAAATCGCTTTCTGAACTCGCCGGACTTTCGCCGGAAAACCGTGTCTTTCATCAAAACGGTAAGTTTCTCAATTCTTTCATGTTCTATCAGTTGTTAGGCTTTTGCTAACTCAAACCTTTCAATCAGAATCAATCCCAGACGACGATATCAGATAATCAACACTCGCCGGAAGTTTTCTGAAAATTCCTAAACCACGCTGTGAAACGGTATTATCATTTAAACCTTCTGATAACTTTTGTTTAGTTCTTCAATTCCACAATTAGTTAATCAAAAACTGTTAATTGGTCCGCTCAGACGGAGTTCATAAAAACAGAGCCGACGTCTTCGCCGGAGTTCTGAGAAAGATCATCTTCCGGTATGTTCATTCCCAAAACCTTCCCTGTCCATTTCATTTTAATCAATTATATGTTCGTCAATCGAATTAAACAAGATCAGTAGAATAATCATTGGATGTGTTGTTTAACGGAGAAGATGAAGTATAGTTTGTATATAAATTTAATATAAATCGGGTTATATCTCGGGTTAGACACACAGTCCAGCGGTGGACTGTGTGCAATTGAAACATAGCGATACCGGGTTCGAGTCCGTCATTGTTCTGATTCGTCACAATATTCAGACTTTTTATAAAACCCAAATATGAAAACTTCCAGTTAGTATATAAGAGAAATAAAAACAAGTGTTTTAACCAGGTTAGACACACAGTCCAGCGGTGGACTGTGTGCAACGTTAATCAACAGGTCCCGGGTTCGAGACCTGTTATGCACGCCGGTTCGATAGAATTAAAATCCTTTTTAAAATAAATGAATTTTGGAATAAATTAATTAGTATATAAATATAATTAAAAACAGAAATATTTCGGGTTAGACACGTAGCTCAGTTGGTAGAGCTGCGTGCACGCGTACGGGAGGTCACAAGTTCGAACCTCACTCAGTGTAAACAATATACACGACCGAACCGGTCAACAAGTCAAAGTCAAATAGTCAACGGTCAACCCAAAAAGTCAACATTTTTTTATATTTTTATTTATTTATTTAATTTAAAAATCAATTAAAAATACTTAAAAATAATGTTTTTTAAAGTTAGAAAATAGTCTTAAACTCACAAAAATATATCTAAAGATCCTATTAAAATTATTAATAAAATCCACTTATTTACCGTACCTTTTCGTTATTATTTAGGTTAGTTATTCCTCGTCGATCAATCCTCTAAACTCGTGCGCATTCAACATCATCAAACGAACGCACCCAATGTGAGTGAATCTCTACAAATTCCCCGTTTTAATCACGTTTTTGGGGTGTATCATGTGTCTAATTATTTATTACATTTAAACAATTGTGCATCCATCATATCCATGATCAAATGTGTATTCAATATGTATCAACTGTTTGTGTGGTTATTGTTTAGATTAAATTTATCATTTTCAGTACATACATTATCATAGGCCGCCGCTCCCATTACCTATGAGCGTGAGCCGTTCCCCATTACCTATGAGCGTGAACGAGGCGTTGCCAACATACGATCGGCTCCGTTTGATTGAGCCTTGATCGCACATACATTTCATCATAGGCCGTCTGCTCCCCATTACCTATGAGCGTGAGCCGTTCCCCATTACCTATGAGCGTGAGCCGTTCCCCATTACCTATGAGTGTGAACGAGACGTTGCCAACATTTACATTATCATTCATGTTTTATATTCATGCAAGGTGGTTTGTTATTGTATGTTATTGTTTGTTATTGTTATTGTTATTGTTATTGTATGTTTATTTACGTTGCTCACATATGATTATTGCACAATTTTCCATAATAAATATAACAAGAAATCAATAATAAATGTTTTCTAACAAGTTCACTCGCCAACTTTTGTTGACCCAAAAATCCCCATTTTTACACATGATACAGGTGATCCAGATGCAGCAAGAAACATATAGGATGGCTTAGAAGAATAAACTGGTTTAGACTTTGGATTGTTTAGTTAGTTATTTTTCTTTGTTATTGTATGAACATGTTTGGAATATTGAGGATGAAATTTTGAATTTAATAAATATGAAACATATTAGTAAACATCATAAGCTTTGGTGATAACCCAATTATGCCCCGACTCTTATTCCGCTGCGGGTCGGGGTGTGACAATAAACATGGAGTTGGTCACCGTTAGGAAGAGGGAAGCTAATCATTTTATTGAAGCATACAACTTCAGCATGATTCTCACGAAGAAAATCCATGCCTACTATGATATCGAAACTACCTAACTGCATAGGTATGAGATTGATCGCGAAGACATGGTTGTTGAGATTGAGATTACAACCACGTAAAACGGAGTTAATGGTAACGGTTCTTCCGGTGGAGACTTCCACAACGAAAGTATTTGGGAGTTTGGCACGCTTACATTTTAAAACCTTTTCGAATTCTAACGATACAAAACAATTATCGGCACCAGTATCAAATAAACACGAAGCATAAATACCATTAACGAGAAACGTACCATTGACAACATTGTTGTCATTCTGAGCCTGGCGATGGTTGAGGTTGAAAGCCTTACCCCGCGCAGCTTGTGGTTGCTGCTGCTGCTGCGGTGGCTGTGCTGGCTGCTGCTGAGGCGGCGGTGCTGGCTGCTCTTGCTTAACTGGACGATTCGGGCAGGCATTGGCGAAATGGTTAGGATCACCACAAACATAGCACACACGTGCTTTTGGAGCTTGCTGATTGGCTGGAGGAGGAGCAGGTAAAGCTGGAACTGCTGGAGCCTGAGGAGCTGGTTGACGAGGGCCGGTACGGAAGCTCACTGTGAAGTGGCCGTAGATATTGCAATTTGTGCAAAAACGGCAGTTGCCACCCACTACATGATGATATGTGCACTTAGGGCACATCGGGTGAGGACCAGTATACGCACACTTGGCAGGAGGTGCGTTGGGTGCTGCGGATTGGAGCGGCTGCGGGTTTGCTGGAGCTGCGAGGGCGAAGTTCTTGCTGGAGTTCTCACGCTTGCGACCACGACGATTGTTCTTTGACTCGCGGGGCTGATCGGTAGGAGGAGCTGCTGATTCGGTAACTGCTTGATTTGCGACCTTGGCGTTCTTGAAGTAACCAGACTGAACATGCTTGTCGTTGATTTCTGCGGCGAGCTGATAAGTCTCGTCGATAGTAACAGGGCGTGTTGCTTGAACAAAGTCAGCGACGCAATCGGGGAGAGCATTGAGGTACTTCTTGATTCCCTTTTCGGTCATGTCAACCTGACCGGGACAAATGATGCTCAACTGCTTGAAACGAGCGGTAAGACCAGCATTGTCAGGACCGTCTTGCTTAATGTTCAGAACTCGTTCTCCAATTTTTGAATTTCGTACGGAGGACAGAACTCCTTGATCATGATCTCCTTAATTTCCTCCCATGAGAGCCCATAGGTTTCGTCGTTTCCACGCCTGTTGCGCTCGGCTGTCCACCAATCGAGAGCCCTCGACTGAAACACGCCGGTGGCGTTGATAGTGCGCAGTGCCTCGGGGCATCCGCTTTGGTGGAAGGTAACCTCAATCGAATCAAACCAATGGAACATGGCCCTTGGTCCTTTGGTGCCAGAGCATGTTAGAGGTGCGCAAGCCTTGAACTGTTTGAAGCTGAAGCGGGATTTCAGAGCGTCACTCTTGGAGTCAACAGACGAGTTGCTGCTAACCGCTTGAATTTCGCTAACAATTTGCGGGGTCACATTAGCCATTTCCTTGGCTACGAGAGAGGCGATGCGTTTGTCAGCGTTGTTGCGCTGAGCGGTACGACGAGTGTGAGATCCCATTGATGCCATCTACATAAAGGATTTAGATTAGACGAGATTCGATTATAATAGAGTTATGTTTAAAATATTTATTATAATTATTCATGCAAGGCACAAAAACATATAAACACGTAGCCACATAGACACATAAGCATGTAAGCACATAAGCACGTAAGCACATATTTGCACGTATTCACCATTCTAATAATAACAATGCGAAGCGCGATACAAGATGCGAGATATAAGCGAGATATGTAAGCGATATATAATAGTGAGATAAGCGAGATAATACCGCGTATGAGGCAAACGTCCTCATAGGTGTAAGCGAGTTAAGCGATTAGTTTGGTTGGTGTATTAATTTAGCGTTTTAGATTATGAGAGCTGTGTGAGTTGTGCATACATTCGATGGAGCGTAAATGCGATAAATCGAGAAATCGATGATATGATAAATCATCAAAGCGAGAAATCGAATAAAGCGAAAATTCTCAAAAATTTTAAACACATAAATAGTAATAAACTCGATGATGCGTAAATCGACGATATAGGCTTAAATCAATTGGGAGTGTCCGGGGTTTTGAGACATTGACTACCCAAAGTGGTTCGACTACCCTTTGCATTCGGACCCACGTTTTGGCCTAATAGATAAACGTTCTCACCGCAAGCGGTTAATGGCGTTTACCCTTCCAGTTAATACGTGTTCCAAACCATTGGCATAACCGAGACTTTGGTGAGATTGAAAATCGAGAAGCGGAATTCATCATTAAGGTACGGGTTTCACCCCTGACTTAACAACTAGTTCCAAATTGTGGTTACGCTCACTGACTACGTCGCGCGTTCCACTAGATAGAAATGGAGAATTTCGTCGAGGTTCGGGTATCACCCCTAACTCAACGAAGATATCTCGTGATGAGTAATACGCGGAATGAGCGATCTTATTGAGAGTTTGCGGTTTTCATACCTATTATCGACTTGAACACTCGTTTGGTGTGATGCGAGCGTTTCCAAACGTGTATTATTGTATTAGCCTTAGAAAAAGCATATTAAGCATTTATGTCAAGTAGTTTAGCATTTAGATCAAAGAATGGTCAATCGGGTACTTAGACATGCTACTAGGTCGAACATGGCAATTCTACCTATTATCCTAAGGAACTCGCTCTGATACCAATCTGTCACACCCCGACCGATGGCGGAATCACCGGGGTTAGTGGCACTAGGCGACCAGATTGTTCTCACGAGAAATTCCGTAACAATTATTCACAACATTACTAAACTTTTGGCATCCCATACTATTAAACATAATATTCTAAATAATCATTACATAATCCGAAGTTTTCTCATAAAAACAAAACGATTCGATTTCCCCTAGATTTATTACATTCCAACTAAACAAAACAAAAGAAAATAAACTAAGCTAAGCATGCAATCATCCAAGCATCCATAGCTAAATCCTCAACATGTTACATACGTTAAAATACAATTCAATACAATTAAGTAAAGGTGAGCATACAGGTTTGAATACTACTAGCATAATTAAGAAAAGCGTTTGCGAAACAATCTAATTACATATCATGATACACCAAAACACTTAACATAACATAGGCTCATTTCTCATGCTAACTACTGTGAGAAGGCTTGCGCGTCCATCCTAACTAGACCCCGTCGGGTGTAAGCCACACTATAGTACCATACTAGCTAAGGAGGCAAGTTAATGAAAACAAGTCCTAGTCACATGTTTCTAGTATCACGTATTAGCATACACAATCAGATTATTCGCATGTGATAAACAGTTTGATTTGTGATGTGATTTTAATATAGGAACGTATGTAACACCCAAAAGTGCATTAAAGCGAAAATGGGCCAAGTATACTCACTGTGGGTGCGTTTTGTTAGGTTTGAGATTCTGCGATGAGTCAAGAAGAGCGCCGGATCAGCCTGCATACGCGAACGGAAGTGCATCAGTCTCCGAAAAGCTGAAACGGTTAAGTCTTGGTTGGGCAGGAGCCAAGTTCGGGCGAACTTGTGGGTAAACACACAAGTTCGAGCGAACTTGTATGAATTTGGTGAGTTTATAGCCAAGTTCGGTTGAACTTGGCAAGTTTCACAAGAATCTTGTCAAGTTCGGGCGAACTTGTATGAAAACCTTACTGAGGTGACAAGTTCGGGCGAACTTGTGTAGTTTCTTTAAGAAACTAAGCAAGTTCGGTCGAACTAGGTAGGAATGCAATGAAATTTAGCCTAAGTTGGGTCGAACTTGACCCATTTGGGTACAAGTTAGGTCGAACATGGCCAGAAGCTGCTGAAATCTTGAGCGAACTTGGTGTTTCCGAGTCCAAAATCTTGCGTTTTCGCGTCGTTGCTGAGTAAATCGAGTGTTTATCCCTCCGACCCTATGCTACTGAGCGAACATAGGTCAGAGAGGTCTTTTTAGAGCAGTTTTAGCCTTTTACAAAAGCGTGGGCTAATCCGGACGAACTCGGGGTTCGTTCAGGTTAGTCGGGCTTGTGTAAACCGTCACAAAAGTCCGTGTGCTTCGAGATCTGGGATCTTGAATGATAGGTGCTTCGTTTCATATAAGAAAATGAACAAAACACCATCAAAAGTCCATATCTTGTGTAGAAATCGATGTTTTTCAAAGGTTTTTTCTCAGATCTGTGACTTACAAGCCGAGATCTTGCAGATCTCGTGTTTGGGAAGTCTCTACTATCACCAAACGAACTCGTATTGTGTAGATCAAAGTTTAAAACAGAAGTTTTTGAAGAAAAAGATAAAGATTTTCGTAAAAGAATGGGTTTTGATGAAAACGAAGGCTAGGCCTTGTGCCAAAATCATTGTAAACCTTTGTAGATCGTTGATAAATGATGTTGCAGTGAAAATCGGGTCGATTCTTACTTAGAACATGAAGGTTTCGGGTTTTGAGAGCTCTGGGCGAACTTACAGCAAGTTCAAATGAGAGAAATGAGCTTGGTATTATAGGAGGAGAGCTGGTAGATGCATGTTCTGTCACACCCCGACCCGCAGCGGATAAGGTGATCGGGGCATGATTGGGTTATCATCAAAGCTCATGACATTTATTATGCGTTTCATATTCTTTAATACAAATTAAATGGAAATTTACAATAAAGGTTACAACTGTTCTAACTAACAATCTAAACTTCTTTGTTCTCTTCTAAGGCATATCCTATGTTTTCCTTGCTTCAACCTGTTCACCTGTATCATGTGTAAAAAGGTTTTTGGATCAACATAATGTTGGCGAGTGAATCCTATGGAAAACATTTGAACAAATTTATTTAAATTGATTATGAAATATGTGCACAACCAAACATGAGTAAAAATAGATATAAACTTAATCAACAATCATAAGATATTAAGTGAAACACACATGAACAATAATGGAACATTTAGAGGCACGCGATGCTCAACTCGTCTCTCACGAGGAACTGAGGGCCTAATGAATGAATTTGCATGAACATGATAACATAAATGACACAACTACAAACAATACAAACTCAATGATACACACATGATCAATAATGGAACATTTAGAGGCACACGATGCTCAACTCGTCTTTCACGAGGAACTGAGGGGCCTAGTGAATGAGTTTCATATATTTTGACAAAAGGAAATAAGTAATCACAACAATATAAACAATCTAAGTTTAGGTCATGATGTGGTATAGCACAAGTTTAAATAAATAAGTTATTTATTTTCATAACACATGACACACCCCAAAACGTGTAAATTAAAAGGGGGAGTTGTAAGATTCATTCACAGTGGGTGCGTTCGGTTGTTGATGTTGAATGTACGCGAAGTGGTTTTAACCACGAGTGAGATTAACCTAGATAAATCGCATTATGGTTTGGTAAGTAAACGGATTTTATTAATTTATTTTAGTAGGATTGTTGGGTGTATTTTTGTGAGTTTGAGGCTATTTTCTAACCTTAAAAATGTTATTTTTAAGTATTTTTAATTGATTTTTAATTAAAATAAATAAATAAAAATAATAAAAAAATTTATTTTTCTTACCGTTGACCGTTGACCTGACCGTTGACCGGTTCGAATGCGGAACACAAGTGCGCTGAGTGAGGCTCGAACCCGAGACCTCCCGTACGCGTGCACGCAGCTCTACCAACTGAGCTACGTGTCTAACCCGTTATATATCTGATTTTAATTATATATATATATTAATTAGTTTAAACCGGAAATCATTTTATTTTAAAAACAGTTTTAAGCGAACCGGACGTGCACTCCACAGGTCTCGAACCCGGGACCTGTGGTTTAATCTAACACACAGTCCACCGCTGGACTGTGTGTTAAACATGTTATATAATTCGATTTTTATTATACTTAAATACAATTTAGTTATTTCCTTTTCTGCCTTATTAAAAAGAATAGATAATTGTTCGAGTCGGTGCAGTAGACCGGACTCGAACTCGTGACCTGTGATATAAACAAACACACAGTCCACCGCTGGACTGTGTGTCTAACTTGGTTATTATTCCGGTTATTAATATACTTAACATATACCAGTATCGACTCCGGTTCAGTTAAACAAAAATTTGATTTTTATTTAGGCAGCGTGTGTGAAACCGGATTCGAACTCGTGACCTTTGCGTTAAATGTGCACACAGTCCACCGCTGGACTGTGTGTCTAACCCGATTAATATCCTGATTTATATTATACATATATGATCCGGATACACCGTCTTCTTCATCAAGTGTTAACCAGATATAAGGTCTGACTGGTTCGAGTTTTTATTTAAGTTTCATTAGTGTTTTACAGTCCATTAAGGTAAGATAAGGGTGAAAAGATAAAGAAAATAAGGGAAGAGGTATACCGACTGGACCCTCTGTTTTCCGGCAGAACTCCGGCGACAGCAATCAACTCCGGCGTCAGGTGTCTTGCAGCAGCAAGTCTCCGGAAAGCTTGGAAAAAGTATGGGTATCTCCGGTATAAGCTTCAGGGGCTCAGTGAGGTTCAAAATAAGGAAATCGGTTTTCCGGCGACGAACAGAAAAGTTCCGGCGAGGGAGTTTTCGCCGAGAAAGAGTGTGGTTTTGAGCGAAAAGGTTTTCAATGGGTTGAGGGTGAATTTATAGGGGAAAATCGAGATGTATTTGGTCTGATTTCCGACTGGATTCGTAAATCATAAAAACTCCGGCGGTTATGGTTTGGTCGCGGACTTCAAACATCGGTTATAACCGATGTCTTGTTAATGGTTTACGTTATAACTGAAAATGGTGTTAAAAACTCGCGAGGTTTCCGGGATTCCGACGACTGAACTAATGGGCGCCGATTTTGAATTCGTAACGTCACTTTATCAATTAAATGATTTCAATATTTACCAAACAGAACAAGTGGCGCAGTGGTTTGTGTGTGTGAGATAAGTCGCTGAATCGACTCGGCGAGTGACCCGGGTTCGAAACCCGGCTGGATCATTTCATTTTTATTTTGCGATTTTCAACAGTTTTTCAAAAACTAAATATATATTCCCGTATAATAATTGATTACGTATCGTTTAAAAATATTTTGGGCATTTAATTCGCAACGAAATTTTTGACTGACTGTTCGGTTGATAAACGGAGCGGGTTTGGTAAATCCGTTTTTTACGGATGTTACAGTATCCCCTGCTTTTTAGAAATTTCGTCCCGAAATTTAAATAATAATATATTTTGACTAAAAGGATGGTGATGTTTTGTTTGACAGTTGTATGCTCAGAAAAATGAGGGTTTAAGTTTTTGTTCGAGGCGGTAACGTTCCTTGTAAGGGTTAAGTACCTTATTCAGGAATCGCTTTTTGTTGCCTACTGTATAAGTATTGATAAGCAGAAATGATTTGCTAAAAATGATATCATGCATAAGAATTTAGATACGTTTGGGAAAGTATGGTTATATCCTAAGGCAAAACTTCTAACACTACAACCTATATGGAACATAAATAAAAACACAACAACTGATATTTGAACATAACACAACAGCTAATATTCGAACATGAATAAACACATCAGCAAATATTTGAACATGAATAAACACATCAGCAAATATTTGAACATGAATAAACACAACAGCAAATATTTGAATCCACATTCTGATAGCATATATGTTTGAATGATGGAAGTTCCTCTCTCGTTTGTTATGATGGAGAGGTTAGTTTATGTAGAAATGGATCACAATCCAATCTCTTTAAATAACATGATGATATAAATGTAACACAAATTCCAACCAAGGCAATACTAAATCCTACATGGAACTTTTCATAACCGCCTGATAATGCCTCTGATCCCTTGGCAAGAATACTTATATATAGGAAGTACCAGCGGCGTATCCACCATATTCTTGCCAAATTTTCATTAGTTTTATCCACAAGTTATGATTGGTTACCAAGAAACTAATAAATCCTACATAGAACTTCTCATAACCGTCCGATAATGCCTCTGATCCTTTGACAAGAATACTTATATATAGGAAGTACCAGCGGCGTATCCACCATATTCTTGTCAAATTTTCATTGGTTTTATCAGTGAATTATGATTAGTCCTATAACTCTACAACCAATACAACAAACATAAAATACTGAAATGAAATATATCTGTGCGATCAAGGCTCAATCGAACGGAGCCGATCGTATTGCATGTACTGAAAATGAAATGGATGTGCGCTCAAGGCTCAATCAAACGGAGCCGAACGTATTGAATGTACTGAAATTGAAATTGTGTGCTCAAGGCTCAATCAAACGGAGCCGAGCGTATTGCATGTACTGAAAATGATTAACTTAACCACACAAACAGCCTATGCATGGAACCTCTCATAACCGCCTGATAATGCCTCCGATCATTTGACAAGGATACTTATATATAGGAAGTACCAGCGGCGTATCCACCATATCCTTGTCAAATTTTCATTGACTTTATCCGCAAGTTATGGTTAGTTCGATGAGACTCTACAACAAACACCACAACCACAAGATACTGATAATGAAATTGTCTGTGCGCTCAAGGCTCAATCAAACGGAGCCGAACGTATTGAATGGAATTGTATGTGCGCTCAAGGCTCAATCAAACGGAGCCGAACGTATTGAATGTACTGAAATTGAACAACTTAATCTAAACAACCATCACACAAACAGCCTATGCATGGAACCTCTCATAATCGCCTGATAATGCCTCCGATCATTTGACAAGAATACTTATATATAGGAAGTACCATCGGCGTATCCACCATATCCTTGTCAAATTTTCATTGACTTTATCCGCAAATTATGGTTGGTTCGATGCGACTCTACTACAAACACCACAACCACAAGATACTGATAATGAAATTGTATGTGCGCTCAAGGCTCAATCAAACGGAGCCGAACGTATTGCATGAACTGGAAATGTAAATTGAAATGTGCGCTCAAGGCTCAATCAAACGGAGCCGAGCGTATTGCATGTATTGAAATGTAAAATGAAATGACCGATCAAGGCTCAAACAACGGAGCCGATCGTGCGGGCACGCCAAGATCAACCACATAATAAAATGGGGATCCAACTCAACCTCGATGGATGGGGAGCCACGGCCTCGGCAAAAGCATATACTGAAAACAATATATAATATCCAATAATTTCTCTAACAGTCTACACATGGAAAAACATAAAACTAAACGATAGGAGTTGAATCTGGATCTTGGCCGAAGAGGACTAGTTGAGTATCTTCATCTGGGCCGTCATTATCTTCGACAGGGTTGGCGTTGATATTGAAGACTCTTCCTCTTGCTGGTGGCATAGTGGTTGGGTTTTCTTGGTTTACTTGGTTAACTGGGTTTGATTGGGCTTGAGTGTTGATAACGTTAACCAATTGAGGGCATGTGTTTCTAAAGTGGGTAGGGTCGCCACAATTGAAACAAGCTCGAGCATATGGGAACATGGGGTATTGGGGTTGTTGATAGGCTTGGGCCATGTTTTGAGTAGGGGAAAATGTTTGGTTTTGAAAGGTGCGACAAACATTGCTCAAATGACCATAGCGTCCACAAGTTGCACATAGACGACAAGGTAGGGTATGGGGATGGTGATAAAAACAGTTGTTGCATCGAGGGTGAGGTCCAAGATATGGTTTCTTATCTGGGTAAGCTGAGTTGGGTGCCACTTGGGTGATTGGGATAGCTCGAATGGGTATGGCATGTAAAACTGGTTGATTTCGTTGAGTAGCAGCGAAAAGTCGCCCGACTCTTCTTCTCTTAGGATTGGGTTGAGAAGGGAATTCGGTTTGAGTGGAGTCGGAGGTTTCAGTCGATTCTTTATCCTTCTTCTTCTCCTCCTTGAAGTCTTTGTTTCGGATTCGGTTCTCGGTGAGCTCTGTTGCTAGCTCCATTGCTGCTTCCGAAGTTGCAGGCTTGGCACTTATTACAGGGTCTTGAATCTTTGACGGAAGACCACGAATGTAGTGCTCGATCAAACGGTAGAGGGGAGTGAACATGTTGGGAACCATTTGATGTAACTCAAGGAATCTTTTGTTGTAGGTGATGTGGTCTCCTTCCACTTGCTTCAATGAGTAGAATTCATCTTCTAACTTCTTGATTTCGCTCCTTGGGCAAAATCGTCTGGTCATGATTTCCTTCAATTCGTTCCAAGTTAAGGACATAGCATCTTCAACACCTCGTTTGGCCTTCTCTGTGTTCCACCAAGTAAGTGCTACCCCATATAATCGACCGGTAGCATATCGCACTTTGCGATCGTCAGGGCAATCGCAATTTAGAAATGTGTTCTCCATTTCTTCAAACCAATGGAGGAGAGCGGTGACGCCTTCAGTCCCTTTGTATTTCGGAGGGTCGCATGATTTGAAGTGCTTGTAGGTGCATTTAGTGGTATTTGGGGAAGAGTTGAAAATGTTTTGGTTTGCTTGATTGACAGGATTAACGGTAAGTGCTTGCTGAACTTGGATTACAATATTGGGTATTACGGCTGTCATTTGTTGAGCGATTAAGGCAGCCATGCGTTCGCGGGCTTTTCTTGCTCTCGTCTTCCTACGGGCGAGGTTAGAAGACATCTACAAGGAATACATGACAAGAGTATGAGTTAGATGCTTTCGGGTTCATGGGTCGTATTCAAGAACGAACATTCATAAAATAATTATAGAAAATAAATTACTACATCCATGGGATGTCTTGGGTTTGCTCGCTGTTAGGCCCTACATGCCGCCATACTTTACCTGTGTAATCACGTGGGCCCCCATGAATACCGGTTTTTCATATGGTTCGCACGGGTTTGCCAGGTTGCGTACACAAAAACCCGGAGAAAATCGAGAAATATGTATACAACGTGTGATATTCGGAATGTGTCCAGGTGTAGACACGGTGACAACTCAAAGTAGGGTTAGTTCGAACGACGTTTGGTGTGGCATGCTTTGGCCTAATAGGTCCTTCGTACTCTCATCGTTGGTCCCCAGGTAGGCAAACTGGTCCGTTATATTGGATTTATACGAATGCCAGCCTAGACAGGACGTTCCGACTACCGGTACTTGTACCCTTCCAGTTACTACATGCCCGTCGCAGAACTTACTTTGATGAGATTTGAAAATTGCACAAAATCTTTGGATAATGAGAGTATGAAAATAAATTGAATACATGAACATCGATATATGTATAATGAATATGTATATATGTATGATGAATATGTATATAAGCATGTATGTTTGACTGAAATGTAAACAAATATGAAACAAATAAATATCACAAGTTTGTATGTAACCACCTAATCAATTAAAATTTAGGCAGACTATAGTATAGGCTCTAAGGGTCTAATAACCTATCCTATATCCCTATAGTCATGGCTCTGATACCAATCTGTCACACCCCGACCCGCAGCGGATAAGGTGATCGGGGCATGATTGGGTTATCATCAAAGCTCATGACATTTATTATGCGTTTCATATTCTTTAATACAAATTAAATGGAAATTTACAATAAAGGTTACAACTGTTCTAACTAACAATCTAAACTTCTTTGTTCTCTTCTAAGGCATATCCTATGTTTTCCTTGCTTCAACCTGTTCACCTGTATCATGTGTAAAAAGGTTTTTGGATCAACATAATGTTGGCGAGTGAATCCTATGGAAAACATTTGAACAAATTTATTTAAATTGATTATGAAATATGTGCACAACCAAACATGAGTAAAAATAGATATAAACTTAATCAACAATCATAAGATATTAAGTGAAACACACATGAACAATAATGGAACATTTAGAGGCACGCGATGCTCAACTCGTCTCTCACGAGGAACTGAGGGCCTAATGAATGAATTTGCATGAACATGATAACATAAATGACACAACTACAAACAATACAAACTCAATGATACACACATGATCAATAATGGAACATTTAGAGGCACACGATGCTCAACTCGTCTTTCACGAGGAACTGAGGGGCCTAGTGAATGAGTTTCATATATTTTGACAAAAGGAAATAAGTAATCACAACAATATAAACAATCTAAGTTTAGGTCATGATGTGGTATAGCACAAGTTTAAATAAATAAGTTATTTATTTTCATAACACATGACACACCCCAAAACGTGTAAATTAAAAGGGGGAGTTGTAAGATTCACTCACAGTGGGTGCGTTCGGTTGTTGATGTTGAATGTACGCGAAGTGGTTTTAACCACGAGTGAGATTAACCTAGATAAATCGCATTATGGTTTGGTAAGTAAACGGATTTTATTAATTTATTTTAGTAGGATTGTTGGGTGTATTTTTGTGAGTTTGAGGCTATTTTCTAACCTTAAAAATGTTATTTTTAAGTATTTTTAATTGATTTTTAATTAAAATAAATAAATAAAAAGAATAAAAAAATTTATTTTTCTGACCGTTGACCGTTGACCTGACCGTTGACCGGTTCGAATGCGGAACACAAGTGCGCTGAGTGAGGCTCGAACCCGAGACCTCCCGTACGCGTGCACGCAGCTCTACCAACTGAGCTACGTGTCTAACCCGTTATATATCTGATTTTAATTATATATATATATTAATTAGTTTAAACCGAAAATCATTTTATTTTAAAAACAGTTTTAAGCGAACCGGACGTGCACTCCACAGGTCTCGAACCCGGGACCTGTGGTTTAATCTAACACACAGTCCACCGCTGGACTGTGTGTTAAACATGTTATATAATTCGATTTTTATTATACTTAAATACAATTTAGTTATTTCCTTTTCTGCCTTATTAAAAAGAATAGATAATTGTTCGAGTCGGTGCAGTAACCGGACTCGAACTCGTGACCTGTGATATAAACAAACACACAGTCCACCGCTGGACTGTGTGTCTAACTTGGTTATTATTCCGGTTATTAATATACTTAACATATACCAGTATCGACTCCGGTTCAGTTAAACAAAAATTTGATTTTTATTTAGGCAGCGTGTGTGAAACCGGATTCGAACTCGTGACCTTTGCGTTAAATGTGCACACAGTCCACCGCTGGACTGTGTGTCTAACCCGATTAATATCCTGATTTATATTATACATATATGATCCGGATACACCGTCTTCTTCATCAAGTGTTAACCAGATATAAGGTCTGACTGGTTCGAGTTTTTATTTAAGTTTCATTAGTGTTTTACAGTCCATTAAGGTAAGATAAGGGTGAAAAGATAAAGAAAATAAGGGAAGAGGTATACCGACTGGACCCTCTGTTTTCCGGCAGAACTCCGGCGACAGCAATCAACTCCGGCGTCAGGTGTCTTGCAGCAGCAAGTCTCCGGAAAGCTTGGAAAAAGTATGGGTATCTCCGGTATAAGCTTCAGGGGCTCAGTGAGGTTCAGAAATAAGGAAATCGGTTTTCCGGCGACGAACAGAAAAGTTCCGGCGAGGGAGTTTTCGCCGAGAAAGAGTGTGGTTTTGAGCGAAAAGGTTTTCAATGGGTTGAGGGTGAATTTATAGGGGAAAATCGAGATGTATTTGGTCTGATTTCCGACTGGATTCGTAAATCATAAAAACTCCGGCGGTTATGGTTTGGTCGCGGACTTCAAACATCGGTTATAACCGATGTCTTGTTAATGGTTTACGTTATAACTGAAAATGGTGTTAAAAACTCGCGAGGTTTCCGGGATTCCGACGACTGAACTAATGGGCGCCGATTTTGAATTCGTAACGTCACTTTATCAATTAAATGATTTCAATATTTACAAAACAGAACAAGTGGCGCAGTGGTTTGTGTGTGTGAGATAAGTCGCTGAATCGACTCAGCGAGTGACCCGGGTTCGAAACCCGGCTGGATCATTTCATTTTTATTTTGCGATTTTCAACAGTTTTTCAAAAACTAAATATATATTCCCGTATAATAATTGATTACGTATCGTTTAAAAATATTTTGGGCATTTAATTCGCAACGAAATTTTTGACTGACTGTTCGGTTGATAAACGGAGCGGGTTTGGTAAATCCGTTTTTGACGGATGTTACATGTTCGGCCGAACTTGCATGAAATTCATGCAAGTTCGCGCGAACTTGATGGATCTTGGGAGGAATTATGAGTAAGTTCGGCCGAACTTGCATATACTCATGCAAGTTCGCGCGAACTTGATAAAAAAGGGGTTCCTGGTTGCCAGGCAAGTTCGGGAAAACTTGTGGTAGTCAAGTTCGGTCGAACTTGGCCTGGTGACCAAGTTCCGTTTGCTGATTTCGCGTTAAGGGTTCGTTTGGTTATTCGGTTCATATTAGATAGTTATATTACGGGTTAAATTAAAGCGTTAAGCATTATAGTTGATATAATAGTGTGATTTAGCGATTCGAGAGTGCGAGAGCGATGCGATAGCGATTGTAAACATCACCACAAACACACATAACACATAAATAACATAAAAACCACATAATTAACTGCGATTGCGATGCGATGAGATAGACGATGCGATTTAATAAGCGATTAGATACGATAATAACGTAAAATACCATAATTAATTAACATAAACTTTATTATCAACCGAATCTCAGGATTACAAAAGATAGGTACATCGGAAAGTCAAATGAAAAGATAACAACGAATTTTCGAGTTGTTACAATGGACTTGTTGGAAACGAGTCAATTGTATGAATGGTTTATGAATCGAGATTTGATAGTTATTTTATTATTATGATGTGTCTACAGAAGTTAAAAATAGATGTGTATGTATAAAATTACGAAGTAAGATCGTATAGTCGATGAAGATAATATGAATTTTAAAATAAATTAAAGGAATGAACTAATAGTGATGATGGTCACTAGAGACTAACTTTATGTAGGAACCCGAAATCTAGGAAATGTATTTTAGGGGTGTGCCATAAACGTGTCGGTTGATGAGTTGATAATAACCGGAAAGCGAAAGTAGGTATTGTATGATAGGAGTGAAACCGTATAATTATGTTTAATTTGCTAGAAACTAGCATTATACAAGGACGACACTGTTTAAAAAAAAACTCTGGGTCGGGTTCTTGGAGTTAGAGGTCGTCACCGAATGGGGCGGAAAGAAAAGATATTTAATGTCAAGCGAAAATAAAGAGGGTTTCGAGGACGAACCCTCCTTTAAGGGGGTAGACTTGTAACGCCCAAAATTTTAATATCACACATCTTTATGTTAATATAATACATTCAAGTAAGTTATAACACACAAAATAACATATGTGTGTTCATGTTAGAAAATAAGACTAAACATAGAAATGATTATTACTAATAGGGTAATAATTATAATTATGAACTCAGTTAAGTATGTAAATGAAACTTAATCAAGTTAAGAAAGAAACTTGCAACAAATTATGAACACTAAACTTAATGGGCTAAATGTGACATGTCAAGAAAGTTAGAATAATAAAATGAAAAAAACAAAAAAAATAAAACACACACATCAGGTGTGTGTGTGTGTGTGTTCGACGCCCAGAGCCAGGAAGGAATGGGAAACCCTTCTAATCACACAAATCCAGCTAATTGAAGCCCTAATCATGGCTATTACTCATGCATGTTAGTGATTTCTTGATCATCTAGGCATACTAAAGCTTAAGGTAAGAAGAATTTGATATTTTGATGATCTTGAATATATTGGGTTTTCAAGAAAATCCATGAGTTTATATGGAATTAGTATGATATTGAACTAAGATCACCATCTAGAACATTATGAATGCTTAAAATTTGACTAAATCAATGTTGGAAGTGAAAACCCACTTAGAGTAGAATGGATATGAGTTGTAATGTGGAATTTTGTGTGAGATTGTATGAGAATTATGTATGATGATCGTTCATATTGATAAATTGTTAGTTAGAACTGAATTAGAAGAAAAGTTATGTGAAATTCTATTGAATTTGATGTTTTTGATGATATTGACATGAATTGGCCATGTTATGCAAATGATACTTGTACACTATGCTTAATTAATGGTGCGCACACCAAATGCATGATGAAATGCCTAAGTGAAGTTAGGATGCGAAATTGTATGGAACGGCTCAATATATATATATATATATAGGAATGAAATATGAAAATGATGTTGAGATCATGTTAAATTACTAGTTTGAATGTGGTTGTAAGCACATTTGCGTCGTGAGTAGGAGATGTATATAGTGTCGTTCGTATAGCCTATTATAATGTTACGGATATATGAGGATAAGTCGAAAGATCATATGATGAATTGTTGACTTCTGAAAGTCGACTAGCATAAGAAGCATGATTTTGCTTGTTGTCGTAAAGGTAGGATTATAGGAAGTTGTATGGTACATGTTATATCAAGACGCGTTATATGGAATGACATGATGAATTACATGAGTTTGAAAGGATGTGAATTTGGTTACATGTCTTATGCTTTTTATAATTGACTAATGAAAGTCAAATGTGAAATATGCAATTGATATGATTGTTAACATGTACAATTGTGTATGCTAATAAGAATGTGATTTTGATGACATGAAAGCATAGGAATCATGTCAAGATGGACTCAAGCACGAAAGGCTAACGGGTCAAGAGGAGGCAAGGAAGCGGACACGAATGCATAAGGTAAGTGATTACCGATATCACTTCTTAGTATTTTTTATGCAAAGTTGTGTACTAATTATTCAAGCATGATAATTGAAGTCTAATAAGGTTTGGTTATATAGAAGTGAAGATTTTCGCTAAGTAGACCAAACGGGTCTAAATAAGGATTTATTGCAATATGGTATGGTTGAATAAGTTATAACGACGGTGTTATATCCGAGTAATGGATAGAATTTCTTATAAGTGCGCTACCCGAGAAACAGGGACACGGGTTGATGGTCAAAAGACTCGATTGTGAGTTATGATTAATTGGAAATAATTTCGTGTATGGAAATTGTTCTAACAAAGTTCAATTATGTATAATGGATTGAAATGAATGAGTTTAACGCATACCAGATATCGGGTGCATAAACCCATGTACGGAACTCCGGGAAATGTAAAACTTCTATAGTTACAATGTTCATGTGAGTTTTGAGTATAAACAAATGAGTTGTTTAAAAAAAACATGAACGGGTCGAATAATTCGTAAATGACTTGGCCCAACCACTTCTAAGATCTTTTAAGGTCTACAGAGGGTTAAACACCACTACCCACCACCACCATCCATCACCACCAGCATCGTCCACCGTCCACCACCCACCTCCACCGTCTACCACCATCATAGTCCACCACCACCAGCACCCATCACTACTGTCCACACACTACCACCAGTTTATTTTAGAAGTCTACATACATTAAAAAACAAACAACGTTCTTCTTGCAGATTGCAAAGGTCTGGTCCACCTCTTCTTCTACATATGTGTGCAGATGTGGTCCGCAGACATTTTACCTCTTAAAAAACAAACAACACCTAAGTGTTGGATTTCTTTTATTCTGGGCATGGCCTTGCGCGCGATCTTTGGTTAGCTTGCGTATTCGGCGCAGGATTAGAGACATTCCCCTTTAGAGTACCAATCCTAAATTCCGATACACTAGATCTTTTAGGCCCAAATATCCTATAAGAAAAAACAAAAACTAAGGCCTTATTTAGGTGGAGGAAAAAAGCAAAGGCTTCATTTGGCTTATCCTTGGGCCGGCCCTGTTCCAAATGGCAACACACAAAACAATTAAAAAAATGCAGTTTATGATCAATATGATTCATACAAGCAAACCAAGATCTTACAAAATCTTTTGTCATAACTATTGTATCAACCATATATATGTAATTATGATTGAATATATACAAAATTTAATTTAATCCGTTGATCGCCTATAAATTCTTGTCCACTCTCAATACAAATCATCATTCATCAATATTAAACCAAACATCATACGTAACTCAACATGACAAAGTCTATGTCCTTCACCATATTTGTTGTCTTTTTCATGCTCATAGGTACATTCCGATTCCTTTTTTCTTGGTTAAAAGTTTCGTGAGACAAGTTTTATGGAGGTTGATAACTCGGCATACTTTATTTCTAGCAACACATCTATCTCTAAACTTTGTGAAAAATCATTAAGGTTGTCTTATATTATTCGGAAAAGATTTTTAACAATTTATTTTTATTAACAATATTGCTATTTAAATAGTCGTATACATGGGTAGAACCAGGGGTCCAAGAGGATCCATTGATCATGCGGTCAGGTCACTAGGATTTATTGATTTTTTCTATAGAAAAATTGACCTTTTTTAAACAAAAACACGAGTTGGACCACTTATTTGTAACATGTTGATAAGATAACCTTATATTTTTATTTGTCTCCCGACTAACACGTTTTGGTTCCGCATGCAATTGGTTGTATAGTTCTTAATTTTGTATGCATTATCAATTTGTAGGTATGGAGTTGGGCATGGCAAAAACATGTGTAAAGCCTCATAATAATCCGTTATGTGAATTTCATGAATGTAACCATTTGTGTGTAAGGGAGCATGGATCGAGTGGAGCAGGAATATGCTTAAATAATTTCATTTGTGTTTGTTATTTTGACTGTCCGGGGAAGAATATGGATGTCTCTCCCACATTTAAAAATCAATGATTGTCTTATGAGTTATGTAATACCTATTAATAGTGTAGTACTTATTACTTGAGAATCTTACTAAATTCTTCTGTTGCTTTGCATTATCGTGTCTTTAAATGAAAACATATGTACGTGATTGTAAAAAGAATCCGTTTGTTGTATTTAATGGTGTGTAGCCAATGTAACCACGAATGACCTTTCAAACGAGGCACTACTAGAATAGAATACTAGCATATCTGGCTGAAATTTGCGATTAGACACACGGTCGCAAATTTAGCAGCAGATTTGTGATCGAAATTACTGTGATCACAAAATTAGCACATATCTGGTCGCAAAATTTGTGATGGCTAAATTTGGTTGCAAAATGTGTGACCATTTCATTTTTTTTCCGCAGAACGGTCATAGAAAAGGAAAAAAAATTAAAAATAACTAAAAAAGATGCCAGAAAAGGCATGTATTATTTATCTGATAAATCTATCGATATTGCTACATAAGGTACATACTCACTTGTTTTTATGATTTTATATGTTATAAAGAAACATGACTAAACGGAACTAAACTAAGAACACCAAATCTTAAAATGACCAGATGTTATTATTATTATTATTATTATTATTATTATTATTATTATTATTATTATTATTATTATTATTATTATTATTATTCATTTTATGATTTATAAGATTATATTTGGTTCTAACGAGTAACATGCATGACTATATTAATATATGAAGAGAAAAGGATTTTAGTAATACATATGGTTTAAATGGAATGATGCCATGATGGTTAGGTTAGGTGTTACTAGTGGTGCATAAATCGGGTTTTTTGAATATCCGGTTTTGGGTATGGAATCGGGTTCGGGTATGACCGGGTTCTATAAAATCGGGTGTTGAAATACCCGGGTCGGGTCCGGGTCTGGGTTTTATACAAAAAATGTATACCTTATACACCCGGGTTCGGGTAGGGTCCGGGTCGGGTTTTCTAATACCCGGGTAAATACCCTATTCGTAAAACCCAGGTTGAAAACGGGCATAAAAAAACCCGGTTCAGGGTTCGGGTTTTATAACAGAAATGCATACCCGACCCCGACCCCTACCCTAAACCCCTACCCTATGGGTAGGGTCGGGTTTGGGTATAAAAAAACTTGAGTTTTATAATACCCGGTTCCGGGTTCGGCTTTTTTGTGCACCACTAGGTGTCACATTTCTTTAAAACAAAATGGAAGGGATGCTATAGATGGGCCTAATGTGGGCCGGAAGAAAATAGACTTTGGCCTAAAGAATAAAAGAATTTGGTTTACGAAGAGAAGGTCTGGCAATTGGGGAGACTGCATGAGTAATGAGACACGAGAAAGAAGATACAATTTTGTTGGTCAACGTTGGAAAAAAAACCGAGAACTAGACGAGAAAAAAGATACAATTTCGTTGGTCAACGTTGGACAAAAAAAAACCGAGAACCAGAATTATAATGTTCAATATCTAAAGACTGTTATTAGGGTACTTGGGGCACCCTTTAGTTTTATCAACAGGGTTCTTGGTTTTAAAGGTTATACCGACGCCATCCATTCGGTTTCACTAATCCATTTGTGATTTTGGGTTCTTTAACCAGATGAAGAATGTCGTTCTCAAACATGAAGGTTAAAGTTAATTGGGTACTTCTCCAATATTATCCCATGTGATTTGAGTACCCTTTTTTATTATCAAAATTTACGTCTCGTTTGTGTTATGTGCATATAATGTATATATGTGTGGGCGCTCAGGGGGCAAAAGTGAAAGTGCACTAATTTTAACGTATTTACTAATTTCGCGAAAATAACGTTAAAAGAGGGGGATGGTTAATCATGCATCATGTGGTGGCGTTGATGGTCGAAAGACATGGGAGTACATGCACTAATCGGCCTTTGTCTTAATTGCTGAGCGTTATATGCCTTATGTCCAAGGCTTGATGCAAAACTACTATCGAGCCGCGGGTCTCGCTGGAAGCAGCCTCTCTATTCCTACGGGATGGTAGTAAGGCTGTCTACATCTTACCCTCCTTAGACCTTACCTTAGCTTTGCTATTGGTGGGAATTACTGAGTATGATGATGATGATTTTTATTACTAATATTGGTAAAGGTGAAATGTAACGATGTAACCGGGTTGTTTTTTTTCTTCAAATTCGGTGCTTTGTGATATGCTCCTGAGTAACCTGTCAAAATGGTCCCCAAGGTTTGGTCACTTTTGTCACTTTAGTTCAAAACTCAAATCTTTTGAATTTGGGTCCCTGTGGTTTCAAATTTGTTGCCATTTTCATCCAAAATCAAAATCTCCTCAGATTTTTTAGTTAACATCAAACTTTTTTTTTTGTCTTTTTCCTCCATTTTAATGAAGGGCAAAATTGTTAGAGTTTTTAAATTTGTTATAATAAAACGTTAAAACATCATTTTGCCTTTCTTCAAAAGGAGGAAAAAGACAAAAAACTGGATGTTAATTGAAAATCTAACCATAATTTGATTTTGGATGAAAATGACAATAAAAGTGAAACCGCAGGGACCCAGATTCAAAAGGTTTGTTTTTAGACAAAAGTGACCAAACCTCATGAACCATTTTGGCAGTTTACTCAATCCTCCTAATACCCTTGTTTTTTAGATTTCTATGAAAGCCTAGGCATGAAGATAGCCACAACTATCCGTTCTTTTTTTTGTATTCGACATTTAAATCAATATTGAATTGTGACAGTTGATCTTGTATGTATTGTTTGGTTGTGCTAATTGATGATGGGTTATGATATACGTTGTAGAAATTGACATAATCCATATCCTAAGTTAGTCAGTCAATCAATCAATATAGGTAATGTGATGTCTATGTAACAATTGGGAACTTATCTTGTTTAACAAGCTAGTGTCTGTCATTCCAACTTATTTATATAATAAAATTGAGTTTAAACATTGGAACCATCGATAACCAAATGCAAATCACTTAATAGTGCATATATATATGTCGTATAATTCACCCATGCATGATAAAATTTAGTATTATTATTAATATTAATACATATTACAATTAAGTTTCTCTACGAGATGAAAAGGTGCATTGTTAGTTCTATCATGGATGGAAATCAAAGTAGGAAACCGAAACAGTTAACTTTTTTGTTTCCTGCTTTCTTAAATAAAACATAATGGCATTATTTGTTGCAAGAGAAAACTTATCAACATCAGAATGCAAAACTGTCATAGGCACGCACATGTAGTAATTAAGTTTTCCAATATTCCCCAATCAGTTAATTGACTAATTTATTATAATGTGTCCTGAATATCCAATAAAAAAAAATACATAAATATTGTTTCATAGAACAAAAAATCAAATACTGTTGGAAATGAGGTTTACTTCACATTAAGCAAACACTACCAAACTCACTTGTTGTTGGAAATGAGGTTATCTTCACATTAAGCAAATGCAAAAAATCAAACATGGCTTTTGCAAATGTTTTCTTTTTAATGATTTTGTTGATGCAATAATATTCATTTACATGTATTTATAATTAGTAGTTGTTATGAACCATCTACGAATTTTTATTTCTATCTTATGTCAAATAAGTTTTATATAAACAATTCACCGCTTATATACATCATTCAAGCGATTATATACTCATTTATTTTTCATCTTGTTCATAAGAGGGCTAAAATGATCATTTTCTATGAATCAGAAAGTAAACAAAGAACAACACTCGCTGACGACCTTGTCCGTGAACCCATTCATTTCCTTTCATCACATTGTCGAGATGAGTTCTCGTTCAAAGGTTACGCATGGAGAATCTTGTTACATCTTCTACACAACATTACTATTTTAAAATTATAAGGGAAGAGTACCATTAAATGCTACAAACTGATAATTCAAAGCAATAAACACGATTTGAACAAATTAATAGATTCCCGATTAATCACTATATCATTTATAGATATTACTTAACATTATGTTTTTTAGTTGTACTGAATAGACGTTAGGAGGATTAGGGTGGGTAGAAACACCATAAGTACTATAGCCTTCTTCTACGAACATTGATAGAACTAAAACAAAGTAGATCACCATCCATGCTCCCAAATACCTAATTGTTGACACGGATGATAATCGCATGCTGGTAGAGGATGAGTCTTATGACAATGTATTGCGAAGCTCAACTGCATACCTGCAAATTTATAATTCATATTTTGTCAAAACTTAAGGATTATACGACTTTGTAAACAACAATCTAGTAAATAAAATCATTGTTATTTTTATCGAACCTTTTTCAAGAAATATGTAACAATCTTACTGTTTTTTTTGACAAAGTTTAGAGTAAATTCATCATATAAATCGAGAAAGCGTGCCAATTTTCATAAACTTATGTTACAAAACTTTGAACCAAGTATAAGGAATAGAAAGTTACCTATGAGAATGAGGAATACAACAAATACGGTAAAGAGCATAGACCTTGTCATGTTGAGTTGTGTATAATATTTTGTTTAATATTTGATGATTTCACAAAAATATATAGGTCAAAGGCATTAAATTCATTGAGTCGTGTATGATGTTTTGTTTAATATTGATGATTTCACAAAAATATATAGGCCGAAGGCACTAAATTCATATATCTTTAACCATAATTGCATTCATGCTTGATACAATAACTACAATGATTTACAAAGTATCTTGATATTTACAATTATATGATATATGTCAGCACGTATAATGACAAAAGATTCAATGCCAAGGTGGCTAGGGCTGTCCATTTTCACCCAAAACCTAACCCGAATCTAAAGTTACCAAAACCCGAATTAGAAAATACCTAAAAAATCTGAACCCGACCAACCCGAATTCTATATAGGCTCATTATCCGGTCACTTTTTTCCAGCTAAAACCCCGAACTAACAAACCCGAAAAACTCGAAACTGATCGGTGCATTTTAGATAAACTTTATTATATATGTATATATATATTATAATATAATAATTGCATTAAATTTAGTACAAAATATATATTACTCTAGTTAGTTTTATATCATGTGGGCCATGAATGAAAATAGTGATGCTTTTATATCAAATATGAAATAAAGTTTTGAGTAATTATGAATTTGGGTCTTAACGAGTAAATGCAAATGATAAATATATTTAAAACAAAGAAAAAAATTGAAATGCAAATGCTAAGCCGTGGAAGCGGAAATTTACGGTTGAAGGTCATATGTATCAAGTTCGAATCCGATCTAAACAGAGCATTACCACATTGGGCTTTCGGACGATGAGTTCTCTCCGAAACTAGAGATGGTGGGTTTCGGCTACCGAGCGCTGTCTCCAATCGCAGCGTATGGGGTCGCATTTTGCCGTTGGGTTAGCCTAGGTAGCTAGGATTTTAAATATATTAAATAGTAATTGATTCATTTGTTTCTTTGGAATTTTCGTAAAGAAGGAAAATGACAAATGCAATATTGAGATGGGCAATAATAAGGACTTAATAGGAAAGACTTGGATTCATAGATAAATAAGAATATTGATGGGCTGAACTAAAGTGGGTTAAAAGAAAATGACAATGCCCAAGGAAGAAACGATTATGGGCCGGAAGGAAATAAAAAAAGGAACGGTTTTGAAAGATCACACGGAATTATATTTTGACGGCTGCATATGGTAATTTTTGGAGGGATTAAAGGAAGCAGCCTTTGGTGCTTTGCATGCAAATTAAAAAGGAGTTGCCGGTTTGGTACGTGTCACAGATATTTTTGTTTGTTAAAGCAAGAGGAACTTTTATTCGTACCCAAATTAATACAAACCAAACCCACACACCTCAACTGTTGCATAAAAACACAACACAACAGCATATGAGAAGCTAAATGCAGACATAGCACTAGGCAACATTGCCTAACCTAGTGTTACGGGCCACATATTTAAAGATCGTTATGCTATGGGTCAGCGCCGTCCTCGAAAAATCAAGTGACTTCATGGCCCTGTGCGAGTTTAAAAAATGGGCCCCTAGATATAAAACGATAAACCAACTAAAACTTAATAAGATATTGTTTATTATTTTTTTAGTTGGGGTTTAAATTTAGTTTTACACTTTTTTTTAAAAAAAAAATACTAGATAAACAAATTTCACAAAAAAAACTAGATAAACAAATTTCACATATTCTATATACTAACAAATTGAATTGTGAACTGTATCTAAATGGAGTTCTTCATAGATATTGGACCGTTTTCATCCATGTTTCATCATCCCACAGGACATAGGTTACTTTTATAGAATTTTGAGTAAATTGCTATTTTAGTCTCTAAGGTTTGTCATAAATTACCATTTTAGTCTAAATAGTTTTTTTTTCTCCTCTGGGTCCTGAGTTTTTCATTTTCTTGTCATTCTGATCACATTGCTTAACTCCGTTAAAAAACCTCAGTTTTAACCAGGGGTATTCTTAGCATTTTCATAATAATTATAATACTAACCATATTTATAATATAAACACAAAAAAACTAACTTTAGCTTTTGTTTCTATAAAATCTGATTACACCCCCCACCCCATTCTCTCTCGTTCTTCATCCCTTTACTTTCTTTCTTTCCGCAACCATCAATGCCAGTGCCACCGCCACCGATCCACAATCATCACCAATCCCCGGCACTCACCTCCGCCAACCACCGTCACCGTCACTGACCTCTGCCACCAAAATGTCCAGCACAACGTCAGTTAACCTATGGGCACCTCCACCACCGTCACCGACCTCCGCCCCATCACAACGTTAGTTTTTTTGTGTTTTATATTACAAATATTATTAGTATTATAATATTACGAAAATACCAAGAATACGCCTGGTTAAAACTGAGGCTTTTAACGGAGTTAGGCAATGTGATCAAAATGACAATAAATTGGAAAACACAGGGACCTAAAGGAGAAAAAAAAACTATTTGAACTAAAATGACAATGTGAAACAAAATTCAGAGACTAAAATAACAATTTACTCCAGACTTTTTTTAGTTCCAGATGGTTTCACACCAACCACGGATTGCTTGCATTTGAGGTATTAGGTGGTGGTGAGAAAAAGATAGAGAGGTGATTCATGGTGGTGGTAAACTGGTGGCGGTAGGCCGGTAGAAACAATGGCATACTGAAGGAGGGCGGAACTTGTGGTATTTAAATATAGCTAGCTTTGGTCTGTCACAACATCACAATTCCTAATCTCCCCCACAGATCCACGGATGCTTTCTAGGTCTTGAAAAGGAGATGACAGCTCCGCTGATGGTTTGAAAGCGAGATGACGGCGGAGATGTTGGTTTGAGAACGACAAACGACGGCGTTTCAAGCTGAACTGGCTACAGCGACACAAGAACCCCACCAGTGATGCGTTAGAGCCGGAGTAGGAGGAGGGGGATCGTTGGCGGAAACGACTATCACCAGATCTGGTGGCTAGGGTAGTAGAGGGTTAGAGCCGGACTAGGAGGATCGTCTGCGGAAACGACTATATCACCATAGCCACCTGTATGACCAAAAAGTTAATGAGTTGTGACGACAGGTTTAGGAATTACCTTTTTGTGGGTGTGGTTTCGGTGGTACACAAAAACAACTTAGGTTAATTTCTTATCCTTAGAGCATTCACATTAATTTTGTTATCCTTATCCATATAATTACATTAAAACACACTACTTTTTTCTCTCTTATTTTCAATTAAATAATATTTTTTATACTTTTATCATTACATTTTATCTCTCCTCCACTCACAAGTGCTTTAAAAAATATTTAAAATTTATAAGGGATCAACAGTTTTCCCGTATATTTACAGATGAACAGTAACATTTTCTCTCTCCTCACTCACAACCACTCAAAACATTTCCTTACAATATAACTAACCCACTCACACAAATATACCAAATCCATTGTGAATGCTCTTAAGTGGTAAAAATTCTTTGCCTTTTGTCAAAAGAGCTAAATTTGACCATGAAGGGAATTAGATTTCATTGTGAATTAAATTTGATATATTTAATTTGGTCCGTTCATGATGTTATATTATTTATGTTGATGCATTTGGTGTTCGTCACTTGTCAAATAGGGCTAGATTGAGTGTGTGTTGAATATTGTATAGGTTAGAATCAAACACACGACCAAAATACGGAGCGAATAGTAAATTGGGAACAAGTTCGCCCGAACTTGACCTGTGAAGGTCAAGTTCGCCCGAACTTGACATGTGATGGTCAAGTTCGCCCGAACTTATCCATGCACACTCCGGGCGAACTTGTTACCCTATATATAGGTGTGTTGTTCATTTGTCATTTAAGTTTTTGGCACTCCTACGGGGAGGTGGTGCCGGATTCTCTCCAGGAACTTCGACAGCTGGATTTAAAGATGTATACTCTTTCGGTATGAATGAAGACTTCCGCTGCATTCTACTTCTACTCCATTCTGTAATAACATTCTACCGAATCGGTTTACGTTTTCGCACTAACTTCCTTCTAGAACCGCCTGATCACGGACCTTCAATTTAAACTTTTAAAATTATAATGTTTATTTCTTAAATTATTTATATTATATTATATTACACTACGCTATATTATATTATATTACTATCATATCTTATGAATAGTATTGAAGACGTGCTTATTTTTATGTACGTATTAATATAAATTTTACTTATAACCAAGTAGTGAATAATGTAAGTTATCGAAACACAAACACACGTATTGTCAAAGTAGTCTCACGCTTGGTTTTTTATATATACAAAGTGACATCATTATCCTTTTCTATTTTGATAGTATATGCGAACCGTGCAGTATTCTTTGTTTTGGTTTTCTCGATGTTCCCATCAGTTCCATAATGAACCAAGCCAATCTCGACCGTATAAGATTGGTACCGGTATCGGTGTTATCCGAACCGACAATAATATCAACGTTTATAGTTTTCGACAATAAGATTGGAGCTGTGTTTGTTGATTGAACTGCCGTTAGGAGCCGAATTGGTTTGCAAGGTATACTATATGTCTGTGTGTGTATATATGAATTGTAGCTTTGTCCTTAAGATTTGTGGTGTTTCTTAATGATTCAATAGTTTAATTAATTTTATGATACATACCAGACACTCCGGCGACCGCTGACGAATTTGCCAAGAGAAACAAATTCTGGACAAGGCTAGGGTTCCAGCGAAGATCTGGTAAGTTCATTTTGTTTAAGATTACACTATATGAAGAATTTTATGTCACTAATTTTTTTCTATAGAATTGTTTGATTGAAGTTCATATTGTTTTTGGGAACTACAGGTTGTTTGACATGTTGGTGTCGGGGCATAACGTTTGGATGAATTGGCGTCGACAAGGGAACTACATGTAAGTGTCATATCTGTCTTAGGCTCAGGTTTTATTAGTCATGTGATTTGTAGGCTATTTTTGTATAATATATGATTATTCGTAAACTAAACAATAGCAATAGCTAAGTCTGGCAAACGTATGAGTTGGGTTAGGTAACCGATTGAAACTATTTTGGCTCACAACGAGTCATTTCAACAAAGTATTAATTTTGGTTCGGGCAAAATGGAATTTAACGATACAAATTTAAAAATTGACTATGACAGTGAGATTAATTCGATGAATAATTACATCTAATTTTTATATTTAAAACACTGCAGTGTGTACACGGGCTCCTTTATACACTACTTCGTCTACTCACCGGATGCTAGTGCATGTGTGAGCTTAGGTTTCAGTCTAAGTTAAGGCAACAATACATGTTGCATGGGCAACCTTGCAATGACTGTCTTGTAAACGCTTATGGAGAAACTAAAATAACATTTTGTATTTTATGAGTTCAAAACCTTTATATGTTCGTTTAATCATGCTTTACTAATTCCATGGATTTTAGCTGTTACATGTTTTTTGTTTATTTTTTGCTTCAACTTTTCATGTTAGTTCCAGTTTTATATGTGCAAAATGGTGTGACAACTTTGTTCTTTTGTAAAGCCCTGCTTTCAAGTTAACTCCTGATTATTCAAACATTTGTTCCTTGCCTGCTACTGTAGCTTTGCTTTTGTAGATCATGCCTACAGTCCTGCCCTCGGTTGCTGCAGTGGATCACCATATTTCTTTAGTTTTTGGACATTCTTCAGGCCTAGCAGTTGAGGGTAATCACAAATACGACTGCATATGTGCGCATTGCTAGTTTCAGGTAGATTTTTGAAAAGCATAACATGTATTCAAATTTTACTTAACTATTATATAGAATAGAATAAATAGAACACAATAATTATATGCTTTGTTGTTATTGGTGTGAAAGTTGGGAAAAAAACCAGGACGGTCTGATGGGAGTGTAAGTCTGGCCGTCTGAGAGTGTTTAGGCTCGGTGTTGGACAAGGGAGACGAGGCTGCTAAATGGTTCACTAACTTACAATTTTAGATGTAGCTTGGCTTGTACAGAGAACTTGATTTTCACTTGCTGACAATAACGTATTTTAGTGTATATATTTAATGGAAGCCTCAAAACCATTGGGTTTATTTAAACGAAATTAAATAACAAATACTTAATTTGTTGCGACTTTTTAATCATCTTTGTTATTTTATATATTTTATGCCTGACAAGGTTTATAAAATGCTTGGGTTTAATACTAGTTATATAATTTAGTATCAATGCGTTTTTGAGAAATTGGTTACTGTTTGATGTTCACATTATTCATTTAATATTATTTTAATGCTTATGAACCTTTTTTTTTCTCCATTTAGGCATCCTAGTAGCGATCAAATCTCCACTTACATTTAAATTAGGTAACATTTCTTGTTTATTTGTTTCGACATTTCTATACTTTTATTTTTATTTATTTGTTTTTAGTTTACTTTGTTTAGGCTACGTTTAAGGCTTCAGAAACTAGTGCAAACAAATTGAAATACCTTACCGTTCCTTTGTATTTGAGTTTTTTTAACCATTATTTGTAACTGATAAATTGATGTTTTACAACTAGATGAGTCGTGAAAACTAACTCCAAGACTAAACAGTTTGGAGATGATTATTTTTAGGAAACCAGGCAGCATGATCTCCTTATATTAGTGAAATTCAATATCCCCAAGTTAGTTTTTACTTATGTGTTTTAGTGATGAATCGGTATTTTTCTACAAATGTATTGCAATCCTTCAAATTTTTTGGGCCGGGGTGTGTGGATAAAATGGGCTCTATTGGCCATTTTATATACTAAAGCATCTCCAACGCCGTGAAAGCGGACACGGCCGGACCAGCAAAGCGGACGAAGGGAAGCATGGGATGGGAGGAAGAAGAGCTCTCACTTATATACCACCACATATTATACTAACTTTCGAGTATCGATGTCTCATTTATTTTAGTTCCGTTTTAAAAACATTTTGGTTTGTTGCAAAAACACATGATAAAACACAATCCATATAGAAATGTCTATATTAACATCTGTTGCATATAAATGTTTTAGTTCAAAAATAGGAAAAACACTTTATTCTATATTTGTGAACACCAAGTTTTCAGGTGTAAACAAGCTGAGCCAGCTTAACAAACTTTGCTAAGCTCTACCTTGACTCGTTTCAAGTCCCATACGACAATGATATTGTCCCACACAAATTCAAACCTGATCCTCGAGAAACGGGTAATCGGTGTACCCAACTAGCGGATCGTCAGTATAAAATGTATTTCTATCATACATGTTTAACGATGCATTCAGCCTAAACCTTTAAGGTAAATCAGGGTTGGCCAAAAATGCACGCCCGAAAGCTACAAGATCCGCCTCGCCATTTTCAATCACTCGATTAGCTTCCTCTCGATTATAGTACCCACCCGCAACATAAATGCATCTTTAAACGCCTTTTTTCCTCATCGACGCCAAACTGTCCCGAGTCTCCACTCTCTCAAACTGAGTCATCATTCGCGGCTCAATCACATGACAGTAAGCAATCCCGAGTTGACTCAGTGACTCGGCCATTTTGAAAGTGGGATCATTTTGGGCGTAAATTGTTCGGTTAAAATAGAGTTTTTTGCGAATTTATTAAAATTAATAAACTGACACCTAGCGAGTGAGGATCCGAGTCACCTGACTCGTTGTAGTTAGCAAATGGAGACAACCTTATTCCCACTCTCTCACATCCAATCTCCTCCCCGAGATTGCTTGAACCACTTCAAGCAGAAACCGGCAAAGGTTCTCTAGATTTCCACCATATTGATCGGTCCGATCGTTTACTTGATCTTTCATGAACTGGTCGACTAAGTATCCGTTTGCTCCGTGAATCTCTACCCCGTCAAAACCTGCTTCCATTGCGTTTCTTGCGGCTGTTCGGAAGTCACCGGAGATTTCATCAATGGTTAATCTGTGTGGGGGTGAATACTGAGAATCTGCATCTCCAGAACCACCGATAAACTGCTGGTTTAGAATTGGCTTGTTGGTGCTAGAGATTGGAGACCGGCCATTTGGTTGAAAACCTGGATTACATTACATTACATTACAAACAATAATATAGGAACACTTACTTACACAAATTGAATCACTTTTTGTTTAGCAACTTATCTTTTAAAAAAATGACTAATTAAAATTATATCGAACTACAAGCTAGAACAAAGATTTTACTATATGTGTTTACTTACTATTGTATAGCTGAGTCCATTTGTAATAAACTATCCAACTGTATTTAGAATATTCACAAATATTGGAAACAAAACATAATTGTGTGCCAAGAAATTTTGCTACGAATATTTCTGGTAGTTTGACTACCGACTATCCAGTAAGCATATTCAAGTTCGTTCTGATGATGGGATTTATAAGATTCACTTATGTCTTGTTGAAATGTACATAGTTTTTCTTTTGCTTTGATGATGAATTATGTGTTCACATCGATCATCTATCTATATGCTAGTAATGCTTTTGTGGATATCTTGAATAACACGTAAGCGTGACAATTTAAAAAGTTACATACCATTATTGATTTTTTTAACCATGAACACATCTTGAGTGACTAGAATTTTTAATTTTACGCTTTTTGTATATTAATATCCCAAAGTTACAAAATTAGTAAAATAAAAATAAATGAAGTATATAATCCAATGGGAACATTACATGTGCATGATAATCAACAAATAAGTATGTTGATTTGATACATAGTAAGTCGACATCCACTTTTCGTGACAGGGTAAACGGAGAAGAGATCATGTATCCATTTACCCAATAGATAGGAAGTGCTAGTTTTTTTTTCTTTCATTTGAGTAGACCTTAAGTTAACATCTGATTATGACGCAATTTTAAATATAAAAAAAATATAAAGAGAAGGAAACGTACCCTACCTGATGCTTAACCGACCACAGAATTAGAGTGATTTACTTGGTAGTTAGAGGTGTATATTCACTAAAAGTAAAACTCATAGAAAAAAACATGGTATGTTTAGCATAGCCCTATAAAATTTAAGTGCACGAGACATTGGAAACTCTTCCGGAATGCCAAAGTTGACAGAAAAAGATTCCTCCATTCTCATGAACACCATCTACGATTGCCTCTATGTGCTCTTTCTTCCAAATTCCTGGTGTGTTTGGCAGTCTTTTTATTTTGAAAATAATAAATTTTAATTAATCTCATTCAATAAAATATAGAAGAATGAGATAAATTACCCTTGAGCAGTATCTGAAATCCCAGATGCTTCACTAATCAATAATCCTCCTTTCGTTGATCTTTGTTTGTAATACAAAATGGCATGTGGCTGTGCTGTAAAGTTGTATGATCTTAAACCCTGAGGTTATAAATTAAAAGCTTAATATATTATAGGGTATTATTGTAACCTAACTTGTAATTCCAAGCAACTCATAAACTTTGCTTTAACATCTTCTAGCAAAGACCAAACGTTTTTTATGTTCCTCAACTGATTCATAACTAAACTTGTTTTACTCGTGTAACTATCGTGTTACATATTAAAGTATATACATAACAACAAAGCTAGGGATTTTGAAGATTACCGATGAGAAAGATGAAAAGTTTTCATGTTGTGTGGTGTAAGGAGGAGTATGGACCTCTCCGTAGATGTTGCTTCTTCTTTCTCCATATTTGCTCTCACCTAACAAGGAGAGAGTCTTGGAGGATCGTAGTTTGTATCGTCAATATTGACAACCAGTCGTCGTCAAAAGGATACAATAGTATATTAGCATATTGTTTTTGTGGTTGTGTAATACTCTATATTTAGGTGTGTAAACGAGTTCTTGAGATTAGTTTGTCAAAAGTTTGGTGCCAGACCTCGATCTTATACTAAAGTTCATTAAACAAACTAGTACAACCCACACTTTTCATATTCATCCTAGACTAGGCATGTGAACTTATTATTCATAGCATTTTAACAAAAATAACTAAATAATATCTAAATATTATAACTTAAAAAATCTTATGGGTTGCGACCGATGAAACTTAATCGATTTCGACACATATAACGTATCAAACAGAAGAAAAAACCTAAAAAAAACTATAGTCGTAAAGTGCCCAAAACACGTTCAATTTTTAGATATTTCATTGAATTTTACTTGAACTTTGTTTACAAATAAGTTTTTTAATAATAAACTATAAGATAAAAATTAAAGAATTGAATTCCTTTAAAAAAACTAATATTTGATAAAATACAATAAGGGTTTATATATTTGTACACTAAAATGCCTATTTGCACACCAAACTTTAGCTTTATATACGCCGCGGCTAGATCTATACACGATGTATAGTCACCTTTTTTAATTTCCAAGAGAATCTCTGATATGATATGATGCGGGAATTTGTCCCTTTATATACGTCATGTATAGGCCTACGTATAGTATATAAATGGTGGTTTTTTTTATTATAAGAAACATTTTATACATTATTTATCGTTTTAGCAAACTTTTATAATAAGTATTTTTAAAAATAAATAAATAAAAAAATATTATTAAGTATTCTATCGTATAGTATAATATAGATCTATAGTGTAGTAAAATCTCGTATAGGCCTATATGTATAATATGATATTGTATCATATCGTATCGAATAGTTTAGTAAAAAACATTTTTAAGTATTCTATCGTATAGTATAACATAGGTCTCGTATAGGCCTATAGATGTAGTATCGTATCATATAGTGTTGTATAAATCTCGTATAGGCCTATACATGTAATATAATATTGTATCCTATTGTATCATGTCATATTGTATAGCGTAGTATAAATAATGTATAGGCATATATGTGTAGTATCGTCTGGTATAGGGCTATAGGTGTAGTATCATATAGTATCGTATCATATGGTGTAGCATAAGTCTTGTATAGGTTCCGTATAGCCTTATAGGTGTCGTTAAGGCCTATGGATGTAGTATACGTCCCACGTAGGCCTATAGGTGTAGTATAAGTACCGTATAAGACTATATGTGGAGTTTAGATCCCGTATAGGTTTATACTATACTATATTGTACTGCATTGCACTGAACTGAACTGAACTGAACTGCACTCCACTACACTACACTTTACTACACTATATCTTTATCCCTAATCTCGTTCATCCTCTTTCTTTTTCTTCTCATTTGGTTCAGATAATCCATATCACCAACGTAATCAATCAAAGTGTTGTGTGGGGTCCAAGGGTTTGTTTAAGGTTTTGTCTGCGATTGCGATTGCATCAGAAACAATCATTGGGGTCGAATTTTGGAATTGTTAGTAATAATGGTATTTTTGTAATTTCACACACACTTAACTGAGAGAACTAGCCTCCATCCTCTTTAGGGACTATCCGAGTAACAACTAGTCAAACCACAGGGAGAACCAATGTAATTTTAGAAAGTTGGGGACTAAATGTGAAATTTTGACAAACCACAAGCACTATCCGCGCATTTTACTTTAATAATAACTAGATTTATATTAAAAAAAACAACACAAAACAAAAATATACATAAAGGAGGAGAGAGCATGCTTTGGCCTGAACCTAGGACCTCCAATGTTTGGAAGCACCTTGGTAACTCACCTAACTCGCTGCTTTGTTTGACATTTGGATCCTCTGTGTGTGCATGTGTAATAATAATCTGAAAAAAAAGAAATTTACACATATCCCCGAATTTACTTCCCAAGTTATATATATATATATATATTTATATATATATATATACACACACATATATATATACCCACCTTAAAACTTAAATGACATATACCCGCTCGTTAATAAAATTATATATTAACTAAAAAAAACCTCTTTTGGGATTCTAAAACCTATCAACGCCACACCACCACGTTTCATTTTCAGCGACAATTCTAGACTACATGAAAACCTAACCCGGCAAGAAGATACTAGTATATGAGCGCTAAATATTCCGACCAGTAGCACCGACAATTCAAAGCAGGTTCATTCACCGGTGACTCCAACCAAGTTCATTCACTAACGATTCCAACTAGGTAAAGGCAGTTCGTTCCAATATACAAATTGTAACTAGGTTCGGTCACTAGCGGTTTTATATTTTTTTCAATTAGAATAAAAGGTCGGTCCAATTAGCAAATATTCAAGTTATGGTGTTTATTAAAAGTAGGTTTAATATTAATGCTATAGATCAATTGTAATCCGCTCCATATTCAGATTATGGATCCATCGTACAGGTGATCAATAACCAATCCAAAAACCGATTAACAAAAAATCAGTTATCGCTAAACACTGTTTAACCATTACTAAACCCTAAACCCAAAAAAACTAAACCGTAAAAGTGAAAAACTAAATGATAAAGCTAAACCCTAGCGGAGGGTTCAAATCAGAAGAATTCAAAGAATAGAAAGAATAAATTTAAACCAATAAAAATGATCCATTTAATATGTGTATTTAAATATCATTGTAAGGTCATATAGGTAAATTTATATTTTATTTAATTTATTGTGTTTCCTTAAATTAGCTAACTAATTAAACTTGTAACTCATTTTTATAATGTAGTCTTTGAAGAAAACCTTTTTTTATGGAAAATGACAGTTTTCAATGTGTATTCAGTGACGGACACAAATTTTCTTCATGGGGGCGGAATTTTTAAGGATCATGTCATCTATTGTTATATTATAGCTTTTTCTGTCCAATTCATGTTGGATCAGATCTAGTCGGATCGGATCGAGGGCAAAAATTCTCACCATGATTCTCATTTAAGACCACACGGTATGGAGGGGCTTGAAGATGGGGCATTATGCGACACGTAGACCACGCATCAGAACGTGGCATGGTGCTAAAACAGATGGTGTGGGGGTGGCGTGGTTAGTGGCGTTTATAAAATATCATATATATATATATATAGGGTAGGGTTCAAGAGTGAACCATATTGTATTTGTGAACAAAATGAACAAATCTTATCCATTGATTTAGGAGATCTTGAGATTTATAATAATGACAATTTCTAACTATTTATGTGTAGAAAATAAATGAAAAGGGTATACAGGTAAATTATGAACTAGTTCTCTTTCCAATTAAATGTTTAATTAATTTCATTTTCTCTCTCTCTCTTCGTTTTCTCTCACAAATTAACTAATTTATTAATTAAAAAAAACACAATTACTATTTAGCCAAACTAATTTACAAACATACGTATATCCGTATTAATTTAAAAAAACACAATTACTATTTAGCCAAACTGTTTTATACACATATGTATATACGTTTTATACACATGCGTACATATGTAATTTGAATTTGAATAATACATATGTGTACTTTGAGTATTCAACACAAGTACATATGTGTATAAACCATTTATTAGTTCTGTTTATATATATTTTATACACAATTTCTATTCAGCCAAACTGTTTTATACACATATGTATATCTTTTTTATACACATACGTATGCATGTAAATTAAAAAAAAACATATGTGTATAACAACACTATGTATTGAATAAAAGATGAAAAAAAAGGGAAAAGACACATTATTAAAGATAGAGATGGACAAATAAAAGATGTAGGATGAACGTGGGAGTGAGAAAATTAAGGAATATTTATAAAATTTAATAACTATCATATTAAGTTTATATGTATAATTACAATCCTACCATTTTCTCTAAAAAGTAAATCAATAGCTAGGATTAGTTCACTAGGTTCACAACAAGGATAGTGTTCACTCTTGAACCTAATATATATATATATATATATATATATATATATATATATAGGATTAGGTTCATGAGTGAACAACATCCTTGTTTGTGTACAAAGTGAACCAATCATAACCATTGATTTTGTAGATCTAGAATTTGGCTTTAATGGCAAAATCGTAATTATATTTTGTAACTTCCATGTATTTAATTAATTGATTTCTTTTCTCTCTCTCTCTTGATTTCTCTTTCTAATTAAAATAATATTTAATTATATTTTCTATACTTTTTTTCACTAATTACCTAACTTGATATTTGATAATTAAAAAAAATACAAACATTATCAAATATTGTTTCATCTTATGTTTTTTTTTAAATATATTAAACCTAATTAAATTATGCTTTTTTAACATATGTGTATACAGGTCGGTATATACAAGACTAATACACCTGTGTATTATTACATCTTGTTTCCAGAGGTTGGTATAAACCTGACTTATACGCATGTGTATTAATCAAGTATATACGTGTATACAAGACTTATACACATGTGTAATATTACAACTTGTTTCAACAGGTCGGTATAAATCTGACTTATACACCTGTGTATAATTCAAGTACATATGTGTATATCAGACATATACACCTGTGTATTAGTACATAGAGAATGTAACTAAATATTTTTAATTATGTTTTATATGAAACAATATTTGATAATGTTTGTATTTTAAAAAAAAATTATTCAGATATTAAGTTAGGTGATGGTGAAAGAAAAAAGTATAGAGAATAAAATTAAACATTCTTTTAATTGAAAAGAAAAATTAAGAGAGAGAAAAAAAGTAATTAACTAAATGAAAGTTGAAAAAGATAATTACAATATTGCCACTAAAGAAAAAAATCTAGATCTATAAAATCAATGGTTAGGATTAGTTTATTTTGTTCACTAATACAACTTTGTTCACTCATGAACCCTACCCTAGTGAAAGTGTATTGTACAAATTTGCTTAACGTACGCTGTGAAATTATAACATGTGTGATTATTTTTATAACATGCGTGATTAGGTTTTACCCCATGCGTGATTTCTGATTTTGTACATGTGTGATTATGTTCATTCGTGATTATGGTTTTCAACATGCGTGATTAGGGTTTTTGAATTTTATAACATGCGTAATTTCATCTCGTGCACATCGTACGTTAAGAAATATTGTACATTAACAAACCCATATATATATACACACACATAGAGAGAGAGAGAGAGAGAGAGGCCGGTTAACGTAGAAGAGCCCTTATCCTAGATTACGTACGCGATCATCCCAGCCGTACGATCTGGTGTGAATTCTGTCTTCAACATGTGATTTCATCAAACAATACCAACATGCGATTTCATCAATGTTTTTTTATAACATGTGATTTCATAATCGCGTACGCTCGTACGATAAGCCCTATTGTACGTTATACTTTTTCTATACATACATACACGCACACACGCACACACGCACACATATATATATACATACATATATATACATACATACATACATATATATGTATATATGTATATATATATATATATATATCAACCAATTAAAATACTCTCAAAATCCACCCACCAATGAAGAACCTCCACTTCACAACCCAAATGCCCCCACGTCGGTGGAAAACCCCAAGCCCGAACGTAAACGTCAAGGATAACGTCGTTCCCGGGGTGGTGTGTGCGGCGTGCTATGGTGTGGCATAAACGCCACAAAACCACGCCCATACTGTGTGGTCTAAGTCAATAACTCAATAACATATATCAACATCAAATCATCACATATTCACTTATAATTTTTAAGTATTTAATATGGATTTCACATAATCGTATTGGTAATTGGACTCAATTATAACTTATAATTATTGAAATATTCAATGTTTTAAACTTCTAATCCACATTAACCACTTAATAATAAAAAAATATATATGATACAATAATAAAGAAACATTGTCTATGTTATATAAGAAATACACGGTACAATTATAAAAAAAAATTGTCCTTAGAATTGCTAAATACAATAAATACGATTATATTTATTAATTAAGATATAAAAAAACTATATATAGTTGTTCATTGCGAAATTTTATCTTTTAAAAAGGTTGCTAGACTAATAATTCATAAAAAATCACAAATAAGCAATCAACAATGAAACTTTACATAGAATTAATGTTTTACCTAAATTTTAGAGTAAATATATATATACATGATACTATGGAATGATAATATATCAACTAAAAAACTTACTAGGTACACATATATAAAAAAGTGAAAACTCACGAAGTGTAATAGCGTATTAATTTGTATCGGGGTATTTTTTTCTTTGAAGTATTTGTTTGCATGATGATTATTATAAACAAAGAAATAAGTTTGTGCAGTGTACTATCACTCTATCAGTACATATTCCAAAACTTTGCAGAGACTTTTCTTTATCCAATGCACAACAATAAAATATAGATAAACAAATATCATCTTCTCCCCCTTCTTCTCGGTGGCCTCTGCAAGAAAATAAACAAATTCCAATGACCCATTTTTTTCTTCTACTTCATATCTTCTTCGTCATGCAGTTCAAAATTTTCAAGGGGTATGGTCGGAATTCCATCGAAAAATAACATTAATTTTCTTTTCCAAGGGGTGCGTCCGTCCACCCACATTTTGGGGTGGGTTCGCCCCTGTGTGTATGATAATGTAGCATAAATTTCGATATGTATAAGGTATTTTGGTATGTGTAGGATATATGTATGATAAATTTCGATACGTGTATAATAAATTTTTAAATGTGTAGAAGGAAGTGTTTTTGCCTAATTTAAGAGAGAAAATATTTAATCGGAGAAGTTATAAACTATTTATTATTTTACCATAATGACACTTTTTTTTTCTTTTCCCATTAAGTTTCTTCTCAAATGATCATTTTATATATATGTATATGTATACAATGTTAGAAACCTTTATTTCATAGGTGTTGAATAAAGTATACATTAAAGGAAAATTAGATTTCAATGTTCCCAATTTAGACATGTTGGTCAACAACAGTTTCAACTAATGAAATGTTTAGTATTTGTCCCAACTGTAACCTATTTTTCATCAGGGATCTCATACAAACTAAAAGTTAACCCAATTAGATTTTGTTGACATAGATTGCTTAAGTGTAAGCCCCAACATTTTTTTTGTTGATAAAAACGTATAATTATGAAGTTTGATCCTAATTTAAACTTTTCAAACAACATTAACATTAATACCCAAAACAATTTAATTTGTACAAGACCAAGGTTAGTTAATTACATACTTGTCGTTTCTAAAGTACTTCATTCACAAGGTACGAGTTTTAAGTGTACTTCAAGACCAAAAGTTTGACCCAAAACTAAGGACTTAAACCAAAATACATTCATAACCAAAAATTTGACCCATTTGAACATTTTAGCATCACGGAAGCGCATATGTGTGTTTATCCCAAGCTCGTTATGTTCCTAAACCGAAGATTTGCCTACAACATTTCGACATGAGTTAGTAATAACTAATTTCCACAACATGATTCATTTTATTTTCCCATCTTAGTAACCATTGCTCATCCTTTTGTATTTTTTTCCTTCTTTTAGTTTATAAAGTTGCTACAAAAACATAGTTCCTTGCTTTATCCTAATTCATCATCTTCATTCTATTGGTCATTCTAGACATACATGATGTCTACTTAATGCAACCCAACTAGTATCCAAGTTCCATGTCTTGGTTTTCCACCAATACCATAATTTACCCAAATCGACCCATCTGAACGGGTCAACCACATATCATCACGTTCAATTCACAAACATTAGCATGACTAAATGGACTTTTTTTTAACTAAAACAAACCAAAGTGTAAGCTACATGAACTTATCTTGATCTTTGGTCCCTTGTTGCCATATGTTGTTGATCCCTTCTTTTCATTCCTATACTTAATAAATTTATACTTGGATTTCATGAATTCATTCAATTAACATACTTATACAAACAAAATGATATCAATATCACCACATATATTGATTCTTACATTTTAATCATGATCACCATGAAGTATTTGTCACAGAATCACATAATTTACATTTAAGGCATTTCATCAAACATTGGTGGGCATTCCCTTCAACCTTCTTCAAATTGTCTAATCACTAACAAATTGATATGTTTCTGCTTGTTATCATATTTCAAGTAATTCAACAACATTCAGTCGTCATAGTTGGATGCTTGTTATCACTAACAAATACTTGTTATCATATTTCAAGTAATATGTTTCTGCTTGTCTAATCACTAACAAATTGATATTTTTGTGCTTGTTATCATGTTATTGAACTAGTATCAACAATTTAACCTTAAAGCTCCATCTTCATGACCATGTCAAAAAACCACTTGATCCTACATAAGGGTTTTTACTTAGAACATACACATATTTTCATTCATGTAATGATTTAAGCCAAATTCCTATAACAATTTACATCATACTCATTCTTCATACAAACTTCATCAAATGAAAATTTACAGCTTACCTGGTGATTAGCAAGTTTAGATGGTCAAGAATCAATGACCATGCATGAATTTTGCCACCAATCTCACCTGGGGATTTGCTAATTTAAAAGATTGTTTATGATAGTTTGTTCCATCTCTCTTTAATCTCGATACACACACTGCACTTTCTATTTTTTTTCTTCTTCTTTTTATTTATTTAACTTTCTAGGATGTTCTTTTTCAGTCCCATAGTTTATTGGTTAGTTTGTTTGATCATAATCTCCTTACTTTCTACTAAAAGGAGTACATAGTTTATTGGTTAGAAAACTAAAATCCAATATCATTCATCATAGATGGAAATTTTCATAAGAATTACATATGAAAAAAGAAAACTAATCAGACACTTAAACTCTAATAGCAAGAATCAAGAAACTTTAACTTCAAGTCCATCGATCACTGAACCTCTCGATGTATGTCCTTGATCTTTGTCATGAACTCCAGATCTCTATCTCCACACTCTATATTACTTGCAATACACAGGTCACGAACGGTAGTCATCGGCATCTTCCTCAGGTCTCTCGAAACCTGGTCTCTCGTCAGCAGACCAAGTTCCAGTCCGTTAAAACATCTCTTCAGCTCTTGAAGAGTAGACCTATCAGCATAAACCTATTCTTCGATTTGTTTAATACAGCGTTGCTTGAATTCGTCAAAATTTGCAGAAGTTTATGATGTCATTTTAATGTATTTATAAGAACAAATGCAAAATAATAACAGTTGCTCTACTATTTCACTAAATGAATCGATGTATGATGAAATAATATTTGAATTGGCAATGGTATTATACAGTGAAATATCTAACAGCCCAAATGTCAGATTTAAATGAAAGCATTAAATAAAAATTTATATTTAAAACCCATTTACATTCAATGATTTAAGAGGGGAAAACGTATACATTTAATATAAATATGTACATTTATATTCAAAACCTCTCTGCATTTAATGCAAAACCTTTCAAAAATAAATTTTCATGGGAAAGCAAATAAAATTAAATATCTGGAAACAGAAATGATAAAACTTAAACATCCAAAAACAGATATCAAACATTTTAAACATTATAAAAAAAGCTCATCATTAGTTTAGTTGAAAACATCAACAATTCACTTTTAGAAATCTGTTCGTCCAAAAACAAACCATCCAAAAAACACTCTCACTCTTTCTAAATGGCAAACAGATCCTTCTACCACTGGTCAGATACTAACGCTCTTAAAATGAAATTTTCAAGATGATCACTACAAGAACAGAGGACATATGAAGAACTCAACCAAAAAGTGCTATCAAGAGTGACAATTATTACAAGCAAACCTGGAGTAGCATTGCCCTGCTGGATGAACTTGTCCACCCATTCCATCAGAGTTCAAAGATAAAGCAGAAGAGTTTATCACACAGCTGCTGAAACAGGATCAGAAGACTTGCGATATGCTAGCTGATCTGCAAATTAAAAGAAAATAATGAAATTGCATGGAAGAAGGAAAGAGTCATAGACATCCTAGGAAGTGTTAATTGTAGCGTGCAATGTTTAATATTTTTTAAAATTAGAATTTTGTCATTCACCATTTAATATCGAATGAATAAAATTTGGACTTTGTTTTTTGTAAAGTTACAATCTTTTTATCAGTGATCAATTGGTGAAATGATAATTTTACCCTTCAATTGCTAACATAATTTATGAATGAATAAAACACCTTTTAATTATCAGGGATCAATTATCTAACAAAGTATGACATACGAAAATAACCTATTGATTCCAACATTCCATCCATCAAATATCTCACAAATCAAATTATGTAAATTCAGTTAACCACAAATAAAGCTATATATTCAGTATAGCACAAATCAGACTATATAAATTCAGCATGACACATAACATATTATATAAACTCACTATATGCAAATTTCATAACTCATCATCTTTGAAAAGGCAATCTTGGTCCTACACATAATAATAATAATAATAATAATAATAATAATAATATAATAATAATAATAATAATAATAATAATAATAATAATAATAATAATAATAAGAGTTAATTACTGTTTTCGTCCCTGTGGTTTGTCAAAAACCACTATTTCAGTCCATTAGTTTAAAAATTATGATTTTAGTCCCCGTGGTTTCACTTTCGTAACCATTTCAGTCCACATCGCAACCATTTCAGTCCCTGTACTTACAGAATAAATGGATTGAAGTGGTTACGAAAGTGAAACCACATGGACTGAATTGGTTACGAAAGTGAAACCACAGGGATTGAAATCGTAATTTTTAAACTAATGGACTGAAATAGTGATTTTTGACAAACCACAGGGACGAAAACAGTAATTAACTCTAATAATAATAATAATAATAATAATAATAAGTTAATAAGAAAAACAGTTTACACACATATTTAGTTAGATGAGTAGGAAAACAAAAAAACTTTCAATTATAATTAAATCTCCTTTTACTACACCATGAAATATAGAGTAAAATCAATAGAAAGTGTCTAATCGTAAATACAAACTCAAGTTACCAGAGACTAAAATAAAAAACTTCCAGCTATAATCAAATCTCCTTTTAGTCATTTGAAAAATCTTTAATATTTGAGTGGATAGTTGGATACCATAAAATACTAACATATCATTTTACTTGCTAACATAGAATATACTTTTTTATTACCGGTTTTGTATTTTATTTAAATTCATTAATTGTTATAGAATCATCTCTAAGAGCATAACACGCTTATCATTGCATAAAAGATAACTTATGAGAACTTTATATGATACCATATAATTAATTAAATAAGATTAATAATAATGAAGATTTACAAAACCATATCATTATATGCCTCCCAATTTGCATCCTGTAATTGTAACTCTGATATAGATACACCTGCCAGTATGTATTGCAGACAACCACTTAAAAGGTGGAACATAAATCAATGTAATAACTGGAATGGCTCATTAAGTAGATGTACATGCCTCCTTTTTCAGACCAACCACTCTCGTTAACCGTACCTACAACAACACCATCAATAGACATTTCGACAAACAAAAATACGAATCTGTAACCCTATATCACTAAGATTCAAACACGTATTAACTGAGTAATTTACTTAAAAGTAATTTAACAACACGTGGTAGATCACTTGAACTAATAATATAGATTTAATGATTCAATTAATTCTCAGAAATCATTTATAAAAATCTTGTCAAAAAATAAAGAGTTGAACTAAGAAACTTACAGTGATTGTGATTCTTCAATTTATTTTGACTTCTATTTCCTCTTGCTCATAATTCCTCTATGGCTCATCCCACTTATCTTTATCCTTACCATGATCCTCACGTATCGCATACCACCGATCGCTCCATTCTTCTCCAATTATCCAAGTAGGCGATGCGAAAAACATGAACTTCATGATGCAATTGTTATTATAATTCACTGCAAATAAAGAGGCAACAATGAACAGATTATTCTATAAATCACAGAAATTCTATCACATCTTCTAAACAAATAGGCAACAATGAACAGATTCATGAGGCTTAGAGCATGCAAAAGGACCAAGTTGTTATGGCTGCAATAGGGGTTGTAGTTACTAAGTTGCCATCCTCCATAGCTCCCACACCATGACGACATATTGCCTTAATTTTTTTATAACTCATCACAGCCTCCTTGTAACAATGATCCATTTAAAACAAACACAATTGTTAAATCACTATTTAACGGTCATTATTTAACAGTCGTCAATAACATATATGGAGGGTAATTTGAAATTTAAAACTCATACGGATATGTAATATGCATTTACTGCACATCAGGAGCCTTTCATATCAATCTCTTACTCCTCTTTCAATTCATATACACTTTCATCTTCTCTCCTACTCTCCATTCTTCACTTTCAGCTGATGAATACAAAACTTGAATTCGTCATATAAACTTTATGACATAAGCCTAACATAACACCGTTTCTCATTTGCTCCACCATCATAAATCATAGCTTGTTACCATTACAACCCTATTTAAATTTCAGTTTACATGATTTTGTTTACAAATAGACGACAATGAATATATTCATGAGGCTTAGAGAATGCAAAACGACCAAGTCGTTATGGCTGCAATAGGGGTTGCAGGTACTAAGCTGCCATCCTCGATAGCTGCCACACCATGGTGACATATTGCCTTAAATTTTTTCATAACTCATCATAGCCTCCTTGTAACAACAATCCATTTAAACTAAACACAACTCATAAATCACTATTTAACGGTTGTTATTTAACAATCGTTATGGCTGCAAGAGGGGTTGCAGGTACTAAGCTGCAATCCTCCATAGCTGCCACACCATAACAACATATTACCTTAATTTTTTATACCTCATCACAACCTCCATTTGTTAGATCTAAGTTTGAATTAGTTGTGATTTTTGTTCAAATGGAAAGTGAACGTAAAAATCAAAGTAAAATGCAGCAGAAATAAATGGAAAACTTTTATCACAACTAATGGTCGTTTGTTTTGATCATCATGCTCTCAAACTTGTAGTTAATGCATGTGAATCATAAACTCTCCCTTAGCCCAATAAGATCGTTTGAATAGTACAAAAATGCAGAGAGATGATAGGTGAATGATCTTTTAGATAGATAATAAAATAGTACAACTGATGAAACTATTTATACTAATACTTCTAACCTCTGAGCATCTTTGATGACGTCAGGGTTGATAGTGACATGTAACAAATAAAACTAACTCTAAGCACTGCTATACCTAAACTCTGGTCAGTGCCAAACACTGTTACATTGAATATAAAACTATTATAGCTAAGCACTGATCGCTATCCACTGCTTTGTCTTCTAGCAAACCTTTGATCTTTGTCGTTTAGTGCTAGCAGATGATAGAAGGCATGGCTTTAGGCAAAGCAAAGTTTATTGAATAGAGCTTGTAAACTTTGTTATCAGGACCAAACATCTTATGTGATTTTGGCTTTATATCATCTGTTCCTTTTTACAGGGTTCCATCCCAATAATCTCCCCTGGAACAGATGAGGCCAAAACACATTTATTCTTGATCTTTATTTCTCAACAAGAGTTCTCTTATTTGGCCTTTGAATTGAAGTTCAAAGTTAAGAGACTCTATATCATCCACATCCTTTTCAAGCTCCAAATTCATCAGATCTTGGAGGTCTTCTGCACCTAACCCATGTGCATCCTCCATTTTCATTTTGGTAGCTTGGCCATCTGATTTGAGCAGAGTCAATTCATGGTTTTCTTTGTTGACCTTCCATTTTAGAATTTTTGGATCAGAAGGCTTTCTGGACTGGCTTATTATTGTTGAGAGGGATGGTGGAAGTTGATGTGCAATCTTTGATAGGGTTTCTCTTAACATATCACTTGCATCATCAGTGTGGATCTGGACTTGATCTTTGATTCCTTGCTTGATGAGGTCCAACTCATACCTTCTCTCATCTTTTATTGACATCTCTCTCTGCCTTTTTCTTTGATTCAAGGCTAGGATGGAATGAGCAGATGTTGTAGATGACTTTTGAGTAGGTTGAGTCTGATGAGTTGTAACCTCTGATGGATAATCTGGCTTCTTTGGCAATGTAGGATCAGTTTTTCTTCTTTCTTCAAGCCTATTGTATGTATCAATCACCTTAACCTCTGACCATATAGTGATCTGATTCTTTGACCCATAGTTTGCTGCTATCAGTTTTTCTTTCATTCTTTTGAGCTTCAACACTCTATCTGGCACATTCTTTTTGAACTTGTTCCAGTCTGGAGGAATAGGCTTTTAGAGTGGGTCCTTCAACATTTCTTGCATTCTCACCACTTCTTGCTTTAAATCACTCACAAACTAGTCCTTGAATTGTTCTCTTGTGGCCTTGTATTGCTTGTTTTGCATGATGTGTTCAATGTAATATGCTTTTAAGCTTTCATCATTGTAGGTCTGTTATACGGATCGTTCGGGCACTAACCTGACAAACCTAAGGTAAACGTGCGGAATTCGTTTTGCTTAGGCGACATTGGATACACTCATTTGTTTATGTTTAACACCGTTTCATTGATTATATGACGTTACAGACCCTGGAAACACTTGGACAGAGCTTCGCCTGTGTCGTGACAAAATCTCTGAAAGTTACAAATGAAACATCAAAGCTCCTATTTACACTAACAAAAGTTCGCTGGTGGGAGTGCAAGTTCGGGCGAACTTGCTTAGTCAAGTTCGGCCGAACTTGACTACAACACTACCATTTCAAGCGAATTTGTCCCTAAATATACATAAACTTCGACATTTTGCTCCTAAATACTGACTCGATATTATACGATGGCGTAGGCAACAGACATATGCATCAACAGACTCCCCCTTGGATGGTGCCGTAGTCATCATTCTTCAATTAAGTTCGTCTTTAATGTTCTCTTGATCTTTATATCTTGAATAACTTTAACATCCATGCTCCCCCTTGCTTTGAGCTTTCTGGTATCTTTAATCAACATGTTTATCTAGCTCCCCCACAAATGATGCTTCGAATCTCAAGATTTGACGATTAAGAACAATCACACGTATCCACACACAAACAGTTTCTTAACAGTCTCGTTATCACATTCAACATTATCAGGTTACCATGGAAGATTTTGAAAGAAAATCTTTTTGGATTTTTAATATTGAATGCAGAAATGTAAACAAACTAAAATGTAATATTTACAGTTTATATTTTAGTGAGAAAACGTGTTAGATGATCATATCAGTTTTTGAGACATACCACCAATACCGTTGACATTTTAATGACTTTAAGTTTTGAACTTGTTTACCTAGATTGTCGATATGTTTATCCACCTAAACTTTAACACATTTCTCAATTGTTCCAAGATATGTTAAGGTAGGAATTATGAAACTTGACTTATCTGTGGTTCCCACTTCTTGAATATACTCCCGTATCAAAATTCTCCAGATTTCATCTTACAGGTGAATATAGCGTAATTGATATCTGTATCAGGGTAATGCGATGTAACATTTATGAAAAACGGGTTCAAAACCCGCTTCGTTTAATAATCAAGTATTCAGTTATAAGTTTCGTTGCGTATTTATTGTTCAGATTATTTTAAATAATACATAATTAATAAACATTTTAGAATTTAAAAACCATAATTAAATAATAATAATAAGTAAATAAAAAATAAAATAGAGGCGCCGGGTCTCGAACCCGGGTCTCCCGCGAACAAACACACACATCACACCACTCCGCCACACACATCATTTGTGTTATGTACTGAAACAAATAACACTTAAAGTAAAATCCGAAAGTCAAAACCGGTAATCAGCACGCCCAGAACTCGCAATCGCCGGAAAAACCGAAACTCCACAAATGTTGCCATTTCCCTTGACTGAAACGCATAAACTGATTTAGACATCAGTTATAACCGTTGCCTGGCACTCAATTTCAGTCAAAACCGTCGGAAATCATTGACCGCGAATCTTGACCCCTAATTCGAACCCAATTGGTCTGTCCTCCTTATAAATACCCACTCAAACTCCTGGTAAACATTTCGCCCAGAACCACACTCTCTTTCTGAAGTTTTAATTCTTCCAAAGCTCGTCGCCGGAGATCTTCGCACTCGCCGGAATATCACTGGAATCACTGATCAGAAAACCGCATTTGTTCTTCAGACGGTATAATTGTCTAAACCTTCTTGCTATCTCTTGATTGATAATCTAATTGCTCAAATCAATAATCAAAATCGTTGAATCAGTTCATTCAGCCGGAAATCGCAAATCAGGGTCGACGAAACTTGCCGGAAATCTGAAGAAAACTCTCTGTTTTGGTATATCATATTCCTTAATCTTTATTTTCCTATTCCATTTCAACCGAGTATAAGTTTGTTGTCGATTAAGCAAAACAGTCGGGTTCACTGTTCTGTGTTTTCTAAAGTGAAGAAGACGAAGACTAAATTGTATATTAATGTAATTAAAATCGGGTATTTAACCGGGTTAGACACACAGTCCAGCGGTGGACTGTGTGCAAATATAAAAAACACGTCCCGGGTTCGAATCACGCATGTTTCCGACTTTCTGAAATAAAACCAACATTTTTAAAACCTATTCAGACCAATTCACAGTATGTATATAAGAGGAATATAATCCAGTAGTTAAGCAGATTAGACACACAGCCCAACTGGTTAGGCTGTGTGCACTCGAACCGAAGGTCCCGAGTTCGATTCCGCGTCTCTGCAACCGATTCGGCCATATTAAAACATTTTTAATAAAAACTAAATAAGGTTAAAGTTAGTTAGTATATATATATAATTAAAACCAAGAATATTTCGGGTTAGACACGTAGCTCAGTTGGTAGAGCTGCGTGCACGTATACGAGAGGTCCCGAGTTCGAACCTCACTCACCGCATAGAATACATGCTGTTTGACCGGTCAGACCCGGTCAAACCTGACAAAGTCAACCCATTTTTATTTCTTTTTATTTATTTATTTAATTGAAAAATATTTTAAAAATACTTAAAAATGAGGTTTTTAAAGTTAGAAATCTGCATTAAACTCATAAAATTAAATCTAAAATCTCATTAAAGAGCACTAATTAAAAATAATAATCTCAAATAAAATTTATTTATTTAATCGAATCATGTCGTTATTATTTAGGTTAGTTTTCCCTCGGCGGTTGAATCATAATATTCGTGCGCATTCATCGTCATCAAGAAACGCATCAACTGTGAGTGAATCTCTACCAATTCCCCGTTTTAATCATGTTTTGGGGTGTATCATTTGTTGTATTATTCTTTTATTTTATTTAAACACTTGTGCATACATCATATCCGTGATCAAATGTGTATTGATTGTTGTGTGAATTATATGTAGATTGAATTTATCATTTCAGTGCACGCATTTCATTAGGCCTATCAGTTCCCCGTGGGATACGGGTTGAGCATCAGGAGCCTCATTAGATCGGCTCCGTTTGATTGAGCTTTGATCTCAAATACATCATCATTTCATGTCATATACTCATCCAAAGTGGTTTGTGATTGTTTATATATATATATATATGTTTGCTTACATGTGATTGATGCACGACTTTTCATTAATGAATAAAACAAGAAATTAGTCCACAATGTTTTATCAAGGTTCACTCGCCAGCTTTTGTTGACCCAAAATCTCCCCCGTTTTACACATGATACAGGTGATCCAGCCGAGACAGGAAACACTTAGGATGGCTTAGAAGAATAAACAAGTTCATGCTTTGGAATAAATTTATAGTTTCATTTCCTTTGTAATTGTATGAATTTTGTTTTTGGATATTTAAGTTTGTAATTTGAATTTAATAAATATGAAACATCTTAGTAAATATCATGAGCTTTTATGATAACCCAATTATGCCCCGACTTTTATTCCGCTGCGGCTCGGGGTGTGACAGATTGGTATCAGAGCTTGTGACTATGGGGATATAGGATAGGTTATTAGACCCTTAGAGCCTATACTATAGTTGATTAAATTTAGTTGTTTATGCATTACATGCAAAATTCATGATGTTTATATGTTTCATGTTTATTTTCACACTCAATGTTATGCAAGCACGCTCACAAATACATGTTATTATGCAATGCTCATCATGAATCATATCCTCATAACATATCATATCCATGAGAGCACACACCTCACGATTCCCATGATTTTTGCAATGATTTTTGTATTTCTCAAATCACATCAAAGTGAGTTCTCATGACGGGCATGTAGTAACTGGAAGGGTACGAATACCGGTAGTCGGAACGTCCTGTCTAGGCTTGGCATTCGTATAAATCCAAAATAAAGGACCAGTTTGCCTACCTGGGGACTAACGATGAGAGTACGAAGGACCTATTAGGCCAAAGCATGCTATACCAAACGTCGTGCGAGCTAACCCCACTTTGAGTTGTCATTGTGTCTACACCTGGACACCCTCCTACCATACATCACGCAATCATGTTTTACGATTTTCATTCGGGTGGTGCGAGTGTTAACTCACCGACACCAATGTGAATCCTACCAAGCCCAATAGTCATGGGGGCCCATATGACTACACAGGCAATGGTATGGGGGACATTTGGAGGCCCAAACATGAGCAAACCCAAGACATCCTATGGATGTAGTTAAATTATTGTCAGTTATGTTATTTTTCATTCTTTTTACGACACATGACACCTAGAAAGTTCTTAAACTCACAATCTTCCTATATATACCTGTAGATGTCGGCTAGGCAACTACGTGGAGGAAGAAAGTCAGGAAAGTCAAGTGAACGCTTGGCCACACAAATTGCTAAACAAATGGCCGCAGTACTTCCTGACATCATACTTCAAGTTCAACAAGCTCTCACCGCTAATCCCATCAACCCTCCCAACCAAGAAGACCAGAGCGTCGCCAACCCTCCTTCCAAAACCCCCAAGTGCACCTACAAACACTTCAAATCCTGCGATCCCCCAAAGTATGAAGGGACCGAAGGTGTTACCGGCCTCCTTCACTGGTTTGAAGAAATGAAAAACACTTTCCTCAATTGCGATTGTCCCGAGGACCGTAAGGTACGTTACGCTACTGGAAGACTGTTTGGGGTAGCCCTTACCTGGTGGAACACCAAAAAGGGTAAGAGAGAAGTTGAAGATGCCATGGCCTTAACATGGGAAGAGTTAAGGGAACTCATGACAAGTCGTTTCTGTCCAAGAAGCGAAATCAAAAAGTTGGAAGACGAATTCCACACACTGAAACAAAAGGAAGGAGATCACACTTCCTATAATAAGAGATTTCTCGAGCTGAACCAGATGATCCCTAATTTGTTCACCCCCTTGTACCGCTTAGTTGAACATTACATTCGAGGTCTCCCCTCGAAAATCCAAGATTCGGTTTTAAGCACTTCGCCTGTAACGCTTGAAGCCGCAATGGAGTTAGCTATAGAACTCACTGAAAATCGCATTCGAAACGGCAAGTTCAAAGATGAGAAGAAGAAAGCACCCATTGAGACCCCAACTCCAAACCACCCAGTCTCATCCTCAAAGTTTGCTGGTAAGAGGAAGCGAAATGGCAAGAATTTTGCTGTCACTCAAACCAACCCTCCTATCACTGTTGAACCAATCACCCAAATTGCTCCTCTAGCTGCACCATTCAAAAAGCCATATACTGGCCCACACTCAAAATGCAACCACTGTCAATACCATCACCCTCCCGAAAACCCCTGCCAACATTGCACAAGCTGTGGCCGTGCAGGTCACACCATCCAAACCTGCCGTACCCTTCAACGAATGAACCGCAATCAACCTCCAACCCAAACCCAAAATCAGATAGTGGTCAAGCCCAACAACCCTTACTTCTACCACCTACACAACACGCAGCCCAAACTTACTACCAACCCAACTACCCCATGATGCAACCCATGCGAGCTTGTTTCAACTGTGGGGACCCAAACCACTTCAGGAACACATGTCCACGCCTAGTGAACATCATCCATGCCCAAGCTCACGCAAACCCGGTAAACCAAGCTAACCAAGCTCCCCCACCTGCCAGAGGGAGAGCTTTCAATATCAATGCCAACCAAGCCAGGGCTGACAACAACGTGGTCAATGGTACGTTTCTCATCAATGGTAGTTATGCATCCATATTATTCGATACTGGTGCGGATAAGAGCTTTGTGTCCTTAGAATTCGAACCTATCCTCGACCAACCTCGTGTTAATCTCATGGAATCTCTAACGGTGGAAGTTACTGACGGAAAACCCGTTTCATTAAATTCTATTATACGCAATTGTACTCTCACCTTAAACGATCACTATTTTCCAATTGACCTCATCCCTATGAAGTTGGGAAGTTTCAATGTTATAATCGGTATGGACTGGCTCAGCCAGCATCACGCTGAAGTGGTGTGCCACGAAAAGTTCATTCGCATTCCTCTTGCAGACGGCCAGACACTACGTATTTTTGGGGAAACCCCTTCGAAAGGACTCAAATTAATGTCCTGCCTTCAAGCCCGAAGATATCTCTGCAAGAACTATGTCGCATTCCTAACTCACGTCGTCAAAAAGGGAAACAAGGAGAGGAAACTCGAAGATATCCTAGTTGTGAAAGAATTCCCATAAGTCTTTCCCGATGACATTTCAGGACTTCCTCCTGTGAGAGAAGTCGAATTTCGCATCGATCTTGTACCTGGCGCTACACCAGTCGCAAATCTCCTTATAGGTTAGCCCCATCCGAAATGCAAGAGCTGGCCAGTCAACTACAAAAGCTGACTGACAAAGGATTCATACGTCCTAGCTCATCGCCTTGGGGTGCACCTGTTCTTTTTGTGAAGAAGAAAGATGGAACGTTTCGCATGTGCATTGATTATAGAGAACTCAACAAGTTAACGGTTAAAAATCGCTATCCACTTCCTCGCATTGATGACCTCCTAGACCAACTTCAAGGTGCCACCTGCTTTTCAAAAATCGACCTTCGTTCTGGTTATCATCAGCTCAGGGTGCACAAAGAAGATATCCCAAAAACTGCCTTCCGAACTCGTTATGGTCATTACGAGTTCATGGTTATGCCCTTCGGCTTAACCAACGCCCCCGCTGTCTTCATGGATTTAATGAATAGGGTATGCAAACCCTACCTTGACCGTTTCGTCATAGTCTTCATCGACGACATCCTTATCTACTCTAAGTCTAAATCCGATCATGAGCGACACCTTCGACTCATTCTTACACTCTTAAGGACTGAAAAGCTTTACGCTAAGTTCTCAAAATGCGAATTCTGGTTAGGAGAAGTACAATTCCTTGGACATGTCGTCAATGACAAGGGAATCCATGTCGATCCTTCAAAAATCAAGGCAGTGCAAGAATGGCAACCGCCACGTACCCCTACCGAAGTTAGGTCATTTCTTGGTTTGGCTGGTTACTATCGACGCTTCATTGCCAATTTTTCCCGTATTGCTGTACCACTCACGGCCTTGACTCATAAAGGAAAACCCTTCATATGGGGACCTAAACAAGAGGAGGCCTTCCAAACTCTAAAGCAAAAACTTTGTGACGCACCTATCCTCACACTCCCTGAGGGTTGCGATGACTTTGTGGTATATTGCGACGCATCAGGGCAAGGGCTAGGCTGTGTATTGATGCAAAGAGGAAAAGTGATAGCCTATGCCTCTAGGCAACTCAAGGTTCACGAGAAGAATTACACCACCCACGACCTGGAACTTGGAGCCGTTGTGTTCGCTCTCAAGATATGGAGACATTACCTCTACGGTACCAAGTGTGAAATATACACTGACCACAAGAGTCTCCAACATATCTTCAACCAGAAAGAGTTGAATATGAGGCAACGAAGATGGGTCGAACTTCTCAACGACTACGACTGTGAAATTCGGTATCATCCTGGCAAGGCAAACGTGGTGGCCGATGCGCTCAGTTGAAAAGGTTATGCGAACTCCATTCGTCTTCTATGTTCGCAAATCATACCGACATCAAAGATCGAATCCGGGAAGCTCAACATGTTTCTGTAACAGAAAATGACGTACGCGATGAGCTGTCATGTGGAGCTGAACTCAAAATCGAAACCAAATCCGACGGTATTCTATACTATTTAAACCCCATATTTATTCCTGATCGCGATAACCTTCGTGATTTCCTCATGAATGAGGCGCACAAAACACGATACTCTGTACACCCAGGAGTCGACAAGATGTATCAAGGCCTACGATACACCTACTGGTGGCCTGGCATGAAAAAGGATATCGCTGTTTTTGTTTCCAAGTGCCTTACCTGTTCCAAAGTAAAAGCTGAACATCAAAGACCTTCCGGACTTCTAGTCCAACCCGTAATACCTGTATGGAAGTGGGAAAACATAGATTTCATTACCGGGTTACCTCGCACCTCCAGTGGGTATGACACCATATGGGTAATAATCGATCGTCTTACAAAGTCATCTCACTTCATTCCGATTCGCGAGGACTACAAAAACGAGAAGTTAGCTCGTATCTACATCAGCGAGATCGTAAGCCGTCATGGTGTACCATTAAGCATCATTTTTGACCGCGATGGTCGTTTCACTTTACGAACATGGCGAGCCGTACAAACCGCCTTGGGTACACGATTAGACCTCAGTACCGCTTTTCATCCTCAAACTGATGGTCAATCTGAACGCACCATCCAAACCCTTGAAGACATGCTGCGAGCATGTGTCATAGACTTCAAAGGGAACTGGGACGCTCACCTACCATTAGTGGAATTTTCGTACAACAATAGCTATCATTCAAGTATCGGCATGGCTCCTTTCGAAGCTTTATATGGTCGTAAGTGCCGATCTCTAGTATGTTGGCACGAAATTGGGGAAGCGCAAATCACCGAACCAGAATTAATTCAAGAAACAACCGACAAGATCCTTCAAATTCGAAACAATCTTCTAGCGGCTCAAAGTCGTCAAAAGAGTTATGCAGACAAACGACGAAAGCCCTTGGAGTTTGACATTGGTGATCAAGTACTTTTAAAAGTATCACCGTGGAAGGGAGTGGTTCGTTTTGGCCAGAAGGGCAAGCTAGCACCACGCTACGTAGGACCTCTCAAGATACTCGAAAGAGTAGGTCCTGTAGCATACAAGCTTGACCTACCAGAAGAGCTCAACAAAATTCATCCCACATTCCACGTATCAAACTTGAAAAAGTGCCTTGCCAATGAAAATCTCCATATTCCTCTAGAAGACATTCAAGTCGATGAATCAATGCACTTCGTTGAAAGACTAGTAGAAATCATGGACTTCGGAGAGAAGCGTTTAAGGCGAAGTCGTATTCCGATAGTCAGGGTACGTTGGGAGTCAAAACGAGGACCCGAGTTTACTTGGGAACGTGAAGACTCAATGCGCGAAAAATACCCGCATCTCTTTCCAGTTACCACTACTACTTAAATTTCGGGACGAAATTCCTAAAAGTAGGGGATACTGTAACATTTATGAAAAACGGGTTCAAAACCCGCTTCGTTTAATAATCATGTATTCAGTTATAAGTTTCGTTGCGTATTTATTGTTCAGATGATTTTAAATAATACATAATTAATAAACATTTTAGAATTTAAAAACCATAATTAATAAATAATAATAATAAGTAAATAAAAAATAAAATAGAGTCGCCGGGTCTCGAACCCGGGTCTCCCGCGAACACATACAGACATCACACCACTCCGCCACACACATCATTTGTGTTATGTACGGAAACAAATAACACTTAAAGTAAAATCCGAAAGTCAAAACCGGTAATCAGCGCGCCCAGAACTCGCAATCGCCGAAAAAACCGAAACTCCGCAAATGTTGCCATTTCCCTTGACTGAAACGCATAAACTGATTTCGACATCAGTTATAACCGTTGCCTGGCACTCAATTTCAGTCAAAACCGTCGGAAATCATTGACCGCGAATCTTGACCCCTAATTCGAACCCAATCGGTCTGTCCTCCTTATAAATACCCACTCAAACTCCTGGTAAACATTTCGCCCAGAACCGCACTCTCTTTCTGAAGTTTTAATTCTTCCAAAGCTCGTCGCCGGAGATCTTTGCACTCGCCGGAATCACTGATCAGAAAACCGCATTTGTTCTTCAGACGGTATAATTGTCTAAACCTTCTTGCTATCTCTTGATTGATAATCTAATTGCTCAAATCAATAATCAAAACCGTTGAATCAGTTCATTCAGCCGAAAATCGCAAATCAGGGTCGACGAAACTTGCCGGAAATCTGAAGAAAACTCTCTGTTTTGGTATATCATATTCCTTAATCTTTATTTTCCTATTCCAAAACCGAGTATAAGTTTGTTGGTCGATTAAGCAAAACAGTCGGGTTCACTGTTCTGTGTTTTCTAAAGTGAAGAAGACGAAGACCAAATTGCATATTAATGTAATTAAAATCGGGTATTTAACCGGGTTAGACACACAGTCCAGCGGTGGACTGTGTGCAAATATAAAACACACGTCCCGGGTTCGAATCACGTATGTTTCCGACTTTCTGAAATAAAACCAACATTTTTAAAACCTATTCAGACCAATTCACAGTATATATATAAGAGGAATATAATCCAGTAGTTAAGCAGATTAGACACACAGCCCAACTGGTTAGGCTGTGTGTACTCGAACCGAAGGTCCCGAGTTCGATTCTGGGTCTCTGCAACCGGTTCGGCCATATTAAAACATTTTTAATAAAAACTAAATAAGGTTAAAGTTAGTTAGTATATATATATAATTAAAACCAAGAATATTTCGGGTTAGACACGTAGCTCTGTTGGTAGAGCTGCGTGCACGTATACGAGAGGTCCCGAGTTCGAACCTCACTCACCGCATAGAATACATGCTGTCTGACCGGCCAGACCCGGTCAAACCTGACAAAGTCAACCCATTTTATTTCTTTTTATTTAGTTATTTAATTGAAAAATTAATTAAAAATACTTAAAAATAAGATTTTTAAAGTTAGAAATTTGCATTAAACTCATAAAATTAAATCTAAAAATCTCATTAAAGAGCACTAATTAAAAACAATAATCTCAAATAAAATTTATTTATTTAATCGAATCATGTCGTTATTATTTAGGTTAGTTTTCCCTCGCCGGTTGAATCATAATATTCGTGCGCATTCATCGTCATCAAGAAACGCATCCACTGTGAATGAATCTCTACCAATTCCCCGTTTTAATCATGTTTTGGGGTGTATCATGTGTCGCACTGTTCTTTTATTTTATTTAAACACTTGTGCATACATCATATCCGTGATCAAATGTGTATTGATTGTTGTGTGAATTATATGTAGATTGAATTTATCATTTCAGTGCACGCATTTCATTAGGCCTATCAGTTCCCCGTGGGATACGGGTTGAGCAACAGGAGCCTCATTAGATTGGCTCCGTTTGATTGAACCTTGATCTCAAATACATCATCATTTCATGTCATATACTCATCCAAAGTGGTTTGTGATTGTTTATATATATATGTTTGCTTACATGTGATTAATGCACGACTTTTCATTAATGAATAAAACAAGAAATTAGTCCACAATGTTTTATCAAGGTTCACTCGCCAACTTTTGTTGACCCAAAATTTCCCCCGTTTTACACATGATACAGGTGATCCAGCCGAGACAGGAAACACTTAGGATGGCCTAGAAGAATAAACAAGTTCATGCTTTGGAATAAATTTATAGTTTCATTTCCTTTGTAATTGTATGAATTTTGTTTTTGGATATTTAAGTTTGTAATTTGAATTTAACAAATATGAAACATCTTAGTAAATATCATGAGCTTTTGTGATAACCCAATTATGCCCCGACTTTTATTCCGCTGCGGGTCGGGGTGTGACATGCGATGCCTTGAGAGCTCAGGTTAGTACTACCGTACAGACAAAGAGATGAAGGCTCGTCTTTAAGGTGTGTTCCACTTAAGGAATCTTTTTAGCAATGCAAATGATTAGATCTTTCGATTCTTTTCAATATTGCATGCAGTTTGGAGATTTATAGCGAAAGTATTATAGAAGTTCTAGGCCATTGCTTTCGCAAAATCAGAAGAACTTTTATAATACCCCATATATCAACTATTTATAAAGACCTCGTATCTCAGAATCAGGCAATCTCTCAAACGAAATTTCGGAGTACTAAGTCCATATATCCAATATATGTTAATCCACAAGTTTAAGCAGTTGTAAAATTTAGTTTATATCCCTGAAACAATTTACTAAACGTGTAAAGCCTATCGACACATCCACAGTAAGACTTGTTTATAACTTTTTAAACTTTACAAAAATATAGCGTACTGTGATAGTCCACTGATGTACTATCATTTCCTTTTTGCGCACAAGTAATCTCATTTTTCATTTTTCAATGTTTTTTATATTTTAAGATTTTCTATTGTTTTTGGCTTTTTCAATCATTTTATCTATCTAAAATGATTTCGAAACAATGTTTTTCAATTTTACAAGAATTTTTTGTAGGAACGTCCACGAACAGCTCGGGAACCTAAATTTGTTATCTATTGTCCGATTAGGTGGAAACTAATGACAAGTTAACCAAATAACAAGAATTACTTGTTTAATAGTTGTTTTCATTGATCTAAAGTTCAATACATTCAAGATCCGGATCCGACAGAGCTTCGCCGTCTCTGTGCCAAAATCTCCAACTCCTTACAAATGAAATCCCAAGGCACCTATATATAGCGGAACAAGTTCGCTGGTGATAGACAGCTATAGGTAAGTTCGCCCGAACTTGACCTAGTCAAGTTCGGCCGAACTTGACTTCTCAAGACCCTTCTCAAGCGAACTTGTCCTAAAACACTCTTAAATACGCCTCGTTTCATCTATACTATACATACTCGATACAAGATTATTCTATAGACATTATGCACCAATAGACTCCCTCTTGGATATCTACTTTGTCTTGTTCGGTCTTCAGAAACTGTCGTTTATTCCAGACTCGTTCTCACGTAATGACGAAGTCAACAGACATATGTACCAACAGACTCCCCCTTGGATGTTGCCGCAATCATCTCCTTTTAAAGACATCTTTGACAATAATCATCCTCGTCAGTCTACAAGTGTCATAGACTTCTTTGAACACCTTGTAATCATCAGACTTCAAATAAGTCCCTGAGTCTTTATCTTTATCATTGAATAAGCATTAAACTTTATGATCTTCAAACGTTTTCTTTTCTTCAAATTAACTTGATAAAACTTTAATCTCCATGCTCCCTCTAGCTGTGAGCTGTGCTCCCCCTAGCTTTGAGCTTTATCTTCAATCACGTTTCATCCTGCTCCCCTAAAGCTTTACTTCCTGTTTCAAAGTACTTGGGAATTCAAATAAACATTTCAGATTCTAACTTTGAAATTTTGTATCATTTGTATTACATACGATCTGTACAATACTTGTACTTCAAATTTTCATTTTCATTTTTCAGATATTTAAAGTTCAAATTAACGACCTTGAAACATTTTACGTTTAAAACCTTCAACCTTCAATTATTGAAATGAAATCCACTTAGTTGATCAAGTCCAAGTTAATGACCTTGATTAACTAATTTTGTTTACCAAGTCCAAGTTAATGACCTTGGCTAAACCCGTTGTGAACCACTGATGTTTTTGTCAATTTTAAAGTTTCAAATTAATGAACTTTTTCTTACCAGACTTTGATGATCCGTTCTCCGACATTGGCTCGTTGAAAATCTTTTTGGATTTAAAAGTAAGTAAAGCATTTACAGAACTTTTAACAAGTAAAGTAAACTATGTACAAACATATTTACAGACATATTTTTGTGAATTCGCGTCTAAGGATCATATTAGTTTTGTTGAGACATATCACCAGTACCGTTGACCTTTTTGAGACTATAAGTTTTAAACTTGTTTACCTTAGATTGTCGATATGTTTGTCCACTTAAACTTCATCACGTTTCTCAATTGTTCCAAGATATGTTAGATATGATTTATGAAACTTGACTTAACTGTGTTTCCCACTTCTTGAATATACTCCCGAATCCAGATTCCATAGATTTCATCTTACAGGTGAGTATAGCGTAATTGATATTTGTATTTGGGTTATGCGAGGCCTTGAGAGCTCAGGTTAGTACTACCGTACAGACAAAGAGATGAAGGTTCGTCTTTTAGGAGTGTTCCACTTAAGAAATCTTTTCAGCATTGCAAATGATTAGATCTTTCGATTTTTCAAGTTTGCATGCTATTTTGGGGTTTTTAGCAAAAAGCATTATAAAAGTTCTAGGCTAATGCTTCCGCAAAATCAGAAGAACTTGTATAATACCCCAGATATCAATCATCTATAAAGACCTCGTATCTCAGAATCAGGCAACCCTTCAATCGAAATTTCAGAGTACTAAGTCCATATATCCAAGATGTATTAATCCACAAGATTAAGTAGTTGTAAAATTTAGTTTATATCCCGGAAACAATCTACTTAACGTGTAAAGTCTATCGACACATCCAAAGTAAGACTTGCTTATCACTTTTAAATTTTACAAATCTTTAGCATACTGTGATAGTCCACTGATGTACTATCATTTCCTTTTTGACAACAAATTCTTTTTGTCTTTTTCATGTTTTTGTACTTTTTAAAATTTTCAATGTTTTTGAATTTTCAACGTTTTCATATGTTTTTGATTTTTCAACAATTTTTAAAATTTTCTTACTCCCCCTAAAATCAAAAACATATTTTTGGATTTTAGATTTAAAGAAATTCTTCTAAAAATGTAACAAACCAATGCGGATCCCATGACCTCGTCGTCCGATCCTTTTCCTCAATCCTGTATCTGCAATTGTTTAACAAACAATCATTAAACTCATTTACCACTTGTAAAAGTAGTTTAAACTTGTAAGAACTTTGAAATCAGTTTTTCCGTTCAACGGTGTGGATTTTCATAATTTTGACTTTTTAAAATTTTCCTTTTTAACAACCACTTGTAATTTCAAAAACTTTTCTTTTTAACTACCCCCCCTCAAAATGACAAAGACATGACATTTCTGGATAAGTTAAAACAAACTGAAGCTTCCATAATCTCGAATCATCTCTGATAAAGTGGATCTAGGAACTCCTACACGCGAAAGTAACTACTTGAAAAAAGAAACCCAAGCCTTTTTGGTCTTGGGTTGAACTTGATAATCCACGTAATCAAATTCGTAACGATCATAATAATCAAAATTTTCATCAAACATTTCGTCCAATGATAATTTTGAGACCTTTTCGACCTTTCTTTTTCTGTCTGTTTTATAAAGTCATTTTTCAACTTTGAAAGATCATTTTTAATGACTGCTTCTTTTGATTTGACATTTTCAGTTTTAGCAGCAACATAATTTTCAATTTCAGAAGATTTCTTTTTAGCGATCCAAGATTGTGACATGTTACTTGCTTTCTTAATATAAAACCGTGAATCATTGTTTTGTTTTTGTTTGTCTTTGGAGTTTCACCTTTCTCAAAAACTGAATTTTCAAACTTAGATTCATTTTTGGGTTTTATTTCAGAAACACATTCATTTTTTAATTTCACAATCTCTGGTTGTTTTTGTTTTTCTTCTTTAAACACATTTTTTCTTCGTGGAAACATAGGCTTTAAATTTAGACACTTTCGAGCAATATGACCAATCGTCTTGCACTTGAAGCAAGTTCGACTATCAGAAGCATATCCACTAGTGGGTTTTACTCCATTTGTGGATTTGATCTTAGCCTTGTCCCGAAGTTCTTTTTCCTTATTGAACTCATCGTTTGATTGCTTACCAATCTTACTTTCTTCTTGAACCATATTCGCTCCATAAACAAAGTTGATGTTTTTACCTTTGTATGCTTGGAACGTCGACTTTGAGTTCTTCATTGGTTCTTCTTCAGCTTAAACGGCTCTCCTGTTCTCTGGAAAATCACCACCATTTCTACGGTAATTGTTAAAATTCCGTTTGGGTTTAGAGTAAAACCTTTTCTCATTCTTTTCAAGATCATCTGATGAAAGTTCCATAAGTTTGAACAATTTGTCAATTTGATCTTTTTTCACATTTCGAATCGGAAAGCTATCATCGAAATATAATCTATCAGAATCCTTAACTTTGTACATGACAACGTTAGGATCATCACTTAGATCATTTTCTGACGCTATATTGTCACTTTCGGATTGTGAACCAGAAATGTTCTCATCAGAATCATTTCCCAGAACATCATTTACCACATTTTTTTATCATTGCTTCAATGTCATCTTTTGATTTTGTAAAATCTACGTCAATGTTCTCAGGCAATTCATCTCTCATTTCTGAAAAAAGAAGAATGTTAAATGCCTTTTCAACTTCATCATCTTTCTTGCAACAGTAATTCTCAAGAAGTGGTGGAGGAACATTTCCGTACACTTTACATTTTGATTTTTTACCATTTTCCTCCGATTTAATTGTAGGTAAAATGTGATCAATGACATAAGCATTAGTGGTATAAGATTTTAGCAATTGGCTTACGCGTTCAGTTTCAATCTTCATAGCATGAAGCTCTCTTTTTGTTTCAGCAATTGTGTTAATGTACATGTTAATTGCCTTTTGTTTATTAAGTACTGTGGCTTTTAACATTTCATTAGAACCAAGTTCAAGATTAGCTTTTTCGATATTTTTATATTTGCCTTGTATCTTGTCATAAGCTTCTTTCATGTCTAGCATGGCCATGCTTGTGGTTTTTTGTCAAGAACATGATGATAGTGCTACTTACTTGAAAGCAAGTTAGGGTGATTGTTATGTTGTTCATAGTAATTTTCCAAACTTGTAGAGTTAGGATTTTTGACAAACAAATTACTCTTGTTTAAAGGTTAACATTAACTAAGCAAGTGAGCTTCAAATAATAATTTTTAGGTGATTAGAGTGATTATTTCATTTTAGTTTTCCTAAGGTTTATTAAACTAGGAAACCTTGATTGGAGACTTAGTTAACTTAGAGCTTGCATCACCATTGATCCTCCACTTAGTTGTCACATGTTTGTTTGTGGATACTTAGTTTAGGCAGCCCTTTCTTAGATATTGTCATTCTCTAGTTTAGTAGTAGTTTATTATTTTGCATGATAAATTAGGAACAAAACCAACTCATCAATTGGAAAGGCTTTAAAGTAACAAAAGTTTAGTATTGAGACACCGCGTCCACGGATTGATATTCGGTTCTTATCGACAAATTATATTACCTCCCGATGGGTACACTTGCCCTTTGTGTGTGTAGTTAGTTTTTAGATGAAAACCCCTTTTTAAAACTAAATCTGTGTGAAGAAAAACCCAATTAAAAATATATATAATTCACGCACATCAATAGCCCAATCACGATCATATTCACACACCTCTGTATCCCCCATGGATCAGATAGAGAGTTCTTTTTTCATCAACAGTATCTTTTGAAACCATTGCTTCATCACAACTTTGAAACTCATCAGACTTAGACACTTGTTCCACAGATTCATCACCTTCAACAATTGTCTCCAAGGCCATTAAACAAACATTTTCATTTTCAAAATCATTTTTGGCCATGAGAGCAAAATTTTCATCAGTTAATTACTCTGGAAAACTACTCCAATCAACAAAGCCTTGAGTGAAAAAGCTTTGCTGGTTAACCTCTGCCGGAGCAGTGCTTTGAGTAGTTTGAGTGACATGAGGTGCTTGTTGCACATGCACTTGAGGTGGTGGTGCTTGGACATATTGAATTTGTGGAATAGTGGTTTGAACATAGTGCACTAGAATAATGGCAGCTGGGTGTGTAAAATGAGCAGTGTTCTGAACTTGAAGAGCAGGGGTATATTGGGAATACTGGGGCAGTGCTTTGTGTGTGCCGGGGTCTAGGGCCATGATGTGTCACAATTGGTCCTGAAGTTTGAGATCTGCATTCTCTGGCGAAGTGTCCTAACCTATTGCACTTATAGCACTTGATTTTAGACTTGTCTAACCCAACCTTCAACCCCCCATGCAACCCAGGGAATTTCCTACATGTTCTCTTGTAAAATTTACTAGCCCAAACACTTAATAGACCTAGTTGGTGTAGAATGTCCATCTCTTCCAAATCAGATGGTTCAAAGTGTTGTAAATCATTTAACTCAAAAGAGAGATTGTCAGAGGTTTGGCTTTCCCCACTTGCAGCAAATGCATAGTTGGGTGTGTAAGAATCAGAGTTAAAGTTTACTCCAGAGGTTATATCAATAAAATGATCATAACCCTGATCCTTTCCACTGCCAGAACCCTCTTCTTGGCCAAATAGAGCTGTGTTACCCAATGTGTAATCATCAGTCATTTTACCAGACTCTTGTAGCTTCTTTTTCTAGTTTAACTCTCTCTTATAAGTGAGGAGTATGCCATGAAGCTGTGTGAGTGACATCTCTTTAAAACCAACAGATTTTCGTGTAACGTAAGCTACAGTGTCCCATTTTTCTGGTAACGATCGAAGGAAACGATTATTGACAGTCGAATTATAGAATACAACGTTCACCTGTTTGAGTTCACCGATTAGACAGCTAAAATGTTCGAACTATTGTGTTAACGACTCACCTTTGACGTGACAAAAGGTTTCATACTGTTGATTCAGATTTCTCTATTGTTTTCGATAACCTCTTCAGTACCACCGAATTGCACTTTTAGTGCATCCTACAACTCCTTTGCACTATTACAGTGGAGCAGTCCAACATAGATCTCGTTGGGTAGGGCAGAAGCAACAATGCTAAACTCCTTAGCATTTAACTCTATTTTCTGGTAGTCCTGCTCGGAGTATAGATCAGGATTTTTGGCACTTGAGTATTGGGATCTTCTGTACTTGGAACCATTGGAATGTGAGGTCTAAATACAACAAAGCCAACAACCGGTGTTCTGTTGAGCTAAAATGTGTCCCATCCGACGCTGTCAGATGAAATATTCATTTCTTTTCAGCATCAGTGGTTTAAACATCGATCCAATGTGGGAATCGGGTGTGTTTTGAGACATTTATGATGGTTTTTAAGAGATTTATGTTTTAAAAGCTTTTGAATGCAATAAAACTCTGTTTTCCAAAAACTTTCAAATGAATTAGCAGGGAGAGCTGATCTTTCAAATCAAATTGATAGTTAAATCAAATTTTTATTGACCAAGCTCGGATATCAATTGTTAGGATCTAAGTTCGAATTAGTTGTGATTTTGTTTCAAAAATGGAAAGTGAACATAGAAATGAAAGTAAAATGCAGCGGAAATAAATGGAAAACTTTTATCACAACTAATGGTCGTTTGTTTTGATCATAATGCTCTCAAACTTGTAGTTTATGCATGTGAATCAAAAACTCCCCCTTATCCTAATAAGATCGTTTGAATAGTACAGAAATGCAGAGAAGATGATAGGTGAATGATCTTTTAGATAGATAATAAAATAGTACAAAAGATGAAACTATTTATACTAACACTTCTAACCTCTGAGCATCTTTGATGACGTCAGGGTTGATAGTGACAGGTAACAAATAAAACTAACTCCAAGCACTGCTATACCTAAACTCTGATCAGTGCTAAAAACTGTTACATTGAATATAAAACTATTATAGCTAAGCACTGATCAATATCCACTGCTTTGTCTTCTGGCAGACCTTTGATCTTTGTCGTTTAGTGCTAGCAGATGATAGAAGGCAGGGCTTTAGGCAAAGCAAAGTTTATTGAACATAGCTTGTAAACTCTATTATTAGGACCAAACATCTGATGTGATTTTGGCTTTATATCAAGCTGTTCCTTTTTACAGGGTTCAATCTCAACACCATTTAACAACGATCCATTTAAACCAAACACAACTACTATTCCTATTTTACGGTCGTTATGTAACAGTCCTTAGATTACTATTCCTAACCACAATTATGAACCGATTCATGAGGCTCAGAAAATGCTAAACAACCAAGTCATTATGGCTGCAATACGGGTTGCAGGTACTAAACTGCCATCTTCCATAGCTGCCACACCATGACGACTTAATACTTCTCCTTTGTTATAACTCCTCACAACGTCCATGTAACAACGATCCATTTAAACCAAACACAACTATTATTTCTAACCACTGTTTTTTGACGGTTGTTAGATTACTACTCCTAACCACAGTTATGAACCGACCAAGCTGTTATGGCTGCAATAGGGGTTGCAGGTACTAAACTGCCATCCTCCATAGCTGCCACACCATGACGACTTAATACTTCTCCTTTGTTATAACTCCTTACAACCTCTCTTCTCCAACTGAAGAACGCAGTGAAGACTCGACATTCCATCACCAATTATGGGAATCCTCTGAAAGAATTAATACAAATTAATTTTTGGTAATTTTACATAATATTAATTGTTGGACATATATTTGAAATCAGACATATATATTCATGCAATGATGTTATACAGTAACGTAAAACACATATAGACATTACCTTCTCATCAATCAAGATGATTCGCGACTTAAACTTTCTCATGTCTCGCTCAGGATTCAAATCAACGATGAAACTCAGATTTTTATTCTAACTGGAATTGACATGGTTTTGATTGAGATTTAAAATTCAAATTTTGAATTCGTCAACTAAAAGCGAAGAATGGAGAGAAGATGGAAGCTTTTATGAATTGAGAAGAGGAGTAAGAGATTGATATGAAGGCTCTAAGGTGCATTAAAAGCATATTACATATCCCTATCCCTTTGAGTTTTAAATTTCAAATCTACTGAACTCTCTTCAATCCTGAAACAACAAACTAATCGAATTAAGCAAAAACACACAAGTGGACGATGTACATAACCTAACCAACTGACGACTAAAAATTAGTTGATAGAAGTTAATAAAAGTAGCTAAAATCCTAAAATTACTACTCAAATTAGCAATGAAACACATTTATCAATAAAAAAATCAGCTAAACACCTAAACTAACTACTCAAATTAGAAATGTAAACATATTTACTAGTAACAAAATCAGCTAATCTATTTGAATCAACCATTTTTTATTCAAGTTTATGGCTTTAGGCATAAAAGATTAATCAAAAGATACACAAGTATTAATACTAAATAATGTACAAATTAAACAAAAGATTAAAAAATTCATTGCTACTTTTTCACATTTTACATAATGGCCAGAAAAACACAAGCCATCGGTCTTCGTCATCCTACAAAATCAATGCACATAACATCAGGTGAATGCATAACTCAAACGCATCATCTACCACAATAATCATCCATCAAACACATCACAAACAACAACAACAACACAATTACTGCATTTACATCAAACTAAACACAAAACTATTAGAGAAATGCTGAACGTAATTTCAATGTACCATCGGATGCATCGACGTCGATTGAAAAATATAGAAGGTATGAGCATGAGTAGAAACTTGCAGATGACGTAAGCGAATGCTATGACAATTAGAGGCCACCAGAACGCCATTGTTGCTGATTGATTGAAGAATTTGAGCTCTGAGAGTAGCGACTAAGGTGAGAAGTGGAAATTAGGGCTTGAATTTAGAGAAAGAATTTAGGTGATTTTCGTTGTTGAGAGTGATGGAATATAATCTTCACTTGTAGATGCAAATCTTGAGTGTTGATCAGGGGTGTTTGAAATTTAGGATTTCCTGTATGGAAGAGTTCAAAGAATGTCGAGAGAGAGAGAGAGAGAGAGAGAGAGAGAGAGAGAGAGAGAGAGAAAGCAGATATTAGGTTTGAATTTTGAAATGGACTGTTTGAAATCCCCAAATACTGTATATGTTTTCAATTTTGAAATTTAATTTAAATGAAAAGGGAAAACAATTATTTATTTTAAATAAGTAAATTATAATTATTATTCTGTATTTTAAATGATGTATTTTAATTAAATAAAAGTGAGATTTATGATGTAATAATGAAATAAGCAAAGCTGAGTTGGCATAGCTCATTGGTTGCCATGTAAGCATTGCTTATGTCCGCCCAATCTCTTCTTTATTAGAGAAGTAAGATTTGCGTCCATTTACTAGTTTCATAAATCACTTTTTATATACAACATTTTTTTTAAATTACCGTAAAATCAAATATTTTGTCTTTAACATGTGTCTAGTATTAATATATATTTTTATAAATTATGAGATTTTTTAATTCTAACAAAGTGCCTAAATAAGTTTTGTCATTATACATTTTACAAAGTATTTTCTCTGCGCAGGTCTAGAAGTACTTTTTTTAATGACGAATATTATATTGTTGTTATCCCATATTACATGACGTTATGGAGCCATATAAACGGACCTCACACACAACAATATTTTATAAAATGGTATAACATTTTACCTTGAGTCATCCTCAAATAGCAATAATAAACACAAACCTTCCATGTTAATTCAAACAGGAATAAAATCTGGTACGTTTATATTGATTTTGTGAACAAATACAATTAAGAAACTAAAAATAATACAGGATAGTAGCAGAATAGGGGATGGGAAACCAGAAATTATAAGAGTAGATAGGAAGAAGAAGCTAAACAACATTCACAATATTCATTCTTAATCCATATGCTCTCTCTTTATGTTCTTTATATCCTGTTACGAACCCCCCTTAAACGCGTTGGGCCTCATGGACTAGGCTACCTGATTGGGTCACTTGGTTTAGATCTATTAGGTTCATAACATTCCATGTTATGCCAAAAGGGTCGATTATGAAAGCCAATTAAACTGCTATATTCGCTATGAATACCTACTTAGATCTATGGCAATGCCGTATTGATGTATTGTTAGTATTAGGGGGGTAGGAACGCCCATCACTCACCACCCACTCATCACTCACAACATCCAATCACGTTTCGCCACATTATCGAGCTTTATTCCATCACTAGTGATGGATTTTAGTGGAAATGTCCATCACTTACCACACCCAACAATACCTAACAATTTCCCTTACATTCTCACTTTCAACATGGCCACGAGTTTTCCACTTTACGCGTGATGATCGGGACCGGCGCCGGTGTATAACACGTTGTCGGCCTTCATCACGGCACATAACGCCGGTGCCCCGCCTACCCTTAGTAGCATATAAAGTTATATCGTTCAATATTTTTTTCTCAGTTTTCATACAATTTTGTTTATATATTTTTTGTGCTTATTTTAAAACTCAATTATTATGAAATAATCGTTTCAAGGTGGTCCTGACGAGCATTCCTTTATACCACTCACCATGACTTATATGGCACAAATGGCATCCAATTCTGCTTATCTCTCAACAGTCAACAATATGACAGGATCAACAGCTTTAATTACACAAATTACACTCTTATTTTCAAGCTTTTGTTCCACCTCTGTATTGAATCGAGACTCTCTCTCAAAATATATAATAGAGTTAAATGCCATTTTAGTCCTACGGTTTGGGTTATTTTGTCAGTTTAGTCCAAAGGTTTGAAACGTTGCTATTTTAGTCCAAATAGTTTCAAACGTTGCCAGTTTAGTCCACTAGGTTAACTTTATCCATTTTTTTCCGTTAACAAGAAGGGGAATCCGGTCATTTTATATGGTCGACTTGCCTTTCTAGTTAACATAATTACATAAAAAAAATACCGAATTACCCTTCTAGTTAACAGAAAAAATAGATGAAGTTAACCTAGTAGACTAAAATGACATCGTTTGAAACTACCCAAACCACTGAGACTAAAATGGCATTTAACTCTATATAGTTACCAATAAGTTTACCATGTAGAAATATATGACTTGGCTTGCTATGTTTTACAAGAAATAACAAATCTTGTCCCAATCAACATTTTGTGAGATGTCACCAAAAAATTGGTTATTGTTGCATTTTTCTGATGTTTACCGACTTTATGTTAGGTAGCAACATATAATTTAATATTGTTGTACTATTTGATGTTTACCGACTGCTGGTCACTTATTTGAAAACTCAAGTCTCAATTGCATAAGAGCTGCTTTGAAAACTCAAGTCTCATAACTAACCCATGATTGTTACCTATATCATAACTATTTTTAGTTCAGATACATTTTTCAATAATTCTCCTACTTCTTGAGGAAACAACAAAAGGCTAGTAGAAATTTATCTAACATATTTTTCTTGGTTGAAGTTGATGCAGAGCAGAAACAAAGAAAACAAGAATTATTTCTCAAAGGAAAAAAAATATAAATTTCTGGGTAAAATAACATTAGATGAGGTGCCCTTTTATAGGGTTTTTCAAAATTTGGTGCGTGAATTGATTAAGTCAAAGATTGATGCGTTTTAGGCTAAAAAGGAAAGTCTAGAAGATTGACGAAATTGACACAAATTCTTCATTGACGAAATTTGAGCGCTATATCAATGAATTCGGGCCTGAAAGCCAGGCCAAACCATCTACAACATTTTCCATGTGATCCGGCTTGTCGAGACTTTTCTGTCACCTACTCGTGGGCCCGTAACACTAATTGTAATCCAAGTTATACATGTTTAAAGCTTGGCCCTTTCTGCCCCACTTCCCTTTATCAAGCTAGTCCAGATAAAAATTCGCTAGCTCTTGAACCCACTCCTCATTAAGACTGCTCATTGCTAAACAAATGACTAATGAGATTTACCGACCAAAAAAGATTTTACCAATAAATACCAACAAACACGCACTATAAAAATTAAAACATTTTTAAAAGTAGCATCACATTTTTAAATTTCGTCAGTTTGGTGGGAGAGCACTACTAAAAGTAGTCCCTTAATAGTTTGTTGGTAAAGTGAGAATAGATTTTCGATAATATTCACACCTACGTAATTTGAGGTGATTACCTTAGTCCTTAGTTGGCATAGTTTTTCAATGTTAGCAAGTTACGATAGCTACCAAATTAATTTAATTAATTTAATTTGTCGCTTAATAACTATACCCTACACGGTGGTCTTGGAGTCCTCATTTTCGTATGTGGTTTACTCGTTTATAGATGGTACATCACCTCCGGAAACAAAAATGCTCCAATTATTTTTGGGTGGTGTCTCCACGTGAATAAATAAAAAAAAATAAAAAAAAACTATGCACTTGTGATAAGACATGACGAGTGTCGTTGGTAGCCAATTTGGATGATTTTTCATATCTGAGAATGTTACGGCGTTATATAACTTTTTTAATTTGTCATATTTGAAATTGTAATGTAACTGATTTGTAATATTTCAAAGTTTTCGAATATATATCAGCATGTGTTTTTTGATCAAAGTGACAAGCTATCACATACAGTGGCGAAGTCTGAGATTTCCAACCGAGGGGTCGAAAGTCACCGGACCTAAAATAATACTTAAAAAAGTATAAAACTAGAGGGTCGAAAACGTATATACCTAAAACATTCTATACGAAAACTATATACCAAACACTATTGAGCAAAAAGTTCGGAGGCCACACTAAGCTACGCCCATGATGACATAAGACAACTTTGTGTAGCAAAACCAAATGAGAAACACATGACTAGGCTCGTTGGTAGCTAATTTAGCGCAAATAACACGCAAATCCCTCATAAATTCGTTGGTAACGTCCCCTAGCCAAACCTCCTTGTTTTGTATCTCCGTTGTTTGATAAGATGTTAGGGGCTGGTGTTTTTGGAATTTAACCATGACAAACTTGGGCTTGGAGTCCGCTTGTTGGGTTTTCCTAACACGGTTATGCATGGTAGTTATCTAGAGATGGGTATAAAAACCGGTTCCGAACCCGAACCGGTAGAACGGAACTGGACCCGGTTTCAGTTCCTACCCGACATTAAGTAGAACCGGTTCCGGGTTCAAAATACCCGGTGGTTCCAACCCGGTTTCACAATTTTACCATTTGAATCGGGTCATACCCAGTTCCTACCCGTACCCGGTTTCACTAGTACCCGGTTCCACAAGTACCCGGAAATGCAGTTCTAGAAGGAACCGGTTATAGCCGTTATAATGTTACCGTTGGAACTGGTTATAGCCGTTATAATGTTACCGTTGGAACCGATTCTATATATATTGTTTAGAAATCTATTGTTTAGCATACAATTTCTCATATCTATTCTTCTTGTTACATTTCTTTCTTGTTCTTTTTCACATACTAATCAACAAATGGCCTCAAAGAGTTCCAAAAACGCAAATTCCCAATCCACTAACAATGTTCCTCAAGATCAATCGGTTCCATATGTAGTTGGAACATTGTCTCATAATCGCAATAAGGAAGTTTGGAGCAATTGGGAGTTGGTCGAGATGAGTGACGGCTCGCAAAAAGCTCAATGTAAACATTGTGGATCGTTATTAGCCAAGGAATCAAACTCAACGTTAACGAAGCATATTAATAAGTATTGCAAAGCTTTAAAGGAAATGACATCCGGTCAAGTTCCACTATCCAAAGATGGTACCATTTTTCGTTATGAGCAAAAATTAGCTCGCGATCGGATGACGAAGTTGGTGATACAAAAAGCGTTGCCGTTTGGACACTTCGACGACCCCGATCTTACTAATCTTATTCGGGAGACGCTACAACCTCGCTATAAACATGTAAGTCGTCGCACTTTAAAACATCATTGTTTAAGTTTTATGGGAAAATGCAAAAAAGATTTAATTGTTTTTTTAAGAATTTAAAAACTAGTGTAAACCTAACTAGTGATGTGTGGTCGGCTCCACATGGTTTACCGAAATCGTACATATGTGTCACCGCTCATTGGGTTGATCCGATACATGGCAAATGATAAAGCGTATGATTGCGTTTGACGAGTTTCCTTTTACTCATACGAGAGAAAATATTTATAAGTGGAAAAGAAAGATATCAGGAATATAAAAAACTTTGTAAAGATGTCAACCAAATAATTATTGGACCGAATTGGGATATACCGACTCGTTGGAATTCAACTTGTCATATGTTTGAATGGCTAAAAAACAAATGGGCACTTTAAAATATTTTCATACAACTTTAAGTGATGAGTACCTAGTCGTCCCCTTTCCCGACACGGCTTGAGAAAATATTCATAACCTAAGTACTTTTTTACAAGTTTTTAAAACTACAACGACTTTGATTTCTGGTGTTTATTATCCTACTAGTTCTAAAGTTGTGGACCAATTGTATTTGATAACAACTAATTTTAAAAAATTTAAAAATTATAGTGACATGTTAAGGAATATGACGAGACCAATGATTCAAAAATTTAAAAAATATTTTTTAGAATTACCACCCGTTTTTCTATGTGCCGTCGCTTTAAATCCAGCTTTAAACGTACCGGGTGTTGAAGCTTTAATTGATGAAATTTATGACAAGTTGGATATGCATAAGGAGGATCCAACGTTAAAAGTAAAAACAAAAAAAATATTCAATGAGTGTATGGCCAAACTTTATGATCATTATTTTAAAAAATTTGGTGATAAAAATCATACAAATTTGTTTGAGTCTCGGTCCACGGCCTCTAATGATGAAACAAGCAGGGATCCGCTTATAACCATGTTGAATGTCGTTAGAGACGAGACAGCTAGACAATAAAGGGGTAGTGAACCAACAAGTGAACTTGGGAGATATAAAAAAATCAGTATTCGCTTACTATGACCACCGAGGAGTATAGGAAATTTGATGTTTTGGCATGGTGGAAATCGAAAGAATCTGAATACCCGATTCTAGCCACCATGGCTCGTGATATACTAACGGTCCAAGCTTCCACGGTAGCTTCGGAAAGTGTGTTTCTCTTAGTGGCAGGGTTTTGTCAATTAGAAGAACAAGACTAACTCCGGAATCGATAGAGATGGCAACATGCTTAAAGGACCATTTGGATGCCGTTGATCGTGTTCAACATAAAACTAGTCTAGAAGATAAAATTGAGTTAGAGCATAAAATTGTTGACGAAGAGGAGGACGAAGAAGTGGAGACTAACGATTCGGACGACGATTGTACCGAGGTACCCGCACCTAAGAGAAACTCATCGGAAAGTGTTGCACCTGCCGCTAGTAAAAGATCAAAGAAATAAAATCTTACTGGAACCGGTTCTGAGTAATTTTTTTTTTGTAACCGGTTAATTTTTTTTATATATTATAACCGATTAATTTTTTTTAATTTTAACCGATTATTGTTACTATTTTTATTTATCAATGTAACTAATAATAAAAATCAAACATAACAAACACAATAGAAAGACACATTACACAAACTTTATTAAAATCATCAAACCAAACGGGTTACATCAAACATTTGAAGAACCGGTGCCGGAACCTTCTCCCGTCTCATTTTTCTTTTCCTTCGTCAATGGGCAATGCCGCTCAGTGTGTTTTTTAAGGGTTGAGTTGGCGGCGGCCTTCATAAATTTTTCACAATCTTTGCATCTAGCCATCTCGTGGCTGTCGGACATTAAACAGAGATCAAAATTCTTCCATATAGCAGGGTTTCTTTTCGTCTCTAAGACCGTAACAACTTCATCGTTGCATGCCATAGGTATTTGCAAGAAATTAGAAGTTGATTGATTTGGTGAGTTGATGATGGCGAGTGTTAAGTTTAGAAATGGTAAGTAGGAAGGGGTTTATATACAAAAAAAATGATTTTTTAATCAGGAACCGGTTTTCAACGGTAACATTTATCAGGAACCGGTTCTGAACAGTAAAATGGCAGGTTTGACTGTCAGGAACCGGTTCCCAATAGTAAAATGGCAGGTTTGACTGTCAGGAACCGGTTCTGAACAGTAAAATGGCAGGTTTAACTATCAGGAACCGGTTCCCAATACTATCAGAAACCGATTCCACACCATACCCGGTTTCATAATACCCGTACCCGGTTCTACACGGTTCCATATTCTTGGGTGTGAACCCGGGTAGGAACTGGACCCGGTTCCACACCATACCCGGTTTCAGTGACATCCAAGCAGAACCGGGTCCGGGTTGGAACCGGTTCTGGGTAATAATAAAACCCTATTATGCCCATCTCTATAGTTATCTTACCTTAATGAAGTGGAATATTATGAATCAGTTAATAAACAAAGCCCTACACACTGCTCTTAAATCTTCCTTTTTGTCTGTGGTTTATGAAGTTTTATTTAATCTTTTGTTTTAAGTAATTTGAGTCAGTTAAGATTAGTTATATTTTATTCCTATTTGTTAGGTGGGATAATTATAAAAGAATGTTTGAGCTAGAGTCAAATTAGGAACCTGTATCCCAAGGTTCTGTAAGCTTAACCTTATATATAGATCGATAGGCAGAAGGTCAGTGTCACACCCCAACTGATGGCGGAATCATCGGGGCGTGGCACTAGGCGAACCAGATTACTCGAGAGAATCCATAACGACTATTTTAAGTGACAATATTTAAAACGTCAATTTCCCATACAATTAACATATTATAACCCACAATCATTACAAATCCATATATTCCAAAACAATTCAAAGTTCACCAACAAATTTATTACAAGTTTCTAAAGCATAAGCCTAATCCGATTCGTAGCGATAACGTTCTCAACATGTTACATACGTCAAAATACAAGTCAATACAATAAAGCAAAGGTGAGCATACATGTTTAATAGCATAATAATGGCGATAAAGCGTTTACGCATAACCAGCATGTAAAACGTAGAGAAAGTGAATCTAAGTAAGCTAACAATAATGATACAAGTTAACCAACACGACTGCGATGTGAGTATGCGCGATACGTGTTCACAATAGCGAACACGCACGTAAAGTAAATTTGCGAGCCTTAACAACCCCCGAACCAATCGGGTGCTGAGTCCAAACTATAGTACTATCGTTGCTAAGGGTGGTCTACAAGTCCTCATTATTCACACATAGCAAACAAACATCAGCGATTCACGTATAGCATGCGAGGGCGGTTAGCGTTAAAAGATTTTAGCGTTGTGTGTATAGAGTTTTTGATGTAGCGACGTATGTAACACCCAAAAGTGCATTTAAAGCGAAAAAAGGGTTCAAGTATACCCAATGTTAGTGTTTGATAAACAAACACGAAGCGGTTCTGGATTGAAGGGAGCGCCGATTCAGCCTGTAAACGCGAACAGAAGAGCACCAGTCTTCCGAAGTACTGAAATGGTCAACGTGTGAAGGAGCAGTGGACAAGTTCGGGCGAAGTTGTACCAAATCTCTTGGATTTGGTACAAGTTCCGGAGAAGTTGCCTGAAATTTGCTGGAATGTACAAGTTGGGGCGAACTTGGTACCCTTTCTTAGAAATGGGTACAAGTTCGGGCGAACTTGACTGGAATCTTCTGGGATGTTCAAGTTTGGGCGAACTTGGTACCCTTTTCCTAGAAATGGGTACAAGTTCAGGCAAATTTGACAGTTTTTCTTGGAAATGGCACAAGTTCGGACGAAGTTGGTCACCATCTGGTGACAACTTCGAGCGAACTTGCTCTTTTTGGAGCGTACTTGACTGTTCTGGTCACCAAATCGTGCGTTTTCGCATCATTTGCTGAGTAAATCGAGTGTCCATCCCTCCAACCTTAAGCTACTGAGCAAAACATAGGCTAGAGAGGTCTTTTGGAACGAGTTTTAGCCACTTTACAGGAACTCAGGCTAATCCGGGCGAACTTGATGGTTCGTACAGGTTAGTCCAGTTCGTGCAAGGTGACGACATCGTCCTTGTGCTTCTGGATCTGAGATCTTGCTTGACAACGCCTCGTTCCACTTCATAGTGAATGAAACATACGTCAATAGTTCGTATTTTGTGTAAAAATCAATACTTTAAAAGGTTTTTCTCAGATCTAACACTTGGTGAGTCGAAATCATCAAGATTTCTAGCTTGGGAAGCCAAAGCTAAGCCCAAATACACTCGTTTAGTGTAGATCTATATGAAAAGAAGAATTTTTGTAGAAAAAGATGAAGATTTTCAAAAACAGAAGGAGTATTGATGAAAACGAAGGTAATCCTTGTGCAAAATCGTTGTATAAACGTTGTAGTTTGCATAAAATGGGTTGATTCTTACTTGGAAATCAAGGGTTTTCGGTTTTTTGGAGTTCTGGAGTGAAGTGCCAGCAAGGAGAGCATGAATGGAGGTGCTTGATATTTATAGGTGAGGAAAAATAAGGGTGGCCGACATCAAGTGCGGCCGAAATTGCCACTTTCCAAGCGAACTTGGCACAAGTTCGGGCGAACTTGGCCAGTTCAGCTTGTAATGTGCAAGTTTGAGCGAACTTGCTGTTAAATTGGAGTTGTGCCTGGTCAAGTTCGGGTGAAGTTGGGATGCCCAACTTCAGGCAAACTTGGCCTATTGGCAAAGTTTTGTTCGTTATTTGTTCGTTAAGTGCTCGCTTGGTGATTCGGTTCGTGTTAGATAGTTATATTAAGCGTTTTAGCGAAGCGTTAAACGTCACGTTAATAAAATAAATGCGATTGAGCGATTTATGCGAGTGAGAGCATTGCGAGAGCGAGTATAACCATAAATCATAAAGCACATATAACACATAAGTAACATAATGTAACATAATTTAACCACGATTCGAGTTTGCGTTGAGAGTTGTGAGTATTTAAGCGATTTAAGTGCGATAAATAAGCGATATAATATGCGTTTTAAAATAATTTAATCTATTATAATTAATCTCGGAGTACAACATGAATTCGAAACTGAAATTACGGAAAATAACAGAATTCGGATAACAATCCGAAAGATCGGGTTGTTACAGCCTCCCCTCCTTTAGGAATTTCGTCCTGAAATTCAGGTAGCAGCTGTAACAAACAGATGTGGATATTTAGCTTTCATATCACTTTCGAGTTCCCAAGTGAACTCGGTGCCGCGTTTGCCTTCCCATTGGACTTTCACAATAGGAATGCGAGAGCGTCGAAGTTTCTTGATCTCTCGATCCATGATTTATATTGGCTTTTCCACAAAATGCAGCGTTTCAATTATTTTCAAATCTTCAAGTGGCACATGAAGATTTCCTTCAGCTAAACACTTTTTGAGATTCCAGACGTGGAAAGTCGGGTGTACGTTGTTGAGTTCTTTCGGTAATTCGAGTCGGTAGGCCACTTTGCCAATTCTTTCCAGAATCTTAAAGGGACCCATGTATCGTGGCGCTAGTTTCCCTTTCTTTCCAAAACGGATCACTTCTTTCCAAGGTGAAACCTTTAAGAGAACGTGATCTCCCACTTCGAATTGTAGGGGCTTGTGGCGTTTATCGGCATAACTCTTTTGAAGACTCCTAGCTTTCAGGAGATTGTCTCTAATTTGCAGAATCTTGTATGTCGTTTCTTGTATTAACTCGGGACCAGTGATCTGAGCGTCTCTGATCTCGTGCCACAATAGGCGATCAACATTTTTTACCGTATAATGCCTCAAAAGGTGCCATTTGAATACTAGTATGATAACTGTTATTGTACGAAAATTCTATTAAAGGTAAGTGCGTATCCCAATTACCACAAAAATCTATGTCGACCGAACGAAGCATGTCTTCAAGGGTGCGAATCGTGCGCTCGGTCTGACCGTCGGTTTGAGGATGGAAAGCAGTACTAAGGTTAAGCTTAGTACCGAGTGTGGATTGGAAAGTCTCCCAGAGACGTGAAGTAAAGCGACCGTCATGATCAGAAATGATGTCACGGGGCGTCCCGTGTCGACAAATGACTTCGTCGGTATAGATTCGTGCTAATCGTTCTACCTTATAGTCTTCTCGTATGGTAATAAAATGAGCAGATTTCGTAAGGCGATCGACGATAACCCAAATGCTATCGTGACCAGAAAAGGTGCGAGGAAGTTTCGTAATAAAATCCATAGCTATACTCTCCCATTTCCACGCCGGGATGTCGGGCTGTTCGAGTAAGCCGAAGGATCGTTGATGTTCGTCTTTAACTTTAGCACAAGTTAAGCATTTCGAAACATACAGAGCGATATCCTTTTTCATGCCCAGCTACCAATACCTGGAACGGAGGTCCTGGTATATTTTGTTGGCTCCAGGGTGAATGGAGTATCCAGATTTATGAGCTTCGGTCATCAGTAACTCTCGAAGGTTATTGCGGCTAGGGATCCAAATGCGATTCAAGAAATAATAGATTCCGGTAGACTTATTCTCCAGCTGAGTTTCGGCACCACATTTCATTTCCTCGAACAAAGTATTCTCTATGGAACATGCATGTTGGGCTTCACGAATCAAGGTTTCGAGTTTATTCCGGGCTTGGACGTCAAGAATGCTATACACATAGCTTCGTCGACTAAGAGCATTGGCTACGACGTTTGCTTTGCCGGTATGGTAGCATATCTCAAAATCATAGTCGTTGAGAAGTTCAACCCATCTGCGTTGGCGCATGTTTAGTTCTTTCTGATTAAAGATATGTTGTAAGCTCTTATGGTCGGTGAAGACCGTACACTTTGTACCATAAAGGTAGTGTCGCCATATCTTTAACGCAAAAACAACTGCACCGAGTTCGAGATCGTAGGTAGTGTTCTTCTTCTTGTGGGTTTTGAGTTGTCGAGATACATACACGATAACCTTGTCTCGTTGCATGAGAACACAACCGAGACCTAGGTTAGAGGCATCACAATAAACAATGAAATCGTCGTCTCTGTCGGGAAGTGTGAGAACGGGAGCGTCGCAAAGCATACGCTTGAGAATATGGAAGGCTTCCTCATGTTCGGAACCCCAAACAAAAGGTTTATCCTTATGAGTCAAAGAGGTAAGAGGTACAACGATTTTTGAAAAGTCGGCGATGAATCTGTGGTAGTAACCCGCCAATCCGAGAAAAGAACGGATTTCGGACGGATTCTTCGGAGTATTCCAACTCTTTACAACTTCAATTTTGGCGGGATCGACGTGGATTCTTTGACTGTTAACGATATGACCAAGGAATTGGACCTCTTCGAGCCAGAATTCACACTTATAGAACTTAGCATAAAGGCAGTTTCCTTGGAGAAGTTCGAGAACTAAACGAAGATGTCGCGCGTGTTTGGCTCTCGACTTCGAGTAAATAAGGATATCATCGATGAAAACAATTATGAAATGATCTAAGAAGGCTTTGCACACGCGGTTCATCAAATCCATGAAGACCGCGGGCGTGTTTGTAAGTCCAAAAGGCCTGACCACAAATTCAAAATGGCCATAGCGGGTAAGAAAGGCGGTTTTCGGAACATCTTGCTCATGAACACGTAGCTGGTGATATCCGGAACGTAAATCAATATTGGAAAAACAAGTAGCACCTTGGAGTTGATCAAATAATTCATCGATTCGAGGAAGAGGGTAGCGATTCTTTATTGTGCGTTTGTTAAGTTCACGATAATCGATGCACATTCGGAACGTCCCATCTTTCTTTTTCACAAAAAGAATGGCTGTGCCCCACGGTGAAGTGCTTGGGCGTATGAAACCTTTATCAAGAAGCTCTTGAAGTTGGCTCGAGGCTCGCGCATTTCGGATGGTGCAAGGCGATAGGGAGCTTTAGCGACAGGCGTAGCTCCGGGGATTAGATCAATACGGAATTCAACATCACGAGTAGGGGGTAAGCCTGGAAAATCGTCGGGAAAAAAATTAGGAAATTCACAAACAACAGGTACGTTTTTCAAGGTTTTCTTTTCCTTCTCTGGGTTCATGATGTGGGCTAGAAAAGTTATGCACTGCTTGCGCAAATTTTGTTCACTTGTGTACATGACAAAAGCATCAACTTCATTGAGGGATTTTCACTGTAAACATGTAGTTGATCACCGTTAGAAAGGGGAAAACGAATCATTTTATCGAAACAAACGACTTCAGCACGATTTTCGCGAAGAACATCCATGCCTACTATGACATCAAAACTACCTAATTGCATAGATATGAGGTTGATCGAGAAGCGGTGACTGTTGAGTTCGGGAGTACAGTCACGTAGAACGGAGTTAACGGTAACGGTTCTTCCGGTGGCGATTTCGACGTCGAAGGTACTTGGGAGATTAGCGCGTTTACATTTTAAAACCTTTTCAAATTCTAACGATTCAAAACAGTTATCGGCTACAGTATCAAATAAGCATGAAGCATAAATACCATTAATGAGAAACGTACCATTGACAACATAGTTGTCATTCTGAGCCTGGCGATGGTTGATGTTGAAAGCTCTTCCACGCATAACCTATGGTTGTTGCTGCTTCGGTAGCTGTGGTGGCTGTTATTGAAGCTGCTGCTGCTTCTGCGGTTCTTGCTTGATTGCACAGTTCGGGCAGACATTGCTGAAGTGATTCGGGTCACCACACGTGTAGCAAGCACGTGTCTGAACTGCTGGTGCTTGCGGTGCCTGGTTGAGAGGAGCAACGTTGAGAGGAGTTGGCGGTGCTGCGGGAGCAGGAGGAGCTTACTGACGTGGACCAGTACGGCAGTGCGTCGTGAAGTGCCCGTAGATGTTGCAATTGGCACAAAAGCAACAGTTTCCGCCAACCGCATGTTGGTATGTGCACTTGGAGCACAAAGGGTGAGGTCTAGTGTATGCACGCTTAGCAGCTGGTGCATTGAGAGTAGCAGCTTGGCAAGACTGGGAGTTCGGAGCGGGGACCATTGTGCAGTTCTTGTTGTTACCCTTATGCTTGCGGTTCTGGTGACTTGACTTGGAGGCTTGAGATGGAACTGCAGCGGCGTTTGGCTATGTAGTAGCTTGGCTGAGGTTCTTGTTTGAGGTTTTGAAATAACCAGCTTGGACTCATTTTCATTGATCTATGCGGCTATTTGGTAAGTCTCCTCGATGGTAGTGGGTCGAGCCGCTTGAACAAAGTCGGCTACGCAATCCGGTAAGGCACGGAGATACTTCTTGATTGCCTTTTCGGTAGTATCCACCTGACTTGGACATATGATGCTGAGTTGCTTGAAACGGGCCGTGAGACCTGTGTTATCACCCCCAACCTGCTGGATACCCCAAAAATCGTTTTCCAGATTTTGAACTTCGTGAGGGGGACAGAACTCCTTGATCATAAGCGCCTTGAGTTCTTCCCATGAGAGCTCGTAAGCTTCGTCGTTTCCGCGCCTGTTGCGCTCAGCGGTCCACCAGTCAAGTGCTCTTAACTGAAATACACCGGTAGCATTAACGGTGTGGAGATTTTCAGGACATCCGCTTTGACGGAAGGTGACTTCGATCGAGTCGAACCAGTGGAACATTTTGCTTGGTCCGTCTTCACCCGTGAAACTCAAGAGACCACATGCTTTGAATTGCTTGAAGCTAAACCAATATTTTGGAGCATCATTCTTAGAGTCAACGGATGAATTGCTGCTGACAACTTGGATCTCACTGACAATCTGAGGAATCACCTTAGCCATTTCCTTGGCTACGAGAGAGGCGATACGTTTGTCGGCATTTTTGCTCTAGACAGTCTTGCGAGTGTGAGATCCCATGGATGCCATCTAAAGACAAGGATTTGGATGAAATTCGATTATAATGGGTTTTGTTTAAAAATATGCGTTTACAACATATACTTATTATTATTATTCACATAAGGCACAGAGTCACGTAATCACAACAACACATAACCACATAACCACATAATCACGTAGGCACATAATCACTGTCACACCCCAACCGATGCCGGAATCATCGGGGCGCGGCACTAAGCGAACCAGATTATCGAATGAGAAATTCCATAACACTATTTAAGCGACAATATTTAAACGTCAATATCCCATACTATTAACATATAATCCTCAAATAACATTACAAAATATCGAGATTCTCATAACACAAATTCTAGTTTAATATTCTCTAGATTTATTATAATGCGTTTCTAAAGCAAAAACCTAAATCTAAGCATCCAAAGAAAAGTCCTCAACCTGCCACATATGTTAAAATAAAACGTCAATACAATTAAGTAAGGGTGAGCATACAGGTTTGCGTACATAATAGATATAAAAGCGTTTAGCATACACCGCATGACATACATAAGAGATGTGAACTATGTAACTACCAGATTTAAGTAAATCAACAAACCGCGATTGATCGAGGCATGCGAACAAGCTCGTTCACATCCTAAAAGAGAAAATAAATGCGAAATAAAAACGCGAGCCTTAACAACCCCGGGCCACCGGGTGGCGGGTCAACCTCTAGTATACTATCATGTTAAGGGTGGCGTACAAGCAATCAGGCAATACAAACAATTCAGCAGATTTCACGTATAGTCATGTAATTCAGCGGGTTGCGAATAAGCTTTTGAGAGTCGTGTGATGTGTTTTAATATACGAACATATGTGACACCCAAACGTGCGTTTAAGCGTAAAAGGGTTTAAGTATACTCACAGTTGGTGTGTTTTGGGAGATGAGACGGGATCTGCGAGAAGGTGCGGAGTGTGCCGGATCAGCCTGTAACCGAACAGAAGTGCACCAGTCTTTCGAATTGCTGAAACGGTTAACGGTTGAGAGAACAGTAGACAAGTTCGGGCAAACTTGTACTTGAAAGTACAAGTTCGGGCGAACTTGCATAACTAAACTTACTGAGTGAACAAGTTCGGGCGAACTTGTCTGGTTTCCTAGGAAACAGGCAAGTTCGAGCGAACTTGTCCCTTTTGTTGAGGGAGAATACAAGTTCGGGCGAACTTGTGCCATTTTGGTGAGTGGTGATACAAGTTCGGGCGGACTTGTCCTGATTCCTTGGAATCAGTATAAGTTTGGGCGAACTTTTGTATTTTGGTGAAGATTTGGTCAAGTTCGGTCGAACTTGGTCACCAATCTGGTGACATGTTCAGGCGAACTTGATACTTTCCGAGCGAACTTGACTGTTTTGGTTTCCAAATTGTGCGTTTTCGCGTCGTTTGCTGAGGAAATCGAGTGTCCATCCCTCCAACCTTAAGCCACTGAGTAAAACTTAGGCTAGAGAGGTCTTTTGGAGCGAGTTTAGCCATTTTACAGAAAATCGAGCTAATCCAGGCGAACTTGAAGGTTCGTACGGGTTAGTCCAGCTTGTGTAAAGTGACGATTTCGTCCTTGTGCTTCCGGATCTGAGATCTTGCTTGACAACGCCTCGTTCCACTTCAAAGTGAACTAAACATACGTCATTAGTCCGAATATTGGTAAAAAATCGATGTTTTAAAAGGTTTTACGCAGATCTAAGAGTAGATCTGAGTGAAAAGAGAAGTTTTATAGAAAAAGATGAATATTTTTGTAAACAGAAGAGATTTGATGAAAACGAAGGCAATGCCTTGTGCCAAAATCGTTGGAAAACGTTGTTGTAGTTGAAAACGGATTCAATCTTACTTAGAAAACAAAGGGGTTTCAGTTTTGGAGGGCTCCGGGCGAACTTGCAGCATGTTCAAATGGAGAATGGAGCTGAGTCTTTATAGGTGGAGTGAGAAATGGATGAGCAGACATCAAGTTCGGGCGAACTTGTTACAAGTTCGAACGAACTTGTATGTTTCTGATGTTTTGGAGACAAGTCCGGGCGGACTTGTTAGTCTGCAAGGTTTGGTTGGCTTAGACAAGTTCAGGTGAACTTGTTATATACAAGTCGGCCGAACTTGACCTAATGGCCAAGTTTCGTTCGATTATTTCGCGTTAGGAGTTCGTTCGGCGATTCGGTTCGTATTACATAGTTATATTAAGCGTTGTAATCGATTTAATAGTGTGATTTAGCGATTTGAGCGTGTGAGAGCGTTGCGATAGAGATTATGGATAAACAAACATAACACATATAAAACATAATTCCACATAATTAACTGCGTTTTGCCATGCAATGAGATAAGCAATGCGATGGCACAAGTGTTTATTAAACAATAACCCACTCGGCTCGAATAGTAGCATAACTACTTGTGATTGCGATTAAATTAGTGATGTGTTTAATAAGCGATTAGATGCGATATAACTGTAAATGAACATAATTTTAATTAATATAACTTTCTTATAAATCGAAATCTCGAGTACAATTGATAGATACAACGAAAATACATGGAAATAAATAACAACGGAAATTTGGAGTTGTTACAGTCTCCCCTACTTTAGGAAATTTCGTCCCAAAATTTAAGTAGTGGCCGTAACAAAGAGGTGCGGATACTTAGCCTTCATGTCACTTTCCAATTCCCAAGTGAACTCGGCACCGCGTTTGCCTTCCAATCGGGCTTTCACGATAGGGTTGCGAGAGCGCCGTAATTTATTGGTTTCTCGGTCCATGATTTCGACAGGCTTTTCCACGAAATGGAGAGTCTCGTTGATTTGCAAATCCTCGAGAGGTACATGGAGATTTTCTTCAGCTAGGCATTTCTTGAGGTTTGACATGTGGAAAGTCGGATGTACGTTGTTAAGTTCCGCCGGTAGTTCGAGTAGATAGGCCACTTTGCCGATCCTTTCCAGAATCTTAAAGGGACCAACGTATCGTGGCGCTTGCTTTCCTTTCTTCCCGAAGCGGATCACTCCCTGCCAAGGTGCAACCTTTAGGAGAATGTGAATTCCCACTTCGAACAGTAGGGGCTTGTGGCGTTTATCGGCATAACTCTTTTGACGACTCCGAGCTTTCAAGAGATTGTCTCTGATCTAGAGGATCTTGTTTGTTGTTTCCTGAATTAGCTCGGGACCGGTGATTTGTGCTTCTCCGATCCCGTGCCATGCAATAGGCAATCGACATTTTCTTCCATACAGTGCCTCATAAGGAGCCATTTGTATGCTGGTGTGATAACTATTATTGTACGAGAATTCAATTAAAGGTAAATGCGTATTCCAATTACCACCAAAATCTATGATGCACGCACGAAGCATGTCTTCGAGGGTGCGGATCGTGCGCTCGGTCTGACCGTCGGTTTGAGGATGAAAAGCGTTACTGAAATTAAGCGTAGTACCGAGAGCGGATTGAAAAGTCTCCCAGAGACGTGAGGTAAAGAGACCGTCACGTCAGAGATGACGTCACGAGGCATCCCGTGTCGATAAATGACTTCGTCGGTATAGATTCGGGCTAATCGTTCGACCTTAAAGTCTTCTCGTATAACAATAAAATGCGCAGATTTGGTAAGACGATCAACGATAACCCAAATGCTATCGTGACCAGAGGAAGTGCGGGGAAGTTTTGTAATAAAGTCCACAGCTATGCTCTCCCACTTCCACATCGGGATTTCGGGTTGTTCGAGTAAGCTAGAGGGCCTTTGATGCTCGGCTTTAACCTTCGAGCAGGTTAAGCACTTTTAGACATACACGGCGATATCCTTTTTCATGCCCGCCACCAGTACTTAGGATGAAGGTCCTGGTACATCTTGTCGGCTCCGGGGTGAAGGAATATCGAGATTTATGAGCTTCGGTCATTAGCAATTCACGAAGGTTATTGCTGTGCTAAAAGAAGTTCAATAAAAACAACTGAAATTAACCTAAATCTAGACACGAAGTAATACTCTAGACTCACTAAAACGAACTAAACTACTAACCGGCAAGTGTACCGATCAACTCTAGTATAGCTAAAGTAAGTCCGGATATCGAACCCACGAGACTCTACTGATTAAATTAACTGCTTTATTTAGACTCTGACAGACGCTGACTAAAATGTTGTTGTTTGATGGGGGGGGGGGGGTTTCTAACAAATTCCTAAGAAAACACTTTAAAAACTAACTAAGATTAACTAAGTTAATTAAATGAATTACTTAAGATTTAAGTCTGATGGTGAGAAAACACTACCTAGACTGGAATCCTGTTTGCTTCAAGTAATGATTTTTAATTAGAAATTGTCAACCATGGAACCGGGATCATAAAGTTCTCGCCTTTCGGAATATCTAAAGGACCCCTGACCCTTCTCAAGAGCACACAGTGATACCCTAAAGGTAGTTAAATTACCGGTTATTAGACTCCCTCACATGACCTCTAATGGTTTATGGAAGTACTTTGCGAGACCCACTCCCTCACAGGATCTGAGTCAAAGGTAAACTTGGACTTCTAGTTAGACTCGCTAGACAATAGCCAACATGTTTACTTTCTAAGAATGATACTACCTTGCAACTTAATGACTTAGACCTAGCGATAACCTCGCACCTCACAGCTATTGATGATTAGTAGAATACTTGATTTTATACGTTTACCGATTATAACTTCTAAGGTTTATTACGTAATTCAACCCTAAAGACTCTAGCTTTATTATGTGATATAGACACTCACCAAAAACTAGACCCTAGCAAGACTCTCTTATGTGATAAAGACCGTCACCAAGAATCAAGCGAAGCATAAACAATGAACAAATACCCTCAAGCATGCATACACATCTAACTATAAGAACAAATCGCTTACGAACTCATAAACAATCCATAATATCCACAAATCACATAAAAATCAAAACTTTAATGCGTAGTTCAATAAAATTAGCCAAACAAAGTCATTGAAAGTATCAAACACAAGTATTATGAATCAAGAGTTTCGAACATCATATGAGAAAAGGCAAGAATAAAGAACACCCGAATGGTAAATCACCAAGACGAAGGCTTCCTAAGCTTCCAATCCTCAACGTGCAGCTCCAAATACTCGAGAATACCCAAAAAGTTGATAACTTTGCGTCTCAAGCTCTCCCAATTTGTCCAACTAGGGTTATGGACAAGATAATGATGCTTTTATAGGTCTGGAAGAAATATGCAGCAACCAACAATAAGAATTCCCGGAAAACACCCCGTCGCGTCGCGCGACGGGTGAAAGACATGAGCTCCGCGCAGCGCGGCGCTATAAAAAATGATTTTCCTTTCCAACCTTGGCGTAGCACGACAATGTATTCATATGCCTGTCGCGCTACACCTAGCCCTGTTTTCTCCAGAAAGTTTCGAATTTTTCATCAGTATTTCAGCTCCAGCTATTCCAACTTTCATCCTTAACTTCTCCCAAGCATAAAATCAACATTTTCAAGCATATTTCCGCACAAAGACCATGTACACGACAAAGTATCAAACTCCTACGAAATAACTACTAAAATCAAACAAACACAAATGAAAATTAAACAAACTCTACATGATAAATAGATGTATTTCGCAATACATCAAATATCCCCACACTTACTCTTTTTTCATCCTCGAAAAAGAATCTGTGCAAAACGAAATCAGATACAGAAAATCACCCGGGACAAAAGTTATTCGTACTTATTAAAGTCAAAACTTGTGTTAGCCACGATTGCAAATATGTTTGTTCTCTTAAACCCGGACCCGGTTTCAAGCCCTTATCATGCAATTTAAGTTCAAGTGCAATCAGTTTACCTAGGGTCTCACACTAGAAGCCACAGTTCATCTAATTCCGCCTCAAGTTTACAGAACAAAAGGAACGATCACTGGACCAATTCCTAACCGTTTTATATCAAAATCAAAAGAATTTAAAACCAATTTTTTTCTTTTTATTCTTCTTTCTCATTGAGCTTAGATAATGCTTTACCTAACCCAGAGACATTCCGGCTGTAGAGTCGCCCCCAACTCGGATTACAATAGGCTTTGGTAAAAATTCTTTTCCGCACTTTGATTTCACACATCCCAGAGGCAATCTAAGTCAGAGTCACCATCCCCAACGAAGATTACGTAGGCCTGCGCTACTTTCCTTAATTCCTAGCTCAATTTGTTTTTATTATGTTTCTTTATTTTCTCATGATTAAAAATTCTGACGATTTTAACTTATAATGACATTCCTTATACTATTATTGGCGGTTTCGACTTCCCACTTTTCCTAGATGAGCACCCACTAGCAAACCGACAATTAGGTACATTTATATCAAAGGAACCTAGAACCAAGCCCGGGCTTATTCACATATCCCAAACTAGACACAAGCTCGACTATTTTTAACTCATATTATCATTATTTGAACCCGAGTAACCACCTATCTTTTCTATCATTTTCCGCTTTATTTTTGCAAACTTCTTATTTCAAAAGACATTTTCTCAATTTTTTTTTATTTTATAAGCTCTACAACTACGACCCCTATGTACACCATGTATCCCATCCCCACACTTAAAGATTGCATTGTCCCTAATACAAAGACGAGACACGACTCAAATTACCTAGAAAATAAAAATACTAAATAAAGAAATAATTATATACAAAGTATACAACTGAAACGACTTAGCTGTAACTATGCGAGACAGTCAATGTGCCAGTCAATTCCACATATGCCCTCCATTCCGAATACGCTCAGCAACAACTCCTAACTCTCGGACACGTACGTGACGCGGCATAACAAACACCAAACCTATCACAAAACACACCAACTAGCATAGCATAAAAGATAATAGTGTCCAAACATCCAACAACCATCAAACAACTGATCATACTACCCCAAACCATCCCAACCAAGTATCCAAAATTAGGAGTACAGACCAGATTAGAAAAAGAAAAATAAAAGATACTAGATAAGACTCCTGCTGCTACCACCACTTTCATCTCTGATCACTCGTCATCGTCCGACTCCTCTTCTTCCATCTCTTCATCACTATCCTCATCTTCATCACTATCCTCATAAACCTCATACTCCAGCGTCGGATCTGCATAACCACTTGGCCCCGCACCTAACCACCCTGCCGACTCGAGCTACCTGGAGCACTAGGATCCACTCCACCGGGCATAGGAAACTGACCTGGATCGACAAATGGCTGAAAGAAATCCGGAACACGCATACTCATTCGCCCCATCATATACCAGATAGCTCTATCCTGCCTATCCTGCCTATACTCAATTCTACCAAAACCCTGATCCATCTGATCATAAAGAGATGCTAACGTAAGAGGCTCTGGTGGTGCCTGTTGACGAGGATACTGAGGAGCGGGCATCTCCTACCTCTGTCGCGGAATCTGGCGAGCTGTCGGATAAATTGCCTGCATAACATCATCAGCCGGATGTCCTACCGGTGGCAAGCCTTGAGGCCCCTGCCTCTCATCAATCCAAGTCACCGGCTCACTCATACTCACAATCCCTGCCTTCTGCAAATCCCTCACATTCACATGCCTTGACGCAGGTCCCACCTTCAATGTGTTCAAATTATATTTCCCAAAAACACCCAAATTCTCAGCTATCTTCGTAATGTACGGACCCATGTCTAATGCAGCCCTGCCTCCTCCTCTACGTGCCCAGCTAAATGACCTTGCCAACACGCTCGCCAAATTCATATCTCTACCCTCAACCCGACACATTAATAAGAAAATATCAATCCAGTTTGCTTTGTTCTTACCCGATTTCCTACCAACCAGAGTGGTATAGAAAACCTTCAACACAAACCTATAAATCGGATCTCAAACCGAAGTAATCAAATTTGTTTTCCTAAAAGGACGGTCGGCTATAGTACCCCAAAACCTTGCTAGATCACCACTTGCCAAACATCACTCCCTCTGTTTCACATACACCCCCTAAGGGCATTATGAACTCATCAGAAGAAACATCCTCAAAAGCATAGAAACCACTTATAACAGCAAACTGAGGTATAGAAAATTCATGCAACATCCTTCCTAAACTGAACGAAATTGCATCCTCCTCAAGGAACGATCCCTCCTTGTGTTGAAAAGTAGAATGAAACTCCATGACTAGCTCATCATACTGTGGCCAATCACAGTTTACCATATCCAACAATACTGGACCCAACAACTCCTCCACTCTCTCACGAGCACCCATTTGGGTTAACCAATCCCAATCGATAGTCCAATGTTCAAAGAGCTCCGTGCGAATGATCTTTTGCAACTTCACCCATTGTATTAACCTCAAACTGAAGTAACGGATGATCTTTCTTAGAGGAACCCTGGCATGAATCTTTCGCTCATGACCTTCATATCGAATACGTCTTTTAGGTGGACCCATAACATATCGCACCTCTTTACTTGGCGACCCTCTTCGCCTGGCTATTGGACCTCTTCTTCCACCCTAGGTTCACCTGAGCTTCCCTCACCTGACATATCTGCATAAACATGTTAAACACGGCAAAACACAACAGGAAATTAGCGATAACAAACTATTTTTTTTTGTATTTTTAAAATTTTATTTTTTTCTTTTTTTTAATAAAAGACCAACCGTATAGCATTGCATTCGCGGTTGAAACCTAAAACCGGATTACCGTTTACAAAAAGCAAAAGTTCTAAACAACCTCGCCCGAATGGAGATTGAGTACGGGCGAAGTATTTTATATTTGTACCTGCCTAAAAAAAATTAAACCCGAGCTAGAACTATTAATGAATAAAATTACAAGATTCGGAAAGCACAAACTCAATGTACACTACCCCCTACTGGCACTAAAATTTTCCTTAATTTTACGTCAAGTGCCAAATGCAAACGACATTGAGTGTTAAACCACGCAACTCTCTTATCTTTATAATGTAAAAAGTGAAACGGGTGAAAACCATGATTAGAATTCACATTCTCAGTATGAATATTACCAACCCGAATCCCCACACTCAACGTTGCTATACCCCAAAACTACGCTATCCGCAAAGCACAAGATTCTCTACCCAAACAACCCATCCGCAGCCTGTAACACGCTAGACTATCCAACCCAAACCATCCGCAACCTGATACTAGCATAGCATATGTTCAAAACACAACCCTAGACCTAGACCTGACACAAAAATAGCAAAAACAAACTCAAAAGTAACTAATAAATTAATAAAGTACAGAAAAATACAAGGAAACATACCGAATTCGTGAAGAACAAGTGAAAAATTTCAGCTTTCTAAGTGAAGAAAGAAGATCCCGTGTTTGGTGAGTTTTTGTTGTAAATCGGGTGTTTTGGATGGTGAAAAGGAATGTGGAAGTGAAATGGTTGATATGGGTGAAAGATTGGTGAAAAATGGTGAAGTTTGGTAGTGGATATGGTAGAAAATGGTGATTTTCGGCTGCAACTTCGTGGATCAGGGTTTTGAAGGTTTGAAGAAGAAAAAAAGGAAAAACAGCTGATATACCCGGGCACAAGGGCCGTCGTGCTACGCGGAGCCTCGAAGGAGACAACGTCGCGCTACGCGGCGCTATGAAATTTTGTTGTTTTGAAATCAGGGCCTACGCGCTGCACGTAGGCTTCAATCCTTACCCGTCGCACTACACCTAGCTCGTTTTTTCACAGAAAGTTTTGAATTTTTGCCAGATTTGTGCCTTAGAATTTTTTACAATTCACCCAAACCTTCCAACACCAAACCCAAATTTTTTCTAACACTTATACTTACCTGGGACCTCGTTTTCTTCATCCAATTTTGTAAATCCACGACTATGATTCCCTGCAAATGACTCAAAAATACGAAACAAAGACCGACGAACTATAAAAGAAAACTGTTAGTTACGAAAAATAACCAAAAAGAGATGAAATTCCAACCGGTACAAAGTCTACACTTGAGCCTACGCTCAAGTACTAAGTGGTGGTGTTAGGCATGTCTTCGAGAGGAGTTACCTCCATCTCGGTATTATCAATCGGGCCACCTAAATAGTGCTTCAACCTATGGCCATTTACCTTCCAAATACATTCATCGCCTTCGTAGCAACTCGACCGCTCCATGTGGAAATACTTCTCTAACGATATATGGTCCCGTCCACTTTGATTTCAACTTCCCGGGAAACAATTTCAACCTCGAATTATAAAGAAGTACCTTGTCACCAACGGAGAATTCCTTCAACTCTTTCAACCTTCGATCATGCAAGGCTTTTGACTTCTCCTTAATACTCCATGACCGTTCATAAGCCGCATCTCGAAGCGCTTCCAACTCATGGATTTGAAAATACCTACGCCTAGCCGGTTCGGTCAAATCTAAGTTCACGGTCTTAAGGGCCCAAAGTGCCCTATGCTCCAACTCGACGGGAAGATGGCATGCTTTGCCATACACGATCATAAACGGAGTGGTCCCTAAAGCTGTTTTGTAGGCGGTACGAAAGGCCCACAAAGCGTCATCAAGCTTGTCGGACCAATCCTTTCTAGACTTCCCTACCGTCTTTTCTAAAATTCTCTTCATTCCCCTATTCGCATTCTCCACTTGCCTACTCGTTTGTGGGTGATATGCGGTTGCAAACCGGTGGATAACTCCATATTGCTCCAATGCCTTCTCCATTACGGCATTACAAAAATGCGAACCGCGGTCACTAATGAGAGCTCTAGGTGTGCCGAATCTAGTGAACAACTTCTTAAGAAACTTCACCACCACTCGGGCGTCGTTTGTAGGCAAAGCTTGAGCTTCAACCCACTTCGAGACGTAATCGATCACCACGAGGATGTACCTATTCCCACTAGAGGGGGGGGGGGGAAGGTCCCATGAAGTCAATGCCCCAAACGTCAAATATCTCTAGGACTTGGATTGGATGTTGGGGCATTTCATTCCTAGATGAAATATTGCCGGTACATTGACAAGCATCGCAATTCTTAACAAACTCTACCGCGTCATCTACTACCGTGGGCAAATAGAAGCCGCAATCAAAAACCTTTTGTGCGGTAGCGTGCGCACCATGATGACCATCGGTTAACCCTTTATGAACATGCCTAAGGATCTCTCTCCCCTCCTCTCTCGCGACACATCTTCTAAGAACGTGGTCACCTCCTATCCTAAAGAGGAATGGATCGTCCCATATGTACTTTCGTGCATCCCTAAACAGCTTCTTTTTTTTGTTGGGCATTCATATCCCCCATGACATACCCATTAGCCAAGTAATTCGCTAGGTCACTAAACCAAGGTAACCCCTCTCTCTCCGCATCTAGAAAATCTATGGTCTCGTGAGGGAATCTATCTCCTATCGCCTCCTCACGGATTTCCACTCTATTCGGATCCTCTAACCGCGACAAGTGATCGGCGGCTAAATTCTCGGCCCCCTTTTTGTCCCTAATCTCAATGTCAAACTCGGAAAGCAATAGAATCCACCGGATAAGTCGGGGTTTAGAGTTTCTTTTGGAATAGAAAACGCAAGGCGGAATGGTCGGCGAAAACGACAGTTTTGGACTGCACAAGATAAGATCGGAATTTATCGAAAGCGAATACTACAACTAAGAGCTCTTTCTCTGTGGTGGTGTAGTTCTCTTGAGCATCATTTAGCGTTTTGCTCGTGTAGTAAATTGGATGGAAATGGTTGTCCCTTCTTTGTCCTAAAACCGCACCTACGGCATAGTCACTCGCATCGCACATGAGCTCGAACGGTAAGCTCCAGTCGGGCGAGATAAGAATGGGGGCACTAACAAGCTTCTCCTTCAAAAAGGTACAAGCTTTAAGACACTCCTCGTCGAAGACGAAAGGAACATCTTTCTCCAAAAGACGGGTCACGGGGCGTGTGATCTTAGAGAAGTCCTTAATGAAACGCCTATAGAAACCCGCATGACCAAGAAAACTTCTAATCGACTTAACATTGGTGGGTGGGGGTAAACGGCTAATGGTATCTATCTTGGTTCTATCAACCTCTATCCCTAACCTCGAGATTTTGTGTCCCAACACAATCCCTTCCGTCTCCATAAAGTGACATTTCTCCCAATTCAACATCAACTTTGTCTCTATACACCGCTTCATCATTCGCTCTAAATTACCTAAGCAATGGTCGAAAGAATCACCGTAGACTGAGAAATCATCCATAAAGACCTCCATAGTACTCTCAACCATGTCTTGAAAGATCACGACCATGCATCGCTTTACATAATCCGAAGGGCATGCGCCGGTACGCATAGGTGCCATAAGGACATGTGAAAGTGGTTTTCTCTTGGTCCTCCGGGGCAATTGGGATTTGGAAGTAACCGGAAAAACCATCAAGAAAACAATAGAATTGACGCCCCGCGAGACGCTCGAGCATTTGATTGATGAACGGTAGAGGAAAGTGGTCCTTCCGGGTGGCGTCATTGAGCTTGCGGTAGTCAATACACACACGCCAACCGGTGACCGTACGGGAAGGAATAAGCTCGTTTTTCTCGTTCATGACAACAGTCATCCCACCCTTCTTAGGGACGACTTGAGTGGGATTAATCCACGAGGAATCGGATATTAGATATATTAGCCCGGCCTCCATCAATTTAATTACCTCCTTCCTAACCACCTCCTTCATGTTAGGATTTAGACGCCTTTGAGGTTGCACTACCGGTTTAAATTCGTGTTCCGTGAGGATCCAATGTGTGCAAAATGTGGGGCTAATCCCCTTGATATCGGACAATCTCCAAGCTATTGCATCTTTGTGCTTCCGAAGCACCTCAACTAACCTACCCTTCTCCTCATCCGTCAACTTAGAAGAGATGATGACGGGCAAACTCGACTCCTCTCCTAAGAAAGCATACTCTAAATGGGATGGTAGAACCTTAAGCTCTAAAGTTGCCAACTCCAAGGGTTTTTCCTCTACTACTTCCCTAACCTCAGATAACTCTAAAGTTTCCGGAATCCACTCCGGATCATTCCCAACTTCCTCTTCCTCACTTCCAAACTCAATATCATCTCCACCTACTAGATCACTCCCACTAATGTTACTAACACACTGATCGACGTATGACATGACGGAGTCTAAAAAATAGACGGAATGACACGGACCACTATGATCATCACTACCACTAGGTTGTTGCATGGCTCTATCTATCTCGAATGTGACAATCTCGTCACCCGCACGAAGTGAATCTTACCGTCATAGACATGAATGATTGCCTTGGTGGTTCGAAGGAATGGACGACCTAGAATGATTGGAACCTTTTCGTCGGCTTCCATGTCGAGGACGACAAAATCAACCGGAAAGACGAACTTATCGACCTTGACTAAAAGAATCTCGATGATACCCCTAGGATACTTGACTGCGGGTGTAAGCTCTCCTAGACCTAAACGCTCGTAAAGTGAGAATGGCATCAAGTTGATGCGAGCTCCTAGATCGGCTAGGGCATGAGCGGGAGCAATGGCGCCCCCGAAAAAACATGGAATGGTTAAGGTGCCCGGATCGGTTAATTTTTCCGGTAGCTTGTTCAAAACTACCGCCGGTCAATGGAATGTTCGACAACTCACCTAGCCTATCTTTCCGCTTGAGAAGATCTTTGAGGAATTTTGCATACTTAGGCATAGATTGCAAGGCCTCGATGAATGGAAGATTTATCTTTAATTGCTTGAACATCTCTAAGAAGTGCCCGTACTCCCTAGCATATTTCTGATGCTTGAGACGAGCAGGGTACAGTGCACACGAATGATCAACCAAAGGGGATGGCTTGACTCCTACTGGCTGTTTTTCTGCTCTCCTTTCTACCTGAAACTCCTCGGGTTGTGCTGGGTACTTACTGGAACTAGCCTATCGTGCACCTTACCGGGAGCTTCCATCTCAATCTCCTCGTCTACCTCCTCCTCACTCTCTACCTCTACACTCTCCCTAACTACCTCTCCTAAACTCTTACCGCTCCTAGTGGTGATGGCCTTGGCCTAATGATTGGCCGGGTTCTGGTAAGTGTTACCTGAGAATTGACCAGAAGGGTATTCTTGCAATTGTTTGGGAATACCACCTAACTGTCTTTGAAGAACGAAAAGAGCCGCCTGTTGATTTTTATTGTGAAGTTCTTGATTCTTATTTAAGTTTTCTTGATTTTTCACGAAACCATTAAGATCATTTAAGGCTTTCTGAGTGGATTGATCCTTAACCATGATTCGAGCGATCTCCTCGATCCTACTAACATAAGAGGACTTCTCACTACCCTGACCCTCCTGATTCGACCCTGAATGACTAAACTGCCCCTGTTGATTATGACCTGAACTAGTGAACAAACCCTGCCCCCTGTTTTGATACTGACCCGATGAGAAACCAGGGAGTTATCGGAAGAGCGGAAGTTATTATTATTGTTGTTTCGCCAGTTAGGGTTATAATTTGAAATATAGTTAAACTGACCCCTATTCTGACCGGCTATGAACTCTATATGCTCTAACGTAATGGTGGGACAATCTACGGTATCATGACCCCCTCGACAAAGCTCACACCTATCGACCTTTTTCGTAATCTCATAAAGCTCCTTTGTGAAAGTTGTCTACATCTGATCTAGTGCAGCAGCCACCGTTGAGTCCTAGCCAACTTGGTTCACCCCCGAGTAGTCGAAGAGGTGCTAGTAATAGGAATGGAATTCCTGCCGGTGGTGCTATAGTCCATTTCGGAATGGGCAAAACTCTCAAACAGATCATTACACTCAGCTGTTGACTTTTTTCCCATGAGTTGCCCTCCAGCCGACGTGTCAAACCGGGCCTGGATCTCTGGGGTGAGACCGTTGTAGAACTTTTATACAAGCGCCCAATCCGACAAGCCATGCTGTGAACGAGCAAGTAGAGTTTGGAACCTTTCCCAGGCGAGGTGGTACGACTCATCAGGATCCATTTGGAACAAATGAATCTGATCGCGTATACGGGATGCCTTGGCGGGTGGGTAGTATTTAGCTAGGAAGGCATCTCGTAACCCGGCCCAAGTAGTGAAAGAACCTGATGGCTGCGAGTCAAACCAGACGGCTGCGCGGCCAGCAAGTGAGAATGAGAAAACCTGTAAGTAACGCCCATCAGTGCTGACACCTTCAATAGAGAAAGTGCCGCAGAGATGAGTGATGCGGTTGATGTGCCGACGCGTCCTCATCATCACGACCGTGAAATTGACACGAGTTGGTAATAGCGGTCATGATATATGATGGGATCTGCCAAGACTTTTCGTTGGTGATTTCGGGTAGGCGGATGGGTGAGCGAGCACCAGTGAAACCGGTGTTTGCTTGTTGGTAAACGGTTCGGTTGGCCATTTGGACAACGGTTGGTGGGCTACGCGGACGGGAGGGTGGTGGGGAGTTTTGTGGGGATGACTTCGGAGTGAAGTCAAAGTTCGGTGGTTTAGATTGGAGTGTAGAATCAGAATGGGTGGAAGATGATGGTAAGGGAGTACTAACCTTAAACGAAGAGGAAGAGAAGGATGACATGTCTGTAGGTGGCTTCGGCGGAGGACCTTGCGATCGTGTATGGGGCATCCACTGAAAAACCAAGAACAAACAAGTAAGAATACTCTATAAACGACTCGACACAACCAAAAAAAGAAAACTAAATTATATTAGACTCCTACGACTCAAACACGACAAATAGCACGTATGATATAACGAAAGTCAAAACTAAGTAATAAACGCAATCGCCAAGAGTCCCCGGCAACGGCGCTAAAAACTTGTTGTGCTAAAAGTAGTTCAATAAAAACAACTAAAATTAACCTAAATCTAGACACGAAGTAATACTCTAGACTCACTAAAACGAACTAAACTACTAACCGGAAAGTGTACCGATAGACTCTAGTATAGCTAAAGTAAGTCCGGATATCGAACCCACGAGACTCTGCTGATTAAATTAACTACTTTATTTAGACTCTGACAGACACGGACTAAAATGTTGTTGTTTGATGGGGGGGGGGGTTCTAACAAATTCCTATGAAAACAATTTAAAAACTAACTAAGATTAACTAAGTTATTAAACGAATTACTTAAGATTTAACTCTGATGGTGAGAAAACACTACCTAGACTGGAATCCTGTTTGCTTCAAGTAATGATTTTTAATTAGAAATTGTCAACCATGGAACCGGGATCATAAAGTTCTCGCCTTTCGGAATATTCAAAGGACGCCTGACCCTTCTCAAGAGCACACAGTGATACCCTAAAGGTAGTTAAATTACCGGTTATTAGACTCCCTCACAGGACCTCTAATGGGTTTATGGAAATACCTTGCAAGACCCACTCCCTCACAGGATCTGAGTCAAAGGTAAACTTGGACTTCTAGTTAGACTCGCTAGACAATAGCCAACAGGTTTACTTTCCAAGAAAGCTCCTACCTTGCAGCTTAATGACTTAGATCTAGCGATAACCTCGCACCTCACAACTATTGATGATTAGTAGAGCACTTGATTTTATACGTTTACCGATTATAACTTCTAAGGTTTATTACGTAATTCAACTCTAAAGACTCTAGCTTTATTATGTGATATAGACACTCACCAAAAACTAGACCCTAGCAAGACTCTCTTATGTGATAAAAACCGTCACCAAGAATCAAGCGAAGCATAAACAATGAACAAATACCCTCAAGCATGCATACACATCTAACTATAAGAACAAATCGCTTACGAAATCATAAACAATCCATAATATCCACAAATCACATAAAAATCAAAACTTTAATGTAAACATTCATCCAATCTAGGTAGTTCAATAAAATTAGCCAAACAAAGTCATTGAAAGTATCAAACACAAGTGTGAATCAAGAGATTCGAACATCATATGAGAAAAGGCAAGAATAAAGAACACCCGAATGGTAAATCACCAAGCCAAAGGCTTCCTAAGCTTCCAATCCTCAACATGCAGCTCCAAATACTCGAAAATACCCAAAAAGTTGATAACTTTGCTTCTCAAGCTCTCCCAATTCGTCCAACTAGGGTTATGGACAAGATAATGATGCTTTTATAGGTCTGGAAGAATTATGCAGCAACCAACAATCCGAATTCCCGGAAAACACCCCGTCGCGTCGCGCGACGTGTGAAAGACATGAGCTCTGCGCAGCGCGACGCTATAAAAATGATTTTGCTTTCCCAACCTTGGCGTAGCACGACATTGTATTCATATGCATGTCGCGCTACACCTAGCCCTGTTTTCTCCAGAAAGTTTTGAATTTTTCATATGTATTTCAGCTCCAGCTATTCCAACTTTCATCCTTAACTTCTCCCAAGCATAAAATCAACATTTTCACGCATATTTCCTCACAAAGACCCTGTACACGACAAAGTATCAAACTCCTACGAAATAACTATTAAAATCAAACAAATTCAAACGAAAATTAAACAAACTCTACGTGATAAATAGATGTATTTCGCAATCTCATCAGTTATCACGGATAGGAATCCAAATGCGATCGAGATAGTAATAAATACCATTAGGTTTAACAACGAGCTGAGTTTCGGCACCACATTTCATTTCATCTTACAGGGTATTCTCGTTAAAACAAGCGAACTGGGCGGAGCGAATCAAAATTTCAAGCTCATTCAAAGCTTGAGAGTCACGAACACTATACACATAGCTTCGTTGACTTAGAGCATCGGCTACGACGTTTACTTTGCCGGGATGGTAACATATCTCACAATCGTAATCGTTGAGAAGTTCAACCCATCTGCGTTGGCGCATATTCAGTTCCTTTTGATTAAAGATATCTTGTAAGCTCTTATGGTCGGTGAAGACCGTACACTTAGTACCGTACAGGTAGTGCCACCATATCTTCAATGCAAAAACAGCTGCACCGAGTTTGAGATCGTGGGTTGTGTAGTTTTTCTCGTGGATCTTGAGTTGTCGAGATGCATACGCGATAACCTTGTCTCGTTGCATGAGAACACAACCAAGACCAAGATTAGAGGCATCACAATAAACAAAGAAATCATCGTTTCCGTCAAGAAGAGCGAGTACGGGGACGTTGCATAGCATACGCTTGAGCGTTTGAAAGGCTTCCTCTTGTTTAGAATCCCAAACAAAAGGCTTGTCTTTATGAGTAAAAGCAGTAAGCGGAACGGCGATTTTTGAAAAGTCGACGATGAATCGACGGTAGTAACCCGCCAATCCAAGGAAAGAACGGATTTCGGATGCATTTTTCGGCGTAATCCAACTCTTGACGACTTTAATTTTTGCAGGGTCAACGTGTATTACTTGACTATTAACGATATGGCCGAGAAATTGGACTTCTTCGAGCCAGAATTCACATTTAGAGAACTTAGCATAAAGGAGATTACCTTGGAGAAGTTCGAGGACTAAACGAAGATGGCACGCGTGTTCGTCTCTCGACTTCGAATAGATAAGGATATCATCGATGAAAACAATGACGAAACGATCTAAGAAAGCTTTACACACACGGTTCATCAAATCCATGAAAACCGCGGGTACATTTGTTAGACCAAAGGGCATGACCACGAATTCGAAATGGCCATAACGAGTACGAAAGGCGGTTCTCAGAATATCTTTTTCCAATACGCGTAGCTGATGATAACCGGAATGTAATTCGATCTTAGAAAAACAAGTAGCACCTTGAAACTGATCAAATAAGTCGTCGATTCGGGGAAGAGGGTAGCGGTTCTTTATCGTGAGTTTGTTAGGTTCACGATAATCGATACACATTCGGAACGTCCCATCTTTCTTTTTCACAAAAAGAACGGGTGCGCCCTACGGTGAGGTGCTCGGGCGTATAAAACCTTTATCAAGAAGCTGTTGAAGTTGGCTAGATAGCTCGCGCATTTCCAATGGTGCGAGACGATAAGGAGCTTTAGCAACGGGGGTAGCACCGGGAACTAAATCGATATCGCGAGTAGGGGGTAAACCAGGTAAATCGTCGGGAAAGACCTTAGGAAATTCACGAACAATAGGAACGTCTTTAAAAGTCTTATTTTCTTTCTCCGGTTCACGATATGGGCTAGAAAAGTGTCACACCCCAACCGATGGCGGCATCATCAGGGCGCGGCACAAAGCGAACCAGATTATCTCATGAGAAGTTCCATAACCATTATTTAACAATATTACATAACGTCTAAGATCCCATACTATAAAACATAATATTTCAAATAACCATTACAAAACATCGTTTTCTCATAACAAAAATTCTAGTTCAAAAATCTCTAGATTTATTACAAAAAGTTTCTAAAGCATGAATCTAAAACTAAGAAAAACTACGTCCAAAGCATCCAAGCTAAAATCCTCAACCTGTTATATATGTTAAAATACAAGTCAATACAATTAAGTAAAGGTGAGCATACGGGTTTAAGTAATACTAGCATAATAGAGAAAACGTTCGTGAAATAGTCTAATTACATATCATGATACACCAAAACACATCACACAAAACTAGGCATATTTCTCATGCTAACTTCCGTGAGAAGGCTAGCGCATCCATCCTAAGAAAACCCCGTCGGGTGTTAGCCAAAGTATAGTACCATACTAGCTAACGAGGCAAGTTAACGAAAATAAGTTCCTAGTCACATGTTTCTAGGATCACGTATTGAGCATACATAATCAGATCATTCGCGTGTGATAAACAGTTTGATTTGTGAGGTGATTTTTATAGAGGAACATATGTAACACCCAAAAAGTGCATTAAAGCAAAAACGGGTCAAGTATACTCACATTCGGTGCATTTAGGAGAGAGTAGACGACTGTTGAGAGGTGAAGAGGAGCGCCGAATCAGCCTGCATACGCGAACGGAAGTGCATCAGTCTCAGAAAAGCTGAACGGTGAAGTTTGGTCTGGGCAGTAGGCAAGTTCGGCCGAACTTGTATGTAAACATACAAGTTCGAGCGAACTTGTTATGTTTTGGTGAGGGTTGGGTCAAGTTCGGTCGAACTTGTAAGTTTCTCAGTGAAACTTGACAAGTTCGGGAGAACTTGCAGTTAGTGTTAAGAGATAAGACAAGTTCGGCCGAACTTGGGAACTTTCCTGAGAAACTTGACATGTTCGATCGAACTTGGGGGAATTCTGAAGGAGATTTGGGACATTTGTACTCAAGTTCGGCCGAACTTGACCCTTGAGGGCAAGTTCGAGCGAACTTGACTAGTGTCCTGTCAAAAGCCAGTGTGATCTCGAGCGAACTTGATGTTTTCAGGTCCAAAATCCTGCGTTTTCGCGTCATTTGTTGAGGAAATCGAGTGCCCATCCCTTCAACCTTAAGCCACTGAGCAAAACTTAGGCTGGAGAGGTCTTTTGGAGCGAACTTAGCCATTTTACAGAAACTCGGGCTAATCCGGGCGAACTTGATGGTTTGTACGGGTTAGTCCAGTTTGTGTAAAGTGATGACTTCGTCCTTGTGCTTCCGGATCTGCGGTTTTATCTTGACAACGCCTCGTTCCACTCAAAAGTGAACGAAACATATGTCATTAGTCCGGAAATGGTGTAAAAATCAATGCTTTAAAGGTTTTACTCAGATCTAAGCATATTTCTGAGTAAAAAACAGAATTTTTATGGAAAGAGATGAAGATTTTCGTAAACAGAGAGGGTTTGATGAAAACGAAGGCAATGCCTTGTGCTAAATCATTGTAAAATGTTGTTGAACATCATTGTTGTTGAAATCGGGTTCACTCTTACTTAGAAAGCAAAGGGTTTCGGGTTTGAGAGCTCTGGGCAAACTTAGAGCAAGTTCAAATGAGAGAATGGAGCTGAGTATTTATAGGTGAAGGCAAAAGGGGGCTGGTGGAGTCAAGTTCGGCCGAACTTGCATGGAATTCATGCAAGTTCGCGAGAACTTATATGAATTTTAGTGAATCAGGTGCTAAGTTCGGCCGAACTTGCATGACTACATGCAAGTTCTCGCGAACTTGAAGGGAAATGGGGTTCTGAGTGGCTAGTCAAGTTCGGCCGAACTTGGCATCACCCAAGTTCGAGCGAACTTGCCTAGAAACTCAAGAATTTCTCGTTTTTCGCTCGTTTATCGATTGTTTGGCGATTCCATTTGTATTAGATAGTTGTATTAAGCGTTATAGGCGATATGATAGTGCGATTTAGCGATTCGAATAAGCGAGAGCGATGCGATAGCGAGTGTAATCATAATCATAAACACACATAGCACATAAATAACATAAAACTATATAATTAACTGCGATTTGCGATGCGATGAGATTAGCGATGTGTTTAATAAGCGATTAGATGCGATATAATTGAAATAAAACATATTTAATTTAACATAACTTTCTTATAAACCTAATCCCAGGATTACAAAAGATAGATACAACGAACAATAAAAGAAAAAGATAACAACGAAATTCAGAGTTGTTACAGTCTCCCCTACTTTAGGAAATTTCGTCCCGAAATTTAAGTAGTGGCCGTAACAAAGAGGTGCGGGTACTTGGTCTTCATGTCACTTTCCAATTCCCAAGTGAACTCCACGTCGCGTTTGCCTTCCCATCGGACATTCACGATAGGGATGCGCGAGCGCCATAGTTTCTTGGTTTCTCGGTCCATGATCTCAACAGGCTTTTCCACGAAATGAAGAGTCTCGTTGATTTACAGATCTTCGAGAGGTACATGGAGATTCTCTTCGGCTAGGCATTTCTTGAGGTTAGACACGTGGAAAGTCGGATGAACGTCATTAAGTTCCGCCGGTAGTTCGAGACGATAGGCTACTTTACCGATCCATTACAGAATCTTAAAGGGACCAACGTATCGAGGCGCTAGCTTTCCTTTCTTCCCGAAGCGGATCACTCCCTTCCAAGGTGCAACCTTTAGGAGAACGTGATCTCCCACTTCGAACTGCAGGGGCTTGTGGCGTTTATCGGCATAACTCTTTTGACGACTCCGAGCTTTCAAGAGATTGTCTCTGATGTGGAGGATTTTGTCTGTTGTTTCTTGAATCGGCTCGGAACCGGTGATTTGTGCTTCTCCGATCTCGTGCCATGCAATAGGCGATCGACATTTTCTTCCATAGAGTGCCTCAAAAGGGGCCATTTGAATGCTGGTATGATAACTATTATTGTACGAGAATTCGACTAAAGGTAAATGTGTATCCCAATTACCACCGAAATCTATGATACACGTACGAAGCATGTCTTCGAGGGTGCGGATCGTTCGCTCAGTCTGACCGTCGGTTTGAGGGTGAAAGGCGGTACTGAGATTAAGCGTAGTACCGAGAGCGGATTGAAAAGTCTCCCAGAGACGCGAGGTAAAGCGACTGTCGTGGTCAGAGATGATGTCACGAGGCGTCCCGTGTCGACAAATGACTTCGTCGGTATAGATTCGGGCTAACCCTTCTACCTTAAATTCTTCTCGTGTAGCAATAAAGTGCACGGATTTGGTAAGACGATCATGATAACCCAAATGCTATCGTGACTAGAGGAAGTGCGGGGAAGTTTCGTAATAAAGTCCATAGTTATACTCTCCCACTTCCACATCGGGACTTCGGGTTGTTTGATGAAGCCAGAGGGCCTTTGATGTTCGGCTTTAACTTTCGAACAAGTTAAGCACTTCGAGACATACATGGCGATATCCTTTTTCATGCCCGGCCACCAGTACTTAGGACGAAGGTCCTGGTACACCTTGTCGGCTCCGGGGTGAATGGAATATCGAGATTTATGAGCTTCGGTCATTAGAAATTCACGAAGATTGTCACAGATGGGAATCCAAATGTGATTGAGATAATAATAGATACCGTTAGGTTTAACAACGAGCTGAGTTTTGGCACCACATTTCATTTCTTCCTCCAAAGTATTCTCGTTAAAGCAGGTGAATTGAGCAGAGCGGATCATGATTTCGAGTTCATTCAAAGCTTGAGAGTCACGAACACTGTATAAATAGCTTCGTCGACTTAGAGCATCGGCGACGACGGTTGCTTTGCCGGGATGGTAGCGTATCTCGCAATCGTAATCGTTAAGAAGTTCAACCCGTCGGCGTTGGTGCATGCTCAGTTCCTTTTGATTGAAGATATGTTGTAAGCTCTTATGGTCGGTGAAGATCGTAAACTTAGTACCGTAAAGGTAGTGTCGCCATATCTTTAATGCAAAAAAGCCTTCACCGAGTTCGAGATGGTGGGTTGTGTAGTTTTCCTCATGGATCTTGAGTTGTCGAGATGCATACGCGATAACCTTGTCTCGTTGCATGAGAACACAACCAAGACCAAGGTTAGAGGCATCACAATAAACAACGAAATCGTCGTTTCCGTCGGGTAAAGCGAGGACAGGAGCGGTGCATAGCATACGCTGGAGAGTTTGAAAGGCTTTCTCTTGTTTGGAATCCCAAACAAAAGGTTTGTCTTTATGAGTTAAAGAGCTAAGCGGAACGGCGCTTTTTGAGAAGTCAGCGTGGAATCGACGGTAGTAACCCGCCAATCGAAGAAATGAACGGATTGCAGAAGCATTATTTGGTGTAATCCAACTCTTGACAGCTTCGGTCTTTACAGGGTCGACGTGAATTCCTTGACTATTAACGATGTGGCCGAGAAATTGGACTTCTTCAAGCCAGAATTCACATTTTGAGAACTTGGCATAAAGGCGATTTCCTTGCAGAAGTTCGAGGACTAAACAGAGATGGCGCGCGTGTTCGTCTCTCGACTTTGAATAGATAAGGATGTCATCGATAAACACAATGACGAAACGATCTAGAAAAGCTTTACACACACTGTTCATCAAATCCATGAAGACCGCGGGTGCATTGGTAAGACCAAAAGGCATGACCACGAATTCGAAATGGCCATAACGGGTATGAAAGGCGGTTTTCGGAATATCTTCTTCCAGTACGCGTAACTGATGATAGCCGGAACGAAGATCGATCTTATAAAAACAAGTAGCACCTTGAAGCTGATCAAATAAGTCGTCGGTACGAGGAAGAGGATAGCGGTTCTTTATCGTGAGCTTGTTGAGGTCACGATAATCGATGCACATTCGGAACGTCCCATCTTTCTTTTTCACAAAAAGAACGGGTGCGCCCCATGCCGAAGTGCTCGGGCGTATGAAACCTTTATCAAGAAGCTCTTGAAGTTGGCTTGATAGCTCGCGCATTTTGGATGGTGCGAGACGATAAGGAGCTTTAGCAACAGGAGTAGCACCGGGAACTAAATCGCTACGGAATTCGACATCTCGAGTAGGGGGTAATCCGGGTAAGTCGCCGGGAAAGACTTTGGGAAATTCACGAACAACAGGAACGTCTTTAAAAGTCTTCTTTTCTTTATCCGGGTCCACGTTATGGGCTAGAAAAGCAACACATTGCTTTCGCAAGCATTTGTGTACTCAAGTACACGACAAAAGCATCAACTTATTTGAGGGAGTTTCACCATAGACATGGAGTTGGTCACCGTTAGGGAGAGGGAAACAAATCATTTTATCGAAGCATACAACCTCAGCATGGTTTTCACGAAGAAAAGTCCATACCTACTATGATATCGAAGCTACCTAACTGCATAGGTATGAGATTGATCGAGAAGACATGGTTGTTTAGATCGAGAGAACAACCACACAGGACGGAGGTGACGGTGACGGATTTTTCGGTGGCGACTTCAACATCGAAGGTCTTTGGGAGTTTAGCGCGTTTACATTTTAAAACCTTTTCGAATTCTAATGATACAAAACAATTATCGGCACCAGTATCAAATAAACATGAAGCATAAATACCATTAATGAGGAACGTACCATTGACAACATGGTTGTCATTCTGGGCCTGGCGATGGTTCATATTGAAGGCTCGACCATCAGTAGCCTGTTGTTGCTGCTGAGGCTGTGATGGTGGCTGCTGCTGAGGCTGAGGCTGTGGCTGATCCTGCTTCACAGGTTTGTTCGGGCAGACGTTACTGAAATGATTCAGATCACCGCACGTGTAACAGGCACGTGCTCTTGGGGCTGGCTGTTGATTGGCCTGAGGAGGAGCTGGTAGAGCTGGAGCTGCTTGAGTTTGAGGAGCTGGCTGACGAGGACCACTACGGCAGCTGACAGTAAAGTGGTCGTAGATGTTACCGTTTGTGTAGAAGCGACAATTTCCACCAACTGCATGATGATAGGTGCATTTGGAGCACAGAGGGTGAGGACCAGTATACGCACGTTTAGCTGGAGGTGCGTTTTGAGCAGGAGCTTGGTAAAGCTGGGAGTTTAGCGGTGTAGCAGCGGCTTAGTTCTTGCTAGGGTTTCCTCTTTTGCATCCCTGACGCTTTCCCTTCGGGTCGCTGGATGGTTCGGTAGTAGCAGTTGGTTCGGTGACAGCTTGATTGTCAACTTTCACAGAGTTCTTGAAATAACCATCTTGAACTCGCTGATCATTGATCTCAGCGGCGAGCATGTAGGTTTCCTCGATGGGTGTAGTACGAGCAACCTTCACAAAATTTGCAACACATTCCGGTAGAGCACGTATATACTTGTTGATGGCTTTCTCAGTAGTATCAACTTGGTTGGGACAGATGATGCTCAAAATCTTGAATCGAGCGGTAAGTCCAGCATTATCGGGACCATCTTGCTTGATACCCCAAAACTCATTCTCGAACTTTTGAATCTCATGCGATGGACATAACTCCTTCTTCATTACTTCCTTGAGTTCCTCCCAAGATAGATTATAGGTTTCATCATTACCGCGCCTATTTCTTTCTGCGGTCCACCAATCGAGAGCACGAGACTGGAAGACTCCTGTAGCATTCACCGTGCGAAGGTCATCGGGGCATCCACTTTACCTAAAGGTGACCTCAATGGCGTCAAACCAATGGAACATAGTAGTCGGTCCATCGTTGCCAGTGAAGGCGAGAGGTGCACAAGCCTTGAAATTTTTGAAACTGAACCGTGTCTTGGGGGTTTCAGCTTTCGAGTCGACCGAGGAGTTACTGCTCACAGCATGAATTTCCGAGACGATTTGCGGGATGACTTTAGCCATTTCACTGGCTACCATTGTAGCGATGCGCTTATCGACATTGCTGCGCTGGAGATTCCTCCTTGTGTACAATCCCATTGAATACATCTACATTGAGAGATTTGATTGGATGAGATTCGATTATAATAGGTTTATGTTTAGGATATTTATTATTATTACTCATACAAAGCACATAAACACATAGGCAAGTAAACACGTAGGCAGGCTAACACATAGGCACATAAGCACATAGCACGTAAGCACGTAAGAACATAATTCACGTAAGCACACATTTTGCACGTATTCACCTTCTTATAAGTAAAGCATAGCGCGTTCGAGATGCGATATATAAGCGAGATATAAGCGATATATAAGCGAGTAATACCGCGCATGAGGCACACATGTCCTCATAAGCGTAAGCGAGTTAAGCGATTAGTTTGGTTGGTGTATTAATTAGCGTTTTAGATTTCGAGAGCTGTGCGAGTAGTGCATGCGTTTAGGGAGCGTAAAGCGATAAATCGAGATATCGATAATACGAGGAATCAATAAAGCGAGAAATCTAATAAAGCGAAAATTCTCAAAATTTAAACATGTAAATAATTATAAACTCGATGATGCGTAAATCAACGATATAGGCTTAAATCAGTTGGGAGCTTCCTGGGTTTTGAGACGTTGACTATACAAAGTGGTTCAACCATCCTTTGAACTTGGACCCACGTTTTGGCCTAATAGATAGATCCTCTCACCGCAAGCGGCTAACAACATTATCCTTCCGGTTACTACGTGTTCCAAAGCATGTATGTTGTATTAGCCTTAGGAAAGGCACATGTAAGCATTTATGGCAAGTAGTTTAAGCATTTAAGTCAAATATTGGTCAAATTGCGTACTTAGACTGTAGACTAGGTCGAACATGGCAATTTTACCTAATTCCCTACAGTTATGGCTCTGATACCAATCTGTCACACCTCAACCGATGGCGGAATCATCGGGGCGCGGCACTAAGCGAACCAGATTGTCTCATGAGAAGTTCCATAACCATTATTTAACAATATTACATAACGTCTAACATCCCATACTAATAAACATAATAATTCAAATAACCATTACAAAACAGCGTTTTCTCATAACACAAATTCTAGTTCAAAAATCTCTAGATTTATTACAAAATGTTTCTAAAGCATGAATCTAAAACTAAGCAAAACTACATCCAAAGCATCCAAGCTAAAATCCTCAACCTGTTATATATGTTAAAATACAAGTCAATACAATTAAGTAAAGGTGAGCATACGGGTTTAAGTAATACTAGCATAATAGAGAAAACGTTCGCGAAATAGTCTAATTACATATCATGATACACCGAAACACATCACACAAAACTAGGCATATTTCTCAAGCTAACTTCCGTTAGAAGGCTAGCGCATCCATCCTAACTAGACCCCGTCGGGTGTTACCCAAACTATAGTACCATACTTGCATGGAATTCATGCAAGTTCGCGCGAACTTACAGCAAGTTCAAATGGGAGAATGGAGCTGAGTATTTATAGGTGAAGGCAAAAGGGGGCTGGTGGAGTCATGTTCGGCCGAACTTGCATGGAATTCATGCAAGTTCGCGTGAACTTATATGAATTTTAGTGAATCAGGTGCTTAGTTCGTGCGAACTTGAAGGGAAATGGGGTTCTGAGTGGCTAGTCAAGTTCGGTCGAACTTGGCATCACCCAAGTTTGAGTGAACTTGCCTAGAAACTCAAGAATTTCTTGTTTTTCGCTCGTTTATCTTGTTTGGCGATTCCATTTGTTTTAGATAGTTGTATTAAGAGTTATAGGCGATAAGATAGATTTAGCGATTCGAATAAGCGAGAGCGATGCGATAGCGAGTGTAATCTTAATCATAAACACACATAAATAACATAAAACTATATAATTAACTGCGATTTGCAATGCGATGAGATTAGTGATGCGTTTAATAAGCGATTAGATGCGATATAATTGAAATAAAACATATTTAATTTTACATAACTTTCTTATAAACCGAATCCGGGATTACAAAAGATAGCTACAACGAACAATAAAAGAAAAAGATAACAACGAAATTCGGAGTTGTTACAAAAAGCAACACATTGCTTTCGCAAACATTTGTGTGCTGGAGTACATGACAAAAGCATCAACTTCTTTGAGGGAGTTTCACCATAAACATGGAGTTGATCACCGTTCGAGAGAGGAAAACGAATCATTTTATCGAAGCAAACAACTTCAGCATGATTCCCACGGAGAAAAACCATGCCTACTATGATATCGAAGCTACCTAATTGCATGGGTATGAGATTGATCGAGAAGATGTGGTTGTTGATATCGAGAGTACAACCACGTAGAACGGAGTTAACGGTAACGGTTTTTCCGGTGGCGACTTCCACATCGAAAGTCTTTGGGAGTTTAGCGCGTTTACATTTAAAACCTTTTCGAATTCTAATGATACAAAACAATTATCGGCACCAATATCAAATAAACATGAAGCATAAATACCATTGACAAGGAACGTACCATTGACAACATTCTTGTCGTTCTGAGCCTGGCAATGATTGAGGTTAAAGGCTCGTCCACGCGCAGCCTGTTGTTGCTGCTGAGGCTATGGTGGTGGCTGCTGAGGCTGCTGCTGCTACGGCTCTTGCTTGACGACACGGTTTGGGTAGACGCTGCTGAAATGATTCGGGTCACCGCACGTGTAACATACACGGGCCTGAATTGCTGGTGCTGGTGGTGCTTGGTTAACTGGAGCAGCATTGATAGGAGATGGCGGAGCTGCGAGAGCAGAGCAGCTTGCTGACGAGGACCAGTACGGAAATGCGCCATGAAATGACCATAAATATTGCAGTTGGCGCAAAAGCGGCAGTTTCCTCCAACTGCGTGATGATATGTGCACTTAGGGCACAGTGGGTGAGTCCTGTGTATGCACACTTAGCAGCTGGTGCGTTGGGAGTAGCAGCTTGGCGAGACTGAGAGCTTGAAGCGGGGACCATTGCGCAGTTCTTGTTGTTTCCCTTGCGCTTGCGATTCTGGTTACTTGGCTTGGGGACTTGAGGTGGAGCAGTATCGATGCTCGACTCGGTGGTAGCTTGGTAGAGATTCTTGGTCGAGTTTTTGAAATAACCAGTTTGAACCCGTTTGTCGTTGATCTCAGTGGCGATCTGGTAAGTTTCTTCGATGGTAGTGGGTCGGAATGCTTGAACAAAGTCAGCTACGCAGTCTGGTAAGGCGCAAAGGTACTTCTTAATTGCCTTTTCGGTAGTATCCACCTGACCTGGGCAGATAAGGCTGAGCTGTTTGAAGCGAGCGGTGAGACCAGCATTGTCACCACCATTCTGCTTGATACCCCGAAACTCATTTTCCAACTTCTGGATTTCTTGAGGTGGACAGAACTCTTTGATCATGCGCTCCTTAAGTTCTTCCCACGCGAGAGAGTAAGCATCGTCGTTACCGCGCCTGTTGCGCTCGGCGGTCTGCCAGTCAAGTGCCCTTGACTGAAAGACTCCAGTGGTGTTAACAGTGCGGAGATTTTCAGGGCATCCGCTTTGTATGAAGGTGACTTCAATCAAGTCGAACCAATGAAACAACTTGGTTGGACCGTCTTCGCTGGTGAATGTTGCAGGACCGCATGCTTTAAACTGCTTGAAGTTGAAACGGATTTTGCAGCATCGTTCTTGGAATGAACAGAAGAGTTGATGCTAGCCGCATGAATTTCGCTGACGATTTGCGGGATCACCTTTGCCATTTCCTTGGCTACAAGAGAGGCGATGCGTTTGTCAGCGTTGTTGGCTGAGCGATGTGGCGAGTGTGAGATCCCATTGATGCCATCTACATAAAGGATTTGATTGGATGAGATTCGATTATAATAGGTTTGTTTAAAAGTTTGTTATTATGATTAGGCAGAAAATCACATAAACACGTAGGCAAGTAAACACGTATCCACATAAGCACGTAAACACATAAGCACATAAGCACATAATTCATGTAGGCATATACTTTGCACGTATTCACCTTCTTATAAGTACAGCATAGCGCGATAAGCGAGTAACACGGTGCACGAGGACATGCGTGTAAGAGAGATGAGCGTTTTAGTTTGGTTGGTGTGTTATTTAGCGTTTTAGATTACGAGAGCTGTGCGAGTTGTGCATACATTATAAAGCGAGGAGCGATAAAGCAAGAAATCGATAGTACGAGAAATCAATAAAGCGAGAAATCGAATAAGCAAAAATTCTCAAAATTTAAACACATAAATAGTAAATAAACTCGATGATGCGTAAATCGATGATAATAGGCTTAAATCAACTGGGAGCGTCCTGGGTTTTAAGACGTTGACTACCCAAAGTGGTTCGAAAATTCTCTGAGTTCGGACACACGATTTGGCCTAATAGACAAATGCTCTCGCCGTACAATGGTTAACGACATTTGTCCTTCCAGTTACGTCGTGTTCCGAGTCATCGAAATAATTGAGACTTTGGTGAGATTAAAAATCGAGGAGTGGAACTAGTTATTAAGATGCGGGTTTCACCCCTAACTTAACAACCTCATTCCTAGTTGTGGTTATGCTCACCGATCAAATCGGGAGTTCCACTAGATAGAAAGGGAGATTTTCATCGAGATTTGGATATCACTCCTAACTCAACGAAGGTATCTCATGCGATAGAGAATGCATGGAATGAGTGATCTTATCGGGAGTTCTTGGTTTTCACACCTACAGTTATGGCTCTGATACCAATCTGTCACACCCAACCGATGGCGGAATCATCGGGGCGCAGCACTAAGCGAACGAGATTGTCTCATGAGAAATTCCATAACACTATTTAAGCGACAATATTTAAATGTCAATATCCCATACTATTAACATATAATCCTCAAATAACATTACAAAATATCGAGATTCTCATAACACAAATTCTAGTTTAATATTCTCTAGATTTATTACAATGCGTTTCTAAAGCAAAAACCTAAATCTAAGCATCCAATCTAAAATTCTCAACCTGCCACATATGTTAAAATAAAACGTCAATACAATTAAGTAAGGGTGAGCATACATGTTTGCGTACATAATAGATATAAAAGCGTTTAGCATACACCATGACATACGTAAGAGATGTGAACTATTTAACTACTAGATTCAAGTAAACCAACAAACCGCGATTGATCGAGGCATGCGAACAAGCGTTCACATCCTAAAAGAGAAAATAAATGCGAAATAAAAATGCGAGCCTTAACAACCCCGGGCCTCCGGGTGGCGGGTCAACCTCTAGTATACTATCATGTTAAGAGTGGCGTACAAGCAATCAGGCAATACATACAATTCAACAGATTCACGTATAGTCATGTAATTCAGCGGGTTGCGAATAAGCGTTTGAGAGTTGTGTGATGTGTTTTAATATACGAACATATGTGACACCCAAAAGTTCGTTTAAGCGTAAAAGGGTTCAAGTATACTCACAATTGGTGCGTTTTGGGAGATGAGACGGGATCTGCGAGAAAGTGTGGAGTGTGCCAGATCAGCCTGTAAGCGAACAGAAGTGCACCAGTCTTCTGAATTGCTGAAACGGTTAACGGTTGAGAGAACAGTAGACAAGTTCTGGCGAACTTGCATAACTAAACTTACTGAGCGAACAAGTTCCTGCGAACTTGTCTGGTTTTCTAGGAAACAGGCAAGTTCGAGCGAACTTGTCCCTTTTGTTGAGGGAGAATACAAGTTCGGGCGAACTTGTGCCATTTTGATGAGTGGTGATACAAGTTCGGGCGAACTTGTCCTGATTCCTTGGAATCAGTACAGTTTGGGCGAACTTGTGAATTTTGGTGAAGGTTTAGTCAAGTTCGGTCGAACTTGGTCACCAATCTGGTGACATGTTCTGGCGAACCTGATACTTTCCAAGCGAACTTGACTGTTTTGGCTTCCAAATCGTGCGTTTTCGCGTCGTTTGTGGAGGAAATCTAGTGTCCATCCATCCAACCTTAAGCCACTGAGTAAAACTTAGGCTCGAGAGGTCTTTTGGAGCGAGTTTGTCCATTTTACAGAAACTCGGGCTAATCCGGACGAACTTGAAGGTTCGTACGGGTTACTCCAGCTTGTGTAAAGTGACCATTTCGTCCTTATGCTTCTGGATCTGAGATCTTGCTTGAAAACGCCTTGTTCCACTTCAAAGTGAACGAAACATACGTCATTAGTCCGAATATTGTGTAAAAATCGATGTTTTAAAAGAGATCTGAATAAAAAGAGAAGTTTTATGGAAAAAGATGAATATTTTCGTAAACAGAAGAGACTTGATGAAAACGAAGGCAATGCCTTGTGCCAAATCGTTGTAAAACGTTGTTGAATGTTGTTGTAGTTGAAAACGGGTTGAATCTTACTTAGAAAACAAAGGGTTTCGGTTTTGGAGAGCTCCGGGCGAACTTGCAGCAAGTTCAAATGGAGAATGGAGCTGGTTATTTATAGGTGGAGTGAGAAATGGATGAGCAGACATCAAGTTCGGGCGAACTTGTACCAAGTTCGGGCAAACTTGTCACTGGTTCGAGCGAACTTGTATCTTTATGATGTTTTGGAGACAAGTCCGGGCGGACTTGTTAGTCTGCAAGGTTTGGTTGGCTTAGACAAGTTCGGGCGAACTTGTTATTATACAAGTTCGGCCGAACTTGACCTAATGGCCAAGTTCGTTCGATTATTTCGCGTTAGGAGTTTGTTCGGCGATTCGGTTCGTATTAGATAGTTATATTAAGCGTTGTAATCGATTTAATAGAGTCATTTAGCGATTTGAGCGAGTGAGAGCGTTGTGATAGCGATTATGACCATAACATAAACAAACATAACACATATAAAACATAATTCCACATAATTAACTGCGTTTTGCGATGCGATGAGATAAGCGATGCGATGGCACATGTGTTTGTTAAACAATAGCCCACTCGGCTCGAACAGTAGCATAACTACTTGTGATCGCGATTAAATTAGCGATGCGTTTAATAAGCGATTAGATGCGATATAACTGTAAATCAACATAATTTTAATTAACATAACTTTTTTATAAATCGAAATCTCGGAGTACAATTGATAGATACAACGGAAATACTTGGAAATAAATAACAACGGAAATTTGGAGTTATTACAATCACGTAAGCACATAAGCACATATTTTGCACGTATTCACCTTCAATCAAAATCGTGCGTAGCGCGTATGAGATGCGAGTAGTATAAGCGAAGTAAGCGAGAAACACCACGTATGAGGACATCCGCGTGTGAGCGTTTTAGTTTGGTTGGTGATATTTAGCGTTTCAGATTACGAGAGTTGTGCGAGTTGTGCGTATTTTCGTAAAGTGAAAGCGATAAAACGAGCAATCGATAAAACGAGAAATCGACGAAGCGTAAAATTCTCAAAATTTAAACACATAAACAATATTAAAAAATCAATTTGGAGCGTCCTGGGTTTTGAGACAGTGACTACCCAAAGTGGTTCGAAAATCCTCTAAGTTCGGGCAAACGATTTGGCGTAATAGACAAATGCTCTCGCCGTACAACGGTTAACGACATTTATCCTTCCATTTACGTCGTGTCCCGAGTCATCGAAATAATCGAGACTTTGGTGAGATTGAAAAGCGAGGAGTGGAATTAGTTATTAAGATAAGGGTTTCACCCCTAACTAACAACCTCGTCCCATGGTTGTGGCTTCCACCGAACACGTCGGGAATTCCACCGGAATAAAGGTGGAGATTTTCGTCAAAGTATGGATATCACTCCTAACTTAACCAAGGAACCTCGTGCAGTAAATAGTACGCGGAGTGAGTGATCTTATCGGAAGTTCTTGGTTTTCACACCTAATCCCTACACATTCACTCATTTGTGTTATACGAGCGTTTTCAAGCGTGTACCCTGTGTTAGCCTTAGGAAAGGCATGTAAGCATTTATGGCAAGTAGTTTTAAGCATTTAAGTCAAAGAGCGGTCTAATTTGGTACTTAGACTATAGACTAGGTTGAACATGGCAATTCTACCTAATTCCCTATAGTTATGGCTCTGATACCAATCTGTCACACCCCAACTGATGGTGGAATCATCGGGGCGCGACACTAGGCGAACCAGAATGCTCGAGAGAATCCATAACGTCTATTTTAAGCGACAATATTTAAAACATCAATTTCCCATACAATTAACATATCATCACCCACAATGATTACAAATCCAAATATTCCCAAACAATTCAAAGTTCACAACAAATCTATTACAAGTTTCTAAAGCATAAACCTAATCCGATTCGTAGCGATAACGTTCTCAACATGTTACATAAGTTAAAATACAAATCAATACAATAAAGTAAAGGTGAGCATACAGGTTTAATAGCATAATAATAGCGATAAAGCATTAACGCATAACCAGCATGTAAAACGTAGAGAAAGTGAATCTAAGTAACCTAACAATAATGATACGAGTTAACCAACACGACTGCGATGCGAGTATGCGCGATACGTGTTCACAATAGCGAACACGCACGTAAAGTAAATTTGCGAGCCTTAACAACCCCCGAACCAATCGGGTGCTGAGTCCAAACTATAGTACTATCGTTGATAAGGGTCGTCTACAAGTCCTCATTATTCACACATAGCAAACAAACATTCAGCAATTCACGTATAGCATGCGAGGGCGGTTAGCGTTAAAAGAGTTTAGCATTGTGTGTATAGTTTTTTTTTATGTAGCGATGTATGTAACAACCAAAAGTGCATTTAAAGCAAAAAGGGTTCAAGTATACTCACTGTTAGTGTTTGATAAACAAACACGAAGCAGTTCTGGATTGAAGGGAGCGCCGATTCAGCTTGTAAACGCGAACAGAAGTGCATCAGTCTTCCGAAGTGCTGAAACGGTCAATGTGTGAAGGAGCAGTGGACATGTTCGGGCGAAGTTGTACCAAATCTCTTGGATTTGGTACAAGTTCGGGCGAACTTGCCTGAAATTTGCTGAAATGTACAAGTTCGGGCGAACTTGGTACCCTTTCTTAGAAATGGGTACAAGTTCGGGCGAACTTGACTGGAATCTTCTGGGATGTTCAGGTTCGGGCGAACTTGGTACCCTTTTCCTAGAAATGGGTACAAGTTCGGGCAAACTTGACAGTTTTTCTTGGAAATGGCACAAGTTCGGGCGAAGTTGGTCACTATCTGGTGACATCTTCGAGCGAACTTGCTCTTTTTGGAGCGAACTTGACTGTTTTGGTCACCAAATCGTGTGTTTTCGCGTCGTTTGCTGAGTAAATCGAGTGTCCATCCCTCCAACCTTAAGCTACTGAGCAAAACATAGGCTGGAGAGATCTTTTGGAGCGAGTTTTAGCCACTTTACATGAACTCGGGCTAATCTGGGCGAACTTGATGGTTCGTACAGGTTAGTCTAGTTCGTGCAAGGTGATGACATCGTCCTTGTGCTTCCGGATCTGAGATCTTGCTTGACAACGCCTCGTTCCACTTCATAGTGAACGGAACATACGTCAATAGTCCGTATTTTGTGTAAAAATAAATACTTTAAAAGGTTTCTCTCAGATCTAACACTTGGTGAGTCGAAATTATCAAGATTTCTAGCTTGGGAAGCCAAAGCTAAGCCCAAATACACTCGTTTAGTGTAGATCTAAGTGAAAAGAAGAAGTTTTGTAGAAAAAGATGAAGATTTTCATAAACAAAAGAGTTTTGATGAAAACGAAGGTAATCCTTGTGCAAAATCGTTGTAAAAATATTGTAGTTTGCAAAAAACGGATTGATTCTTACTTGGAAATCAAGGGTTTTTGGTTTTTGGGAGCTCTAGAGTGAAGTGACAGCAAGGAGAGCATGAATGGAGGTGCTTGGTATTTATAGATGAGGCGAAATAAGGGTGGCCGACATCAAGTTCGGCCGAACTTGCCACTTTCCAAGCGAACTTGGCCAGTTCAGCTTGGAATGTGCAAGTTCGAGTGAACTTGCTGTTAAATTGGAGTTGTGGTGGCCTGGTCAAGTTCGGGCGAAGTTGGGATGCCCAACTTCGGGCGAACTTACCTATTGGCTAAGTTTTGTTCGTTATTTGTTCCTTAAGTGCTCGCTTGGTGATTCGGTTCGCGTTAGATAGTTATATTAAGCGTTTTAGCGAAGCGTTAAGCGTCGCGTTAATAAAATAAATGCGATGAGGGATTTATGCGAGTGAGAGCGTTGCGAGTGCAAGTATAATCATAAATCATAAAGCACATATAACAAATAAGTAACATAATGTAACATAATTTAACCGCGATTCGAGTTTGCGTTGAGAGTTGCGAGTATTTAAGCGATTTAAGTGCGATAAATAAACGATATAATATGCGTTTTAAAATAATTTAATCCATTATAATTAATCTCGGAATACAAAACGAATTCGAAACTGAAATAACGGAAAATAACAGAATTCGTATAATATTCCAAAAGATCGGGTTGTTATAGTCAGAATAGTGAGAAGAGAATAGATTAAGTCTTGTAATTTCGTTTTACAGTTTAATTGATAATAAAAGAAAAGGCCGTTTTGAAGATTGTCCACCTCACAAAATCCGTGTGTTCGCTTGTTCGCTCGATACAGTTGTTTCGTTTCTAACAATTGGTATCAGAGCCTCACCGATCCGAGGCTTGATATTGCTGCCATGAAGATCGAAAGACCGTTGCGTTTTCAAGACGGAATATCTTGAGACTGCCTTGCACAGGTTGAAGTCTGATCGTGAACTGGTTAGTCCAAGAAACCAGCGGTTGAAGTGATATCACAAGGTTGTTGAAGCCTGATTGTGATTAGAAACTTGATCTAGTAATCACAACAGATTTTTATGGTATAAAAAAGTTGTTCCAGCAGTGCAATGGTTGATGGAGAAGGAGCACAACCAAATAACGTCATGGTGATTCACGAGAGAACGGGTTCGTCAAATCTCGTTTGTCCGAAATTAACAAGCATCAATTATAACACGTGGACGGTGATGATGGAGGCGATACTCGATGCTCAAGATTTGTGGGAAGCGGTGGATCCGATGACCGGAGGCGCCGTTGATGCGAAGAAAAACAAAGTTGCACGAGCCATAATATATTCGGCACTTCCAAAAAATATTTTGTCACAAGTTGCTACAACCCGAAGTGCAAAGGATATTTGGGAAGCACTTCAGGTGCGATTTCTAGGAGCCGATCGCGTTCAACAAGCCCGGTTACAATCTTTGAAGCGGAAACTTAATCAATTGAAGATGAAGGATACCGAAACCGTTGAAGAATTTGTTGGAAAAATAGGGGAAATTAGCAACAAATTCAGAAGTTTGGGAGCCACGCTCGATGACAAGGATCAAGTTAAAAAACTTCTTGATAGCATGCCCGATAAATTTATTATTATAGTGGCTACCATCGAGTAAGTGGCTGATCTCGGGACTATGAGAGTTGAAGATTGTATTGGTAGGCTTAAGGCATTCAAAGAACGAATAAAGGGATGAAAAGTTGCGGACGAACAAATGGGAAAGTTAATGCTTTCTAATGTCAATTCTCAATCCCAACGAAAAACGATCAAGATCGAAGAAACCGATCTGGTAGAGGACGTGGTAATAACTACTCTCGTGGTCGAGGCAAAGGGGGTGGTCGAGGATATGGTCGGAATCAACAAAACAGTGACAATCGTAACAATCAAGCTCGTGGCAACAATGATAATCAAGGTAATCGTGGAGGTGAAAACGGGAACGAGAGAGGTCGAGACAAAAGAAATATAACTTGTTACTCATGTAATTCATTCCGGAGTTACAAAGTAACATTCTAAGTCTTGGACAAATGACGGAAGTTTGGATGGAGAATAACCACTTATGAGTGTATGAAGAAGATGGAAGAGTTCTAATGAAAGTCCCGCGACTATACAAAATCTCTCTTCGTGCTGGATCCCTGGTATGTTTTTTATCCTCTATAAATGAACGAGCATGGTAGTGGCATGCTAGGCTTGAGCACTTCAATTCAGGATATGAAAGATAAAAAAAATGGTGCGAGGTAAAATACAAACTATCAAAGGTGAACATATTTGTGATGCTTGCATGTTAGGAAACCAAACTCGTGACCCGTTTCCTAAACAAGCATCCTATCGTGCCTCAAAACCATTAGACGACTTGTGCGGTCCGATTAATCCACCCACTTTGAGTGGCAATCGTTATATTATATTATTTGTGGATGGCCACACAAGATATACATGGTTTTATACGTTAAAAAATAAGAATGACACTTTGGTATTTTTTAAGAAGTTTAACAGGAGGTGGAGCTTCAATTTTCACAAAAATAAAGGCATTAAGAAGTGATCGTGGTGGCGAATTTTTAAGCGGGTTACTCGCTTCATTTTGTAAAACCGGGATTCGAAGATATTTTACCGCACCATACACGCCACAACAAAACGGCGGGTGGAAAGGCGAAACCCAATGATTTTGAACACCACGAGGAGCATGATGAAAGGCATGGGCCTACCGCAAAATTTATGGGGTGAAGCGGCGTTACATGCTGTTTATATCTTGAATCGATCTCCGACAAAAGATTTTAAAGATATGACTCCGTATGAAGCATTGAACGGGAAGAAGCCAAATATTAAACACTTACGTGTTTTCGGATGCAAAGCATACATGAAAGTTCCCTCAGTTAATACTAGAGATGGGCATAATAACCGGTTCCAAACCCGACCCGGTGGAACCTATCCGGGACCGGTTCCGGTTCCAACCCGATAATAGGCGTACCCGGTTCCGGGTCTAAAATACCCGACAGGTACTACCCGGTTCCATTATTTATATAAAAAATATACCCGTAACCGGTTCCTACCCGGACTCGGTTACTACCCGGACCCGGTTCCTATTTTATACCTGTACCCGGACCCGGTTCCTATTTCGTGTAATTTTTTTTTTTTTTTTACCATCATTATGTAATCGGTTATATTATTTTTAATGTGAAATTTTTAAGAAGTCTTTACTCTTCACTAGAACAAACTAAAAACATAAACATAAAACTCTTGATTAACACAAACACAAACAAGTAACCGGTGACACAAACCGGTTACAAACTAAAAACATAAACACAAACAAGTAACCGGTGACACAAACCGGTTACAAAATATTAAAACAAACCACATAAACCAAATAAAACACTAAACATTATAATCATAACACAATCTAAGCTTTAGAAGACCCGGTCCCGGAAGCTTCACCCTTTTCCTTGTTTTTCGCCTTTGTCACCGGACAATGGCGGTTGGTGTGTTTCTTTAGCGTCGAATTGGCCAACGCTTTCATAAACTTCCCACAACCCTTGCATCGAGCCATCTCATGGCTATCCGACATCAAACATAAATCAAAGTGCTTCCAAATCTCCGGGTTTCTTTTGGTCTCCAAAATAGTCACGATTTCTTCGTTGCATGTCATTGATTTTCAAAACACAAAAAACCGAACGGTGATTAGAATGGAAGAAGTATATTGGATAATATCAAGAATGGAAGAAGTGAATGGTGATTAAATACAAAAAAACCGAATATAATATCAAGACCCGAGGGAACCGGCTTTTAATAGTATAAAAGCAGCTTTTCAGGCTACAGGACCCGAGGGAACCGGTTTTAAATAGTGTTTGCAGTTTTTTCTTCGCATAAGTACAATAACCGAGCACGAACTGGAACCGGTTCCACACTAACTGGAACCGGGTAGACACTAACTGGAACCGGGTACACAGGTTCCACATTTATATGCTTATACCCGGGTACGAACCGAAACCGGTTATCAGAGGAACCGGGTTCGCTGGGTTGCATGAGGAACTGGGTCCGGGTACTAATAATACCCGATTTTGCCCATCTCTAGTTAATGCTACGAAACTAGATGATCGTAGTAAATTACTTGTTTATATTGGTAGTGAACCCGGTTACCAGGCGAATGAAAGATAACATGTTAGTCGTGATGTCAAATTCGAGGAACGAACCAAGTTTGATTGGGCAGTTTTTGGAAATTCTTTACAAACTGGTACTAGACCCAATTTCAAGTCCAATATAATTCAGAACTAACACCTTCTTTAGAGCCCAACGATTGAAGTGATGATCAGTTTGGGCCTGCTGGTGCAGCCTATGAAGATAATAATGCAGTCCAAAACGAAGCTGATGCCCATACTAATTTAGATTTTGAGCAGGAAGTTATTTAGAATGAAGGGGAAGCTGAAGAAAATACTTCTCCAGCTCTTAGAAGGTCGTCGAGGAACACGGCTATACTAAAACACTTTGAGAATTTTATTATGTTACAAGGACAAGAGCCTATTGCAGTCGATGACGAACCTGCATGGTTCAACGATGCGAAAGACAATATCGTTTGGCAAGAAGCGATGAAAAGCGAGCTGAAGTCTATTGAACAAAACGAGACTTGGTTTTTATGTAATTTACCAAAAAATTCGACGGCTATAGGCATTAAATGGGTTTTTAAAATTAAGCAGGACACGAATACCATATACTAAAACATAAAGCTAGATTAGTAGTGAAGGGGTATATTCAAGAACACGGTGTAGACTACGAAGAGGTGTTCACTCCAGTCGCAAGAATGGAGACTGTTCGTTTAATTCTAGCTTTTGCGGCTCGTAATAGTTGGCACGTATTTCATTTAGATGTCAAATCGACATTTTTAAATGGAGATTTGAAGGAGACGGTTTTCATAAAGCAACCCGAAGGTTTTATTATTCCGGGTAAAGAACACATGGTCTATCATTTAAGGAAGGCATTGTACGGGTTACGACAAGCTCCGAGAGCTTGGAATGAGAAGTTGGATGCGACATTGAAGTCTTACGGTTTCATTAAGTGTGCACGTGAACCAGCGGTTTATAAAAGAGTTGCTAAAGGCGAGCTAACCATCGTTGGTATTTTTGTTGACGAATTGATCGTGACAGGTCTTACGGAAATTAATAACTTCAAGGAGCAAATGAAAAGTAAGTTTAGTATGCAAGATCTCGGTTTACTTACTTATTATTTAGGTCTTGAAGTTTCACAAGAGCATGATCGAATTACATTGAAACAAGCGTCGTATGCGAAGAAATTTTTGGAACTTGGTGGGATGTCCAGTTGTAATCCTACTCGTTATCCTATGGAGCATCGGTTACATCTAGATCGAGACGAAAGTGGCGAAGAAATAAATGCAACCGATTATCGAAAATTAATTGGAAGCTTACGATATTTGACACATACAAGGCCCGATATAAGCTTTGTGGGTGGTTTAGCTAGCCGATTCATGCAAGACCCAAAATTATCACATTTAAAGGTGGTAAAACATATTTTGCGCTACATACGAGGAACCTTTGATTATTGGTTAAGCTATGAAAGAAGTGGTAAGATGGAACTAAGAGGTTATTGTGATAGTTCACATGCAACGGATCAAGTTGATGGAAAAAGTACAACCGGCATGGTATTTTATCTCAGTGAAGCGTTAATATCATGGAACTCTCAAAACCAACAAATTGTGGCGCTTTCTTCGTGCGAATCGGAGTTTATGGCGGCGGCCACTACGGCGTGTCAATCGTTGCGTTTAAGAGGATTGCTAAGTGACTTAACGGGTCTTAAGGAAGAAAACGTGTTATTATGAGTGGACAACAAATCGGCTATTGCTCTAATTAAAAACGCGGTGTTTCATGGTGGAAGTAAACACATAAACACGAGGTTTCACTTCATTAGAGAAAGTGTTGAAAAGGGTGATATTCGTGTTGAGCATATTGATGGAAATGAGCAACGAGCCGACATACTAACTAAAGCCTTTGCCCCGAGTAAAGTTTGAAGAAATGCGAAAGTTACTTGGCATGATGGACCTTGGTGGAACCAACAAAGATTAAGGGGGTGAGTGAAGTTTTACTTAATCTTTTGTTTTAAGTAATTTGAGTCGGTTGGGATTAGTTATATTTTATTCCTATTTGTTCGGTGGGATAATTATAAAAGAATGTTTTGTATCCCAAGGTTCTGTAACCTTAACCTTATATATAGATCGATAGGCATAAAGTCAAAATAGTGAGAAAAGAATAGATTGAGTCTTGTGATTTCGTTTTACAGTTTCATTGATAATAAAAGAAAAGGCCGTCATGAGGATTGTCCACCTCACAAAATCAGTGTGTTCGCTCGATACAGTTGTTTCGTTTCTAACAGTTTACCTGTTCATGTTGGTAAATTACCTCAGAACCTCGGCAAAGTCGGATATCCATGATGTGTGTAAAGTATATATATATATATTAGTTAGAAAAAAATGATTACAAAATTAAGCTTCAAAGAAGGGTTTTCACCAAAAAAAAAAACAAACAAACTACACATGTAGGAAAGCATACCTATTAATATGCAGTACAGTATCGATAAGAACCAGATATCAATACATGAACACAATAGCTACTGATAATAAACAGTTATTAATATTCGACCCATATGCAAATAACTCAAGATGTATTGGAATAACAAGTTGAGAGAAATATCACCTAGGCGTAGAATCCTCCTAACTATGCAATAATCCTCGAAATGTCTTATCGTATGAAAACACCCACTTAGAGTAGATATATTAGAAGATCCAGGACTATATGCACATCCCAAATATCCTAATAAACATAAATAAAGTTTAGATAGTTGAACCTACATTGAAGTGCCAAAATGGCTGGAATACCTCGATCAAGGCAATCAAAACCCACAGTTTCTGAAGTTAAGGACTTAGGAAATCTTGTAATCCCCAAAACTATAAACAAACCTCTAATCATGAAGTCTGAAAAAAGAGTTTTCACCTTAGAGGAGTTAATTCACAAGGAAAATAACACGGAATCTGATGAACCATCTGAAGATACAAATAATGAAAACATCACAGAAGGAGGTCACAATAGTGAAGATGAGGTGTTATCACTGGACTCAACTTTTCTCAACACATGCAAGTTATAGGACCTCTATGTTAGTACTCATCAGACATCCCGAAAATGAAGATTAAGTGGATTTTTGTATTATATACAGAGTCAAATCCAGTAAATTACGAGGAGGCATGTACTAAAGAACATTGGTAAAAGGCTACAGACGATATGGGAATTAGTGATCCATGCACGTGAGGTTAATTCTATTAAAGTAGTCTAAGAGTTTGTCACTTTCTCGTTTTCTGTTTTGATTTTTTCTCAATGTACTTTTGAATAAAGTTGTTAGGATACAAGGAAAGACCCAAGAAGCGGCCCAGGGACAATGGGGTTTTAATTTTGACTTGAACGTTGGCTTGAACGATAATTCCAAGGTCTGTAATGCTGGTGTATATGTCTGTTGCCTACGTCATTATGTATCGAGTCTGAGTGAATAGGGCTTAATCTGTTAGAAACGAGGCGTATTTAAGTGTGTTAGTAGACAAGTTCACTCGTCATGGTTTTACAGAAGTCAAATTCGGCCGAACTTGACTAAGTCAAGTTCGCCCGAACTTCATTCCTCACCAGCGAACTTGGGCAACTATAAATAGGTGCCTTGGTTAATTTCATTTGTAATTTCAGAGATTTTGGCACAGAGACGGCGAAGCTCTGTTGGATCCGGTTCTCGAATGTATTGAACTTCAGATCAATGAAAACAACATTAAATGAGTAATTCTTGTTATTTGGTTAACTTGTCATTAGTTTCCGCCTAATTGGACAATAGATAACAAATTTAGGTTCCCGTGCTAATCGTGGACGTTCCTACAAGTGGTATCAGAGCCTGGATACCTAAATTTGTTGGAATCAAGACAAGAATTTCTCTATTTCATCTCCATTCTATCATTTTTCTTAACATTTTCATATTTTTGAAGAATTCATGGATATAATTGACTAATTTTTGAACATGTAATGTAAAATATACTTGTGATAAACCCCTGAGAGTTTGGACATCAAATTCAAACATTTTGATATCAAAAAGTTGGAAAAACCATGTTTGGGAAACAAGTTTCAGCCGAACTTAACATCAAGTTCGGCCGAACTTGACTAAAATTTTCTGAATTTTAATCAAGTTCGCCCGAACTTGATAGTTTTACAAGGAATTAACTTCAAGTTCGCTCGAACTCAGCTAAAATTATTAAATTTTATCAAGTTCGCTCGAACTTGTATAAAATTTGTTGAAAATTAGCCTAAGTTCGCTCGAACTTAGCTAAATTCTTGAAAGTTCTTCTTAAAGTTCGACCGAACTTACTGTATTCTTGAAATCTTTTACCAAGTCCGCTCGAAGTTGTAATTTTTCTCAAATCTCATATCAAGTTCGACCGAACTTGAGGTGTGTGTGATAAAATTGAAAAATTGTTACCTAAGTTCGACCGAACTTGTGGAAAACTGAAAGTAAAAATCTGTTTTCACACAAGTCCGATCGAATTTGTTTCTTGCTGATCATTTTTCGAGTGTTTTTTATCGTGTTCTCAGATAAGGCGTCAGATTGACAAAATGGAAGATTTACACAACGTGTTTGTCTCTCAAATGGCTTCTTCATCAAATGCTAATACTCTTGCGGCAAACCAGATGAATATCGACAACGAAATGGGTACTACGTCGAAACCGCCAAAGCTAATGATTATGGACGAGTTTGAAGGGTGGAAAGAAAAGTTTGAGAATTTGATACAAGTGAATCAATTCAACAGCTGGGTTGCAGTTGAGGATGGGTACAAATGGCCAAAGGATGAACGTGACCAAGATCTTCCGCTTAACAAGTTTTCAGCAACTGACAAAGAAAATTATGCCGCTGAGAAGAAAATGATTAGCTTGATACAGTAATCAGTGAGGAAGATATCTTGATTCTTTTGCCAGAATATGAAACATCACAAGAACTACGGCACGCTCTTTGCGACAAATTCGAAGGAAGTGATGAAATGATTAAAAGCAAAAAGGCCTTGATCAAGAAAGAGTTCGAGATCTTCACGATGATTAAAGGTGAAACAATGAAGCAGATGATCGATAGATACTGTCATCTCATGGTCCAGATGCGAAGACATGATATCAAAAGATCTAATGTAGAACAAATCGAGAAGTTAGCCGATGCACTTCCAGAAGGAGAATGGACAACATATCTTATGATTCTGAAGAATAGTCCATCTTGGAGACATTTCAAGTTGTCATCCTTCATTGATAAATTGGAAGGTCATGAATGGAATTGATGAAAATTGCAAAGTCAAAGAATGCTAATGTTGTTCAAGATGTCAGTGTTTATTACAAAGGAGGTGTTCAAGATACTCCGATTAAAAGCCCGAAAATTCAAATAGCATTTAGGACAAATACAAATTCTTCTCCAAGTCAAAGTTCTCCATACGCTGGATATACTAGTGCTAGTTCAAGATCTTCATTTCAAAATCAGACAAACCAAACCAGTTCTGATTCAAATGTTTTCCAGTGCAACATAGCAGTTGATTTGAAGAATGTATTTCCTGAAAAGTGGCCAAACAGCACATAGCACTTCTTGCTACTGTTTTAGAATCGTATGAAAGTCTTGTTGCTGGAAAGATCTGTAATCCGGAAATGACCGCTGAAGATTACGATCAGGTGGACGAAGAAAAATTGGAGCTCATGGACATCAAATGGAGTCTTGCATCCATCATCAGAAGAGTTTCTAAGTTTGTGGCACTTACTGGAAGGGATATTGGTAATTCAAGCAATAAGCTCGGATTCGACAAATCTAAAGTCAAATGCTTCAGGTGTCGACAGAAGGGACACTTCAAACGTGAATGCAACAATCAAGAAGCAAGTGGAAACCAAAATCCTTTCGGCAGCAACAATGAGTATTACAAGAAAGCTCTTTAATATAAACCATATCCAAAGAGAACACAAGTCGAAGTTGAAGATAAATTTGCAAAGAAAACTGAACAAGCTCTTGTTGTTACTCATGAAGAAGATGATTTTGACTGGAACAGATACATCGAAAAGAAAACAGGTGTTGCTATGATAGCAGAGTTAGTGGATGAATCTGAGACATCTTATTTTGATGCTGCTTTGGAAAATGCTATTCTGGAAGGATATAGGCAGAGAGTTGAGGAAGAAGAATTAGCTTACCTTGAGATGCAAAAACAAGAAGCATTGAAGTTAGAGGCAGAAAAGGTAAAAGCTAAGGTAAGTACGTCTGAAAAGGAAGTTGTGAAAGTTGTGGAGGTTGAAAAACCTTGCACAAAGTGCGCAAATCCTTGTGAACCGTGTCTTGATAAAGTCAAAGTCATAAGAGAATTAACTGTACACAACGAAAACTTTCGTTATGATTACAGAACCATAAAAGAAGCTTATGACAAAATATCAAGCAAATATAAATATATTGAAAAAGCTAATAGTGAACTCAGTGCTAATGTTAAAATGTTAAATGCTACAGTAATTGAAAAACAAAAGGCAATTAACATGTACATTAATACTATTGCTAAAACAAAACGTGAGCTTCATGACATAAAGATTGAAACAGAAAGGGTAAGACAATTGCTGAAAAGTTACACCACAAACGCATATGTCATTGATCACATTCTTCCTACGATTAAGTCGGAGGAAAATGTTGATAAATCAAAGCGTAAAGAATACCGAAGTGTTCCTCCACCACTTCTTGCAAGTTATTCCTGCAAGAAAGATGATGAGATTGAAAAGGCATTTAATATTTTACTCTTATCAGAAAAGAAAGATAAATTTCCTGAGAACATTGATGTAGACTTTACGAAATCAAATGATGACAATGAAGCGGTGGTAAAAAATGTGGTTAAAAAAGTGTTGGGAAATGATTCTGATGAAGGCAGTTCTGAAAGCACGAAATCAAGTTCAAAAAACTCAAAATCACAATCTGAAGATGACGATACATCATCAGAACATTATCTAATTGATGATCCTAATGTTGTCATGTACAAGATTAAGGAATCTGATAGATTATACTTTGATGATGGTTTGCCGATTCGGAACGTGAGAGAGGATCAACTTGATAAATTTTTCAAACTTATAGAAGTTTCATCAGATGATCTTGAGAAAAATGAGAAAAGATTTAACTCAAAACCCTAAAGGAATGCTAACAATTATCGAAAGTTTGGTGGTGATTTTCCTGAGAACAAGAGAGCAGGATTGGGTTTGGAGGAAAGTAAAGAAGAACCGAGAAGGAACCAGAAGTCATCATTTCATGAATACAAAGGTAAACACATGAAGTTTGTGTATGGGACGAATACTGTTCAAGAAGAAGGTATGATTGGTAAGAAATCAAATGATGAATTCAAAAAGGAAAAAGAACTTCGGGACAAGGCTAAGAACAAGTCCACAAGTGGATTGAAACCCACCAGTGGAAATGATTCTGATAATCGGACTTGCTTTAAATGCAATACTGTTGGTCATATTGCTTGCAAGTGTCTGAATCTAAAGCCTGTGTTTCCACGAAGAAAAACTGAATCAAAAGATGAAAAGCAAAAACAACCAGAGATTGTGAAATCTGTCACAGAATCAAAAAGAAACTATGAATCTAAAGATGAAGTGAAACCTAAAACGAGTTCAAAGTTTAAAAACTCAATTTTTGAAAAAGATGAAACTTCAAAATTAAATGAAAACAAAGATTCTAGATTCTATATCAAGAAAGCGAGAAGCAAGCTACAATCCTGGGTTGCTAAGAAAAAGCTTTCATCATCAGAAAAACCAAAGTCTGTTGCTGACAAAACCGAAAATGTCAAATCAACTGAATCAGTAATCAAACAGACTAAGAAAGAAAAAGTCAAAATGTTTTCAGAATCAACATCGGATAATATGTTTGATGATGAATTTGAAGAGGTTTATGATGCTTATCAATACAAACCCAAAACCAAAAAGGTTTGAGTTTCTTTTTTCAAATAGTTGCTTTGTGTGCAGGAGGAGTTCCAAGATCCACTCTTTCAAAGGTGATACAGGATAACGGAGCTCCATGAGTTTTTAACTTATCTAGAATGTCTTAATCTTTGTCGTTTTTTGAAAATAATAGTGGTTGAAAAAGAAAATTTTGAAAAGAATGTTTGAAATTTTGCAAATCCACACCGTTGAACGAGTTATGCTTTTATAATAAAAGAAATTTTAAATGATTCGGTCAGTTGAAACAGGTGCAAATGCAGATGTTGAAAAATGGGATCGGACGACGAGTTCTCGGGATCCACATTGGTTTGTTATCTTTTTAAAACAGTATTTTCTTAAAATCCAAAAATCCAAAAATATGTTTTTGATTTTAGGGGGAGTAAAGAAATTTTTAGAAAAAAATCAAAAACATATGAAGAAGTTGAAAATTCAAAAAAATTAAAAAATTCAAGTACAAAAACATCGAAAAAGACAAAAAGAATTTTGTTGTCAAAAAGGAAATGATAGTACATCAGTGGACTATCACAGTATACTAAAGAAATGTAAAGTTTAAAAGTGATAAACAAGTCTTACTGTGGATGTGTCGATAGACTTTACATGTTCAGTAAATTGTTTCTGGATATAAACTAAATTTTACAACTGCTTAAACTTGTGGATTAACACATCTTGGATATATGGACTTAGTACTCCGAAATTTCGATTGAAGGATTGCCTGATTCTGAGATAAGAGGTCTTTATAGATAGTTGATATCTGGGGTATTATACAAGTTCTTCTGATTTTGCGGAAGCAATAGCCTAGAACTTCTATAATGCTTTTGCTATAAACCCCTAAATATCATGCAAACTTGAAAAGAATCAAAAGATCTAATCAATTTTAGTGCTTAAAAGATTCCATACTTGGAACACTCCTTAAAGTCGAGCCTTCATCTCTTTTTCGGTACGATAGTATTAACCTGAGCTCTCAAGGCCTCGCATAACCCAGATACATATATCAACTGTAAGATGAAATCTAGGGAATCTGGATTCGGGAGTATATTCAAGAAGTGGGAAACACAGTTAAGTCAAGTTTCATAATTCATACCTAACATATCTTGGAACAATTGAGAAATGTGATGAAGTTTAAGTGGACAAACATATCGACAATCTAGGTAAACGAGTTTAGAACTTAAAGTCATCTAAAGGTCAACGGTACTGGTGATATGTCTCAAACAACTGACATGATCCTTAGACATGAATTCACAAAAATATGTCCGTAAATATGTTTGTACATAGTGTACTTTCTTTAATTGGTTTTACAGATAAACATCAAAAAGATTTTCAGTGTGTTTTAGCATAAACTTTCTAAAATACAAAAAGATTTTGTTTCTACATGTTTCAACGAGCCAATGATGGAGAACGGCTCTTCGAAGTCTAGTAAGATGTTTTTATGGTAAAAATCTTGATAACATCTGTAAAAAACCAAAATGATCAAAAGTGTTAAAAAAATTCATTAAATTGAAACTTTAAAATTGAAGAAAACTTTTGGTTCAATCACAACGGTTTCAAATCGAGGTCATTAATTTGGACTCGATAAATGAAATTGATTAACCAACGTCATTAACTTGGACTTGGTCAACCAAGTGGATTTCATAATTGAAAATTTTATCAAAAGGACAAAGGCTTAAATGTTAAAAGTATTCAAGGTCATTGATTTGAACGTTGAATATCTAAAGTTTTGAAAAGATTAAAAGTGTAGATTAAAATTTGAAATGTTGATAGTACAAAATTTCAAAGTTTTGAATCTGAAATGTTTATTTGAATGTCAGAAAGTATTTAGACATGTATTAAAGATTGAGGGGGAGCAGGATAAAACGTTGAAAGAATTCATAAAGCTCAAAGCTAAGGGGAGTTTGAAGTCTAAAGATCAAAGCAAAGGGGAGTCTGAAAACTAAAGCTAAAAGCTAGGGGAGCATGAAGATTAAAGTTTTATCAAGTCAAAGCTCAACAAAGAGAAAGAGGACATAAAGATCAAGATATTAAAGTTTATACAAGAACTAAAGATCAGAAAGACTCAAAAGTTTTCAAAAAGTCAATGACTGCGGCAACATCCAAGGGGGAGTCTGTTGGTGCAGATGTCTGTTGCCTACGTCATTATGTATCGAGTCTGAGTGAATAGGGCTTAATCTGTTAGAAACGAGGCGTATTTAAGTGTGTTAGTAGATAAGTTCGCTCGTCATGGTTTTAGAGAAGTCAAGTTCGGCCGAACTTGACTAAGTCAAGTTCGCCCGAACTTCATCTCTCACCAGCGAACTTGGGCAACTATAAATAGTGCCTTGGTTATTTCATTTGTAACTTCAGAGATTTTGGCACAGAGACAGCGAAACTCTGTCGGATCCGGTTCTCGAATGTATTGAACTTTAGATCAATGAAAACAATATTTAAATGAGTAATTCTTGTTATTTGGTTAACTTATCATTAGTTTCCGCCTAATTGGACAATAGATAACAAATATAGGTTCCCGTGCTAATCATGGACATTCCTACATGTAACCAAGAAAAGGATGTTAATGATCTAGAGGACTCGTGTCAGGTGTCCAAAAACATGAATCAAAGGGAGCAAGATCGTATGGTAGCGGATTTCTACCCAGATGTTGAGCTTGAAGGTGCGGCAGTGATGTCTCTCTTGCGGATGAAGAAGGAGTGGAAGGATCGCTGACTCTTTCGAAGTTCAGGCCACAGACGAGGTCGAGGCTACGTTAAGAATTGGAAATCTAATTGGAGTTAATCTCAGCAACCATAATGATCTCGTTAGAGACGCGATTATAGGCGAATGTATGTACGCTGTGATTCCATGAATATTCTTTCATTGAATATAAGAGGTATAAATGGGGGTGTTAAAGAAAACTGGGTGAAAGACATAAGGTTATCGAACAAAATTGGGCTGTTGCGTTGCAAGAATCTGAAATGGAGTCTGTTTCCAAAGCAGGGCTAGTGGGTTTCTGGGGCAACAATAATTTTGAATTCTCATTTGCGACCTTAGTCGGTTTATCAGGAGGGTTGATTTAGATATGGGATCCAAATACGTTTAAAGTTGAAGAGACTATTCAGAACAGATGTTTCCTGATTGTTAGAGGCTCGTTGGTTGGTAGAGGGGTTCGTTTGAATTTGATGAATGTTTATGCTCCCCAAAGTGTTGTGGCCAAGCGCCAACTTTGGGAAAACCTCACTGCTCAGATTGAGAAGTTCGATGGTAAATGGGTTTTAGCGGGAGACTTCAATGTTGTCCATTCTCTGGAGGAAAGGAAACATTCTAAGTTTAAAGTTGCATGTGCTGAAAATTTCAACAATTTTTTTTGAGAATGGGTTGTAGGAATATCCCATGCAACATCGGAAGTTCACGTGTATCAGAGACAATGGTAGAAAGCTAAGTAAACTGGACCGTTTTCTGGTCTGTGCTGAATTTTTTAATTCATGGCCTCAAGCTTGTGTGCGTGTGCTCCCAGGTAGACATTCGGATCACTGTCCTATTATTATGGAGGTCGTTGACCTCAAGTTTAGCCCTCGTTCGTTTCGGGTTTATAGTTCATGGACTGGGCAACCGGGTTTTGAGGAAGCTATTATTGGGGCTTCGGAGAGTTATGTTGCTTGTGATCCTCCTGATGTTAGTCTCACTTCCAAATTCACCCATATTAGAGCTCGTCTTAAAATTTCGAGGGATGAGTTTCTATCTAAAGAAAAGGAAAGTGTTAATTTGGCTCTTTTAGAATTAGAATCTTTGGAAAGTGAGATGGAATATAGGGACCTCAAAGAAGAAGAAGAATGGACTTTGGCGGAAAATAGAAAAATTGTGAGAGAAACAGACTATAAAAAAATTCGGATCTCAAACAAAGAGCACGTTCGAGGTGGGCTTTAGACGGTGACGAGAACTCTAAATTTTTTCATGCCTTAATTAATAACAGGAAAGCCTCCAACTCGATTCACGGCCTCAACAATGATGGGTTTAGTGCTCCAAACCGACGTTAATCAAGAAACAGGTTCTTTAGTTTTTTCGTGATAAATTTAGAGATTCCTCTCCAATTCGACCGGGGTTGGAATTCTCGAACATTAAGAAGATCTCAGAAGTGGATCATAATTTTTTGATTGATCCGTTTTCAGAGCAAGAAAATAAAGAGGCAGTTTTTGATTGTGGAGACGAGAGAGCCCCAGGTCCTGATGGGATGAATTTTAGATTTATCAAACACTTCTGGAATTTATTCAAGGACGATTTTGGTAGAATTTTTGAATGGTTTCATAATTATGGTGAGATTACTTTAGGTAGCGGGGCATCATTTATTGCCCTGGTGCCTAAAGTAAAAGACCCGGTTTCGCTAATTAACTACAGGTCCATTAATCTGGTGGGAGCAATTAGTAAGGTTATTTCTAAAGTGCTAGCCAATCGCATGAGGATGGTTCTAGACGGTGTTATCTCAGAGACGTAGGCAGCTTTTCTTAAAGGGAGATATTTATTGGATGGTCCTCTTATAGTTAATGAGCTTATTTCGTGATAAAAAAGAAAAAATCCAAGGCGTTCATCTTAAAGATTGATTTCGACAAGGCATACGATAATGTGAATTGGAACTTTGTTGTGAAAATCCTTCAACAGATGGGTTTCCACAATAAATGGTGTTCTTGGATCATGGGGATTCTCAAGTCGGCTAACTCTTCGGTATTGGTCAAGGGTTAGCCTACTTTCACGTTTAGATGTGAGAAAGGTATGAGACAAGGTGATCCGTTGTCGCCTTTTCTTTTCTTGGTAGTGATGGAGGCTCTATCTTGTATGATTGACAACGCTAAGAGAGTTGAGATAAATAAAGGGACTTCAACTCCAAACAATGGGCCGAATATTGCTCATCTTTTGCATGCGGATGATGCAATTGTCATGGGAGATTGGTCTAGAGATGAATTATTGAACATCATGAGAATTCTTCGCTACTTTTTCCTTTGTTCGGGTCTTAAAATTAACATTGATAAATCTCATCTTTATGGTATTTGAGTGGGTTTGGGAGAAATATGGGAGATGGCGAATGTGGTTGGGTGTAAACATGATTGTCCTCCTTTCAAATACCTTGGGCTCAAAGTTGGAGCTAATATGAATAGGGTCTCAAATTGGCATCCGATCATTGAGAGTTTTCGTGCTCGTCTCTCTAAATGGAAGTCTCACCTTCTTTCGATTGGGGGTAGAGTGGTGTTAATAAAATCAGTTATGGAAAGTCTCCCAACATATTATTTTTCTCTTCATAAAGCCCCTAAGAGAATTGTTTCAGTTCTAGAATCCATGACAAAGAAGTTCTTATGGGGCGGCTCTGTGGAAGAAAAAAAGATGCATTGGGTTGCATGGGAAAAGGTTACGTGTCTAAAAAAATGGAGGTTTGGGCTTAAGTAAATTAGAAGTGGTGAATAAATCTTTGTTGTCTAAATGGGGATGGAGATACAAGACGGAAGAAAGCAACTTATAGAAGAAGGTTATCGGCGCTCTTCATTCCAGTAGGTTGGGATGGATTGTATTCCGTATAAAAAATCCCTTTCTGGAGTTTGGAATAATATAGCTAAGAATTTTGTTAACACAAAGGTGGGTGGTCGCCCTCTAAGGCATTTCATGAGAGGAACAGTAGGTCATGGTGAGGATGTACCTTTTTGGCTTGATACTTGGCTCCTTGATGAACCACTCAAGACTGCATTTCCAGACTTATTTAGTAAGGAAGCTGATAAAAGGGTCTCGGTGGCCGACAGGTTTATCAGTCAAAGTAGAGATGGCCGACATACTTGGAGCTGGAACTCAGACCTGTCGGACTCTATTCTTCGCTCCAGGTTAGATCAGTTAATTGGGCTGCTTGATAGTGTCATCTTAGCAAATGGTAAGGCCGGTGGAAATAGACATCAGATTCGGATGGTTCGTTCTCGGTTAAGGCAATTAAAAATCTGTTGAATGGGGATCAAGTGCAGGTAAATAGCTTTGTTCTGGATTGGTGCAACTGGATTCCTGCCAAAGTAAATATTCACGTATGGAGGTTGGAGATAAACAAGGTTCCCACAGCCGAAGCTTTAAGGAAAAGAAATGTTGGCATCGGCGACATGGCGTGACCACTTTGTCATTCTGATGACGAATCGGCCGATCACTTGTTCATTGGTTTGTTTCATAGGTTCGACAGTTTGGAGTGGTGTTAGTTCATGGTGCAATATTCCTAACATATTCGCATTTTCTATTCGTGATGTTCTTTCTTTTTACAAAGACCTCGGGTTTTCAGAAAAGAAAAGAGACGCGGTTCAAGGCATCATAATGATCACTTGCTGGAGCATTTGGCGAGCTAGGAATAACGTCAAATTTTCTAACTCACCGGCTAGAATTGAAAGTATTCTTAGCAAAATTAAGGCTTTAAGTTTTCTTTGGTTTTCAAATAGATCGAGATATAAAGGTTTAGATTGGAAGGAATGGAGCTCGTTTATAAATATGTAATTTTGTAGTTTTTCTTTGTCGGCCCGGCTTGGGTCGTCGTTTTTCTGTTAATGAAATTTACCTTTCAAAAAAAAAGGATACAAGGTAGGGTGATGGGCGTCTATGGAGGATGACCCTCCACAAAGGCGGCATGTCATAGTCTTATGGATGATACCCTTTAAGGATGGAATCAAGGAAATAGGTGATGGCTCTACCTCACCTAGTTTATTTATTTATTTATTTTTTCAACTCAACTAGTTTTTTTAACATTTTTAAATATAAAATAAAATCATTAATATTAAAAACCACACATTACATAAGTTAAAGAAAACGTAAAGTAAAAAAATAAAAAAATATCCTAAAAATTTAAAAAACATAACATAAAAAAATAAAAATCTAAGAACTCCACTTTTTTGCGATTTTTTCGGGTTGTATGGATCCCTTGCAAAAGTATAAGTTTTATTTATAAAAAGTAGGTGATTTATATAAAACGTAGAGGAATGGGAGTGAGAGAATAGGTGGTATTGTGTAAAAAGTGGAGGGATTTTATAGGAAATTAATTTGATTTTTAAAAGGAAATTAATTTTTTTTATATTAGCGTTCAACGTTCACAATTTTTGTCCTTTTCCTCCCGACTCCAACGTCTCCATCCAGACGAAGAGGACGCCGCCGCCCCACCCGGGACGGTGTTGAGGCCCGTCGCCGGTCCAAGACCGGGCTGGACGCCCCTCCATACCGTCTAACCTTAGGAGTAGTCCAAGTCATAAGCATCTAACCGCATGCCTTTTTAGTATTTTTAGAACCATTTAGTTCTTCTTTTGTATGCAAGTTGTCCCTTGGTTCAATAATAAAATTCGAAAGTTGCTTAACTACTTTCTTGTTCTTGTGTTCATTGAGAGTTTTATCAATCCAATATTATAAAACCAACAGGGTATCAGAGCATCATTCGATCTCTGATCTCTGAGGCATATTTCTTACCCTCCTGTTTGTTTTTCTCCATTCTTTTTTATCACTCATCAATGGCCGACCAAACCAGTACCTTTCCAACTGCACACCACTCCCATACGAGTGTTTTAAGGAGATGGATACGCTCTGGTTGAAGGAGGAGTTTATCTACAAGGCACTGATGCTGCTCGGTTGAATATTTCAAAGAAACTAGATACATATGATATGGCCTTATACCACATGCAGTCCATGATCAACTTTTCTCTCGAATTCAATCAGTAGAAATTGTTAAAGAAAGTTAGGAGATTCCCAATATGGAATACCAAGGAGACAATCAAGTGAAGGCAGTAAAACTACAAGGACTAAGAAGAGAGTTGAAAATATGGCCATGCAAGAAGGAGAACTTCTTGGCAATTACTTTTCTCGTGTGATGGCCATTGTAAGCCAGAAAAGGTCATATGCTAAAGACGTTCCTGATAAGATCATTATCGAAAAGATCCTGCGAAGTCTTACTCCCAACTTTGACTTCGTAGTGCCATCCATTGAAGTGACTTTTGATCTGTCAAGACTGTTGGGTTATTCGGTTTGTTTGCGGGTCACACGGGTTGATGCGTTATCGGATAGTCGTAGATTGTTTTGAAGTTAAGTTTGATTGCATGGGATAAGCACAAATTGAGTCTTCACGTGCAAAATGCATGGCTGAAGTTGAAGACTAAAAGGATTTGTTTATTCATATTTTGGTGTTTATTTAGTAGTGAATTTAATTAGAATTAGTATTCTGTTTGACCGAGTTACAAGGTGCACGTTGGTAGAATAATGCCTTTGTACCGGTTCTTTAGGTGCCATTGTTGTTTTTTTATGGCTCAAACTATTTGCACACCAGCCTTGACTATTTGCACACTTAGGGTTTATATACGCTGCGTATAGACCTATACGCAGCGTATAGGGTTTCAAGTATACGTTGCTATAGGCCTATACGCAGCGTAGATAAGGGGTAGGTACACGACTAGACAGTCAAACCTAGTACTTTGTCAAATTTGTTTGACATACGCTGCGTATGGACCTATACGCAGCGTAAGTACAGTACTGTATATGCTGCGTATAGATCTATACGCAGCGTATGTAAGACAGATTTGACATGATACGATGTTGTCTAGGCACGTGAATAAAGCTATACGCAGAGTATAGAGCTATACGAGGCTGATAAAGATGAATTTTAAACTGTATTTAGACATCCATCTGTGCCTATGAATTCTCACAATTACTCGCATTCTTCTTCAATTTCTTTGTATACTTACTTCGGTGGGGATAAAATGTCGTCATTTTGGGACGGGAATTATTTCTTTAATCGCTATTCTAACGACGCATGGGAAGAAAATGATGCTAATGAGGAGGAGGAGGTTGTGTCTGGCGTCCCTAGTAATAAAAAATACAACTGCCAGACTTAAACGAGGCTCTGATTCCACCTGTTGATGAACCATATTACCCGGCACATCAAGTGTATCCGGATTACGGATACGGTTTGAACCTCCGTACGTGCAACAAGATAAACTGCAACAAGATAATCTGCATGGATACGTAGGATACGGACCATACACGAGTATTTAAAAATAATTAATCGTACATGAGTATTTAAGTTATACGCTTTTCGACGCGTGTAACGGACGTAGCATTGTTACCGACGGCATCGACTGAATAATAAAAAAACATTATATATTTTAACTCGTTATATATTTTAAACGAGTTAACGTTGTAACCGGATAAGAATTGATACCACAAATAAGCGAAATGAACAAAAAAAATTCTGAAGGCTATATACGTTGCGTATAGGTCTATACGCAGCGTATATAAACTTGGTGGAAAAACTGATGCTTCAACCCCACCTAAATGACCCCAAAAACTCTGATGGTTTGTATACGCTGCGTATAGACCTATACGCAGCGTATATAAACCTTGATTTCTGTGCAATGATTGGTCATCAGGCTCTGAGAACCATGCTTTACCTACGCTGCGTATAGGACTATACGCAGCATATAGGTTTAACCCTATACGCTGCGTATAGACCTATACGCTGCGTATAGGGTTTGGTGTGCAAATAGACAAGATGGTGTGTCGATAGGTACACCCTTTTTTTATTATTTAAAGCCTCATGTTTATTGAATAGAGTACACCCATCTTTTAGTTTCGAATACAGAAGCATTTTGCTTTCTCCTTTTCTTCTGCACATTAACATCTTGTCAATACATACAAGAGTGAACTAATTTGTGTATTGTTTGGAGCCTGAACCAACAAAGACTATCTCCGGTTAAAGTCGTGAGGTCACTCCAATCACAGGAGGAAACAATGAATCGCATATCTGCTGAAAAGACTGAAAAATAGAAGAACATGCCATACAGGTGATTCAAGAAAGCAATCGACCAACATTAGAAAGGGGTCCTGGAAGAGGTTATTTCAGAGACAGTGGCAAAAGCATGGATTGATGCAAAGCACCACAACGTCATGCGTGTGAGAAATTTGGTCACATAAGTAAAGAATTGCTGGTATAACGAAGAACCACAAGTCAATGTGGTAACACAAGCAAATCCCCAAGAAGAAATATGGAGGAATAACACCTTTTTTATGGCTCTTATTTCATTAAATGAAGATTATCATGCACAATGCAAGTGATTCCAATAGTTTGTGGTTGATTGACTCAGGATGTTATAATCACATGTCAGGCTCAAAGAAAAACCTCACTATACTTGATGAGTCATTCAAAGTACAAGTATAACTTGGATACAAAAAAAAATGAGAGATTGGCTGTTGAAGGAAAATGTACAATCCAAATCAACACTGGATGTGATAAGCATAAATTATGAGGAGATGTGTACTATTCTCCTAGATCAGAGTACAATCTCTTGAGTGTTGGACAACTCATGAAGAAAGGCTATTCCCTATACTTTGAAGATGGAAAATGTATTATCAGTAGTCATGGGGTGGAATTAATGGAGATCCTGTGGTGTCCTCCAACAATATGTTTTTACATATTCCAACTCTAAAATCATTACATGACAAATGGTAAAAGGGTTGCCTAAAATTAAAAGTATAGAAGTTTGTGTGGGGTGTATTATGAGAAAACAAATAAGGAAACCTTTTTCATCTACCTCATGGAGGGGTCACGAAGGCTTGAACTAGTGCATATGGATTGATTATACCCGTATGTGTTGGGTTTATTTTCTTTCTAACAAGTCTGGAGCTTTTCAAAGATTCAAAGTGTTTAAAAGTCATGTTGAAAGACAAAGTGGGAATGTAATCAAGGTGCTTAGATCTGATCGAAGTTGGGAATTTTGTTCAAACGACCTTTTGTGAAGAACATGGAATTAAAAAAGAACTAATTGTTCCATACATTGTGGGATTGGGTAGATAACAGAGAATTCATGAATATATCATCTTTATTGGTAAAAACATTCTAATTTACAAATGAGGAATGTGATACCTAATTCGTACGCCTAAATAATTACATACATTTAGACTTAATAAGGATTATATTTAGTCTATAAATAAATAATAATTTTTGTCATATTGTGTAGCGGTATTAACATACGAAACGAACGTTGGTGATCACCCGGTGAATTTTCATAATTAGAATTGTTCCAATCTGACTAGAACATTAAATTATTGCCATTATTATGTGACTAGATACAAAATTAAGCAAAACCCCATAAATTGATAAATTAATGTTTTACGTGTTATTGTTAATTAATTCACTAATATACATCCTTACACCCTAATTAATATTAGATTATGTGTAATTATTTAACTTTCAATGTCTAGTAATATCAAACATGATTTGTGGCTTAAATCAAGATAAATTAACCAATTATGACAAATTAAGCCCTTGTTTTAACTGAGGTTTTTTTACGAAGTTAACGAAATAACAAAAAATGACAAACGTCAGGGGCTTGGGGCCCTAAAGAGAAAAAAACTATTTTGACTAAAGTGAGATTTTAGGCTAGACCTCATGGACGAAAATGAAATTGTTTTACGAAGTTAATTAACGAAATGGACGAAATGACAAAAAATGACAAACGTCAGGTACCCTCACACTGAAGAGAAAAAAACTATTTGGACTAAAGTGGAATTTTAGGCGGGACCTCAGGACTAAAATGGCAATTTATTCATTTAGAAATAACCACGTCTCAATATTATATTTGAAATTTCATAAGACGACACACATTAGAAGTTATAAAAGAAAAAAAAGACGTCTCAATGTTATATTTGAAATTTCATAAGATGACACACATTAGAAGTTATAAAAGAAAAAAAAACAAATTGTATTTAAAAAAAAGGACCAATATGTTATATTTGACCCCTCGATTTCAAATAAGATTTATATGGAAACTTAGATAAAAATAATTGCGTCGTAAGAAAATATTCGAAATTATATTTTAAAATTTATAAAAGGAAAAGTAAATATGTATATAAGTAATTATAATTTAAAAATAATCTTAAAAAATAATTGGCTTTAAAAAAAAGTGATGCAAATGCTAATTGAGTACGCTGATTGAGTACCTATCTGCTACGCTATGGAAATGCTAATTGAGTACGCTGGTTTGGTTCTTTACATAACCGGTGCTCATTATAGTATCGGAAGCGAAAAACAAGAAACATAAAGTCAATTGTAATACGCCGAAAGGATAACATGTTTTACATCAATCAAAACAATAATAAAACAAATACCAATACCAATTCTAACAACAATGATACTAGTATTGACATTGTTCGACTTTCGCTACGGTACGGTACCCGCAATTGGTATACTTTGCGACATAATATAAAAAAACTATGCTGAGCACAACTCGTGCCATACTAAAAAAATTGTTTATCATAGTTTTATTACCAATACCAATTCTAACAACAATGATACTAGTATTGACATTGTTCGACTTTCGCTACGGTACGGTACCCGCAATTGGTATACTTTGCGACATAATATAAAAAAACTATGCTGAGCACAACTCGTGCCATACTAAAAAAATTGTTTATCATAGTTTTATTAGACATAAGTTGTCTCTTATAAATACCAACAAATAAAATCGTGTAACTCAAGTATACTTATAATGTGTGTTGTTCAATCGATATTGGTTTCGTTAGAAATAGTTGTTGTATGACACCAACACTCTTTACAACCTCTGTAACAAACGTAGCTTATTAGATAAAATTAGTAAAACTTAATAGTTTAAAGGGGTATATAATATAGGTCAGGAAAAGAAAATTAAAAATATATCTATTGACTATTCATTTTTTTAGTTTTTAGGAAAAGAAAATTAAAGTTATACATGTTTTTTACATACATAGAAAAATATACACACAAGCACAAATCGATAAAAAGCTTCTTATTTTGGTCCAAATATTAATTACATTGATAAGTTCAGTACTATTATAAGCTTGTCTACTACGTAGTTAGGTATAAAGAATGACGTAATAAAAGAATTATAATAAATTAATTACATATTTCATTACATGTAACAATAAAACTACAATTTAATGTTATTATAATTTATAATTTACAAATCAGTTAATACAATTACAGATTACAAAACTCTAAAACTTTCTTTATAGACAATACTGAATGTCTTACTTGAAAGAATAGTATCTTTATCAACAATTGATAGTTCACGCCGGTCACTACTTTTGACTATGGAAAAGTCACGTTCTAACCATATGAAAACACAATTTATTTTAAAAACAAAACTAACTCTGGATAGCGATTGTTCTTGAATTTTATTTATTATAATCATGAAACATACAGTGAGAGAAAAATACATGTATAACCATTTGTGAAACCAATAATAAAAAATTATAAACATGATGGAGTTTTAAATTTTTGGTTACGTTAAAAGTGATAGGTGTATAAATTTTTGTTTACTTCAAAAGCAGATAACTAATATAAATTATTAAGAATTAAGAATATGGAAATGATATAGTCATAAATATAAGATTATTTAATATATATATATATATATATATATACTAGGTTAATGCCCGCGTTAAACGCGGCTTCAACCAAAAACTTTATATTGTTTATTCAAACTTATACTATGTAAAAGGGCATACATTGGAAAAAAAATAACAAAGTTATTCAAATCCCGGAAAAACTTCCTTGTAGACAACATTAGTTGTTTGTATTCGTTACATTCCCATCTTTATCTAGTATAAGCAACTTCACACCGGCTCTGCTTTTGACTCTTGATAATGCAACATAAAGTTGACCATGTGAAAAAACAGGATATTTCAAATACAATCCAACTCTTGATAGAGATTGTCCTTAGCTATTGTTTATAGTCATTGCGAAACTCTTGATAGAGATTGTTCTTCCATCAACTGTCCTTATTTCAGCCCATTTATCCGGATAGTTAAACGTATTAATCCACTCTCCATATTCCATCGGTAGTTTTTGAATAAGGAATTACAAAATATTATTATTAGTATCATTATAACATATAAAGACTGTAAAGACTACATATTTCGATAAATGACATACTTTTTTATTATTATAACTTACTCACCATACATTTCTTTTCACGGTTCCGAATTTCAAGAGCGAATCCGTAAACCATTGTAGTAATCAACGTAATCTGTTTACATGAAATAAACGTTGATTCATTAATAGTTAGTTTTAAATTGTAACAATACAACCTTCAAAAAATAACAACACATACAATGAAATCATAGTGTTCATTAACTTATCTATAGTATAGTAAAAAAACTCAAAAAAGAATAACACAAACAGATTTTAAGCAAAGATGTTGTAATCAATCAGTAATCACCTTCAGCGTAACTACGGTAAATATCCTATTTAAAGTTATTTAAAACACCAACATGACCCAAAAAAATTATGCAAAACTAAAGTCTTCAAATAACAGATACAAACTGAAATTATGCAAAAGTTTTTTGTGGAGCGAAAAGAGTAATCATCAATAATTAATCACGAACATCATCAATAACAAAACTAAAGTCTTCAAATAACAACATAGGGATGTAAATTTTAATAAATAAATAAGTGAAAAAAGTTTAAATACCAGATTAAAACTCTAACAAACCTAATCATCAAAGAACAACTTCTATTCGTCGTTTAAAAATTTCGTAAAAAACCTTAAAAAAAGTTAACCACCATAAATGGATGAATACACTGAAGACACCCAAATATATGTTAAAGAAGGCTTCGGTATTGTTAAAAAAACCTATTCAATCAAAGAATGAATAAACAGATTATCAAACTATGAACAGGACAATCGATGATAAAATCAAGAAACAAAACATTACCGTTTGCAGAGAAGATTATGGCCGATGATATGGAGAGAGACAAAAGAATATGATTTTTGTGATTAGGGTTTCTTTTAGTTTAGAGAATAAAGAAGAGTGCTTTGGAAGATTTGTCAATTAGGAAAGTTTATAATTGAATCCGGATGGTCCAAGTTGAATACGGGTCATGCGCCATTTTTAAACTAATAATAAACCAAATCGGGTAATCCATGTAACGATACGGATTATCCTAATAGAAACTCATTTAGGCGGGAAATGTTAATGAGATGAAACCATAGGGTGACATGTGTCCCCCAAAGGTTTCATTTATTAAATATATAGATATATATTAAATCCAGTCATTTAATATATATATTTATTATTTTTGAGAGTTCATGAGATATTGTCCCAAGACATTCTTTGGAATGCTTTATTAGAATTAGATCATCATCAAGTATCAAGTCCAATAGTGCATAGCCCGTAAAGCCATTACAATTTCAAACCTAACTTACAATAGCATCGATATGTCATTAATCTAACTTATCACACCATCAGTGCCTTGAAAGAACCTAATCCCAAGTCAAAGACAAATCATTGGCAACCATAATGCTACAATAAATATTATATAAATAAAAAAGCTACCAGAAACGAGTGCTGCAATTCAAAGTGTCACCCCTGCCGCATCGCGCGGGCACCCTACTAGTTTTCCTAAATAAATAAAAAACAATTACATATTTCCCCTCTCTAATATCAACAATCAATTACATATTTCCCCAATTCTTCTACATGTTGTGAGCGTATTTGAATGAATATTGTCTTCTTGGGTGTACACCTTGCTTATGCTTCCTAATTGCACTTCATATTTATCATCAAGAAGTATACTACTAGCTTTGACATCTCTTCGGTTGACGAAAAACAAAAATAAAAGGAAAAAGAATTTATAAACTATTTTGTCGCTAAAAAATATAAATATGGAGAGAAAGGATCAATTACAAGGGACTCTTATTGTAAGAAGGGGAATAAGGAATATTCTAGGAATACTCTTCAATGTGAAAATTGTAACATCCGTTAAAAACGGATTTACCAAACCCGCTCCGTTTATCAACCGAACAGTCAGTTAAAATTTTTCGTTGCGAATTAAATGCCCAAAATAATTTTAAACGATACATAATCAATTATTATACGGGAATATATAATTAGTTTTTGAAAAACTGTTAAAAATCGCAAAATAAAAATGTTTTGTTTCTGCCGGGTTTCGAACCCGGGTCTGTACCGGTTCAACAAACAACTTATCACCCAGCCGATCAACCGCTCCGCCACTTTGATTTTCTGATAATAAAAGGAATCAAATAATTCAAATAATAAAGTGCGGAAGTCAAATTCAGTCAATTTGCGCCCAAATAGCAGTCGTCGGAAATCCTGACGACTTCGCCGATAATTTACGTTTCCGCTCAAGTTAACCGAAGAATTAACTCCCACGATGGTTATAACCGACGTCTGAACCCGTGACATCAGTCGTAACCGCCGGAGAACGGCTGACTTCGAATTGAGACCGAATTCAGACCCCATACATCTCGATACTACCCTATAAATTCACCCACAACTCACCAGAAACCTTTCACTCTCAAATCGCACCCTTTCTCGGCGAAAACTCACTCGCCGGAAATATTCTGTACGTCACCGGAAAACCGAGTCCTTAATCTCTGAGCTTTACTGAACCCTCTAAACTTATACCGAAGTCACCCACACCCTTTGTAAGCTTTCTGAAGATTCTCTGCTGCAAGACACTCGTCGCCGGAAGAGATTGCTGTCGTCGGAGTTCTGCCGGAAAACAGAGGAAAGCCAGTGGGTACTTTTCACGCCTAATTTCCTTTCTTTTTACTTTTATCTCATCTGTAATTAATCATAAAACGCTAAAGAAACCTGAATCAACACTTCGAACCAGTCAGTCATCACTTCTGGTTATAACACAACGAAGAAGATGAAGTTCGGTAAACATATAAGTATAATTAAAATCAAGTTATTTACCGGGTTAGACACACAGTTCAGCGGTGGACTGTGTGCACAATAAACGCAAAGGTCTCGAGTTCGAATATTGTTTCCACACACGCTGCCTAAATAAAAATTCCTTTTTTTGTTAACTGAACCGGATTGATTTTATGTATATGTTAAGTATATTAATAACCGGAATAATAACCAAGTTAGACACACAGTCCAGCGGTGGACTGTGTGTATGTTTAATCAAAGCACACGAGTTCGAGTCCAGTCTTCTGCACCGACCCGGACAATTATTTTACCTTTTTAAATAAGTCAGAAATGAAAACAAATAGTTTGTATTAAGTATAATAAAAATTGGATTATATAACATGTTAAACACACAGTCCAGCGGTGGACTGTGTGTTACACAACCCACAGGTCCCGGGTTCGAGACCTGTGGAGCGCACCGGTTCTCTGGATTAAAAATCGTTTTTAAAATAAAGGATTTCTGTTTAAATCTAATTAATATATATATATAATTAAAATCAGATATATGACGGGTTAGACACGTAGCTCAGTTGGTAGAGCTGCGTGCACGCGTACGGGAGGTCTCGGGTTCGAGCCTCACTCAGCGCACAACAATATGCATTCGAACCGGTCAACAGTCAGTCAAAGTCAACGGTCAAAGTCAACGGTCAATGGTCAAAAAAAGTCAATTTTTTTTATAATTTTTATTTATTTATTTTAAATAAAAATCAATTAAAAATACTTAAAAATAACATTTTTAAGGTTAGAAAATAGCCTTAAACTCACAAAAATACACCCAACAATCCTACTAAAATAGATTAATAAAATCCGTTTACTTATCGAACCATAATGCTATTTATCTAGGTTAATTTTACTCGTGGTTAAAACCACTTCGCGTGCATTCAACATCATCAACCGAACGCACCCAATGTGAGTGAATTCTTACAAATTCCCCTTTTTATTCATGTTTTGGGGGGTATCATGTGTCGCTTAAACTAATTCTCTTATGCAAACTCGTGCTATACCATTATATGATCTAAACTAGAATGTAACTATTGTTGGTTGTGATGTATTACATATTGTCAAAGTTGTATGCAAATTATTTAGGCCCATCAGTTCCTCGTGGGAGACGAGTTGAACAACGCGTGCCTCAAAACTCATTCATTAGGCCCATCAGTTCGTAAGAACAACGCGTGCCTCAAAACTCATTCATTAGGCCCATCAGTTCGTAAGAACAACGCGTGCCTCAAAACTCATTCATTAGGCCCATCAGTTCGTAGAACAACGCGTGCCTCAAAACTCATTCATTAGGCCCATCAGTTCCTCGTGGGAGACGAGTCGAACAACGCGTGCCTCAAAACAATCATTTGGTGTATGTGTGTGCAATATTCAATATTGTTTGTTGTGTGAATAAATTTACATCTACATTTACTCATATGTGGTTATGCACATTATTTATAATCAATTGGATAAACTTGTTCAAATGTTTTCCATAGGATTCACTCGCCAACTTTATGTTGATCCAAAAACCCTTTTACACATGATACAGGTGAACAGGTTGAAGCGAGGAAAACATAGGAAATGCCTTAGAAGAGAACAAAGAAGCTTAGATTGATAGTTAGAACATGTTGTAATTCTTATTGTAAACTTTCCATTAAATTGTATTAATGAATATGAAACGTATAATAAATGTCATGAGCTTTGATGATAACCCAATCATGCCCCGATCACCTTTTCCGCTGCGGGTCGGGGTGTGACAGATTGGTATCAGAGCTATGACTATAGGGATATAGGATAGGTTATTAGACCCTTAGAGCCTATACTATAGTCTGCCTAAATTTTAATTGATTAGTTGGTTACATACAAACTTGTGATATTTATTTGTTTCATATTTGTTTATATTTACAGTCAAACATACATGCTTATATACATATTCATTATACATATATCAATGGTCATACATTCAATTCATTTTCATACTCTCATTATTCAAGGATTTTGTTGCAATTTTCAAATCTCATCAAAGTAAGTTCTGCGACGGGCATGTAGTAACCGGAAGGGTACAAGTACCGGTAGTCGGAACGTCCTGTCTAGGTTGGCATTCGTATAAATCCAAAATAACAGACCAGTTTGCCTACCTGGGGACTAACGATGAGAGTACGACGGACCTATTAGGCCAAAGCATGCCACACCAAACGTCGTTCGAACTAACCCCACTTTGAGATGTCACCGTGTCCATGCCTGGGCACATTCCGGATATCATACGTTACATATTTCTCGATTTTCTCCGGGTTTTAGTGTACGTAACCAGGCTAACACATGCGAACCATATGAAAAACCCGGTAATCATGGGGGCCCACGTGATTACGAAGGTAAAGTATGGCAGCATGCAAGGCCCAATTACGAGCAAAGCCCAAGACATCCTATGGATGTAGTAGATTTATTTTTTTTTCTATATTTATTTTATGAATGTTCATTCCCAAACACGACCCACGATCCCAAAAGCATCCAACTCATACTCTTGACATATATTCCTTGTAGATGTCTTCTAACCTCGCCCGTAGGAAGATGAGAGCAGGAAAAGCCCGTGAACGCATGGCTGCCCAAATCGCTCAGCAAATGGCGACCGTTATACCCAACATCGTAGTTCAAGTTCAACAAGCCCTTACCGCTAATTCCGTCAACCCAACCCACCATGAAGATCAAGACACTGTCAATCTTCCCCAAAAGTCACTAAATGCACCTACAAACATTTCAAATCCTGCGATCCTCCAAAATACGAAGGTACTGAAGGTGTCACCGCTCTCCTCCATTGGTTCGAAGAAATGGAGAACACTTTTCTAAATTGCGATTGCCCCGATGATCGCAAAGTGCGATATGCTACCGGTCGTTTACTTAGAACAGCACTCACATGGTGGAATACAGAGAAGACCAAACGAGGTGTTGAAGATACTATGACTTTGACTTGGGAAGAGTTGAAGGGAATCATGACAAGGCGGTTTTGCCCAAGAAGCGAAATCAAGAAATTGGAGGATGAGTTCCATTCATTGAGACAAAAGGAAGGCGACCACACCACATACAACAAGAGATTCCTTGAGTTAAATCAAATGGTTCCCAACTTGTTCACTCCCCTCTACCGTTTGATCGAGCACTACATTCGTGGTCTTCCATCAAAGATTCAAGACTCTGTAATAAATACCTCGCCTGCAACTTTGGAAGCAGCAATGGAGCTAGCAACAGCGCTCACCGAGAACCGAATCCGGAACAAAGATTTAAAGGAGGAGAAGAAGAAGGATAAAGCGTCAACCGAAACCTCAAACTCCACCCGAACCGAATCCTCTACACCACCTATTTCTAAGAGAAAACGAGATGGGCAAATCTTCGCCGTCACCCAACGCAACCAACCAGCTTCACAAGTTGTACCTCCCCAAACTATCCCAATCACTCTAGTAGCACCCAACTCAACTTACCCAAATAAGAAGCCTTACATTGGACCTCACCCTCAATGCAACACCTGTTTCTATCACCATCCATCTACCTTACCCTGTCGACTATGTGCGAATTGTGGACGCTACGGTCATTTGAGCAAGGTTTGCCGCACCTCTCAAAACCAAACCCCACCCCCTACTCAAAACATGATCCAAACATATCAACAACCTCAATACCCCATGTTCCCATATGTTCGAGCTTGTTTCAATTGTGGCGACCCTACCCATTTTAGGAACACGTGCCCTCGTTTGGTTAACATCATAAACGCCCAAGCTCAAGCAAACCCAGTTAACCAGGCAAATCAAACAAACCCAGCTCCACCGCCAGCAAGAGGAAGAGTTTATAACATCAACGCCAATCCTGTTGAAGATATTAACGGTCCAAACAAACCACTTAACTAGCCTTCTCTCACCAAGAATCAAGATTCAACTCCAACCACTTAGTTCTTATGTTTTTTCTTTATGTTATCTCAATTTTCACGTATCTCAATTGGAAATTTTATCCAAGAATTTTAATGCAAATTACTAGTTCAGTTTGTTTTATACTCATTGATTTAATATTCATATCATCATACCTCACGACGTATCTCAGTTTCATCATTTAAAGAAGTTGAGTGGTGTCTCACTTCTACATAGACTAACCTCTCCATCATAATAAACGAGAGAGGTATTGTCATCATTCAAACATATATACTATCAGAATTAAGACTCAAGCGCTGGTTGTTGTGTTTGTTTATGTTCTAGAGTCACATAGAACTAATCATAACTTACTGATAAAACCAGTGAAAATTTGACAAGAGTATGGTGGATACGCCGCTGGTACTTCCTATATATAAGTATTCTTGTCAAATGATCAGAGGCATTATCAGGCGGTTATGAAAGGATCCATGTATAGGCTGTTTGTGTGATTGTTGTTAGATTAAGTTTATCATTTTCAGTACATGCAATACGATCGGCTCCGTTTGATCGAGCCTTGATCGCACAGACATTTTTCATTCTCAGTACATGCAATACGATCGGCTCCGTTTGATTGAGCCTTGATCGCACAGACATTTTTCATTCTCAGTACATGCAATACGATCGGATCTGTTTGATTGAGCCTTGATCGCACAGACATTATCATTTTCAGTATTTATGAGTTGTTGTATTGGTTGTAGAGTCACATAGGACTAATCATAATTCACTGATAAAACCAATGAAAATTTGACGAGAGTATGGTGGATACGCCGCCGCTGGTACTTCCTATATATAAGTATTCTTGCCAAAGGATCAGAGGCGTTATCAGGCGGTTATGAGAAGTTCCATGTAGGATTTAGTATTGCCTTGGTTGAAATTTGTGTTACATTTATATCATCTCGCTATTTAAAGAAATTGGATTGTGTTCCATTTCTACATAAACTAACATCTCCATCATAACAAACGTGAGAGGAACTGTCACCATTCAAACATATATGCTATCAGAATGTGGATTCAATTATTAGTTGTTGTGTTTATTTGTGTAGATTGTAGTATTAGAAGTTTTGCCTTAGGATATAACCCTAACCTTCTAAGCATATTCAAACTTTTATGCATGAAATCAAAGTTAACAAAAATCAATTTTGCTTATCAATACTTTTACAGTAGGCAACAAAAAGCGATTCCTGTATTAGGGTACTTAACCTTTACAAGGAACGTTACCGCCTCAAACAAAAACTTAAACCCTTATTTCTTCTAAACATGTAACTGTCAAACTAAACACCATCATTCTTTTAGTCAAATATATCACTATTTAAATTTCGGGACGAAATTTCTAAAAAAGCAGGGGATACTGTAACATCCGTCAAAAATGGATTTACCAAACCCGCTCCGTTTATCAACCGAACAGTCAGTTAAAATTTTTCGTTGTGAATTAAATGCCCAAAATAATTTTAAACGATACATAATCAATTATTATACGGGGATATATAATTAGTTTTTGAAAAACTGTTAAAAGTCGCAAAATAAAAATGTTTTGTTTCTGCCGGGTTTCGAACCCGGGTCTGTACCGGTTCAACAAACAACTTATCACCCAGCCGATCAACCGCTCCGCCACTTTGATTTTCTGATAATAAAAGGAATCAAATAATTCAAATAATAAAGTGCGGAAGTCAAATTCAGTCAATTTGCCCCCAAATAGCAGTCGTCGGAAATCCCGACGACTTCGCCGATAATTTACGTTTCCGCTCAAGTTAACCGAAGAATTAACTCCCACGACGGTTATAACCGACGTCTGAACCCGCGACATCAGTCGTAACCGCCGGAGAACGGCTGACTTCGAATTGAGACCGAATTCAGACCCCATACATCTCGATACTACCCTATAAATTCACCCACAACTCACCAGAAACCTTTCACTCTCAAATCGCACCCTTTCTCGGCGAAAACTCACTCGCCGGAAATATTCTGTACGTCGCCGGAAAACCGAGTCCTTAATCTCTGAGCTTTACTGAACCCCCTAAACTTATACCGAAGTCACCCACACCCTTTGTAAGCTTTCTGAAGATTCTCTGCTGCAAGACACTCGTCGCCGGAAGAGATTGCTGTCGTCGGAGTTCTGCCGGAAAACAGAGGAAAGCCAGTCGGTACTTTTCACGCCTAATTTCCTTTCTTTTTACTTTTATCTCATCTGTAATTAATCATAAAACGCTAAAGAAACCTGAATCAACACTTCGAACCAGTCAGTCGTCACTTCTGGTTATAACACAACGAAGAAGATGAAGTTCGGTAAACATATAAGTATAATTAAAATCAAGTTATTTACCGGGTTAGACACACAGTCCAGCGGTGGACTGTGTGCACAATAAACGCAAAGGTCTCGAGTTCGAATATTGTTTCCACACACGCTGCCTAAATAAAAATTCCTTTTTTTGTTAACTGAACCGGATTGATTTTATGTATATGTTAAGTATATTAATAACCGGAATAATAACCAAGTTAGACACACAGTCCAGCGGTGGACTGTGTGTATGTTTAATCAAAGCACACGAGTTCGAGTCCGGTCTTCTGCACCGACCCGGACAATTATTTTACCTTTTTAAATAAGTCAGAAATGAAAACAAATAGTTTGTATTTAAGTATAATAAAAATTGGATTATATAACATGTTAAACACACAGTCCAGCGGTGGACTGTGTGTTACACAACCCACAGGTCCCGGGTTCAAGACCTGTGGAGCGCACCGGTTCTCTGGATTAAAAATCGTTTTTAAAATAAAGGATTTCTGTTTAAATCTAATTAATATATATATATAATTAAAATCAGATATATGACGGGTTAGACACGTAGCTCAGTTGGTAGAGCTGCGTGCACGCGTACGGGAGGTCTCGGGTTCGAGCCTCACTCAGCGCACAACAATATGCATTCGAACCGGTCAACAGTCAGTCAAAGTCAACGGTCAAAGTCAACGGTCAATGGTCAAAAAAAGTCAATTTTTTTTATAATTTTTATTTATTTATTTTAAATAAAAATCAATTAAAAATACTTAAAAATAACATTTTTAAGGTTAGAAAATAGCCTTAAACTCACAAAAATACACCCAACAATCCTACTAAAATAGATTAATAAAATCCGTTTACCTACCGAACCATAATGCTATTTATCTAGGTTAATTTTACTCGTGGTTAAAACCACTTCGCGTGCATTCAACATCATCAACCGAACGCACCCAATGTGAGTGAATTGTTACAAATTCCCCTTTTTATTCATGTTTTGGGGTGTATCATGTGTCGTTTAAACTAATTCTCTTATGCAAACTTGTGCTATACCATTATATGATCTAAACTAGAATGTAACTATTGTTGGTTGTGATGTATTACATATTGTCACAGTTGTATGCAAATTATTTAGGCCCATCAGTTCCTCGTGGGAGACGAGTTGAACAACGCGTGCCTCAAAACTCATTCATTAGGCCCATCAGTTCGTAAGAACAACGCGTGCCTCAAAACTCATTCATTAGGCCCATCAGTTCGTAAGAACAACGCGTGCCTCAAAACTCATTCATTAGGCCCATCAGTTCGTAATACAACGCGTGCCTCAAAACTCATTCATTAGGCCCATCAGTTCCTCGTGGGAGACGAGTCGAACAACGCGTGCCTCAAAACAATCATTTGGTGTATGTGTGTGCAATATTCAATATTGTTTGTTGTGTGAATAAATTTACATCTACATTTACTCATATGTGGTTATGCACATTATTTATAATCAATTGGATAAACTTGTTCAAATGTTTTCCAAAGGATTCACTCGCCAACTTTATGTTGATCCAAAAACCCTTTTACACATGATACAGGTGAACAGGTTGAAGCGAGGAAAACATAGGAAATGCCTTAGAAGAGAACAAAGAAGCTTAGATTGATAGTTAGAACATGTTGTAATTCTTATTGTAAACTTTCCATTAAATTGTATTAATGAATATGAAACGTATAATAAATGTCATGAGCTTTGATGATAACCCAATCATGCCCCGATCACCTTTTCCGCTGCGGGTCGGGGTGTGACAAAAATAACCAAAAATACTTAAAAAACACACAAATTTTTTGCCCCTGAATTAAAAATATATCTATTAAAATGTTTAATTACCATTTTGCCCCTGATTTAGCCCTAGACTGGGTGAAACTTAGGGGTAAAATGGTAATTAACCAATAGTCTATTACCATTTTACCCCTGAATTAGCCCTAGACTAGGTGAAACTCCGGGGAAAAATGGTTATTCCCCATAGAATGAGCGTCCAGGTCTAATTCAGGGGCAAAATGGTAATTAAACATTTTAGCAGAATCTAGCTGAAATGGTTAATTACTATTTTACCCCTGAATTAGCCCTAGACGGGGTGAAACTCATGGGTAAAATGGTAATTAACCATTTCTATGAAAAGAACAAAAAGGTTTAAACTTTTAAAATTTGTCGCCCAAGTTATATGCACCGTACAGACCTAGACACGTCGTCCTGGGCTGTAAAATTACCTTTTTACCCCTGGATTAGCGCTAGACCGGGGGTAACTAAGGGGTAAAATGGTCTTTTTTGGTTTTTGTAGACGTCTCGTCTAGGTCTGTATGAGGCGTATATTTATAAAAAGAATTTTATCTATTTTTTATGTAAAAATCATGTTAATAATACAAAAAATCATAATAATTAATAATACAAAAAATCATACTAATAAAAAAAATCATATTAATTATACAAAAATCATAATAAGTATAAAAAAATCATATTAATTATACAAAAATTATAATAATTAAAAAACAAACATATTAATTATACAAAAATCATAATACTTATAAAAACAAACGTATTAATTATACAAAAATCATTCTTCCGATTCACTGTCAATGAAATTAATACTCGGGTCTGGATTTGGTGGTGGATTCATTATCGACGCATACCATTCTAAACGTGGTGTGTACATATATGACCATTCTTCTGCAGGAGGTCTTCGATGCGTCAACCATAATCCGTTTATTGGTGGCATTGGATAGTGGCCTTCCAACTTAACATGTATGAAGTGGCTATCGTTAATATGTGCAAGCGTTATCAGTCGTGGTTGTCGATCAATCAGAGGACTCAATATCGAAAAGAAAGTGGAACTCCCTTCGATGCTTAACAGGTGTACCACGATACCGTACCTTTGTGCAATAAGAAGTCCTGCGAGGGGGAAGTCCATCCAGTGCCTCATGGGACAACTTTCCACTGAATCCCAAATTAAGCTCTCATGATGCGTGTTAAAATATCCTTCGTCCCATGCTTCAAATATTGGCCAAGTCAGTGCGTTCTAATCCAGCTCATGTACAAGGTCTTTTCGAATGTGCCCCCATAAACGCTCTCCTATACCTAAACCCACAGCCACAGACCGAAACCCACAATGACCGTCCGGCTTGACATCTTGTATGCACGAGATGTGTGGGTGAAACACTGTCGGTAGGACCGACTTAAACTGTTTGATTGACACGTTTCTCGTCCCCCACCATTAAAGGAAAACCGTTATCATCTCCTATATCTTTCTTTTTAGAACTCGTTGAATGGCTTCGGCCCGCTTTGGGTTTTTGAGACCTTATGACCGACTGTTGAGAGTCCTGTAATGGAACGTACGTGTCACACCCCTATTTCCACGTGTAACCCGGTGGGCTTCGGATGGGGAATATCGTGACGTAGTTGATAACATCATAACCAAACAAACACAGCACAGCGGAAGTCTTGGATTTAAAATAACTAGTGCAAACCGATTATTCAAAGTTCGAATAATAAATTACAAGGCTTGTAATAAAATATTCACAGGCGGATCGAAATAAATATATATACAAAGTATTTGTTTAACAGACTTCAGGCAACTAAGGACTTGCAAAATCCTCTTATGTCACTACCAAGCACCTCCCGGCCTATTTCGTGTTGTCACCTGTAACTTGATCTTTTGAAAATACGTCAGTTTTCACTGGTAAATACTAATAAGCGACACATTTTGAAAATATTTCAAAAAAATGGTTTTAAGTGCACTTGGCACATTTTATAAATAACTTGGGATAGTTCAAAATGACCTTGTTTACAGTTTTACATGTTTGTCAATACGTATGGGGTCCGATGCAGAAACCGAATAACCTGATTAACCGACATGCCACTTAAATAATCCACCAATAGGATTTAATATTTTATTTGCATTAGCATCTGACAGGTGTATACCTACACCCCGCGCTTAAGGTCGTGGCCATTAATAACTTAAATGAGCCAAGGATATCCCAGGCATGGTCGAGTTAACCCCCAATGTTTAAATTATCAAACAAAACAGAATAAAACGGGTTATGAAGATTTAGTAAATCACAATCCGATAACATGATCCTATACCCGACCAAGTGGTATTAGTATACCGTATCCCAAGCCTGTATAGGGAAAATAGGCTAAAAGTATTTACCCGAGCAATTCTTCAATAAATTTAATAACTCAGCCTATAATCAAAAAGTAAGCTTAGATGACAATCTACCGGAAGGCTTTAGTCTGGAATGATAGTATTATTAACCAATTAGAATGCTAACGGGTCCTATCTACTTCATAGACTCGGGCCAGCTAGCTTAAAATGATATTTATGGTCCTAAACGCTAGATTAAGCGATGACCGAAATAGAATGTAGTTTAAACCCGACAAGTATGAAGACTTGTTTAGTATGGGTAAACATGTTACATTCTGGATTTGATATGAAAATGATAATGTTAAACCCGTTTCGGCTAAACTAAGTAAACTAGTCACGTAGGCTTAACCGTACGCATATAAGCGAAACCGGGTAACCGGATGAGTTGGATACAAGTTCCATATGCCATTATATGTAAAACATGTTGTAATATCATTAGGATATCAACATGTATGCGCGTTATGGTTTAAAATCAAGTTACGCCTAAAAAGGGCGTTTTGGTCATTTTACGACTTGTAAAATAAGCTTGCAAGTAAACTGATGTCATGGTCATAAATATTCTGTAAAAATAGTTCATTCATGATGTTATATTAGTAGGATATCAAGTATATGTGTGGTTTATAGTTTAAGACCAAACTATGCCTCGAAAGGGCATTTTGGTCATTTCACATATCACCTTGACAACTTATTTGGGAATCTGAGTTTAGATCATGTACCTACTTTAATTACATTTAAAATAAGTTTTGAAATCAGTAGGTATCAAGTCTTGATTCTCTAATATGGTTTTAAACCATACTATGCGCCGAAACGGCGATTAAGTCGTTATATGACCATTTAAATGATGTTTGAGTAAAACTGATGTTTTGATCAAGCTTATATGATAAAAATATGTCATATAATATAATACATCAGTATGTAATAGGTTTTGTTTATTAAAAATGATTAAAACCCATTTTATGTGCCGCAAGGACAATATCGTCATTTAAGGACTTAATACATGTACTTGTATATAAACTCAGTTTACAATCTGAATTGATATCCCAAATAATCCTAATTATGATATTACATTAGTAGGTAAAGATTTTTGGTGTCAAAATTATGTTCAAACCATTTTATATGCCAAAAGGGCGATTTGGTCACTTTAAAGCGTAAATTCCGCTTATTTAATCAAAACTCAGTTTATGACCAGAACGTTAACTTTAACATAAGTTAAACAACTTAAAATATCAGTTTACAAGTCATTTATATGCTCATTAGTATTTAAAACCTCATTTTTAAACAAAATGGTTTTTTAGCAAAAATTAGCATATTTAACGGAAACTTGCGTATAAAATCGAATTACTATATGACCATGTAGTATGACTCCAGAGGGTTATACTATAACATAATATGGTCATAATGCAACTTAGAATCAGTATTTAAAGTTGCTAAATCGGGTCAGAATTGAAATTCAAAGCTGAAGTCAAACTTTGCGACTTTCGGTTGCGAACCGACCCTAGACCTGGACTTGACGGGCCGAACATGTTTATACATGTTCTAATACTTATTACCAAGTTATTAAAGTGTTGAAACTGATTTTATAGTACCTACATTGCTAGATATGAATTTATTTAGAATCTCACCCATTGACTTTTTCTTGATTATAATTTGACCCGTCAATAGACCAAGCGAACGTGGTAATCAGGAGGTACCCTTTTGAGGGATTAACACCTACCTTATTACGATCACGTAGCCATGTTCGCACCGACAATGGCTGGACCATAACGGTCTTAGCCAAAGGTCAAAGCGTTTTTACGTAAACGCTTTGACTTTGGCTTAAAGCCTAACAAAACTGAAAAATGAGAGTTATGGACACTTACACAATGTCCTAGCTCGAAAATAAACTTGATTATAGAGCTCCTTGTGGCCAGGAACCTCCAGAGGAGTAGTAGGAATGATTTAGAAGAAGTGAGCAAGTTCAAGAGGTGAATCAAGAGCCCTTTTATAGTGAAGGAGGAGTAAGGAGGTGATGCCAGGTGCCAAGGGGAGTTGTAGTTTAGGAACGTGTCAAGAGCAGCAAAATGGTGGCAAAACGCGATTAAGGTGGCAGGAGCAGAAGCTGCCAAGTTTCTGCTCGCTGGCACCTCCTTGTGGACCGTATGGCAACAACCTTGCGGTGTGCAAGGCCTCCTGGCGCACAAAATTTCTAAATGGTTGTGGACCGTAAGGGTTGTGCCTTGCGGTCCGCAACCGCCTTCCAGAAAACAAATATTTGGCATTTTTCCACTTTTGGTCCCTCGACTTTAATGATCGTCATTCAGAGGTTGTAGTTTAACATGTTGACATCTTTAGCCCTTCTCGTTTTAGTACACGACATTCGAGGATGGCGGGACACGTGTCAGAGCTTTATAGGACGGGTTTTACGAGATGTTACAGTACGAGCTGTGGCGGGGGGCATCGTATGTACTTTGTTGAGAACCTTCAAAGCATTTATTTGAATCACCGAAGGAGCATCACCTCAATTCTTCGTCTCTACAGGCAGCCTCGTCAAACCTTTGTTGTACTTACTTTGTTGTTGGCCGTCCACGAGTATTTTGTTGGACAACCGGTGGTTTCTTGGTAGATTTGCTTGGAGTCAAAACCGCTTTAATCTTTGACAACAAGCTTTTTTCTCTGGGTAGGGGGTGTGACTCTAACTGTTGTCTAACAATACTGAGCTCTTCTAACACGTCGACGACATCATGTATCAATTTACATGGCTGAAAGTTAAGCTTCTGCCAGAAGACGTCTACGTCTTCGAGTTGAATCGGACGCTCTGCACGGTTAAACACATGCTTAACAGACATATATCACAGAAGTGTTGTATGTTTATTAATTATTACCTGCACCTACGTACTTTTCCAGCCTACAAGCACACGGCAACCCACAACTGTACCACATCTGGAAACCATATGATGAATTAAAGCGCAACAACAAGTCTAGTTTCCTAAGTAGCTCATCACTCAACAAGTCAAGTGCTGTATGGGAAACCATTCCAAGTAAGTGCTCAAAAAGCGGGTTTCTGTGGTGGTTCTCTTTTTTCGATGCTTTCTTGAAAACTCCTCCTTATTTCACCGTATTGTGTTTCAACTATGTCCTGGATACAACCAACTATACAGTCCAGCGAGCTCCTATCTTGGATGTATCTCTTTAAATTGGCGTGTTGACTCTCAACTCTCTTTGTGGTACGCTGACCGAAGTTGTGGCACTTATCAGTCCACGCAAAGACTAACATTTCCTTGTAATCTTTCAGCCAGTTATCATATACGTACTTAAAGATCCCTAAATGGTATAGTTAATTTATTAATAAACTTACTTGAATGTTTGCACTCCACAAGTCGCTTTTGCAGGTTGCAAGTGGTACTCGTATAGGGGTATTGATGGAGACTCACACAATGTCCCCCAGAATGACAGAAATTTTTGCCAGACTTATTCTGTGAAGGCGCTCTTGCAATGCTTACAAATATTCTATTATATGTGAAACCTGCAAAGATACCGAGAGGCGTTTGGAAATGCTTTACCACACGCGTTCATCAGGGCTAGGTCTCTATCCGTTACAATCACACGTGGCTCCATAAATTCATCCAACATTGACCTGATCCTCTCAAGCACCCACACAAAGTTATCACTACGTTCGTTACAGATAACGGCATGCGCGATGCAAAACGAGTAGTTGGTAGGCGTCATACCAATAATCTGGACAAATGGCATGTTGTACACGTTTGTTTTGTACGTGGAATCGATCAACAAAACGTGTGGGAATGCACGCCACATGTTACTCGAGTACTCATGAACAAAGAAGGTCTCTGTTACGATCTCAGTTTCGGGTTCTTGTCGTGTGTTGTAAATAAATTCATTTTTAATCAACATGTTTTCTAATGACTGCATGGGAGTTAGTCCATTTCTTTGTTCAGCCCTAATATTCTGAACTGGGTTTTGTACGTCTTTCTGAACATGGAACCTGTCAGCATCCTGTTTCCTTATCGTTTGAAAATTTTTGCGTAGCTCCGTGTTTTGTTGCTCAATCAGTTTGTATTCGTTGGGAGTAAACGTTCGCACAAACGCGGGAGCCAACAGGTCCTCACAAAGTTCGTGGTTATGTTCATCCTTTCCCTCTTTTATCCCCCAGGTTTCATACGGATGGTTCCGCATGACGAACAGGTAAAACGGGCAACCGGTTTTTTTGTTTCCGGCTTTTCTAACCGTTGCTGTAGTATGGCGCTCACCACCACGGTCACATTCGACCCACACCCTCCTAGTCCTTCCCCCAATTTTCTTTGATCGTCGGGTCACAATAACGAAACCATCCGCGTTTGCCATTTCCTGTGCCCAGTTCTTTAATTCATCTAGAGAGTTGAAAACCTGTAACATCGATAACGTTAGGTTAGGTTTTATATTTATTCATTTGTCTAACGTAACTAAATAAATTTGATACCATGTTTGTGAAGCACGGATTGCCGCCCGGATGGTTTTGTTGAGCGTATAAAGACTATGATGCATTGTACCTTTCATAAAGATTGCTCGGGGAAATGAACTGCGGATGACCACCGTCTCCTCCGTATCCATTCGGATAGCGTTGTTGCACATAAGAATATTCACACACGTATCCATAATTCGGATACGCTTGTTGCGCCGAATAACATGGTTCATCAACATGGTATGAGTCATCTACAGGGGGATGCATGTTCATATCTAGGAACAATCTGTTTTGATTTCCTTGTACACTAGACACAACCTCATCTTGCTCATTAGAATCAGAAATTCCAGTTTCCCCCTAAAAACGGTATCGTCATTAGTAAATAACTAAAACAAGTAATTTAAGCTAATAACTGTTACTGGAATGGCTTCGAGACTCTCCAGAATACGGCCCAAATAAGTAATGGCCTTCCCAGTATGATGACATTTCAGCAACTTTTAATTATATCAAATATAAGGCAAACAAGAAGCAGAGACGTTCGAACTTTATTCACTTGCAGAACCAACCAACAACTGGTGTTAAATCAGTCTTCAAGACGTCCCGTCTAGGCCTAGACGACCCGTCTAGGACCTGTCGTATACTGACTCCGTCTAGGCCTAAACGCCCTGTCTGATGTGACTGGTTTGACATCCTATGTAGTCTGTGAATGTAGGTTAACAATGGGACCCTAGACGCCACGTCTAGGCCTAGACGAGGCATCTGATAAGCCCTAGATGACCCGTCTAGGACTAGACAGGGCGTCTTTGAAGGGTGTGTGAATATGTACATACATATTTAGCTTATGAGGTCATGTTTATTTGTTTGTTTAAGATCATGTTTATTTGTTTGTTTCTTTTTCTAGACTGATGTTGCACACTAAAACCTATTTACTTCTTCATTGGGGAACTTTGGTAGCAAACAAACTTTAGTGAAAGATTTTGGTAATTGTTTGTGTCGGAGAGTGTACAAATATGGTGAGAGATAGATGGCTCACCTTAAAAATTCATTAACAGGTGTAGCTATTGACATGAGAAGAGATGGAATATCAATGAGCCTCACACAATTGGATAAGCAATACCACAGAGAAATGTGCATTAATATATAAGAACCACATTATATAGTAAACACTTCAAACGTAAAGGAGCTTTATACATCCGATAACGATGAGAATTCAGATTTTGCTTTCATGTTTATGAGGGTAACAATGTCCTGCCCAAGAACAGTTGAAAAGAAAGCCGAATTAGCAAGCCACATTGAAGACTTTAGTGTTTTTATTATTGTAAAGACTGTAAGATTGGTATATTGTTGATATTTTTCTGTACATATTTAATTATCAGAATTTTTTTATACATTTTGTTTGTTATTTGTTTCTACTTTTTAATTTTTATTTTATAATATAAATAAATAGCGATATCAAATGTGTCATTAAAATTAGTAAAATGTCACCATGAATGGTTTTTACTAACACAAAAATTGTGTCACAAAAGTTTTTTCTTTATATTGTGGCAAAAACGGTGCCACTAAAATCCCAAAGATTTAGAGTGGCACATTAAAAAGTGCTACTAAAAGGTTTAAGCGTCATCGCTTCTAGTGACACTTTTTTGTGTGCGGCCCAATCCTTAAGCAGTCTTTAATGGAACTTTTTGGGTTTTTGTGACACTTTATGTATGCCATTAAATGACATTTTTTATAGTATATTCATACCTGATAACAAATCTGATTACATTATTCGTGATTCTAGAGCTTGTGGCCTTGGCTGCAACTTTCATTTGAAAGGTATAGATAAAAATTCATGTCATTCAATCTTATTACTCTGTGTAATTATTATTTAAACAATCATGCTTTTTTTTTTTGAAAAAATACAACCAACTTGCCGTTTTAGTTATTAAAATTGTTACTTTATTTCTAGATTCTACATATGTGAAATCAAACAAGGAGAGTGAACCACTGTGTGTGACATCTATGCCATTATACTACTGCTCCTCTCCTCATTGCTGAGTGATCCACTTTAATTTGTAAGTTGTTTTTTTTTTTAATTTCTCTTTTGCCTGAAACTTGGTATCCTCAGTTGACATTTATAGGTTTGACTTCAATAGTCAAAGTTGATATTTGTTTCGATAGTGTAATTTATATGTATGACAGAGTGGACAGATAAAGACTGCTACTTCTTACTGTCAATCAATTACATATTCACAACTGATGCAATGTTTTGAAGCACCTTTCAACTATAATTAACTGGTACCGTTCTCAAAAAACTTGTATAGAAATACAAACACAATATTATAAAAATTAAAATAATCAATGCATTAGAAATTCCGGTTGAACCATTTCAGAGTCCAACCTGGCATGATTTAAAATCTGGTTTTTAAAACATTGGAAGAACCACCATTAATAAAGAATGTTCACGAAGGGAAGGGGTTCATTTAGAAACAGCCTTACACATATGCTTTACTGCTTCTGATCGACTATGACCACACCGATAACAAAAACCATAACCACACCTTCAAAAACAAAAGTAATCATCAATAAGACAATAACCTCCACACAATATTAAATTTTAACTAGTTGCACGTCTCAAAAACATCAAATTTAATACTTGCAAGGAATGAAGTCACAACCATAAACTTTTTCCACAAAGAGCTTGCATTTTCGGCACTTCATCCACCTTTTTCTCTTTGCAAGATTCACTAATAGTTTATCATCATCTTGATTTCTCTTTCCCTTTTTCGATCCCAATGCAACTCTTTCCACAATGTCATAGAACTTCTAAGACTCCATGACGACAGACTCACACAGGATGCTTTCCCATCTTTCCAACACTTCCTTTGGAACAATGGATCTACATGCTTCAGGCCTTATCACCCCTTTGCGGTTGGGGTCAGGGCACTTAACCTTGGTTATGTTCTCCTTGATTTTAACTGCTATGTGTTGACTGATGCAGTCTGAGAAAAAGAGATGACCGCAAATGCCGGTGTTATCAAACATCTCAGAGGCCGTCTTTGTGTCCAAGCAGATGCCACAGAAGCTATACAGTGGCTTACTTTCTCTTTTTCTTTTTTTATAGTTAATAATAATGGTTGCTTGGATGATCGATGAACATGCTTGAAATTGGGCATCCGAATTAATAATAAAATTTCATCATCTTCATTATCATCATCTTCAATGATGATAACATCACTTTGAGCCATGTTCTTTAGGCTCTACAAATAATAAACGCATAATTAAAAGCAAAAGACGTTAGGGAATATGATCAGAGGTTACTGTTTCGGATTCTATTCAAAATCAGAGGTTACTTTCTCTTTTTAAACCACATCAACCCAATAGTAGGCCAGTAATTTAGACAACCTTTTGGAACAAAATTCTTAGATATAAAATCAACAGTACGCTCGTGAATGGCAACACCTAAAACTCAACCAATTAATCGGCTATTTCTATAATGCAACAATATAATGAGTTGGAGACTTACTTACAAACTAAACTCACATGAAAAATCCTATTTGCCAAAACGAAAGTCGATGTTGCCTACGCTCTTGATCACTGAAGAAATCGTTGGGGATGCGTAACCTGTGAAAAGTCGAGAGCAAGCTTCTCCTCGTTATATATTCTTGTTTGCCTCGTTTCACGTAATGGATGATATATAGGGTTCTGAAGGAGATAATGAATGAGTCCTCAATTTACACTAAGGTCCTTCCATTTATTTTTTCTCTAAAAAAACACCCTTTATTTTATGACAATATACATAATGGTCCTTCACGTTTGTACAGTAAGCTCTTAAATCCCAAAGTTGCCTCTACACTACACCATATATAATTCCTCATATATACAGCTGGGATTTTCCGGACGTTACAAATCTCCAAATGAAAATAACGGAAAACAGGAGGGCCTTGTTGAGGCTTGGAGCCTTAAGTTTACTCCTAAAATTCGCACGCCATTGAAGCCATTCTTTTAATTGTTGAGCGTTTGACCAAGTGGAACAACATTGAAGTTTGAAACACGAGTTAGTAGGAATCTATGGTCCGTTTACTGATAAAAAGAGGGTTAAGGTGGCTGTTTACTTCATCGAGGCATTTCGTGTGGAGGCAGTGCGATTTTTAGGGAACGCCGTAACCAAGTCTGACCAACCCAGTGTGGGCTCAGTTAAAACAATGTAGTTTGCACAGATCTTGGCTAGGTTCACCGTTTAGGTAGTGTGACATTGGGTCACTCAAAAAGAAAGTCATCATTAAAAAAAAGGTATGATTCTTTGACCAAGTTCATCTCGTATTATAAGTTTCCAAGAGTTATATGATAAACTGTTCACATGTCACGAAATTTTTTGTTAAATGCAATATTAAAAGTAATTCTATTTTGTTATAAATCTTATACACAATCTAATATCTCTTTCACGGGTGAAGAGAATGCAGTTCATGTTAAGGTTTTTTACTTCACGGAACTAGAAGAGGTAATGCACATATGTTGTTGGATGAAAGGCCCAAAAGAAAATGAAACTGACTCGACAAGTAGTAAACTTGGGGGTTTTGATCTATAGGGAATTTTTGTGTTTATAAAGATAAAATCAACTTGGGGAGGTTCATTTGAAGTGTTAGTGTGTCCAGTGGTTTTGTAAAAACATCTGCAAGTTCATTTACAGAGGACACATGATGAATTGAAATCATACCTTTTTCATAACAATCTCTTACAAAGTGGTGTTTAATATCAATATGTTTGGTTCTGGCGTGTTGGACAGGGTTTTTAATAATGTTCAGTGCAGCTTCATTGTCTATTTTGATTGGTATCCTCAAAGCTGTGATTCCATAATCCAGCAGTTGGTTTTGTAACCAAAGGATTTGTGCAATACAATATTTTGATTGGTGTCCTCAAAGCTGTAAAAACATCTGCAATGTATTCTGTTTTACCAGCTGAATTGGAAACAATATTTTGTTTCTTACTTTGCAAGGAGATTAAGGCATTGCCTAAGTAATGACATCCTCTATTTGTTGATTTTCTAGTTGTTAGACACCCTACAAAGTCACTATCTGAAAAGCCAACTAACTCAAGATTGCCTTCAGCAAGATACCAAATTCCAAGGGTTGGAAACCCTTTTAGACATCTGAATATCCTTTTCACAGCAATGAAATGTGACTCTCTTGGAGAGGCTTATACACACACTAGTGACAAACATGATATACGGTCTTGATGCAATGAGATACGTCGATGACCCTATCATACACCTGTACAAGGTCTCATCTACTGGTTTGCCATTAGGATCAGAATCCAATGATCTGGATGTACACATGGGAGTTGTACAAGTTTTACAGTTTTCTAAATCAAATTACTGTAAGTGAGTTTTCACATATTTAGTTTGATGTATAAAAGTTCCTCTCTCAAGTTGCTTAACATTGTAATTCTCCCATGGTACTCATTTCAAACTTTGAGGTCATTAGATTCTGAAAAGCTTAACATAAATTTGAATTGGTTGATGCACATAATATGTCAACAAAATAAATCTGAGCAACTGTCAATTCTTTTCCCTCCCATTTTAAAAACAATGTTATATCAGTTGCCCCCTTTTTGAAGTTATTATGAATTAAAAGGGATAAAAGAGTATCATACCAGGTTTTGTCAAGCTTGTAGACAAGATTAGGATAACGAGCATCTTTAAAACCAGGGGGCAGACATACTTAGACTTCTTCATTGATCTTCCATACGGAAATGCATATTTAATGTCTATTTGATAGCCTCATGTCACACCCCAACCGATGGCGGAAACATCGGGGCGCGGCACTAGGCGAATCAGATTGGTCAAGAGATTCCATAACAAATATTCAAAGACATTAATCAACATTCAATATCCCATACTATCAAACTCATAAAATCTCCAAACAATCATTACATAATTCAAAATAATCTCTTTAACATAAACATCCGATCTGATCTTCCCTAGATTTATTACAAGATATTCTAAGGCAAAACCTAACACTAAGCATCCAATCTAAAATCCTCAACCTGCCACATATGTTAAAATAAAACGTCAATACAATTAAGTAAGGGTGAGCATACGAGTTTTGCATACAATATAGATATAAAAACGTTGGCATACAGCATGACATACGTAATAGTTGTTAATGTTGTAACTACTTAGATTCATGTAAACCAACAAACCGCGATTGATCGAGGCATGCGAACAAGCGTTCACATCCTAAAAGAGAAAATAAATGCGAAATAAAAGTGAGAGCCTTAACAACCTCGGGCCTCCGGGTGGCGGGTCAACCTCTAGTATACTATCATGATAAGGGTGGCGTACAAGCAATCAAGCAATACATACAATTCAGCAGATTTCACGTATAGTCATGTAATACAGCGGGTTGCGAATAAGCGTTTTAGAGTTGTGTGATGTGTTTTGATATACGAACATATGTGACACCCAAAAGTGCGTTTAAGCGTAAAAGGGTTCAAGTATACTCACAGTTGGTGCGTTTTGGGAAAGATGAGGGATCTGAGAGGAGTTGTGAAGAGTGCCGGAACAGCCTGTAAGCGAACAGAAGTGTATCAGTCTTCCGAAATGCTGAAACGGTTAAGTTTGGATTGGGCAGAGGACAAATTCGGGCGAACTTGTATGTTTCCATACAAGTTCGGGCAAACTTGTGAAAACCTATTGAGATGTAAGACAAGTTTGGGCGAACTTGTATGTTTCCGTACAAGTTCGGGCGAACTTGTAGGGTGTGCTAACTGGGGAGGACAAGTTCGGGCGAACTTGTCTAATTTTCTTGAAAATTGGACAGAGTTCGGGCGAACTAGTGCCATTCTTGCAGATTTGATGTGGGAGACCAAGTTGGGGCGAACTTAGACACCAATCTGGTGACAAGTTCGAGCAAACTTGGTGTATTCCGAGCGAACTTGATGGTTTCGGCATCCAAATCGTGCGTTTTTGCGTCGTCTGCTGAGGAAATCGAGTGTTCATTCCTACAACCTTAAGCCACTGAGTAAAACTTAGGCCGGAGAGGTCTTTTGGAGCGAGTTTAGCCATTTTACAGAAACTCGGGCTAATCCAGGCGAACTTGATGGTTCGTACGGGTTAGTCCAACTTGTGTAAAGTGACGATTTCGTCCTTGTGCTTCCGGATCTGAGATCTTGCTTGACAACGCCTCGTTCCACTCAAAAGTGAACGAAACATACGTCATTAATCCGAATATTGTGTAGAAATCAATGTTTTTTTAAAGGTTTTACTCAGAAGTTTTATAGAAAAAGATGAAGATTTTCGTAAACAGAAGAGATTTGATGAAAACGAAGGCAAAGCCTTGTGCAAAATCGTTGTAAAACGTTTTTGAACGTTGTTGTAGTTGAAAATGGGTTGAGTCTTACTTAGAAAACAAAGGGTTTCGGTTTTGGAGAGCTCCGGGCGAACTTGCAGCAAGTTCAAATGAGAGAATGGAGATGAGTATTTATAGGTGGAGGTGAGAATGAGAGAGTAGACAACAAGTTCGGGTGAACTTGTTACAAGTTCTAGCGAACTTGTGTGTTTTGCTGAGATTTAGAACAAGTTCGGGCGGACTTGTGTTGGTTGAAGAGTTATTGTGCTCAGGCAAGTTCGGGCGAACTTGTGGTATACAAGTTCGGCCAAACTTGACCTGGTGGCCAAGTTTTGTTCGATTATTTCATGACGAGTTCGTTTGGCGATTCGGTTCGTACTAGATAGTTATGTTAAGCGTTGTAATTGATAAAATAGAGCAATTTAGCAATTCGAGCGTGTGAGAGCGTTGCAATAGCTATTATAACCATAACATAAACAAACATAACACATATAAAGCATAATTCCACATAATTAACTTTGATTTGCGATGGGATGAGATAAGCAATGTGATGGCACAAGTGTTTATTAAACAATAACCCACTCGGCTCATATAGTAGCATAACTACTTGCGATTGTGATTAGATTAGCGATGCGTTTAATAAGCGATTAGATGCGATAATTATTGTAACAAACATAATTAATTAACATAACTTTCTTATAAATCGAATCTCGGGATTACAAAAGATAGATATAACAAAAAATAAAAGAAAAAGATAACAACGAAAATTCGGAGTTGTTACAGTCTCCCCTACTTTAGGAAATTTCGTCTCGAAATTTAAGTAGTGGTCGTAACAAAGAGATGCGGATACTTAGCCTTCATGTCAATTTCCAATTCCCAAGTGAACTCGGCACCGCGTTTGCCTTCCCATCAGACCTTCACGATAGGGATGCGAGAGCGCCGTAACTTCTTGGTTTCTCGGTCCATGATTTCGACAGGCTTTTCCACAAAATGGAGAGACTCGTTTATTTTCAAGTCCTCGAGGGGGACATGGAGATTTTCTTTAGCTAGGCATTTCTTGAGGTTAGACACGTGGAAAGTCGGATGGACGTTTATTAAGTTCCGCTGGTAGTTCGAGACGATAGGCTACCTTGCCGATCCTTTCCAGAATATTAAAGGGACCTACGTATCTTGGCGCTAGCTTTCCTTTCTTCCCGAAGCGGATCACTCCCTTCCAAGGTGCAACCTTTAGGAGAACGTGATCTCCCACTTTGAACTGTAGGGGCTTGCGGCATTTATCAGCATAACTCTTTTGACGACTCCGAGCTTTCAAGAGATTGTCTCTGATCTGGAGTATTTTGTATGTCGTTTCTTGAATTAGCTCGGGTACGGTGATTTGTGCTTCTCTGATCTCGTGCCATGCAATAGGCGATCCACATTTTCTTCCATACAGTGCCTCAAAAGGAGCCATTTGAATGCTGGTGTGATAACTATTATTGTATGAGAATTCAATAAAAGGTAAATGTGTATCCCAATTACCACCAAAATCTATGACGCACGCACGAAGCATGTCTTCGAGGGTGCGGATCGTGCGCTCAGTCTGACCTTCGGTTTGAGGGTGAAAAGCGGTACTGAGAATGAGAGTAGTACCGAGAGCGGATTGAAAAGTCTCCCAGAGATGCGAGATAAAGAGACCGTTGCGGTCAGAGATGATGTCACTAGGCGTCCTGTGTTGACAAATAACTTCGTCGGTATAGATTCGGGCTAATCGTTCGACCTTAAAGTCTTCTCGTATAGCAATAAGCGGATTTCGTAAGACAATCAACGATAGCCCAAATGCTATCGTGACCGGAAGAAGTGCGGGGAAGTTTCGTAATAAAGTCCATAGCTATACTCTCCCACTTCCACATAGGGATTTCGGGTTGTTCGAGTAAGCCATAGGGCCTTTGATGCTCGGCTTTAACCTTCGAACAAGTTAAGCATTTTGAGACGTATACGGCGATATCCTTTTTATTTATGTGTTATGTATCTTTTTCTTGTTATCTTTTTCTTTGTTATCGATTGTATCTATCCCTTGTAAATCCGAGATTCGGTTATTAATGAAGTTTATGTTGATTAATTATGATCATGTATGTTATATCACATCTAATTACTTATTAAATCGCATCGCTAATCTCATCGCGTCGCAGCTCGCAGTTAATTATATGGTTTTATGTTATTTATGTGTTATGTATGTTTGTGGTTATGATTACGCTTGCTATCGCATCGCTCTCGCACACTCGAATCGCTAAATCGTGTTATTATATCAATTATAACGCTTAATATAACTATTTAATACGAACCGAATCGCCAAACGAACTTTTAACGCGAAACAAACAAAGAAAACCCAAGATTGGGTCAAGTTCGCTCGATCTTGGGTGACCCCAAGTTCGGCCGAATTTGACTGGCCAAACTCAGGTTCTCTCTTTTAAAACAAGTTCACTCGAACTTGCCTGAATCTCTAGGGATTCAGCAAGTTCGGCCGAACTTAGCTCAATACTCTGCAATATCTCTCAAGTCCGCTCGAACTTGCATGATTTCATGCAAGTTCGGCCGAACTTGACCTCACCAGCCTCCATTTTTGCCTTCTCCTATAAATACCCAGCTCCATTCTCTCATTTGAACTAGCTGCAACTTCGCTCTGAGCTCCCGAAACCCTATGTTCTCTAAGTAAGAATCAACCCGATTTTAACTACAACAATGTTTACTAACGTTTTACAACGATTTTGCACAAGGCATTGCCTTTGTTTTTCATCAAATCTCTTCTATTTTACAAAAACTTCGTCTTTTTCCATCAAAACTTATGTTTTCATTCAGATCTATACTAGATCTGAGCAAAACCTTTTAAAACCTTGATTTTTACACCATTTTCGGACAAATGACGTATGTTTCGTTCACTTTTGAATGGAACGAGGCGTTGTCGAAGCTAAGTCTCAGATCCGGAAGCACAAGGACGAAATCGTCACTTTACACAAGCTGAACTAACCCGTACAAACCATCAAGTTCGCCCGGATTAGTCGAGTTTCTGTAAAATGGCTAAGTTCGCTCCAAAAGACATCTCCAGCCTAAGTTTTACTCAGTGGCTTAAGGTTGGAGGGATGAGCACTCGATTTCCTCAGCAAACGACGCAAAAACGCAAGATTTTGGACCCGAAAACATCAAGTTCGCTCAAGAATCACCAACTCCCTGGTCAAGTTCGACCGAACTTGTACCCATATGGGTCAAGTTCGACCGAACTTGAGTCCACTCCACCAAAATTCCTTGCAAGTTCGCCCAAACTTGTCATCTCAGTAAGGTTTTCTTACAAGTTCGCCCGAACTTGACAAGATTCCTATGATTCTTACCAAGTTCGACCGAACTTGACTCCAAACTACCAAAACCTTGCAAGTTCGCTTGAACTTGTATGTTTACATACAAGTTCGGCCGAACTTGTCTACTGCCCAACCAAAACTTCACCGTTTCAGCTTTTCGGAGACTGATGCACTTCCGTTCGCGTATGCAGGCTGATCCGGCGCTCTTCACGACTCTTCTCAGATCCCCTAATCTCACCTAAACGCACCCACAGTGAGTATACTTGACCCATTTTCGCTTTAATGCACTTTTTGGGTGTTACATACGTTCCTCTATCAAAATCACTTCACATATCAAACTGTTTATCACACGCGAATAATCTGATTGTGTATTCTCAATACGTGATACCAGAAACATGTGACTAGGACTTATTTTCGTTAATTTGCCTCCTTAGCTAGTATGGTACTATAGTGTGGCTTACACCTGACGGGGTCTAGTTAGGATGGACGCACAAGCCTTCTCACGGTAGTTAGCATGAGAAATGAGCCTATGTTGTGTGAAGTGTTTTTGTGTATCATGATATGTAGTTAGATTATTTTGCGAACGCTTTCTCTATTATGCTAGTAGTAGTCAAACCTGTATGCTCACCTTTACTTAATTGTATTGACTTGTATTTTAACGTATGTGACAGGTTAAGGATTGTAGCTTAGATGCAGGGGTCGTAGTTGCTTAGTTTGTTTTGTTCTTGTTTAGTTTTGGAAGTGTAATAAACCTAGGGAAAATTGAACCTTGTTGTTTAGTGAGAAAACTCAGATTCTGTAATGATTGTTTAAAGTATTATGTTAATGGTATGGGACGTTGACGTTGTATGATATTTTTAGATAATTGTTATGGAATTCTCATGAGACAATCTGGTCGCCTAGTGCCACTACCCCGATGTTTCCGCCATCGGTTGGGTGTGACAGATTGGTATCAGAGCCCATAACTATAGGGAATTATGCAGAATTACCATGTTTTGCCTTAGACTATAGTTAGGATACCAAATCAGACCGTTACGCATCGAATACGCGCCGAAACACTCAAGTTCGGCCGAACTTGAGGCCAAAACCAACTGAAATTGGTCAAGTTCGCTCGAACTTGACCTAGATCAGTTAAGTTTGGCCTAAGTTCGCTCGAACTTGACTATACTCTCAAAATCAGAAGTTCACTCATCATACATGTCAAGTTCGCTCGAACTTGACCCTATGGGTGCAAGTTCAGCCGAACTTGATGTCCCCCTAATTGAACTTTGTGATTTCAATCTCGAAAACTTTACGAGCTGACCCGATCGTGCGAACAAGTCCTTTCCTACGAAGTATTACTCCTCAAAGCGAGAAGTTCCATTTGGTACGAACCGACAACTCCACACGAAACGGCCAACATACATAGCTTTTCCTAAAGCTACCACAACACACGATTATGAAACGCTCGTATCACACAAAACGAATGGTCAAGTCGAGAATAGGTGTGAAAACCAAGAACTCTCGATAAGATCATTCACTTCGCGCAACCTCTCTCGCACGAGGTACTTTCGTTGAGCCAGGAGTGACACCCAAACCTCGACGAAACCCTCCATTTCTATCTAGTGGAACTCCCGATGTAATCGGTGAGCACAACCACAATTTTGGAACTAGTCGTTAAGTCAGGGGTGAAACCCGTACCTTAATGATTAATTCCATTCTTCGATTTTCAATCTCAACAAAGTCTCGGTTATGCCGATGGTTGGGACACGTATTAACTGGAAGGGTACACGTCGTTAGCCGCTTGCGGTGAGAGCGTTTATCTATTAGGCCAAAGCGTGGGTCCAAACGCAAAGGGTAATCGAACCACTTTGGGTAGTCAACGTCTCAAAACCCCGGACGCTCCCAATTGATTTAAGCCTATATCGTCGACTTACGCATCATCGAGTTTATTATTATTTATATGTTTAAAATTTTGAGAATTTTCGCTTTATTCGATTTGTCGCTTAATTATTTATTTCTCGCATTATCGATTTCTCGATTTATCGCTTTACGCTCCATAAAACGCATGCACTACTCGCACAGCTCTCGTAATCTAAAACGCTAAATTAATACACCAACTAAACTAATCGCTTAACTCGCTTACGCCTATGAGGATATGTAAGCCTCATGAGCAGTATTACTCGCTTATATCTCGCTATGATATCGCATCTCGAACGCGCTACGCTTTACCTATTAGAAGGTGAATATGTGCAAAGACGTGCTTATGTGCTTACGTGCTCATGTGCTTAGGTGATTATGTGCTTACGTGCTTATGTGAAAACATTGTAATAATAATAATAAAGGTTTTGAACATAACTCTATTATAATCGAATCTCATCCAATCTAAATCCTTCGTGTAGATATCTTCAATAGGATCGCACACCTGAAGGAACCTTCAGCGCAGCAACGCTGCCAAGCTTATCGCTACCATGATAGCCAAGGAAATGGCTAAGGTCATCCCTCAGATCGTCAGCAAGATCCACGCCGTCAGCAGCAACACTTTCGTGGACTCCAAAGCCGACATGCCCAAGCATCCTTTCAGCTTTAAACAATTTAAAGCATGCGGACCACTCACCTTCACTGGCACGGACGGGCCGAGTGCTATGTTCCACTGGTTCGATTCAATCGAAGTTACCTTCCGTCAGAGTGGATGCCCCGAAGCTCTGCGCACTATCAATGCCACCGGCGTGTTCCAGTCGAGGGCTCTCGATTGGTGGACAGCGGAGCGCAACAAGCGCAGGAACGACGAAGCTTACGGACTCACTTGGGAGGAACTCAAAGAAATTATGGTGAAGGAGTTCTGTCCTCCGCATGAGATTCAGAAGTTGGAGAATGAGTTCTGGGATATCAAACAAGACGGTCCTGACAACGCTGGCTTAACTGCTCGTTTCAAACATTGAGCATCATTTGCCCAGGCCAAGTGGATACGATCGAGAAAGCAATCAAGAAATATCTGCGTGCTTTACCCGATTGCGTCGCTGATTTCGTTCAAGCAGCCCGACCTGTCACTATCGAAGAAACCTACCAGCTCACCGCAAAAATCAATGACAAAAGAGTTCAGGCTGGTTATTTTAAGAACAGCAAGGTTGCGAATCAGGCCGTCACCGAATCAGCAGCTCTATCCGATCAGTCCCGAAAGGCAAAGAACACCCGCCGAGGTCGCAAGCAAGAAAACCCAAGCAAGAACTTTGCTCTTACTGCTCCAGCAAACCCTCAGCCGCTCCAGTCTGCAGCACCCAACGCACCTCCGGCAAAGCGTGCGTATACTGGCCCGCATCCTTTCTGCTCAAAGTGCACCTATCATCATGCAGTTGGAGGCAATTTCCGCTTCCGTACCAACTGCAATATCTACGGCCACTTCACTGTCAGTTGCCGTTCAGGCCCTCGCCAGCCAGCTCCTCAGGCCCCAGCAGCACTAGCTTTACCAGCTCCCCCTCAAGCCAATCAGCAGCAAGCTCCAAGAGCACGTGCCTATTACATGTGCGGTGATTCGAATCATTTCAGTAATGTCTGCCCAAACAAGCCTGTGAAACAAGAGCCGCACAGCAGCAGCAGCTTCAGCAGCAGCCACCACAGCCTCAGCAACAACAACAGGCTACACGTGGACGAGCTTTTAACCTCAACCATCGCCACGCTCAGAATGATAACAATGTTGTCAATGGTACGTTCCTCGTTAATGGTATTTATGCTTCATGTTTATTTGATACTGGTGCCGGTAATTGTTTTGTATCGTTAGAATTCGAAAAGGTTTTAAAATGTAAGCGCGCTAAACTCCCAAAGACTTTCGATGTGGAAGTCGCCACCGGAAAATCCATCACCGTCACCTCCGTCCTACGTAGTTGTAATCTCGATCTCAACAACCATGTCTTCTCGATCAATCTCATACCTATGCAGTTAGGTAGCTTCGATATCATAGTAGGCATGGATTTTCTCCGTGAAAATCATGCTGAATTTGTTTGCTTCGATAAAATGATTCGCTTTCCCCTCCCTAACGGTGATCAGCTTTATGTCTACGCTGAAACTCCCTCAAAGAAGTTGATGCTTTTGTCATGTACTCGAGCACACAAATGTTCGCGAAAGCAATGTGTTGCTTTTCTAGCCCATATCGTGAACCCGGAGAAAGAAAAGAAGACTTACAAAGATGTTCCCGTTGTTTGCGAATTTCCTAAAGTCTTTCCCGACGATTTACCTGGTTTACCCCCTACTCGAGATGTCGAATTCCGTATCGACTTAATTCCCGGTGCTACTCCCGTTGCTAAAGCTCCTTATCGCCTCGCACCCTCAGAAATGCGCGAACTATCAAGCCAACTTCAAGAACTTCTTGATAAAGGTTTCATACGCCCGAGCACTTCACCTTGGGGCGCACCCGTCTTTTTCATGAAAAAGAAGGATCGATCGTTCCGAATGTACATCGATTATCGTGAACTTAATAAGCTTACGATAAAGAACCGCTACCCTCTTCTTTGTATCGACGACCTATTTGATCAGCTTCAAGGTGCTACTTGTTTTTCTTAGATCGATTTACGTTCCGGTTATCATCAGTTGCGCGTTCTCGAAGAAGATATTCCAAAAACCGCCTTTCGTACTCGTTATGGCCATTTCGAATTCATGGTCTTGCCTTTTGGTCTTACCAATGCACCCGCGGTCTTCATGGATTTGATGAACCGTGTGTGGAAAGCTTTTCTGGATCATTTCGTCATTGTTTTCATCGATGATATTCTGATTTACTCGAAGTCGAGAGACGAACACGCTCGCCATCTCCGTTTAGTCCTCAAACTTCTTCAAGGTAATCGCTTTTATGCTAAGTTCTCTAAATGTGAATTCTGGCTCGAAGAAGTCTAATTTCTCGGCCACATCGTTAATAGTCAAGGAATTCACGTCGACCCTGCAAAGATCGAAGCCGTCAAGAGTTGGATTACACCAAAGAATGCATCTGAAATCCGTTCATTTCTTGGATTGGCGGGTTACTACCGTCGATTCATCGCCGACTTCTCGAAAATCGTCGTTCCGCTTACTGCTTTAACTCATAAAGACAAACCTTTTGTTTGGGATTCCAAGCAAGAGGAAGCTTTTCAAACTCTCAAGCGTATGCCATGCAACGCTCCCATACTCGCTTTACCCGACGGAAATGACGATTTCGTTGTTTACTACGATGCCTCTAATCTTGGTCTTGGTCGTGTTCTCATGCAACGAGACAAGGTTATCACGTATGCGTCTCGACAACTCAAGATCCACGAGAAGAACTACACAACCCACGATCTCGAACTCGGTGCAGTTGTTTTTGCATTAAAGATATGGCGACACTACCTTTACGGTACTACATAGTTGTAATCTCGATCTCAACAACTACACCGAGTTCGAGATCGTGGGTTGTGTAGTTTTTCTCGTGGATCTTGAGTTATCGAGACGCATACGCGATAACCTTATCTCATTGTATGAGAACACAGCCGAGACCAAGATTAGAGGCATCGCGGTAAACAACGAAATTGTCGTTTCCGTCGGGAAGAGCGAGTACAGGAGCGTTGCATAGCATACGCTTGAGAGTTTGAAAGGCTTCCTCTTGTTTGGAGTCCCAAACGAAAGGTTTGTCTTTATGGGTTAAAGCGATAAGCGGAACGACGATTTTCGAAAAGTCGGCGATGAATCGACAGTAGTAACCCGCCAATCCAAGAAATGAACGGATTTCGGAAGCATTCTTCGGTGTAATCCAACTCTTGACAGCTTCAGTCTTTGCAGGGTCGACTTGAATTCCTTGACTATTAACGATGTGGCCGAGAAATTGGACTTCTTCGAGCCAGAATTCGCATTTGGAGAACTTAGCATAAAGGCGATTACCTTAAAGAAGTTCCAGGACTAAACGGAGATGGCGCGCGTGTTCGTCTCTCGACTTCGAATAGATAAGAATGTCATCAATAAACACAATGACGAAACGATCTAAGAAAGCTTTACACTCACGGTTCATCAGATCCATGAAGACCACGGGTGCATTGGTAAGACCAAAAGGCATGACCACAAATTCGAAATGGCCATAACGAGTGCGAAAGACGGGTTTCGGAATGTCTTCTTCCAATACGCGTAACTAATGATAACCGGAACCAAGATCGATCTTGGAAAAACAAGTAGCACCTTGAAGTTGATCGAATAAGTCGATACGAGGAAGAGGGTAGCGGTTCTTTATCGTGAATTCGTTAAGTTCACGATAATCGATGTCCATTCGGAACGTCCCTTCTTTCTTTTTCACGAAAAGAACGGGTGGGCCCCAAGGTGAAGTGCTTGGGCGTATGAAACCTTTATCAAGAAGCTCTTGAAGTTGACTTGATAGCTCGCGCATTTCTGATGGTGCGAGACGATAAGGAGCTTTAGCAACGGGAGTAGCATCGGGAACTAAATCAATACGGAATTCAACATCAAGGGTAGGGGGTAAACCGGGTAAATCGTCGGGAAAGACCTTAGGAAATTCACGAACAACAGGAACGTATTAAAGGTCTTCTTTTCTTTCTCCGGGTTCACAATATGGGCTAGCAAAGCAACACATTGTTTTCGCAAACATTTGTGTGCTCGAGTACATGACAAAAGCATCAACTTCTTTGAGGGAGTTTCACCATATACATGGAGTTGATCACCGTTCGAGAGAGGGAAGCGAATCATTTTATCGAAGCATACAACTTTAGCATGGTTTTCACGAAGAAAATCCATACCTACTATGATGTCAAAGCTACCTAACTGCATAGGTATGAGATTGATCGAGAAGATGTGGTTGTTGAGATCGAGAGAACAACCACGTAGGACGGAGTTAACGGTAACGGTTTTTCCAGCGGCGACTTCCACATCGAAAGTCTTTGGGAGTTTAGCACGTTTACATTTTAAAACCTTTTCGAATTCTAACGATACAAAACAATTATCGGAACTAGTATCAAATAAACATGAAGCGTAAACACCATGACAGTACATACCTATTTTCAGCAGCAATAAGCACTCAAATAATGGTTCAAAATCACATGGACCAGTTGCTCTATTGCAAGTAAAACAAATCATAGAAGCTACCCAATTGTGCACTTGATTATTGAACCTAAACACAACAAAAATGTTGTCCAAAGATGCACACTAAGACACCCGAATAGTATTTGTATTAAGATAGAACAAACCCGTAGCAACTTTTTACAGCCAATATCAGAACAAAAACTCCTATATAACAACAGCTAACCTGACAACAAAATAAATATGTTAGCGGCACCACAATCAGAAGTAAATCTTAGGAAGTCAACCTGAAACTACAATGTTTGTCAGTTCGATTTAACACTGGTATTACAGAATTTATCAGATTCATGTCCATTATTGAATTATTACTTAACCATTAACCTGAATATAAATATATACAAATGAACTTGCCATGATTGATGTATGGAAAAGCAAAAAAGGCTTCTACTTTTCTCACCTCATAGGTTTCAAGAAACATAATGATGAAACTGCAAGACATCAAAAGCAAAAAAAAAGCATATAAAATAATACATTCAATGAGTTAGTAAAACATAATTAACGTAGTCAATTGAAAAAAAACAATAAGATAAACCTAACGGCATAGGTTATTGAAACAAAACAATTATTTTATGATAAACCTAATTGCTACCCATCTTTATTTTAGGATTAAGAACACAAACTGTGTATCTTGATCCATGTGAAAATTTTAATTTATATAAAAACCCAATGTGAAAGATTTTATTCATACTAAAACCCGAAACCAAATCAAAACGATTTGGATTGTGCACCAAACGTGATGGAATCTATCAAACGTATATGATTTTCTCCAAGTTAGCGGCATTATTTGACGAATACAAGTTTGTTTTCGACCGAGAAACCCCAAAAATAAAAACGAAAGCACCCCTGGACACCGAAGATAATCCATGAACTACAACGAAGCAATAATCATCGCATATGTTCATCACAAACGATGAACTTGAAAACATTGAATCGTACCAAAGATTCTTAAGAATTGAAAGGAATATTAAAGTTTATCAAGAAACTGTGTAACAAAGGAACGAAGAAGATGCATATTACAAAATCAAATGTTGTGATGTTGATTGTTGGAAGTAGAAACTCACCTTGAAGAAAACGGCGTTGTTGAAGGAGACGTTCTTGAGTGATGATGGAGTGTTGTTTGGGGTTTGGAGTGGAAAGATGAAAGCAACGAATGATGGCTAAATTTAAGGATTTAATGAAATTTAAATCTTGGTAATAAAAAGATATATGAGAAAGATATGAAGCACCACGTGGGCGGGAAGATAAAATTGAGAATATCTCAAAACCCAAGTGTCTTTATAATGGTTTCTTTTATTATATAGATATAACCCAGATATAAGCACGAAGATAAAAATGAGAATCTCTCAAAACATGCCAAGTGTCCTTATAATGTTCCTTTTATTATACGTATAGAACATCTCATATTTCTTTAATAATTTATGTTTATAATTTTTTTCTAAAAACTTAAGTGCGTAGTTGTGCTTAATTTTTCCCTCTACAATCCATTGTAAGTTTTTATTAAAAATGAAGTTGTGCTCAAAATAGAGTATTTATTTGGTATCATAAAACGGTACAATGATAAACTAAACCGTTCAAATGAGTTTATTTTCTAAACAACATGCTTCATTTTCAAATCATGTTTGTTTTACATTATCATTTGCTATGTTTCACCGCAACGCGTGAAGTAAAAAAAAAACAGTATAAATTTATATGTCATCAAAAAGAAATGAAAGATTTAGAGGATATATATGCCTTATTAGATCACATTTGTAATTAGTTATTATTAGAGGATACCATAGTGTGAATATGGACATCAGGGTTCACAATCGAACCCGAACCTGAGGGGTAAACTGGAAACCCAACATAGTTGGGACAAGTTTGAATCGGGTAATCAAGTATGGGACCGGGTTTGGGATTAGTCATACTTCAACCTTGTTTTGCTTGCTTCGATCTTTCTGGATTCAGAACCCAGATCTTTCCTTCAACTTCAATTTGAGAAGTCATATAATGAGAGACTAGGCTCTTGAATGTTGATTTGAAGGACTTAATAGGCTATGGCTTCGTTTTGTCTCATGGGTTAGTAATCTAGTAATCGTGACACCATAGATGGTACTACATCTATTTCCATTAGATATGAACATCCCTCCTCTTTGTGTATTTGACAATAGATGAAAGATGGCTGAGAAGTCTAAGGTGGTGTTTGTTTTTCTAAAAAAGGTGTGCGCAGGCTCTTCTATATGCGCCGCATAGCATTGCTATTTACAGATTGTTTGTATTCCAAAGACGTTTTATTAAAAAAAAACGTCTAGACGAGCTCTTCTTGATGCAAACTTGGCCTGACCACTTCTAAGATCTTCTAAGTTCTGCAGAAGGTTAAACACCACCATCCACCACCGTCTACCACCGCCGTCCACGTCCACCACCCACCACCGTCGTCCATCTCCACCACCCACCACCACTGTCCTGCACCACCGTCCACCACCATCAGTTTATTTTAGAAGTCTCCATACGTTAAAAATAAACACCTTTTTATTTTACAATTATCTGCAAATGTTGTCCGCAGACTACAGGCATTTTACCTTAAAAAACACCTAAGGATCCAAACACCTTATATCTGCATCTATTTTTATTTTTAAAAAAAGAGTAAATTACAAGTTTTGTCCTTTATGTTTACACCAAATTGCAGGCGCTGTCCTTTTTTCGAAAAGTTTACAGGCGGTGTCCTTAACCTTTCAAAATCTTGCACGTTATGTCCTTTAGGCCAAACCCAGTTAGATTTTTTAGTTAAATCTAGTCATGTGCAAGACACATAAGGGTACTATTGTAATTTCACCTTCCAACGACTATTGTGTAAATAAATTATATCAAGGGGCTGTTATGTTACAAAGATTAAAAAAAAAACTCTCCCAATCCCCCCCCCCCCCCCCCCCCCCTCTTCTGTCTCTCTATCACACAACCAAGGTCAAGAACGGAGGAACCAACCAGCTGTATCAATTGTTCGAATTAAGAAGATTGAATGAATATACGCCATTGTAGATTCAAATTATGCAAAATAGTACCTAGATGCATGAGTGTCATTGAATTTGTGCGACTCTCACATGTATCAAATATACATCAGCTAGATGGAATATGGAATATTCCACTTAAATTGTTGTAATCCCTCTCACAGGTAATTGTTTTAGATGAAATGAACTCACATAAATCAACGTAGTGGCATCACATGTAACATGACTTCACTCGACCACCACACCTTCACTCACCCTCACATTCACCACTGCCGAACTTAACCCACCGCAACACACACTTCAATAGCCACAAAGCCACTCCAACTCCACACCACACCTAACCTACCACAACTTAATGGACTTGCGAGAGTTAAATCAATGCTAAAAGTGAAAAAAACACAAAATTTTTAAGTTAAAAATGGTAATGAAAAAGAGAACTTTATTTTTTGTTTAATATGTAATGGCATAATAAGTAAGTTTAATGGAACTCATGAGGAACTTTAGAAGAAAAGTTTTAGGACTTTTGGCCATGTTTACAAAAATTATCTTGTGGTCCTATCTGAACCTTTGACTTTGAGTAGCCAAAAATTGCAGATCTGGCTCTACATTTATATATTATCTTATTGATTATTTTACATTGTTTTTTTGTTGTTTAGTTATTAACAACTGAATTGTGTCTCCATATATGCCACACCCACACCAGCCTCATAAGTCAATAACTTGTGAAGGTGTAATTTCTCAGCTTCCTAGAAAATCTTTGTCTGATCCTTGGAATACCAAATTACAGAGAAATTGTTGTTAACTTTCCTTTTTTTTTTTTTTTTTTCTGGTTACAGCAGTGTATAAATATTCATCCTCGGTTATTTGAAATAGCACACTTCAAACAGATTACAAAATATTATTATTCTTCATACATGCTCTAAGATTTTGTTGTAAGGAAAATGATATCCGTTGGTGGTAAGTCTTCTTTTGGCTCGACGATTTTTGTGGTATTGTTGTTGCAGCTGACTTCTTGTTTTTTGTACTTGTTTCCAGTTATAGGTTTGCTTATGTTTGCGGACCACAGAAAACTATTCCAAGTAGTGCCAAATGATGTAAAAAATATGTGGAACGAGTGGGCCCTACGAGGGCTGATTATAATCAGTCTTGTTTCACAGATCACCTTAATTTTACTAGGCAACGTTCGGAAATACAATCCAAGAACACGAATCAGAATGGCTCTCTGGTTTGCCTACTTATTGGCATACGCGGTGGCAGCAGCAGCCCTTGGTGTTATTACCCGAACCGCCTTAGATGTATGCAACACCTACACCTCCCATTCCTTTTCACAAGCTCACAAACAAAATACAAGTGAACTCATGTCGTTTTGGGCACCCTTTCTCCTCCTTCACCTTGGTGGTCCAGATGCAATTACCGCCTTTGCCTTAGAAGATAACGAACTTTCTTTAAGACATTTTGTGGAGATACTCTTTCAATCAGGCGTAGCTCTTTACATCCTTTTGTTATCCTGGCCAGGCTGTTCAGATCTCCCACAGTTAAGCGTATTAGTTTACCTAGCCGGTTTCATCAAATGTGCAGAACGTATTATGGCTCTACGGTTGGCCAACACTGAGAATCTCCGCGACTCGATGCTTGGCCCTCCTGACCCGGGTCCCAATTATCCCAAATTCCTGGAGAGTCTCTACTTGAAAAAGTCACAGGGTTTCATTGCGAGTGTTGACGACATCCACGAGTCTCCACTTCCCGCCAATGATCATGCATATCCTGTGGGAGGTAATGTCATAACCGAAGCTTACCAACTATTTCAAACATTCAAGCGGCTTTTTGTGGATCTCATCCTCACTTTTGTGGATAGAGATGGTAGCCAATCCTATTTTCGCCATCTTAACCCCGTTCAAGCCTTTCATGTTGTCGAGATTGAACTTGGATTTGCATATGACATGCTTTACACCAAGGCTAACGTGGTGTATACGTTTAGGGGGCTCATGCTTCGCCTTATTAGTTCTTTTTTCCTTCTTCTGGTAACTGTGGGATTTTATTTTCTCAGTGATATGAGCAACTACCACTTCATTGACATTGTCATTACTTGCCTAATAATTGGTGTTGCAATTTTACTGGAAAAAGTTGCTGTTATTACCATGCTCCGCTCAGACTGGACCGATCATTGGTTGAACCAGCGAAAAATGACCCGGGATGCCCTCATATTCCCATTCCTAAAAAAACCCGACCAAACGAAGGTGGTCTGGTTCCACTGCACAGTTTGAGCTGCTAAGTGTCGCTCTTGAAGAGAAGCCTGCTACCTTCCTGCAAGTTCAGAAATTCTTTGGGATAGATAATATTCGAGTACAGCACCGTTACAAGACTTACAGCAAAGTTACAGACAACCTAAAAGATTTGATTTATACTCAGTTTCGTGAGCTCATGGTTGTCAACTCCGATCCCAGAGTGTTATGCACTCACAGAGGTAGTTTTTCTCTAAGACATAAGGATTGTAATGCTCTTCGATGGAGTGTTACTGAAGTCGAATTCGATCAGAGCATTCTTATATGGCACATTGCTACCTCTCTTTGCTACTACTCAGATCTTGGCCTTACCGATAAAGTCAACGCTAATATCCACCGGACTGAAAGCAAGCACATATCTGACTATCTACTGTATCTTCTCGTCTCTTATTCAGTTATGCTGCCAGTTGGTATTGGTATGATCCGGTATCGTGACACTTGCGCTGAAGCCATGCGGTTCTTCAAAGAAAAAGGACCAATTACTGAAAAAATTGAAGCCTGCGTCAAGCTGCTTGAAGTTGATTCCCTTGAGGTTTTACCTAGTAAAGTGAAGGGAGATCGATGCAAATCTGCACTTTTTGATGGTTGTAGGCTCGCGTTAACTTTGAAAAAGATGGAAATGGAACGCATGTGGACAGTGACAAGTCAAGTATGGATTGAGATTATGGCTCATGCTGCTACTCACTGCAGAGGGTTTCACCACGAGCAGCAGCTTCGCAAAGGGGGCGAGTTTTTGACTCATGTTTGGCTTCTGATGGCACATTTGGGCATTACCGAGCAGTTCCAGGTCTCTCAAGGCCATGCAAGAGCTAGAGTTAATGTGCTCTAAAGCAGAAGTGTGATTCAGTGATTCAAATTCTTTCAATTTAACTGTAAACTTTTTGCTGATAAAAGTATGGTGTTTAGAAAGTTATAACTTTTTATTTTATCAGAATCCTTTCATACTTGTACACTTCTAGTTGATCCAATAGTTAAATAAAGTTATATTTGTTATATCCTGATCTTTCTTGCAAGTTCCTTTGTTCTATCAAATGATCGTAGTTCACTTTGTTAGGATTAACGAGCGCGCGCGCACACACAAACACACACATGCAATAAGCAAGAACAAACACGAGATTTACGTGGTTCAGTCGCGATGTGCAACCTACGTCCACGGGGAAACTAGGGTATTCTTTTATTCAGGTGTTAAACATTATAAATTCAAGAGATTAATTTTACAGACTACACAATTAGGGTTAAAACAATAATTTAAGAAATAGGCCCGTGGGCCGCAAGTCCCCCGACTTGGACCAACTGCCCTTACTATCGCGCCAAACCTATTGGTGTCAAGAAGTCTAAAACCAAAAAATCTCCCACTTGGAATCTTCAAAGACACAATCAACTGCGCTCCAATGTACTATGTAATTTGTCAATGAAAAGTCTAAGCTCCACCTCTAGTTGACACCAGCCTTCGCATCAATTAACCTAAAGGCTCGTTAGAGCTGCCACTGAGCTTCAACTCATTAGTCACTACCCCTGACTCGTTCTTTGTCCCTTCCGCTCCCACTTAAACGAATTGCCAGTGGTCTGAGAAATAAGAACTAACACTCTCCATCATAAGCAGGTAATCCACTAGAGAGACTTTTCCCGTCGGATTAATGATTTTATCCATCCATTGTCGAAATGGAACTATAATTGAAACACAAGCCATGCTCCCACTATCATGAAGTCGTTTGATTGGTTTAACCTTCCGAATGCATTTATCCTGAATCTTCACTTTAGCTCTGGGTGCCTTTCCTGCAAAAGTTACGCTCTTCTGCCTATAAGATTTTGTGAACCATATATTTTACCAAATCGGGCTAACTCCCTCTAGTGGTATCTCAACTATGTACAACGAGCCCTTCTTCTTGCCACGTCCAAACACAAGATTTCCCTTGATTACTTTCCACTGTGCACTACTAAACTTAACCTCGTGACCTTAATCATCCAGTTTCTCAACTGAAATAAGCTTTACCTCAAGTCTGGGATAACTCTCACGTCTCTCAATGTCCAAGTAGCTGATACAACAGAAGTAACTAGGTCAATATTAACATGCCTGTGACATCTAGTACTTTATTGTTTGCCAGTCGTACCTAACGAAAATCCCTAACTTTCAGATTTTGTAGGTGATTAGCGTGAAAGGAAGCACTCCAATCCATAACCCAAGAATCCTCACTGCCATCCACGTTATAGACCAAAAGGTCATCATCTACTACGTGGTTTGCTACAGAATTTATTTCTTTCTTATGTTTTGAATACAAATTCCTAAAGTGTCCTACTGTGTTACACGCGCAACATATCACATTCTTCCTAGCCTTAGACTCACTCCTCCTCCTGCTCTGACGACTTCCCGCTGATTATTTCTTCCCCTGCCCTCTATGCTCAACAAAGAACTTGAAGACTCGCCTGAACCGCAACATCGAACATCCTCTTCCAAAATAAGATCCTGCATCTTCGCAAACGTGAACTTAACCGTATCCGAAGATCTCTTAACATCAACTACGATTCTAGACCAAATATAGGGTAAAGATGACAATAGGCTTGGACCTCATCATCAAACTTGATATTTACAGACACCGAACAAGACAAGATCCAGTTTAGGTTATTGATGTGGGTTGTTAATGAAACACATTCCCTCATCCTAGTATTCACAAGCTCTTGGATAAGATAAACCTTGTTTGTAGCAATAGGCTTCTCATATTAATTGCAACATTCTCCGATAGAGAAAATGTTATTATTGCTCTGGGTTTCTTGTCCAACCTATCCCAATATTCTTGTGACATCTTTTCTGGCTTTTCATCCTTGAGCATTACATCTAAGTCTTTCTAATAAAGTAGTGCTTCAACCTGGATCATCAGCTATTATCATCATTAGCTATTATCTCAATCAGAGCACTTCCTAGTCGAGTCAAGATTGAGTCCAGTGTTCAAACACAACTATGGTTGCTTGCCTAAACTTAATGTTTGTTCTGTTGCACACTGTCTATATATAATAGATCCCAATAAATGAGAATGAAACAATTAAATAACGCACCTGACTATGTCTATAAACCGACCTTCAGAAAACCCAATATTCTTCAACACAAAAGAGATACTATTTTTTGTCAACTGCACACTAAAGATTCGTTCCACCAAAGAACTTGTAAAATTAAATTAATGAATTAATTAATCCCTTGTTTCACTTTGGTCAATAAAAAAAGAACTTAATAAAACAAAAGTCTCTTGCCCTATTTCTTTCACATGTGGTTGCTGCTGCTGCTGCTGCTTCTTTTTCTTCTAAAGAACAGGCTTGTGAGTAAGGTCAAGAAGGCTACAACACAACGCACGTGTTCTGTATCTCGCCCTTGGTTACTGTTGGTCTGCATTATTGGTTATTCCCGGTCGAATTTTGATAGCACCATTTCTGGATTTTTGCATTCTTTGTTAGTCGCAACTCTTGAAAATGGTAAACACGCCACCGAAATGCTAAATGGAGGATTCCCTATCAGACCTAGGAGACAACATATGCAACATCAATTAGCTCTTCACATCTTGGCTGGTGAATCCAAGAATGTGTAAATCTTATAAGACAAAAGGTTTCTTCTCCTTGATAGGGTGATTCTAGTATTAAGTTTATTAAACATTTGAAGTTACTATAACTTTAGATTGCAATACAATAGGTGTGTGTATTCACGATGCAATAGTATAGCTGTTTTTTATGTGTACATAATAACAAAATTATGTTACATTTAGTGGTGGATCAAATCATACAATAGTATAGATATGTTATACATGACAAAAGGTGCCGGGTTGGGTAAGATGCGATGACCGGGACAAAATGGGTCTTTTTAAAAATAATCATTTTGGTTCGGGCTAGTCCAGGTTTCGACAAAATGGGTGTGGGTCAAAAAACATGCCATTTTAAAAGCGGAGAGCAACAAACAATACAAATCTATATTCCAACAAGATTTATTGTCTACGACCTAATACCTGAAAATCTTGAAATTTTTAGACGGATGTGTACTTATCCGTGCAATGACCAGAATTACATAACAAGAATGACAGACTTAAAAATCAAAATACTGGAACCCTAAAAATCAAAATTCCAAACAATTAAATATTGAGATATTCAGAATTCACAAACTTACATGAAAATCAATTAAAGTAATGCATTCACATAAAAGAAAAACCATGCTGTGAAATCACAAAAACTCTTTAACTATCATGGGCGATAGACTATAACTTTCTTTTGTTTTAGCCCAACTTGGCTTATTCCCTTTTTTCCATGTTTTTAAGGGTGCCCAATCTTCAGGGTCGTTTCAACGTTTTTGGAGGCCCTAAGCAAACTACAAAGGTGAGGCCTTTTAAATGGGTATAAAGAAAACATAGGTTCTGTTTTCTTCCTTCTAAGTCTTAGTCGCAAGCACAATATTAGCATTCAAAGATTCAAAATATCAATTAGAATTAGGGAGATAGTGATTAAGTGAATCGCAATATATAGAGATTATTATAAAATATAGCCGTTAACCAACCAGGATTATCCTCGCGACACCATTAATTTCACGTCTAGTTTTTCCTCAATTGCGACACCATTAAGCAAAATGGACATGTGCGACATTACAGTTAGTGAGAATAACGATGGCGGCCTAAATTAAATACGAATTGTATATTGGTTGGAGTTGGAATTAAGCTCCTTTTATTTAAACTAGTTTTTCCTCAATTGCGACACCATTAAGCAAAATGGGCATGTGCGACATTACAGTTAGTGAGAATAATGATGGCGGCGTAAATTAAATACGAATTGTATATTGGTTGGAGTTGGAATTAAGCTCCTTTTATTTAAAAATTGGTTATTTATTTGTGTCACACCCCAACCGATGGCGGAATCATCGGGGTGCGGCACTAGGCGAATCAGATTGCTCAAGAGAATTCCATAACAACTATTAAATGACAATATTTAAAAGGTCCGATTTCCCATACAATCAAACAATATTCCATAACAGTCATTACAAAATACATAAACTCTTAAACAAATAAGATCCGACAACCTAGATTTTATTTAGCGAGTTTTTAGAGAGTCCTAAGCTTGATTCGAGATAACCTGCGTTTAACCTGCAACATACGTTAAAATAATGTTAATACAAAAATGTATTGGCGAGCATACAGGTTTTGATATAATAGCATAGTAGCTAAAAGCTTCGCGAAATACCATATACATAAACATTATTAACACATATAAACTAACAAGACAAATTTCACATGTTAAGTTCCTCGAAAAGGCTGGTAAGCGCGATTTGTGACTTCCTAGCTAGACGTCGTCGGGTGTTAGCCAAACTATAGTACCATACTAGCTAAGGTGGGAGTTAGTCCTAGTATATATGTATCAAGCATCATGTGTAGACATGTGTAACGGGTATTCGCGTATGATAATCAGTTTAGTTCGTGTTGTGTATTTTGATATGAACGTATGTTACACCCAAAAAGTGCGTTAAGGCGAAAATGGGTCAAGTATACTCACAGTGGGTGCGTAAAGAGTAACTGAGAACGGAGATGGAGTGAGAAGAGTGTCGGGTCAGCCTACGCGTAGAACAGAAGTGCATCATTCTTCCAAAGTGTTGAACAGTCGGACGAAGAGTCGTGCAATTTCCGTGCAAAAATTTCGGGCGGAAATTTTCATGCAAAAATTTCGGGCGGAATTTTTCGTGCGGAAATGCCTGTTTTTGTGTCCAAAATCGAGTGGTTTCGCGTCTGTCTGCGAGAAATCGAGTGTTCATCCCTCCAACCTTAGGTTACTGATCAACCTAGCATCGGAGAGGACTTTTGAGCGAGTGAGTCTCTTGTATGAACTCGGACTGGACAGTGTGAACCAAGTATGGTTCACGCGAGCCAGTCGAGATCGCACAAGTGACTGTTCTTGCGTCTCGGTGCATTCGGGACTGAGATTTCGTCTGAAACGGATGTATTTTCGAGTCCATTTCGTGACGGTTTCGACAGTGCTTCGTCCCACTGATTAGTGAACGAAACCTTAGTCGGGTGTTGTCCGTTTTTGTGTAAAAATCGATTTATAAAACAGTTTTTGTTAAGATAAACACTTTGTGAGCTCGAAACAATCACGGTTTCAGATCTAAGAAGCTGAGGCTAACTCAAACATACTCGGTTAAGTGTGGATCTTAGTTAAAATCAGAAGGTTTTTATGAAAAAGATGAAGGTTTTCGTAAATAGAAAAGTTTAGATGAAATCGAAGATAATCTCGTGCAAAATCGTTGTAGAAATCGTTGTGATTCTTGTGAAAAACGTAGTCTTCTTACTTGAAACAGAGAAAACGAGCTAGAGAGCGTTTTGGTGCAGAATGGCAGCAAGTTGAAGTGAAATGATGAAGGGTTGTATTTACAGGCAAAGAGTAGTGGAGGTAGTTTGGTGATATTTTTGTGCGGAAATCCATATTTTCGTGCGAAAAATGCCATTTTCGCACGAAAAATGCCATTTTCGCATAAAATATGTCATTTCGCATGAAAAATGTCATTTTGGGCCAAAAAATGCAACACTTTCGCACGAAAATATATTTTTCGTACGATTTTATTTTTTATTTTTTTGCTTCTAATGATTAAAGCACGCACTTTTTACAAAAGGAACCTATGCTAGAAATATTCCTAAAAATTATTAAAAATCCTTTTGTAATGCTATCGTTCGTATTACTTAATTCTATTAAGCGTTGCGTATAAAATGCGATAAAGAGAATTAAGCGGGAGCGAGTATTAAGCGTTTAATTAGGCGTCTCAGTTCCCAAGTCCTGAGAGAGTCGCGTTGTTTAAGCGAGCAGATAGACTTGGAAACATCACGCAAAGTTTATAGTATTTAACGAGTGCGTTATAAGCGTTGTGAGGTGTGATGTAGTGTGTTGAAATAAGCGATGTAGTGCGAAAATATGCGATGTAGCGTAGTAAGCGATATAGTTCACATTATGATCTAAATCTCTGGTGCTTGGCGTAACGAAAGTAACGAGCTGCGAAAATGCGGGTTGTTACAGTCTCCCCTGCTTTAGGAAATTTCGTCCCGAAATTTATTCGAAAGGGAGACCTTGAGAATTCACATGAATAGATAGCGGTAGATAGCGTAAGGTGTTAGCGTAAGTTGAGGATGAATGAGAGCTCGATCAAGGATTGACGAGTGAAAGCGTCTCGGTGGCATAGGGAATCGATGAGTAAAAGCGACTTAATTGACTCGTGGTTGATAATTCACGAGTTGGCGATCTAAAAATGTTTTAAGTTTTTGAAAAGTTTTGTTAAACTATTACGAAAAGGTTTTTAAAGGAAACTCGATTTATGAAACTTTTTCACAATGTGGCGTTAGGCTGAGTCGATTTACGCTCACATAGTAAGAAGGATTTTACTTGCGCAAAGGTTTTAATAAAAATCAAAATATTTAGAAAAATTTCCATTTATTTCCAAAACATACGGTAAAAATAATAATATTAATTTTTTCTTTAACGGTATCAAAAGTTTAATTAGCGTCGAACCCCACATGGCACCTTTCCACGAAAGTTTGTTAATATGGCTCAAACACTTATATATAGGAAGTACCAACGGCGTATCCACCATGTTTTAGCCATACCACCTCTGTCCCGTGGAATGATGTCATGTTTTAGTCAATTAATAAATCCAAACTTTACAACCAACTTAACCATTATAGGTCACCACTTTTGACCAAATGAATTAACTGGCCTTACTTTTGCCTCCAAAAACCGTCAACATCATCCTCTTCAATTTGTCTTATTTGTTTGTTTATTTTTTTTTGAACGGCATACTTCAATTAAAGATGCTGTAACAAGCCGCTAGAAGCAAAACAACAAGAAGATTACACATTAAAGTTACACCAATCCTTTCAAGACATCTCTTTTAAGGGGATCTATTTTTCAACCATAAATAACCTAGCGATTTTATATCCTCCATAGTTTTTGTTGCAGGATCCACACTCGCGTTGAAGACTCTATCGTTTATCGTCTTCGAGATGCACCAACACGCAATTAGGACGATACCGTGTAACGCCTTCCGCTTTTTCCGATCCAGATTCACATGCTTGTGAAGCTCCAACAGGTCGCGAACCGTGAACGCATAAATGGGACTCGCACCACACCACCTACTTACCCCCTCCAGATTCTTTCCGAAAAACTACACGAGGTGAAAAGATGTGTAGCCGTCTCCTCCTCCTCATTCTTTCAGAGGGGTTTCAGCTAGCCAAGTATCCAGCCAAAAACGAATATTCTCTCCCATACCCACCTTGCCTATGATAATTGCCAAGTCTTTATCAACATTCGCTATCCCTTTCCAAACCCCAGCGGTATGCTTAGCATGCGGAAGATACGGAAAAGCCCTGTTTGACCCATCAATCATTCTTCTCCATAAGGCCGATGACTCGGTTTTATACCGCCACCACCACTTTGCAAACAAAAAGAGACGAGTTTATGTCTTTTAGTGGAACCAAACCCACACCTCCTTCCTCAATCGGTTTCGTCACCCTATCCCATTTAACCCAGCTCATTTTACTTCTTTCTTCGCTACCCCCCAAAAGAAATTCCGTCTTCTCACTTGTAGCTTTCTTTGACGCTTTAAAAATTGAAAAATAATAGGTAATTGAGCTTGAGTCTGCATTAGAAACCAAGTCTCATATCACCAGGCCACAAGTAGGAGATATGAATGTATGTGTGTATTCTTTTATTTCAAGTTCTTTTTAATCAAAATTTGAATTTAGATAAAAGTGGTTGAAACTAAAATGTGATGAAGTATATACGATTATAAAATTCATTTTAAAAGCTACAAAAGGTTAAATATAATCAAACAATAGTTGCAATGTGCACGATTTTTAACTTACATAACACTGAAATCTGTCTACCTACCTTTCTTTTTCTTTTGTTGAGAGAAGGCAACTGCCATTTGTGCATAAGTTTCCTGTGATAGGGCATTTATATAATTCATATCTATCTGAAGGGCATTTGTGATATTTATCTTCATTCCATACAACAGAAACATTAATTATAGTTACTAAAAGATATTAAACATCAAAGATTTTTAACTGAAATCCTATATCTTTACTCATTAGCCAATTTAAAGATTTTTTTTTTTTGAATTTTGTATTGAATTTGGGATTAATAAAAGTAATAATGGATTTTAATAAACTAAACTTTTAGTCGTTGGCCGGCAACGGTCCCAACTTAAAAAATAACCGGTGGTGGTCCCAACTTTTCACATATTGTTAACAAATGGACTTTTACTAAAAAAAACCTTAATTTCTTTTTGTCTCTTTATCCTTTTCGGTTTAGTAAAGGTCCATTGGTTTACATTATACGAAAAAGTTGCCGAAAAGGATAAGGAGATAAAAAGAAATTAGAGGTTTTTTTTTAGTAAAAGTCCATTGGTTTACAATATACGAAAAATTGGGACTACCACCGGTTATTTTTTAAGTTGGGACCATTTCCAGCCAATGACTAAAAGTTTGGATTATTAAAATCCATTATTCCTTAATAAAAGTTAGCAGTGTCGCAAACTTTTGATTTTAAAGTATTGGGCTCGTTTAAAATCTCTATTTTCTCTCTTTTTTTGTGGTGATTATTAGGAGTGTCATATATATGTTGGAAGCGAGAATACATGAAGTCTAAGCTTGGGAATTATAATTGAAGCAAAGTTGGGAGATTTGAGATGATCCCACAAATGGAACTCCAGCTCGATAACCCAATGCAGCTTGTAACAGCCAAGTTCGAGCAAACACTCGCTTGGTTCGGGTTAGTTGATTAACATCTTTATTTACACCTCGTAGTCTTAAAGCTAAATAATTAAAAACAAATAATTGTAATATGAGTAAACCATACTATTATCACACAAGGTCATAATGACTTGGAGTATCATTTTGATGTACTTCAAATTTACCTGTATAAATACTTAAAAAATAAAGTGAGTTAAAGGTTTATATTATTGGTGTTGTAACGAACAACACTAATACCGACCCTATTATGCCATGACGTGTGTGTGATTCTCACTAACAGGAGTGTTGTACGATGTATCATGAGATGGTTAATAAACAAACATGAAATGAGTACCATGTTGTAAGTTGTCGCCGCTGCAGCATCACACGGGTTTCTTACTAGTATATATATACATATATTATGTACGTGACAACTATATACATGTATAATTATAGTTTTTTTTCTAATATTCAAAATTTTATAAAACAAAGTTACTACGGTTATAACTAGGATGATGCCAGAAGCCGCGCGTTGCGGCGGCAATCTCTAGGTTGTTTATAGTCGGCGGAATTATGATTGTTTACGGTCTTAATGCATACACTATACACAGTTATGTGATTTTAAGTGAGAGAACTACAAAGCTACATACTGGGTTTATATTAAAATCATTAGTTGGCGTTAAAGTTGTTACAAAATGCCACATTTGTATCATGTTTTCCCCGTAGAAGGCACGATCTAACAGCTACAAACTGGGGTTATAGAAGGCACGATCTAACAGCTACAAACTGGGGTTATAGTACATACGTTAGTTGGCATTAAAGTTTATACAAAAGGCAATCTTCTTGTCTTGTTTTCCCCATAGAAGGCAGGTCTTATATTACTTTACTTTAGGACCTGTAGCAAAAACCATTTTTAGTCTTCCTTTTATCCCATGTAGGCATAGGTTATATGGGTTACCAAAATGTTGTTCCAAAAGTTTTTGAAGTCTACCAAAAGGTTGTTACTGCCCCTTTACATGTCTTGGTTATGCTGGGTGCTTTGCCTTCCTGTCGGAGTCTGTTCATGAAATCATGAAATGATATCCTTTTGGTTAGTAGTAATAGTTGAAACATAATAGTTGAAAATCTTAACAGTTGGTTTTAGACAATCCTTTTTTTTGTTATTTAGTGTGGAGTATATATTCTTTTTCTAGATGTTGGTTACAACTGATCATGCCGCATTTGATGTTGTTTAATAGTCTAACCAGTGGGCTACCAGTTTTATTGAATTTAAATTTATTTTTAAAGCATTTGCCTTCAAGTCATTCTGATTTATTTGTTTACCAGGTGTGTGGTGCTCAAAGTTGTACTTTTCCTATGTTATTCTATGGTTCGAATGGTATTATGTATAGTATTTGCTAACGTGGTGATAGTAATTTACCCTGACAACTGTGGCAAAGCTCTTTTAGTTGTTGGTTTCTTGCTGATTGGATTGTCCTTGGATTTTCTGCTTTGTTCACTTTCCACAGCGATGTACAGTAGCTTTGGTTCCCCTTTTGTTGAAGTTATTTTGTCTGGCAACACCTTTGTGTTACGGTTTCCAAGATCAATGTCACGGCAACTTATCTTGACAACGTCACTAAGTGCTTCGTTTTAGAAGACTGCCTCTTTGGGTATATAAATCGTTTTTAATAAAACACCATTAACCTATGTGTTCCCTAGTTTGAAACAATGACTTGTCAATGTCAAGCTTTACCAACCTACCTCTTTTACTTGCATTTTCTCGACCCTTCCAAGTAGTTGTATGTACCACATGAATCATCTAGCATGCATACAGATGCCTTAATTAATTGTATTATTATTATAATTATATTATATTTACTTTTCAGAACGTTTGTGTTTTAATAGTATGATAATGATAATAACAAGGGGTATTTACTAAAATGTGAGTTGACCAATTCATATTACCAAAATGTCACCTTCAGGCTGACTCCTTTAAGTGAGAGGCGTCCATCTGTTTTTTATTGCGTCTATTTAAGAGGGTGTTGATACGTGTCCGACAACCTAATGCGTCGGGCTGACTCCTCCACGTGGCTTGGCTGACTCTTTATGGGATTACAGTCATTACACACAAACTAATGGATATTGGAGGAGTCAGCCTGACTCTTTAGAGGAGTCAGCCAAGCCACGTGAAGGAGTCAGTCTGACGCATTAGATTGTCGGACACGTGTCAACGCCCCCTTAAAGAGACGCAATAAATGATACATGGATGCTTCCCACTTGAAGGAGTCAGCATATGGACTCATAAATGTGACATTTTGATAATATAAGTGGATCAACTAACATTTTGGTAATTTCCCCTAATAATAATAATAATAATACTTTGACCACTCTAGCTTCCTTCTTCTTTGTGAACCTGTCAACGAAAGCTACAAGTCTTTGCATGCTTCTAAATTTAATAAATGCTTGGACCCACAAGACTACCAAGAAGTCAATATTTCACTCTTCCTACCCATTGCATTTTTTTGTTTTCTTTCTAACAAAGAAGACAAGTCAACATCACATTTTAACTCTCTTTAACACACATCATTCTTGGAGTCTTGGTTTTCTCTACTACACACACACTCACACTTTGAAGACTCCAAAACCCTCTCTTCACCCTTTGACACCACATCACCTATAAGGCAGTCCCATAATACCCACACGCCACTTGGTAAACAAAAACTCTTTAACACCATACATAGTCATCATTTTTGGGATTTAAATCCTCCCATGTATACAAGACTTTCTTCATTCCTCTACATGCTATGGGATGAGTGTGTTCTAAGGAGTCAAGATTCTTTCTTTCTTTCTTTTCTATCACACCTTCTGCTTGCTTGCTTGCTTTATTTATGTAAGTAGTCTTGAACCTTCTAAATCCATCTTTGTTATGATACAAGTTGATTTTGTAGAATAAGGGTTCACCCACCCAACAAGTGCTTGTTAGTCTAAAACTCATATACGTAGGTTATAACACATATAAATTATTAACTTTCTAAAAAAACACTTAGTTTATTCAAAGTTTTTTTATTAGCTAGGGTAACAACTTTCATATTTTTTTCCACTTTAACTCACTAGCTCAATCTTTTTTGTTTCTCTAAAATCACTAAAGTTTTATATATTTATATTCCATCGCCGGAAGTTGGGTGGTTCGAAACCGTGACCGGTGTGCAGACGAAAAAAGGATATGGAATTTATTATTGGCCTGGTCTATTCGCACACGTTATTTGTCTTTTTGCACACCCAAAGCGCCTCGCTTTGGCCAAAGCACAGCGCTTTGGGTGTGCAAAAGACAAATGGCGTGTGGAGTGGAGTTTATGTTGTTTTTTATTGGAAATAGGTGGGATGTGGGTTAGTTTGGTAGTGTTTTTTGGATGAAAAAATTGTATTTGAGTTTTTTATTATTATTATTATTATTATAAAATATTAGTATTATATATAATTCATAGTTGTTTTATAATTACGTTTTTTTACGTCATTATTTTTATAGAACGTATATAATATCCATATAATATAAGGGCGTCTTTATAAACTGTTAACCTAGTTTATTTTGTTAAATTAAACAAACACGTTAAATAAAATGTACAGAAAACCATAAGAATTAAACGTAAACAATCCAAAACCAACGTAATGTAAATAGAAGATTAACTGCAATATATATATATATATATCAGTTTGTACATATAAAACAAAAAGGTACAACTGAGTACATAATACATAACAAAACACTATACAAACAAACTAAGGTACTAATCCTCGTGCGATGGGGACGGTGGGAGGGGAAGGGGAGGCAACCCGGCAAGCTCTCGTAGAGAAACGAGCGTCTCGACCATCCAGTCAATGAGTGCGCCCTGGCGTCTGAGGCGCCGGTCGAAGTCCCGAGCCACCTCACGCGCTGCCGGAGGCAGGCCAGCGTAAGCATGATGCGGGTACTGTGGCGGCTCAGGAGCTGGCTGAACTGGTGGTACCGGGATCTCCTCGACATGCTCCTCCTGAGCCGGATCCTGGAATACAGGCTGAGCCTGAGGCTAATCGAGGCCCAGAGCCTGTAGCTGAGCCTGCCGAGCGGCCTCCTGAACATAAGCAGGGGCTAACACTCCATCCCTAACCTCAATAACAACCGGGATGACCTCCGGCAACTCGTCCGCATGCCAAATCTGCCCGTCACGACCCCTAAACCTCAGACCAACATCAAAGGTACGGGTGATCTGCATGCTAGATACTGACGCGCGGCCCAACCTAGCCGACGGGATCGCCGCGGACAGCTGCGGATCACTCTCGGGCACGAGCCCTAGCGAGCGTGCAATGGCGGTGATGTATGAGCCACCGTGCAGCTTCCCGCGGAGCTGCCAGTGGTATGCACCGGCAAAGTACTCTGCCAGGCAGGCTGCTAGATCGCAGGTCTGGCCGCGAAGTAGGCAGTATAGAAAGAAAAGGTCACCGAGGTTGACCTTCTCCCTGCTGGTACCCCGCGGCACGATAGATGACGCGATAATATGGTGCAGGAATCGGTACAAGGGGTCTCTAATGGTGGTGGCCTTTTGCCAGGATTTCCTAAAGGGAACCCTGGAAATGGCCCTCCAAGCGTCTGCCTGTCCATGGCCCTAACCCCCTGCGTATATAAATCAGTATCAAGCTCGGGCTGTGTGTACAAACCTGAATGGACAGCAAATTCCCACACACTCATCTGAAACTGCTGATTGGTGAGACGGAATGTAACCTCGTGGACTGGATAATCCGGGTCCTCCACGTAATCCGCCGGATGCGGCTCGTATGTAAACGAAGAAAGAAACTCGACCGTAAGCTCACGGTACGAGTCCTCCATCGCTAGCTGAAAGAGGCGCGACCAAGGACTATCCAGGCCAACTATAGCACGCGCCCGCGGGGCCTCTCCCACAGTCTCCAGCAGATCCCAATCTATCCCTACATGCCCCCCAATCTCCATGGTGCGCAACCTAGCGCATCTCCCCGCCGCCCGTGACCCCTGCTCAAACTGAAGGTACGGGTGATTAGGTAGAGGGTTAACCTCTACCTCAGCCTCCATCTCCTTAATCTCCTCCTCCTCCTCCTCGTGATCGAAATCCATCCCTGTACGTTTAAATACAAATACAAGTGAAATAATATTATTTATTTTAAGTGTATTTGCATTATTAAACAATAATATTGTATAAATAATAATAAACAAATAATATTATTAAATAATTCAAATACAAAAAAAATATTGTATAAATAATATCTTATATTAAAATACAAATAATATTATTTATTTAAAAGTATTAGAATTATTAAACAATAATATTGGATAAATAATAATAAACAAATAATATTATTAAACCATTCAAATACAAAAAAAAGTATTGTATAAATAATATCTTATATTAAAATACAAATAATATTATTTATTTAAAATGTATTAGAAATATTAAACAATAATATTGTATAAATAATAATAAACAAATAACCCTTAAAACAAAAAACAAAAAAACAAAAAAAAATATGAACCCAAGCGCCCCGTTTTGGCCTCGGTACGACGCTTTGGTTCTTCGTTTTCAAACACAAAACCCAGCAACCGAATCAAAACCCCGAACAATCAAAACACAATCAACAATAACTATTTAACCAAAACGATAAAGGAAGTTCGATCTTACCTTTTAGCGGTTGAAATCTTGAAAAACACGATCTGAGCCTTAGTGTGTGTAATCGCACCTTTGTGTGTGTGTTTGTGTTTGGTTCTTAGATCAAAGCGCCACCGCTTAGGGCCTTTTTTTAAAAAAATTATAATCGTTTTTAATTCACAAACGCGTCGATAATAGTCTAAATTTTACGTTTTTCCATTATACATCATTTTTTAATATATATGGACTATACGGCAAGTTCCGGATCAAATCGGTTACGTGTGATGTCGTATTCCATTATATTGTATCTTTTTGGTTTGAAAGCACAAGTACTCCTATGAGTAGTGTTATGTGTATCAGCCGCCTACCGTACACGTACGAATTCCTTCCACTGCTTGTCAGAGAATTTCTTCTTGATGTTCTTGTTAATATTTTGTTGAATATGGAACCGACAAAGATGCTTATGGGCTTTTGGAAAAACTTGTTCACACGCGTTAATTAGTGCAAGATCCATGTCTTTTAAAATCACACGCGGTTCCATACAGCCTACCAGCATTGACTTGATCCTCTGCAACTGTAACAACTCGGAAATTCGTTGTTAACTTTTTCCTTGTTGTACTCCTTTTGTAATTCCGAGATTCGGTTAATAATAAAGTTTATGTTAATTAATTATGGTGTTGTACGTTATTATCGCATCTAATCGCTTAATAAATCGCATCGCTAATCTCATCGCATCGGAAATCGCAGTTATATATGTGGTTTTATGTTATTTATCTGTTATGTGTGTTGTGGTTATGATTATAATGGCTATCGCATCGGTTCCGCACTCTCGAATCGCTAAATCACACTAATATATCAACTATAACGCTTACACTTTAATTTAACGCTTAATTTAACTATCTAATGCGAACCGAATAACCAAACGAACTCTTAACGCGAAACAAACGAAGAAAACCCAACATTGGGTCAAGTTCGCTCGAACTTGGTGACCCCAAGTTCGGCCGAACTTGACTGGCCAAAACAAATTCTCCTTTTTAAACTCAAGTTCGCTCGAACTTGTCTGAGTCCTTAGAGATTCAGCAAGTTCGGCCGAACTTGACTGTATTCTCTTGAAAAATCTAGCAAGTTCGCCCGAACTTGCATGAATCTCATGCAAGTTCGACCGAACTTGGTCTCCATCAGCTCTCATTTTGCCTTCTCCTATAAATACCAAGCTCTGTTCACTCATTTGAACTTGTTGCAAGTTCGCCCAGAGCTCTCAAAACCCGAAACCTTCGTGTTCTAAGTAAGAATCAACCCGATTTCACTGCAACAACATTTATCAACGATCTACAAAGGTTTACAATGATTTTGGCACAAGGCGTAGCCTTCGTTTTCATCAAAACTCATTCTTTTACGAAAATCTTCATCTTTTTTCTTCAAAAAACTTCTGTTTTAAGCTTAGATCTACACAATACGAGTTCGTTTGGCGATAGTAGAGACTTCCCAAACACGAGATCTGCAAGATCTCGGCTTGCAAGATCTCGGTTTGTAAGTGATAGATCTGAGAAAAACCTTTGAAAACCATTGATTTCTACACAAGATACGGACTTTTGATGATGTTTTGTTCATTTTCTAATATGAAACGAAGCATCTATCATTCAAGATCCCAGATCTGGAAACACAGGGACGTTTATGTTGGTTTACACAAGCCGGACTAACCCGAATGAACCCCGAGTTCGCCCGGATTAGCCCACGCTTTTGTAAAACGGCTAAAACAGCTCTAAAAGACCTCTCCGACCTAAGTTTGCTCAGTAGCACAGGGTTGGAGGGATGAACACTCAATTTTCCTCAGCAAACGACGTGAAAATGCAAGATTTTTGACCCGAAAACATCAAGTTCTCTCAAGATTTCATCAACCCTCTGGTCAAGTTCGACCGAACTTGTGCCCAAGTAGGCCAAGTTCGACCGAACTTAGGCTATTCTCCTCAAGGATCCTAACAAGTTCGACCGAACTTGTCTAGTTTCTTAGGAAACTACACAAGTTCGCCCGAACTTGTCTTTTCAGTAAGATCTCTTCACAAGTTCGCCCGAACTTCACAAGATTCTTAAGAATCTTACCAAGTTCGACCGAACTTGGTTATAAATCTCACCAAAACCTATCAAGTTCGCCCGAACTTGTCTACTACCCTACTCAAACTTCGCCGTTTCGGCTTTTCGGAAGACTGATGTACTTCTGTTCGTCTACAGGCTGAACCGGCATTCTCCGCAACTCTCCTCAGAATCTCTAAGCTAACTAAAACGCACCCACAGTGAGTATACTTGACCCATTTTCGCTTTAACGCACTTTTTGGGTGTTACATACGTTCCTATATCAAAATCACTTCACAAATCGAACTGTTTATCACACGCGAATAATCTGATTATATATGTTGAATACGTGATACTAGGAACATGTGACTAGGACTTATTTTCGTTAACATGCATCCTTAGCTAGTATGGTACTATATTGTGGCTTACACCCGACAGGGTCTAGTTAGGATGGACGCGCAAGCCTTCTCACGGTAGTTAGCATGAGAAATGAGCCTACATTATGTTAAGTGTTTTGGTGTATCATGATATGTAATTAGATTGTTTCGCGAACGCTTTCTCGATTTTGCTAGTAGTACTTAAACATGTATGCTCACCTTTACTTAATTGTATTGACTTGTATTTTAACGTATGTAACAGGAAGAGGATTTTGTGGCTTGGATGCTTGGATGTGGCTTGCGTAGTTTAGTTTTGTTTTATTTTGTTTAGTTCCAAGTGTAATAAATCTAGGGGAGATCGGATCAGATTTTACTGTTTAAGGGGTTTTGTTAATGTAATGATTGTTTAAGGATATTATGAGTTTAATAGTATGGGATGTTAAATGTTAATTTATTATCTTTAAATAATTGTTATGAAATCTCTTGAGACAATCTGGTTCGCCTAGTGTCACTACCCCGATGATTCCGCCATCAGTTGGGGTGTGACAGCAACACCCATAGGTAGTTCTCTAACTTCTCAGCGGAAATTACCGCACAAGCAGCCGTAAACGATTTGTTTGTCGACTTTATGCCTACGACCTGAACACACGGCAGGTTGTACCGGTTCGTTTTGTAGGTGGCGTCAATCATTAGCACATGCGGGAAGGCACACCACATAGTAAAGGATTTTTTGTGAACGAAGAACACATCTTCAACTGCCTTCGATATCTCATTCGTGCGCATGTAATAAGTGTAATCTTTTTCGAGAAGAATGTTTTCAAGTTTTTGCATCGGAGACTTACCGACATTTTTTCCGGCGTTGATCTTCTGAACAACGTTGTGTATATCTTTTGGAATAATCTTTCTAGCCGGATTGTTCTTCGTTAGCGTTCGCCAGATACTGCGGTTGGGAATATCTTGCTCTGCGAGCTCCTTAACCAGTTTTGTATCCTCCGAAGAAAGCCTTCTCGCATACGCGTGACCCTCTAGATTTTCGATAGGAGTGTGGTTATGCTTCGCCTTTGTCACCTCAATCCTCCAAACACTTCCGGATGATTCCGAAAACCCGCTATCTCGAACAGGCAGCCTATTTTCTTGCTACCCGTTTTCCTTTGTGTAGCTATACTCTTTTGCTCCCCATCAAAAGTACATTGAAACTAAATCTTGTAATTCTCTCCTCTTTTATTCGACCTCTTAATCACAATGAGGTAACCATTGTCTTTTGCCGTGTCTTGTACCCAACGCACCAACTCTTTACGTGACGAAAAGGTCTGCGTTGTATCAAACGAAAATGTAACCTGTGGAGGATTACCCCTAACAATAATAAAAAGACATATAATCGATATAATCGTAAGTATGCTTCTTCCTACCGCCGCATGGAGACATGTGTTTTGACTCTTTTCCGCACACATAGCAAAATATGAATCCACATTTGCATATAGCAAAGAATTTTGATAGCATAACACAGTTCGGATAACAAAAACTTATTGATAGCAAAAAAAACTTAGAATACTGAAATTAAATACGATCTTATATGTGTAATATAATATAAGAAGTGAACGAACCTGCAATGAATATCGTTGCAATCACCATTACGTTATATACAATGCCCACACTTGGGACACCACCTCTAGTTATTCGTCGTGCAAAGATCATCGAAAGCAACGTCGTTTTCATCCCTGTTCCCTCCATAAGTAGAACCAACATGCCATGGAACTTTATACTTGAAACAAAAATGAGTAAAATGTCAAAATGGTCCGGAAGTTTGGTCATTTTTGCCACTTTAATCCAAAACTCAAACCTTTTGCCCAAAATGGTCTCTGAAGTTTGGTCACTTTTGTCACGTGTTTCTAAAAATCTGACCATTTTGTCCTTCATTATAAAGAGGTGGAAAAACGCAAAAAAAAACCTTGATGTTAATTATAAAATCTGATAACATTTTGCTTTTGGATGAAAATGGCAAGATAATTAATATCATATGGACTCAGATTTAATAGGTTTAAGTTTTAGACTAAAGTAACAAAAGTGATCAAAACTTAGAGACCATTTTGGCAGTTTACTCAACAAAAATGCATCTTGCAGTTTGGACACACGCATCTCTTCAAATTATGATCACCACACTCGTTCAAAATCAACTCTGAGCACTCTCGGTTAGAGCAACAAACCTTATTAACCGAATAACCCCTAACATCATCGATTCACATAACACATCACACCATTTGTTAATCAACTGGTGTGTTATATTTGGGGCGGCATGATAAGGGTTCAAAAGAATGATTGCATGTGGTAGAAGGGCATTTTATGTCGGATCCGTTTTCTTCGAGTTTCACTTGGATGTATTTGATCATACAATCGAAGCCAAAGGGTGAACGCATTTATCGTTGTTTCTGAACTTGCTCGGGAGAGTAACCGGTTCGATACAAATCTCGCAGATGAATGTTTCTTCTACTACTTGGTGATAATCTCCATTATCTTCTTGTTGAAAGTTTCCTAGATTTTGTTGTGGTTTCTGATTTTGATTCCCCATGATATCAAACGAATTTGTTTTGAAAATTATTTAGATGGTCGATGGGATTTTAATGTATTGGACACATACGTATAAGTCAAATAATGAATTGGAATTATAATAATTGGAATTATAACCGATTTTTCAATCTAATATCAATTTAAATGATAATCCTATTCAACTTTTTTAGTAATAATAAGTCAAAATATTTTAGGAACTTTTCTTTTGCATCAAGTTTTGCATTATAAAACCCTAATTACCAGCTAGCCTATAAATGATATTATTTGTAATCTTCGGTCGCCTCAGACCCTGTAGGTTTGTTATACCTACATACGATTCATTATGACATGTAGGCGGAGTTGTGAGACGTTGAGTTAAACACAGTTTTTTTAACGGCAAATTCGAATTATTAACGGACCACTGGAGTATCATCATGTCACCAGTGGAACCACCCAATCATATCCATCTCCACTAGTCAATAAAGCAAGGAAACCCAATAAATCTGAGAAAAACTTTTCTTTGGTCAAACAAATTAAATGTAGGTCGTATAATGATACTACCAGTGAAATAAAGTAAATCATGGTTAAATGTAGGCCAAAAAGTGGTTAATCTTGGGATATCGTCGTCAAACATAGTGATAAAAATCATTCTTCTTGGTTCTCACCCTCCAACATGTCTATAATTAATTATAACTTACTACGACCTATTTTAGTTAGCTTTATAATAGAAAAAAAAAACAAAACTACACAAATCAAACTTTCACCTTATACGTTTGAGTTTAAAAAGCGCTATAATCAACTTTTTAGTTTAACTTTTATTAAGAGAATCAACCTTTTGCAGAAACTCTATTTATTTTTTTGGTTAAGTTCCTCACATGTAGCGCATGTGAGGGTATTTGGTCTTACTGGAGTCTTATTTATTTTTTATTAAATAAGGTTGATCTGTGTAATAAACAAAAAGTAAATAAGGTTGACTGAGAAGAAGATTTTTGATGCTGATTTGACTCTTAACAAGTGAAAATTAGATTGTATCCTTTGTAAACAGACAACAAATTCAATAATCCAAGCATATTACCTAACATAAATTCAAAGTCACTTCAATCTCTATATCAATTTACAACAAAAATTCAACCAGTATAACAAATAAATTGCAAAAAGAGAAAACGTTAATTAAAATTGGTTAACAAATTAGTTCTTGATTTCATCGATTTTTCTTTGTCTTCATCATGTTCTTCAACCATTCTTCATGGTTCATTTCCAGTGATAAGAGAGAAACAATTCCGATAGAGAGAGAGAGTTCTGAAATGCGAATTTAGATCCAAATGTGACTATATACATATAATGTGTATATTATATCATTATCTCCTTTCCATAGTTTGAGGCATCTTATTTATAATCTCCCAAATATAGGGAATGTAATTATGTTATATACAGCCAGCCAGCCATGCATGGAATGTAATTATGTTATATACAGCCAGCCAGCCAGCCATGCATGGAATGTAATTATGTTATATACAGCCAGCCAGCCAGCCATACATGGAATGTAATTATGTTATACATAGAATGAATAGAGAAGGATAACGGATCCATTTGATAACATTGTCTCTTTCACGGTATCAAGAGACCAAGGCCCACCGCCAGTTCTTGACCATCATCGAATCCCATTCCTATCATCACCACCCTTCTCTATTTCACAATCCTTTCACCCTCCTACAATCCTACCATTTCTTAAATCACCATGGAACCAAAAATCCACCCGGCGAGTGTCATTCCCATCACCTTGGAGATGGAGACGGGACAACACACATCTTGGTGTGAACTATTCCAAATTCATTCATGTACCTGCCTTGTCCTTGATCATCTTAGACCCAAACCAGTTGAAGTCACCCCACCGTCCTCTGCCGCCAAAGAATCTGATAAGGATGCCGCCAAAGATAAACCTGCACCGTCACCCGATCACTCATGGGATCGGCTCGATGCACCCTACTACAATGGATATATAATATGATCTCTAACGACCTACTCTACACCATACTTAAACCCAACTCAACCGCTTACCAAGCTTGGACGGAAATAGAAAATATTTTCCAAGACAACAAAAAGTTCTTGGGCCCTTCATCTCCATCATAAGTTCACCAACACCCGCCTTCACGGATTCCTGAATATATCCCCCTACTGCCAACAATTAAAGGTCCTCGCCGATCAACTCGCCAACGTTGATTCTCCTGTTGATAACACTCAATTAGTCCTTCAACTCATCTCTGACCTAAACGATCAATATGAAGGTGTAGCTGCAGCATCCTTTACCGACGTTCTACGAAGCACGGTTAAAACTTACTTTGGTCGAATCACGGAAGGTGAAATAGGCTCTCAACGCCGTGAAAGATGCCGGAACAACACTTCACATCGGAACTGCTAAACCGACGAACAACCTGCCGCCCTCCGGTGACTATCGAGCCGACTACGCATATGACTGGTTACGTTCCGACGACACTTCTAATATGAATTAGGGACGAGGGTGGTCCAGAGGAGGTCAGAATCGTGGAAGGGGGTCTATTTTTTCTGGTAACCAGTCGCAGCCTCCTTGGGCCCTTTGGTACAATCACTGGCCTGGTTAATCAGAACTGGACCATCCCATACAATAATCAATGGACAACATGGGCTTCTCCACCATGCCCATACCCATACCCAACTGTTACTTCGAGACCCATTAACAATAGTAGTAACGACTTGTTAGGCCCAAGACCATCTCAGGCCCATCACACTACCCACACTCGCACCGACATTGATCAAGCTATGTACACCATTTCGCTTAACCAACCGGAACCGACACCATACATGGATACGGGAGCCATTGGGAACATGACCAACACCTCAGATAATTTTCAGTTTTTTAATAATAGCATGCCACGTAATATTATCGTTGGCAATTGGCTCCGCCATCCCGGCCCGGTTATTGGACATGGAAATCAAATCTTACCTGCCCCATTCCCACTACTCCGCCTTAACAATGTCCTTTATGCCCCCAAAACTTAACAAAAACTTAATATATGTCCATCGATTTACTCTCTATGGAATTTTATCCGTTTGGTTTTCTTGTGATGGACTACAAGGCTCTGATCCCTATCCTCATGTACAACAGCAGCGTTGACTTATATCCACTCACAATCAGATCTGGGAGCACCACATCACCTTCCAGTTTTGCTGCTATCTCCTCCAACCTATGGCACCAATGTCTCAGTCACCCAAGACGACCTTTATTGCAATTTTTAAACAATCTTGTTCTGTTCATTTGGAAAACTGAATAAAGACATTTTGTCAATCTTGTGAGTTTGGAAAAAGCATTAGATTACCATTTACTAGTTCCAACACTAAAATTTATCAACCATTTGATATTATACATAACTACCTTTGGACATCACCCATTGTTAGTCATGGCGGACATCAGTACTACATCCTCTTTCTTGATGATTATACCTATATTTCATGGACTTACCCTATAGCCAAAAAGTCCCAAGTGTACTCAATCTTTGATAAATTTCATAAATTAATCAACGCCCAATTTGAGTGCAAAATCAAAACTTTTCAACGCGACAATGGTAAAGAATACATTAAGGGGCTGTTTGGCAACTTTTGAATGGTTAAGTGCTGAACCGGTAAGAGGTCTGAATCATTAAGTGCTAAACCATTAAAAGGTCTGAACCATTAAGAGCCAGTATAATGTTTAACCATTCAGAGGCAAATGTCTGACCAATTCAGATTAGAGGTCTTAACAATTCAGACTCTGTATGATGCTTAACCATTCAGAGGCAAATGTATGAACCATTCAGACATTCCCTCATGAAACAACAGTATGAACCATTAAGTGCTAAACCAGTAAGAGGTATGAACCATTCAGACATTCCCTCATGAAACAAACAGCCCCTAACTCTTTTCATAACTTCTTTAGTCAACGTGAATGTTATTCTGCCTTTCTGGTCCTTATACCTCCCCTCAAACGGCAAAGCTGAGCAGAAAATCCGAACCATCAAACATAGTTCGTACTTTACTTACCCATGCCCCCTACCCAACAGCTTTTGGCACCATGCCCTTGATACTGCCACATACCTTCTTAATATCTTACGCTTACACACAGAAAATAACAAAACAGCAACCAAAATACTTTACCAACGAACCCCCTCATATGACCATTTAATGGTTTTTAGGTGTCTATGTTACCCACTTCCCCCTTCCAACTCCATCCACAAACTAGAAAACCGTTCTCACCTATTGGTGTTCCTCGGATACCCCACATCCTATTGTCGCTACAAATGTTTAGATCTTCGAACAAAACAAATTCACATATCACGTCACGTGGTCTTAGACGAAACTACGTTTCCATTTGCCAACGCCATCACCCCACGACCATCATATTATTTTCTTATTTTCTAGAGACACATTTTCCACATCACATATGGTCTGATATCACGACCCCATAAACCCAATCACCCACCACCCCACTACAGTCATCACCCAAGGCCCACACAACCTCGACCCAAACCCCACCATCCGTCATCCCCTTAGTGGCCCACTGGCCACCCTCACACACCCACTCCCAAAGAGCGCCCCAGCGGCCCTGTCCCCCCGGCCCAAACAACCAACCCGCCCACTCATCTCAACGCACTTCAGCCCTCTCCTCCTACCGGCCCAATCAACCACCCCGTCTACACACCCACGACCCAACAATCCAGCACCTCTACCTTACAGCCCAACCCAACCTGCCTCTGCTGACCCACTAACCGCCACCCCACCAACGCACACTCCGCACCCACTGACCCGCTAACACTGTCTCTATCACTCTAGATCTACACGTGAAATTTTACCTAATCCGACGACATGCGGATTTTGTTTGGTTCATGCGACTTCACTTGCCGGATTTAACCAATAACGATTTTAACCAAACGTGAATATATCTGTAGTTGCGACTTTAACAAGTTTGTTGTGAATCGGAGTTATAGGTGTGTATTGAATGCTTGTGTTCCAGCAACAGATGGGTTAATTTACAGTCGAAATAGTGATCAAAGGTAGTTGGATATCTGGTTTGGTGTTGGAACATTTAAACAAAAAAGTAAATAAATATTGTGGTGCTTTGTTATGTGAACAACTAAGACACCTGGATTTTTTGTGACAACTGCATTTGAAGAAGACACAAGCATTGTTTGTGGGTTCTGATGTCAAATATACAACATTTTTTTGTTTATTACACAAATCAACCTTATTTAGTAAAAATAAATAAATAATGTTTCAAAAACACCAAAATACCCTCACATATGTTACATGTTAGGTGACTTATCCAAGAAATTAAATGGAGCTTGTGCAGAAGGTTGATTTTTGCAACAAAAACAAACTAAAAGGTTGATTATAGCGCTTTTAAACTGAAAGGTATAGGGTGGAAGTTTAGGTATACATAAAGGTTGATTTATTCAATTTTGTCTAAAAAAGAACTTAATTATTTTGGAAAAGAAGTGTTTCTAAGGCAAGAATCTCATATTAAATACATTATCTTTTAATTGAATATTTTAATTATTTTTTTTCAGTTTGCGATTCAAAAGATAAGCAAATATTGAAAACAACTTTTTTGTACAAATTTTTGTTTGATTATTGTCTGTTCACCGTGTTCGAGTAGATTTTTTTTTACTTGATCGGTTATTCCAAGCAACATACATGTTCATCATTCTTGATTATATAGAGTTGGGATGAATTTGGAATTTTTAAGTTTTAGTAAAAGGGGGGGGGGGGGGGGAGGGGGGGGTAAAACAGTCATTTTCTAATCTATTTTTTATTCAAAATGGGTATATCTGATATATTTAGATTTAAGTAAGGGGATATATGTAATTTATTTTTTGGGTTTGGTATATATGTAATAAATGAAGTTTGTAGGGTGATATATGCAATTGCCCCAAAAATTTTCTTTTCAAAATGGATTATGTAGTTAGGCTAATTTTTTGTTTCTGTTTCAGCAACTTCATAAAAAATTTCAGGGCCCTTTTAAACTCACCATTGAGAGTGTCCTTCTCTTGCAAACACTCTCCATTCGCATTTAACCCACCATTCATATTTTTTGGCGACCTTTTAACCTCAATGTCACTAGGCGAATCAGATTGATCAAGAGATTCCATAACGATCGTTTTAAAGGCAATAAGCAACATTTAATATCCCATACTATCAAACTCATACAATCTTCAAATAATCATTACAATCCAAGATAATCTCTTAAACATAAAATCCGATCCGATCTTCCCTAGATTTATTACATGATTTCTAACAAAACGAAACCTAAACTAAGCATCCTAAGCATAATCCTCAACCTGCCCTATATGTTAAAATAAAACGTCAATACAATTAAGTAAAGGTGAGCATACAGGTTTGCACACATAATAGATATAAAAGCGTTTAGCATACACCGCATGACATACGTAATAGATGTGAATGATGTAACTACTTAGATTCAAGCAAACCAAAAAACCGCGATTGATCGAGGCATGCGAACAAGTGTCCACATCCTAAAAGAGAAAATAATGAGAAATGTAAAATGCGAGCCTTAACAACCCCGGGCCTCTGGGTGGCGGGTCAACCTCTAGTATACTATCATGTTAAGGGTGGCGTACAAGCAATCAAGCAATACATACACTTCAGCAGATTTCACGTATAGTCATGTAATTCAGCAGGTTGCGAATAAGCATTTGAGAGTTGTGTGATGTGTTTTGATATACGAACACATGTGACACCCAAAAGTGCGTTTAAGCGTAAAAGGGTTCAAGTATACTCACTGTGGTGCGTTATTAGGGAGATTCGGGACCTAAGATGAGTCGGGGAGAGCGCCGGATTAGCCTGTAAGCGAACAGAAGTGCATCAGTCTTCCGAATTGCTGAAACGGTTAAGTTTGGATTGGGCAGAGGACAAGTTCGGGCGAACTTGTATGTTTCCATACAAGTTCGGGCGAACTTGTGAAAAACATGTTGAGTTATGAGGCAAGTTCGGGTGAACTTGGCAGCAAGTTCAAATGAGAATGAGGAGCTGAGTATTTATAGGAGAAGGTAAAAATGGGAGTTGATGGAGTCAAGTTCGGTCGAACTTGTATGGATTCATACAAGTTCGGGCGAACTTGTTAAGGATTCAGTGATTCTCAGGCAAGTTCGGTCGAACTTGCTGAGCATGTGAGGTCCCAAGTCAAGTCCGAGCGGACTTGGGTGAAATTGAGAAGTTCTGTTGGCCTGGTCAAGTTCGCCCGAACTTGGCATCACCCAAGTTCGAGAGAACTTGTCCAGAAGCTCAGAATTTCTTTGTTTTCGTTCGTTTTTCGTTCGTTTATCGATTGTTCAACGATGTAATCGATTTATAAATAACGTTAAGCGATTAAGTGATGTGTTAAGCGTCGTAATTGCGAGTCAACGCGTGAGAACGAATTGCGTGAGTTTGCGAGTGATTTAATCATAACAAATAAACACACATAACACATAAATAACATAAAACCACATAATTAACTGCGCTTTGCGATACGATGAGATAAACGATGGGATAGCACAAGTGTTTATTAAACAATGACACACTCGGCTCGTATAGTAGCATAACTACTTGTGATTGCGATTAGATTAGGGATGCGTTTTAATAATCGATTAGATGCGATATAACTGTAATTCAACATAATTTAATTAACATAACTTTCTTATAAATGAATCTCGGGATTACAATTGATAAATACAACGGAAATAAAATAAAAAGATAACAACGAAAATTGGAGTTGTTACACTCAGTATTCAAAGTGTTATTCTCTCTGAATAATTCTCTTTCTTGTGTCGTCCCTGTTAAACACCCACAAAACTTCTTTTTTTTCTTTTCTGGTGAAACACAGTGGATATTCCTAACTTGGGAAGAATTTTGTAATGTTTTGGTAAGATGGTTGTCTGTTCTTGCCGGAATATACCTTTAACTCGCATTCGACTTTAGCATTGCCTTTTGCCTTATAGAACCTTCAATGCAGAAGATGAGTGTCTTCAATCTGACTTCTACGTCATATGTTAAAGATCTGAGTGTGCATTTCGGTATCATTATGTTTCGTGTCATTATGGAAGCACATCACCAAGCTCTGGACTTACGTATTGCAAGATGTGGTTTGGATGTGGTGGTGGCGTTGTCTGTTGCCATTCTTTTGTGTCTTGGATTCATATTCATTTGGTTGTAGGTACCCAATATAGTGAATCATTTAAAATGGTTCTACAGTTTCTGCATACTCTTGATCAGTCAATCTACATCTTTGGTTAACACAACAAACATCATAGTGTCCATAACTAATTTCCCCAACTACCGTGCCCTTGCACTGGCTTTATTGGGTAACACTCACAATTTGTCTAAATATTGCATATTTTGTGTGTGATTTACAATTATAACTGTATAGTCGTTTTTGTCTAACTAGAGTAGGGTTAATTAATTTCTTGTTAACAATATTGGATAGGTCTTTTTAATTCATGGGTGATTTAATTTTTTTCAACGTTTGTCTAAATAGGATAGGGTTTATTAATTTCTTGTTAATTTGTGTGTGATTTAATTTATCATTATTTAACTGTGGTTTGTCAAGTTTTATTGATTTGTATGATTTCATACACAACTAGAAAATAGGTCTAGTGCAAACTTTTTTAAAGGAACCTTTTTAATTAAGTTGCATTTGACTCTAATGCAACTCCATTGACTATAAAGGTTGCATTATAAGATCTAATGCAACCCTTTTATTAAAAGGTTGCATATTTAATCAAAAACTATTGTCAGAGAGGTTGCATTGCGAAAGTTCAAATTCAACTCTTATTTTGAAAGGTTACCTCCTTAAAAATTGGATACAACTATTATTCTAGAAGGTTTCATTCAAACCTACATGATCCAAGATTTGTTTCAAGTGGGGTTGTAATTTCAAGTCGAAATTGTTTATATATTGGTACTTTTACGGTGTTTGGTCACTAAACTGTTTTTTAGTAGTATGGTTCCGGCAATGCAAATAACTCACTTCAAATGAATAACGTGTTAAAAGGTCTAATGACATTTATATCAACAACTACACACTCATGCTACTCTAAACAGCCAACACCAACCATCAACATTCATAAAATCTGATATTTTTCTTGAACAACTGTAATATAGGTAATGCAACTTTCTTTCTCACCGGTGTCAAATTTGAAATATGAGATAAACAAAGCAAGTATCAAATTTTCTTTGACTTAGAAAAAAGGGAACAACGGGATATTTTGAATGCTAGAGAACTTTGTGTACAAGGGAACTTTGGTTACTACTTTGGAAGTGGTTTGCAAATGAGGTAATATCACCTATTTATACTTGTTGCCTAGTATTCTAGATCATTCATGATCTACAGAATTCCAAGTATAGAATTTCTAGTAATTATGTTCTTCATATTTTGGATATTTTGATGGAATTCTCTAGGCCTTTTTTGATGTTTTTAGGGCTGACCGAATTTTCTAAGCCAAAATCAGCCTTGAAATAAGTCTAGAAGCTGGTAGAATTTTTCAAAATGTCCAAGCAAGCGATTTAAAATTTAGCGGGCTGTGACATTTTCCATAACCTAATCCATTGATATCCTCGTGGAACCTTCTTGGTACTTCTTGATCTCTTCTCGGAATTGTCATAATGCATCTTCAGTTTCCCAAGTAGCTTCATCATCTAGCAAGTTCTTCCACTTAATTAAGTACTCTTTGTACCGGGAATCTTATCACATCGGATGGTTCTGACGAATATATATGACCTTGACAACCTCTCGATCAAATTATGGCACAACTAATACTGGTGCTCGTTTAGACACCCCTCGATATAAGTCTTCAATGTCGACATGATAAGCCTGTGATAACTAACATGAAAGACCAAGTGGTTCTTCAACTTGGCGGAATTTGAAGTCGATATCAAACTTTGCCAACTCAAGCAATCACTAAGAATGGGCCTTCAAATTTTCTTTACAAGTCCCTTATGTACACCCTTAAGGACTTGAATTGTTGAGGTAAAAGTTTTACCATAAGTTGGTCCCCGACTTGAAATTCAACATGTCACCTCTTATTGTCTGCCATTTCTTTATCTTTTTAGTCATCTTATCCAAGGATGTTCACGCCAAGTTTGCATGTTCATGTGTATCATTTAACATAAAAACCAAAAATCTGTAGAGAATAAAAGAAAACAAAGGTGAGTCCTGGACTCACACTAATAAATTTTAATAATAACATAGTCCAATATGTATAATATCAACCTTGATAAACTTAGGTTTTGGTTTGTGTGGATGTGGGACCAAATTTTACTACGAGTGCGGGAAACAATTATGTACCCATTGTCGATGGTAGAGGACTGCATATATATATATATATATATTTGTATGTGTATATGCAGTTTTTGATGTTTATAAGGCAGCAAATGGGAAAAAACTGCAATAAGGGGGTTATGGTGGGGGGGATTATATCACTAGGGTGTGTAGTAACCACATACCCATCATTACTTAAAGATAAAAAAAATATTATTTTTCATTTAATCTCTAAATTCTTTATTTTTTTACAAATAACATTTCATTACATTTAAACACATTACAATTAAATGCATTACAATAAAATATATTTAATATTACTCGTCTCCATTGTTGTTGTCGCCTTCTTCTTCGTGATCTCCGTCATCCAAATACTCATCTTCAAAGCCTCCAACTTTGAAATCTTCTGAGTCTTCTTCGTCGTTTCCATCATGTCGAATGTGGTGAATAGCCCAAGCATGCTCGATCAAATCTGCCTTTAACGCGTTATGTAATTCCCTTGAACGAATTGGATGTCACACCCCAACCGATGGCGGAAACATCGGGATAAGACGAACAAATTGCTCAAAACATTATAATACTACTTTGCGACAAATTGTTGTTACAGTGGTTCAAAAGAGAAAGTACGACATGTTTCAAACGACAATACAACATAGAATCAAAATACTTGAATTTAAAACTAGGTGTGTATCTAATCCACCCTAATGTATTTCTTAATCAGCATCAACTTAGTTTCCTGCAACATGTATTAAAGTAATATATATCAACAAAAGTTGGTGAGCATACAAGTTTGGTACATAGCATAGTAATGAAATAATTTGTCTCATATCCAACATGGTAGCATTGCATATAATTGTTATAACATACTAAACATGTGATCTTATATCCATATTTTAACGCAATTGTGATTACCCAACATTGTCATAAAACGGGTCTTTTTAATAGTTTACTTAACAATACCATAAAGGTCGTGTCGCCATATCTTCAATGCAAAAAAAACTGCACCAAGTTCAAGGTCATGAGTAGTGTAGTTTTTCTCATGGATCTTGAGTCTTGAAGCGTAAGCGATAACCTTGTCCTGATGCATAAGAACGCAACCAAGGCCTCGGTTTGAAGCATCGCAATACACGACAAAATCATCGTTTCCATCAGGAAGAGCGAGAATAGGAGCATTACAAAGCATGTCCTTGAGTGTTTGAAAAGACTCCTCTTGTTCGGGACCCCAAACAAAAGGTTTATTTTTTTGGGTCAAAGACGTGAGTGGAACGGCGACTTTTGAAAAGTTCGAAATGAAGCGACGATAATAACCGGCTAAACCAAGGAAAGAACAAATTTCGGAAGGAGATTTTGGAGCGATCCAATTCTTTACGGCCTTGATCTTTGTGGGATCGACATGAATGCCTTTCTCGTTCACAACATGACCGAGAAATTGAACTTCCTTTAGCCAAAATTCACACTTGGAGAATTTGGCGTATAGTTGTTCACGTTGAAGGAGTTCAAGGATAAGGCGGAGGTATCGTTCGTGTTCGTCTTGAGTCTTGGAATAGATGAGGATATCGTCTATGAATACGATCACAAAGCAATCCAAGTATAACTTACACACCCTATTCATTAAGTCCATGAAGACCGCGGGTGCATTTGTTAACCCGAATGGCATAACTACGAACTCGTAGTGACCGTATCTAGTACGAAAGGCGGTTTTTGGATATCTTCTTCGAGGACTCGAAGTTGATGGTAACCGGAACGAAGGTCGATCTTGGAAAAGCAAGTTGCGCCTTGAAGTTGATCAAAGAGGTCATCAATGCAGGGAAGAGGATAGCGGTTTTTTACGGTGAGTTTGTTGAGTTCGCGATAGTCGATACACATCCGAAACGAACCATCCTTCTTCTTAACGAATAAAACAGGAGCACCCAAGGAGAAGTACTAGGGCGTATGAAGCCTTTATCAAGAAGTTCTTAAAGTTGGCTTGATAGCTCTTGCATTTCCGAGGGTGCTAGGCGATACGGATACTTAGCGACATGCGTAGCACCAGGTATGAGATCGATACGGAAATCAACTGAACGAGGAGGAGGTGGACCAGGAAGGTCTTCGGGGAAAACGTCAGGAAAATCACACACCACTGGGACATCACTTACGTCCTTTCCCTTGCCCTTTTCTTCCACAATGTGGGCTAAAAAGGCAAAGTACTCCTTACATAAGTACTTGTTCGCTTGGGTGCATGACATGAGTTTGAGACCTTCCGAGGGTCTTTCTCCATAGACGTGCAAAGTGTCACCGGACGGAAGAGGTAATTGAACAAACTTTTCGTGACAAACGATTTCAGCATGGTTCTTACGAAGCCAATCCATACCTACTATGATATCAAAACTACCTAATTGCATATGTATGAGATCGATAGGGAACACATGATTATTGTGGGTGAGAAAACAATCGCGAAGAACAGAGTCAACGGTGATAGACTTGCCATTGGCAACTTCGACGGTGAAAGATTTTGGAAGCTTAGAGCGTGCACATTTTACATTGGTTCAAATTATACGGATACAAAACTTCTATCCGCACCAGTATCAAATAGTAAAGAAGCATATAAGCCATTGACAAGGAATGTACCGTTCACGACTTCATTGTCGTGTTGCGCTGGTTCGCGTTGATGTTGAAAGCACGACCCCGAGCAGCTTGTTGTTGCTGCTCTTGGTTGATCTGGGGACATTGAGGGCGAAGGTGATTTGGATCACCACACTCGAAGCAAGCTCAGACGTTGTTGGCAGGTGCATGACGGTTTTGGTTTTGGGGTGGTTGCTGGTTTTGGTTGCCTTGTGGTGGAGGACCACTTCGGCAAGCGGCAGTAACATGTCCAAACCGATTGCAATTCGTGCAATGGCGGCATGCGATGTTGGCTGGGTGATGGTGGTGGCATATGGTACACTTGGGATGATTCCCCAACGTACGGTTTTCTTGCGGGTTCTTGAGGGGGATTTGGGTTTGCAGCTGGTGTGATCGCGTTGAAACTTTGGTTTTGAAACTTTTGTTTCTTGCCATTGTTGTTTCGCGATTGGGTTTTGGGTTCACTAGCTTCGGTGGTGGCTTGGTGGGCAGATTTGGTGGAGTTGGAGGGTTTGGTTTTATCCTGAACGCGGTTATCATTGATCTCCGTGGCTAGGCGATAACACATCTCGATGTTGTCGAGTCTCGAGGCTTGGATGGCATCACGTATAGCAGGAGGAAGGCTGTTGAGGTATTTCCTAATGACACGTGTAGGCGTGTTCACGAGGTGGGGAACGATGATGCTTAATTGTTTGAAGCGGGTGGTGTAACCGAGGTTATCGTCACCCACTTGCCAGAGGTGCCAAAATTCATCCTCAAGCTTCTCTTGTTCGTGTGGAGGACAAAACTCCAGCATCATCATCTCCCTAACCTCGTTCCAAGGGAGGGCATAGGCTTCTTCGTTGGAACGAATGTTACGCTCGTTCGTCCACCACTCGAGTGCTCAAGCCTGGAAGACGCCCGTTGCGCTTCGGGTTTTGAGGTGCTCGGGACAATCACTTTTGATGAATGTCACTTCGATGCTCTCAAACCATTCGAGCATGGCAGTGACACCATCGTTGCCAGTGAATGGTCTAGGGTTGCAAGCGATGAAGTGCTTAAAGTTGAAGGAGGTAGGCTTAGGCTGGTCTATCTTGGAGTTGACAGACGAGTTTGCGGCATTGGCGGTAACCATGCTCACAATGTCGAGAATCACTTGAGCCATTTGCTTGGCCATGAACGCAAGCATCTTCTTGCTTGAGTTTGACTTGGAGGTCTTCTTGGAGTTGGAAAACGGTTGGAAGACATCTACAAGGGTGATGATAAAAGATGAGACTTGATCATAATGTTTTTGAGAAAAGACATTTTGCATAATTTAGCATGTAACAGCACATAGTTTCAAATAGTTTACATTGGCAAAATAAGAATTTACATGGCGTAATCACAAATATTGACATGAAAGAGTGTAAACTTAGTTGTTCACGAAGGATTATTATTGTTTGAGATTGCGAGGAAAGTGCAAATTGTGTGATAAAATGAAGTTACAAACGTTCAAAGTATATTAATCATAAAAGATAGACTCAATAAAACATTGGAATGTTTCGGGTAGAGAAACGTCGACTATTCCAAAGTGGGTCGAAGATCCTTTCGAGTTAGGGAAACATGCTTTGGCCTAATAGGTAGAATACTCTCATCGTGAAGCGACTAACGGTATTCACCCTTCCAGTTACTACATGTCCCTAGTCGATCGAAAATTCGAGACGTTGGTGAGATTGAAAAATCGAGGAGTGGGACTAGTTAACAAGGTGCGGGTTTCACCCCTAACTTTATAACATCGTACCCTAAATGTGGTTGGTACTTACCAAACGAGGAGCAAATTCCGACTCGTTGGTAAGGGTCCACTAGAGTTTGAAGTGGAAGTCTTCCATCAAGATGTGGATATCACTCCTAGCTTGATGGCGTAACTTCGTGTAAAAATCATAAACGCGGAATGAGGGATTTCACCAAAAATTATGGGCCATTGGGCCTATCTTGGTGCAAATCGTCTCGTTGATGTAACAAGAGTGTCTTCAATTGTGTAATTTGTGTAAGATGTCTTAGGGAAGACACATTGTATGTTTAAGACAAAAAGAAGAGGTAGAAGCAAAGTAAGGAAGAATTAACATTTTTAAGCATGAATAAAGATGGGTCAAAATCGGACACTTAAACCATAGACTAGGTCAAGAGCATGGCAATTTTCCTAATTCCCTATAGTTATGGCTCTGATACCAATCTGTCACACTCCAACCGATGGCGAAAATATCGGGATGAGACGAACAAATTGTTGTTACAATGGTTCAAAAGAGAAAGTACGACATGTTTCAAACGACAATACAACATAGAATCAAAATACTTGAAATTAAAACTAGGTGTGTATCTAATCCACCCTAATGTATTTCTTCATCGGCATCAACTTAGTTTCCTGCAACATGTATTAAAGTAATATATATCAACAAAAGTTGGCGAGCATACAAGTTTGGTACATAGCATAGTTATGAAATAATTTTTCTCAAAGCCAACATGGTAGCATTGCATATAATTGTCATAACATACTAAACATGTGCTCTTATATGTCAATCCATAGTTTAACGCAATTGTGATTACCCAACAGTGTCATAAAACGGGTCTTTTTAATAGTTTACTTAACAATACCACAAGCATACGAGCGGGCGTTACTCCTATAGCGCTATATTTGTTAAGGTTGGCTAGCAAAGTTAATGATCATACAACACAAGTCTACATAGCATGCGATAATCAAGTATATAAACAAGTATCATGTTATAGCGGATAGAGTAAATATGTAAACGAGTTTTATTGTGTTTTTGTACATGTTGCACCCAAATATTAAAATAAAAACGGGATCGAGTATACTCACGGTTTTGCAAGCTCAATCTGTCTTGAATCCCGAGAGTGTGCTTGGTTGATTATCTTGGAGCACCTTGTCCTTCTACAAGAAGTAACAAAAGTGTATGAGAATTGGGAGGGGTTAACGGAAGATTATAAATTCGGAATTTAAAATAACGCAAAAATAGTATTATGAAAATAATCATCTTTGTACTCATGACACTTGTTCTTGACACTATAGAAACCTCAAGGGTTTAGTTTGTTTTCATGGATTCAAGACCCATTAGAATCGTAACAAGTGTATGGTCCTTCGATGATGTAGCTAGTTTCTTAACAAATAACTAATAAGTTACTATTAAGTCATGGCTATTTATATATATATATATATATATATATACACACTTAGATTTATAGGGTACATATAATATATAAATCAAGCACGAGGTAGGATAATAAGGTCTCCATTTAGGTACCTCTAGTGTCATGGAATTCATGTAGGAGGTAGGAAGAACATGCTTCCGTTTAGGCACCTCGAATGTTCACCACTACACTTGTGTTATAAACACAAGGAGAGTCAAGAACTAAATAATAACAACAACTAATCTAATACGAAACATCAAGTAGTGTGTGGATTCAAGATGGGTTGCCAAGGCTAGACCATCATCACACATGCACAAGTTGAACTTAGACACTACTTGTGGGTGTAAACCCAAGTTGAAAACAGAAAGTTTGTGAGGTTTTCACCTCTAGTTTGACATGTCTCAACCTTTTTTTAAGCCTAACCAACCACAAACAGTGTTGTAAGCATTCTAACATAGGTTTGAGATGAGTTAGACTCAAGTTTAAACAAGTTTAATAAAAGTTTGAAGAAATAAAGTGAAAACAGTCCACTTTGGAGCCTTTTCTGGACATTCCATAGCCTGGTTTTCTATGGAAAACCAATGGAAATGTTCCTAAGGTTGTTCCAAGCAAGTGGGAAAAAGAATGGAAGGATTTCGTTAAGAAATGAGTGAGTTACACTCACTTTAGTGAAGATGAGTAATTATGCTCGAACACAAGAACTTCAGCTGATTATGGAGGGATTTGGGAGTGATTTGATGATGTGCAAAGTGTATGAAGCTTGGGAAATGCTTGGGATTTATAGGGGTTGAGTTAGGCTAAGTTGGTGGGGTTTTAATGGAGGTTCAAGGCCATTGGAGGTGAAAAGAATGGTGGGATTCGTGCATACCCGCGAGCATTTCAAACCTGCTGCCCGCCAGTACCCCTTACGGACCGTAAGGGGTTTCCCTTGTGGTCCGCAAGGGCCTGGTCAGGGCAACATATTTTTATTTTTTTTATTTTCTTGATTTGTAACACAATTATAAGTCGTATTATGATGTTTTAAGAGTGATTAAAGGTTCCTAGGCCTATGCATCACATGTCACACCCCGACCCGCAGCGGAAAAGGTGATCGGGGCATGATTGGGTTATCATCAAAGCTCATGACATTTATTATGCGTTTCATATTCATTTAATACAATTTAATGGAAATTTACAATAAATATTACAACATGTTCTAACTATCAATCTAAGCTTCTTTATTCTCTTCTAAGGCATTTCCTATGTTTTCCTTGCTTCAACCTGTTCACCTGTATCATGTGTAAAAAGGTTTTTGGATCAACATAATGTTGGCGAGTGAATCCTATGGAAAACATTTGAACAAGTTTATTTAAATTGATTATGAAATATGTGCACAACCACTCATGAGTAAAAATAGATGTAAACTTATTCAACAATAATTAAACATTAAATAAAGCACACATGAACAATAATGGAACATTTAGAGGCACGCGTTGCTCAACTCGTCTCTCACGAGGAACTGATGGGCCTAATGAATGAATTGCATAAACATGATAATATGAAAGACAAAACTACAAACAATATAAACTAAATGATATACACATGAACAATGATGAATTGGTTTTGTGGCACGCGTTGTTCAACTCGTCTCCCACGAGGAACTGATGGGCTTAATGAATGAATTTCATATAATTTGACAAAATGACATAAGTAATCACATCAATATAAACAATCTAAGTTTAGGTCACGATATGGTATGGCACAAATTTAAATAAACGAGTTAATTATTTAAGACACATGACACACCCCAAAACGTGTAATTAAAAAGGGGAGTTGTAAGATTCACTCACAGTGGGTGCGTTCGGTTGATGATGTTGAATGCACGCGAAGTGGTTTTAACCACGAGTGAGATTAACCTAGATAAATCGCATTATGGTTTGGTAAGTAAACGGATTTTATTAATCCATTTTAGTAGAATTGTTTGGTGTATTTTTGTGAGTTTAAGGCTATTTTCTAACCTTAAAAATGTTATTTTTAAGTATATTTAATTGATTTTTAATTAAAATAAATAAATAAAAATAATAAAAAATTTGATTTTTTTGCTACAGTTGACTTTGACTTTGACCGTTGACTTGACCGTTGACCGGTTCGTATGCGTATAGTTGTGCGCTGAGTGAGGCTCGAACCCGAGACCTCCCGTACGCGTGCACGCAGCTCTACCAACTGAGCTACGTGTCTAAACCGTCATATATCTGTTTTTAATTATATTTATATATTAATTAATTTAAACAGAAAATCCTTTTATTTAAAAACGATTTAATTTGAATCGGACCGGTGCGCTCCACAGGTCTCGAACCCGGGACCTGTGGCTTATACTAACACACAGTCCACCGCTGGACTGTGTGTCCAACTTGTTAACTTAACTGATTTTTATTATACTTAAACACAAACTGAACATTTCCTTTTCTGTCTTATTTTAAAAAAATAGATAATTGTCCGAGTCGGTGCAGTAGCCCGGACTCGAACTCGTGACCTGTGATATAAACATACACACAGTCCACCACTGGACTGTGTGTCTAACTTGGTTATTATTCCGGTTATTAATATACTTAACATATAACAGTGTGACTTCCGGTTCGGTTAACAAAAAGGCGTTTTTTATTAAGGCGGCGTGTGTGGAACAAGATTCGAACTCGAGACCTTTGTGTGTTTAATGTGCACACAGTCCACCGCTGGACTGTGTGTCTAACCCGAGTTATAACTTGATTTTAATTATACTTATATGTTACAGGTTCATCGTCTTCTTCGTCAGATTTTAACCAGGAACAATGACGATCTGGTTCGAAGTTTTAATCAGGATTCTTTAGCGTTTTAGGTTAACTACAGATGAGATGTAAGTAAAAAGAAAGGAAATTAGGCGTGAGGTATACCGACTAGCTTCCTCTGTTTTCCGGCAGAACTCCGGCGACAGCAATCCCTTCCGGCGACGAGTGTCTTGCAGCAGCGAGTCTCCAGAAAGCTTACAAAGTATGTGGGTGACTTCGGTATAAGTTCAGAGGGTTTAGTAAGGCTCAGAAGTGAAGAATCCGGTTTTCCGGCGACGAACAGAGTATTTCCGGCGAGTGAGTTTTCGCCGAGAAAAGGTGTGGTTTGAGCGAAAATGTTTGCAGAGGTTCGATGGGGGTATTTATAGGGCAAGTTATCGATGTATTTGGTCCGATTTCCGACTTGATTCGTTGATTTGAATTTCTCCGGCGGTTATAACTTTGGTCGCGGACTCAGACGTCGGTTATAACCGATGTAGCGTTTATGTTTTACGTTATAACTGAAAGAAACGTTAAGTTTCGCGAGATTACCGGGATTTCCGACGACTGAACTTTTGGGCGCCGGTTTTGAATTTGGAAAGACACTTTATGAATTAAATGATCTTAATAGTTAACAGATAATACAAGTGGCGCAGTGGTTTGTGTGTTGAGTGTTAAGTTGCTGAACCGGCTGACTCGGCGACTGACCCGGGTTCGAAACCCGGCAGGGACATTTTATTTTTATTTTGCGATTTTCAACAGTTTTTCAAAAACAACTTATATATTCCAATATAATAATTGATTATTATCGTTTAAAATTATTTTGGGCATTTAATTCGCAACGAAAATTTTAACTGATTGTTCGGTTAATAAACGGAGCTGGTTTGGTAAAATCCGTTTTTTGACGGATGTTACATCACATGTTTAAAGGGTATCATAAGTATACATTGAATAAAATCAAGTATAAATATTGCATACAATTTTCGTATCAACATGTAAGTCACGTATTTTGCAATTTTGTCAACATTGTAGGGTGTCGTGGATCAAGTAACATGTATGTAAAGTATAAACGAGTTTAACATGATAAAACAGAACACGCGTTTCATTATGATTCAAGTCTCGGAATAAAGATTACAATGGAAAGACGAGTACAACGATTACAAAGTTTCCAAAAATAGAATATAACAAGAACTTTCCAAATATAGAAAGTATGAAATAGCAGGGTGTTACATTTGATGAGCGTTTAAGATTCTCTCCACCATTGTTGCTTGCGTTCCTTCAACAACAACATCTTATGGAAGATAGTTTGGGCATATGGCTTTCCCCTCGTCTTCTATGTCAACCCTAACCCGCAGCGGAAATGGTAGTCGGGGCATGATTGGGTTTTCATCAAAGCTCATGACATTTACTATAAAGTTCATATTTATTATTTCTTTTTAAAGAAGAAATTACAATAAACATACAAGCACAACATGTTCAAATATATTTTTCATGACTTCTTTATTTTTCTTCTAAGGCAATTTCCTATGTGTTCCTTGCTTCAACCTGTCCACCTGTATCATGTGTAAAAATAGGGTTTTGGGTCAACAAAAGTTGGCGAGTGAATCTTATTTAAATGTTTGAAAGAATTATTTGTATTGGTTATTTGAATAAAAATGTGCATAACCAAATATGAGTATACGTACATGTAAATTTAACCACAAAATACATAATATCAATTAATGCACACACACACACACATATCAAATGATGAACAATGAGATCAAGGCTCAATCAAACGGAGCCGATCTAATGAGGCACCTGATGCTCAACTCGTCTCCAACGAGGAACTGATGGGCCTAATGAATGATTTGCACGCAACTTGACAAAATGTAAATACGCAACACGACAACCAACATTTACATCACACGTTTAGATCATATAATGGTAATAGCACAAATGTTTGATAAACGAAATTTATGAAACGACACATGATACACCCCAAAACATGAATAAAAATGGGAATTTGTAAGAATTCACTCACAGTGGGTGCGTTTTTCTTGATTGATGGAGAGTGCGCACGAATTGAGGATATAACCGACGAACAAGACTAACCTAGATAATAACGCAATAATTAAAATTAATATTTTGATTTAATATTTTTTTTGTTAGATTTTAGGTTATTTTTGTGGTATTTATTGAGATTTTTAAACCTAAAAAGTTATATTTTTGAAGTATCTTTAAATGATTTTTAATTAAAATAATACATAAAATAATTATAAAAGATATACCCTTTTACAGGGTTGACTGGTCAACGACCGGTCAGATTCGTTTATTATAGGCAGCGTGTGAGGTTCGAACTCGTGACATCCCGTATACGTGCACGCAGCTCTACCAACTGAGCTACGTGTCTAACCCATTATAAACTTGTTTTTTATTAACTATATATACTAACTGGGTTAATTCATAAATTCCTTTAATTAAAAAGAGTTTTATTAGCATCGAACCGTTGCACTTATCCGGAGTCGAGCCCGCGCCCATACAATGTGTTGCACCTAGCCCTACCAACTGGGCTGGGTGTCTAACCCGGAAAATAAAGGATTTTAATTATATTTATATACTAACTGAATCGTTTCATGTGCGAGTTATAAAAAAGGTTTTGTATTATTTAAAGAATCGGCAGCGTATAACGACTCGAACCCGGGACCTGTGATTCATGTGCACACGATCCATCCACTGGACTGTGTGTCTAACCCGGTTTTATAACCGGTTTTATTTATACATATACACTATATAAACTTCATCTTCTTCATGCTTAATTCTCAGAATTCAAACTCGACTGCTAAATCAGAAATCTAGCATACTTTAGTAAATTAAATGATAAAAGAACATGAATCAAAAGATTATACCGATCAGAGCCGAATTGAAATCCTCCGGTGATGATTCCGACGCGTGGACGGTTTTCCGGCGACGTTTTGATTTGAACAGAGGAGGTTTTTGGAGAGTTCAAAATAATGCTAAGAGAATGAGCGAGTTTAGTTGAAGTGTAGAATCGATATTTATAGGCATCAAGACAGTTATAGCTTCGGTTTAAAAATCCAAAATTTAAGACCAATGATTTCTTTCTGTTTCAAACCAATGGATTTTGATTTTCGGTTGTAACTGAAGTTGAAATCAGTTACTTACTTGTAATCAAAGAAAAACCATTAATCACGCTTGATTGCTTGGATTAAGTTTCGACAGTTTTCTGGTTCAGTGATTTGAGTTGCAGATTTAACGGGTTTTCAAAAAAATAAAACTTAATTGTTTTCATTTCTAAGCACAAATGTGCGGCAGTGTAGTGGTGTTTGGTGTATGTATTTATACGGGAGACCCGGGTTCGAACCCGGTTACCCCCTTATGTTTTATTTATTATTATTACTATTATTTTTACTTTCATTTATTATTATTGTTTTAAATTCTTTTAATTCATTTAGTAGCTATAAGTTAATAACTCGAATTAAATGGTGCTTAAATACGCAACGTGACTTTAGATTAACTACTTGAATTATTTAACGAAACGGGTTTTGAAACTCGTTTTACAACGAATGTTACATTCTAAAATCATGTTATGTATTATGATACAAGCATACATCACCATTCTATTTTTTTCTTTAACCCACATACGACAAGGATTTCTAATAAAATACCATCGATGTTGAAGAACCCCAAAACACCTCTTGATATCCTTTCGCGAAAACTCTTGCAGTTTCTTAAAATATTGTCTTTTTATATCTTTTCACAATATTTGAATACTTCGGGTATATACCATCGCCCAAATAGTATCTATGCTCGTAGTTATTTCCATTTGCATGAAATCGGGCTTTCGGTATCGTACTCAAAATGTAAACCTCTAGCAATGGTGAACACTCGAAAGGGTTTATGTCGTTTATACACCCAACAACACCAAAGACGTCCGACCAAACCCAAAGATCGTATGAGGTAACCGCTTGTAAAACCAACGTTGGTCCTTTCTTGTCACCACGTGTAAAACCAACCTTGCCATGCGGTTGGACAATTGTACCACCGCCATTGACGACAGTCTAAAATTCCAATCATGCCAGGTATTCCATATTTTTCTAAATGCACTTTGTATATTTGTTGAAGGTCCTTCCAAGTCAGGTTTCTCAGGTAATGTTTTCCATATAATTGGCATATACGGTATACCTGAAATTTAAAAATTATATATAAGTGTATTTCTTTTTAAAATTTATTGTACTTTAAAAGTAAATCAAATTGAGTAAAAAATATCGTAGCAGAAATATTCCAAGGTATCACGTGTGGTTTTCTCCGCCATCTTCAAAAACTCGATGTTGATATCGTACGTGTTTCTGTAGGCGAGTACATGTAACGCGGATGTTACCTTTTGAATTGCGATGAATCCTAAATATCTGCTCGCATTGATTTTTTGCTTAAAATAGTCATACTTACCTTCCAAATCATCGCTAATGCACAGAAATAAACAATAACAAACATAAAATGGCACAAGTTATCTCATGGAGGTTCAATCGATCAGATAAACGATTTGTTCTAAAGTTCTCAGACAAAAAAAGGGTGAGTGTTCCAATTGCCAACCGATGTGAGAGAACTGAGATAGTAATAAGAAGGTTAAAAAGAAGATTTCAAGAGGATGATAATGATGATGATTTTGAGCTACCAATCGGTTGGAGTTTGAATGAGCAATTGAGGATGGTAAGGGTGACTTATAGCAACGGAGATGAAGATTCCTTGACAACGGACGAAGTGTTGCCCACAGAGAACGTCCGCCTTCTTCAACAGCTCCTAAATTTAACACCTTCACCCATTATCATAACCAGGATTGTGATTATGTTTAAATCTAGGATGTCTTTTAGGCTGAACCAGTTGATGGCGTTTAAACGGCGATGTAGTTGATAATGGTGGATATGAGGAAAATGATGAGCAAAGCGATGGGTAAATCTCTGGTGTAATCTCATTCAATGAAGATTATTGATTTCATTTGTTTTTTTTTCATTTTTGTTGTAATGTTTGAGTAATTCTATGAATGAAATGTAATGAATATATGAACGCCATGAAGACCACGATATTTACTTTGATTCCTTTGCTTATCAGAGACAAAACTCTACAAAAGAGAATAAAACGCCATGTTTTGAGTTTTGATTTCATTTGTTTTGTTTCTTTTTTTTTGTAATGTTGAAGTGAATGAAATGTAATTAATGTATGAACGCCATGAATGCCATGATTGTAACTTTGATTCCTTTGTTTATCAGAGATGAAACTCTATAAAAGAAAACTACAAGCCATAATTTGAGTTTCTAACTAAACGTCATGAAAGTTTTCATGCCATAAACGAGCGCGACATGTGTGATTATATAAATAATAATAATAATAATAATAATAATAATAATAATAATAATAATAATACGTAAAAAGGCATAAACACCGCTCGCCATGAATTGTCGCGCGCGCCACTGTCACTCTAGGATCCGTTCTCACCGTTTTCACCATAACCCCTTTCTCTCTCTCTCTCTCTCTATATATATATATATATGGCTCGGTTCAAGTGAGAACCACCACGAGTTGTGTGAATCGTGAGAACCACCACGAGTTGTGTGAACCGTGAGAACTTTTGTGTCCCGCGAGTTGGGTTAAAAAATTGTGCAAGTTTTTTTTAGCCTCATGTAAATGTGTGTATGCTGCATTTTTTTAAAAAAATTTTAATTTTTTTTGCTGAAACAGGTGATTTTTTATGACTTTTGGAAAAAGCTTTCGGAAAAACCTTTTGGATGGCCTATTTCTGACGGTTCTCACAACTCAAGTTGGTTCTCATTTTAACTCATCTCTATATATGTATAGTTTATAAGTTATTAGATAATTAAAAGGAAAGAGATAATTAATATCATTATAAGATAATTATGTGCAATTGTGGTTAGATTACAATTCTAATCTTGATTTTAAAATTAAAGATATATGTATATCTTTAAATAAAAAAGGGATTTTGTCAAACTGAATTTCATAAATCCTTTTTGAATGCATACGGTTTTTTGGGATTTTTGAAAGGGATAGAATTCCTAATAAATTGATACTAGGTTATAACTTTGTATATTACACGGGTTGAATAAATAAATTTTATATACTAAATAATAAAATAATATATCTTTCAAAACCTCCTTTACCGCACGGGTTGAATAATTGTAATTTTATATATTAAATAATAAAAGTTATATCTGTAAAAACTATATTGTACGGGTTGAATAAATGTAATATTATTTACCAAATAATAAAAAGAGTTATATCTTTAAAAACCCTCATGTATTACACGACTTGAATAAATATAAATTTATCAACCAAATAATAAGAAATTTATATTTAATAAAACTAATGGATAGACTCGGTACGCGATAGATATGTTAATTGCGGAGATGGTTATTGAAAAGAAGATATAGTGGTCAAAAATGTTATTCAAGAAGCAAATAAGCAGCCATTTGAGTGACAAAATATAAATTATATTTAAAAAACTCATAATAAATCTAGTTCTATATATAAAGTAATATTGAAAGTTATATACGATTTGTTTAAAGATTATGTAATAAAAATCGATATAATAATGAAAATAAAAATAAATAATATATTAATACAAAGTTTGGTTTTGGTGATAAATAATTTGGTTATTTAAAAAAAATCTTAAATTAACCATTTAAATTTAAGGATAACTAGTTGATTTTTGCCTGCGCGTTGCAGCGGGGATCCAGTGTCTGCAAACGTGTGCCGGCAACGGTAAGCAGATACCGAATATCAAAACATAGATAAAAATGACGTAGTAACGATAGTCACTCCGTCCTAAAAAACAATTTTAAATAATCTAATATATAATGGTAAGACCCACACGTCCTACATGTTGGAAATTCGGTTGTTTTCATTTCAGTTATTACGGTACTAACACGTTAAAATATGGATGAGATCGGTACGGGTAATGGCACCGAAATTACCGATCCCGAAATGCTCGGTACGATACGGTAGGGATGAGCACGGTACCCGTTCGGTACCGATACTTAAAACGTGGAAAAGTGGTATCAGTACTGGTACCGGTACCGAAAAACGGGGAAAATGGGACCAGTACCGGTACCGAATATACCCGATCGGTACCGATTTGGTACCCATACGGTACCAATATTTGAGGGTAAAAACCAGTAAAAACCGGTACTGCACCGGTACCGAAAATGTCAAAAGACGGTACCGAATAGGTACCAAAATTGTACCTGGTTTGGTAAATTCGGTATTGGTACCGATTCAGTAATGGTACCCAATATTATTTGCTCAGCCCTATTGATATAAAAACGAGTGAAAACACTAAAATAAAAAATGTATAAAAAGAAAAGGAAAAGAGCAAAAATAAATAAAAGAAAAAAAAAAGAAAAAGAAAAAAAAAACAAAAACATTGTTCGTATATACTATTAATTGGCATGAATTATTAATATATATATATATATATAATATTTTATAAGAAAAATAGAAGTATTCTATGCCATATTTAAGATAAGATTTAATATTATTTATTAGTAATATAAAATATAAAAAAAATATGATCGAATAGTTGGGGATTGTATGATGATAAATGGGTTAACTGTATAATAATGTCATATGTTTTCAATTATATATATTTTAATTATTTTTTAAAAAATAAGACTTTGTTATTATTAATAAAATCAATGATTTTATATTTGTAATTTTGTTTGGTATTATATTATTAAAAAGTGCATATTATATATATAATTATATTATGTCTTAAGTTATTGATGTCATCCAAAATGTTTTCCAATTTTATGTCTAGCATTTATATACAATAATATAAGTTTAAAGTTTATTAGAGGTAATTACATTATCGAAAAGAATAAGAGTAAATTTGTATATTACAAATAAAAAGTAGGTGTCTGTCATATGATATAGAAAATCTAATAAATAATATTATAAATGAAAAGTGTACATTAAATTTAAACTAAATAATAATTATCTATAGTTAAATAGAAGAGATTAAACAAAATAATATTTAGTAGAAGAGTTATTTATAATTAATTAGAAGAAATTAAACCAAATACTAATTAATTATAAGATATTAAAATAAATAATATTTAGTAGAAGGGTTATCTATAATTAATTATAAGATATTAAATTAAAATAATAACTATAATAATTATTCATAAGATATTGCCTAATATGATGACAAGTGTCCCTTAAATAGTTTCTTTTATTATATAGTATAGAATAGATATAAATATATAGAAGATATAGATGTAGATATATCTCTGTTCCAAATAGGACTTCGTGATGATTTTATTGCCATCATCAAAAAGTAAGAACTAAGAAGAAGAATGCTCTAACGCAACAACTTGTTCTTATTTGCAATATTTCCAAAGGACATAGAGTACAAGTATAACTTTTATTTATGTGATTACGCAAAAGGTAAGTAAAATTTTTAAACTTTATTTTCTTTATATTAATGTTTCGTTTGAAATCGTTTCAAACAAACAAATATGATTTTGTGGTCAACAATCATCTAGTGAGATCATTCGTTGAACTAAAGTGTCTTTCTTGGTTGTCAGAATTCTTTAATTTTATTTAACCTATTTTGATTGTAACGAGATCATTGAGATAACCGGTGGAATCGATTTGGAACCGAACCTCGTATACATATTTCAGCTACGTTATGTTTGTCACACAAAAATTATTTTACTAAAAGGTACACGAAAATCCAACAACTACACCCCGACAGCCATAGATGCCCGCTATCTCAACCGCCACAATGTCACCATATTCGAGCTTCTTCTGTAATAAAATTCAAATCTTTCTAATTCCATTCTCCTTGACAAGTTTTATTTTATTTTTTGAACGGAAAATTTGGATTACTGACATACCACTGGAGTATTATCGTGTCACCTGCGGAACTACCCGATCATATTCATCTCCACTATGCATAATGCTTATACACCAATTTAGGTTTTATTTTGAATTCTTTATATTAAAATCTTTCTAATTCCATGTCCCTTTAGAGGTTAAACTTTACTGCTCGTTAAGTTTTAATAAAGTTCTTCTCCTAAAGAATCGTTTAGATTCTCAACCTGTGACCATCATTCTTAGTACACACATTGACATGTAGACAAATAACACTATGGTGAGTAAAAAAGAATTCATATTTCAAACAAATTACATTATAAGTAGAGCAACATAGGGTGCTAAATAGGACATGTTTGCGGGTTAATAGGTCAAACTCGAATAAGACACAGACCCGAAAGTCGTGTCAATCACATGAGTTCAAATACGCCACAAATTTTCACAGGTTGACAACCATTAACACATTTATTCAGATATTATTAATTAATACTATATATAAAAATAGTGAGTAAAAAAAAGTGAGTAAATGACAAGTTAAGTACCTAACCTTTTAAAATCATGCACGCTCTATTCTTTAGGTTAAATCTAGTGAAATTTTTTGGTTAAGTATGGACATGTGCCTTACACATGAGGGTATTCTAGTCATCTCACCTTTACATATGCTATTTTGTAAAGAAAAATTTATTCAGAGACTATTTTCTACCAAACTTAAAAATAAAAAAAATATAAAGTCCCTCTCTCTAATCTGAAACCCCCCCCCCTTCTCTCTCTAAACTGAAACTCTCCTCTCTCTCTCTCTCTCTCTCTCTAACAACAGGTTGGCCATTACTCTCTGTGGTGGCTCACGGTGGCAACAACTTCTTGTCGAATCTGTTAAGATCCTGATTTAGGGTAGTTGTGGTGGTGGGTTAGGGGAAGTGGTAGGTGAAGGGGTGGTTGTGGTGGTGAGTTAGGTGCGGTGGTGGATGTGGTGTTATTGCCGATTACGGATGGTGGTGGCCAGAGACTCGATGGGAATTGTGTTTTAGGGTTTTTTGGTTTTTGTAATTTTTGGGGGTGTTGATTTGGATTTTTGGTGGTGTGTTGATGAAGGCGGGGGGGGGGGGGGGGGGGGAGATAGAGCGAGAGTTGATGGTGGTGGTGATCAGGGCGTGGTGGTGGGAGGTGGTAATGGTTAGGGTTGTAAACGAACCGAACGAACACAAACAAGGTCATGTCGTGTTCGTTCGTTAATTTTAATTGTTCACGAACGGTTCGTGAACACGGTTCTTGAACGCAAACGAACACAAGCAGATAAAAAACGAACATTTACCTTGAAAATAAAAGAGTAAATTGCCAAAATCGTCCTTGAGGTTTGAACATGTTTTCCATTTTCATCCAAAATAACTATTTTATACAATATAGTCCTTCACCTTTTGGGATTTTTTGTCATTTTCATCAAAACATCAAATTTGCTTTATTTTTCTATCAAAGATTTGGATGAAAATAACAAAAAATTTCAAATCTCAGGGACGATTCTGGCAAAAAAGTCAGATGTTTGGATGAAAATGGAAAAAAATCCCAAAAGTGAAGGACTATATGATATAAAAAAATTGTTTTGGATGAAAATGACGAATATGCCTAAACCTCAGGGACGATTTTGGCAATTTACTCAAAATAAAATATAAAAAAATTGTTATCCTTAAACATTAAACACAAGTAGTTAAATATAACCATCAAATAATAAATCAAAACACAAGAAGTCTACCACAACCACTAAACGATGAATCAAGTTTAACTAACCTAGATATAAGAGTTTTTTTTCTCAAAAGGGTGTTGGTGGAAAAATTATTTACCAAAATGGGTGATTTGAAAAATAATTACCAAAATAGGGGTTTTGCAATGACTTTTTTCTTAAATTGGTGAAAGTGAAAAAAATATTTACCAAAATTGGTGGTTTAAAAAAAAGTTATTAAAATAAGTGTTTTTTTCTCATTTCTTTATTATTAACTAATCTATTATATTTTATTTTATTTTTTTCAGTTAACCTAATATGTTTTTAATTTATTTTTATCCAAACAATTATTATTTATATTTTATTTACTTTTTAACTAACCAAAATATAATTCTTTTCTTATTAACGCCTTTTCTTTTATTTCCTTTACATTTATATAAGGTTAGTCATTCCATTATAAAGTTTACTTCTATAATTTTAGAGATGTGTACAATCACTAAAGTAACACGTTCATGTTCATTTATTTACCTTCAACGATCTCAATTTGTTTTAACATGGGTTTCATTATATAAAAGAAAAAGAAAAAATCTAATAATTAATAAGTTAGTTAAAAAAATATTATAATTAATAAGTTAGTTAAAAAATCTATACAATGAGTTAGATCGAAGAAAAAAATACAAATGTGATAGGTTGATTAAATAAAAATAGAAGAATTGTAATAGATTAATTAAAATAAAGAAATATAGAAAAACACCCATTTTGTTAATTATTTTTCAAAACACCTATTTTGGTAAATAACTTTTCCACCAACACCATTTTAGAAAAAAAAAAAAACTCCTAGGATATAATTACTGAAAGTTTAACTAACTTAAACATAATTATCCAAAAAATGTCTTTGTCCAAATTTTAGGTAACTTGGAAAAAATATGGTTTCAAGTTTTCAATAGGTTTAGATAAAAAGTTTATTATTTGTTATTTTTAATATAATCAAACGAACATGAACGAACGTTCACACGAGACATGTGTTCTTGTTTGTTCGCTAAGCTAACCGAACGAAATTTGTTGTTCGTGTTCGTTCGTTAAGCTAATGGAACCAACATAAACGAACTTCCAGCCGAACGGTTCACGAACGGTTCGCTGAACGTTCGGTTCAGTTACAGCCCTAGTAATGGTAGAGATAGAGAGTTATATATATATAATTTTCAAAAAATATTTGTTTTATTTTTTAAAATAATATTAAGTAAATGGGTAAAAAGACTAAAATACCCTTGTGTAATTTGATTTAACAAAAAAATTTAATTAGGTCAGGGCTAAAGGACATAACATGCAAAATTTTGAAACGTTAATTACTGAACTTGTCAACTTTTACGCCAAATGACACTACCTACAAAGAGTGTAAGCATAAAGGACAAAATTCGTAATTTACTCTAAAATAATTTATCCCCGTCAAAGTAACAACATGAGTTTATCATGAAGAAAATGGTTCGGATTCAAATCTCACTAAGTGAATATTAGAGGAAGGGTGTGTGTTTGTCGTTCTCTCGCTTTATAAAAACACACACACAATAGTTATGTTTAAACTTTAAAATCTATTGATAATTTATCTTCTTATAAATTTTGCTATAAAATACTCAACCTTTTCAAGTTATATCTAGAGTATATACTTTCTAAATGTTTATAAACTGTACTTATTAAGCAAGTTAGACTATGGGGCATGGGGCGGGGGTTGGGACGTGGGTTGGGTACAAACGCCCAAGTCACCACCCCGGGTGGGCATGGGTTTTGGCGTGGTCCGTTGGGCGGGGGAATCAGCCCAGGCGTTGGGCGGGCCTAGCGGTCCTCTGTGGCCCGGGTCTCATTGGCTGGCTTGGCTAAGCGGTTGACTAGGTTTTGAATTTTAAAATCTAACCGTTTGGCCAAGCCAAACGGCTACCCCAAGTAGTTTAAAATCCCCCACTGCCTGCCCTGTTCGCTAACCCACACCAAAACTTGAAATCAGGCCACATGGATAAACGAGGAAGAGATAACACTAGTAACGAGCGTCATGGACGCGATGAAGGCCCGTCAACCCGGTGACACACGTTAACGGCCGGAAACTTTCGCGAGCTACCGACACAACGTGTGGAACGACCGGCACAATCTAAACGCGTGCCAACACAAGTGACGCGAACTACGACCGAAGCTCGACCGGTTTAAAGCGTACTACGACAGCGTCCTAGGCAGTGAGATAAGTCACGACGACAGGGTGGCGGTGGCCAACATCGAGTACCGGGGCAAGGAGTAGAAGCCGTTTGAAAAGTTGGCCCTCTTCGAAATCTACCTAATTTAGGGTTTTTTTTTTCTATGCTTAATTATGTTTTTTTTAGATTTGTAATCCTTTTTTATAGTAGGATTTTGTAATTTTTAGGAAATTTTAATAATATTTTTAGGCTTGTTTTATTTTTGTGTTTTTATTTATAAAAAAATTGAAAAAAAGAAAATTACCACGTGGCCTAGCCACGCGGGTTAGCCACGTCCCACCATACCCATCGAAAATGTAAGTGACCAGCGATGCCCCTCCAAGTCCACGTATCGAGCCATGCCCCAAAGTCCCGTCCCACCATACCCACCGAAAATGCAAGTGACCAGCGATGCCCCTCCACGTCCACGTATCGAGCCATGTCCCAAAGTCCTGTCCCACCATACCTCACAGTCTAACCCGTAAACCCGCCGTCCAAATAATCCGCACCTCATCAAGAGGACAACACCTCAACCGAACCTACTTAAAATGAACTCTTAAGTCTAAAAAGGAAACACAAAGTAAACACACAAATACTCAAAGGACCAAAAGTGTACACAACATCATCCAAAATTACAACAAAAACAAAAAAATAGCTAAACCTCTTTTAGAGAGAGAACAAAACAAAAGATAGAGAGAAACAGAAACAGAAACCTGCCATGGGTAAAGCAGGCGGAGGCAACGGCGGAGCTACGGCGGCGAACAAGAAGAAGAAGAAAGGCCGCCATCCCTTCTAGATCTCCAAAAACGAGCTCTCGAACAACAACAACAACAACAATTGCACCGGAGATCCAGTCGCCGGAACCCTAGCCCCACCTCCGATGACGACGACGATGAACGGAAGGAGAAGAAAGTGAAGCTCGTTGTTCGTTTGCCTCAATCGTCTGATTTGATTAGATCTTCTTCTGTTAATTCGGCTTCTTGTGGCTCTGATTCCAATGCTGATGTGGATAATCGGAAACCTAAATCTGGATCTGGAACTATTGTTGCTGATCATCAGGTGAAATTGACGAATTTCAAATATTAGGGTTCATATTATTAAATTTAGGGTTTTTTTGAATTTGTTGATGAATTGGTTGTTAATAGTTTGAAATTGGGGAAATTGAGGGAAAAGGGGGAGTTAAGAGCATAAAAAATATTGAAGATTTTAAAAATAGCAAAATTGATATCATTCTATTTTTAATTATTAAATAGATATAATAATCAAGTTACAATAATTTTTTTAAGCCAGAAATTTGCTAAGTTATATCAAAACAGAAGGTAACCGGGCAACAGGCAGATATTGGGGCGCAGACTCCTTTCTGAATTGCAAACCCTAACCTTCCAAATACAAACCCTTGCCCCCTTGGGGTTGAACAGTAGACGACCCGTTGAACCCTCGTCAAGAAGTGGATAGCTTCTGACGCCAGGGAGCCAAAAGTATAAAAGCAAAAGGGACAAAGACATGCTGGTTCTTTGCGCAAGCTTTAGCGTGCTTATCCACTTTCTTTGATTCTGCCTTTCTTGCCGCTTGTCCAGCTACAAACCTATTTTCCCTTAAACCAACCAAAGGGGAAACCCCCGTTAGGTCTACACAAGCATGTTTCCCCCCAACCCAGCCAAAGACGAGCAGATCCGCTGGTCGCAGAGTAGATCTCCCTTCCATAGGGTCCGTGAGGAAATTCACAGGGGCCTCTTTCTTAGCCGAAATCCCAGCTCTTCTTAAGATGTCTCTCAAAGCATCACGCACCCAGGCGTGCCGATATTTGAACCCAGGGAGCTCTTTACAGTGAACTGCATGCTTCCCGTATTTATCCATACAAGCTTTACGACATATCGGGCAAGTTTCATCTTCCGGGTACATAGGGATCATCAATCGGTATTTGAGAATGGCTCTATATTCTACTGCAGACATACATTGTCCTAACCCCTCAATTGGTATAACGGTCAAAAATTCCTGAGCATGGGGACCTTTCAGGCACTCAAACACCGCCTTCTGGCGGGGTGACAAATCAAAAGCTTCTCCTAGGCTTTGAGCGATTTTGCTAAACAGAGCATTCGCCAAAGTTTTTTGTGGCTTCGAGGGGGCGGTGTCCTTATTAGAGAAACCGCCAATATCCAAGTCTGGGAGAGAGACATTTAAGCGTTCAAGCGCCTGCTGATAGTCCGGGTCAAGCCCGACGACCTCACAGTTTCGAAGGATATGATCCTGTAGTTCCCAAGACTGAGCTCTAGACGCCACAAAGGCATAAGCCCCAACATCTCGAGCTGAGAAGAGGCCCAAACCACCTAGACGCATTGGCAAAGATGCCAGACGCCACTGGAGGTCACCAAAGAAGGGGCCGCCACCCACTACTATGTCTTCTATAGCCTCTCTAAGGCCATCATCGAACCGAGATACCGCATCCTCCATAAAATGCGGTTGACAAGTCCGCAACCCAAAAAGTAACTTAGCGACCCCCATGCACGACCTTAGCAGAAGGAGTTCACATTGGGGATCTCTCAGGCAGGGTAAGAGTTTCATGAGGTCAACCGCCCCCGAGGCTCGCCGCCCTGCCAACTCCTCAATAAAGCTAGGATCCCGACTAACAGCTCCACCAAGGAGCTTAATCCCCTTCTCTGGTCTACCGATCCCTCTCGGGAAAAGCCCATCTTGAACTTTCCGCCCGTCGCATGTCGGCCAAAAAACCTCTTTTTTCTTAATGTTGAGATAAAGCCCTAGAGATGGCCCCTCCTCGTTGATGATGTCTAAGGCCTTAGCAACCTCAGAGGCGTTGCCGATAATCGTCCCATCATCCAAGTACCAAGCATGAAACGGGAGTTTATTAATGAATTCGTTGTTAATGGTTTGAAATAGGGGAAATTTGAGGGAAAAGTGGAATTTAGAGGATGAGAAGTATCAGAAATTATTATAAAAATAGGAAATTTGAGGGGAAAGGAAATATCTTTATTTATATCTTTGAAAATTTATTTGGATTTTCGCGGGTACTTTAACAGCTTTTTTTCTTTGTTGCGAGACCAGGTCACAGTTTTGTTTTTAGTGAACATATTCATATCGACAAAACCTGTAATTATATAGATACATGTGTTGATATATAAGATGCACTTACATACAGTGAGTTAATTATTTAAATATAAGGCTTTACTTTGTTAGTATCCTATTCTTTACTTAAATTCTGCTATTATATTAATATTTGTTGATTTATTGTTCTTTGTAATTCTATCTGACAATATATTATATATATAAGTATATGTAGTATATATGTATGTATGAGTGTGCATACTCTGACTTAAAGGAACATTCACCTACCATCATGTCTCTGGGGAAAAGCTCAAATTTGTCTTTTTTTAATATCTATAATAAATAATAATAATAATAATAATAATAATAATAATAATAATAATAATAATAATAATTGTTATTCTCTGTTATTCACTTATTCTTTCACTTCATGAATCTTGTATGTGTGTTCTGTTAAATTATGCTTCTTTACTATAACGATTGGTGATGGATTTGTGTTTGTAGGGTGAAAAGGTTATGAAAGCGACGGACTCTCTACATGGTCTTAATCATAAGCCCTTTTGTTATATTCTTGAATACGAGACCATTTTACGGGGTTTTTGTTTACTAATGTTTGAATTTAATTTCTGTGCAGGGTCACCATTGGAGTCTGGACCCACAACACCCCTGCCAGATAGAAAGATATTGTTGTTCATTCTTGATAGGCTTCAAAAGTGAGTCTTTTTTTGTTTTTGCTTTTACTGTTTCATGATTTAGAGAGCTTTATTTATGGTTATGTACTTATATAAACTGTTCTGCAGGAAGGATACTCATGCCGTTTTCTCTGAACCTGTTGATCCGAATGAGGTGCGTTGTTTCGATAGTTTCCAAGTGACATACATTGTTTTTGTTTTAGTTACTTATATATGAAGAGTTTTGTTTGTATGCAGCTCCCTGATTACCATGATATTATTAAGCACCCTATGGATTTTGGTACTGTTAGGAGCAAACTTGATGGGGGACTTTACTCAAATTTGGAAGAATTGGAGGTGCGTAATGTGTGTTGGTTTGTTATGCTTCAATTGTTGAATTTTTGTGTATATGTTTCTCCTATTCAGTATGATGTGGTTTTTTTTTTACGATAATTGGGTCTAATTGTATGCTCATTAATAGAAATTGTCGTATGATGATTCTGTATTATAGATACTGCAAGATCTTGTTTTTTCTTTTTCTATATGGTATATAATATAAATGTTGGGTTCTTGCGTAGCCTTTTAAATTTGATATGTTGATTCTACACTGTCTATTTCTTGCAATATTGTGTGCACACACACTTAGATTTACATATATGTATGTATACATTGCTATTGCTAGGCATTTGTATATTTTAGTTAATCTGCATATTTATTCTTGAATTTTTTCTTGTGTTTGCAGTCGGATGTGTATTTGATTTGCTCCAATGCAATGCAGTATAATTCATCTGATACTGTCTACTTCCGGCAGGTAGGGTCACTTTGTTTACAACTTGATACCATGTAACAATAGGAGTTGTTAAATGCCATTTTCGTCCCTTCGGTTTGGTTTTTGCAACTTTTGTCCAAAAGGTTTGTTTTTCTGCATCTGGATTCAAAAGGTTTTGAAATCTTGTCTAACGGATTCGGTCAGGGGTATTTTAAATGCTCGTATATAAAGTGAGAGAAAGACTGAATTGCCTTTTAAGTTACAAAAAAGATGAAAATACCCTTGAGTTAACGTAGAAAAATGAATGGAGTTAACGAGCCGGATGAAAATGACAAGATTTCAAACCTTTTGGATCCAGATGTGGAAAAACAAACCATTGGACAAAACTGGCCAAACCTCCGGGACGAAAATGGCATTTTACTCTAATAATAATTCATGTATTTAGTCTTCTAAACTTATCCTATTATTTATTCTCTTAGGCGAGGTCTATACAAGAGTTGGCAAAACGGGACTTTGAAAATCTGAGGCTAGAGGGCGAAGATGGTGAATTACAACCAAAAGTGGTGAAAAGAGGCCGGCCACCTGGCAAGCTGGTAAAGAAGACACCTGGCAGGCCTCCGCTGGACCGTGTTGGTCCTGAGTCTACCTCAGGTGCCACCCTGGCAACCCCTGAAGACAATACCAACGACTCGACTCCTTACAATTTAAGAAAAGCACCACCCATGCTTTATAGATTTCAAGCTGATGGTTTACTTGGCTCACACCGTTCTCGCAATGTTGAACATTATTCAGAATTTATGTCTGATTGGAATGAAGAGTTTCCAGGTTATTTTTTACTTTTATTTAAGAGTAAAGTTCACGGATGGTCCCTGCGGTTAACAAAAATTTTAACAAAAATTTTAAGTATAGTCTAGCTATTTCAAGTACATGGATAGTCCCTGTGGACCTGTGGTTTGCATTTTGTAACACATTCAGTCCCTAACTTTTGCCAAAAATACATAGATGGTCCTTATGGTATGCAGCTATGCACTTTGTAACACATTTAGTCACTAAATGTTGGGGACTAAATGTGTTACAAAATGCAAACAACAGGGACCATCCGTGCACTTTTGACGAAAGTTAGGGACTAAATATGTTACAAAGTGCAAACCACAGGGACCATTCGTGTACTTTTGAAAAACTAGTGACGAAATTTAAAATTTTGGTTAACCACAGGGACCATTCGCGTATGGTCTTGTGTTGTTTTTGTTGATTGCAACAATCATGCGCTACAATGTTGGCTTCGGTTTCATTTGTATGTTTCTTATTGTTTATTCTAATTCTTCAGAACGCATTCGGAAAGCCGACATGAAGTATGGGAATAAGAATCTTATTATTGACGAGTCAAGACGTGACACCTACAAGCAGTTTCATCCTTCAGCTTATGCTTACGAGTCTTCTCTTTTTTCCAACTTTGGTGGTGAAAGGAAGCAGTTAATGCCGGTATGTTTAGATGGAACATATTCACGTAACTTTATAGCTTGTAATGAAATGCTCATTCGCATTGTATGATATATTAATTATTCTTTGTTCTCAATTCAGGTGGGTTTACATGCGGAGCATGGGTATGCTAGAAGTCTAGCTCGTTTTGCTGCAAATCTCGGGCCCGTTGTGTGGAAAATTGCTTCAAAGAAAATAGAAAAAGCGTTGCCACCTGGCACAAAGTTTGGTCCAGGAGTAGTGGGCGAAGATCCTTCTCCGCCCTCAACGTTTATCTCACCTGGAAACCCGAGACCCATACCCGGTTTGGTGCCAGACGGGTTTTCAAACAGACCTCAAACTCCAACCACTTCAGGACAAAATCCTTCCACCTCAAACCACCCGAAAGTCGAGATGATTGAGCACGATTCTGGAATTAGAACGGGCTTGTCGTCTAACCATGTTAGAAACGGTTTCAATAGCGGTTTTGGGAGTATGACAGTGGAACACGAGAGAGTAGGTGAAGCGGTGGTGGACCCGCGTAGCCTACTTTTTGGCAGCAGGTATCGTTGGTCCGTCATCAACCCCTAGCCCGATTTAAAATTGCAGCTTGGATTTCTAAACTGATATTTGGTAGTCTAATGACAGTAATGGAGATGATATATGACTGATGGATCGCCAATTTACGAGATTCAAAGCATGAGCCAGCAGGAGGAGGTAATTCTATAGGGTAGGAATGATTCTGTACAGATGAAAACATAACTATCTTTGTAACATTGGACTGGTAATTAATCAGATAATCAAGATTATGATGACAAACCTGGTTTAGAAATAAGAAAAAAAAAGAGGGGTTATTTTGGGTTGTAAATTTATTATTATTTGGAGAAAACAAACAATTTATTTAGTAGTAAATTTGAGTTATTGTCACATGTATTGTTTTAGCTTTAAATGTATACATTGATCAAGTTGGATGTTGTACTTAAAATCGATTGTTAATTGGATATGTCATTTGAACTGAGATTTTGTATTTTTATTATGTTACTAGCAAAATTGCAGATCTCTAAATTTGGTATATGGTTGATGTATCTTTTTGATAATATTTAATATCTTACCCTTGATTCCTTTAAATAAAGGAAATAGAAATATGGAATATACTTTAATAGACTTGAGCATATGCTTTGTCATCTTACAAAACGCACGTTTTCCTTTGAATATAATCTATTATAATATAGTAAAATATATTAGGCCTACTAAACGGGTTGTGTTTGTGATGAACCGAAACTGACACACACCCGATATTTAACACTACTTGTGTTATTATGGTTTGACACAAGCATGGCCTATTTAATTTGTTAATCTTCTATTATAATATAGTAAAATATACTAGGTCTACTAAACGGTTGTGTTTGTGAGCTGATGGATCAAAACTGACACACACCCGATATTTAACACTACTTGTGTAATTATGGTTTGGCACAAGCATGGCCTATTTAATTTGTTTTTGCATATTAGTAATTTAAAGCGCTAACTTTACATATTTATTTTATATTTTTAAGATACACAAATAGGTTAAGCTATTACATAAAACATATTTATAAATTGTATAAAGAAAATAAATGTATTAAGGGTCAACCTGCGAACTCAAGTAGTTGACAGTTTCAAACACGATTCATATCGCAATTTTGACTTGAAACTAACTTGAACCCGTGTTGGCTAAACCAAAACCTGTCAAGTTCGTATTAGGTTCTTACATGCGAGAAATTCACACCCTCAAATAACTACAAAAAGCGGGCTTTAAACTTGAATTTCGATATAAATGATCTTATTAAATTTCAACATGTGTTGCATGTCGATATTTTTATGTTTTTAGATGTTCCTAGTAACTCTAAGAAATGACGACCTACTCCATTGTCAAGCAACTTGGTAGCTAGGATATAGCGTTGGTTGTTCTCATAGCGGAAGAAATAAACTATTTAGTATTGTTCAACTTGTGGCGAATTCAAATGTAACAATCTGGTTATCACAACCAAGAACCATTCAGTATCAAACCCACAAGCATACATACAGGTTTACAAACCACTCAATAGTTTTAAACAAATTCATTATTTTCCAATAAACTAACCTCTCTTTACACCGCATTGTGTTCCTATCTTGTTGCATATCCATGAAAATGGTTTGTGCATATTGGAATTTATATCATATTAGGTTTCTAGTATTGAGCCTACATACCCATTAGGTTTCTAATAAACCTAAAGGACCTGTAGGCTCAATACTAAAAACCCTAATCTGATATACATTTCAATAATGGTGGGGTATATGCTTCCCAAAAACCTCAAGGATAGTCTACTAATAGATTTGCCTATGTTCACGTGTTAAGATAAGTTTGAATTATTGAGGGGTGATCGAGATGATGATGTGCTATTGGAAAATGGAAACGAAGAAGGTGAACTCGATGACTAATTAGTTCTTGCTGATGCATGGTCCTTGCTAGCACCTGATACATCAACCTCAAAAGCTATAAATTATTGGTCATTTTAACATGTTCTAGTGCAACAATTTAAAGACTACACGGAGTTAAAACTGGAGTTGGGGATGCAATATATGGAAGTTGGCTTCTTAATTTTTTAATATAAAGTAGATACATCATTCAATGTTTTTTTGAGTTCAAACTTTCAAAGACGAAGAAACTATTAGCGTGTGTATTATTTTAGGATAATATATTAGAAGATTAGTATCATGTATTATTTGTGTTTATCTGTTTCCTATTTTAGTTCTTAAGAAGTCGGTTCTAGTCCTGTATATATATTTTAGATATTACTGAATAAGAGATCAAGGAATTACGATTACCTTTATGGTGTCAGAGCTTTCAAGCTCTAAACCCTAGTTCTTCACAGATCCCAGACTACGAGTCTGCTGCCCCAGCCTTCTTTTATTCGTTTTTTTTTTCAACACCCGTATTATCTTCACAGATCAGCCATGGTCGATACCAAGCAAACTGATGCTGGTTCATCATCCGACCCTAAAACACCTACTCTCCATCCTGTTTACATTGTTACAAACATCCAGAACAAGGTGCGGGTTCTGGATGATACCAAGGTCACCTATTCGTCTTGGGTGAAACTGTTTCAGTTGACTGCTCGTAGTTACAAGGTAACAAACCACATCGATGGCACCCTTCCACCAGAGACAACTGATCCTGACTGCGAGTCATGGATGGTGATCGATGCCATTGTTCTGCAGTGGATTTACAGTACCCTCTCCGACGATCTCCTGGTTCGTGTTCTTGAAACTGACTCTGTCACACCCCGACCCGCAGCGGAATAAGTGTCGGGGCATTGTGTTATCACCAAAGCTCATGATGTATACTAATATGTTTCATATTTATTAAATTCAAATTACATCTCAAAGTTCCAAGTCAAATTCATACAATACAAGGAAAGGAAAATTTAACTAAAACAATCCAAAATCTAAGCTGGTTTATTCTTCTAGGCCGCCCTATATGTTTCTTGCTTCAACTTGATCACCTGTATCATGTGTAAAAATGGGGAATTTTGGGTCAACAAAAGTTGGCGAGTGAACCTTGTTAAAAACATTTGTCCTTGATTCATTATTGTAATTAACATAGGAAAATTGTGCAACAATCATATATGAACAAATGTATATAAACATAACGATCACAAACCACCTTGCTTAAGTAAATAATAAGAATGACAATGTATATGTTGGCAACGTCCCGTTCACGCTCATAGGTAATGGGGAACGGACGGCCTATGCTAATGTATGTGAGATCAAGGCTCAATCAAACGGAGCCGATCTTATGTTGGCAACGCCTGGTTCACACTCATAGGTAATGGGGAACAGCTCACGCTCATAGGTAATGGGGAGCGGCGGCCTATGAAATGTATGTACTGAAAATGATAAATTAAATCTAAATATCAACCACACAAACCACTGATACATATTGGATACACATTTGATCATGAACATGATGGATGCACAAATGTTTAATTAAAATAAATAAATAGCGACACATGATACACCCCAAAATGTGATTAAAACGGGGAATTGGTAGAGATTCACTCACATTGGTTGCGTTTGTTAGAAGGTGTTGAATGCGCACGAGTTTAGAGGATTGATTGACGAGAGATAATTAACCTAATTAATAACGAAAATGTATGGTAAGTATGTGGATTTTATTAACTATATTAATAGGATTTTTTTTATATATTTCTATGAGTCTAAGGCTACTTTCTAACTTTAAAAACATTATTTTTAAGTATTTTTAATTGATTTTTAAATTAAATAAATAAATAAAAATAATAATAAAAATGTTGACCGTTGACCGTTGACCGGTCGGACCGTGTTTATTTCATGCGCTGAGTGAGGTTCGAACCCGAGACCTCTCGTACGCGTGCACGCAGCTCTACCAACTGAGCTACGTGTCTAACCCGAAATAATTATGTTTTTAGTTATACTTATATACTATTTAGATTTATCCAGAAATTAATTATTTTAAAAAATGGTTTTAAATGTATCGAACCGGTGCTGACCACAGGTCTCGAACCCGGGACCTGGGGGTAAACGTGCACACAGTCCACCGCTGGACTGTGTGTCTAACCTGGTTAATAATCCGATTTTTATTATACTTAACATGATTTTGAGAGTTAACCCGGTTTAGTTAAAAAGGCAATTTTTTTTATTTCAAGAGAGTAAGGTTGGGACAGAATTCGAACTCGCGTCGTATGTGTATTTGTTCGCACACATTCCACCGCTGGACTGTGTGTCTAATCCGTTCATAAACTGATTTTAATTAAACTTATATTATAACCCGCCTTCGTCTTCTTCGTTAAACTTTACCAAGAAAAACAAAGTCCGACTGTTTTGACTGATTTATGCCTAATTTGATTTTCAAACATTATAAGTAATTGAAAGGTAATGAATGGAGAGAGTTTGGGGGGAAGGAGGTACCGATTCGTGTCTTTCACAGAACTCCGGCAGAGGTCCGTCGGCTCTGATAGTGAATTTCGGCTGTTAGAATTTAATTAACAGTTCTGTTCGGTTAGTTATGAAATTGAGGTACTTAAACAAAGATTAACAGAAGTTTGAATGTTCCTACCGGCTCTCAGCGTGATTCTGAAAGTTTCAGAAGTTTTCCGGCGAAGGCAGGAATTCCGACAACGTCGTCTGGGATTGATTCTGGATGGTGGATTTGTGTTAGTAGCAATCTAACAATGGATTGAAACAGAAAGGGTCGATGGAATTACCGTGTGGATGTGAGTCTCGGTTTTCCAGCGACTTGCAGATATTTTCCGGCAAGTGAAATTACGTCGAGAATTTGTGCGATTTTGAGCGAAAGGGCTACCAGTGAGTTGTGGGTGGATTTATAGGGAAGAATCGAGACGCATGGGGTCGGATTTCAGTCTTGATTCAAAGTCAGCCGTTCTCCGGCGGTTACGACTGGTGTCGCGGGTTCAGACGTCGGTTATAACCGTCGTCAAGGTTAATTCTTCGGTTAAATTGGAAGAAACCGTCAATTATCGACGTAATCCTCGGGATTTCCGACGACTGCAAAATTGGGCGCGACTTGACTGGATTTGATTTCCGAGATTCATTATTTCAATTAATTGTTTCGGTATCTTAACAAAAACCCAAAGTGGCGGAGTGGTTGGATGAGTGAATGTTAAGACTTGTGGATTTCCGGCTGACCCGGGTTCGACTCCCGGCAGCCGGATTTTCTTTTTAATTAATTTTCTTTTACTTTTTAACAATTAAAATTTATATCTTCTAATTTGTTTATTAATTATGTATCGTTTAAAATTAAAATAGGTCATAAATAAACAACAAAAGTTTAAAACTGATTGTTCGGTTAATAGACGAAGCGGGTTTTGAAAACCCGTTTTTCGACGGATGTTACAGTATCCCCTACTTTTAGAAATTTCGTCCCGAAATTTAAGTAGTAGTAGTTACAGGAAAAAGATGTGGGTATTTCTCGCGCATTGAGTCTTCACGTTCCCAAGTAAACTCAGGTCCTCGTTTCGACTCCCAGCGTACCCTGACAATTTGAATGCGGCTTCGTCTTAAACGTTTTTCCCCGAAGTCCATAATTTCTACTGGTCTTTCAATGAAATGCATAGATTCATCGACTTGAATGTCTTCTAGAGGAATATGGAGATTTTCATCGGCGAGGCACTTCTTCAAGTTCGATACGTGGAATGTGGGATGAATTCTGTTGAGTTCCTCCGGTAGGTCAAGCTTGTATGCTACAGGTCCTACTCTTTCGAGTATCTTGAAAGGACCTACGTAGCGTGGTGCTAGCTTGCCTTTTTGGCCAAAACGAACTACTCCCTTCCACGGCGACACTTTTAAAAGTACTTGGTCACCAATGTTAAATTCCAAGGGCTTTCGTCGCTTGTCAGCATAGCTCTTTTGACGACTTTGTGCCGCTAAAAGGTTGTTTCGGATTTGATGAATCTTGTCTGTTGTTTTTTGTATTAATTCAGGACCGGTGATTTGAGCTTCTCCAATTTCATGCCAACATATTGGTGATCGGCACTTACGACCATATAACGCTTCGAAAGGTGCCATGCCGATACTTGAATGATAGCTGTTGTTGTACGAAAATTCAACTAATGGTAGATGAGCGTCCCAATTCCCTTTGAAGTCTATGACACATGCTTGAAGCATGTCTTCAAGAGTTTGAATGGTGCGTTCAGATTGTCCATCAGTTTGGGGATGATGACTGAGGTCTAATCGTGTACCCAAAGCGGCTTGTACAGCTTGCCATGTTCGTGAATTGAAACGACCATCACGATCTGAAATAATGCTTAACGGTACACCATGACGGCTTACGATTTCGCTGATGTAGATACGAGCTAGTTTCTCATTCTTAAAGTCTTCGCGAATCGGAATGAAGTGACTGATTTTGTAAGACAATCAATGATTACCCATATAGTGTCATATCCACCGGAGGTGCGAGGTAACCCGGTAATAAAGTCCATGGTTATGTTTTCCCACTTCCATACAGGTATTTCAGGTTGGACTAGAAGTCCTGAGGGTCTTTGATGTTCAGCTTTCACTTTAGAACATGTGAGGCACTTGGAAACAAAAACAGCAATATCCTTCTTCATGCTAGGCCACCAGTAGGTGTATCGAAGGTCCTGATACATCTTGTCGGCTCCTGGGTGTACAGAGTATCGTGTTAGGTGCGCCTCTTTCATAAGGGTATCGCGAAGGTTATTGTGATGGGGAATCCATATGCGATCTAGATAATACAGAATGCCGTCAGATTTTGTTTCGAGTTTAACTTCTGCTCCACAAGATAACTCATTGCGTATGTCGTATTCTGTTATGGAAACATGTTGAGCTTCTCGGATTTGGTCTTTGATGTTGGTCATGTTTTGCGAACATAGAAGACGAATGGAGTTCGCATAACCCTTTCGACTGAGTGCATCGGCCACCACATTTGCTTTGCCAGGATGATACCGAATTTCACAGTCGTAGTCATTAAGAAGTTCGACCCATCTTCGTTGTCTCATATTCAACTCCTTTTGGTTAAAGATATGTTGGAGGCTCTTGTGGTCAGTGTAAATTTCACACTTGGTACCATAGAGGTAATGTCTCCATATCTTAAGAGCGAACACAACGGCTCCAAGTTCTAGGTCGTGAGTAGTGTAGTTCTTCTCATGAGTTTTGAGTTGCCTAGAAGCATAGGCTATCACTTTTCCCCTTTGCATTAAAACACAGCCTAGTCCCTGCCCTGATGCATCGCAATAAACTACAAAGTCATCGCAACCTTCGGGGAGTGTGAGGATAGGTGCGTCACAAAGCTTTTGCTTAAGGGTTTGGAAGGATTCTTCTTGTTTAGGTCCCCATACGAAGGGTTTTCCTTTATGTGTCAAAGCCGTGAGTGGTACAGCGATACGAGAGAAATTTGATATGAAACGGCGATAGTAACCAGCCAAACCAAGGAAAGATCTTACTTCGGTTGGTGTACGTGGCGCTTGCCATTCTTGCACTGCTTTGATCTTTGAGGGGTCGACATGAATTCCCTTGTCATTGACGACATGACCAAGGAACTGTACTTCTTTTAACCAGAATTCGCATTTGGAGAATTTAGCGTAGAGCTTTTCGGTTCTCACGAGCGTGAGGATGAGTCGAAGGTGTCGTTCATGATCAGTCTTAGACTTTGAGTAGATGAGAATATCGTCGATGAAGACTATAACAAAGCGATCGAGATAGGGTTTGCAAACTCTGTTCATTAGATCCATGAAGACGGCTGGAGCATTGGTTAGACCAAAGGGAATAACCATGAATTCATAGTGACCATAACGAGTTCGGAAGGTGGTCTTTGGGACGTCTTCTTCGTGTACTCTGAGTTGATGATAGCCGGAACGAAGGTCGATCTTTGAAAAACAAGTGGCACCTTGGAGTTGGTCTAGAAGGTCATCGATGCGAGGTAATGGATAGCGGTTCTTGACCGTTAATTTGTTGAGTTCTCTGTAATCGATACACATGCGAAACGTTCCATCTTTCTTCTTTACAAACAGAACAGGTGCACCCCAAGGCGATGAGCTAGGACGTATGAATCCTTTGTCGGTCAGTTCTTGTAATTGACTGGCCAGTTCTTGCATCTAGGATGGGGCTAACCTATAAGGAGATTTCGCGACGGGTGTAGCGCCAGGTATGAGACCAATGCGGAATTCGACTTCTCTTTTGGGAGGAAGTCCTGAGATGTCGTCGGGGAAGACTTGCAAGAATTCTTTTACTACAGGTATGTCTTCGAGTTTCTTCTCCTTATTTCCCTTCTTGACAACGCGGGTTAGAAATGCTACATAATTCTTGCGGAGATATTTTCGGGCTTGAAGACAAGACATTAGTTTGAGTCCTTTCGAAGGGGTTTCTCCAAAGATTCGTAGGGTTTGACCGTCTGCAAGAGGAATGCGAATGAACTTTTCGCGGCATACTACTTCAGCATGATGTTGGCTGAGCCAGTCCATGCCGATTATAATGTCAAAACTTCCCAACTTCATAGGAATGAGGTCAACAGGAAAATCGTGATCATTTAGAGTAAGAGTACAGTTTCGGATAATGGAGTTTAATGAGACCGGTTTTCCGTCAGCAACTTCTACCGTTATGGATTCCATAAGTTTATCACGATTTTGGTTGAGGATGGGTTCAAATTCTAAGGACACAAAACTCTTATCCGCGCCAGTATCAAAAAACACGGATGCATAACTACCATTGACGAGAAACGTACCATTAACAACGTTGTTGTCGGCCCTAGCTTTGTTGGCGTTGATGTTAAATGCTCTTCCTCTAGCAGGTGGAGGAGCTTGGTTAGCTTGGTTCACTGGATTTGCCTGAGCTTGAGCATGTATGATGTTCACCAAGCGTGGACACGTGTTTCTAAAGTGGTTTGGGTCCCCACAATTGTAGCAAGCCCGCATGGATTGCATCATGGGGTAGTTGGGTTGGTAGTAGGTTTGGGTTGTATGTTGTGTAAGTGGTGGTAGTAGGGGTTGTTGGGCTTGACCCATTATTTGATGGTGGGTTGGTTGCGGTTCATTCGATGTAGTGAGCGGCAGGTTTGGATGGTGTGACATGCACGGCCACAGCCGGTGCAATATTGACAGGGGTGTTCGGGGGAGTGATGGTATAGACAATGGGTGCATTTTGGGTAAGGGCCAGAGTATTGCCTTTTGTATGGTGCGGGTGAAGGAGCAACTTGTGTGATGGGTGCAGCAGAGATTGGGAAATTTGTTTGGGTGACAGCAAAATTTCGGGTATTTCGCTTCCTCTTGTTTGAAAATTTTGAGGAGGAGGTGGAATGGTTTGAAGTTTGGCCCTCAACGGGGGCTTTCTTTTTCTCCTCTTTGAATTTACCGTTTCTGATGCGGTTCTCTGTAAGTTCGGTGGCTAATTCCATAGCGGCTTCAAGGGTTGCAGGCGAAGTGCTGAGGACTGAGTCTTGAATCTTCGAAGGAAGGCCTCGAATATAGTGTTCAACCAAACGGTACACGGGGGTGAACAAGTTAGGAACCATCTGGTTCAGCTCAAGAAATCTTTTGTTGTAGGAGGTATGATCCCCTTCCTTTTGCTTCAGCGAGGGGAATTCGTCTTCCAACTTCTTGAGTTCGCTTCTTGGGCAGAAGCGTTTTGTCATCATTTCCCTTAACTCTTCCCAGGTTAAGGCCATAGCGTCTTCAACTCCTCTTTTACCCTTCTCGGTGTTCCACCAGGTCAGGGCTACCCCAAATAATCTCCCGGTTGCGTAACGTACCTTGCGATCCTCGGGACAATCGCAATTTAGGAAGGTGTTTTCCATTTCCTCAAACCAGTGGACGAGAGCGGTGACACCTTCGGTCCCTTCGAACTTTGGGGGATCGCAAGACTTGAAGTGCTTGTAGGAGCACTTCTTGGAGGAAGGGTTGTCGATGTTTTGATCCTCTTGATTTGGTGGGTTGACAGGATTTGCGGTGAGAGCTTGTTGGACTTGAATTACAATATCAGGAAGCACCGCGGCCATTTGTTTCGCAATCTGAGTGGCCAAGCGTTCGTTTGACCTTCCTGACTTTCGTCCTCCACGTAGCTGCCTACCCGACATCTACAGGAATATACATAGGAATATGGTGAGTTTATGGAGTGTTTAGGTGTCATGTGTCTTAAAGAAAATGAAATTAACATAAATATCAATAATGCAACTACATCCATAGGATGTCTTGGGTTTGTTCATGTTGGGCCTCAAATGTCCCCCATACTATCACCGGTATAGTCATGTGGGCCCCCATGACTATTGACTTAGTAGGATTCACATTGGTATTGGTGGTTTAACACTCGCATCTCCCGAATGAAAACCACGAAATATGTTTGCGAGATGTATGGTCGGAGGGTGTCCAGGTATAGACACAATGACAACTCAAAGTGGTGTTAGCTCACACGACGTTTGGTATAGCATGCTTTGGCCTAATAGGTCCTTCGTACTCTCATCGTTAATCCCCAGGTAGGCAAACTGGTCCTTTATTTTGGATTTATACGAATGCCAAGCCTAGACAGGACGTTCCGACTACCGGTACTCGTACCCTTCCAGTTACTACATGCCCGTCATGAGAACTCACTTTGATGTGATTTGAAAACACAAAAATCGTTGTAACAATTGTATAAATTGTGAGGTGTGTGCTCCCATGGATATGATATGTTATGAGAATATGATTTATGATAGGCATTGTATAATAATATGTACTTATAAACATGTTTGCATAACATTGAATGTAACAATAAACATAAAACATATAAACATCATGAATTTTGCATGTAACACACAAAAATTTAAAAATTCTAAGCAACTATAGGATAAGCTCTAAGGGTCTAATAACCTATCCTATATCCCTATAGTCATGGCTCTGATACCAATCTGTCACACCCCGACCCTCAGCGGAATAAGAGTCGGGGCATAATTGGGTTATCACCAAAGCTCATGATGTTTACTAATATGTTTCATATTTATTAAATTCAAATTACATCTCAAAGTTCCAAGTCAAATTCATACAATACAAGGAAAGAAAAATTTAACTAAAACAATCCAACCTCTAAGCTGGTTTATTCTTCTAGGCCGCCCTATATGTTTCTTGCTTCAACTTGATCACCTGTATCATGTGTAAAAATGGGGAATTTTGGGTCAACAAAAGTTGGCGAGTGAACATTCTTAAAAACATTTGTCCTTGATTCATTATTGTAATTAACATAGGAAAATTGTGCAACAATCATATATGAACAAATGTATATAAACATAACGATCACAAACCACCTTGCTTAAGTAAATAATAAGAATGACAATGTATATGTTGGCAACGTCCCGTTCACGCTCATAGGTAATGGGGAACGGACGGACTATGCTAATGTATGTGAGATCAAGGCTCAATCAAACGGAGCCGATCTTATGTTGGCAATGCCTGGTTCACGCTCATAGGTAATGGGGAACAGCTCACGCTCATAGGTAATGGGGAGCAGCGGCCTATGAAATGTATGTACTGAAAATGATAAATTAAATCTAAATATCAACCACACAAACCACTGATACATATTGGATACACATTTGATCATGAACATGATGGATGCACAAGTGTTTAATTAAAATAAATAAATAGCGACACATGATACACCCCAAATGTGATTAAAACGGGGAATTGGTAGAGATTCACTCACATTGGTTGCGTTTGTTAGAAGGTGTTGAATGCGCACGAGTTTAGAGGATTGATTGACGAGAGATAATTAACCTAATTAATAACGAAAAGGTACGGTAAGTATGTGGATTTTATTAACTATATTAATAGGATTTTTTGATATATTTCTATGAGTCTAAGGCTACTTTCTAACTTTAAAAACATTATTTTTAAGTATTTTTAATTGATTTTTAAATTAAATAAATAAATAAAAATAATAATAAAAATGTTGACCGTTGACCGTTGACCGGTCGGACCGTGTTTATTTCATGCGCTGAGTGAGGTTCGAACCCGAGACCTCTCGTACGCGTGCACGCAGCTCTACCAACTGAGCTACGTGTCTAACCCGAAATAATTATGTTTTTAGTTATACTTATATACTATTTAGATTTATCCAGAAATTAATTATTTTAAAAAATGGTTTTAAATGTATCGAACCGGTGCTGACCACAGGTCTCGAACCCGGGACCTGGGGGTAAACGTGCACACAGTCCACCGCTGGACTGTGTGTCTAACCTGGTTAATAATCCGATTTTTATTATACTTAACATGATTTTGAGAGTTAACCCGGTTTAGTTAAAAAGGCAATTTTTTTTATTTCAAGCGAGTAAGGTTGGGACAGGATTCGAACTCGCGTCGTATGTGTCGCACACATTCCACCGCTGGACTATGTGTCTAATCCGTTCATAAACTGATTTTAATTAAACTTATATTATAACCCGCCTTCGTCTTCTTCGTTAAACTTTACCCAGAAAAACAAAGTCCGACTGTTTTGACTGATTTATGCCTAATTTGATTTTCAAACATTATAAGTAATTGAAAGGTAATGAATCGAGAGAGTTTGGGGGGAAGGAGGTACCGATTCGTGTCTTTCACAGAACTCCGGCAGAGGTCCGTCGGCTCTGATAGTGAATTTCGGCTGTTAGAATTTAATTAACAGTTCTGTTCGGTTAGTTATGAAATTGAGGTACTTAAACAAAGATTAAAAGAAGTTTGAATGTTCCTACCGGCTCTCAGCGTGATTCTGAAAGTTTCAGAAGTTTTCCGGCGAAGGCAGGAATTCCGACAACGTCGTCTGGGATTGATTCTGGATGGTGGATTTGTGTTAGTAGCAATCTAACAATGGATTGAAACAGAAAGAGTCGAGGGAATTACCGTGTGGATGTGAGTCTCGGTTTTCCGGCGACTTGCAGATATTTTCCGGCGAGTGAAATTACGTCGAGAATTTGTGCGATTTTGAGCGAAAGGGCTACCAGTGAGTTGTGGGTGGATTTATAGGGAAGAATCGAGACGCATGGGGTCGGATTTCAGTCTTGATTCAAAGTCAGCCGTTCTCCGGCGGTTACGACTGGTGTCGCGGGTTCAGACGTCGGTTATAACCTTCGTCAAGGTTAATTCTTCGGTTAAATTGGAAGAAACCGTCAATTATCGACGTAATCCTCGGGATTTCCGACGACTGCAAAATTGGGCGCGACTTGACTGGATTTGATTTCCGAGATTCATTATTTTAATTAATTGTTTCGGTATCTTAACAAAAACCCAAAGTGGCGGAGTGGTTGGATGAGTGAATGTTAAGACTTGTGGATTTCCGGCTGACTCGGGTTCGATTCCCGGCAGCCGGATTTTCTTTTTAATTAATTTTCTTTTGCTTTTTAACAATTAAAATTTATATCTTCTAATTTGTTTATTAATTATGTATCGTTTAAAATTAAAATAGGTCATAAATAAATAACAAAAGTTTAAAACTGATTGTTCGGTTAATAGACGAAGCGGGTTTTGAAAACCCGTTTTTCGACGGATGTTACAGACTCTACTGCTTTAGAGGCCTGGTTACGCATCAAAGGCCTGTTCACCAACAACAAAGGATCTAGGGCAGCCACCCTAGAACATCAGTTTGTTAATCTGACTCTGAAATCCATGCCATCTCTCGACGCCTATTGCCAACGATTAAAGGATATTGCTAATCAACTGGCTGATGTTGGCCAACCGGTCTCCAATCAGCGCCTCATCCTTCAATTAGTTAGGGGCCTACCATCTGAATTTGACACCACTGCAAGCATCATCAACAAGGAAATTCCTACATGGGAAGAGGCTGTTAGTTTGCTTCAGTCTGATCAGCAGCGATAAGAGGCACGGGAATCCCTTAATGCTTCAGCCGCCTCGTCAAACATCATGACTATCTCTGAAGATCAGCAACCACCACACCGCAAGCAGCAGCAACAGCCTACACGCGGAGGTGGTGGCTCATACAGGGGCGGCGGCAGGAGTAACCGTCGCAGCGGTGGTTCGGGTCAACAACAGCAGCATAACAGCAACATGCAATATGGACAGCAAAATTCTGGATCTTCAGGTTCTTCAGGTTTTTTGGGTTCTTCGGGTTAGCCCAATTACAATGGGTCCTGGCTCAATAACAACAGTAATCGGCGATCAAATGGGCCCATGGGTCCTTGGCCAAACTGGTGGATGGCCCAAACCCCAGCCCCATGGTATCCACCACCACCCTGCCCATACCCGATGATGCCAGGGTGGGCTTCCCCTTGGCCTCAAGGTTTTGGCTCACAGCACAACCAGTCCCAATTACCAGCAGCCTAAATACCTGAGGCGCATTTAACAGAAGTGAACCCAATGGATCCTCAGGCCCTTGCTAATGCTTTTCAGGTCCTAAATGTTCAAGAAACTGATGATGGTGAAGACCCATGGGATATGGACACTGGTGCTACTAATCACGTCACTGAGGACCAAGGTAAATCTCTTTTTTCCATGATTTTTGTCCTATTAAATTTGTTAAAGTTGGTAAGGGTAATCGAGTAGCAATTCACGGATCCGGTAACACCACCATTACCTCACCTACCAAAACTTTGTCCTTAACAATGTTCTTTATTCACCACACATCGTCAAAAACCTTATATCTGTCAAACAATTCACTAAAGATAACAATGTTTCTGTGGAATTTGATCCGTATGGTTTTTTCTATGAAGGACTACAAGAGTGGGAAGATCCTAACCAGGCATGATAGCTCCAGCCCACTTTATCCTCTCACCAAGAACACTGCTTCAGCTTCCGTTTTTGTTGCTTCATCTTCATCAACCGATTTTTGGCATGATCGTCTTGGACATCCAGGACATCATATTATGGATTTTTTTCATTCTAGTCATTTAATTTCGTGTAATAAGCGATCACGATCGCTCGTTTGTCATTCATGCCAATTGTCGAAACATATACGATTACCATTTGCTAATTCAACTTCGTCTACTTTATTACCATTTGATATTGTTCATTGTGATTTGTGGACGTCGCCCATTCTTAGTAAATCTGGTTACAAATATTATAGGGTGTTGATTGATGATTACTCTAATTTTACTTGGGTTTTTCCATTGAAATACAAATCTGAAACTTTTTTCAAATTTGCCCAATTCCTAAAATATGTTAAAACCCAATTTCACATTGATATTAAGTCGTTCCAATGCGACTTAGGGGGTGAATTTGACAACATAAATTTTTGAAATTTTGCTACGGCAAATGGTCTTCACTTTAGGTTTTCATGCCCACACACATCCCAACAAAATGGGAAGTCCGAATGCATGATTCGTCGTCTAAACGAAATCATGTTCTGTCTCTTAACTCATGCTTCGCTTCCATCCAATTTCTGGGTCGAAGCGCTTCATACAGCTTCCTATCTTCATAACATCCTACCGTCCGCCAAACTACGGTTTATAACCCCAATGGCTTCTCTCTATGGTCGTCAACTTGATTACGACCACCTCCGGGTCTTCAGATGCGCATGTTATCCGAACATGTCCTCAACCCAACCCCATAAATTAACCCATCGGTCCTCCCTTTGCGTTTTCCTTGGATACCCCGCTCATTTTCGGGGTTATCGGTGTCTCAACCTTTCTACCGGAAAGGTAATCCTCTCACGACACGTCACTTTTGCGGAGACCGTGTTACCGTTTTCTAAACCCTCCTCACTTTTGCATGCCCACACACCCCTACGGATCCACCATCTCCTAACCAGCCTGAACCCAACTCTTCTCCGCCAACCTCGCCCTCTCCTACATCACATCAGCCGCCCCCTTCACCTATTACCTACCAGCGACGAAAGAAAAACCTTCCCCCACCAAAACCTGTCTACACCAGCCCTTCTACTCAGCCCGCTAACTCGGGTTCATCGTCTCCCACGTCTCCCGCAACCCCTACACCTCCTCCGCCCCCTCCCCCACCCAGACACCCGATAGTCACACGCACTCGTGATGGAACCATCAAAACCAACACATCATACACATTACATACTTCCGCAAACCAACCTATCTCACCGGTACCTAAATCCCATATTGATGCCCAATCGGATCCTAATTGGCTTGATGCTATGAAAACCGAATACAAAACTTTACATGATAATAATGCATGGGAATTCGTGATTAGACCTCCGGATGCACATGTCATCCGTTGTATGTGGCTGTTTCGCCATAAGTTCCATGCTGATGGCACGTTGGAATGTTATAAGGCCCGCTTAGTTGTGAATGGGAAATCCCAGCAGGTTGGTATTGACTGTGATGACACTTTTAGCCCCGTCGTAAAACCATCCACTATACGCAATGTCCTTAGTCTTGCGGTTTCGCGGGGATGGCAAATAAATCAGTTAGATGTTAAAAATGCGTTTTTGTATGGTGATTTGAACGAAACTGTTTATAGCATCAACCACCGGGTTTTAAGGACCCTTCTAAACCACATCATGTGTGTAAGCTACAAAAGTCTCTCTATGGCCTCAAGCAGGCCCCTCGGGCATGGTACCAACGGTTTGCAAAATTTATTACTTCTTGTGGTTTTATCAGCACGGTTAGTGACACGTCCTTATTTTTCTACAAATACGGTAATCAAATGGCGTATCTTCTCTTATATGTAGACGATATTATACTCACAGCTTCCACTGATACATTACTTCGTCAAATTATTGGCTCACTATCCAATGAATTTGCTATGACGGACTTGGGCTCTTTGCATCAATTTCTGGGTATCACGGTCACCCCTAAACAAGGTGGTCTATTTTTATCGCAAGAGCATTGCACACATGACATTATTTCTCGGGCTAACATGACAAACTGTAAGCCATGTGCCACACCTGTTGACACAACTTCTAAATTAACTGCTTCATTTGGTCCCCCGCTTTCAGATGGTTCATTATACCGTAGCCTTGCTGGTGCACTGCAATATCTTACGTTTACACGTCCTGACATTGCCTATGCAGTCCAACAAGTTTGTTTGTTTATGCATGATCCTCGTGAACACCATTTTAAATTTTTGAAGCGTATTCTACGTTATTTAAAAGGCACGAGTGATCAAGGTATTCTTATTCGTCCCTCCAAGTATAATGCTCTAATTGCATATTCAGATGCTGACTGGGGGGGATGTCCGGATTCCCGGCGTTCTACGTCAGGCTATTGTGTTTTTCTTAGCGATAATATTGTGTCATGGTCATCAAAACGGCAAGCTACAATTTCTCGTTCAAGTGCTGATGCCGAATACCGTGGGGTAGCTAATGCCGTTGCTGAAACGAGTTGGTTGCGCAACTTATTGACAGAACTACATGTTCCGATTCGTACAGCCACTGTTGTCTACTGTGACAACATATCAGCCGTTTACTTATCTGAGAACCCCGTTCAGCACCAACGTTCTAAACATGTTGAGTTGGATATTCATTTCGTACGCGAAAAGGTTAGAATTGGCGCAGTTCGGGTCCTCCATGTTCCTGCTGATTACCAATACGCTGATATTTTTTACAAAAGGGCTGCCTCGTCAACTTTTCTGTCGTTTCAAGTCCAGCCTGTGCATTCAGCCTTCTTCCGCTCAGACTGAGGGGGTGTATTAGCGTGTATATTATTTTAGGATAATATATTAGAAGATTAGTATCATGTATTATTTGTGTTTATCTGTTTCCTATTTTAGCTCCTAAGAAGTCGGTTCTAGTCCTGTATATATATTTTAGATATTACTGAATAAGAGATCAAGGAATTACGATTACCTTTAGAAACATGTTCAAGACTATGAAAGCATTCCAATATTCGTCAAGCAAACAAAAAGTATTGTCAAATGATTAAAAACCTGCCAACTGAAAGACAACAATCACATAAATTTAGGGGTAGACCTAACATAGCCCGAAGGGAATCACTTGACACCCAAGATTCTTTTATGTGCCATATATACAACCGAAACTCAAGTGAGACCTTAAGTTTATAATAGTGCTGTGACACCCCTAAAAGAATTAGCTCAGAATAAAACCCAACTTTTATACATACTGAAGTGGTTAAGCCACATTATCCTAACATTCTCTCCAAAGGTAGAGCTTTTTTTATTTGATGCTCATATACATTCAAGGTGTCATTGCTAAGCAACTGGTGATTAGATGAAAGCTCTCTATTGTTCTTATGAATTCTCAAGGACTGACCACTGGGTCTTTGGCTTTCCTTCGTATGTATGATCGTGCACAATTAGGTTTGACCCATAGGGTGTGTCGGGTGAGCGATCATGCACAATTAGGACTCACCAATGGGTCTTATGGATTTTGAGGGTTTTTAAAACTTGTTTTCTTTTTACATGTATATTTAAACACAGAGGTAGTGATGGAAGATATGGTAAAACTTTCTTCATGCATAGATAAGGTTGTGACTTGGTACCTCCATTTTTACCTTTTTACTAACTTCTCCTCCCCTTTGTAGGGCCCTATTATTTAAAGAGATATCGGATTTAAATAACCCCAACTTTCATCATTTGGTCAATAACACTCCCAACTTTCGATTTGTACACCAGCACTCCCAAGTTTCAACTTATTGGCCGATAACACTCCCTATATGACTGAACCCTAACCCAGTTAGTTGATGTCAGCTGCCACGTCATCAAAAATGCCACATCAGCTGCCACGCCATCAGAAATGCCACATCAGTTGCCACGCCATATGCCACGTCAGCAAGCAGGGCCACATCAGATGCCAAGTAAGCAAAAAGTAAATGCGTTAAGGTTCAGTCAGTTAGGGAGTGTTATCGGCCAATAAGTTGAAAGTTGGGAGTGCTGGTGTACAAATCGAAAGTTAGGAGTGTTATCGGCCAATTGGTAAAAGTTGAGGTTATTTAAATCCAATATCCCTTGTTTAAAAAGTTTATACATATATATTATGAACCACAGAATTTTTAAAGACTTTGAGATGGGCCCAAGCTAGTGAATTTTGTTTACACATATATGTAAGTTTTTATAAATGCTCAAGCTAGTGAATTCTGTTAACATATATGTAAGTTTTTATTAGAAGGGCCCAATCATTTTGTTTAGACTCTGAGCGGAGCCCAACCTAATGAATTTTGTTTAGATATATAAGTTTTTATTTTAAAAGAGTAAATTGTCGTTTTAGTCCCTGAAGTTTGTCTCAAATTGTCACTTTAGTACAAATATTTTTTTCTTCTCTGAATCCCTGAGTTTTTCATCTTTTTGTCATTTTAATCCAACCCACTAGCTTCGTTAGAAAATGTCAGTTAACTCACACTAAGTTTGGTAGTTGCCATAACTGAATAAAAGAAAAAAAAAAGGTTTTTGGATGAAAATGACAAGTACTAAACTGTTTAGTGTGAGTAAACTGACATTTTTTAATGAAGTTAGTAGGTTGTACCAAAATGACAAAAAATAGAAAACTCAGGGACCCAAATGAGAAAAAAAATATATTTAAACTAAAGTGGCAATTTAAGACAAGACTCAGAGACTAAAATGACAATTTACTATTTTAAAAGCTCATTTCTACTTTCTTATGCAATGTTGGAACGATCCTGTTCATAACCCATGTTTAAATCAAGCACATGATTTTCATCAACCAATTATGTGTTCTTTTGATTTTTTAAACTAATTATAATGGTTTTTATATGGATTACGGATAATGGGTGCTTTCATTCTAAGGAAGTGCCGCACACATAAATATTTTTATGCTGTTTTCAAGCATTTTTTAAAATAAACGCTCGTCATATCTAGAAACGGAGAGATTGATACGTAATGTTATTTAAAGTATGTGGGTCAAACTTTTATACTTCGACTGCACGTTATGTTGATACACAAAATAATTTTACCTATTTTAGTATTTTGTAATTATAAGGATAAGATCTTATATTTTTCATTGAATACCATTTTATAATTATAAGCCTAAGATCTTATATTTTTCATTGAAATTTTTTCTTTTGGAATGGCCAAAAAAACTCGACAAATGCCACTTTAAAATAATACTAGTCGCTAGAGTTGTTTCAACATAAGTGAAGTTAGATATATTAACTAAAAGTGTTACAATTCATAACAAATAAAATAAAAAAGGTGTAACATATACTTGATACAAAATGATTTCATTAAAACATGTTCGAGTTCTTCTTCATATTCTTATCATTTAACTAAAAAACACATTTATCTTATTATTTATAAAAAAAATCATATAGTTTTTATATGCTAGTAAATTAATTTTATCTTAAGCAATAGTGAGTGCCAATATCATACAAGTACCGTGATGAATCGTATTGATAACAACATTGATGCGTATATTCATTTTTATGTATTCAGTAAAGAGTTAATTACTGTTTTCGTCCCTATGGTTTGTCAAAAATCACTATTTCAGTCCATTAGTTTAAAAATTGCGATTTCAGTCCCTATGATTTCACTTTCATAACCATTTCAGTCTACCTCGCAACCATTTCAGTCCCTGTACTTACATAATAAATGGATTGAAGTGGTTATGAAAGTGAAACCACAGGGACTGAAATGGTTACGAAAGTGAAACCACAGGGACTGAAATCGCAATTTTTAAACTAATGGACTGAAATAGTGATTTTTGACAAACCACAGGGACGAAAACAGTAATTAACTCATTCAGTAAATGTAAAATATATGTCAATATCCTTTTAGGTATATCATATTTTATTTTATAACTTCTCCTTCGATTACTGTAATGAGTATCATTACCATATGTGTCTTATAACAAATCAAACCATTACCGAATATATTCTCACCGTCACGAGAATCTCACTAGTTAAACCCAAGAGTTAATTACTATTTTCGTCCCTGTGGTTTGTCAAAAATCACTATTTAAGTCCATTAGTTTAAAAATTGCGATTTCAGTCCCTGTGGTTTCACCTTCGTAACCACTTCAATCCATTTATTCTGTAAGTACAGGGACTGAAATGGTTGCGAGGTGGACTGAAATGGTTACGAAAGTGAAACCATAGAAACTGAAATCGCAATTTTTAAACTAATGAATTGAAATAGTGATTTTTGACAAACCAAAGGGACGAAAATAGTAATTGACTCTAAACCCAATCATTTCCAATTCAAATTAAAATTAAAAAAGAAACTTATAATTCACCTAAAATATAATAAAATTATTTTTGCTGAAAAGCATATTCGCGACCATACACACCCTTGTAACCAAAGAGCAGAAAAGGTTTTCGAGTCGGTGAAGTTTTACTCTCATTTTATCCCTTTTTATGTATTTTCTTTATCAAAACCCTATTTTTTTCTCATCATCGACTGTTACACTACAAATTATTGCTCAATTACACACTTTCGGTTAGTATCATTTGTTTAATTTCACCTTCGTATTTGAATTTTGTACTGATCAATCGTTGTTGATACTTGTTGCAAAATTTAGGTTTAATTTTGGGAATTATTGATTATTATGCTTGAATTTTGTGTTGTTGTGATGATTTTTTGATTATTAGTTTGTGAAGTTCGATAGATTTGGCATCTGACACCATTAGCGTTACAGTATGTGAATTATTGTGAGTAACATGTGTGGTTACTGTGAATAGTCAATATCAGTATTACGGCTTTAAACGAACTGAATGTTTAGCGAACTGTATGTGAATTGTTCCTTAGGAAGTTGGTTTACATTCAATTGTTTAATAAATGGATGAACATGAACAAGGAATTTCGTTTGATTAATTGAATGAACGAACACGAACAAAGATCGAGTTCGTTCAGTTGTGTTCCGGGAACGTTCGGTAATACGTGCGTTTACATCTTTCATGGTTTAGAAAGCTAGATCTTTCAAACATTGTTTGTTTTGGGATAATTATGTTTATGGTTATTTTATCAAGCACTTAACAAGGTGATATGTCTAATGTTTGGATTAAGAATGCTGTTTATTTATTTATTCTTTTACTTTTTAAAGTGGTATGTGTTTGTGCACAAGTTCGATTCCTTTATAAACAAACACAAACAAGAATTTTTGTTCGTTATGTATTGTGGACAAGTTCAATGCTAAACGAACAAACATGAACAAGGCTATGTTCTGTTTGGTTCGGTTCAGTTTGTTTACAGCCTTACTTTTCAGTATTGTCGAGGCCTAAGGTTTTTAGTTTTTATAAACAAAACGTATAATAGGCATCTAGGGTTGGGTTCCAGTACAACCATATTTATCATACAAACCGTAAGAACATATCCTAGCACTTAAAAAAAGTTAAATTAGCACATACTAAAACAATACATACATAAAAGTAACACTTCTGAATTATATTAGCACATGAAAATTAATCAAGATAACTGATTTTAGCACATATGTGAATGATTTCAGCACATTGAAAACAAAAGAAAGATCCAAATAAAGAATTAATTGCTTGTTTGTTTCAAATTTTCAATAGAAGTACGTAATATTTGAGATTTGAAGTCATAATGACCTGTTGAAGCTTTCTTACTTGTCTACGGAGTATGAGAGCAGAACAAATAGGAAATATGAATATTTGGATGATAATAATTATTAGATTCTTGTGCAGTTTGTTCATTTCCGTTTTAGGTAGTGATGTATATTTTAAAATGAATGTTGGCAGTTGATTATGTGTTTAGAAGAAAGGATAAGTGATTTTTTTTTACTAAAAATACAACTGGTTGATGATTTACATGACATAACATAACATCCAAAATCAAAAGGCTAGTATAACATTTTCTCATCGATGCTATTCTTACATGTAGGTTTTGTTCTTGCTCGATAGTGCCCCACTGCCCCGAAAATGTGAACAACTGGACTTCTTCAACAATCTACTCAATTCTTTGTAGCGTAACAACCTCTATATCAGAAATGATTTACGATAAGGTGGATATATCAACACCTCTAGAAGAATCACAATCACCTAAACAACAACTTTTTGATGTCAAATTTCTCGGAATGTCTCTTGCTAAAATCGTTCCATGGGCCATCAACACCGAGAAACTCAAAATGCCAACTTTTTTAAACAAAAAGCTAAAGAAACACGTGCAACGGTCTCGATCAAGTAACGGTTCCGAATCGGGTGTGGGTTACGCTACCGTTCGGTTCAGGCCATATGTGTGTAAGGTTCCGTGACATACAGGCCCACGGGCGTTTCTTTCGCAGTTGTTTCCGAGATACGAGCATTACTGTAGACCGAATTGGTCGAGTGGAAAAGATGGTGGGTCGTTACTTTGGGATAAACGGCCGATTGATTGGCTGGATTATTGTTGTTATTGTCATGACATGGGTTATGATACTCATGATCAAGCGGAACTTTTGAAGGCTGATTTGGCATTTCTTGAGTGTTTGGAGAGGCCCCACATGGCTAGGAAAGGGGATATTCGGGTTGCTCATCTTTATAAGACGATGTGCATATCAGGTTTGTTTAGCTTCCCTTACCCACTCTTTACGTTTCAGACCCAAGCTTTCAAACCAAAGCAAGTAGGCAGGTTTGGCAGGGTCAGGCTCCAAATAGTTCGGTTTTGTTGGTTTAATGGTTTAACTTTTTAGTACAAACTAACGATTTTGAAAAAGAAATGGTTCAAAATTGTCCCCGGGTTAATGAAGTTGCCAAAATTATCCCCGAGTTAACGATACATTTTAACTGGGTTTGTGAATCAGATGGAAATGGCAACAAAATCAAAACGTCAGGTGTTTGGATACAAAAAAAATTATTTTGGATGTAACATGCAAATCAGCCCAAACCTCCGGGACACCGTTTCTGAAACCAAAGGGACATTTTACTCTTTTTGGAATATGTAGTTATCTATAATACAATAATCATGAACCGTCTTTATCATTTTGAAATTTTTAATACAAGCTAACGATCTTGAAATAAACTGCCAAACCAGTAAAACCAGTTAGTCCGGCTGACCCACCCGACCCAGACGGTTTGGTTTGTCATTTCACAAAACCGCACTTATTGGTTTGCGCAGAATTTTCGGCAAAACCGGCTGAACCGAACAGTGAACACCTTTGGTTTCAGAAAAGGTGTCATAGGTTGACTTTCTTTATTGGTCAAACGGATCATTTTTGCGCATTACTAGTTGACAGTTCCTCCAGTAATTACAAATACATGATTGCTGTCATTTATATACCGAATTTAGTATGACATGTTTATTTGTGACAATAATAATGGCCAACTAAGTAATAAAAAATGCAGGTTTGAGAAGTATACTGATACCATACCGACAGCATTTGGTGAAACTAAAGTCGGGTCAACTGTATCTTGGGTTTGGATGGCTCAGCAATATGAAGTGGAAAGGATGGAATGCTCAAAAGTAGACCAGGTTTGAGTCGATCTAATTTCTTAGATTTGTATATACACAATATGCGTGTATAGGTAATATGCAAGTAGATTTTGTGATTAAAGTAGTACTCTTATTTGTTTTCAGTTGCTATTTCAATACTCAGTAGCTTGTTCTTAAAACATGTCTGTTTATAGTGTCAGTTGTGTGTAATTGTTTTTTGTTCTTTCTTAATTGTATCATTTTCTTGCATATAGAGGTGGCAACCGGGCAATTGCAACCCATTTATATTGGAACATGTCTATTCGTATATATGCTACCGGTAGCGGGTCAAACTAGTAAAATAGATAATTCAACTATAAAGAAAACAAGTTAAAGGAATCAGTTTTTCTCTGTCATCTTACCCTACCAATAGCTTTTGCTGTGTGTGGGATTTACCGGGTATGATTGTTATAGTTTTGCTCTAATCAGTGAAGAATATTTTCACTCAAGTTGTGCTTTATTGGTGGCTGAGAACAATGAACTCGAGGGTGTCAACCGTTAAGGTAATGGTCCACAAGACTAGAGTGAGGATATTGTAAGAACCTAGAATGATGAATACTAAATACGCAATGTCTTCATAACCGGACAACGAACAGGCTGCCTTACTGGTTCTGGTTCATTGATCGGACCCGTTGAATCGGATTTAAGATTCACATAATAAAGTAAAAACATATTAGTTTAAAAATGAATACAAGTTTATAGCACCCAATTTTTATATAGTTATTTATAACATTTATCACTTGATTGACTTATTAATTTTTTTTTAAATAGCTTAGTTCTGTTTATTTTCACATGATTTTTTACATGATATAAAATCATAACCCCTATTCAGAATTTTAGAGTATAAAATGAAAGTTTGTATGTAGGTCTAGTTTCATAGTTTTTTTGTTTAGTCTGGTTTTGAAAACGACTGAAAGATTGTCGCTGCATAGGAAGTCTGGGGGATTAAATTGCCGGTTTCGACGAGGGTGTTACACCCGCTTGGTGAAGTTTTAGGGAAATAAAGAAGGAAAACGCTAACTTACCGGTTCGATCGTCTACCTCGCTGAACCACCGAACCGGAAAAAATCAATTGACTGGCTGGTATTTTGTAAAGTTAACGAACTGCCGTGACCGGACCGTTAAGGTAGACAAACCCAATTGAACCTGTTGGACCGGCCAGTCTGATCTGGTTCTTAAAACCTTGCTAATGATTATTTTCATAAACACCAAGGCGGCGGCTGCTTTTTTTTTTTTTTTTTTTTTTTTGCAATAACTCAAAATTTTAATAACTTAAGGATTACTTTAAAAGATAGAGATCGAGTACAAACGTCTCTCTAAGAAGATACACAAGTATTGTAGGATGGTTGTTCCATATGTTTCTTGATATTACTATTGCTTTGAAACTTAAGATTAGAATTTCGTTAGTCGCCTCAGGTCAATTGATGGTCGAATTATGCATTTGATTGTGTTACAACTGTAGTTATTCTTTATCTCAAATTTTTTGTTGTTGCAATATCTAAAAACCTGTTTTAAAGCTTCTTTCAAGAAAAATGTGGGGAAACATTAAAAAATAGGTCACTTAAAAAAATCTTTCATTCCAAGACCAAAGAGCATTCTATTCTATTCTTTGAAATAAAGATTTTAGGAGCTTTTTTTTTAACTTTTAAGAAAAAAATCCTACTCAATAAAAAAAAAACCTTGTTTGGTTGAAGGAGCTTGAAGTTTTTATGTTAGGAGCTTGAAGCTTTTGGTTGAACGCTCCTACTAATAGCGTTTAGAAGGAACTACAAGTCTTTAGGGAAAAAGTGACTATTTTAACATCTAAAGATAATAAACTTTTTAGTTATTCCCATTTTGATCATTTTATATATTTTATTAAAAGTTTCAGCTATTTTGCCAAACATCTAAATACATTTAAAAAACTACAACCACTAGCTACTAATTTCCAGTCACCCCAAACATACCCTTAAAAAAACTTTTGACAATTTCTCAATGTTAAACCACCTTCACTAGGCAAGACCAAAGGGCCTTCTATTTCTTTCTAAAAAACAATTTTCAATGTTAAACCACCTTCACTAGGTTTTGATTTTGAAAAGGTACGCTTTAAAAAGTTTCTTTTTAGATTTTATTTTTGAGGTGAGGATTGGCTACAAAGTTCATTTTTCCTACAAAGTGTACAAAGTAATAAAACATCACAATTTCAGCCATAAAACACACTCAAAACCACAAATAACAAAGTGAAAATTACTAAAACGTCATATTTGTGGGTCTTGTGTTGTGTTTTCAATGATAAGGCTTTGATTTTCTAATGACTAACATTAGTGTGTATTATGTTGATTATCATGTTGTATTTTATATTCATAGTTCTACGATGGTGTGTTTGAAGTTTTTATGAAATCTTAGGGTTTGGATATTGTGTTTTAGTGAACTTCACTATGTTATTTGTGGGTTTTGGGTGTGTTTTATGACTTTGTACACTTTTTAGGAAAAATGGACTTTGTAGCTGAACCCCACCCTTATTTTTGAATCGTATTATAAATGGAACTCTTTTTAATAAAGTACTAGGTTCAAAACTTGTATTACGTGGGTTGAATAAATAATCAGTTTATTTTTGAAATAAATATCCTTGAAATAATTTGATAAGATTGGTCTATTTATGAAAAGGTCCCCAAAATGTAGGTCATTTCTTTGGAAAAAAGAGAGGGAGAAAAGGGGTCGGGAAATATTAGGGTTGTAAATGAATCGAACGTTCAGCGAAAAATTCGTGAATTGTTCGGTGGAAAGCTCATTTATGTTCATTCGTTTAATAAACGAACGAACATGAACAATAAATTCGTTCGATTAGTTAAATGAACGAACACGAACAAATGTCTCATTCGTTCAGTTGTGTTCGTTAACGTTCGGTAATGTGTTTGTGAACATTGTTCATGTTCCTTTTATGTTCATTAAAGATTTTTGTGCATTTATTATTTTACCTTAACTTTTTATATTCTTTAATTCTTATTTATTTTATATCATAACTTTTTTTTTGAATGGCAAGGAATAACGTGCCAACAACCGTGACAACCGGCACTGTGGCCAAGGTCAACTACTCGACTGCCGCCAGCCCCTTGGCTCTCCCCAGATGCGCGGAAACCCGACCTCCACCCGTCCAAAGGCACGATAGTGGAATAATCTGTAAAACCTCGCCTCTCATCCAAGTCGAACCGGCGCCACCCGTATTCGCTCTTCACCTGGATGCCGCAGAAAATAATGAGGAGAATGAGAATCGAACATGAGTCACAAGAAACACCATTTCTTTCCCTAATACTCCACCACTACCTCATTGGCATTTTTATTATCCTAATTAATAATTAAGACACCTTATTCTCACCTTGTTTATGCACAGTTCCCCTATCATTCACATTATTCACATGATAAATACTATGGACATCCATTCCACGATTAGGGCTTCAATGTCTAGCGCCACTCCCTCCCGTCATCCACCTCTAGCTTTTTCCAATTTTATTTGTGATCGTGAACACGTTCATTTCCTTAATGAACGAACACGAAAAAAAAACTCATTCTATGAGTGTTCAAGAACCTTTGTGAACACATTATTTTTCTAATACAATTTGGGGTTATAGAAATGTGTAGGATGTAAACTAGATTTACTTATTTATCAAGTATAAAGATGTGGGTTTTATAAACCTACTTGGGGTTATTTATTTTGTGATAACCTTTCAATACACCAAGTCTCATATGATTTTTGACATCATAGATGCAGCATCGTTGAAGTGGACTTGTATTTTGGTCTTGTTCAGTTGTTGGAAAATGTCTATTGGATGCTGGGTCGGCCAACGGTTTTGATCGCGGTAACACTAGCTATTCCTCTACATGAACTCGATATACCATATTAACACATTATTTACTTATCTTTCTTAACTTATTACTTTTAAAACAGAACCTATAAGTTACTAATCAAATCACACATGTAAAATCCGTCTCATATATAGTGAACTAAAAACTAAAAACAAAACTATTAAAATGAAACCGAAAAACCAGATTCAGTTTAATGGAACCGAAAAACCAAACTTTTGGTTTGGGCTTTGGTTCTAGCCAAACCAAACTTTGCTCACTTCTAAGGTTTTGCTTCTTAATTCTCATATAAACTCCAACTAGAACTTTATTTTTGTAACATGAAAACAACATTATCACAATAATATAAATACATAATTAGAAACAATACAATAAACACTTTATGGGTGTTTGGTTAAGGTGATTTGAACATGACCTTGGAAATGTGGACCAGTGGTCCTGAATGGTGTGGACCATCGAATGAACCATCAATAAAGGTCTTGTGCAACTCAATCGTTAATGTCTTCCAACGAACCACCTCTCATGTGCTTTTAACTTTTCTTTAGGAAACAAAGCATTACACAATAATCTATCATTTTATTAATAATGTTATCCTTTGGATTTACTTTTTAAAAAAAACTTCATAGGATGACTACATCAAAGTGGACACCTGTCTACGTCGAAAAACTTGTATCACTTAAAATGAAACTTACTTGTATGCTAGAGGTGAAATCAGAAATGTAAATGTGTTACTAGAATATGCAAGATACATATGGGTGTAAATGAGGCAAGTAGAGTTGACTCTGACTTAGCTTGAACTTGTATCGTTTAACTTTAGAGTGCTCGAGTAATAGAGTTTGATTCAACTAGTTTCAAGTCTTATGTTTGAAGCTTAAGCATGGCGTGTGAGTAATGTTACAAACTCTAGAATGATTTTTTATTAAAATTTTGTAAAGCCACTACATTATATTATTAAAATTACGAAAAGGTAACAGATGTCACTTTATAGAAAAAAATGTAAGATAGCTTTAGTAACACATACGTTTGTACTTCGATTACTTGTATATTGTCACTCACGACCCGGCTTCAAAAAATTATACCGACACGTAGATAAAAATAGGTACGTCACAACTACATAAACAACAATGGTAAACATCGTCACTTAAAAAAACTAAATATGAGGTGGATTTGATGAAATATATGTTTATACTTCGAGTATTAGTACATTATCACTCACAAATTGGTTTAAAAAAAAAATATATCGAGACAGATAAAAATAGCCACGTCACAATGGCATATTTGAAATTAATTAAACAACGTGTTCTTAAAGTTAAGAAAAAATAAAACATGTTTAATAATAATAATAATAATAATAATAATAATATCGAGACATAGATAAAAATAGCCACGTCACAATGGCATATTTGAAATTAATTAAACAACGTGTTCTTAAAGTTAAGAAAAAATAAAACATGTTTAATAATAATAATAATAATAATAATAATAATAATAATAATAATAATAATAATAATAATAATAATATATAAATTAAGTTTAAAGAAGAAGAAAAATGAAAAATTAAGTTCATGGGAGATGCTTTTTAACATAATAATAATAATAATAATAATAATAATAATAATAATAATAATAATAATAATAATAATAATAATAATAATTACCATAATGAACGAACTTTGAAATTTGTAAATGAAAATCTAATGGGTAGTTGAGTCATGGACACAGTATAACACGTGATATTTGTATTGTTGTTAAACGATCACATGATACAAATTAAGTAATGTTGGTTCAAATTCACATATGTTATATGTGTCACGCACCCACTCACGGGAATCTACAAGGATCAACTATACTATATATCTTGACCTTGTTCAAGATTCATCGGCTTCTTCGTTCCTTGTTAGGGAAATAACGAGAAGTGCAAGTACTTAAAAGCATACATACCTATGAATTAGTGGTTTAATGGTATGGTGCTTGCTCCTCACAAAGATAGCGTGAGCATAAATTCCTACAAGTGAAACTTTAGGTAGTACGTAGGTGTATGAAAATGTTTTTATATTCAATTAAAAAAAACTTAGGGCATGCATCTTTCCTTAATTGTTGAAACTCTCCTAATAAATAAATATGCAATGATAATGAATATCCCACACGCTTAAGCATGTATCGATCGAGTAGACCTGATTCCCGAACACATAGCTCATCACATTCTTCCCTCACCAAATTCATGCATACCCTCATGCATGGCTATTCTTCAGTCTTCCTTAGCAACACCTTTGAAAAATTGGTTAGATTCATGGCTAAAAGGACGTTTGACAACATTCGATCGCAGTGTGTAGCAACCATCTCCCCTAAATCGCTTCGTTGCTCTTCCTTGACACCCACCCATGATCCCTCGTCCACTAGAGCAAAACATGCGATTTCCAACATACATCATGGCAGCTTACATAACATTCCCGAGATAAACATCTCCCACCAACTTAATTCATAGGCATGGGCCTCCTAAGCATATATGCCACAACTATTGCATAACCATCATTTAATAAAATTTAGAGTATCGATTTATAAAACCGTGAAATAACTCAAAGAGTTAAACAAATACCACTTCTCACGAACTTGTCTCACGAGTATTTTATGACATCATTGTATTCACTGTTGAAAATAATTTAATCAAACAGTAAATTAATATAAACCGTATTAATTACCGAGTTATTGGCCAAACCAGTTTGTTCCAACTCGAGCAAACTGATTAAAGAAAGGTAGAAGAAGATTGTCCCGTTATCGGACGAATTAAGAACACACAAAATTAAAACCAACCTGGCGATTAAGAAAGACGATCTTTTGAACTGCACGGATGATTCCTGTCCTTAAAGGATTTTACGCACTCGTATTGCTGTGAGCTGCAGCGTAAACTCCCAGGATTTAATGCAGAACCTATCTGGTATTCCAACAACAATGGAAAGCAGAAAACGCAGAAACTGGAGAAGAAACTGGAGCACAGATGAGAGGCTGCGAAAATTGTAAGTGTTGAATGGGTAGCAGGAGACCTTTATTTATAGCCTGTGATCACAACAGAGAATGAGAAAAACGGGGAATAAGATAACCCTCTAGAACCTAATTCGGTTGCTGGAGATATCCCACACGAATTCGAATTATTAGAGATAACCCCACTGTTTCCAATTCATCTCTATTCCAATCTTATCTCATTCGATCCACAGATCTGACGCACCTGAACCAGACTCTAGCTAAAAATAAAAGCTCCTCAGCTCCTAGCGACGGTGCGTACATACGAAGTGCAAAGTGCGCCTCAAACGGGCCCATTCGCGAGCTCGCGGCTCGGCTCGGCTCGACGCGCGTGTGGGCTTTACCCACTTCTCAACCCATCTAACACTTTGATGGCCCACAAGGGATAATCCGTTATAAGCCACTCAATTTTCACTTCCCTCACCAATGTGGGATGGAGGAAACATACCAACTTGTATGTTCCCCTTTAATATTTCCAACAATCCCCCACCAAGTTGGAATGTTTCCTTTCACTTAGACAGATGATGTCACTAGGTGTCACGGAGATTAAACCCAGTTTATGTTGATAAACAAGAAGAGACAGATTTGATGGTGTCCTATGGAATTAAACCATAAACCTGATAGCCCCCTTCGATTTATCCCCACACATCACCGGCCGACTTTGCGTTCTCACTGAGCGCGAATATGGTCGTGCGCTATAAATCCTTTTCATGACCCTTTAGAAGATAAACCACTAATCTTCACTTGAGGCGGCACGACCCCTAGATCATATAGGCAAAGTTTTACATCATCCACGTTACTTGGATGCCTCCAAAACTTTGTTAAGAACATTAGCTCACTCTTGTTCTCGGCAACGACGTACTATCATACCTCACATGGATCTATCAAAATTTGATAGTACCTTCTGTCGTTAAGTGACTTCGTTTTTACCCATTAAACTTGAGAAATAGGAGCACTAAGTTCAAGTTGGGTTTCATCACTAACGATTCTATTGTGATTTTAGACCCATGTCTCTCACGGTATTCACAACCAAATCTCTCGTCAGAGGTTAGTAAACGGATCAGCCAAGTTCCTACTCGTCTTGACATAGACAACCTTGATGGTACCACTTTCTAGCAGTTGTCTCACATAATTGTGCCGAAGACCTATGTGTCTTGACCTCCCATTATACACTGCGTTGTATACTTTAGATAGTGTGGCCTCACTATCACAATACATGGGAACGGATGGCATTGGAACATCCCACTGACGGATGTCGGTAAGAAAATCTCTAATCCACTCTGTTTCCTTACCAGCCGCAGCTAGTGCTATGAACTCAGCTTCCATAGTTGAGTGGGCAATACACGTTTGTTTCTTGCTCGCCTAAGAAATTGCTCCTCCTGCTAGAGTGTAAATCCACCCACTTGTAGATTTTGAATCAAGGGTGTGATCAATCCAGCTTGCATCAGAATAACCTTCAAGTATTCTGGAAGAATGCGTGTATGTCAGTTCTAAGTTACTGGTCCTTTTCAAGTATCCAAGTACTCTACCCACTGCCTTCCAGTGTTCTTGTAACAACCCGATCTTTCGGATTGTTATCCGAACTCCGTTATTTCAGTTTATTTATGTTTCAAACCTGTTTGTACTCTGAGATTTATTATAATGGTTGTCAATTATTTTGAAAAGCATATTATATCGCCTATTTATCGTATTAAAATCGCTTAACACTCACAACTCTCAAGCAGAAAAACTCAGATCCGGAAGCACAAGGACGATACAGTCACTTCGCACGAACTGGACTAACTTGTATGAACCGACAAGTTCGCACAGATTAGCCCGAGTTCCTGTAAAATGACTAAAACTCGCTCTCAAAGACCTCTTTGGCCTAGGGTTTGCTCAGTAGCTCAAGGTTAGAGGGATGGACACTCGATTTCCTCGGCATATGGCACGGAAGCACACGATTTTGGACCAAAAACGCACAAGTTCGCCCCAAATAGGGCAAGTTCGCTCGAAGTTGTCACATGTTTAGGTACAACTTCGCCCGAACTTGTGCCTAACCCAAGGGAGAAGTACAATTTCGGCCGAACTTGTTGCTTTGACCTAAGTTTGGGTACAAGTTCGCCCGAACTGGTGCTCAAGTCTAAGCCAAAGCACAACTTTGCCCGAAGTTGCCTGACCTCTTGAGTCCTGCTACAAGTTCGACTGAACTTGTCTACTGCCTATTCACGTTTCGACCGTTTAGCACTTCGGAAGACTGATGCACTTCTGTTCTCGCTTACAGGCTGATCCCGACGCTCCCTTCAATCCACAGCAGTTCGTGTTTCTTCGTTGAGCACCGACTGTGAGTATACTTGAACCCCTTTTCGCTTAAAACGCACCTTTGGGTGTTACATACGTTTACTATATCAAAACACGCTACACACAACGCTAAACTCTTTTAACGCTAACCGCTCTTGCATGTTATACGTGAATCGCTGAATGTTTGTTTGCTATGTGTGAATAATGAGGACTTGCAGACCACCCTTAGCAACGATAGTACTATAGTTTGGACTCAGCACCCAATTGGTTCGGGGGTTGTTAAGGCTTGCATATTAACTTTACGTGCGTGTTCGCTGTTGTGAACACGTATCGCGCATACTCCACCTCGCAGTCGTGTTGGTTAGCTGGTATCATTATTGTTAGCCTACTTAGATTCGCCCTCTACGTGTCACATGCTGGTTATGCGTAAACGCTTTATCGCTAATATTATACTATAAAACCCGTGTACTCACTTTTACTTTATGTATTGACTTTTATCTTAACGTATGTGACAGGTTGATGATTCTATGCAGCAATGGATTTAGGACTTATCCTTAGAAACTCGTAATAAAATTCTAGTTGTCGAACCATACTTTTGTTTGAGAATTAAAGTTTGTAATGACTATGGAATGAATATTTGTTGATTGTATGGGAAATTAACGTTATAAATATTGTCATTTAAAAATAGTCGTTATGGATTTCTCTTGGATAATCGGGTTCGCTTAGTGTCGCGCCCTGATGATTCCGCCATCGGTTGGGGTGTGACAGATTGGTATCAGAGCCATAACTATAGGGAATTCGGTAGAATTGCCATGTTTGGCCTAGTCTATAGCCTAAGTACCCAATTAGACCACTCTTCGACTTGAATACTTAATTTACTTAACTTAAATGCTTAAATGCCTTTCCTAAGGTTAACACAATGTACGCCTTTGAAAACGCTCGTATAACACAAACGAGTGGTTGTGTCGGGATCAGGTGTGAAAACCAAGAACTCTCGATAAGATCACTCACTTCGCGTTCTATTTACTACACGAGAGTCTTTCGTTAAGTTAGGAGTGATATCCGTATCTTAACGAAAACCTCCACCTCCATTTCCGTGGAACTCCCGACGTGTTCGGTGAAAACCACAAACATGGAACGAAGTTGTTAAGTTAGGGGTGAAACCCGCATCTTAATAACTAATTCAACTCCTCGATTTTCAATCTCTCCAAAGTCTCGACTCTTTCGATGACTCGGGGACGACGTAACTGGAAGGATAAATGCCGTTAACCGTGGTACAGTGAGAGCATTTGTCTATAAGGCTAAATCGTGTGCCCGAACTCATAGGATTCTCGAACCACTTTGGGTAGTCGCTATCTCAAAACCCAGGACGCTCCAAATTGTTTTAAGCATGCAATCGCCGATTTTATGCATCATCGAGTTTTATTATTAGTTATGTGTTTAAGTTTGTGAATTTTACGCTTTATCGATTTCTCATTTTATCGCTCTTCGTTTTACGAAAATACGCACAACTCGCACAGATCTCATAATCTAAAACACTAATAAATCGCAAACTAAACTAAAACGCTCAACCCGCTTACGCGAATGTCCTCATACGCGGTATTTCTCGCTTATTACGCTTATACTACGCTTATCTTATACGTGCTACGCAAGATCTGGTGAAGGCGAATACGTGCAAAATATGTGCTTACATGCTTATATGCCTACGTGATTAAGTGCTTACGTGCTTATGTGATTAATAATAATAATAAGTATATGTTGTAAAACGCAAGCTTTTAAACAAAATTATAATCAAACCTCGTCTAAATTCCCCGTGTGTCATTATACAGAGTCTCACTTTCGCAATGGCATCCATGGGGTCTCACACTCGCCGTACCGCTCAACGCAACAACGCCGACAAATGTATCACCTCACTCGTAGCCAAGGAAATGGCTAAGGTGATCCCACAAATTGTCAGCGAAATTCAAGTGGTTAGCAGCAACTCATCAGTCGACTCCAAGAATGATGCTCCGAAATCCCGGTTCAGCTTCAAGCAGTTTAAGGCCTGCGGTCCTGCAGCATTCACGGGCGAAGATGGACCAATCAAGATGTTTCACTGGTTCGACTCGATCGAAGTCACTTTCAGGCAAAACGGATGTCCTGAAAATCTCCGCACTGTCACCGCCACTGGAGTCTTTCAGTCAAGGGCACTTGACTTGTGGACTGCTGAGCGCAACAGACGCGGTAATGATGAAGCCTATGCTCTCACGTGGGAAGAACTTAAGGAGCTCATGATCAAGGAGTTCTACCCACCGCACGAAATCCAAAAGTTGGAAAATGAATTTTGGGGTATCAAACAAATCGGTGGAGACAATGCGGGTCTCACCGCTCGCTTCAAGCAGCTCAGTCTCATCTGCCCGGGTCAGGTGGATACTACCGAGAAAGCTATCAAGAAGTATCTCCGCGCTCTCCCCGACTGTGTCGCCGACTTCGTTCAGCTGCAAGACCAACTACCATCGTAGAGACTTACCAACTCACAGCCGAGATCAACGACAAGTGAGTCTTGGCTGGAGCTTTCAAAGTCTCAACCAAGAACCTCAGCCAAGCTACTGTTTAGCCAAGCACCGATACTGATCCATCTCAAGCCTCCAAGACAAGTCACCAGTACCGCAAGCGAAAGGGTAACAACAGTACCTAGCCAAGCTGCTACTCCCAACGCACTAGCTGCTATGCGTGCGTATACTGGACCTCACCCTCTGTGCTCCAAGTGCACATACCATCATGCGGTTGGAGGAAACTGCCGCTTTTGTGCCAATTGCAACATCTATGGGTACTTCACGGCGCACTGCCGCACCGGTCCACGACAGCAAGCTCCTCCCGCTCTCGCAGCACCGCCAGCTCCTCTCAACGTTGCTCCCCTCAACCAGGCACCGCAAGCACCAGCAGTTCAGGCATGTGCTTGCTACACTTGTGGTGACCCAAATCATTTCAGCAATGTCTGCTCGCACCATGCTGTCAAATAGGAACCACAGCAGTAGCAGCTTCAGCAACAGCCACCACAGCCGCCGCAGCAGCAACAACCACAGGCTGTGCGTGGAAGGGCTTTCAACATCAATCACCGCTAGGCTCAGAATGACAACAACGTTTTCAATGTAAGTTCCTCATTAATGGTATTTATGCTTCTTGTTTATTTGATACTGGAGCCGATAACTGGTTTGTACCGTAAGAATTCGAAAAGCTTTTAAAATGTAAACGCGTTAATCTCCCAAGTACCTTCGACGTCGAAATTGCCACCGGAAGAACCGTTACCATTAACTCCATTCTACGTGATTGTACTCTCGAACTCAACAATCACAGCTTCTCGATCGACCTCATACCTATGCAATTAGGTAGTTTTAATCTCATAGTAGGCATGGATTTTCTTCTCGAGAATCGTGCCAAGGTCGTTTGTTTCGATAAAATGATTCGTTTTCCCCTTCCAAACGGTGATCAACTACATGTTTATGGCGAAACATGTCACACCCTCAATTTCCACTTGCGGAGTTTTACCGCGAGGCGTGTGAACAAACCAGAATCTGAAACACTAGTACGTCGAACGACTCTATATGATTTGATAATACGTTTACAAAAATCATTTTTCGTGGATTTTATATTGTCTTGATTAGTTACCAATATTTAGCGGAAGCATCAGTTTTTAAAGTTGAGCGGAAGCATAAATAAGTAGTGAAGCGGGCGCCAACACAAACGCCAAAACAAATGAAAAACCCCAAAACAATATTTATAAATAAGACTCGATAAAAGATGTCTTGTTCAATGCATGTGCGTGCACCTAGAGCTCCAAGCGTCCTGAGAAACATGTAAAGAAACAAGTGTCAACATTAAAGATGAGTGAGTTCACAGGTTTTCATAAATTCGTTTGTTCGGTTATAGTTTGTTTTCCCCGTTATCCCTAACCCGGGATAACGTGTTGGTTCCATTATTCCAATCCCGGAATAATAAGTTGTTTCTTCCATTATCCTCAACCCAGGATAATATAGTTGTTGTTTCCATTATTCCATCCAGGAATAATAAGTTGTTGTTTCCATTATCCTCAACCCGGGATAATATAGTTGTTTCGTAATTAAGTTCAATGTTAACATATATAGGTAGCTAGCCTAAAGTTATGTCACGTAAGTGTTCGCGATCGAAGCTGACTGTTGTGCCTCCGTGTTGCCAGGCCTATCACTGACCATGGCGAAGTTAGGCCGAATTATTCACCCGTTGACCATACCCGGTCGGCTAGCGCGACTAGCTCGGATGGGGCTTGTTGGGCCCAGTAGTACTACTTATAACTCCCCCGCTATTAAACCCAATACTAACGATCCGAGAGATTGACGAGGACTTAAGTGATAAAGCTGCTTAGTGACCATAACGTTACATTAACATTAACTTAGTTACCGAATAGTTATGTGACGTTAAATTCGTATAACGTAAAGAGATTGAGTTTGAAGAGTGTATACATGTTTCTCCCCCTGTTGTTTAAAAACCGGATAAAGTTAGGGGCCGTGAACTCACCTTTATTTGCTCGGTTAGTGTAGCAAAGAAGTTGTAAAGGATGGGACCGCTAATCGCGTCCTAACAAACCAATTGATTTCAAGTCAGTGTGTGATCACACCAATACAAATTCTACACTTAATTTACGCACAAAGTGATACACACAAACAACATATCTAACACTCAAACATGCATGCCAGTATACTCATGTGAACATAGTAATCAAAACAGTTTATCATGAACATAATCCAATCCATGCAACACCTTGGTGCACACAATCACAAGTTATCAATTTTCAGCTTAATACTCATGATTCAGCTGTTTTCTACGATTTTTATAAAATAGTTCCAACATTCCAAAAATTCCAATATTTTTACAGTAGGTGACATTTATACTGTAGAAATTTTTATAAATTTTCCAAGTCCTAAATCTTTACCAATTAACCATAAATATTAATATACTAGGCTGCAGTCAGATTTATCGCTTTCTGACTGCAGTCCACGGAAGAATTTATTTAAAAATCACTGATCGTCTAATTAACAAAATTCCAGTTGGAGTTGCCCGGAAATTTCCATACCTAGTTACTGTACAAAAATCATGACTCAACCCCCTACTGATTTTAAAATCCAACTCGATAAACAACTAACAAAATTTCAGGATTTTCACAGTTTTAGTTACTGAACTTATTTGGCCCTTTAAAAATATCAAACGACTTCAGAAAAATATGAATCCAGCGTCATTAGATTCGTATTCAAATCTCTACGTTCTAGATATCAGAAAATCCGTTTTTCAACAACTAACGACCGAGTTACAGCCAGATGAAGTCGGCTGTAACTATTACTCAGCAACTGTTTGCAGCATATTGTTACCATAAACTCGCATAAACCGTTCCTATGATTAACCTAGGCGATCAAGAATCGGTTTCCTAATCATAGATCAATACATCTAACCTATCCATGCAAACCCTAACCAACATCTCTAGTTTTTTTTTTTTTTTATAAACAAACATACTCGCAAACTTACAAGTTCCGCAAACAATCATTCATGTAAACAATGATAATTCAGCCGCTTACTTTCAAACACATATAATCAAAAAACAAACCAATTAATCATTCAAGCACATATATCCGAACATGATCTTGTAATCAAAAGATAAACCCTAACCTTTAATGACTAGGTAGTTAGCCAAGACTTGGACAAGAATGATCCGGCTGTTCAAGCAAGATCACGATCGAATGGAATGAAGAATCTGTTGTCGCGACCGGGAGATGATGTAGGCTGTTTTGTGATCGAATAGAGGTGAACAATGGTTGATCTCGTGACCGAATGGAGGTGAACAAGGGCTGATCAGATCAAGGTGATGAAGGCAGAGGTTGCTCGCGATCAATGGGAGTGCAAGGGGGCTGTTTGCGGTCGAGGGAATGGAATGATTCGCTGCCGTCGGCTGTTAGCTCTTTAGGGTTTTGTGTTTTTGAGAGATGCATGCATGGTTGGTATATATAGGCGCAAAAGAGATAAGGGTTACGGTTTGGCTTGAGCTTGTGGCCGAGAAACTTGGATTGGTTCGGTTTGGGTTTGAATACAATAAGTTTGCGGTTTTGGGCTTGATCTCGGCCGAGAGTGATTTGGGTTGTTCGCAAAGGGGTTTGCGGTTTGGGTTTGATCCTTGTTCTCGGCCGAAGACTTGGGTTTAAAGTTTAAAACTTTGTTAACTCCTAGAGTCACAAGGAATCAAAGTTGGTTCGTGTCGCGGTTCGGTTCGGTTCGTGTACATATCTACCATAATTATTTTATAACTAAAACAATCACACAAACACACATCACGTATTCATTAACTCGTACACGTTTAATACTTAGCATATACTTTATTCGACAAGTGTCGCGTTTAAGTTATCCGAAAAACCCGGGATGTCACATTATCCCCATGTTGAAAGAATTTTCGTCCCGAAAATTGAGTAAACGCGGTTTAGAATGTAGCGTACATGTTTAGAGTGCCACGCACAAAGAGTTAGTTCGTTAATGATGGTACGCGAAGTTACAAGAAGTTCCCAAGTGCCATACACAAAGATTTCCAAGTGCCATGCACAAGAATTTAGTTAACAATAGTACACGAAAGTATGAGAAGTTTCCAGGTTGTCACATCATCCCCATGTTGAAAGAATTTTCGTCCCGAAAATTTAGTAACTGGTATCGTTAGATTGCTGCTCAGTTGCGAAGAGGTGTGGGTATTTGCTTTTCATTTGGTCCTCTCTTTCCCACGTGAACTCCGGTCCACGCTTAGAGTCCCAACGAACCTTAACGATCGGAATCTTGCTGTGCCTTCGAGTCTTGATCTCACGATCCATGATCTCGATAGGCTGTTCCACGAAGTGTAGTTGTTCATCCACTTGGATCTCATCCAATGGAATGACTAGAGTTTCGTCTGATAGACACTTCTTCAGATTTGATACGTGAAAAACGTTGTGAACTCCACTGAGTTCGGCAGGAAGGTCTAATTGATAAGCTACGGGTCCGATACGTTTCAAGATTACAAACGGGCCTACGTACCGTGGGTTAGTTTGCTCCGTTTTCCAAAGCGGATTACACCCTTCCAGGGTGACACCTTTAGTAGGACGCGGTCGCCTACTTGAAATTCGAGCGGTTTGCGTCGTTGATCAGCGTAGCTTTTCTGTCGATCTCGTGCCGCCGCCATGCGGTTTCTGATTTGTACAATCTTTTCAGTAGCCTCAAGTATTAACTCAGGGCCTGTGAGTTGACTGTCACCGACTTCTGCCTAGCAGACCGGTGATCTACGTTTACGACCGTATAATGCCTCAAACGGTGCTGCCGAAATACTCGTATGATAGCTGTTGTTATATGAGAATTCTACTAGAGGCAGGTGGATTTCCCAACTATTTCCGAAGTCTATAACGCATGCCCTAAGCATGTCTTCCAAGGTTTGTATGGTCCTTTCACTTTGACCATCAGTCTGGGGGTGATAGGCTGTGCTCTTATCCAAGCGTGTTCCAATGCTTTCTGGAGTGACTGCCAGAAGTTGGACGTGAAGCGAGCATCTCTGTCTGAGATGATGGATGTTGGCACTCCATGCCGAGAAACTACTTCCTTAATGTAGATGCGAGTCAACTTCTCCATCTTATCTGTTTCTTTAATAGCTAGGAAGTGTGCGGACTTAGTTAAACGATCCACAATTACCCAGATGGTATCGCAACCACCCAAAGTTCGCGGGAGTTTAGTGATGAAATCCATCGAGATCTGATCCCATTTCCACACTGGGATCTCAGGTTGTTGGAGTAGCCCCGATGGCTTTTGATACTCCACCTTGACTTTTGCACAAGTCAAACATTTACTCACGTAGGTGGCTATATCGGCTTTCATGTTGGGCCACCAATACGCAGCTTTAAGGTCTTGATACATCTTATCCGAACCCGGATGGACAGAGTATCGGGATTTGTGAGCTTCGTCCATGACTAGCTCTCTGAGGTTTCCGTAGAGAGGTACCCATATGCGATTCATGAAATACCGGGCTCCATTGGGTTTTACTTCCCAATCGCGTTCCATTTTTCCCACCGATTCGGCTTTGATGTTTTCCTCCTTAACTGCTTCTAACTGGGCGTCACGTATTTGTTCGGGTAGCCCCGAATGAATAGTGAGTTGTAATGCTCGTACACGACGTGGTTTCAAGTGTTCCTTCCTACTGAGGGCATCAGCTACCACGTTAGCTTTACCCGGGTGATACCGAATGGCACACTCGTAATCGTTCAAGAGTTCGACCCAGCGACGCTGTCGCATGTTCAACGCCTTCTGATCAAAGATGTGTTGGAGGCTCTTGTGGTCCGTAAAGATTGTGCACTTCGTTCCATAGAGGTAGTGTCTCCAAATCTTAAGCGCAAACACTACTGCTCCCAATTCCAGGTCATGCGTCGTGTAGTTTTTCTCGTGAACCTTCAGTTGTCGCGAGGCATACGCGATGACCTTATCGTGTTGCATGAGTACGCATCCCAATCCCTGAATGGAAGCATCACAATATACTACAAAGTCATCTGTCCCTTCCGGCAAGGACAGAATGGGTGCACTGCAAAGTTTCTGTTTTAGCAATTGAAATGCTGCTTCTTGCTTGTCACCCCAAGTATACTTGATACCTTTCTGGGTGAGGGTAGTAAGCGGTTGTGCGATCTTTGAAAATCCCTCGATGAAACGTCTGTAGTAACCAGCCAATCCCAAAAATTGGCGGATCTCCGTCGGTGTCTTGGGTGCTTACCAGTTTTTGATAGCTTCAATCTTGGCAGGGTCCACGTGGATTCCCCTTTCATTCACGATATGCCCGAGAAACTGAACTTCCCGAATCCAGAAATCACACTTCGAAAGCTTGGCATATAGCTTTTCCTGTTGGAGTAATCCTAGCAGTAATCGTAGATGTTCAGCATGTTCTTCTTCACTTTTGGAGTAGATGAGTATGTCATCGATGAACACAATGACAAATTTGTCGAGGTATGGTTTACACACGCGGTTCATGAGGTCCATGAACACCGCAGGTGCGTTGGTGAGACCGAAGGGCATGACCAAGAACTCGTAATGGCCATACCGAGTGCGAAATGCCGTCTTGGCGATATCCTCCTCCCTGACGCGTAGCTGGTGGTAACCGGACCGTAAATCGATCTTGGAGTAGTAACTTGACCCTTGAAGTTGGTCGAAGAGATCGTCGATGCGAGGTAACGGGTATCGGTTCTTGACAGTAACCTTGTTGAGTTCCCTGTAGTCGATGCACATGCGGAAAGTCCCGTCCTTCTTCTTGACAAAAAGGACTGGAGCTCCCCATGGCGAAACGCTTGGTCGGATAAACCCTTTCTCTAATAGTTCCTGAAGTTGGGTAGACAGCTCCTGCAGCTCGGCTGGAGCTAGGCGGTATGGAGCCTTGGCGATAGGAGTTGCATTATTCGCCAATTCGATTTCAAACTCCAATTGTCGATGGGGTGGAAGACCAGGTAGTTCTTCTGGGAATACATCGGAAAAATCACGGACGACAGGGATGTCTTCTATGCGTTTCTCGTCCTTAGGCTGTTCGGTGATCAGTGCGAGTAAAGCGAAGGAGTTCTTCCTCCGAAGATACTTCTGCGCTTGCATGTAAGAGATGATGTTGGTGACGGCGCTTGCCTTATCGCCTTGTACCGTCAAGATTTCGTCGTTAGAGAGCGGAATACGGATAGATTTTTCGAAGCAGAGAACTTCAGCCCGGACGTCTGATAGCCAGTCCATTCCGACTACCACGTCAAAACTACCCAGGGTAGTTGTCATCAGATCAATGGTAAAAGTGTGACCCGCGAGTTTGAGTTGACAGCCGGATACTATATGGATCACATCTACAGAATTACCATCGGCTAATTCTATAACATAAGGGGTCTCTAATGGTTTAGGCGTGAGATTTAGGTTCCTCCTAAAAGACTCAGATATAAAACTCCTATCCGCACCCGTATCAAAAAGCACAGTAGCAAAATGTTCATTAAGGGGAAACTTACCGGTGACCACGTTCGAGTCGTTTCTGGCCTCTCCGCGGCCCAATGTGAATGCGCGACCTTTGGCACCTCCGGTGCCACCGTTCCCATTATTGTTGTTGTTGTTATTGTTGTTGGGGTTATTGTGGTTGTGGTTGTTTCCACCATTATTGTTGTTGTTACGCAGCTGTGGGCAGTCTCTTTTGAAGTGAGCAGTGCTACCACACTGATAGCATCCCCGGTTAATACCCTGCGGCTGACCCTGGGGTTGATTTTGATTTTGTCGGGACATGATTTCCCCACGACAATCCTTTGCCGCATGTCCCACCTTGCCACATCGTTGGCAGCGATTTCCGGCACAAGGGCCGTGATGATGAAGATTACAGCGACTGCACTGCGGCTTTCGATCTACATAGCCGCCTGCATTCTGGTTATTGTTGTTGTTGTTGGTGGACTGATTTTGGTGACCCCGGTGGCTGTTGTAATGATTGAACCGTTTCTGGTTCCCCTGCTGCGGCTGGGATGATGAAGACTGTCGAGCAGACGTGTCTTCAAACTTTCTTTTGTTATCCGGGGCAACTTCAGTTGTACCCCGTGCTGGCAGCTTCTTTTGCTCCACCGCCTTATCGGTGAGTTTGTGAGCCAATCAGATTGCTTGATGTTCAGTTGCAGGGTTACTAGCCATTACCATACCCTGAATCTCCGGAACCAGACCCCCAAGATAGAACTCGAGTCTTTTCTCCACAGTGTTGGCCAAATCGGGACATAGAAATATCAAGTCATGGTGTTTTGCGGTGTAAGCTTCAATTTCCGATCCCACCATCTTGTGGTTCCATAAGGCTTGCTCCAACTGTTGCACTCTGTCTCGTGGACAGTACTCCTCTTTGATTAGGGCCTTGAACTCGGCCCAGGCCATTGCATTCGCAGCTATAAGTCCACGTGTTTGGACTTGTGCATTCCACCATGTCAGTGCCCCATCTTCCAGTGTTGAGGCTGCGTACTTGACCTTGTTGGCCTCTAGACAGTTGCACATTTCAAAAACGGATTCAGATTTTTCGATCCAGCGGACCAGTCCAATGGGTCCTTCCGCCCCCGAGAATTTGCTTGGTTTCGCGTCAAGGAACATCTTGTAGGGGTTAAAGCCCCCTCCTGCTGACAGAGAATAGGTAGTCAGCGAGGAACCCTACTAGCCCAACTATTAGATTTTCACACGAAAATTTAATAATGGTTACCTGCCGGTTGGTTCTGAGCACCTGCTAAAGCTGCGTTCACGCGCTCTTGAATCATGACAGCTAGCTCTTCGGGCGTTAAGTTAAGGTTTCCACGTCGTCCAGTTGCCATTTAGATCTTCGAAACACAACACAAACACACCCCGATAAGTCTATATATCCAATATAGTTATCCTACTTCGTACTTTAATAATTATCAAGTTATGTCAACTTAATATGTTAAATAGTCAAAAGAAATACTTGATTAACTGAAATTTCAACGTCTTACAAGAGTGCAAATCAAACATATGAATTCACTATAAAGTCTCAAGTTTAAACACAAGTGGGAAAATAAATAGACTGAAGGAAAATAAATAAAATAAGCGAGACGTGTCAGTCGTCTACGTCTCCATCCCCCAAGTCACTGTCGTTGCCGTCATCCTGCGCGGCATTTCCAGCTTCTACAGCTGGGTCCTCCTCCGGGTCCTCCTCTGGATCCTCCTCAGGGTAGTCCTCTGGATCCTCTTCCGGATCCTCCTCTACCGGCACTGGAGGGGCCGGTGCTGGTGCAAGTGCTTGATTTTGCAGTTCCTGAATGTTCCAACTATTTTCCAGGACTCTGTCCTCAATCCAGTCGGCTCTTATCTGTTCAGCACGCAGATCTCTGGCTATGGTGTTACGAGCTATCTTACTCGTATGATGCTCTTCCTCGAGCGAGTCGGTTTTACCTGTCAGTTGTCGGATCATCCATCCTTGGGCTAGGATGGTTTCCTGCATTCTTTCTAACTGTGCTTGTTGTTTATGTAATATAATTCTAAGTAGGTCAATTCCTACTTCTACAGGGTTAACCGGTTCAACCGGCACAGCAATGGTTGGGCGTGATGACGACTCCTCCCCCAGAGCGAGCCTTTTCCTCGCAGCTGAGCGTGTCTCCACGCCATAAGATGGTAAGGGTTCCACCATAGGTGCCTTTCCTGGCGCCCTTGGTGGCGTAGGTCTGTCGGATGATGATGACGATGAGGATGATGACATTGCCTGTTAGGTCGTGTAGTTAGTTACGAGTTGTTTTCATTTCTTATTATGAAGGCATAATCTACATAACACAGTTGTGGTATATTGCATAACAAGATATAATAGTTCGGTGCCAAACTAAGTCTAGTGTCGTGAAATCAGCTATAGTTTAAGTCTACTTCTAATGCAAACCTGGTTCTCTATAGCTAGTGGCTCTGATACCAATCTGTCACACCCTCAATTTCCACTTGCGGAGTTTTACCACGAGGCGTGTGAACAAACCAGAATCTGAAACACTAGTACGTCGAACGACTCTATATGATTTGATAATACGTTTTCAAAAATCATTTGTCGTGGATTTTATATTGTCTTGATTAGTTACCAATATTTAGCGGAAGCATCAGTTTTTAAAGTTGAGCGGAAGCATAAATAAGTAGTGAAGCGTGCGCCAACACAAACGCCAAAACAAATGAAAAACCCCAAAACAATATTTATAAATAAGACTCGATAAAAGATGTCTTGTTCAATGCATGTGCGTGCACCTAGAGCTCCTAGCGTCCTGAGAAACATGTAAAGAAACAAGTGTCAACATTAAAGATGAGTGAGTTCACAGGTTTTCATAAATTCGTTTGTTCGGTTATAGTTTGTTTTCCCCGTTATCCCTAACCCGGGATAACGTGTTGGTTCCATTATTCCAATCCCGGAATAATAAGTTGTTGCTTCCATTATCCTCAACCCAGGATAATATAGTTGTTGTTTCCATTATTCCATCCAGGAATAATAAGTTGTTGTTTTCATTATCCTCAACCCGGGATAATATAGTTGTTTCGTAATTAAGTTCAATGTTAACATATATAGGTAGCTAGCCTAAAGTTATGTCACGTAAGTGTTCGCGATCGAAGCTGACTGTTGTGCCTCCGTGTTGCCAGGCCTATCACTGACCATGGCGAAGTTAGGCCGAATTATTCACCCGTTGACCATACCCGGTCGGCTAGCGCGACTAGCTCGGATGGGGCTTGTCGGGCCCAGTAGTACTACTTATAACTCCCCCGCTATTAAACCCAATACTAACGATCCGAGAGATTGACGAGGACTTAAGTGATAAAGCTGCTTAGTGACCATAACGTTACATTAACATTAACTTAGTTACCGAATAGTTATGTGACGTTAAATTCGTATAACGTAAAGAGATTGAGTTTGAAGAGTGTATACATGTTTCTCCCCCTGTTGTTTAAAAACCGGATAAAGTTAGGGGCCGTGAACTCACCTTTATTTGCTCGGTTAGTGTAGCAAAGAAGTTGTAAAGGATGGGACCGCTAATCGCGTCCTAACAAACCAATTGATTTCAAGTCAGTGTGTGATCACACCAATAACAAATTCTACACTTAATTTACGCACAAAGTGATACACACAAACAACATATCTAACACTCAAACATGCATGCCAGTATACTCATGTGAACATAGTAATCAAAACAGTTTATCATGAACATAATCCAATCCATGCAACACCTTGGTGCACACAATCACAAGTTATCAATTTTCAGCTTAATACTCATGATTCAGCTGTTTTCTACGATTTTTATAAAATAGTTCCAACGTTCCAAAAATTCCAATATTTTTACAGTAGGTGACATTTATACTGTAGAAATTTTTATAAATTTTCCAAGTCCTAAATCTTTACCAATTAACCATAAATATTAATATACTAGGCTGCAGTCAGATTTGTCGCTTTCTGACTGCAGTCCACAGAAGAATTTATTTAAAAATCACTGATCGTCCAATTAACAAAATTCCAGTTGGAGTTGCCCGGAAATTTCCATACCTAGTTACTGTACAAAAATCATGACTCAACCCCCTACTGATTTTAAAATCCAACTCGATAAACAACTAATAAAATTTCAGGATTTTCACAGTTTTAGTTACTGAACTTATTTGGCCCTTTAAAAATATCAAACGACTTCAGAAAAATATGAATCCAGCGCCATTAGATTCGTTATTCAAATCTCTACGTTCTAGACATCAGAAAATCCGTTTTTCAACAACTAACGACCGAGTTACAGCCAGATGAAGTCGGCTGTAACTATTACTCAGCAACTGTTTGCAGCATATTGTTACCATAAACTCGCATAAACCGTTCCTATGATTAACCTAGGCGATCAAGAACCGGTTTCCTAATCATAGATCAATACATCTAACCTATCCATGCAAACCCTAACCAACATCTCTAGTTTTTTTTTTTTTTTTTTTTTGATAAACAAACATACTCGCAAACTTACAAGTAAACAATCATTCATGTAAACAATGATAATTCAGCCGCTTACTTTCAAACACATATAATCCGAAAACAAACCAATTAATCATTCAAGCACATATATCCGAACATGATCTTGTAATCAAAAGATAAACCCTAACCTTTAATGACTAGATAGTTAGCCAAGACTTGGACAAGAATGATCCGGCTGTTCAAGCAAGATCACGATCGAATGGAATGAAGAATCTGTTGTCGCGACCGGGAGATGATGTAGGCTGTTTTGTGATCAAATAGAGGTGAACAATGGTTGATCTCGTGACCGAATGGAGGTGAACAAGGGCTGATCAGATCAAGGTTATGAAGGCAGAGGTTGCTCGCGATCAATGGGAGTGCAAGGGGGCTGTTTGCGGTCGAGGGAATGGAATGATTCGCTGCCGTCGGCTGTTAGCTCTTTAGGGTTTTGTGTTTTTGAGAGATGCATGCATGGTTGGTATATATAGGCGCAAAAGAGATAAGGGTTACGGTTTGGCTTGAGCTTGTGGCCGAGAAACTTGGGTTGGTTCGGTTTGGGTTTGAATACAATAAGTTTGCGGTTTTGGGCTTGATCTCGGCCGAGAGTGATTTGGGTTGTTCGCAAAGGGGTTTGCGGTTTGGGTTTGATCCTTGTTCTCGGCCGAAGACTTGGGTTTAAAGTTTAAAACTTTGTTAACTCCTAGAGTCACAAGGAATCAAAGTTGGTTCGTGTCGCGGTTCGGTTCGGTTCGGTTCGTGTACATATCTACCATAATTATTTTATAACTAAAACAATCACACAAACACACATCACGTATTCATTAACTCGTACACGTTTAATACTTAGCATATACTTTATTCGACAAGTGTCGCGTTTAAGTTATCCGAAAAACCCGGGATGTCACAAAACACCCTCAAAGAAGTTGATGCTTTTGTCATGTACCCAAACGAACAAGCATTTGCCCAAGTAATGCATCGCCTTTTGTAATGCCCGGCTTTTTCATTTTTCCATAATTGGAAGGTATCCCTTGTATTTCTATTTTTAGAAACCGCGTACTCTCTTTGTAATCAACTCTCGTTTCTATTTGTAATTGAGACTATTGATCATAATGAGAACGAAGCTATTTTAATCATGTTTGAGCGTTATGTTATCCAAGATTCTTGATTTGTATTACTCAATGAAGCACGATACTCGTTAAACTAAGTTAATTCGACTCATTACGACTATGATTAATTGTTCATTATTTAAATTTATTAATTAAATTAATGGATTGATTAATTAACTTTTTTTATAAAAAAATTTATTTCTTTTATATATATAATACTTTAAGTGGTCCCATTAGATTTTAAACTAACCTAGTTAATTTAATGGGGATGTAATATAAAAGTAATAAAGTTAAGGGTCTAATTGGTATTTTACTAATCTTAGAACTTACAGGGACCATTTGGGTACATATCTACAAGTGGTAGGGGTGTTTTTAATAATAAAAAAAATAAACACACAAAACCGGTGACCGCGGGACTCGAACCCGGGTCACCCGGTTCAACAAGCACGCTCAAGACCACCCAGCCACAATCCCTTCATTAAACAAAACCCAACCCTTATTACATTTAAGCACTCGCTAAAAGGAGCCTTCCAGCGCGGCCAGAACCCCCCAGCTCGCGATTTAGGGGGGATTTTTTGTGTTTTTCTTATTTTTAACCATGTCTTTTGTCTTAATTACTCACCTCACTCAACCACAACCTAACCTAACCTAATCACTTCCCTATAAATACCAAGCCTAATCCAAGCCTTTTTACACTTTTCTAATCATCAAACACTCTCTAATCCTCCATAATCAAGCTGAAAGTTGCAAATTCGGGCAGAAATACTCTTCTTCACTAAAGGAGTGCAAACTCACTCGTTTCTCAACGAAAACACTCCATTCTTTTTCCCACTTGCTTGGTTTGACCTTGTGCACATCTCCAATGGTTTTCCATGGAAAATCAGGCCCCGGAATGTCACAAAAAGGCTCCAAAGTGGACTATTTTTATTTATATTCTTCAAACTTTTATAAAACTTATTTAACTTGAGTTCAACTCATCTCAAACCTATGTCCTAATGCTTCCAACAATATATGTGGTTGGTTAGGCTTAAAAACAAGGTTGAGACATGTCAAATTAGAGGTTACAACCTCACAAACTTTCTGTTTTCGACTAGGGTTTACACCCACAAGTAGTGTTCAAGTAAAGCTTGATGAATGTGTGATATTTGGACTAGCTTGGGCTATCCATCATGGAATCCACACACTACTTGATGATTTTCATAGCTTAGTTGTCTCATTTCATTCTTTACTTGTAAGTTCATGACCTTCCTTGTGTCTAAGACACATGTGTAGTGGTGAATCCAAAGAGGTCTTAAGTGGATGGTAAATCCTCCCACCTCCTACTTGACTTATATAAACTACAAAGAGGTTCCTAAATTGATGGTTCAACCTCCTACCTCATGCTTGACCTATATGACATAATGTACACTATATAATACTTATATATTATCAAAGTAATCGAACTCTTGATGATGAACAAGTGGTCATTTGTCAAAATAGTTGGTTATATCATCTAAGGGCCATAATGCTTGTCACGATTCTAGTGGGTTGCCCACGAAAACACATAAACTCTCTTGAGTTTTAGTAGTGTCAAGAACAAGTGTCATGTGTACAAGATGATTACTTTCATATGACTATTTTTCATGATATATAAATTCCAAAACCTATGATTCCCCATTATCATTCCATTACTCACACACCTTCGTTTACCCCATGTAGGGTAGTCTCGGTGTTCCATCCTCAACTCTCCAATTTTCACGGAATAACAAAGGAAAGCTTTGCAAAACCGTGAGTATACTCGATCCCTTTTTCCTTTTTACACTTTGGGTGCAACATGTACATTATACAAAAATCACACGACGCATAAACTTTTTTTAATCTCTATCCATGCTTAACATTAAACTACTTGATGCTTGTTAGACTTGTATGTTATGTAAACTATTTGTGTCGATATATGCTTCATTAACTTTGCTAGCCTACCTTAACAATTATAGCGCTATAGGATTAACGTACCGCCCAAGAAACTTGGGGTATTGTTAAGTTAAACATGTTAACCTCCCGCTACTCTATTGGGATAGGCTATTTTAATGCGTTGGATTCTTGGGTTTGAACATATAGTACACCCTTTTGGCATGCTAGTAAACTTGCACAATATGATTCATGTTGGATATGAGACTTTAAACAATTTTATTCTATATTATGCTATGTAACAAAACTTGTATTCTCGCCAACTTTTGTTGATATATTTTAATACATGTTGCTGGTTGATTAATGAGACGATGTTGAGAAGAAATGCAATTTAGGTGGACTTAGATACACACCTAGATAAATTTTGTTATTTTAATGGTATGTTATGAACAATGTTGCTTTTATTTGGAATCTTTGTATGACATTTTAGTCTTGAAATGAAATTTGAATTTAATTTATATTGTCACATAGTGTTATGAAGTTTTGAGAAACTTGTTTGTCTCATCCCGATGTTTCCGCCATCGGTTGGGGTGTGACACCTTTCTAGCCCTATCGTAAACCCGGAGAAGGAAAGGAACACCTTGGAAGACGTACCTGTTGTTTGTGATTTCCCTAAAGTTTTTCCCGCCGATTTACCTGGTTTACTCCCTACTCATGATGTCGAGTTTCGTATTGATCTAATCGCCAGTGCTACACCCGTCGCTAAAGCTCCCTATCTCCTTGCACCATCCGAAATGCGCGAGCTATCTAGCCAACTTCAAGAACTTCTTGATAAAGGCTTTATACGCCCGAGCACCTCACCTTGGGGCTCACCCGTTCTTTTCGTGAAAAAGAAGGATGGATCGTTCCGAATGTGCATCGACTATAGGGAACTTAACAAGCTTAAAATTAAGTACCGCTACCCCTTCCTAGAATCGATGACTTATTTGACCAACTCCAAGGTGCTACTTGTTTTTCGAAGATTGATTTACGTTCCGGATACCACCAGCTACGAGTGCATGAGCAAGACATTCCGAAAACCGCCTTTCGTACTCGCTATGGCCATTGTGAATTCGCGGTCATGTCTTTTGGACTCACAAATGCACCCGCGGTCTTCATGGATTTGATGAACCGTGTGTGCAAAGCCTTTTTGGATTGTTTTGTCATTGTTTTTATCGATGATATCCTCATTTACTCGAAGTCGAGAGCCGAACACGCGCGACATCTTTGTTTAGTCCTCGAACTTCTCCAAGGAAACCGTCTCTACGCCAAATTCTCCAAGTGTGAATTTTGGATTAATGAAGTCCAATTTCTCGGTCACGTTGTCAATGACCAAGGAATCCACGTCGATCTCGCCAAAATTGAAGCTGTAAAGAGTTTGAATAACCCAAAGAATCCGTCCGAAATCCGTTCTTTCCTCGGATTGGCAGGTTACTACCGCCAATTCATCGCCGACTTTTCGAAAATCACCGTACCCCTCACCTCTTTGACTTATAAGGATAAACATTTTGTTTGGGGTTCTGAACAGGAGGAAGCCTTTCAGACTCTCAAGCGTATGCTTTTCAACGCTCCCATTCTCGCACTTCCCGACGGAGACGGTGATTTCGTTGTTTATTGTGATGCCTCTAACCTAGGGCTCGGTTGTGTTCTCATGCAACGAGACAAGGTTATCGCATATGCATCTCGACAACTCAAAATCCACGAGAAGAACAACACAACCCACGATCTCGAACTCGGTGCAGTTGTTTTTGCGTTAAAGATATGGCGACACTACCTTTATGGTACAAAGTGTACGGTCTTCACCGACCATAAGAGTTTACAACACATCTTTAACCAGAAGGAACTAAACATGCGCCAATGCAGATGGGTTGAACTTCTCAACGACTATAATTGTGAGATACGCTACCATCCCGGCAAAGAAAATGTCGTAGCCGATGCTCTTAGTCGACGAAGCTATGTGTATAACGTTCATGACGTTCAAGCCCAGAATAAACTCGAAACCCTAATTCACGAAACCCAGCACGCATGTTTCATTGAGAATACCTTGTTTGAGGAAATGAAATATGGTGCCGAAACCCAGCTAGAGAATAAGTCTAACGGTATCTATTACTTTCTCGATCGCATTTGGATCCCTAACCGCAATAACCTTCGATAGTTACTGATGACCGAAGCCCATAAGTCTCGATATTCGATTCCCCTGGTGCCAACAAGATGTACCAGGACCTCCGTTCTAGGTATTGGTGGTCGGGCATGAAAAAGGATATCACTCTGTATGTTTCAAAATGCTTGTGCGAAAGTTAAAGCCGAACATCAACGCCCCTATTGCATACGCGAGCAACCCGATATCCCGATGTGGAAATGGGAGAGTATAGCTATGGATTTTGTTACAAAACTCCCTCGCACCTCTTCTGGTCACGATAGCATTTGGGTTATCGTCGATCGTCTTACGAAATCTGCTCATTTTATTGCATACGAGAAGACTATAAGGTAGAACGATTAGTACGAATCTATACCGACGAAGTCATTTATCGACACAGGACGCCTCGTGACATCATCTCTGATCACGACGGTCGCTTTACTTCACGTCCCTGGGAGACTTTCCAATCCGCACTCGGTACAAAGCTTAACCTTAGTACCGCGTTCCATCCTCAAACCGACGGTCAGACTGAGCGCACGATTCGCACCCTTGAAGACATGCTTTGTTCATGCGTTATAGATTTTGGTGGTAATTGGGATACACATTTACCGCTAATAGAATTCTCGTACAATAACAGTTATCATACTAGTATTCAAATGGAATACTATACGGTAGAAAATGTCCATCGCCTATTGTATGGCACGAGATTGGAGACGCTCAGATCACTGGCCTCGAGTTAATACAAGAAATAACAGACAAAATTCTCCAAATTAGAGACAATCTCCTGAAAGCTCGTAGTCGTCAAAAGCGTTAAGCCAATAAACGCCGCAAGGCCCTATAGTTCGAAGTGGGAGATCACGTTCTCTTAAAGGTTTCACCTTGGAAATGAGTGATCCGTTTCGGAAAGATTCTCGAAAGAATTGGCAGAGTGGCCTACCGACTCGATACGTGGGTCCCTTTAAGATTCTCGAAAGAATTGGCAGAGTGGCCTACCGACTCGAATTACCGAAAGAACTCAACAACGTACATCTGACTTTCCATGTCATAAACCTCAAAAAGTGTTTAGCTGAAGGAAATCTTCATGTGCCACTTGAAGATTTGCAAATAAACGAAACGCTGCATTTCGTGGAAAAGCCAGTAGAAATCATGGATCGAGAGATCAAGAAAGTTCGACGCTCTCGCATTCCTATTGTGAAAGTCCGATGGGAATGCAAACGCGGGGCCGAGTTCACTTGGTAACTCAAGAGTGATATGAAAGATAAATATCCCCATCTCTTCGTTACGGCCGCCACCTGAATTTCGAGATGAAATTCCCTAAAGGAGGGGAGACTGTAACAACCCGATCTTTCAGATTTTTATCCGAACTCAGTTATTTCAGTTTGTTTCTGTTTCAAACCCGTTTGTACTCTGAGATTTATTATAATGGTTGTCAATTATTTTCAAACGCATATTATATCGCCTATTTATCGCATTAAAATCTCTTAACACTCGCAACTCTCAACGCAAACTCAAATCATGATTAATTATGTTACATTATGTTACTTATGTGTGCTGTATGTTTTATGGTTGTACTCGTTTTCACATTGCTCTCGCTTACATGAATCGCTCAATCGCATTAATTTGATAATGCAACCCCTTAACGCTTAATCAAAAAGCTTAATATAACCATCTAATACTATCCGGATCGCTAAACGAGCACCTAACAAATAAATAACGAACAAAACTTAGCCACCATGCCAAGTTCGCCTGAAGTTGTGTTTACACAACTTCGCCCGAACTTGACCAGCCACGAGAATTACAAGCAAGTTCGCTCGAACTTGCACAACTCAAGCAGAACTGGCCAAGTTGGGCCGAACTTGTGCCAAGTTCACTCGAAATGTGACAAGTCCGCCCGAACTTGATCCTGGCACTCTCATTTCTCCTTCACCTAAAAATACCCAGCACCTCCATTCGTGCTCTCCTTGCTGCAACTTCACTCCAGAGCTCCCAAAACCGACTTTCCTTGTTTTTCCAAGTAAGAACCACTCGTGTTATGTAAACCACAACGTTTTACACTACGATTTTACACAAGGATTACCTTCGTTTTCATCAAAACCTCTCTGTTTATAAAAATCTTCATCTTATTCTATAAAACTTCTTATTTTAGCTTAGCTCTAAACTTAAACGGGTATATTGGACTTAGACTTGGCATTCCAAGCTAGAAATCTTGATGATTTCGACTCATTAAGTGTTAGATCTGAGTAAAATTGTTTAAAGCATCGAATTTAAAACAAAACGGATAAACCGACATAAGTTTCATTCACTAAGTAGTGGAAGAAGGCATTGTCAACACTATACTTGAAATGGATTCGAATTTACGTCTGTTTCAAGCGTAAAAACTCAGATCCGGAAGCACAAGGACGATACAGTCACTTCGCACGAAGTGGACTAACTCGTATGAACCGACAAGTTCGCACGGATTAGCCCGAGTTCCTGTAAATTGACTAAAACTCGCTCTCAAAGACCTCTCTGGCCTAGGGTTTGCTCAGTAGCTCATGGTTGGAGGGATGGACACTCGATTTCCTCGGCATACGGCACGGAAGCACACGATATTGGACCAAAAACGCACAAGTTCGCTCGAAGTTGTCACATGTTTAGGTACAACTTCGCCCAAACTTGTGCCTAACCCAAGGGAGAAGTACAAGTTAGGCCGAACTTGTGCTTTGACCTAAGTTTGGATACAAGTTCGCCCGAAGTTGGCTGACCTCTTGAATCCTGCTACAAGTTCGACCGAACTTGTCTACTGCCTATTCACGTTTCGACCGTTTCAGTACTTCGGAAGACTGATGCACTTCTGTTCTTGCTTACAGGCTGATCACGGCGCTCCCTTCAATCCACAACAGTTCGTGTTTCTTCGTTGAGCATCGCCTGTGAGTATACTTGAACCCTTTTCTCTTAAAATGCACCTCTGGGTGTTATATACGTTCACTATATCAAAACACGCTACACACAACGCTAAACTCTTTTAACGCTAACCGCTCTTGCATGTTATACGTGAATCGCTGGATGTTTGTTTGCTATGTGTGAATAATGAGGACTTGCAGACCACCCTTAGCAATGATAGTACTAGAGTTTGGACTCAGCACCCAATTGGTTCGGGGGTTGTTACGGCTCGCATATTAACTTTACGTGCGTCGTCGCTGTTGTGAACACGTATCGCGCATACTCCACCTTGAAGTCGTGTTGGTTAGCTGGTATGATTATTGTTAGCCTACTTAGATTCGCCCTCTACGTGTCACAAGTTGGTTATGCGTAAACGCTTTATCGCTAATATTATACTATTAAACCTGTGTACTCACTTTTACTTTATGTATTGACTTTTATCTTAACGTATGTGACAGGTTGATCATTCTATGCAGCAATGGATTTTGGACTTATCCTTAGAAACTCGTAATAAAATTCTAGTTGTCAAACCATGCTTTTGTTGAGAATTTAAAGTTTGTAATGACTATGGAATGAATATTTGTTGATTGTATGGGAAATTAACGTTATAAATATTATCATTTAAAAATAGTCGTTATGGATTTCTCTTACACAATCTGGTTCGCTTAGTGCCGCGCCCTAATGATTCCGCCATCGGTTCGGGTGTGACAGTTCTGTCCATGGATTGACAGTATACTGACTCAGTTTGCTTACAACAAAAGCAATGTCAGGACGAGTGCAATGTGTTGCATACATCATACTTCCAATGGCACTCGCATACTCCAGTTGAGCCACTGCTCTCCCAGAGTTCACATTAAGTTTCACACTTGGATCAAATGGGGTATTAAACTCTTTAATGTTTAAGTGTTGAAACTTAGTCAGAATTCTCTCTATGTAATGAGATCGACTTTGAGAAATCTGACTTTCAGTTCTTTTCACCTTGATCCCAAGAATGGTATCGACTTCTCCAAGATCTTTCATCTTAAAGTTCGAGGACAGATATTTCTTAGTTTCAGAAATACCTTCAAGGTGAGTGCCCATGATCAACATATCATCAACATAGAGACAAATCACGATTGTATAACCGGGTTCGCATTTAGTATAAATACATCTATCAGCACTATTGTGTCGAAACCCGAAAGCAGTCACAGTGGTATCAAATCTCTCATGCCACTGTTTAGGAGCTTGCTTCAAACCATATAGAGATTTAATAAGTCTACACACCTTGTTCTCTTGTCCGAGCATCACAAACCCTTCTAGTTGCTCCAAATAAATCTCCTAATTAAGATACCCATTTAGAAATGCAGTCTTTACATTCATTTGATGGATGTACAACCCTTTCAAAGAAGACACCGCTATTAGAGTTCTAATAGAGCTAATTCTAGCCACAGGTGCATAGGTATCAAAATATTTGATCCCTTCTCTCTGCCTATACCCTTTAGCAACTAATCTCGCTTTATAGGCATAGATGGATCCATCTAGATGATACTTCCTTTTGAAAATCCATTTGGATCCAATAGGTTTCTTTCCCTTGGGTAGATCAGCTAACTCCCAAGTTCCATTTCCCATAATGGAATCCATTTCATCATTAACTACCTCTTTCCACAAAGGAGCATCTCTTGATGACATTGCTTCGCTGAAAGTTTTAGGATCATCATCCAAATTTACAGCGAAAATGACCTTTCTCGTCACTTTCTTTTGAGTTCCCTCAACCAGGTAAGAAAAGAAATCATCTCCATAACTTTTCTCTTTTCTACCTCTAGTACTTTTTCTCGGTTCTTCAACTATCGGTGAAGGTGGGCTCGTTTTTCAGAAGTACTAGAAGTTGTGGTGTAATTTGAGTTTTCATCATCTCTAGAAAACTTGTTCTTAAAGAATTCTACATCTCTGGATTCTACAACTATACCCGATTCGTCATCCAACAATCGGTAAGACTTACTATGCGGAGCATATCCAATGAATACACTATTGTAAGCTCGTTCTCCTAGTTTGAGTGTCTTTAGATCAGGTACGCGATAATAGGCAAGACACCCCCAAACCCTCAAATGCTCTAGGTTTGGTTTTCTTCCTTTCCAAAACTCATATGGGCTCGTAGGTATCACACGACTAGTGATCCTATTGTGAATAACACAGCTTCCCCACACATATTACGAGGTAGACCCGATTGATTTTAACATACAGTTAGCCATCTCTACCAAGGTTCGGTTCTTTCTCTAAGCCAAACCATTTTGTTGGGGAGTATATGGTGCAGTTCTCTCATGTATGATGCCTTCCTCTTCGAAAAATGCATCAAACTTTTGGTTAAAGTATTCTCCGCATCTGTCCGAGCGAAGAATTTTAATGCGTTTCTCCTTTTGTTTTTCAACCTCAGCCTTATATATTTTAAATGCCTCAAAAGCTTCATCTTTTGAATGCAATAAATAAACATATAAGTATCGGCTCGAGTCATTGCAGAAAGTGATAAAGTATCTCTTACCCCCACGAGTAAGGACTCCATTCAGTTCACAAATATCTGAATGAATTAGTTCTAGTAGTGATGTATTACGTTTATGGACACTTGGAAAAGGTTTCTTTGTGAATTTTGATTTCACACAAGTTTCGCATTTTTCGAAGTCTTTATCTTTTAATTTTAATAAACCTTTAGTTGCATTTTTTCAATGTTTTTAATATTTGTATGAGCTAAACGTTTATGCCATAAAGAAATTGAACAAGCGATATAATCAGAAGACCTAATTTCATTCAATTCAAAACCAACTGCATTACATTGACCAAAACTAGTACTATCACTACCACTATCATCACTATCACTATCACTTTCATTCCCAAAACCATCAATCACAGAAACGCCCCCTTCATCCGAGTCTTCTTCTTCTTCATTCCCATCTTCAGCTAGGTCAAGACGATACATTCCACCCGTGTTCTTTGCTTGACCCACAATTCAGAGAAAACTTCACACGGAGATTCTTGAGAACCAGCTTGTAGCCATTTCGATCAAACTTATCAGCAGAAACAAGACCCTTGGTTATACCAGGAACATACAACACGTCCTGAAGGGTTACCGTTTGACCATCTTTAAAGTTTAGTCGCACTGTGCCTTTACCACGAACTTCTACACGATGTCCATCAGCACATACCACCACTGTTCCTTGAGGAACAGGACCATAAGTGAGAAACGAGCCACGATTCCCACAAACATGAACAGTGGCTCCTGAATCCAAAAACCATCCTCTACATGCCACAATGCGTGTCTATTGAGAAAGCATGTTAACATCTCCAAGACCCACATGGGCCACTAGATTGGTAACTTTCTCAATATCAACAACACTTGTAGAACCAACCGTAGATCCAGATTTCCTTTGAGAGCACTCTCGTGCATAATGCACGGTTTCTCCACAAACATGACATTTACCAGACCTCTTTGGTTGATGGTTATTAGTATGTTGTGACTTCTTGAATTCCTTTTTCTTTGGTGCTATAAACTTTTTATTCTTTGATGCCCCCTTTCCTTTTGCCCAAATCCTCCAGCAACATAGTTCACACTCGATCCGACTTTACTTCTTTTGTCCCTGTTGCATGTTTCCTCCTCAATTCTGAGGTGCTTCAATAGTTTGTCCAAAGAGTAGTCCTGAACCAGACTCTAGCTAAAAATAAAAGCTCCTCAGCTCCTGCGACGATGCATACGTGAACGCGCGACTCGGCTCGGCTCGGCGCGCGTGTGGGCTTTACCCACTTCTAACCCATCTAACACTTTGATGGCCCATAAGGGGTAATCCCTTACAAGCCACTTAATTTTCACTTCCCTCACTATAACGCCTCGCTTTTCGCAGCTTTCCTTTTTTTTTAGCAAGATTGTATCGTAATTCTATTTTTCGGAAACTTGTTACCTTGTAATCGTATCTCGTTTTCAAATCATTGTAAATCCGAGACTTTGATCGTAATAAAATGAATCTTTTATACATTGTTTATACATGTCTATACATTAATACGTGCATTCGGTTGATACATGATTCATAATTCACTTAAACGTAAGTTTAACTCGTAAACATTGATCGTGTATTCGTAATTCTCAAATCTCCATTATTCAAATACTTGGTTATTTGATTTTAAGATTAAGTTATATGTTTTCACTTGATTATACCTAACCATAAATCAAACACACTTGTTACTTTTGATACGTCACCTACATGTATTTTTATCACACATTTTGGCACTTTAAAACATGTTTAATATGCACTTTAGACCTTGATAACCTATGAATAATACACCAAACATCATGTAACATCTTATTTATATAAAGTGCATCTCAAATACACCTTTTATTACATTTAAACAAAAAAAAGAATATAAAGGCTGAAATCAGCCTTGCAATCAGCCCTTGTTTGGGTATGTTTTTGGGCTTGTTTCAAGTCTAATGACCCACTAATTCTATTCAAAACCCAACCCACTTAAACCTTAATCCTTTCCCTATAAGTACCTCATATATTCCAGCATTTTCCACTTTACAAAGCCTCCAAGCCACCCAAAACACTCCAAGTTCGTAGTTGAATCCAATTTTCGGGCAGATTTGTACCTCTATACTAAAGTGAGAATAACTCACTCAATACTCAACGAAATTGCCCCATTATTTTTCCTACATGCTTGGTTTTCCTTTGGTCATGATTCCATGGTCTCACCTTGGAGAATTCAGACCTGGAAATGCCCCTAAATTGTCCAAAACTTTCTGTTTGTTTTCAAACTCTTTCAAACTTTGTTTATGTTAATCAAACTTGAGTCAAACTCATCTCAAACCTATGTCCGAATGCTTACAACACTTCTTGTGGTTGTTTAGACTTAAAAACAAGGTTGAGACATTCAAACAAGAGGTTTAAACCTCACAATAATTCTGTTTTGATAGAGCATTTAGCTCACAAGTGATGCAATGTGTGTCCCCCAAGGTTAGCTTTGGCTATCCTAAACATTGAGACCACCCACCACTTGATGATTTTCATCATCATATCAAGTAGTTTGCTAGTCCTAAAGTGTCACAACCCCGCCAAGCCGTTGACATGTGTCCTCGTGTGCTATCCAGGTTGTATTCACTTGGCTACTTGGTATTATGGTGACACACTTACAATTCTTGTCATTTCATTCTTGTATTGTTCTCATTCATGACCCTCCTTGTTGTCTATGACAACTTGTGTAGTGGTGAATCATATAACGAGGTTAAATGGATGTTCATCATCCTACCTCCATGCTTGACTTACTTGAATACTTAGAGGTACCAAAGTGGATGGTTCATCCTCCCACCTCCTACATGATCTCACGACTATGTATTATATTATAGACTATAATATAATCCTAAAACCAAAACCTTGATAATGACTAAATAATCACCTATCAAGTTATTAAGTTTATCACTAAAGTATGTAGTTCCTTGTTACGATTCTAATAGGTCTTGAACCTATGAAACCATATTAACCCCTTTCGGGTTATCATAGTGTCAAGAACAAGTGCTATGTCTTAGTTAATATTTTCATACATAATACTTTAATTCTTATTTCCGTAATCTCGCTCGAATACTCCAAATCCACCATTGCACTCATAACTAATACCTAATTTCTTCTTGTAGAAGGACAGGGTGCCAAACTCTAAATTAGCACAACAAAGCTCCCGGATTACTTAAGTGACTTAGCAAAAACCGTGAGTACACTCGACCCATTTACCGCTTTAACACATTTTGGGTTGTAACATGTTTACTTATCAAAATACACATACCACAAACTCATGCTTTTACATGCTCAATCCTTAATACAAGAATACTTGTTATGTTTAGATACATGCTTGATTATACATGCTTGATCAGTAACTTAGCTAGCCCAACTTATCATATATAACGCTATAGGAGTAGCACACCGCCGTCGGGGTTATGTTAAGATATTCACACTCATTTTAGTCTTTTCGCTTTTGTGGCAAGGGAAGCTCGATCTCGTTAAAACTTTTGTGGAAACTCGGGGTTTGATCTAGTATTGCATGATTAGTATGAACTTTGCTTACAATTACCATGTGGATTCGAGTTACACTTTTATACTTATGCTATGTATCACCAAACTTGTGTACTCACCTTTGCTTTTGCATTGAACTCGTATTTTTAACATGTTACAGGTTGATGAAGATTTTGCCTTGAAATTGGAGTAGTGATGATACTCTAGATACACATTTATACATTCTTATTCATGTACAAATTATTTTTCCATATTATGATCAAGTCTCATCCCTTTTCTTCTATGTTGAACCTCTAGATGAATTCTCCTAACTCGTCCAAGAAGTCCAAGAGGTCCAACAAGGGGTCCAACAACAACAACAATGAAGACTCCATCTCCAAGCAAGAACTCATCGGTCTTGTCGCCGAGCAAATGGCTGATCAAATGACCCGTGTGATACCCGATATCGATAGCCAGCTTCAAACCATTAACACCACAACACCCAAATCCTCTGCCGACTCTAAAACCGACAACCCCAAAATGTCCTTCCAATTCAAGCATTTCATGGCTTGTAAACCGGTAGAATTCACTGGCATCGACGGTGTCACCGCCATAATCAATTGGTTTGAAGCGATGGAGCTTACTTTTCTTCAGGGCGGGTACCCTGATGACCTTCAAACCCTTAACGCTATCGGGGTCTTTTGTCACACCCCAATCGACGGCGGAAACATCGGGGTTAGTGGCACTAGGCGACCAGATGGTCTCACAAGCATTCCATAACAATTAACTAGCAACATTACATAACGTTTAACATCCCATACTATCAAACATAACATTTCCAATCAATTATTACAGGAACTTCGTTTTTCTCATAAGAACTAATCTGGTTCGATATCCCCTAGATTTAATACATGAGTTCAAAACAAAACAACTAAAACAACTAAACTAAGTAAAATGCAGTACATCCAATGCTAATCCTCAACCTGCCACATATGTTAAAATAAAACGTCAATACAATTAAGTAAGGGTGAGCATACAGGTTTGCGTACATAATAGTTATAAAAGCGTTTAGCATACACCGCATGACATACGTAATAGATGTGAAAGATGTAACTACTTAGATTCATGCAAACCAACAAACCGCGATTGATCGAGGCATGCGAACAAGCGTTCACATCCTAAAAGAGAAAATAAATACGAAATAAAAATGTGAGCCTTAACAACCCCGGGCCTCCGGGTGGCGGATCAACCTCTAGTATACTATCATGTTAAGGGTGGCGTACAAGCAATCAAGCAATACATACAATTCAACAGATTTCACGTATAATCACGTAACAGCGGGTTGCGAATAAGCGTTTGAGAGTCGTGTGATGTGATTTTGATATACGAACATATGTGACACCCAAAAGTGCGTTTAAGCGTAAAAGGGTTCAAGTATACTCACAGTCGGTGCGTTTTAGGTGAGATGAGGGATCTGAGAAGAGTTGCGAAGAGTGCCGGATCACCCTGTAAGAGAACAGAAGTGCATCAGTCTTCCGAATTGCTGAAACGGTTAAGTTTGGGTTGGGTAGAGGATAAGTTCGGCCGAACTTGTATGTTTCCATACAAGTTCGGGCGAACTTGTGTTACCTGCTGAGAATTTAGACAAGTTAGGTCTATCTTGTGATGTTTCTCAAGGAAACTTGACAAGTTCGGGCGAACTTGTGTATATTGATAATAGAAGAAGCAAGTTCGGTCGAACTTGTGAAGTTTCCTGAGAAACTTGACAAGTTCGGGCGAACTTCTTGAATTTATGAAGATGTTGCCTCAAGTTTGGTCGAACTTGACCCTTATACTGCAAGTTCGGGCGAACTTGACTCTTGAACTGCACAAAATCAGTTAGATCTCGAGCGAACTTGGTGTTTTTGTAATCCAAATCGGGCGTTTTTGCGTCGTTTGCTGAGGAAATCGAGTGTCCATCCCTCCAACCTTTAGCCACTGAGTAAAACTTAGGCTGGAGAGGTCTGTTGGAGTGAACTTAGCCATTTTACAAAAACTCGGGCTAATCTGGGCGAACTTGAAGGTTCGTACGGGTTAGTCCAGCTTGTGTAAAGTGACGATTTTGTCCTTGTGCTTCCGGATCTAAGATCTTTGCTTGACAACGCCTCGCTCCACTCAAAAGTGAACGAAACATACGTCATTAGTCTGAATATTGTGTAAAATCAATGGTTCAAAGGTTCTACTCAGATCTAAGAGTAGATCTGAGTGAAAAAGAGAAGTTTTATAGAAAAAGATGAATATTTTCGTAAATAGAAGAGATTTGATGAAAACGAAGGCATTGCCTTGTGCAAAATCGTTGTAAAACGTTTTTGAACATCACAGTAGTTGAAATCGGGTTGAATCTTACTTAGAATACAAATGGTTTCGGGTTTTGAGAGCTCTGGGCGAACTTACAGCAAGTTCAACTGAGAGAATGGAGCTGAGTATTTATAAGTTAAGACAAAAAGTGAGCTGATGGGAGTCAAGTTCGGTCGAACTTGTATGAATTCATGCAAGTTCGGGTGAACTTGTTAATTTCTCACCGGATGCAAGTCAAGTTCGGCCGAACTTGCTGATTCTCGTTGATTTATAGATCATCGAGAGGTACATGGAGGTTCTCTTCGGCTAGGCATTTCTTGAGGTTAGACACGTGGAAAGTCGGATAGACGTTGTTGAGTTCCTCCGGTAGTTCGAGGCGATAGGCCACTTTGCCATTTCTTTCTAGAATCGTAAAGGGACCAACGTATCGTGGCGCTAGCTTTCCTTTCTTCCTGAAGTGGACCACTCCCTTCCAAGGTGCAACCTTTAGGAGAACGTGATCTCCCACTTCGAACTGTAGGGGCTTGCGGCGTTTATCGGCGTAACTCTTTTGGCGACTCCGAGCTTTCAAGAGATTGTCTCTGATCTGGAGGATTTTGTCTGTCGTTTCTTGAATCATCTCGGGACCGGTGATTTGTGCTTCTCCGATCTCGTGCCATGCAATAGGCGATTGACATTTTCTTCCATACAGTGCCTCAAAAGGGGCCATTTGTATGCTGGTGTGATAACTATTATTGTACGAGAATTCAATCAAAGGTAAATGTGTATCCCAGTTACCACCGAAATCTATGATGCACGCACGAAGCATGTCTTCGAGGGTGCGGATCGTACGCTCAGTCTGACCGTCGGTCTGAGGATGAAAAGCGGTACTGAGATTGAGAGTTGTACCGAGAGCGGATTGAAAAGTCTCCCAGAGAGGTGAGGTAAAGCGACCGTCGCGGTTAGAGATGATGTCACGAGGTGTCCCGTGTCGACATATAACTTCGTCGGTACAGATTCGGGCTAACCGTTCTACCTTAAAGTCTTCTCATATAGCAATAAAGTGCGTGGATTTAGTAAGACGATCAACGATAACCCAAATGCTATCGTGACCAGATGAAGTGCGGGGAAGTTTCGTGATGAAATCCATAGCTAAACTCTCCCACTTCCACATCGGGATTTCGGGTTGTTTGAGTAAGCTAGAGGGCCTTTGATGCTTGGCTTTAACCTTCGAGCAGGTTAAGCACTTTGAAACGTACACGACGATATCCTTTTTCATGCCCGGCCACCAGTACTTGGGACAAAGGTCCCGGTACATTTTTTCGGCACCAGGGTGAATGGAATATCGAGATTTATGAGCTTCGGTCATTAGCAATTCACGAAGATTGTCAAATATGATCGAGATAGTAATAAATACCGTTAGGTTTAACAACAAGCTGAGTTTCGGCACCAAATTTCATTTCTTCCTCCAAAGTATTCTCGTTAAAGCAAGAAAATTGGGCGGAGCGAATCATGATTTCGAGATCAATCAAAGCTTGAGAGTCACGAATACTATACACATAGCTTCGTCGACTTAGAGCATCGGTGACGATGTTTGCTTTACCAAGATGGTAGCGTATCTCTCAATCATAATCATTAAGAAGTTCAAACCATCGGCGTTGGCGCATATTCAATCCTTTTGGTTGAAGATATGTTGTAAGCTCTTATGGTCGGTGAAGACCGTACACTTAGTACCGTAAAGGTAGTGTCGTCATATCTTCAATGCAAAAACAACTGCACCGAGTTCGAGATCGTGGGTTGTGTAGTTTTTCTCGTGGATCTTGAGTTATCAAGACGCATACGCGATAACCTTGTCTCTTTGCATGAGAACACAACCAAGGCCAAGATTAGAGGCATCGCAGTAAACAACAAAATCGTTGTTTCCGTCGGGTAAAGCGAGGACAGGAGCATTGCATAGCATACGCTTGAGCGTTTGAAAAGCTTCCTCTTGTTAGGAATCCCAAACAAAAGGCTTTTCTTTATGAGTTAAAGCGGTAAGCGGAACAGCGATTTTCGAGAAGTCGGCGATGGATCAACGGTAGTAACCCGCCAATCCAAGAAATGAACGGATTTCGGAAGGATTCTTTGGTGTAATCCAACTCTTCACAGCTTCGATCTTTGCAGGGTCCACGTGAATTCCTTGACGATTAACGATGTGGCCGAGAAGTTGGACTTCTTCGAGCCAGAATTCACATTTAGAGAACTTAGCATAAAGGCGATTGCCTTGGAGAAGTACGAGGACTAAACAGAGATGGCGCTCGTGTTCGTCTCTCGACTTCGAGTAGATAAGGATGTCATCGTTGAACACAATGACGAAACGATCTAAGAAAGCTTTACACACACGGTTCATCAAATCCATGAAGACCGCGGGTGCATTAGTAAGACCAAAAGGCATGACCACGAATTCGAAATAGCCATAACGGGTACGAAAGGCGGTTTTCGGAATATCTTCTTCCAATACGTGTAACTGATGATAGCCGGAATGTAAATCGATCTTAGAAAAGCAAGTAGCAACTTGAGGTTGATCAAATAATTCGTCGATACGAGGAAGAGAGTAGCAGTTCTTTATCGTGAGCTTGTTAAGTTCATGATAATCGATGCACATTCGGAACGTCCCATCTTTCTTTTTCACGAAAAGAACGGGTGCGCCCCAAGGTGAAGTACTCGGGCGTATGAAACCTGTATTAAGAAGCTCTTGAAGTTGGCTCGATAGCTCGCGCATTTCTGATGGTGCGAGACGATAATGAGCTTTAGCAACGGGAGTAGCACCGGGAACTAAATCGATACGGAATTCAACATCGCGAGTAGGGGGTAAATCGGGTAAATCGTCGGGAAAGACTTTAGGAAATTCACGAACAACAGTAACGTCTTTAAAAGTCTTCTTTTCTTTCTCCGGGTTCACGATATGGGCTAGGAAAGCAACACATTGCTTTTGCAAACATTTGTGTGCTCGAGTACACGACAAAAGCATCAACTTCTTTGAGGGAGTTTCATCATAAACATGGAGTTGATCACTGTTAGGGAGAGGGAAGCAAATCGTTTTATCAAAGCATACAACTTCAGCATGATTTTCACGAAGAAAATCCATGCCTACTATGATATCGAAGCTACCTAACTGCATAGGTATGAGATTGATCGAGAAGACATGGTTGTTGAGATTGAGGGAACAACCATGTAAGACGAAGTTAACGGTAACGGTTCTTCCGGTGGCGACTTCCACATCGAAAGTCTTGGGGAGTTTAGGGCGTTTACATTTTAAAACCTTTTCAAATTCAAACAATACAAAACAATTATCGGCACCAGTATCAAATAAACATGAAGTATAAATACCATTAACGAGGAACGTACCATTGACAACATTGTTGTCATTCTAAGCCTGGCGATGATTGAGGTTAAAGGCTCGTCCACGTGCAGCCTGTTGTTGTTGATTCCGTTCTTTCTGGTTGCTCTTTGATTCTTAACGATCATTCGTTCTCCATTGACCTCATTCCCAAGCAAATAGGTAGTTTCGACATCATAGTAGGCATGGATTGGCTTATGCGAGTTCGTGCCGAAGTTGTTTGTTCTGAAAAAATTTTCGCCTCCCTCTTCCTCAAGGTGATTCTCTACACGTCTATGGCGAGAAACCTTCCAAAGGTCTCAAGCTTATGTCGTGCATCAAAGCAAACAAATACTTACGTAAGGAGTACTTTGCCTTTCTCGCCCATGTTGTGGAAAAGAAAGACAAAGTTCCTAGCATAAGTGATGTTCCTGTCGTTTGTTAATTTCCTTCTGTTTTGCCTGAGGATCTTCTCGGACCTCTGCCTCCTCGAGCTTTCGATCTTCGTATTGATCTTATCCCTGGCGCAACTCTTGTTGCGGAAGCTCCCTACCGTTTAGCACTCTCGGAGATGCAAGAGCTATCAGGCCAACTTCAAGAGCTTCTTGATAAAAGTTTTATACGCCCTAGTACTTCCCCTTGGGGTGCTCCCGTTTTGTTAGTCAAAAACAAAGATGGGTCTTTTCGGATGTGTATTGACTATCGTGAACTCAACAAGCTTACAGTCAAGAACCGATACCCCCTTCCTCGTATTGATGATCTCTTCGATCAATTGCAAGGCGCGAAGTTCTTTTCAAATATTGATCTCCGTTCTGGCTATCATCAACTTCGGGTTTCCGAGGAAGATGTACCCAAAACCGCTTTCCGCACACGTTATAGACACTACAAGTTTGTGGTCATGCCTTTTGGTTTGACCAACGTACCTGCAGTGTTCATGGATCTCATGAACCGCGTGTGTAAGCCTTTTCTCGGTCATTTTGTCATTGTATTCATCGACGATATCCTAATCTACTCCAAGACGAAAGAAGAGCACGGACGACATTTGCGTCTCATTCTTCAGCTTTTGCAAACCGGACGTCTTTATGCCAAATTCTCCAAGTGTGAATTTTGGCTAAAAGAGGTTCAATTCTTAGGTCACACCATCAATGAACTCAGTATACACGTTGACCCTGCAAAGATAGAAGTTGTGAAGAATTGGATTGCACCTAAGTCGCCATCTTAAATTCATTCGTTTCTTGGCCTAGCTGGGTATTATCGCCGGTTCATCTCAAACTTCTCGAAGATTGTCGTTCCTTTGACTTCCTTGACTCAAAAAGATAAACCTTTTGTTTGGGGTCCCGAACAAGAGGAATCTTTCCAAACGATCAAGGACATGCTTTGTAATGCTCTTATCCTCACTCTCCCCAATGGGAACAACGATTTCGTTGTGTATTGTGATGCCTCTAACCAGGGTCTTGGTTGCGTTCTCATGCAACGGGACAAAGTAATCACTTACGCGTTGAGACAACTCAAAATTCATGAGAAAAACTATACTTCTCACGACCTTGAACTTGGTGCAGTTGTTTTTTGCATTAAAGATTTGGCGACACTACCTTTATGGCACAAATTGTACGGTCTTCACCGACCATAAGAGCCTCCAACATATCTTTGATCAAAAGGAACTCAACATGCGTCAACGCCGTTGGGTAGAATTGTTAAACGACTACGACTGTGATATTCGCTACCACCCCGGTAAGGCGAATGTCGTGGACGATGCACTTAGTCGCAAGACTCATGTTAAGAGTGTTCATTGCTACCAAATAATGGGAAGACTCAACGAGTTGATTCGTCAACCATAATTTGCCGTTATCAACGAGGGTAACCTCGGTGACGAGTTGAATTGTGGAGTCAAAAACCCACTCGAAGCTAAACTCGATGGTATTCTTTATTACCATAGTCGTATTTGGTTTCCCGATCGTCTCAATCTTCGGTCTACCTTAATGGATGAAGCCCACAAATCCTAACACTCCGTTCATCCCGGAGCCGATAAGATGTATCACGACTTATGTACATCCTATTGCTGGCCTGGAATGAAACGTGATATCGCCATTCACGTGTCCAAATGCCTTACGTGTTCCAAAGTCAAGGCAGAACATCAACGTCCCTCTGGTTTGCTCGAAAAATCAGTTCATGTCTGGAAATAGGAAAGCATAGCCATGGATTTCATTATGAAATTGCCTCGTACTTCGTCTGGTCATGACAGCATTTGGGTCATCATTGACCGATTGACCAAATCCGCGCATTTTCTCGCTATTCGTGAAGATTACAAAGTCGAGAAATTGGCTCGTATCTACACGGATGAAATCATTAGTCGCCATGGTACTCCTCTTGATATTATCTCTGATCGTGATGCTCGTTTCACCTCTCGCCTTTGGTAAACTTTTCAATCCGCCCTTGGCACTCAGCTTAATCTTAGCACCGCTTTTCATCCTCAGTCTGATGGTCAAACCGAGCGTACTATCCAATACTTGGAGGATATGCTTCGGTCATGCGTAATCGATTTTGGCGGCAATTGGGATTCGCACTTACCTTTGGTTGAATTCTCGTACAACAATAGTTATCACACTAGTATTCAAATGGCTCCATTTGAAGCATTGTATGGTCGCAAGTGTCGTTCGTCTATTTGTTGGCACGAGATTGGAGACGTACAAATCACCGGTCCCGAGCTAATATAAAAGACAACGGACAAGATCTTACAAATACGTGATAATCTCCTCAAAGCCCGAAGCCGACAAAAGAGCTACGCCGACAAAAGACGCAAGCCTTTGGAATTTAACGTAGGTGATCATGTACTTCTCAAGGTGTCACCTTGGAAAGGTGTTGTCCGTTTTGGTAAGAAAGGCAAACTCGCTCCTCGCTACGTAGGTCCTTTCAAGATCTTGGAAAGGATTGGCAAGGTAGCGTATCGGCTGGACCTGCCTCAAACGCTCAACAATGTTCATCATGTGTTTCATGTTTCAAATCTCAAGAAATGCCTAGCCGAAAGAAGGACTTCAAGTTCCGCTCGAAGATCTTCAAATCAATGAGACATTGCATTTTGTGGAAAAACCGGTCGAAATCATGGACCGAGGAGTCAAGCAGCTACGACGCAGTTGGATCCCTATCTAAAAGTTCGTTGGGAAGGGAAACGTGGCGGCGAGTTTACTTGGGAACTCGAGAGTGATATGAAGACTAAGTATCTGTATCTCTTCGTTGCATCTTCCTAAATTTCGGACGAAATTTCCTAAAGGAGGGGAGACTGTAACGCCTCGCTTTTTGCAGCTTTCCTTTTTTTTAGCAAGATTGTATCGTAATTCTATTTTTCGGAAACTTGTTTCCTTGTAATCGTATCTCATTTTCAAATCATTGTAAGTCCGAGACTTTGATCGTAATTGTAACAACTAGGAAATTCGTTGTTATCTTTTTCCTTGTTTTTATTGTTGTACTTCTTTTGTAATCTGAGATTCAGTTAATAATAAAGTATGGTATTGTACGTTATTATCGCATCTAATCGCTTAATAAATCGCATCGCTAATCTCATCGCATCGCAAATCGCAGTTATTTATGTGGTTTTATGTTATTGATGTGTTATGTGTGTTTCTGGTTATGATTACTGTAACAACTCAGAAATTCGTTGTTATCTTTTCCTTGTTTTTATTGTTGTACTTCTTTTGTAATCCGAGATTCGGTTAATAATAAAATTTATGTTAATTAATTATGGTACTGTACGTTATTATCGCATCTAATCGCTTAATAAATCGCATCGCATCGCAAATCACAGTTATTTATGTGTGTTATATTATTTATGTGTTATGTGTGTTTGTGGTTATGTTTACAATCGCTATCGCATCGCTCTCGCACTCTCGAATTGCTAAATCGCACTATTATATCAACCATAACGCTTAACGCTGTAATTTAACGCTTAATATAACTATCTAATGCGAACCGAATAACCAAACGAACCCTTAACGCGAAATAATCGAAGAAAACCCAACTTTTGGGTCAAGTTCGCTCGAACTTGGTGATACCTAGTTCGGCCGAACTTGACTGGCCAAAACAAAATTCCCTTTTTAACCTCAAGTTCGCTCGAACTTGTCTGAATCCTTAGAGATTCAGCAAGTTCGGCCGAACTTGACTGAATTCTCTTGAAAATCTAGCAAGTTCGCCCGAACTTGCATGAACCTCATGCAAGTTCGACCGAACTTGGTCTCCATCAGCTCTCTTTTTGCCTTCTCCTATAAATACCAAGCTCTGTTCTCTCATTTGAACTTGCTGTAAGTTCGCCCATAGCTCTCAAACCCTGAAACCTTCGTGTTCAAAGTAAGAATCAACCGGATTTCAACTACAACAACGTTTATCAACAACCAACAAAGGTTTACAACGATTTTGCACAAGGATCTACCTTTGTTTTCATCAAAAACCCATTCTTTACGAAAATCTTCATCTTTTTCTTCAAAACTTCTGTTTTTAACTTAGATATACACAATACGAGTTATTTTGGTGTTAGCAGAGGCTTCCCAAACACAGATCTCGGTTTGTAAGTTCTAGATCTGAGAAAAACCTTTGAAAACCATTGATTTCTACACAAGATACGGACTTTGATGGTGTTTGTTCATTTTCTGGTATGAAACAAAACATCTATCATTCAAGATCCTAGATCTGGAAGCACAAGGACGTTTATGTTGGTTTACACAAGCCGGACTAATCCGAACGAACCCCGAGTTCGCCCAGATTAGCCCACGCTTTTGTAAAACGGCTAAAACAGCTCTAAAAGACCTCTCCAACCTAAGTTTGCTCAGTAGCACAAGGTTTGAGTAATGAACACTCGATTTTCCTCAGCAAACGAAGCGAAAATGCAGGATTTTGGACCCGAAAACATCAAGTTCGCTCGAGAATCACCAGTTTCCCAAGTCAAGTTCGACCGAACTTGTACCCAAATGGGTCAAGTTCGACCGAACTTGGGTACTTTTCAACAAGTTTTCTTTCAAGTTCGCCCGAACTTGCATAGTTTCTTAGGAAACTATACAAGTTCGCCCGAACTTGTCACCTCAGTAAGAATTCTACACAAGTTCGACCGAACTTGGCTCATAACTCACCAGAATTACACAAGTTCGCTCGAACATGTGTGTTTACACACAAGTTCGCCGAACTTGGCCACTGCTCAACTCAAAGTTCACCGTTTCGGCTTTTCGGAAGACTGATGCACTTCTGTTCATTTACAGGCTGATCTGGAACTCTCCGCAACTCTCCTCGGAATCTCTAAGCTAACTAAAACGCACCCACAGTGAGTATACTTTTCTCATTTTCGCTTTAATGCACTTTTTGGGTGTTACATACGTTCCTATATCAAAATCACTTCATAAATCAACTGTTTATCACACGCAAATAATCTGATTATATATGCTCAATACGTGATACTAGAAACATGTGATTAGGACTTATTTTCGTTATGCCTCCTTAGCTAGTATGGTACTATAGTGTGGCTTACACCCGACGGGGTCAAGTTAGGATGGATGCGCAAGCCTTCTCACCGTAGTTAGCATGAGAAATAAGCTTATTTTAATCTGTGTGAAATGTTTCGATGTATCATGATATGTAGTTAGACTATTTCGCGAACGCTTTCTCGATTATGCTAGTAGTACCTAAACCTGTATGCTCACCTTTACTTAATTGTATTGACTTGTATTTTAACGTATGTAACAGGTTGAGGATTTTAGCTATGGATGCTTGGATGTTGCATGCTTAGCGTAGTTTAGTTTGTTTAGTTAGTTTGTTGATGCATTTCAGATTTTGAACTTATGTATGAAATCTAGGGGAAATCGAACCCGGTTGAATCTTATGAGAAATCTCCGTTTTGTAATAATTGTTTAAATGTTACGTTTAATAGAATGGGATATTAAGCAGGTTGTGATATGTTAAATGATTGTTATGGAACATCTCGTGAAATCAATCTGGTCGCCTAGTGCCACTAACCCTGATGTTTCCGCCATCGGTTGGAGTGTGACAGATTGGTATCAGAGCACCATAACTTTAGGATAATAGGTAGAATTGCCATGATTCGACCTAGTAGCATGTTTAAGTACTCGATTTACCTATCTTTGACTCAAAAGTTAAACTACTTGCCATAAATGTTTAAATATGCCTTTCCTAAGGCTAAATACAATAATATACGTTTGGAAACGCTCGCATCACACCAAACGAGTGATCAAGTCGAGAATAGGTGTGAAAACCGAGAACTCTCGATGAGATCATTCACTCCGCGCATCCTCTCGCACGAGTTATCTTCGTTGAGTTAGGAGTGACATCTAAACCTCGACGAGAATCTCCATTTCTATCTAGGAATAAAGTTGTTAGGTTAGGGGTGAAACCCGCACCTTAATAACGAATTCCGCAATTCGATTTTCAAATCTCACCAAAGTCTCGGTTATGCCGATGGTTTGGAACACGTATTAACTTGAAGGGTAAACCTCGTTAGCCGCTTGCGGTGAGAACATTTATCTATTAGGCCAAAGCGTGGGTCCAAATGCAGAGGGTAGTCGAATCACCTTGCTGTGTCAAAAGTCTCAAAACCCTAGACATTCCCAATTGATTTAAGCCTATATCGTTGATTTACGCATCATCGAGTTTATTATTATCATCTATGTGTTTAAAATTTTGAGAATTTTTGCTTTATTCGATTTCTCGCTTTGATGATTTATCATATCATCGATTTCTCGATTTATCGCATTTACGCTCCATCGAATGTATGCACAACTCGCACAGCTCTCGTAACCTAAAACGCTAATTAATACACCAACCAAACTAATCGCTTAACTCGCTTACGCCTATGAGGACGCGTGCCTCATACGCGGTATTATCTCGCTTATCTTGCTATTATATATCGCTTATATCTCGCATCTCGTATCGCGCTACGCATTGTTATTATTAGAAGGTGAATACGTGCAAATATGTGCTTATGTGCTTACGTGATTACGTGCCTACGTGTTTATGTGATTTTGTGCCTTGTATGAATTATAATAATAATAAATATTTAAACATAACTCTATTATAATCGAATCTCATCTAATCCAAATCCTTCGTGTAGATGTCTTCCATGGGATCGCACACCCGAAGGAACCTCCAGCGCAGCAACGCCGACAAGCGTATCGTTACAATGGTAGCTAAGGAAATGACTAAAGTCATCCCACAAATTGACTCAAAAATCCTGCTGTAAGCAGCAACTCATCTGTGGACTCCAAGGGAGATGCCCCGAAACCCCACTTCAGCTTTAAGCAGTTCAAAGCATGTGGACTGCTTACTTTCTCTGGCACTGAAGGAACGAGTGCTATGTTCCACTGGTTTGACTCTATCGAGGTCACATTCTGCCAGAGCAGATGCCCCGAGGCTCTGCGCACTGTCAACGCTACCGGCGTGTTTCAATCAAGGGCTCTCGACTGGTGGACAGCCGACCGCAACAGGCGTGGGAACGACGAAGCTTACAGACTCACTTGGGAGGAACTTAAGGAAATTATGATCAAGGAATTATGTCCTCCCTACGAGATCCAGAAGTTAGAGAACGAATTCTGGAATATCAACCAAGATGGTCTCGATAACGCTGGTCTCACTGCTCGCTTCAAACAGTTGAGCATCATCTGTCCCGGTCAAGTGGATACGACCGAGAAAGCCATCAAGAAATACCTCAATGCTCTCCCCGATTGCGTCGCTGACTTTGTTCAAGCAGCATGCCCTGCTACTATCGAGGAGACCTACCAGCTAGCTGCCGAGATTAATGACAAACGAATTCAGTCTGGTTACTTTAAAAGCAGCAAGGTCGCAAATCAGGCAGTCACCGAATCAGCAGCTCCTACTACCGAACAGCCCCGAGAGCCAAAGAACAGTCGCCGTGGTCGCAAAGGGAAAACCCGAGCAAGAATTTTGCTCTTACTGCTCTAGCAAACCCGCAGCCACTCTAGTCAGCAGCACCAAATGCACTGCCAGCAAAGCGTGTGTACACTGGTCCGCACTCTATGTGCCCTAAGTGCACATATCATCATGCCGTTGGAGGCAATTGCCGTTTTTGCACGAACTGCAACATCTACGGCCACTTTACAGTCAGCTGCCGTAGTGGTACTCGTCAGCCAGCTCCTCAGGCTCCAACAGCTCCACCTTTACTTGCTCCTCCTCAAGCCAACCAGCAGCAAGCTCCAACGGCACGAGTGTGCTTCGTGTGTGGTGATCCGAACCACTTTGCTAATGTTTGCCCAAACCGCACGGTGAAACAAGAGCCTCAGCAGCAGCCACCACTGCAACCTCAGCAGCAACAACAAGCTACGTGTGGAAGAGCCTTCAATCTCCATCACCGCCAGGCCCAGAATGACAACAATGTTGTCAATGGTACGTTTCTCGTTAATGGTATTTATGCTTCATGCTTATTTGATACTGGTGCCAATAAATGTTTTATATCGTTAGAATTCGAAAAGGTTTTAAAATGTAAGCGCGCTAAACTCCCAAAGACTTTCGATGTGGAAGTCGCCACCGGAAGAACCATTACCGTTAACTCCATTTTACGTGGCTGTAATCTCGATCTCAACAACCATGTCTTCTCGATCAATCTCATACCTATGCAGTTAGGTAGTTTCGATATCATAGTAGGCATGGATTTTCTTCGTGAGAATCATGCTGGAGTTGTATGCTTCGATAAAATGATTCGTTTTCCTCTTCCTAATGGTGATCAACTTCATGTTTATGGTGAAACTCCCTCAAAGAAGTTGATGCTTTTGTCATGTACTCGAGCACACAAATGCTTGCAAAAGCGATGTGTTGCTTTCCCCGCTCATATCGGAACCCGGAGAAAGAAAAGAAGACTTATAAAGATGTTCCCGTTGTTTGTGAATTTCCTAAGGTCTTTCCCGACGATTTACCCGGTTTAACCCCTACTCTAGATGTTGAATTCCGTATCGATTTAGTTCCCGGAGCTACTCCTGTTGCTAAGGTTCCTTATCGTCTTGCACCATCTGAAATGCGCGAGCTATCAAGCCAACTTCAAGAACTTCTTGATAAAGGCTTCATACGCCCGAGCACTTCGCCATGGGGCGCTCCTGTCCTTTTTGTAAAAAAGAAGGACGAATCATTCCGTATGTGCATCGATTATCGTGAACTTAACAAACTCACGATAAATAATCGTTACCCTCTTCCTCGTATCGACGACTTATTTGATCAGCTTCAAGGTGCTACTTGTTTTTCCAAGATCGATATTCGTTCCGGTTATCATCAGTTACGTGTGTTGGAAGAAGACATTCCGAAAACCGCCTTTCGTACTCGCTATGGCCATTTCGAATTCGTGGTCATGCCTTTTGGTCTTACCAATGCACCTGCGGTTTTCATGGATTTGATGAACCGTGTGTGTAAAGCTTTCCTAGATCGTTTCGTCATTGTTTTCATCGATGATATCCTTATCTATTCGAAGTCGAGAGACGAACACGCGCGTCATCTCCGTTTAGTCCTCGAACTTCTTCAAGGAAATCGCCTCTACGCTAAGTTCTCTAAATGTGAATTCTGGCACGAAGAAGTCCAATTTCTTGGCCACATCGTTAATAGCCAAGGAATTCACGTCGAACCTGCAAAGATCGAAGCCGTCAAGAGTTGGATTACACCGAGGAATGCTTCCGAAATCCGTTCATTTCTTGGATTGGCGGGTTACTACCGTCGATTCATCGCCGACTTCTTGAAAATCGCCGTTCCGCTTACCGCTTTAACTCATAAAGAGAAACCTTTTGTTTGGGATTCCCAGCAAGAGGAAGTTTTTCACTCTCAAGCGTATGCTATGCAACGCTCCTGTCCTCGCCTTACCTGACGGAAACAACGATTTTGTTGTTTACTGCGATGCCTCGAACCTTGGTCTTGGTTGTGTCTCATGCAACGAGACAAGGTTATCGTGTATGCGTCTCGCCAACTCAAAGTCCACGAGAAGAATTACACTACCCATGATCTCGAACTCGGTGCAGTTGTTTTTGCATTGAAGATATGGCGACACTACCTTTACGGTACTAAGTGTACGGTCTTCACCGACCATAAGAGTTTACAACATATCTTCAATCAAAAGGAACTGAATATGCGGCAACGCAGATGGGTTGAACTTCTCAACGACTACGATTGCGAGATACGCTACCATCCCGGCAAAGCAAACGTCGTCGCCGACGCTCTCAGTTGACGAAGCTATGTGTATAGTATTCGTGACTCTCATGCTTGTTCTAAACTTGAAACCCTCATCCGTGCCGCTCAACACGCATGTTTTAACGAGAATACTTTGGAAGAAGAAATGAAATGTGGTGCCGAAACTCAGCTTGTATCTAAATCTGATTGTATTTATTACTATCTTAACCGCATTTGGATTCCCAGTCATGATAATCTTCGTAAGTTGCTAATGGACGAAGCTCATAAATCTCGATATTCCATTCAGCCCGGTGCCGACAAGATGTACCAGGATCTTTGCCCTAAGTACTGGTGGCCGGGCATGAAAAAGGATATCGCCTTGTACGTCTCAAAATGCTTAACTTGTTCGAAAGTTAAAGCTGAACATCAAAGGCCCTCTGGCTTACTCGAACAACCCGAAATCCCGATGTGGAAGTGGGAGAGTGTAGCTATGGACTTCGTTATGAAACTTCCCCGTACTTCATCCGGTCACGATAGCATTTGGGTTATCGTTGATCGTCTTACCAAATCTGCGCACTTTTTTGCTATACGAGAAGACTTTAAGGTCGAACGGTATGCCCGAATCTATACCGACGAAGTCATATGTCAACACGGGACGCCTCGTGACATCATTTCTGACCGCGACGATCGTTTTACCTCGTGTCTCTGGGAGACTTTTCAATCCGCTCTCGGTACTACTCTCAATCTTAGTACCGCTTTTCACCTTCAAACCGACGGTCAGACTGAGCGCACGATCCGCACCCTCAAAGACATGCTTCGCGCGTGCATCATAGATTTTGGTGGTAACTGGGATACGCATTTACCTTTAATCGAATTCTCGTACAATAATAGTTATCATACCAGCATTTAAATGGCTCCTTTTGAGGCACTGTATGGAAGAAAATGTCGATCGCCTATTGCATGGCACGAGATCAGAGAAGCACAAATCACCAGTGCCGAGCTAATTCAAGAAACGACGGACAAGATCCTCCAGATCAGAGACAATCTCTTGAAAGCTCGGAGTCATCAAAAGAGTTAAGCCGATAAACGCCGCAAGCCCTACAGTTCGAAGTGGGAGATCACTTTCTCCTAAAGGTTGCACCTTGGAAGGGAGTGGTCCGCTTCGGCAAGAAAGGAAAGCTAGCGCCTCGATACGTTGGTCCCTTTAAGATTCTGGAAAGGATCGGTGAAGTAGCCTATCGTCTCGAATTACCGGAGGAACTCAATAATGTACATCCGACTTTCCACGTGTCCAACCTCAAGAAGTGCCTAGCCGAAGAAAATATGCATGTCCCTCTCGAAGATCTGCAAATCAACGAGACTTTCCATTTCGTGGAAAAGCCTGTGGAAATCATGGACCGAGAGACTAAGAAACTACGACGCTCTCGCATCCCTATCGTGAAGGTCCGATGGGAGGCCAAACGCGGCGCCGAGTTTACTTGGGAATTGGAAAGTGATATGAAGGCCAAGTACCCGCATCTATTTGTTACAGCTACTGCCTAATTTCGGGACGAAATTCCCTAAATTAGGGGAGACTGTAACAACTCGGAAATTCGTTGTTATCTTTTTCCTTGTTTTTATTGATGTACTTCTTTTGTAATCCGAGATTCGGTTAATAATAAAGTATGGTACTGTACGTTATTATCGGATCTAATCGCTTAATAAATCGCATTGATAATCTCATCGCAATGCAAATCGCAGTTATTTATGTGGTTTTATGTTATTTATGTGTTATGGGTGTTAGTGGTTATGATTACGCTCGCTATCGCATCGCTCTCGCACTCTCGAGTCGCTAAATCGCACTATTATATCAAGCATAACGTTTAACGCTTTAATTTAACGCTTAATATAACTATCTCATGCGAATCGAATAACCAAACGAACCCTTAATGCGAAATAATTGAAGAAAACCCAACTTTTGGGTCAAGTTCGCTCGAACTTGGTGACCCCAAGTTCGGCCGAACTTGACTGGCCAAAACTCAGGTTCTCTCCTCTAACTCAAGTTCGCTCGAACTTGCCTGAATCTTTATGGATTCAGCAAGCTCGGCCGAACTTAACTCCATGCTCTCCAAAATCTCTCAAGTCCGCTCGAACTTGCATGTTTTCATGCAAGTTCGGCCGAACTTGGTCTCCATCAGCTCTCTTTTTGCCTTCTCCTATAAATACCAAGCCCATTCCTCTCATTTGCACTTGCTGACCAAGTTCGCTCAGAGCTCCCTCATTCCAAATCTCTCATGTTCTAAGTAAGAAACGATCCGATTTCGACTACAACAACGTTTATCAACAACCAACAAAGGTTTACAATGATTTTGCACAAGGATCTACTTTCGTTTTCATCAAAAACCCATTCTTTTATGAAAATCTTCATCTTTTTCTTCAAAACTTCTGTTTTTAACTTAGATCTACATAATACGAGTTCGTTTGGTGTTAGCAGAGGCTTCCCAAACACGAGATCTGCAAGATCTCGGCTTGTAAGTTCTAGATCTGAGAAAAACCTTTGAAAACCATTGATTTCTACACAAGATACGGACTTTTGATGGTGTTTTGTTCATTTTCTAGTATGAAACAAAGCATCTATCATTCAAGATCCCAGATCTGGAAGCACAAGGACGTTTATGTTGGTTAACACAAGCCGGACTAATCCGAACGAACCCTGAGTTCGCCCGGATTAGCCCTTGCTTTTGTAAAACGGCTAAACAGCTCTAAAAGACCTCTCCGACCTAAGTTTGCTTAGTAGCACAGGGTTGGAGGGATGAACACTTGATTTTCCTCAGCAAACGACGCGAAAACGCAAGATTTTGGACCTGCAAACATCAAGTTCGCTCGAGAATCACCAGTTTCCCAAGTCAAGTTCGACCGAACTTGTACCCAAATGGGTCAAGTTCGACCGAACTTGGGTACTTTTCACCAAGTTTTCTTGCAAGTTCGCCCGAACTTGTCTCCTCAGTAAGAATTCTCCACAAGTTCGCCCGAACTTGACAAGATTCTTAAGAATCTCATCAAGTTCGACCGAACTTGGCTCATAACTCACCAGAATTACACAAGTTCGCTCGAACATGTCTGTTTACACACAAGTTCGCCCGAACTTGGCCACTGCTCAACTCAAAGTTCACCGTTTCGGCTTTTCGGGAGACTGATGCACTTCTGTTCGCTTACAGGCTGATCCAGCATACTCTGTAGCCTCCCCGCAGAATCTCCTACCTAACTAAAGCGCACCCACAATGAGTATACTTGACCCATTTTCGCTTTGACGCACTTTTTGGGTGTTACATATGTTCCTATATCAAAATCACTTCACAAATCAAACTGTTTATCACACGCGAATAATCTGATTATATATGCTCAATACGTGATGCTAGAAACATGTGACTAGGACTTATTTTCGTTAACTTGCCTCCTTAGCTAGTATGGTACTATAGTGTGGCTCACACCCGACGGGGTCTAGTTAGGATGGACGCGCAAGCCTTCTCACGGTAGTTAGCATGAGAAATGAGCCTATGTTATGTTAAGTGTTTTGGTGTATCATGATATGTAATTAGATTGTTTCGCGAACGCTTTCTCGACATTGATAGTATTATTCGAACTCGTATGCTCACCTTTACTTAATTGTATTGACTTGTATTTTAACGTATGTAACAGGTTGAGGATTTTGCGTGGATGCTTGGATGATGCTTAGTTTAGTTTGCTTTGTTTAGTTAGTTTGTTTTTGTATTTTGGATTTGGAACTTATGTATGAAATCTAGGGGAAATCGAACCCGGTTGAATTTTATGAGAAATCTCCGTTTTGTAATAATTGTTTAAATGTTACGTTTAATAGTATGGAATATTAAGTAGGTTGTGATATGTTAAATGATTGTTATGGAACATCTCGTGAAATCAATTTGGTCGCCTAGTGCCACTAACCCCTGATGTTTCTGCCATCAGTTGGGGTGTGACAGTAATAAAATGAATCTTTTATACATTGTTTATACATATCTATACATTAATACGTGCATTCGGTTGATACATGATTCATAATTCGCTTAAACGTAAGTTTAACTCGTAAACATTGATCGTGTATTCGTAATTCTCAAATCTCCATACATTCAAATACTTGGTTATTCGATTTTAAGATTAAGTTATATGTTTTCACTTTATTATACCTAACCATAAATCAAACATACTTGTTACTTTTGATATGTCACCTACATGTATTTTTATCACACATTTTGGCACTTAAAACATGTTTAATATGCACTTTAGACCTTGATAACCTATGAATAATACGCTAAACATCATGTAACATCTTATTTATATAAAGTGCATCTCGAATACACCTTTTATTACATTTAAACAAAAAAAAAGAATATAAAGGCTGAAAATCAACCTTGCAATCAGCCCTTGTTTGGGTATGTTTTTGGGCTTGTTTCAAGTCTAATGACCCACTAATTCTATTCAAAATCCAACCCACTTAAACCCTAATCCTTTCCCTATAAGTACCTCTTATATTCCAGCCATTTTTCCACTTTACAAAGCCTCCAAGCCTCCCAAAACCTCCAAGTTCGTAGCTGAATCCAATTTTCGGGCAGATTTGCACCTCTACACTAAAGTGAGCATAACTCACTCAATACTCAACGAAATTGCCCCATTCTTTTTCCTACATGCTTGGTTTTCCTTTGGGCATGATTCTATGGTCTCTCCTTGGAGAATTCAGACCTGGAAATGACCCTAAATTGTCCAAAACTTTCTGTTTGTTTTCAAACTCTTTCAAACTTTGTTTATGTTCATCAAACTTGAGTCAAACTCATCTCAAACCTATGTCCGAATGCTTACAACACTTCTTGTGGTTTTTTAGGCTTAAAAACAAGGTTGAGACATTCAAACAAGAGGTTTAAACCTCACAATAATTCTGTTTTGATAGAGCATTTAGCTCACAAGTGATGCAAGTTCATAGACTTGTTCATGTGTGTCCACCAAGGTTAGCTTTGGCTATCCTAAACATTGGTACCACACATCACTTGATGATTTTCGTCATCATCTCAAGTAGTTTGCTAGTCCTAAAGTGTCACAACCCCGCCAAGCCGTTGACATGTGTCCTCGTGTGCTCTCCGGGTTGTATTCACTTGGCTACTTGGTATTATGGTGACACACTTACAATTCTTGTCATTTCATTCTTGTATTGTTCTCATTCATGACCCTCTTTGTTGTCTATGACAACTTGTCTAGTGGTGAATTATATAACGAGGTTAAATGGATGTTCATTATCCTACCTCCATGCTTGACTTACTTGAATACTTAGAGGTACCAAAGTGGATGGTTCATCCTCCCGCCTCCTACATGATCTTACTACTATGTATATATTATAGACTATAATATAATCCTAAAACCGAAACCTTGATAATGACTAAATAATCACCTATCAAGTTATTAAGTTTATCACCAAAGTATGTAGTTCCTTGTCACGGTTCTAATAGGTCTCGAACCTATGAAACCATATTAACCCCTTTCGGGTTATCATAGTGTCAAGAACAAGTGCTATGTCTTAGTTAATATTTTCATACATAATACTTTAATTCTTATTTCCGTAATCTCGCTCGAATACTCCAAATCCACCGTTGCACTCATAACTAATACCTAAGTTCTTCTTGTAGAAGGACAAGGTGCCAAACTCTAAATCAACACAACAAAGCTCCCGGGATTACTTAAGTGGAACACTTAGCAAAAACCGTGAGTATACTCGACCCATTTACCGCTTTAACAAATTTTGGGTTGTAATATGTTTACTTATCAAAATACACATACCACAAACTCATGCTTTTACATGCTCAATCCTTAATACATGAATACTTGTTATGCTTAGATACATGCTTGATTATACATGCTTGATCATTAACTTAGCTAGCCCAACTTATCATATATAGCGCTATAGGAGTAGCACACCGCCCGTCGGGGTTATGTTAAGATATTCACACTCATTTTAGTCTTGTCGCTTTTGTGGCAAGGGAAGCTCGATCTCGTTAAAACTTTTGTGGAAACCCGGGGTTTGATCTAGTATTGCGTGATTAGTATGAACTTTGCTTACAATTACCATGTGGATTCGAGTTACACTTTTATACTTATGCTATGTATCACCAAACTTGTGTACTCGCCTTTGCTTTTGCATTGAACTCGTATTTTTAACATGTTACAGGTTGATGAAGATTTTGCCATGAAATTGGAGTAGTGATGATGCTCTAGATACACATTTAGACGTTAGATTAAAATGTTGTATTATTTTGTTGTTATGCTTATGTTGTACTCGTCTTTAAATTTCTAAATTGTTGTAATTGACTTAATGATGTAATTTGACAATGTTATCGTTGAATGAATGAAATATGGGTTTTGTTTAAATATTGTCGCTAATAGTGTTATGAAGTCTCTTACAATCTCGTTTACGTCTCACTCCGATGTTTCCGCCATCGGTTGGGGTGTGACACTCACCAATGTAGGATTGAGGAAACATACCAACTTGTATGTTCCCCTTTAATATTTCCAACATTCACAAGGACCAATCATTTCGTCCATGTATGGTCGAGGTTTATTGGTTTTAGCGTTGCAATGGACTCATTAGGGAAGTGTACCTAACCTGCAACTAGGCACACCGAGATTATGCAACCCTAACACATCAAGTAATTGAATCCATATTTCAATTCCATTGAATTATGTGAACCAAGCACACATTAAGATTATAATGTTTGTGCCTCGTATTAACAATCTTGTCTTAATTTATCCATTAGTCTTTAGCTGAAAGTTTTATTTGTTAGATTTTCTTTGACTTAGTAGAGATTAATGTATATTATAAATCATCCCAAGAATTACTTGGTATGGATCACCATCTTGCTTATCCTTATTTTGGTTAAAGATCATCATTTCAGGTTCTCCCTGATTTTAGTGGTGACCACCACTTCAGCTTCTACCTAATACAATTTGTCAATTAACATAGAAAAAACTTGTTACAAATGATCTTTAGATATTATATCAATGAACACAAACTCAATTATTCCATTGTTATCTTTGACACTGAATAGATGAGATGGGTTTAGAACTTATGTCGATTTCGTAACATTTAAGAGATCTAGATCAGATCACAACAGTAGACACCCGTGTTGATTGTGCTACTCTCTTGAGCAAATTTGTCTCAAAAAGCTTGTAGCCATTGGTTTTAGTCAAGATATGTAGCTATTGTTGTTAGTCAAAATGTTCTGTGTAGCTTATATAAAACTTGTAGGTTGCCAACGTTGTAGGTTTAAGTTAGGAAAGTTATGTTGAATATTCACAAAGAGATGTTGCTATACACTTGAATAAAATAAGGCATCTTTTAATGCTTAATTTGACTTTTTAAGCATGTCCTTATAAAAAAGTATAATATTTGCAAAAGGATATTAATTTTGTCCCTATATTTTTGAGTGATTATTAGTTATTCCTGACAATACATGTTTTTAATTAGAATAACACGAAAATGGAGAATATTATAACAAATATAAGTGTTACTCATAATACAATAATTACAACATTTAACCATACAAAAACTTAGGATAAACAAAAATATAAAAAGTACTAAAAATATATTTTCTTAGTTAAGTTTTTTATTAAGTGATTTAATATATAACGTATACAAATTTGACGAACCAAACACATTAAAATTGAATTTAGATTCAAATTTCATTAAATATCGCAAATCAAACACACCTTAAGATTATAATGTATGTGCTCGATATCAACAATTTTGTCTCACTTGACCTAATAGTCTTTAGCTAAAATTTTATTTGTTAGCTTTTCTTTAGTTTTACAAATCACCGCAAACGCTTATCTATAAGATACTTGACCTAGTTTGTCATAAAAACTTCTACTTAATTAATCCATGGTTATCTTGACACTGAATCTAGTTTATGAGATGGGTTTAGAACTTTTGACCATTCATTAATGTTTAAGAAATCTATAACTTTCGGCTTTAAGAGTGGAGTTTAGGTGATTGTGGAAAGGCTTTTAGACTAGATGCGCGATAAATTGTTCAAAACCCCACGAGACAACTCATGATCAATTCACAGTTAACGCTTGTGTTGATTGCGCTCCTTTTTTGAGTAACTTAATCTCACAAAATTGTAGCTATTGTTTTTAGTCAAAATCTTCTATGGGTATGTTTGGCAAGGAGCTTTTAGAAGCTTATAAGAGCTTATAGCTTTAAGCTTTTAAGAAAAAGCCCCTAATCAATAAAAAGCCTTCTTTGATTGAAGGAGCTTGAAGCTTTTAGGTTAGAAGCTTGAAGCTTTTGGTTAAACGCTTCTACTAGTAGCATTTAGAAGGAGGTACAAGCTTTTAGGAAAAAAAAATGACAATTTTAACCTCTAAATATAATAAATTTTTTAATGTGCCAACTTTTTAATGTCCATTTTGGTCATTTTATACATTTTATTAAGGGATATTGGATTTTAATAATCCCAATTTTCACTAATTGGCCAATAACACTCCAAACTTTCAATTTGTACACCAGCACTCCCAATTTTCAACTTATTGGCTGAGAACACTCCCTAACTAACTGAACCTTAACCCAGTTAGCTGATGTCAGCTGCCACGTCATCAAAAACGCCATTTCAGCTGCCACATCAGTTGCCATGTCATCAAAAAATGCCACGTCATTTGCCATGCCACGTCAGCAAAAAAGTCACATCAGTTGCCATGTCATATGCCACGTCAGCAAAATGGGCCACATCATATGCCACATCAGCAAAAACTAACTGGGTTAGGGTTCAGTTAGTTAGGGAGTGTTCTCAGCCAATAAGTTGAAAGTTGAGAGTGCTGGTGTACAAATTGAAAGTTGAGAGTGTTATTGGCCAATTGGTGAAAGTTGAGATTATTAAAATCCAATATCCCTTTTATTAAAAGCTCCAGCTACTCTGCCAAATACCTAAATATTCTAAAAAGGTACAGCTATCAGCTTCAAGCCTTCAGCTACCAGCCACCAGCTTCTTTTGCCAAACATACCATATGTGGCATATATAAAACCAGAAGCAATAAACTAGAGCTTTTGGAAAAGAAAAAAAAGTAAATTGATCAATCAAGTTTAAATGGGTCCTATTGTAGGTTGCAAACGTCGTATGTTTAAGGTAGGAACGTTATGTTGAATATTTACAAAGAGAGGTTGCTATACATTTAAATAGACTACGACATCTTTTAATGCTTGATTTGAGCTTTGAAATCATATTCTTATATAGATTTTTTGAGGCATTGTTCTTATCACAAAAACTTTTATAACATTTGATTTTTTCAAAAAGGTAAAACATTTGTAAGAGAAACGGTTTCTATAATTTATTTTTTGAGTGATTATTACTTATTGTTAACATAACTATCTACCCATTGTTTTAGTCCATGTGTGATTGGTGGATATGTGTGATTGGTTGATATGTGCAAAAAAAATAAAACAAGATACGCGACAAACAATCACCAATATGATCATAATAAACATGCTAAAACCAACATTAAAACTAAGGATTAAATCCATAAAAACTCCTTTATATCAACGTAAAAATCATGATAAGCGAAATACCCTTCAACTTTCTTGGTAAAGTGTACTATAAAATACTCTAAAAAAGTGTGGTAAAATAATTTTTTTCTCTGTCTATGACTCTGAACATACGATAAAGTAATTTTTTCCCGTCCTATGAATAAAACTTTTTTTTAAATACCATGAATATTCTTTCTATATTTATCACGATATATATATATATATATTTGATTCATTACGGATAAAAATACTGTTATATTACATGAAATAATGAGATTAGAAAAATGAATATTCTTTAGAAGAAATAATAATAATAATAAGAGTGATGAGTAACACTAGCCATTGCCGCTAAAAGCGGACAAACTGAAGCAACAGCAGACGACTGATTGCTGACACTATTTCTGCATCCCCAAAAATATCCTCCATTAATAATAATAATAATAATAATAATTTCTTCTTTTCTTCCTTAATTTAATCTCAACAATTTTACTGTAAATTCATTGGTTGATTCAACATTTTTTTTGTTGAGATTTCATTGAATGCCGTGTTGATTCGGTAGTAGATCTAGTGTTAGATTTCGTTAACTCTGTGTCATTTCTCTCACTTAGGGTTTGCTTTTTGTTAAATCTGAAACAAATTAGAAACCTTATCCATTGGATATATATATATATATATGTATGTATTTGTGAATCTGTTGGAATTATAGTTACAGATGAGTTGCTTTTCTTGCTTCAAATATCACTCTGAAGATGTTAGCAACTGTGATGCTGAACAATTTGCAGGCAGGTTTAGTTACTGATTTTCATTATGTTTACATTGTAGGCATTGTGTTTGAGTTTTTTACATTTGTGCCATTGCAGGTGGTCATGGAAAGGGAAGGAGATATAAGGATGTTACTGTTACTGGTATGATCAGTTTATTCGGTTTTGAATTTTTAATTGGTTGTTACTGATAACCGAGCTGGATAACCAAATATCGTTTCGATTAATGATTCGGTTATGGTTTAGTTCGGTTCGGTTTTTTGGTTTACTTTAGTTAGTAAAAGTAGAGGGATGAAATGACTGATTTAGTATGGAGAGGGGGTACATTCAGTAAAATAATGGGGGGGGGGGGGGGGGTTACATTTAGCATAACCATTTATATATTCATTTTGAGGATGTTAATGAACATATTTTGAAGTTTGTTGGGTTTTTGTGTTTGGTGTGTAGATTCTATGAGAGAAAAAAGTGCTGCATTGTCTAATCAGAGGGCTAATGTGGCTAGAAGCTTTACATTTCGTGAGCTTGCTGCATCCACACAGAACTTCCGGGCTGCGAATTTGATCGGAGAAGGTGGATTTGGAAGTGTTTACAAGGGCCGTTTGGAATCCGGAAAGGTAAACATCGTTCATTTGTACTTGTGATTTCAAAGATCTGATACTATTGATGTGCCTTTTCAAATTAATCAATAGTAGATAATTTCATTATTGTGGAATTGATAATTAAACTATATGAACAGCTGGTAGCTGTAAAAAAGCTTGACCTAAATGGATCTCAAGGGAACCAAGAATTCATAGTGGAAGTTCTTATGTTAAGTCTTCTTCGCCATTCAAACCTCGTCACATTGATTGGTTACTGCACAGACGGAGACCAGAGACTTTTGGTTTATGAGTATATGCCACTTGGTAGCCTCGAAAGTCATCTTTTCGGTAAATTTTCATTCATTTCATTTTCTAGTTACTTTTTATTGCATAGGCCTGTAAACGAATCAAACGAACACAAACAGTGGCATGTTCGTGTTCGCTCATTTAACCTTTAACCGAACACAAACACGGACATATAATCGAACATATTTTTTTTTTCAGGTTCGTTTATGAAGAAAATGGGTATATTCGTTTAAAACTTAAACGAACAGTTTAGAACGTAAACAAACATAAGCAAACAAACATAATTTAACAAACAATAAATAACACAAATGAACATAATTGAAGAAACATAAATGCACATAAGTCACCGAACTAAACGAACATAAGGTAATTTTTATATAAATCAGTGATTAACTAATTATGATAAAGCCCATTCAAAAACACATTTTTATTGCTAGAAAGCCCAATTAACAATTAGTTATATTAATATAGAGTTAATTACTGTTTTCGTCCTTGTGGTTTGTCAGAAATCACTATTTCAGTCCATTAATTTAAAAATTGCTATTTCAGTCCCTGTGGTTTCATTTTCGTAACCATTTCAGTCCCTGTGGTTTCACTTTTGTAACCACTTCAATCCATTTATTCTGTAAGTACAGGGACTGAAATGGTTACGAGGTGGACTGAAATGGTTACGAAAGTGAAACCACAGGGACTGAAATCGCAATTTTTAAACTAATGGACTGAAATAGTGATTTTTGACAAACCACAGGGACGAAAACAGGAATTAACTCATTAATATAAGTAGTTAGAAAGTTCTTTTTATGTTTAATATTATATAAACATAACTACTTATGTATTTAAACTGAAACGAATATAAACAAGTGTAAATAAACGAACACACAGGGGCGTAGCTTTGTGGGGGCGGGAGGGGGCGGCCGACCCACCGAACTTTTCGCTCAGTGGTGGAGAGTATGTAGTTTTCGTATAGAAATTTTTGGGTATATACGTTTTTGACCCCCCAGTTTCATAGAACTTTTGATATATACGTTTTCGACCCCCGGTCGGAAATCTCAAGCTTCGCCACTGCGAACATAAACGGACGTTCACGAATATAAATGAACGAACATAAATGAACGAATAAGACATGTGTTCGTGTAAGTTCGTTTAATTAAATGAACAAAAAACTGTGTTGAAGTTCGTTGTTTTATTAAATAAACGAACATAAACAAACTTCCCACCGAACAAGTTCACGAACAGTTCATGACCGTTTAGTTCGTTTACAGGCCTAAAGCCTACCATTTGGCACCTTTATACTTAAGTGGATGCATTTTTTTTTCTAGATCTAGAGCCTTACAAGGAGCCGTTGGATTGGCAAACGAGACTAAAGATTGCGGCTGGTGCAGCACGTGGTCTTGAATATCTACACTGCCAAGCAAACCCCCCCGTAATTTATCGTGATTTAAAATCATCAAACATATTATTGGACCGTGACTTCAATCCAAAGCTTTCGGACTTTGGGCTTGCTAAATTGGGCCCTGTAGGTGACCACACCCATGTATCAACTCGAGTTATGGGTACATATGGTTACTGTGCACCCGATTATGCAATGAGCGGTAAACTTACTATAAAGTCTGATATTTACAGCTTTGGTGTTGTGCTGCTTGAGCTCGTTACCGGTCGTAAAGCAATTGATATGAGTAAAAAAGCTGGAGAACAGAATTTAGTTTCATGGGTAACTTCTCTTGCCTTCATATGTTTATTCTTCTTTGAGTAAATTGCATTTTACGTCCTTTAACTTTGAGCCAATTTGCAGACGCTGCCCTTTAAATAACGAAATTACATTGGATGTCCTTTATGTTAGAGTTTCTCATCAAGCGGTGTGCTTTTGCCCTAACCTAGTTAACTTTTTCTGTTAACTCTTAACACTTGCCACTCGTATGAGGGCATAATGGTCATTTTCTCTGATTTTGTTGTTAATATATATTTTTTTTTATTTGATTTTTTTAGCTGTTAAGTTGAAAATGACCATTATGCCCTCATGTGAGTGACATGTGTTAAGAGCTTACAGAAAAATTAACTGGGTTGGGGCAAAAGGACACCGCCTGTTGAGAAACAGGAACATAAAGAACATCCAGTGTAATTTTGTTAGTTAAAGGACGTCGCCTGCAATTTGGCTCAACGTTTAAGAACGTAAAATGCAATTTACTCTTTTTCTTTTATCGTAAGTTCGTAACAAGTGTAGGTGGCAAAATGGGCAGGTCGCTAAATAAAATTGACCCGTTTCAACCCAAACCCGTTACCCATCCTGCCACATCTATGTTTATACTCTACGACTCATTTTGTTTGTTTCTCTTTGATCTATTGTTTTTATATAACTTTTTGCTTGCTTTACTCGTTACCGATACAAGTTAACCCAAATTGACGTTTTGTGCAGGCGCGCCCCTTTTTGAAAGACAGGAAGAAGTTTGTTCAGTTAGCTGATCCGTTACTGCAAGATCGGTTCCCAGCGCGTTGTATGCACCATGCGGTTGCCATAATCGCAATGTGTCTTCAAGAGCAAGCAAATTTCCGTCCTTTAATTGGTGATATTGTTGTTGCTCTCGAGTACTTAGCATCTCAAGCTGAATTTTCTGAAAAGTCTCACCCCTCACCCTCAAAGATAGATAATGACCGTATTGCCCCTGCAAGATGAACGAAATGTCGAATCGCTGAGATTTTAGTCACCAAAAGATTCATTATTTGCAAATAGGATTCACACTATTTTACTGTAAAAATTATGAGTTAAAGATGATGAAGGGATGGTACGTATACCTTTGAATCGTAAGGTATATTACAAAAACACTAATTAGTCCGCCAATTATGAGTAAATTACCAGTATAACCTCATTTAGTATGCTGCTGCTGCAGAGTTGAAGCTTGTGCTTGGATGGGTATAAAAGTCAACAACGTGTATTTTATGAGTAGGTAGAATATTGTTATACAGGTAAAAGGGTAAAGTTTTCATCTTGTATCAGAAGTCAGCAGGTATTTTCAAGTAAATTTATTGTCATTTGTATCGAAATATGTAATTATAGTTCACATCTTGACTCGATTATAGTTTGTGGTTCTTGATTTGTTTAAGATAAATGTGTTGCATATGCTTTTGGTTGTTCTTATAGGAGAACCAAAAGTTGATTTGAGTTCGAGTTTTGAACATAAATGTTATATAAAATTGTCTGGAAGCGTTCATTACAGTATGTTGAAATTGCAAGAACAGCTTTAACCCATGTACCATTTGGTATTTATATATGTGTGTGTGTGTTGATTAGTATAAATTTATTTTTACAAAATATGGTATTGATAGTCTTTTGCCTAAATTCACATATATACTAAATGCACATGTATATACATATGTGTACATTTGTCAGGAGAGAATATATAATCAAAGAAAGAATGAGAAGAAAGAAATAAACTTTCTTTTTATCTTTTTTTTCTTCTTCCAGTTTTACCCTTTTATTGAAGCGCTATGTGTACGTGCTTATGTGGTTCTCATAATATTGGTTCTAAAATGAACACGCCTTTATGTGGTTGGTTAATACTTTGAACTTTTTTACTTTGTATATGAACGTATACATATTGTTTTAACTGTGTTACATATATCTTATTTGTAACCACCTCTCTTTTATCTCTCATGCTATATTTTGGCAAACATTGTGTGTCATTTTTCTGCTTAAAATTGGTTTTATGGTGGCTTTTATGGTCCTTGGAGATATTAAGACTCTTCTAGATTTTAACAATTTTTTTACATTTTGGTTGGAGTTCGGATTAGGGTTTGGATTACGTTTTAGAGATTTAATACTAAATTATGTAATAACCCAAGAAATATATTTGATAAGATCTGAACTAATTAAAGTTTTGAAGGTCATAATATCCTAGATGTGGCATAATTGGCGCTCAGGGTTGAGTATGGGTTTAAATGGGTCAAACACTCAAACCGTATTAGTTTTGGCATGAATCAAAAGGGTTGTGTTGGGCAGTTGGGGTGGTTTGTTTGTAAAAGAAATTTGTCAAATTTTTGCAAGGTTTGTATATAATTACCATATTATTGAAAAACTACAAGAATTTGCTTAGAACTTGAATTTTGTCTTTTAAGTATTAGATCTGGCATGTTGTTTCTCAAAGGTTTGTTAGGTTATCACAAGTTGATAAGTCAAGTTTGATTAAGCTCAAGCTTGACTCGTTTAGTATAAATGAGCAAAATTTGTTTTAAGCTTTATATCTAAAACTCGAACACAGGTCATTTGTAATATAACAAGCTCGGGCTTGATTAATTTATCATCAACTGTTTTATATAGGAATATAATTTTTTTATTCATAATGTTAGTTATTGTGGATAAAAATTACTCTTATAGAGTAAATTGCTATTTCCGTCCCTGAGGTTTGGGCACATTTGTCATTTTCATCCAAAATGACACTTTGGTACCATTTTGCCCCCCACGTTTGTAACTTTTTGTCATTTTCGTCCAAATGTCTAACCTAGTTACTTTGTAATGTTAGATGGGTTATTTTTGAAAGAGTAAATTGCCATTTTCGTCCCTGAGGTTTTGGGCACATTTGCCATTTTCATCCAAAATGACACTTGTAACTCCAACACCGTCTCCGGCACAACCTGCAACTCCGGCGCCGCCTCCGGCACAACCTGCTACTCCGACACCACCTACAACTCCGGCACAACCTGCAACTCCGGCACAAACCTGCAAGTCCGGCACTGTTTCCAACACAACCTGCAACTCCGGCACCACCTGCAAATGCCGAAGTTGCAGGTGGCGCCGGAGTTGCAGGTTGTACCGGAGACGGTACCGGACTTGCAGGTTTGTGCTGGAGTTGCAGGTTGTGCCGGAGACGGTATCAGACTTGTAGGTTGTGCCGGAGACGATGTCGGGGTTGCAGGTTGTGCCGGAGACGGTGCCGAACTTGCAGGTTTGTGCCGGAGTTGCAAGTTGTGCCGGAGTTGTAGGTGGTGCCGGGAGTAGCAGGTTGTGCCGGAGACGGTGCCGGAGTTGCAGATTGTGCCGGAGACGGTGCCGGAGTTACAAGTGTCATTTTGGACGAAAATGGCAAATGTGCCCAAACCTCAGGGACGAAAATGGCAATTTACTCTTTCAAAAATAACTCATCTAACGTTATAAAGTAACTAGGTTAGGCATTTGGACGAAAATGGCAAAAAGTTACTGACGTGGGGGGCAAAATGGTACAAAAGTGCCATTTTGGACGAAAATGGCAAATGTGCCCAAATCTCAGGGACGAAAATGGCAATTTACTCTACTCTTATATAATCATACATGTAACTGCATTTATTTTGAATATCGTATCATAACTAGACAAAATCCCTGTGCGATGCCGCGATGTAGCAGAGATTTTGCATGCACACATTTGCAATCTGACATACTAATAACATGAGGTCAACCTGTGCCGTCGTCTGAGGCCCAAATTTTCAAGTGAGCCGAAAGGTCTTTATAAGCTTTTATATATATTTAGTATATGCATCCAATTATTATGCAAAAAAATGTTGTTGGTTGTGTGGAAAAACCATCTTTAAGATAATGTAGAGATTTAAGTTCAATTATTGGCTCCAACACCAAAACCTCGCTTGGGGCCTAATTTTTTTTAAAGTTCTCGGGAATGGTTCTGACATTCGTTATGGCTGCATTTATATTCTACTTTGTTTACCTCAAATGGGCACTTGGGTACTGCTCCAATTACGGGTGCAACAATGGCAATTAGTTACTTATGCTCAAGTTGTTTGACCGTGTGATACCAAATGCAGGTCAAAACCATAAATCTTGAAAACTAGGTTATCCATTGTTTTAGAGAGAGAGAGTAAAATTAGAGACTTAGGTTTAAATGGGAGTGAAAGAATGTGTGTTATGTTTTGTATAAATAGGTTGTAAGTTGTAAAACCATTTTTTTTAAATTCAAACAGTTTTTTTTTTTAAAAGTGACTACTATGACACACGTTCTCCACACTATGATCGGTAAACTCAAGACCCCTTCCTTTTGGCGAATTCTAGCGGTACCCTTCTTAGCGATTGTAACGTGGATTGTAATTTGGTTCCAATTTGCATTTCGTATGTTTGTTCACATAGGTGTTGTTTGTTTTCTCAGAGGTAAAACGTTTGCGGTCTGCAGACATCTGTAGCAGAAGAGATGGACCAAACCTATACAGTCTGCAAAAAGAAGACTGACTGTTTGTTTTTTAACTTTCGCAAACTACTTAGATAAACTGAAATGTCAAACAAACAAAAACTATAATCAAACAATTTATCAAAATTTTAAGAGTTAAATGCTTGGTTGGTCCCTGTGGTTTGCAAATCTTGCAGACTTGGTCCCAGTGGTTCACTAATTACACACTTGGTCCCAGTAGTTTCAAATTTTGCCCTCGGGTGGTCCTTACCACTAACCTTTGTTAGATTTCTCAGTTAAGTATATGCAAAATTACTATTATACCCTCGTCTTCTTCATCCTTTCTCTGCTACCACCTGCAACTACTCTGCTACCACCACCCTCACCATCGCCGCCTTTCACCGCCATACCACTCAGCCATACCCTCGCCGCCTTTCACCGCCATCTTCCTTCCAAGACCCAAAGTTACCGGCTGTAAACGCCGACATCCGTGGAATTCCGGTCACCCCTTCCGGTTAGCCAGCTCCGCTCATCTCCAACCCCCTTCATTAAACAATTACTGATTTTACAGATCTGGACGATTTCCAATTATAATTTTGTTAGACCGATTTGAGGTTGAATCGTTTATCACCACCATCGATCGCCTGTGAATTTTTTCTCACCACCACACATTGCCGTTAATCTGTTACAACAAATCTTCCTCTTCATCTTTTGCACTAAGCCCCTCCATTTATGCCCTCACAACTCCTTCATCTTCTTCGTTACCCGGAAACCTGCAACTCCTTCATGTTGAGCTTGATTCGAGTAGATCTGAACTGAAGAAGATGAACTGAAAATGATACATATTGTTCATTCGTACGGATCATTTCGGTTGATTTTTGATCAGTTTCGGAGAAATTTTGGATCCGTTTTGGTGTGTTGATTGATGATTTCAAACTGTTTCAGTGAAATTTCAAAGAGTTTTGGTTCGAGTTTTTGAGTTTCGATCTTTGTTACATTGATTTTGCAGAAAAAGGAAACACAGCCGAAAAACCTGCAACTTGCCGGAGCGCCGGAGCACCGGAGAAGACGACTGAAGCCGCCGAGAAACCTGCAACTTGCCGGAGCGCCGGAGAAGACGACTGAAGCCGCCGAGAATACCGCCTCAACACCCATTCGGTTTCGGTGTACCTCCTTCTTCTAACCTTTCCGGTGATTGTTGCAGTGGTGGTGGTCAGTTGACGGTGGAGGTGGTGGTGGGTTTAAGGTGGATGTGGAGGTTGCAGGTTTGTGAAGGAGGGTAATATAGTAATTTTGCATATACTTAACTGAGAAATCTAACAAAGGTTAGTGGTAAGGACCACCCGAGTGCAAAATTTGAAACTACTGGGACCAAGTGTGTAATTAGTGAACCACTGGGACCAAGTCTGCAAGATTTGCAAACCACAGGGACCAACCAAGCATTTAACTCAAATTTTAACACAATATATTTTTTTAGCTTAAGACATACATTTATTTATATGATTGAGATGTATATATTCTCAAGACCCCACAAAAGTCTACGTTGATCCAGGCCAAATGGATTATCACAATCCAAACTGTTGAGTGGAGTTCCTTCTCAAAAGCCACGATCGAGAGAATATTGAATTTTATAAAAAAAAATACCTTGTCACTAATCATGACAGATTTGTCTTCAATAGCCACATGAATAATGGCATTCCTCATCTCCAAAGACTCCACATAAACCACACCGTTGAATGACCCCTGAATCTCCAAAGACTCCACGGCGTGGCAGGGGAGGAGGAAGGCAACGACGACGGAGTGGGAGCGACGGCGGAGGCGCGGAGGGAAGGACGGGAGCGACGGCTGCGGCGTGGAGGGAGGAGGGCGAGCGACGGCGGCGGCGTGGAGGGGAGGAGCGGCGGCTTTGTGGATGTTAGAAGAGAGGAGATGGAGAAGGAGCTAGGGTTTTTCTTAGGGTGTTTGTGTTTGTGGTACCTGGGCAAAAAAGAAATGAAGAGATAAGAAGAGACGTGCAGAACTTTTTTTAATGAAATCATTTCGAGAATATAGACTTAAATGTCTGCGCGTGATCTACGTAGGGCAGACATAAGAGGTCAAGAAGAGCTTTTCACAAAGAAACAAACACCCCCGTAGTGTATCCTGTTAGTGTACCCCAAGCAACAGGCACTCTTGTGTTTTCTTTTTCTTAAAGTAGTATTTTGCTAATCCATAAAAACATACTATATTTTGACCATTATGTTAAAGTTGTGACCTACCAACCGTCAACTTGATATCCAATCCATCAACCATGAACTTGGTATCAAACTTTAAGCATAAAGCTTTATAATTTTGAGCTTGGAACATTGTAACCGAACAATTTTCAGCCGAAACAAAACAAAAGCAAAATTTTAAAAAGAACGCATTGGATACTTAAGATTCTGACCTATAAACGACGGTTAACTAACCATGCTTAACTGACTATTTGTTATGGTTACGGAATAAGCCTCCATAACCGGCCTGAATCGACTTTGCACACGTAAGCATACATAAACGAGAAAATAACATTAAATACTATATTTACTCGAGTTAAGATGTTGTTTGGTGACCTTGTGTTGAGCCATTAAAATGCTTGACTGATTAAGAGGTAGTCTCTAAATCGGTTAGTATGTTTCTACAACTTACATATTAAGTGGCTCCATGAATTATTTAAAGGTGTCTTATGAGTTAATCAAACACACTCTACCTCCCGGTTCAGTCTCTTAATGAAATCATTCGGGGGCTACCAAACACCCCCTTAAACGTAAAATACAAAAAAAAACAAATATCTACTTTTCATTGTTGTTGGGTAGTCGAAGTGCGTAATTATTCTCCGTCGAAGTTACTAATACAAACATGCACCAAAATCGTTTACAAAACAAAAAAAGTAATTTATTTGACTAGACATAAACGTAAAATAAAAGGCATATAAATATCTACTCCACATCGTCATCAGCGAGTTGAAATATGTAATTATATTTCGTGAAAATTAACGATCAAAACACGTGTGGATAAACATAAATGTAAAAAATAAATATTACATATCTACTCGTCATCATTGTTGGATAGTCAAAGCTATTATATTAAGCCAAAGTTTCTAATTCATGCAAACTAGATTTACCACCCGCCGCAATGTGGCGGGGTAAAGTCATGGCGAATAGCATCATTGCCACACCATCACCAACGACAACCAATACTGAAGTTACGATGTGTTAATGGGAAGATATTAAACTGCAACGTAAAACATAGAAAATAATAATTAAGTCGATTTAGGACCCCGCACATTGTAACGAACCTGTCAAACGGGGAAAAGATAGGCGACGTAAAAACGTTGAACCACACGCGCACGTTGGGCCTTGTTAACTCGCAAAATCTAGTACGAAGCGTAAAACAACATGTTAAAACGTTGAACCACACACACGTTACGCCGTGTTAATTCGCAAAAATTAAAACAAAAAATTTTGCAAAATATGAATAGTGTGGGGGCCAAAGTTGAAAGTACAAAAATTGTGAGATAAAATTGCAAGAGATGAAAACTTTTAGTGTTAAATTTAGAAAAACAAATAGTTTTGGGTTAAAAGTAAAACATTGAATTTTTTTTTTTTTTTTGAAAACCTCCCAAAGGATGATGTACATACCTCAATGCATACAAATGTTGCTAATTTATACTTTTTTAATGTGAAAGCTATTGACGATAAAAAATGATATTGGATTTAAATAACCCCAACTTTCACCAATTGGCCGATAACACTTCCACCTTTTGATTTGTACACCAGCACTTCCAACTTTCAATTTATTGGCCGATAACACTTCCTAACTAACTAAACCTTAACCTAGTTAGTTTTTGCTAACTTGTCATCTGATGTGGCCCCTTTTGCTGACGTGGCATATGATGTGGCATTTTTTATGACGTGGCGGCGAATGTGGCAGATGACATGCACTTTTTGATGACGTGGCAGCTGACCTCAGCTAACTGGGCCAGGGTTTAATTAGTTAGTGAGTGTTATCGGCCAATAAGTTGAAAGTTGGGAGTGCTGGTGTACAAATCAAAAGTTGAGAGTGTTATCAGTTAATTGATAAAAGTTAAGGTTATTTAAATTCAATATCTCTAAAATAATACTTTATTTTGAACTGGCCTCTATTTTCAATAAAATGTATACTATAATGTTCTATAGAAAAAAAAACTAAATGTGTATTTGAAAAAATTCTAAAATGTTCACGAACATAAGTAAAATCAAATTAAATGATCAGTCAATTATTATTAAAAGGATTAGTATTAGAAAAAGGAAAAATCTCACTGGACAAGTTTAATGTTCATAACGTCGACTTTTGTTATTAACAACTTATCTCCGTTCACAAAATTAACGAAGCTCTCATTGTATGAAGCTAGAGTTTGAGCCTGTTTATTTAACAAGTTTTAATTTAGACAGGTTTGATTAGATTATTTAACAAGCTATATATAGTAGCACTTAAGTGGAACAAATCCTCTACATCCTTACCAATAAACGTTAAAAACATATACCATGTAAAAAAAAAAAATTATTACAATAATTACATTAAAAACCCCAGAACATGAACACGGCAAGCACACCCAAGCATGCCTTTTCCGTTCCTTCTAAAACACAAAAGTCACTCCTCTAGTCACCGTGAGTACAATAATTATATTAAAAAAAAACCCTAGAACACGTCAAGCATGCCCAAGCATACCTCTTCCGTTCATTCTAGAACACAAAAATCACTACTCTAGTCACCGTTAGTCGCATTCTCTCATGACATGTCCTAAAAAGTTAGTGTCGTTGTTGGTAGAGATGGGCATAATCGGGTTTTATTATTACCCGGAAACCGGTTCCAACCCGGACCCGGTTCTGCTTGGATGTCATTGGAACCGGGTATGGTGTGGAACCGGGTCCAGTTCCTACCCGGGTTCACACCCAAGAATATGGAACCGTATAGAACCGGGTACGGGTATTATGGAACCGGGTATGGTGTGGAACTGGGTATGGTGCGGAACCGGTTTCTGACAGTAAAACCTAACTTTTTTACTGTTCAGAACTGGTTCCTGACAGTAAAACCTGACTTTTTACTGTTCAGAACCGGTTCCTGACAGTAAACCTGACTTTTTACTGTTCAGAACTGGTTCCTGACAGTCGAAAACCTGACTTTTACTGTTCAGAACCGGTTCGTGACAGTCGAAAACCTGACTTTTACTGTTCAGAACCGGTTCCTAATAAAAATGTTACCGTTAGAACCGGTTCCTGGTAAATGTTACCGCTGGAACCGGTTCCTGATTACAGAATCGGTTTTCTATATAAACCCCTTTACACTTTACAGAATCGGTTTTTCTATATAAACTTAACACTTTAACAAGAGATAACGATGACTTGCAACGATGAGGTCGTGGTTGTTTTGGAAACCAAAAGAAACCCCGATATTTGGAAGCACTTTGACTTGTGCTTGATGTCGGATAGCCATGAAATGGCTAGATGCAAGTGGTGCGGGAAGTTCATGAAGGCGGCGGCCAACTCGATGCTCAAGAAACACACTGACCGCCATTGTCTGGTGACAAAGGCGAAAAACAATGAAAAGGGTGAAGCATCCGGGACCGGGTCATCGAAAGTTTAGTTTGTTTTATGTATTGTAAACCCATTTGTGTTTTATGATTAGTATGTTTAGTGTTTTATATGTTTTGTTTAACGTTTCTTGTTTAGGTTGTTTGTGTAACCGGGTCTGGAAGGTTACCGTAGGAACCGGGTATGATAAGAACCGGTTACGGGTTGGAACCGGTTCCGAAACTTATTTTTTTCCAAAAATGTGGAACCGGGTAGGAACCATCGGGTATTTTGAACCCGGAACCGGTTCTACTATATATCGGGATGGAACCGGAACCGGTCCCAGGTAGGTTCCACCGGGTTGGGTTTGAAACCGGTTATTATGCCCATCTCTAGTTGTTGGTATTAGCTTTGACGTTCGATGGGAATAAGTAGGATGGCGGTTGGGAGTTTTTTATTAAAAATTTTCTTTTTCAAATTAAATATTTTATCTCATTCTAACACTCATTTATAATTAATTATAAGAAGAAAATTCGTGATGATTGTCAAACCCAATTTTTTTTAAAATCAGGTATCTATTCGAGATAAAGTGTCAAACCCAATGTTTTAAAATTTGGTATTTATTTCGTATCAGGTTGGGTTCAGAAACGGTTTAACCGGATCTATCGGGTGGTTCAATGCCGTTAAAGAAAAATATACATATGTTGTTTCAATATAATTAATGTGTTAGACTGGAATATAATTTAGTAGTCTATATTCTTTTTTACATAAAAACAATCAGAAGGTTCTATGTATATATATTTTTTGTGACTTAAAAACTTTCCAATCCACCTCTATCCTATTCAGAATTTTTAGTACAATTATTATTATTATTATTCCGTTTAAAATGTAAGGCTTGTAATTTGTCATTTTGTCCCTCTAATTTACGGGGACATTAAGCATTTGGACTGTTGACCAGGTATTCATCTCTTTTATGAGGTCGTTACCTACCATGGCTTTGCATTTTAGTTTACGAAAGCGATGGAATATATATGAATCTGGTCATTTTGTTTGCACCATTTGAAATTAATTTTTTTAATAGCTAAGTTTACTCTTATCTACTTTACACCAATAATCTAAATTACTCATTTGTTTAGGTTTAAACTCAGGACATCCCTTTCAAAAGACATGTACGTCTACCAAGTGGACTAGCCATATATTCACATTTGAATTACATCTACACGGATGGCAAAGAAACAAGTTTGTCACATGTTTTGATTGATATTTCACTCTCATAGTCTTCGGGTATCTTCTAGATATACCCAGGGGTACCTATATATAGGGATGAGTTTTTTTTTTCTTCCCAAATACTTGTACTTGTCGGCACCTAGTTTTATTGATTTTGGTATTCGTTACTTTCGGTATTGATACGGGTACTGGTACCAAATTTTATATAGACCTTTAAAAGTTTTTTATATTGTGTTTTATTTCATATTATGCTATTTACAGTACTCGTATTTGATTTTACCTATATGGTACATGTATCTATTGATACACATACATATTTTACCTATATGGTACTTGTACTATATTGGTACTCATGTTAATTTTACATATTTAGTACCCGTGTGAGTACTCCAAAACTAAATAAAAACAAATGAAACCACAGCGGGTACTGTACCAAATACTCGTACCCGTACTCGAATCGTACCAATATATTAGGTACGATATTTGGTACCCACTTTTGTTCAAATTCAATACCGGTATTTTTTATATCGATACGATGTGGATACGAATAGTGTAAAGCACAAACCACATGGACTTAAAAAGGACTTTACTCGTACTATATATATGTTAGGATTGAGAGTTAGAGAGCTTAAAGCGCCCCTCAAAGTTCACAATGCCATTTCACCATTTAAAGTTTATATATAATTTTAATATGCAAGAAAATATGAAATACAATAATGAAAAAATAGTGCATTTGTAGATTATTTTGTTAATTAAGTAAAAATGAAAATAAAAATAAAAAAAGTTGTTATGATTCAAACAGATAGGCATGCATGTTTAGGTAATCAAATCGAATACCACTTAGTGCCATGTCTATAAGAATTTTTAAAACCAATTTCATTCTCAGTCCATAATCAATTACCCTTCTTGGATTTTTCGGGTTTCAGATTCTAATTCATTGTTCCATGACTTCCATCACTATCTACAAGACTACAACCCTTTCACATGCTCATTTTATTTTTAAAATTTTTATTTTATTTTACTTTTTCTAATAATTTTTATTATATTGTTTTTTCGCATGAATCCACAAGTGCAATCTTATATATTTTCATTTGAATTTTGATATAACAAATTTTATCATAAGTTATATAAGTCAAATTTATACGGTGTATTTATTTATTGTATCTAACTAACAGTTTTGTTAAAAGTACTTTTTGGGATATGGTGCTAGACCTTCCACGGGCTCAGGATTATGCTTACCCCCAACCCAAAAAACAGTCAATTGGTCGTAATAATCCTACGCAGGCTACTACTGCGGGGGCGACACTACGTCAAAACAAAAGAGACAAACAATACAAGGTGAAGGCGACCTCAGACCTGTAAACTAATCAACGATCGCTCGCAAGTGACTACTGTCCCAAGAGATCCCCACAATGTGTCATCATGCAGGAGGCAAAGGGTACAACCAACAACGACGTGTGGCAATCACGAGACGTTAATTCACCTCTCCTCAACCTCCACTAAGTCTATCTGTAGTGGGGCGTGATGTGTGGCTATGGCGCCCACATGGCGCCATACACACCACGACGGGGGGCCTTATCGGACAAAATTTGGGTTGGAGCGCTATCCACATCGCAGCGCCATTGTTTTCTCTCCACTCACACACAAATATATACATACATATGTATGTATAATTTAAGGGGTTATTAATTAATTGGGTAATGATGAGGTAGGAGCTTTATCACTACGTGCTCTATTGATATAAACATGGCGATACACGTGTCGCATAACGCCCACAAAGGGGCTTTATGACTACGGATGGCCTAACAGTTGATGACATACGAGACAAGAAGTACATCCAGAAAGCAACGTGTAGCCAATCACGGCTCGCGGACGTACTCCTACCTTTGTGGACACTAATGGCCATGACAGAGGAGACCAAATGAATATTCATTGACAATGGCACCTCGTCCAGTCATTCCTCATTTTTCTTCAAACTCTCGAATATATATGTTACACTCTTGCAAAGGTTTAAGGATCACTCCTTCACCCTACAACTTACGTTCTCACTTTATACTATGTTCCTTCTTTCTTCCTGTCACACCCCAACCGATGGCGGAAACATCGGGGTAGTGGGCACTAGGCGACCAGATTGTCTCACGAGAATTCCATAAAAATTATCTAGCAACATTACTTAACGTTTAACATCCCATACTATCAAACATAACATTTCCAAACAATTATTACAGAAACTTTGTTTTCTCATAAGTGCTAATCAGGTTCGATATCCCCTAGATTTAATACATGAGTTTCCAAATCCAAACAAACTAAAACAACTAACTAAGCAAAATCCAATGCATCCAATGCTAATCCTCAACCTGCCACATATGTTAAAATACGACGTCAATACAATTAAGTAAAGGTGAGCATACAAGTTTTGCGTACATAATAGATATAAAAGCGTTTAACATACACCGCATGACATACGAGATAGTTATGAATGATGTAACTACTTAGATTCATGCAAACCAACAAACCGCGATTGATCGAGGCATGCGAACAAGTGTCCACATCCTAAAAGAGAAAATAAAAGAGAAATTTAAAATGCGAGCCTTAACGACCTTAGGCCTCCGGGTGGCGGGTCAACCTCTAGTATACTATCACGTTAAGGGTAGCGTGCAAGCAATCAAGCAATACATACAATTCAGCCGATTTCACATATAGTCATACAAACAGCGGGTTGCGAATAAGCGTTTTGAGAGTTGTGTGATGTGTTTTGATATACGAACATATGTGACACCCAAAAGGGCGTTTAAGCATAAAAGGGCTACAAGTATACTCATAATGGGTGCATTTTAGGGAGATTCGGAATCTAAGAGGAGTTGCGGGAGTGCTGGATCAACCTGTAAGCGAACAGAAGTGCATCAGTCTTCCGAATTGCTGAAACGGTTAACGGTTGAGAGGTCAGCAGTCAAGTTCGGGAGAACTTGTACTGGAAAGTACAAGTTCGGGCGAACTTGTGCTCCTGAACTTACTGAGGATACAAGTTCGGGCGAACTTGTATGTTCCATACAAGTTCAGGCGAACTTGTGAAGTCTTGTTGAGAGGTGAGACAAGTTCGGGCGAACTTGTCTAATTTCCAAGGAAATTATACAAGTTTAAGCGAACTTGTAGGGTTGTTAACTGAGGAGGACAAGTTCGGGCGAACTTGTCTAATTTTCTTGAAAATTGGACAGAGTTCGAGCGTACTTGTGCCATTTTTGCAGTTTTGACATGTGAGACCAAGTTCGGGCGAACTTAGTTACCAAATGGGTGACAAGTTTGGGCGAACTTGGTGTATTCCGGGCGAACTTGCTTGTTTTGGCATCCAAATCGTGCGTTTTTGCATCGTTTTCTGAGGAAATTGAGTGTTCGTCCCTCCAACCTTAAGCCAATGAATAAAACTTAGGCTGGAGAGGTCTTTTGGAGCTAGTTTAGCCATTTTACAGAAGCTCGGGCTAATCCAGGCGAACCTATGGTTCGTACGGGTTATTCCAGCTTGTGTAAAGTGACGATTTCGTCCTTGTGCTTCTGAATCTGAGATCTTGCTTGACAAATGCCTCGTTCCACTCAAAAGTGAACGAAACATACATCATTTAGTCCGAAATTGTGTAAAAATCAAGTTTTTAAAGGTTTTACTCAGATCTAAACGTAGATCTGAGTGAAAAACAGAAATTTTGTAGAAAAAGATGAAGATTTTCGCAAACAGAAGAGATTTGATGAAAATGAAGGCAAAGCCTTGTGCTAAAATCGTTGTAAACCTTTGTAGAACGTTGGTGAACATCATTGTAGTTGAAAAAGGGTTGAATCTTACTTAGAAAACAAGGGTTTCGGGTTAGGAGAGCTCTGGGCGAACTTGGTCAGCAAGTTCATGTGAGAGAATGGAGTTGAGTATTTATAGGTGAGGCAAGAAATGAGAGATCAGACATCAAGTCCGGCCGAACTTGTATCAAGTTCGGGCGAACTTGGTACAAGTTCGAGCGGACTTGTTGTTTTCTGATGATTTGAGAACAAATCCGGGCGGACTTGTTGATTTTGTGATGTTATCATGGCTTAGGCAAGTTCGGGCGAACTTGTGATATACAAGTTCGGCCGAACTTCACCAATGGGCCAAATTTCGTTTGATTATTTCGCGTTAAGTGTTCGTTTGACGATTCGGTTTGTATTAGATAGTTATATTAAGCGTCATAAGTGATGTAATAGTACGATTTAGCGATCCGAGCGTGCGAGAGCGTTGCGATAGCGATTGTATTCATAACATAAACAAACATAACATACATAAAAACATAATTACACATAATTAACTGCGATTTGCGATGCGATGAGATAAGCGATGCGATGGCACAAGTGTTTATTAAACAATAACACACTTGGCTCTTAAAGTAACATAGTTACTTGTGATTGCGATTGAATTAGCGATACGGTTAATAAGCGATTATTTGTGATACAAACATACATAAACATATTTAAGTAACATAACTTTCTTATAAAACGAATCTCGGAGTACAATAGGAAATAAAAGAAAACAAATTAACAACGGAAATTTGGAGTTGCTACAGTCTCCCCTACTTTAGGAAATTTCGTCCCGAAATTTAAGTAGCGACCGTAACAAAGGGGTGCGGATACTTAGCCTTCATGTCACTTTCTCATTCCCAAGTGAACACTGTGCCGTGTTTCCCTTCCTATCGGACCTTCACGATAGGGATGCGAGAGCGCCGTAGTTTCTTGGTTTCTCGGTCCATGATCTCGACAGGATTTTCCACAAAATGGAGAGTCTCGTTGATTTGCAAATCTTCGAGAGGCACATGGAGATTTTCTTCAGCTAGGCATTTCTTGAGGTTCGACACGTGAAAAGTCGGATGTACGTTATTAAGTTCCTCCCGTAATTCGAGTCGATAGGCCACTTTGCTGATTCTTTCTAGAATCTTAAAGCGTTCTACGTATCGAGGCGCTAGCTTTCCTTTCTTTCCGAAGCGAACCACCCCTTCCAAGGTGCAACCTTTAAGAGAACGTGATCTCCCACTTCGAACTGTAGGGGTTTGCGGCGTTTATTGGCGTAACTCTTTTGGCGACTCCGAGCTTTCAAGAGATTATCTCTGATCTGGAGGAACTTATCTGTCGTTTCTTGAATCAGCTCGGGACCGGTGATTTGGGCTTCTCCGATCTCGTGCCATGCAATAGACGATCGACATTTTCTTCCATACAGCGCCTCAAAAGGAGCCATTTGAATGCTGGTGTGATAGCTATGATTGTACGGGAATTCGATTAAAGGTAAATGCGTATCCCAGTTACCACCAAAATCTATGATGCACGCACGAAGCATGTCTTCGAGGGTGCGGATCGTGCACTCAGTCTGACCGTTGGTTTGAGGGTGAAAAGCGGTACTGAGATTAAGCATAGTACCGAGAGCGGATTGAAAAGTCTCCCAGACACGTGAGGTAAAGCGACCGTCGAGGTCAGAGATGATGTCACGAGGCGTCCCGTGTCGACAAATGACTTTCGTCGGTATAGATTCGAGCTAACTGTTCTACCTTAAAGTCTTCTCGTATAGCAATAAAGTGCGCGGACTTGTAAGACGATCAACGATAACCCAAAAGCTATCGTGACCAGAGGAAGTGCGAGGGAGTTTCCTAATAAAGTCCATAGCTATACTCTCCCACTTCCATATCGGGATTTCGGGTTGTTCGAGTAACCCAGAGGGCCTTTGATGTTCCGCTTTAACTTTGGAACAAGTTAAGCACTTTGAGACGTAAACGGCGATATCCTTTTTCATGCTCGGCTACCAGTACTTAGGACGAAGGTCCTGGTACATTTTGTTGGCTCTGGGATGAATGGAATATCGAGATTTATGAGCTTCGGTCATTAGCAATTCACGAAAGTTATCACAGGTAGGAATCCAAATGCGATCGAGATAGTAATAAATACCGTTAGGTTTAACAACAAGCTGAGTGTAACAACTCGAGACTTCGTTGTTATCTTCTTCTTTGTTTTGCCGTTGTATCTACCCGTTGTAATTCCGAGATTCGATTTATAAGAAAAGTTTATGTTAATTAAATTCAAGTATGTATTATATCACATCTAATCACTTATTTAACGCAACTAATTATACTATTATTCGAGCCAAGTGTGTTATTGTTGAATAAACACTTGTGCCATCTCATCGCTATCTCATCGCAATCGCAACGCAATTACTTATTTGATTATTGGAATTATGTGGTAATAGTAGTTATGTGTTTACATGTTATGTACGTGGATATGTGTGTTTGGTTACAATCGCTATCGCATCGCTCTCGCACTCTCGAATCGTTGAACCGCACTATTATATCAAGTATAACGTTTAACGCTTTACTAAAACGCTTAGTATAATTATCAAATACGAACCGAATCGCCAAACGAACTCATAACACGGAATAAACGAAGAAAATCCAACTTTGGGGACAAGTTCGCTCGAACTTGGTGACACCAAGTTCGGCCGAACTTGACTGGCCCAATCAACTCCTCAATAAATTCAAGTTTGCTCGAACTTAACCTCAGAGAGGTCAAGTTCGCTCGAACCTGGCTCTCTTTCTCTCAGAACCCTACAAGTTCGCGCGAACTTGTACAAATTTGTACAAGTTCGCGCGAACTTGTACAAATTTGTACAAGTTCGGCCGAACTTGACTCCACCAGCTCACCTTTTTGCCTTCACCTATAAATACCCAGCTCATTCCTCTCATTTGAACTTGCTGCAACTTCGCTCTAAGCTCCCGAAACCCGAAACCCTCGGTTCCTAAGTAAGAATCGACCCGATTTCAACTACGACAATGTTTATCAACGATTTACAAAGGTTTACAACGATTTTGGCACAAGGCATAGCCTTCGTATTCATCAAATCTCTTCTGTTTACGAAAATCTTCATCTTTTTACATAAAACTTCTGTTTTTACTCAGACTATGCTTATATCTGAGTAAAACCCTTTTTAACATTGATTTCTACACAAAATACAGACTTTTGATGATGTTTTGTTCATTTCCTGATATGAAACGAAGCATTTATCATTCAAGATCCCAGATCTGAAGCACAATGACGTTTATGTTGGTTTACACAAGCCGGACTAACCCGAACGAACCCCGAGTTCACCCGGATTAGCCCACGCTTTTGTAAAACGGCTAAAACCGCTCTGAAAGACCTCTCCGACCTAAGTTTGCTCAGTAGCACAGGGTTGGAGGGATGAACACTCGATTTCCTCAGCAAACGACGCGAAAACGCAATATTTTGGACCCGAAAACATCAAGTTCGCTCAAGATTGCACTGATTTGGTACAACATACTAGTCAAGTTCGCTCGAACTTGCCCTCCAAGGGTCAAGTTCAGCCGAACTTGGGTATACTTGGCCAGACTTTTCAGCAGAGACCCTCAAGTTCGGCCAAACTTGTCACTTCACTTCTCCAGGCTTCACAAGTTCGCTCGAACTTGTCAAGTTTCCTTGAGGAACTTGCAAGTTCGCCCGAACTTGACTCTCAACTCAGCAAAACCATACAAGTTCGCTCAAACTTGTGTTTTTACACACAAGTTCGCCCGAACTTGCCTACTGCCCAACTCAAACTTCACCGTTTCGGCTTTTCGGAAGACTGATGCAGTTATGTTCGTTTACAGGCTGATCTGGCGCATTCCGCAACTCTCCTCAGAATCTTAAGTCTTACCAAAACGCACCCGCAGTGAGTATGCTTGACCCATTTTCGCTTTAATGAACTTTTTGGGTGCTACATACGTTCCTATATCAAAATCACTTCACAAATCAAAACTGTTTATCACACGCGAATAATCTGATTGTATATGCTCGATACGTGATACTAGAAACATGTGACTAGGACTTATTTTCATTAACTTGCGTCCTTAGCTAGTATGGTACTATAGTTTGGCTAACACCCGATGGGGTCTAGTTAGGATGGTCGCGCAAGCCTTTTCAGGGTAGTTAGCATGAGAAATGAGCCTATGTTATGTTAAGTGTTTAATGTAATTAGATTGTTTCGCAAACGCTTTCTCGACTATACTAGTATTATTCAAACTCGTATGCTCACCTTTACTTAATTGTATTGAATTGTATTTTAACGTATGTAACAGGTTGAGGATTTAGCTTGGATTGCTTGGGAGTAGTTTTGTTTAGTATTTTGTTTATCTTGTTTAAGAATGGTTGTAATAAAAATCTAGGGGAAATCGAACCATGTTGTTTTTATGAGAAAATCAGAATTTCTGTAATGTTGTTTGAAATGTTATGTTTAATAGTATGGGATGTTAAACGTTAAGTAATGTTGTTTGGATAATTGTTACGGAATTTCTCGTGAGACAATCTGGTTACCTAGTGCCACTAACCCCGATGTTTCTGCCATCGGTTGGGGTGTGACACTGAGATTCGGCACCACATTTCATTTCTTCCTGTAGGGTATTCTCGTTAAAACAAGCGAACTGGGCGGAGCGAATAAGAATTTCAAGATTATTCAAAGCTTGAGAGTCACGAATACTATACACATAGCTTCGTCGACTGAAAGCATCGGCTACGACGTTTGCTTTGCCAGGATGGTAGCGTATCTCACAATCGTAATCGTTGAGAAGTTCAACCCATCGGCATTGGCGCATATTCAGTTCCTTTTGATTAAAGATATGTTGTAAGCTCCTATGGTCGGTGAAGACCATACACTTGGTACCATAAAGGTAGTGTCACCATATCTTCAATGCAAAAACAACTGCACCGAGTTCGAGATCATGGGTTGTATAGTTCTTCTCGTGGATCTTGAGTTGTCGAGATGCGTATGCGATAACTTTGTCTCGTTGTATAAGAACACAACTAAGACCAAGATTAGAGGCATCGCAATAAAAAAACGAAATCGTCATTTCTGTCGGGTAAGGCGAGTACGGGAGCGTTGCATAGCATACGCTTGAGAGTTTGAAAGGCTTCCTCTTGTTTGGAATCCCAAACTAAAGGCTTATCTTTATGGGTTAAAGCGGTAAGCGGAACGACGATTTTTGAGAAGTCGGCGATGAATCGACGGTAATAATCCGCCAATCCAAGAAAGGAACGATTTCGGATGCATTCTTCGGTGTAATCCAACTTTTGACGGCTTCAACTTTGCAGGGTCGACGTGAATTCCTTGGCTATTAACGATGTGGCCGAGAAATTGGACTTCTTCGAGCCAGAATTCACAGTTAGAGAACTTAGCATAAAGGCGATTTCCTTGAAGAAGTTCGAGTACTAAACGGAGATGACGCGCGTGTTCGTCTCTCGACTTCGAGTAGATAAGGATGTCATTGATAAACACAATGACGAAACGATCTAAGAAAGCTTTACACACACGGTTCATCAAATCCATGAAGACCGCGGGTGCATTTGTAAGACCAAAAGGCATGACCACGAATTCGAAATGGCCATAACGAGTACGAAAAGCGGTTTTCAAAATATCTTCTTCCAATACACGCAACTGATGATAACCGGAACGTAAATCGATCTTAGAAAAACAAGTAGCACCTTGGAGCTGATCAAATAAGTCGTCGATTCGGGGAAGCGGGTAACGGTTCTTTATCGTGAGTTTGTTAAGTTCACGATAATCAAAGCACATTCGGAACGTCCCATCTTTCTTTTCACGAAAAGAACGGGTGCGCCCCAAGGCGAAGTGCTCGGGCGTATGAAACCTTTATCAAGAAGCTCTTGAAGTTGGCTCGATAGCTCGCTGTTTCGGATGGTGCAAGGCGATAAAGAGTTTTAGCAACGGGAGTAGCAACGGGAATTAAATCGATACGGAATTCAACATCACGAGTAGGGGGTAAACTGGGTAAATCGTCAGGAAAGACCTTAGGATATTCACGAACAACAGGAACATCTTTGAAGGTTTTCTTTTCTTTCTCCGGGTTCACTATATGGGCGAGGAAAGCAACACATTGCTTTCGCAAACATTTGTGTGCTCGAGTACATGACAAAAGCATCAACTTCTTTGAGGGAGTTTAACCGTAGACATGGAGTTGATCACCGTTTGAGAGAGGGAAGCGAATCATCTTATCGAAACATACAACTTCAGCATGATTTTCACGAAGAAAATCCATGCCTACTATGATATCGAAGCTACCTAATTGCATAGGTATGAGATTGATCGAGAAGGTGTGGTTGTTGAGATCGAGAGAACAACCACGTAGGATGGAGTTAAAGGTAACGGTTCTTCCGGTGGCGACTGCAACATCGAAAGTCTTTGGGAGTTTAGCGCGCTTACATTTTAAAACCTTTTCGAATTCTAACGATACAAAATAATTATCGGCACCAGTATCAAATAAACATAAAGCATAAATACCATTAACGAGGAACGTACCATTGACAACATTGTTGTCGTTCTAAGCCTGGCGATGATTGGGGTTAAAGGCTCGTCCATGTGCAGCCTGTTGTTGCTGCTGAGGCTGTGGTGGTTGTGGCTGCTGTTGTTCCTGCTTCACAGGTTTGTTTGGGCAGACATTACTGAAATGATTCGGGTCTCCGCATGTATAACAAGCACGTGCCCTTGGCGCTTGCTGCTGATTGGCCTGGGGAGGAGCTGGTAAAGCTGGTGTTGCAGGGGCCTGAGGAGCTGGCTGACGAGGACCACTACGGCAGCTGACAGTGAAGTGGCCGTAGATGTTGTAGTTGGTACAGAAGCGACAGTTGCCTCCAACTACATGATGATAATTGCACTTTGAGCACAAAGGATGAGGACCAGTATACGCACGCTTTGCCGGCGGTGCGTTTGGTGCTGCAGACTAGAGTGGCTGAGGGTTTTGCGGAGCAGTATGGACAAAGTTCTTGCTCGGGTTTTCCCTTTTGCGACCACGGCGACTGTTCTTCGACTTTCGAGGTTGATCGGTAGGAGCTGCTGATTCGGTGATGGTCTGATTTGCGACCTTGCTGTTCTTAAAATATCCAGACTGAACTCGTTTGTCATTGATCTTTGCGGCTAGCTGGTAGGTCTCCTCGATAGTAGTTGGGCGTGCTGCTTGAACAAAGTCAGCGACGTAGTCGGGCAGAGCGTTGAGGTACTTCTTGATTGCTTTCTCGGTCGTGTCCACTTGACTGGGACAGATGATGCTCAATTGTTTGAATCGAGCTGTCAGACCAGCATTGTCGGGTCCGTCTTGCTTAATTCCCCAAAACTCGTTTTCCAACTTCTGGATCACACGAGGTGGGCAGAACTCTTTAATCATTAGTTCCTTAAGTTCTTCCCATGCGAGTCCGTAGGCTTCATCGTTTCCCCTCCTGTTACGCTCGCAGTCCACCAGTCGAGAGCCCTAGTCTGGAAGAAGCCAGTGGCGTTGATAGTGCGAAGGGGTTCGGGACACCCACTCTGACAAAATGTGACCTCAATAGCATCAAACCAATGGAACATGGCACTCGGTCCTTCAGTGCCTGAGAAAGTGAGGGGTCCACAAGCTTTGAATTGCTTAAAGCTGAAGGATGTCTTGGGAGTGTCAGCTTTGGAATCGACCGATGAACTACTGCTAGCGGCATGGATCTCGCTGCCGATCTGCGGGATCATTTTGGCCATTTCCTTGGCCACTAGTGATGCGATACGCTTGTCAGCTTGGCTGCGCTGGTGATTCCTTCTGGTGTGCGATCCCATTGAAGACATCTACAATGAAGGATTCGATTGGATGAGATTCGATTATAATAGGTTTATGTTTTAAAATATTTATTATTATTATTATTATTATTCATAAAAGGCACAAAATCATATAAACACGTAGGCAAGTAAACACGTAGGCAGGCAACACGTAGGCACATAAGCACATAGCACATAAGCAAGTAAGCACGTAGGCACATAATCCACGTAAACATGCACTTTGCACGTATTCACCTTCTTAAGTAAAGCGTAGCGCGTTCGAGATGCGATATATATAAGCGATATATATAAGCGAGATGTAAGCGATATATATAAGCGAAATAATCGGGTAATACCGCGTATGAGACACGCATGTCCTCATAGGCGTAAGCGAGTTAAGTGATTAGTTTGGTTGGTGTATTAATTAGCGTTTCAGATTGCGCGAGCTATGCGAGTAGTGCGTTTATGGAGCGTAAAGCGATAATTCGAGAAATCGATAATACGATAAATCAATAAAGCGAGAAACCGAATAAGCGAAAATTCTCAAAATTTAAACACATAATTAATAATAAACTCGATGATGCGTAAAATCGACGATAATAGGCTTAAATCAATTGGGAGCGTCCTAGGTTTTGAGACAGCGACTACCCAAAATGGTTTGACCATCCTTTGAACTTGGACCCACGTTTTGGCCAAATAGATAGATGCTCTCACCGCAAGCGGCTAACGGCATTATCCTTCTGGTTACTACGTGTTCCAAATCATCGGAATAATCGAGACTTTGGTGAGATTGAAAATCGAAGAGCGGAACTACTTATTAAGATGCGGGTATCACCCCTAACTTAACAACTTCATTCCTAGTTGTGGTTATGCTCATCGATCAAGCCGGGAGTTCCACTAGATAGAAATGGAGATTTTCGTCGAGGTTCAAATTTCACTCCTAAGTCAACGAAGGTACCTCGTGCGATAGAGAATGCGCAGAGTGAATGATCTCATCGAGAGTTCTCGGCTTTCACACCTAATCTCAACTTGATCACTCGTTTAGTGTGATACGAGTGTTTCCAAGCGTGTGTATTGTGTTAGCCTTAGGAAAGGCACAATAGCATTTATGGCAAGTAGTTTAAGCATTTAAGTAAAAGATTGGTCAATCGGGTACTTAAACATGTAACTAGGTCGGACATGGCAATTCTACCTAATTATCCTAAGGTTATGGGCTCTGATACCAATCTGTCACACCCCAACCGATGCGGAAACATCGGGGTAGTGGCACTAGGCGACCAGATTGTCTCACGAGAATTCCATAACAATTATCTAGCAACATTACTTAGCATTTAACATCTCATACTATCAAACATAACATTTCCAAACAATTATTACAGAAACTTTGTTTTCTCATAAGAGCTAATCAGGTTCGATATCCCCTAGATTTAATACATGAGTTTCCAAATCCAAACAAACTAAAACAACTAACTAAGCAAAATCCAATGCATCCAATGCTAATCCTCAACCTGCCACATATGTTAAAATACAACGTCAATACAATTAAGTAAAGGTGAGCATACAGATTTTGCGTACATCATAGATATAAAAGCGTTTAGCATACACCGCATGACATACGAGATAATTGTGAATGATGTAACTACTTAGATTCATGCAAACCAACAAACCGCGATTGATCGAGGCATTCGAACAAGTGTCCACATCCTAAAAGAGAAAAAAAAGAGAAATTTAAAATGCGAGCCTTAACGACCCCGGGCCTCCGGGTGGCGGGTCAACCTCTAGTATACTATCATGTTAAGGGTGGTGTGTAAGCAATCAAGCAATACATACAATTCAGCAGATTTCACGTATAGTCATACAAACTGCGGGTTGCGAATAAGCGTTTTGAGAGTTGTGTGATGTGTTTTGTTATACGAACATATGTGACACCCAAAAGTGCGTTTAAGCATAAAAGGGGTACAAGTATACTCACAGTGGGTGCGTTTTAGGGAGATTCGGAATCTGAGAGGAGTTGCGGGGAGTGCCGGATCAGCCTATAAGCGAACAGAAGTGCATCAGTCTTCCGAATTGCTGAAACGGTTAATGGTTGAGAGGTCAGCAGTCAAGTTCGGGCAAACTTGTACTGGAAAGTACAAGTTCGGGCGAACTTGTGCTCTTGAACTTACTGAGGATACAAGTTTGGGCGAACTTGTATGTTTCCATAGAAGTTCGGGCGAACTTGTGAAATCTTGTTGAGAGGTGAGACAAGTTCGGGCGAACTTGTAGGGTTGTTAACTGAGAAGGACAAATTCGGGCGAACTTGTCTAATTTTCTTGAAAATTGGACAGAGTTCGGGCGTACTTGTGCCATTTTTGTAGTTTTGACATGTGAGACCAAGTTCTGGCGAACTTAGTCACCAAATGGTGACTAGTTCGGGCGAACTTGGTGTATTCCGGGCGAACTTGCTTGTTTTGGCATCCAAATCGTGCGTTTTTGCGTCGTTTGCTGAGGAAATCGAGTGTTCGTCCCTCCAACCTTAAGCCACTGAATAAAACTTAGGCTGGAGAGGTTTTTTGGAGTGAGTTTACCATTACAGAAGCTCGGGCTAATCCGGGTGAACCTGTGGTTCGTACAGGTTAGTTCAGCTTGTGTAAAGTGACGATTTCGTCCTTGTGCTTCCGGATCTAAGATCTTGCTTGACAAATGCCTCGTTCCACTCAAAAGTGAACAAAACATACGTTATTTAGTCCGAAATTGTGTAAAAATCAAGTTTTAAAGGTTTTACTCAGATCTAAACGTAGATCTGAGTGAAAAACAGAAATTTTGTAGAAAAAGATGAAGATTTTCGCAAACAGAAGAGATTTGATGAAAATGAAGGCAAAGCCTTGTGCTAAAATCGTTGTAAACCTTTGTAGAACGTTGGTGAACATCATTGTAGTTGAAAAAGGGTTGAATCTTACTTAGAAAACAAGGGTTTCGGGTTAGGAGAGCTCTGGGCGAACTTGGTCAGCAAGTTCATGTGAGAGAATGGAGCTGAATATTTATAGGTGAGGCAAGAAATGAGAGATCAGACATCAAGTTCGGCCGAACTTGTATCAAGTTCGGCCGAACTTCGTACAAGTTCGAGCGGACTTGTTGTTTTCTGATGATTTGAGAACAAGTCCGGGCGGACTTGTTGATTTTGTGATGTTATCATGGCTTAGGCAAGTTCGGGCGAACTTTTGATATACAAGTTCGGCCGAACTTGATCAATGGGCCAAGTTTCGTTTGATTATTTCGCGTTAAGTGTTCGTTTGGCGATTCGGTTCGTATTAGATAGTTATATTAAGCGTTATAAGTGATGTAATAGTGCGATTTAGCGATCCGAGCGTGCGAGAGAGTTGCGATAGCGATTGTATTCATAACATAAACAAACATAACACACATAAAAACATAATTACACATAATTAACTGCGATTTACGATGCGATGAGATAAGCAATGCGATGGCACAAGTGTTTATTAAACAATAACACACTTGGCTATTAAAGTAACATAGTTACTTGTGATTGCGATTGAATTATCGATGCGTTTAATAAGCGATTAGATGTGATATAAACATACATAAACATATTTAATTAACATAACTTTCTTATAAAACAAATCTCGGAGTAGAATAGGAAATAAAAGAAAACAAATTAACAACGGAAATTTGGAGTTGTTACACTTCCTTTCTAGAAAGAACAATACTTATTCTCACGCCGAATAGTGGTTCCAAGAAGAACCCCACATCTCCTTCTCGTAACAAGTCTCACGTGTTTTCTAGTTTTGCATATTACTCTCTATATTAGAGCTTGTAAAGTTCAAGATAAACCCCTCGGTTGAACATTAGATCATATTCCCCGCAGATTAGACTTGTGTTTCTTCAGTTTCCGACTTCATTCTGTTTACTCATAAAATTAGGTTGTAAACAAGTCTATTGGCTCGCGAGCTGCTTGAGATCAACTTTAGAAAATGCTCGAAACGAGCTGAGCTTGAGCTTAAGATAAAGCTCGTTTATTTATTGAATCCGAGCTCGGGCCTAGCCTGTGAAGCTCGTCAGGCTAATAGAGCCTTAAGGTAATATTAGTTTTTATTAATATTTAAAACATATACCCCCTATCTAAAGTTGTCTAGTAAATGAGCCGAACCGAGTTTATTTAAACTTGTTTATGAGCCGAACCCGAACTTGAACCTTAAAATAAGTTTGTTAGTAAACAAGCCTGAGCCTGTGTGCTTGACTTATCGAGCTCACAAGCCTAAATAAGTCTATTATTTATATTATATTTAGGGTAAATTACATTTTCCGTCCTTTATGTTTGTGTTGGATTGCATTTGATAGTCTTTAACTTCAATAATTACAGTCACAATCCTTTATATGGAAAACTCGTTACACCTTTCGTCCTTTACATTAATCAACGTCAAATTTTTCAGTTAAATCCAGTCATGTGCATTGCACATGAGGGTATATATATGTCTTTTTACTCTCTTAGGTGCTTTATGTGTAATTAACTATCTTTTGAGCTTAACTAAAATAAATGTTTCACACTCTCCACCTCTTCTCGGTCTACACAAACAAAAAACCCCACCATCTTGTAACTACCACCGTCAAATCTCGTAGACTCACAGAAAAGAAAAAAAAAGAGTAAATTGCACAAAACGTCCTTTATGTTTCCTCAAACTTGCAGGTTCCAGCCTTAATGTTTAAAAGTTGCCAAAAACAACCTTTACGTTTATTTTTGTTGCCGGTTCAATCCTTTGTCACTAACCTAGTTATTAATCCTTGTTAAATGGCCTCACATGCATAGCATGTGAGGGTAAAACCGTATTTTCTGCTAGTGAGGTTATAAAATCCAGGTAACCATCACACCATCCACCACTCCCCTTTCTTCTTCTTCGTTCAGATCAAACCTATCAAGACCTCCATTAATGGCTACTCCAAGATCTCCACAAAAAATTACAGAGATTGACCTTCAAGATCATCGCTCTCCTCTCCATCTTCTCTGTCCTCCTCCACCACCGACACCACACTCCTCTGCCACCGCCTCCTCTGCCACCACCTCCACTCCGACACCACCTCCTCTGCCACCAACAAAACCCCCAAAATCCCCAACACATCACCTCCTCCACCTCCTCTGCCACCACCTCCTCCACCGACACCACCTCCTCTGCCACCACCTCCACCTTCGACAAAACCCCCAAAATCCCTAAATAACTCCGCCACCATCATCTTCAACTGCCCTAACCCTAACCCTGAGCCATACCTAGCCACACACTCCTTATGCACACTACGGTCACAATAACTACACTTAACACAATCTAATTCATCAACAACAGATGAAAAACAGTACGAACAGAGATCGGAATTACTCACTCGCTTAGTGCATTTCTTGCACAACAGAACAATGCGCCACATGCTGTCCAGCGGTTGCAGTCGATCCCTAGGGTTTGTGTGGTTGATCCGGACACCGCAGCTGTGGCAATCAGATAAGTTCGGTAACTCTCTGGTCTTTTTAGGGTTTGGATCGGAAGATGAGTCGAAGGATACGGTGGATTCCGGTGATTCGGTGACGGAGGTTTGGTTAGGCTTTGGATTTGTTAGTAGAGGATTATGAAGAGGATCTTCGGAATGATCTTGTTTTGATTCGGTTTCCATTGTTGAAAATTCTAGGGTTTTGTGTGTGAAATTGAAGGTGAGATTGGTGCTATGTTTGATAGAAGGGGTTGAAACAGAAGTTTTGGTCATGTTTTGGATTTGGATTTTAGGTTTCTAAAAGGAGTAAATCGTGTGCATACTTTACCAGTTGAACACAGCAGAAAAGACGGTTTTACCCTCACATGCTATGCATGTGAGGTCATTTAACAAGGATTAATAACTATGTTAGTGACAAAGGATTGAACCGGCAACAAAAATAAACGTAAAGGTTGTTTTTGGCAACTTTTAAACATTAAGGCTGGAACCTGCAAGTTTGAGGAAACATAAAGGACGTTGTGTGCAATTTACTCAAAAAAAAACCCCATTTTTTAGAACATTTTAAATATAAAAACTTCATAAGCTCATTCAACCCAAATAGATTCAATTTCTGAACAACTAAATTCCAATTAATTTTAACCTGAATACAAACTAATTACCAGATTTCAAAATAAAAACTAATCCTGAAAGGAATGGCGGCGCAGCTTGTTGCCCGGCTACCTTCTGTTTTGATGTAACTTGACAAGTTTTCTGAATTTAAAATAATTGATTTTTAATAAGGATCCTGAAATCCACTAAGCTGCACAAAAATGCTACAACCATTTCAACATTCAAAATATAAAAACTTCAAATCGCCGGAGATGAGAGAGAGGGAGAGAAAGAAAGAGGGAGAGAGAGAGAGGGACCATAAACAACCACGACCTGCCCCACCCTCTCTCTACCTATTCCCTTTTATCAACCACTGTCTCCCTATCTCTGTTAGGTTGCAGATCTGCGATGGTGAATCGGAAAAAAACGACTGGTGGCGGCTGACAGTCACGCCCAAATCAATACCACCGGCGACTAATGGCGGTGGCTTCAGATGGTGACGGGCTTCAGGTGACAAATGATGAGACATAGTTGAAAGGCGGGATACGCTGGTGGTGGTGGTGGTGGCTGGATTTATTAGCGGCGGTGGAGGTTGGCTGTAGAGAAAGATGCAGAGAGATGGTTGTGTGATTCTAGGGTTAGGATTGGGGGAGGTGATGTTATATATGTAATTTTTTGTTTTATTTATTAAGAAAATTTTAATTAAAATCATGAAATGACCATGATACCCTTAAGTGAATAAATTTAACTTAATTTTTTAATATGGTTGGTATTAAAGCACGAAAGGTGTAACGAGTTTTTTATATAAAGGACTGTGATTGTAATTGTTGAAGTTAAAGGCTATTCAATGCAATCCAATACAAACACAAAGGACGAAAAGTGTAATTTACCCTTATATTTATTTGATATATTAATTAATAAACAATAAATAGTCTGAGTCCAAGCTTGAGAAACTACCACCAAACTAAGCTCGAGCTTTGAAAACAAAGCTTGAGTGTGACCACACTCAGATTCGGCTCGGCTCGTTTGCAAATAGAATGAACTACTATATATATATCTTTAACGGCTAACGAAACCTTCAAATGGGCTACTGACAAAATTCGCCACATCGGGATACACTCGCATCTGAACCGGGGAAAATCCCCACCTAGGGCCGAAGCCCGTGAACACTCGCCCGAAGGCACGACAGTGCGATGATGTAAAACTCGCTCAGTTCAAGGATCGAACTGATCTCCATCTATTCGCCTAGTCTTTCATCATTACCAGATACCGCATAAGATAATGAAAATGGCAGGAATCGAACCTGGGTGTTATGAACTACGTATATATATTGATGTATGTCAAAGTATACTACACACGTTACACGTGTAAACAAGACATATCCAAGTTATTGTAGGTGATTAGCATACACCAACACGTGCTTTCGTGTTTGTCAGATATCAAATCAAATGGAACAAATGAATTATGTGGGCCCAAGGCGACCTGATCCACACGGTTATGTTTCATTTAATTATTACTCCTTAACCGCGGAAAATTCGGTGAGAATGGTTCAATATGTATATGATTTAAATTAAATTAATAGGGATGTTTAATATGTAAATGAAGTTTGGAAAAACTTACACTCAAAACGAACAGAACTAAAATTCTGAATTTGGTTAAATATTGAGTTCGGTTTTTGGTTTTCGAAACTAGTTACGAATTTGTGAGTATCTGTCTAAACTAATTTAATTTAAAAATGGTTCATGTAATTTGATAAAAATAACACAGTTGATGTCTATTTGAAAAGTAACTGGTTTACCCTTTTGGGTTATGTGGTTGTTAATTTATGTAAAATTACTATTTTACCTTTTTACATAAATCAGGGACCATTTGTGTAATTTACTAGAAAAAGTTAATAAAATAAATAAAAAACAAACTAAAATCCAATCCACTCTCTTAATTATTTTTTCATTTGGCCACCGTCTTAGGCGGTTTTCTGACAAGCTTTGTAACCCCTCAAAATCTTCATAATTGTCTATCTCATATCACCGTTGTTACACCAGACACCCCTATTTGTCCTCTCGTCACACTCGATTCTATCACCATAGCTTCCGAGGAAGATATGAATCTTCTAATCTACTTCTTAGATGCCTACAATTACATATACACATATATATATTATTAGTGAATATATATATATATATAATCAGTGAAGCTTGATGAATAGTGTCTCCAGCCAATCAATGAATGCCATTTCGTATCTATTGATTTTTTTTATTTTTTTACATCTTAAAATATAGATAGTATATATATATATATATATTTTATATAAACTACGGACAAAGTTTATGTTTGGTCTATTGGTTAGTCTTTAAACTTGCATGTGGAAGGTCACAAGTTCAATTCTAGATTTAAACACATTTTCTCAATTTTTTAACACATTTCAAACTCTCTCATCTTCTCTTCTCATTTTATCTATTTCCTTTTTTCTTTTTCTTTGTTTTCAAGTTATTTTTTATGTGTTTCGGCTTTTTCTTTTATTTTTTCCTTTTCTTTGTCGTTTTTAGTGATCAAAAAATTATATACATATTAGAGTTTTTGTTTTTAACAATTCCTCTTTCTTTTTTAAAATCATATTTATCATTTAATTTTTTATTTGAATCATTCCTTTTTATTTTTAATCGTGTTTCCTTTATCATTTAATTTAATATTTTTCATAAGTTATGTTCGGTAACTTTTTCTAAAAACCTAAGTACGTAGTTGTGCTTAACTTTTTCTTCTTCGATATTTCGGCATAAATTTTATTAAAACGAAGTTGTATTCAAAATAGAGTATGTATCTGGTATCGTAAAACAGTATGATGATGAACTGAACTGAATTGATTATGACATTTTTGCTTTCTAAACAACACTCTTCGTATTCAAATAACGTTTGTTTTACATTATCATTTGCTTTGTTTCGCCGCAACGCGCGACGACAAAAAATCTAGTAAACATTAATTCAAAACTTAAATATAGTTTCTTGGTATCATCAATCTCCAACTTTAATTAAATCTTTATAAAAGAGGAGATTCTGTAAAGATAAAAAAATATGTACGAAATATAGGAGACAAGCTGAGCGATTGATCTCCTAAGATCAATGGCTGAAAATTAGGCGGTGACTTTTTCGTAGATATGAGATTCAAACAATTGAAGAAACAAATAGAGAAAATGGTATTCTGATCCTTTCTCATTTTAACTCTTTCCCTCTTGATTTTCAAACGTCTATAACTTCTTATACGTTAATATTTAAAAAAAATACACCATATTCACGAGCATTTCATTCTCTTTAGAAAATTACATAGCAATAGGCTACTCGAATTAAAGAGAATGAAATGATCGTTAGTACCGTGTAATTTTTTTTTAAATATTAACGTATGAAAAAGTTACAATCGTTTGAAAATTACCCTTCATGCTAATAACACTTGTCCTCATATCCTTTTCACATATGCTTCGCACAAAAAAATTGACTTGTACATGATCCAAACACATCTTTATATTATTTTCTTCTTCTTGATATCTAATTAAAATTAACCCAACATATATTTTTGTATGCATATTAAGATGATAAACAATATATGAGATGCCAAACATGAAGAATCCCATTGAACAAAAAGTGTATACATGATATAGAGATTGGTTATTGTAAAAGAAAGTAATATCGTACGAAGTGTAGGAGAGAGGGGTATTTTAGAAAGATCACTTATACTTACTACGTGATTACACATTCAACAATGAAAACTTAAATGTTTATGTTTTATTACATGATTCAATCTGTAATATACGACATTACATTGTTATTATAGGTTGATTGGTTAATGTTTTGTATTGTATTTATACTTAATCGTGATTAGACATAAAATATTAGCCTATATATTATATGTTTTGTTTTTTTATTACAGTTATGGTTAGTACGTAATTTCGTGATTGGACATAAAATATTAGCCTATATATTATATGTTTTGTTTTTTTTATTACGGTTATGGTTAGTACGTAATTACGTATCACCTAGTGAGTTTTCATATAAATACCATAATGAAATCACGTAATAGGTATTCATAATTACGTAATCACGTAGTAATAATACATAGTCAACTATTGTTGCGTAATTACGTACTAACACATAATCACCTAACGTTACACTTGTTCAGTGGCAGAACTAGACATTTTTAACCGGAGGGTCATAGTGTATTTTTTTTTCTATACAAAGCATACATTCATTAGTTTTGTACCAACTTATTTATTAAAAGCACAAGATCGACATTAAACGGGTTACCCGTAACTATATAGTTAACATTTTTACTGGTCAATATTTGTTTTGAAATTATCTCAACACAACATTAGCTTAAATAATGTATTAAACAGTGAAGATAATAAAGTGGTTGTATTAAAAGAAAACAATATATAAAGAATAAATTATAACATTTTTAACATTAGATATGATAATCTAATACAAAATAAATGAATTTTAAACTTATCTTGATGTCTTTTTATAATTTTTGGTTTGTAAGTGTGATATTGATTCTTCAGATAAAAGTGCAGGTTGTTTTTTCTTTCTTTTCCGAACAGCAGGTTGTTTAGTTAATTAGTTTATCTAGTATACCTTTTAAAGACCACCCTTTACTAAGCTTATGTTGGTGCCCAATTCTATCATGAAGAAAATGATGTTTTGCCTCACAAAACTTCTAACACATTTTCTTTTTACATCAAAACTAATGTTAAATCACAAAAAAATATTATAAATACAACTACATTTTACCTTTATAAAGTTGTACTTCAAACCTGTTATCATTGTCAAACCACATAGATTATACATGTATACAACTCTATTTTATTTTAAGTAAATTACATAAATGGTTCATATCATATGATCTATATGAGCATAAATATTTTATTTTACATAAATTTAAAGACAAATTTACACAAACAACTTTTAAGTTTTATCTAAACTGTAGACAATACCTTTCACTTTAAAATCCATTAAAACCAACCTTTATGTTCATGTTTTGTTACGTGAATCAACCTTTTGCACAAACTTTATTAATTTTTTTAGTTAACGCACCTCACATGCAAAGCATGTGAGGGTGTTTTAGACTTTTTACTTCTCCTTTTGATATTACATCCATTACACCATCTGTTCATCACCCCAACTCCATCACTATCAACGATCATCTCATCCTCCAACATAACATCATTAGCCGACATGCAAACCTCCACGCCACTGCTTCCCAATCGGCACCACCATTTACTACCAATGTCATTGTATTAGTGTGTTGAATAATTCAAAAATGCTTAGATAACTCTGAAGTCGTGGAATCACTATCAGATCAAACAATTGGAGTGGCTACCAATCTTTGATCGGATAAAATCAGAAAAATTCTAGATTTTTGTATGGCAATTTTTGATTGTGAGATGTTGGGGATTCGTATCTAAAATCAAAATTCGTCCAGGGTTTTTTCAAAAAAAAAATTGGGAGCGTATTTTCAGTTTTTCACAACTGCTTGCAGTTTCAGTTTTGAACAAAAACACCTTTAGTCCCTTAAGTTTCCAAAAGTGCATATTTAGCCCGAAATTAAATTTCTGATGCATTTTTTATAAAGGACTTTTGTCCAAAATAAAAAATTTCCAAGCTGACCTGGCAGCTCGACCCCAGCCAGGGGCTGCCGCCCCTTGGACCCTGCTACTAGGGTTGAATTAAGATTGGTTAAAGATGCAGAAGATAATGGTCTTATTACTCCTAGAAATATTAGATCATTGGATTTTAATACAACATAATATTGATGCAAATTCATTAACTAAATCATATTAATGAAGACAGTGCTTGTTGAGGCTAAAAATGGCAATGTTGGAATCGTGTTGGACTTCATTGAAGCAGCTGGAGGTTACAAACTTATAAGAGTTATGTTTTCAACATTTAGCATGGAATTGTTATGCGCACTTTGGGAGCAGAATTGTGTTTAACTAATCCACACACCCTTTGGGAGTATATTAGTCAATCCACTCCGTCGCAGTTTCGTCACTCTCCAGCGACTCTCTTCGCGCCAACTGGTGCGTCAATCCGCTCATGCTCTTCACGCGTCCAAAGTCGTAGGGTTGCGAAATTGCGAAAAAAATTTTGTTGAAAAACCCTACAACCGCAGGGTTTAGATATATCGTAAACCAGAGGATAGATAGCCGTTCTTGGATGATTTTGGGAGTACTTGGAGCAGGATTCAGAGCCGTCCCTGAGAATGTTAAAAAACTTTTAGGCCTCGTGCGAAATAAAAAATTTGGTCCCCCTCCCTATAATTGGTATCAATCGAATCTTGGTTTTTTGTTCGGTGCAATACGATACCGGTATTTGATATAAATAATAAATATTATGCCCAATAGATTTTTATAAGCATAACTAAAATGTAATATAATAAAGTTGTAATATTACATTCGCATATAACATTTTTTATATTTTACTCCTACATTTTAATAAAGATCATTTTTAGATGAAGGTATACCTCTATATGATTTTGTTTTGATGTTAGATGCACTTATAGATATTGATATTGTCATTGCATCATTTTTCCATTGTATATACAACTCATAATTAAATAATCTGGAATCCAAAAACAATGTTGGAAATGGAGGGATCGAACCTACACCAATCCTGTATATGTTTAAATCATGAACCAATAGATCAGCAGCCCATTCATTAATTGTTTCTGAAATAAAAAGTTTTAGCATTTAAAGTCTGGAAAGCTGAAAACAAATAAAAATAGCGCGCGATGACGGAATCGAACCAGAAACCTAAAAGACAAAACACGATACACTTACCAACTGCGCTAGATTAGGCGATGTTAAAGATTATTTATAGTATGTATAACATATAAAACTTAATAAAAACTTTCCGGGCCCTTTGAAAATTTGGGCCTCGAGTCGTCGTCCGGCTTGGCCGGCCCAATAGCCGGCACTGGCTGGATTGGAGTCTAGGAAGCTTTGGATTCAAGTTTTGAGCGTTTCAAGTTCGGTTATACCTTGTTATTCATACTTTTCGTGTAACAACTTCAAATTTTCGTTGTTAAATTTGTTTTCTTTTATTTCCATTGTACTCCCGAGATTCGAATTATGAGAAAGTTATGTTAAATAATTATGTTTATATACAATTATATCGCATCTAATCGCTTATTAAACGCATCGCTAATTCAAACGCAAATACAAGTAACTATGTTACCTTACTAGCCGAGTGTGTTGTTGTATAATAACCACTTGTGCCATCGCATCGCTTATCTCATCGCATCGCAAAACGTAATTAATTATGTGGTTTTATTTTATTTATGTGTTATGTGTGTTTATTTGTTATGATTAAATCACTCGCAAACTCACGCAACTCGCTCTCACGCGTTGACTCGCTATTACGACGCTTAACACATTGCTTAATCACTTAACGTTACTTTATAACTCGATTACATCGCTGAACAATCGATAAACGAACGAAAAAACGAAGAAATTCTGATTTTTTGGACAAGTTCGCTCGAACTTCGATGATGCCAAGTTCGGCCGAACTTGACCACGCCAACAGAACTTCTCAATTTCACCCAAGTCCGCTCGGACTTGACTTGGAACCTAGCATGCTCAGCAAGTTCGACCGAACTTGCCTGAGAATCACTGAATTCTTAACAAGTTCGCCCGAACTTGTATGAATCCATACAAGTTCGACCGAACTTGACTCCATCAGCTCCCATTTTTGCCTTCTCCTATAAATACTCAGCTCCATTATCTCATTTGAACTTGCTGCAAGTTCGCCCGGAGCTCCCCAAACCCGAAACCCTTTGTTTTCTAAGTAAGATTCAACCCGATTTCAACTACTATGATGTTCAACAATGTTTTACAATGGTTTACAATGATTTTGGCACAAGGCTCTGCCTTCGTTTTCATCAAATCTCTTCTGTTTACGAAAATCTTCATCTATTTCTACAAAACTTCTATTTTTAACCTAGATCTACACTAAACGAGCTCGTTTGGGCTTAGCTTTGGCTTCCCGAACACGAAATCTTGATGATTTCGGCTCACCAAGTGTTAGATCTACGGAAAACCTTTTAAAGACTCGATTTTTTTACACAAAATACGGACTTATGGACGTTCGTTTCGTTCACTTTGCAGTGAGCGTTTTGTCACTCTAAATCCCAGATCTAGAAGCACAAGGACGTTTATGTTGGTTTACATAGGCAGGACTAACCCGAACGAACCACGAGCTCGCTCGGATTAGCCCACGCTTTTGTAAAACGGCTAAAACCGCTCTAAAAGACCTCTCCGACCTAATTTTTGCTCAGTAGCACAAGGTTGGAGGGATGGACACTTGATTTACTCAGCAAACGACGCGAAAACGCAAGATTTTGGACCCGAAAACACCAAGTTCGCTTGGAATTTAACTGATTTTGTGCAGCTCAAAAGCCAAGTTCGCTAGAACTTGCACCATTTTGGTTAAGTTCGGCCGAACTTGAACCAAATCTTCATCAGAACTCAACAAGTTCGCTCGAACTTGTTTTTTTCAATTAACAGACACACAAATTCGCCCGAACTTGCCTCATAACTCCACAGGTTTTCACAAGTTCGCCCGAACTTGTATGGAAACATGCAAGTTCGCCCGAACTTGTCCTCTGCCCAATCCAAACTTAACCATTTCAGCAATTCGAAAGACTGATGCACTTCTGTTTACTTACAGGTTGATCCGGCACTCTTCTCGACTCATCTCAGATCCCGAATCTCTCCAAAAACGCACCCACTGTGAGTATACTTGAACCCCTTTTACGCTTAAACGCACTTTTGGGTGTCACATATGTTCCTATATCAAATCACATCACACGAATCTCAAATGCTTATTCGCAACCCATTGTTACATGATTATACGTGAAATCTGATGAATTATATGTATTGCTTGATTGCTTTTACGCCACCCTTAACATGATAGTATACTAGAGGTTGACCCGCCACCCAGAGGCCCGAGGTTGTTAAGGCTCGCATTTTTGTTTCTCATTTATTTTTCTCTTTTAGGATGCGAACACTTGTTCGCATGCCTCGATCAATCGCAGTTTGTTGGTTTACTTGAACCTAAGTAGTTACATCATTCACATCTATTACGTATGTCATGCGGTGTATGCTAAACGCTTTTATATCTATTACGTACGCAAAACCTGTATGCTCACCTTTACTTAATTGTATTGACGTTTTATTTTAACATATGCATGTTGAGGATTATGCTTTGGATGCTTAGTTTAGGTTTTATTTAGAAAATCATGTAATAAATCTAGGGGATATCGGATCAGATTTTATGTTTAAGAGATTATTTGGAATTGTAATGGTTGTTTTGAAGATTGTATGAGTTTGATAGTATGGGATATTAAATGTAGATTATTGTCTTTAAAATGATCGTTATGGAATCTCTTGATCAATCTGATTCGCCTAGTGTCACTACCCCGATGTTTCCACCATCGGTTGGGGTGTGACATTTCGCATTAGAAACATGTTTCCCTTTGATTTCAGATCTGAGTTTGTCTTATTTATGATCATTATGAGTAGCTAATTGTTTAAAACTATCTAGGTCTAGATCTTAGGTCTAGATATAAAACAAGTTAGCAACCATAAAAATCAACTAGTTGAAGTGTGTGATTCCTTCCCGATGATTTGATAGATAATTTAGGGTTGCTAGGTTATTAGCTAAACACTGTGTGACAGTTGGGTGACCGATAGCTCGTGTTCGACTATTTATTCGTGTTTAGGGTTTCCTAGGGTTTTAGTTGGAAGGTCTAAACAGCTTTACGATTTGAGGATTTTGACTCCATAGTTGTCATATATCTGATAATTGTGGGATTTGGTATCAATAGGTTGAGCCGGTCCATTTTAGCACTTAAATATTCTGTCTCACTTTCGTGCACGGTTTATCATCCTTAGCGGGAGGTTTATCAGATAGATTAGGGTCTTCAGTCATACACCAGAGTCAGGGTATCATTACATGTGACTAGATATTCGACACCTAGGTAGTTCCTTCACATCATATCTGATCTTAGATTCAGTTTTCTCGTGTCTGTTTGCGTGCTGCGTCCAGTTTGCTCTCTTGAGTTGTTTGCTTGAAATCTCACATTATTATTTTCATAGTTAATCATACTTTAGGTTAATAGAAAATTATACTAATCATCATCCAAATTTGCTAGTTTTCGACAGAGGTTTAGTATTGAAATTTTGCCCAGAGTGTCCACGGATTGATATCCGGTATTGCCATCTACACTACACTGCGACCGGTGCACTTGCCGATTGTGTGTGGTTTAGTTAGTGATTCCTTTTTAAAACTTGTTTGAAATCAACATACACACTTTTCACGCATCAACCATCAAAGATGGTAAAATATGTTGGCTGCCTATGGGAAAGATTTGAATATAAAGATCCAAAACTAGTTAGAGTTTTCATTATTCGGCTAACCTTAATAGTTCCTAAATCGCTAGGTTTGTGGTTCAATCTTGGTACTAGTCAAGAAACCCTAAGCTATAAGGCTCCATATCAATACTAGCTTTATTTGATTACATCTAAAGGCGTGTTTATAGCCTTAATCCTAGTTTAATAGGATTAACCTTAGTCGGTATTAATTCTTTCTAGCACTTCATACGTTATTATCAAAGCTAAGTCTTGAAATAGTTTAAGAAGTATCATCTGTCATCAATCTAGTCAATCTACGTTGATTCGAGTCTTGGATAGTAATATTGTCCTAACCCTTATGTGACACCCGGCAATTAATCGCATCAATCCATACGCCTAATTAATCATGTTTAGCATAATTATATAAATTTAGACTTAATAAGGATTAAAGATAATCTATATAAGTCTTGCAAGACACATATAAATGCATAGGTTTGCATTCGATAAATACCAGAGTTGTCAAATCGCGTAGCGGTACTATTGTCCGAAACGACCGTTGGTGATAACCCGTTAAATTTTTAATAGAGTAAATTGCGGTTTTGGTCCTCGTGGTTTAATGCTTAGTGCTATAATTTACAAAATCCAAAAGTCTTGAAATAAACATACCAAAATTTCTATTTTATGGCAATTTCAGTCAACAACTCCATCTACATTCATTTTAAATCCAGGTCACATGAATAGCATGTACGAAGCATTTTGGTAATTAGCCATCTCAATTCAAAGAAAACAATTATTGTTTAAGTCTTAATTCAATAAATTGTTACCATTACAAACTTGTGTTCATGTGTTTGCTATTTTGCCCAGCAACTTGTGAGTTCTGAACTAAGCCAAAAAAAAAGTAAAAATAAAAATCAAACTAATTCAGTTTTCTTATTGATAACATTTATCAGCATAAGAACATAATATAAACTAGAGAACCTCTAGCGTAGGAGAAAAATCTTGTAGAGGGGCTCAAAATAAAAACAAGCTGTGACATGTTTTGTAAATAAAAAGGAAGATTTTACTTTAATGCGCTTATTGTAATAGTAATGTTAACGCCACGCCATTAAATATGTTTTGAAACAGTAATTATTGTGAAAAAAGATGTTATGACTATTGTTTTAAATCTACAACTAATAACTGTTAAAGGCTATGTTATCTACAAGGTAAAATACTCCTCAAATGTCTGTTATGTGACCAACATTTAATATGAAGTTGGATAGAGTTAGTCTAGTGAACCTAAATTGCAACAAAATGAAAACTTTGGTATGTAAATTGCAAGAATTTTGGATTTTGTAAGATATAGCAATAAGCATTAAACCATTGGGACTAAAACCGCAATTTACTCTTTTTAATAATTGAAATTGTTTTAATATGCCTAGAACATTAAAATATTTGCATTATTATGTGATTTGGTGGTATATTATACGAAAGGCCATAAATGAATAAAATAGACGTTTTATAATCCGGTTTTGCGTTGTCTTGTTAACCGCTTTAATAATTGACGTTTTCGCAGCCGATTAAATTTTAGGCTACGTGTAAATTTTTGTTTAACAATATATATGATAGGAATCGTTGATACCGTAAAAAAATCACGATGGTTGAAAATTACCATTCTAAAAAGGATTATATAATTCAACTTTTTAAAATTACAGCTTTAGTTAAAGTTTTACTACGGCGGTTAAAGTTTTATATTCTTCGGGGGTTGCACCGTTTGGTGAGGATACTATGAAAGCATTGGTGGCTAAACATCCTGTCTTACCTCCTCCGGCTATGCCTGAGTCCTTACTATCGGAGCCACCCCTTACTGTGGATGTTGATAACGTCCTTGGGTGCATTAAATCTTTCCCCAAAGGGACCTCTTGTGGGAGGGATGGGTTGAGGGCTCAACACATTTTGGATGCTCTTTGTGGGGAGGGGTCGGTGATCGCATGCGGGGTGCTTAGGGCCATTTCTGAGGTAGTCAACTTGTGCTGGGGGGGGGGTGCCCTAGGGCCTTGTCAGAGTTTGTTGCTTCTGCACCCCTCAGGCCTTTACTTAAACCGGACAACGGGATTAGGCCTATTGCCGTGGGCGCAATTTGGAGGAGGTTAGTTTCTAAGGCGGCTATGAGGGGGGTCGGGAAAGAGATGGCTAAATATCTCGGCGATTTTCAATTTGGGGTAGTGTGCGAACAGGTTTTTAAATGTGTTCCACTCGGATGGGTCGTTAGCCATGATTACTGTTGATTTCTCTAATGCTTTCAACTTAGTGGATAGAACCGTCCTTTTGTCAGAAGTTCGAACCCGATGCCCCTCCATTTCCTTATGGGTGGATTTTCTATATGGACAGCCGGCTAGATTATATGTCGAAAAGGATCATATTTGGTCCACCACTGGGTTCAACAGGGAGACCCCTTGGGGCCTCTTCTCTTTGCCTTAGTTTTGCATCCCCTCATTCATCAGATACGAGATAGATGCAAGCTACTTTTCCATGCTTGGTACTTGGATGATGGTACAATTATAGGTGATGCTAAATAGGTGGCTAAATCTTTAGAAATCATCAGGTCTATGGGGCCCTGTTTGGGGCTTCAACTTAACGTTAAGAAAACAGAAGTTTTTTGGCTATCGTGCAATGGAGTTAAGAAGCAAAAGGGTTTGTTTCCTAGTGGGATTGGGAGGCCGGTGTCGGGTGTCAAACTCCTCGGGGGCGCTGTTAGTCGCGATGCGGGTTTCATCAGTAGGTTGGCGGTGAAAAGGGCATCTTGTGCAGTGGATCTGATGAGCTATCTTCCACATCTGCGGGACCCTCAATGCGAGCTTCTCTTGCTGCGCTCTTGCATGGGTGTTGCTAAGTTGTTGTTTGGCCTCAGAACGTGCCAACCCACATTTGTTGGGGAGGCTGTTTCGGTTTTTGACAAAGGCCTTCGGAGAGCTACCGAGGATATCGTGGTTTGCGGGGGTCCGTTTTTTGGGGATCTTCAATGGAGGCTTGCATCCCTCCCGACCCGTTTTGGGGGTTTGGGTTTATGTTCGGCTGAGGATGTATCCATGTATGCTTTTGTGGTCTCGAGGGCGTAATCTTGGAGTTTACAGGACCACATTCTTCGAGACTGTGGTATTGTTGGGTTAGATTCTGATTATGTGTGCGCGTTGGATTGCACGCACATGTCCCTTCCGGATTTTGATCTTGGTGGTTTCTCTAATAAGGACACCGCCCCCTAAAGCCCAGAATGCTTTGGCGAGTGCCCTATTTAGTAGAACTGTCCGGCGTTTGGGAGAGAAGCTAGTCTATCCCCTCGTCAGAAAGCTGTGTTTGATTGTCTCCGGGCACCTCATTCTCAGGATTTTCTGACAGTTATCCCCATTGAAGGACTAGGCCAACACATGTCAGCAGTGGAATACCGAGCAATTCTTAAGTACCGGCTAATGATCCCTCTGTTTCCAGTTGATGAGCCCTGCCCAGTTTGTCGCAAGGCTTGTTTAGATACTTTTGGCGAACATGCTGTCCATTGTAAGGAGTTACCTGGTTTTAAATACCGGCATTGGTAAGGGATATTCTCTATGATGTTCTAAAGCGGGCAGGGATTTCGGCGAAAAAGGAGGCTCCGGTGAACTTTCTGACGAATCCGCTCGATGGGAGGTCTACTCTTTGGCCAGCTGATATTCTTGTGTTTGGGTGGGCTAGCGGAAAACACGCTTGTGTGGGCCTTACAGGAGTGTCCCCTCTTGTTGGACTCAGGGATAATGAGTTTGTTGCTGGCCACGCTGCGTTAAAGGGGGAATCAGGCAAGGTCGCTAAACATGAGAAGGCTTGTTTAGAGAATCAACACGTGTTTATCCCATTCGCTTTTGATACATTTGGGTCCCTAGCCCCAGAGGCTGTGGAATTCTAAACAGGGTCCAACATGTTGTGAATAGTAATATTTCAACCTTTAAGGGCCGTTTCGTCTTTAGTAGAATTGGTTTTGCAATTCAAAAGGGGGTTGCGGCGCAGCTTGTTGCCCGTTTACCTACCACTTGTTTGTAATTTGTTACTTTGATATTTTAATGAATAAATAACAATCATTATTATTAATCTATGTCTAACAAGTATATCAAAACTGAGAATTTTATATATCATAATATTTGCATGTCTATTATATCTATGTGTAAAATATTAATTTATAGCAAGTTATAATTATAAAGTTTCTGATGTCAAATCTACTACAATTCGCGGAATGTCTAGTGGCCAATGTATGAACGTCACAAAACTACACGTGTAAGGTAGTCATGAGATTATCGATGTTTACTTGGAAGTCACCATACGCGACAATTAGCTACGTGCTTAGAGACATATGTTAAGATGTCTTAATATTAGCTACATGTATATAAAAAATACATTTCAATTTCCTTTTATACGTTTTAGATTTTAGTATAAGATACCAAACCAGTTTAATTTTTTTTTATTGAATATTGTTTACAATCATACTTATAGTCATTTTACATCATAAAAAAAAACTTGTCAAGTTACATAAAAACAGAAGGTAGACATGCAACAAGTTGCGCCGCCACTCCATTCTGAATTGCAATCCTAATCTTCCAAAGACAAACCTCTGCCCTTCTGGCGATGAACAATTGTTGTGGATGATCCGTTTAATTTATGACATGAAATATATATTAAAAAAAAAATAAAAATGATCGGGTTAAAAAATTAAATTAAAATACCCAACTAATTCAATTACGACATAAAACAAATTGATGACACAACCCGACACATTTAGCTAAACAGTTTGGTAGGTTTGAAACAACTAACCTGGATTGTTAATATTAAAACGAAATCCACGAATTTCGTGTCAAATTTGTATCGTGTTTTTGTATTTGAAATCCACACATCTACAATTATCAAAGATTTTGTACGTGTACGCAATTGCGACACTAAAGACTTGGCCGTCACTAAAACATGGCTAGTGTCACATGACCTCATATTTGTGTTAGGGGTGAGCATTGTGCGGTTCGGTTCGGTTTGGTTCGGTTATTGCCTATAACCGAAACCATAACCGCACACTTCGGTTATAAAAAAATAATAACCATTCAGTTCGGTTAATGCGGTTTTGGTTAATCGGTTATTTGCGGTTAATGCGGTTTCGGTTCGGTTATAGATCGGTTATTTTATCGTTTCTAAAGTTAGGCTTTAAATGTGTGGGCTATGCAAATATCATGCGCAAAAAAATAAATATACACAGTTAAAGCTTGAAGAATTTTCAATTATATTTTACTTCCACGTGTTATGTGAAATCATGCATACGAACACAAAGTGGCTAGAGTTTTAAATTCAATGAGGTTGAGTCATGGTTAAAAGACTTAAACACTTCACCCAAAAAAAATATGGATTGGGCCATGATTAAACACTTAACACTAACTTAAAAACCTATGGTCTTATGGATTCGACCATGTTTAAAACATTCAGTTCGGTTCGGTTATTTGCGGTTATGAAACTAATAATAACCATAACCGAACCGCAACATGCGGTTATCAAAAATAAAAATAACCGACCCTTTGTTTATTTTGGTTCGGTTTTTTCGATTGCAGTTCGGTTATTTCGGTTTTATGCTCACCCTAATTTGTGTCACTCAAACCATCAATAGATGACGATCTTTGTTACAGTAAAAGACTTCACTTAGCAGGTAAAAGGGTAAATTTAGGAAGTCAAGAGTGTGAAACCCTAAACCAAGTTCAACACAAGAAAAAGTCAAAAGAAGAAAAAGTCTTTTTCCCATCTTGAATTATAATAATACAATACTATAGCTATACTCACACACACACCATATATATGTTGTATATACACATACAAAATATCATTCTTTGTCACAAACTCATCTCTTTCCATCCACTTTCTCTCCACTTTCCCAGAAAAACTCAAATTATCACCCCCTTTTCTCTTCCAATACATCTTCTAAAACACTAACTGTGTGCGTAAGTGATATATATACATACACACATATATATATCTAGAGAGAGAGAGAGAGAAATGGGAAGCTGCTTCCCTAAACCTGTAAACAATTTCTCAAGCACCAATAAAATTTCCACCCAAGGTATATATATTTTCTTGATTTTTTTTGCCTTCAAATTAGAACACATATAGTGTTTAAATTTTTAATATATTCAATTAAATTTTATTGTTTTTTTTCAGCAAATAATATTAATGCTGAGAAAAAAAAACAAGCCATGAAGGAAAACGAAAAATCCACGGTGGAGGGTGACAGCGGTGGCGAAGCGGTTGCGACGCCTAAAATCGCTACGAGATGCTTAAAATGTTACACATATGCTGAGCTAAAAAGTGCCACCCGGAACTTCCGGCCGGACACGGTGCTTGGAGAAGGTGGTTTTGGGAGGGTTTTCAAAGGGTGGGTGGACGGTGAAACCTACGCGCCGTCGAAGGTCGGAATTGGGATCGCCGTCGCCGTTAAAAAGTCAAGTCCGGACAGCCCTCAAGGCCTCAAAGAGTGGCAGGTTTGTTTCTTCATGTTTTTATCCAATTGTTGCTTTGTCTTATTATTTTATTATTATTATTATTGCATAATAATTGATTGCATGTCTAACGCCATGCATGACGTGTGTGATGATCACATGCATTAGTGACTTGTACTTTTGTCTTAGAAGTTGTACATTATTAATAATTCATGTTTAGCTTTTTTTTGTCCTTAGGTTGATATTTTCTAAATTCTGGTCAATGTATGTAGTGTTAATTGAGGAAGTCTAGCTTTGAAAATACTTGATTAGTATTTAGTACAAGGTAGTATCGCGCAATTAACCTTCGACACCTTTGACGGGTGGTGTAGTGTAAGCGTTTAAATATTCCAGTTTTCTGTCTTTTAACCTTTGAAAATCATATGATAGCGTCAAATAAAAGGTATATTTTACCGAATCTGATTAATAGGGTGCCATGAGTTTTTCGATTATAGGTTTGTTATATATAGTTATATATGTGTATACACATACATACGCTACACTATAGTTATAAAAATACAATATCAACTAAATTATCCACATAAAATAAGAGGGCATGGTATGAACGCCAAATAGAAAAGGTTTTCCACACTTTTTTTTGAACGGTTAATTTCTTTAATCCTCTGTCGTCTGTGAGACTTAAATCCAAGACATTCCCCTTCCCACCTAAGTGTTTTTAAAGGCTTTGCCTTTACCAATGAACCACCACCCCATTGGCAAGGTTTTTCACACATACATGTCATTTTTCAACATGTTATTATTTAATCACTATTTCTTTCCTACAAGTAATTTAATAGTATTAAAGTATTTATTTGGGTTTGGGGCCCCTGATTTTCTGGGTCAAAGGGTGCCTCTACTTTTTTCCAAGCGTTGACATTTTGAGAGCAAAGTTTGATTTGACATATTCAAAGTTCATGTATTTTAATTCCTATATATAAAGATTAAATCATTTATTGCCGGTCCAAAATGTATATATCTATTATATCAGGAAATTTAGATACTACAGTTGACTACTCGTTTTATTATAATAATAATAATAATAATATAATAATAATAATAATAATTATTATTATTATTATTATTAATAAAAGTTGATGTATCATACGTATAATAATTTTAATTCCCCATTACAAGTTATATAAATACTATTATAGTTGTAGCAACAGACTCATTTTGACTCTCACTAGCGTAATTGAGACCAGTGTAAGAAAATAAGGCTCAAGTTTAAACTCGTTTAAACTCGACATGTGTCCATGAACTAGTAAGTCGATACCAAGTAGGTCACCCATCCTTGATATATTTACACAATAATATAGTTATTTTTCCAACAACCCTCATTAGTAATATATCTTAGCTTTAATTAGTTTTAATTATTTTTCTGCAGGCGGAAGTAAAATTTTTGGGAAAATTCAGCCATCCAAATCTCGTTACACTGGTGGGATATTGCTGGGAAGATAGAGAATTCCTTCTTGTGTATGAATATATGCAAAAGGGTAGTCTTGAGAATCATCTTTTTAAAAGTAAGTATTTTAGTAATACCAATTAATTATTTATTATAATTAAGAATAATTTTATAATTATTTAACTCATTTTTATTAAATATTGCAGAAGGTGCAGAACCGCTTTCATGGAGTACTAGGATTAAAATAGCCACAGGGGCAGCACAAGGGCTGGATTTTTTGCATACAACAGAAAAAACTGTTATTTATAGGGATTTTAAATCAGCCAATATTTTATTAGATGGGGTTAGTTTTTAATCATTATAATTTAGAATAATATTAAAGCATTTTATTAAAAACTAATTTTGAATTATTATTTTCAGGACTTTAATGCGAAGCTCTCGGATTTCGGGCTCGCAAAGTTGGGTCCCATGAATGGTGAATCTCATGTCTCAACAGGCGTGGTGGGTACATATGGTTATGCGGCTCCAGAATACATAGCCACAGGTGAGCCATGGTCCATAAAAATTGTCAATTAGAACATGGTTAAAAAAAAGTTGTTGACAAAACTTTTGTGATTTAAATGCAGGTCATTTATATGTCAAGAGTGATGTCTATGGTTTTGGAGTCGTGCTGCTAGAAATTATAACGGGCCTACGCGTACTAGACACTAACCGACCGGGCTCACAACATAACTTGGTGGAGTGGGCTCGTCCAGCGCTGCCTGACAAAAGGAAGTTAAGAAAAATCATGGACCAACGGCTAGAAAATGATTACCCGCCAAAAGGAGCGGTTAAGGCCGCAGAGCTCATCTTGAGTTGTCTAGAAGCGGACCCAAAAGGGCGACCTGAAATGAAAGATGTTTTAGTTAGTTTGAAAGAGATTGGCGCTATCAAAACAAAACCAAAGGAGCCTAAGGTCCATGCAACCCAATCGGGTCCACAGCGTGACCGTCGGTATCACTCGGCACACCATTCTCCGCTCTATACGAAGCGCGGTGATGGTCAGGCAAATCAGCTTTCACCCATGAGATCGTATTGACCAAAAGAGTCAACAAACGTTTTTTAAAGTGCTCGTGAGTCGTGACGTGGATACAAAACTGAAAGTAACCAATTGCCAAAGAGGCCCAGTTACATTAGCCCATTTAGAGGTATTGTGGCCCAAAAGTAAAGAAGGTGAAATGCCATTGTTTGATTATGTTGTTAAACGTAGTTATAAATTTAATACAGGAAGTTTTATTTTGTAATAAATAAAAGTAGCTTCGAAAATCCGTATTTCACATATTATTAAGTGTACATTTTTACGTGAGATAATTTAATAATACAAAATGTAGTTGTTTATATATCTATGGTGTTGATACTCTTAAATAAAATCCGTACAAATGTTTTTTATTAGCAACCAATTTTATACGCCTCTCCTACTCCAGACCTCTTGGAGCTCCAATAAACATCAATTCTTGCGACTTGAAGAAGAGATCGGTTCATTCGACCATCGTGATGACTTGTTGGTGCATTTGGTGGAGCCGAAATAAGACAGTTTTTGAAAAGAAAGGTGTCTTTTATCCCTAAGTTGCTTGAAGATAAAGAGTAGTCTAAGCTTAAGAATTTAAATTGGGTCCGCTAGCGTTCTTTTAACTTATGGTTGTGTGATCCGGATTGCTTTTCATGTTTTTCTTTTTGTTCTTCTATATCGTTCTAGCCAAGAGAGGGGATATATATGTAATAATCCCTTATAAAATAGAGACACGTGAGGCAATCAATACACTGAAGGGGGCATTAACCCACAACCTACAAGTACTCAATGAACTAGCCAATAAAATTCTGCCACCTCAATTAACCCAATTATACACCCAAAAGTACTTTATTTGGAAAGGGCCATTAACCCACACGTATTTACTACTGAAACATCTTTTTTAAATAAAAACGCTCAACACCATCGCCACCTTCGTTCATCATTAAATCGGACCATGGACACAGGTCTGTTTTCCGACACCACTGCCACCGTCGTTCATCATCAGATCAAACCACCATGGCTCAAATTTGTTTCTAGCCATGTCACTGTCGTCTTTGTTTTCTGGCCAAAGTTCGCCATCATCAAATCAAGCGACATTTGAGGTAATTTTGATGGCAATCAACCCTTCTCTCTATGATCAAAATCCCCATGGTTGGGTTGTTGATCTATAAATGTTGAAAGCAAATTTTGCGATGGTGTGAACTAGGGTTCTTGATGGGGAAGGTGGCAAAGGTTGTGCGGGTTGTCATCCTCATCCCCCCGAGTTCACAAACCCGCTTTACCTACCCGTTGCAACTACTCGCCCCATTTGTGGCAGTTTACCTAAGATACCCTAGTGAACTCTATCCGCTGCTATTTGCCTCATTTGTGGCGGTTTACCTAAGATACTCGAGTGAACTCGATGCTACTTGGGGGTCTCCCGGTATGGTGACCCTCCACCCTTAAGTGATATAAAAGACAAGACATTTCTCGGGGTACAAGTATATGGAATAAGAAAAGTGATTCTATGTAGTGCATGCCAACTTAAACACACAGAGACGAATTAATATGAAAAGACGAAAAGGGTTGTTCGCCTAGAAACAGTCTCGTAGAAAATCATAATACCTATCAATTAACCATCCGAAATAAAATAAAATACAAACAAACCAGAACCCGTGTAATCGTCCGTTATAGAAACAGTGGCCTCAACCTGAGGTTTAGCATTAGCTTAATCGGTCCCAGGACAGACAATCGAAAACCACTCATATTCTTACATTAGCGAAATCATAGTTTAAGCAATATGTTTAACTTAAGTCACCGGTTCAAAGTTTGAATCCAACTAACGGTCGGGCACTAAAATGGTTCTGGATCCCTATATACCATTATCTGCGAATCTGATTCAGTTCAGTTTGGTACCTTTGCACACCCACACACACTAAGCACCCCAATTTGATTAATTGTGCCAGAAGCAAGCAATATCATGATACAACAGTTTAGGGTTCATAAGTTAGCAAATGTTAACGTCCATGTACACGACATGCTTGAATAGATTCTTACCTAACAACCTCATAAATCTAACAAGTCGGGCCCGGATACACACCACACTGTCTCAGAAACACTTGCGGTGGACAACGGACGGCCCAGATTCATCGTAATCTGCCTTTGTTATATGTTGATTTTGAGGAAACACAACCTTGGCTAGTATGGCACCTCCCACCCATGCTGAATACATGGACAAATTCTCTGGCATGTACTCTGGTGCCTGCAATTCAATATCCCTCACAATATTATATAAATTTATAATCCAATTTAAATATACTTCCATTCTAGATACATATTTATAGTAAATATATATATTTATATATACACACACACACGCACACACAGAGGTCATTCAACATAAAACCAACTTTAAGTAGGTAACTTTGATAACGACAAAAACTTCTGCCATTCTCTACTTAAATAGGTTCTGTGTTGAACACCCCTATATGTGTGTGTGTGTGTGTTTGTTAGTTATTAGTTATTACCTTTACTAACGAAGGACGAATGGACGATGAGCAAAGACTAGCTTCCTTCTGGAATCTCTCTTCAAAACCTGAAGGTTAACAATACAAGACGTGTTGGGAAAAAACAATTCAAGAGGTTAATCCTTCCAAAAGGTTGTTAAAATTTTTGAACACGTGGGGTCGGTTTGACCTCATATAGCTTTTGCCGACTTTTTATAAGCAGTTGGTGTGTCAAGTGAGACATAAATACTTATACATTATCTCAATAATAATCAACTTTTTTCAATATCACAATTTAGTAGGTTGTATGCATTAACAAAACATTTTGGGCGGCTATAGAACTGTTTCACCCGTGAAAATATATATAAAAAAATAACCTTTTTTTAAGTAAGTGGCCAAGTGGGTCCAAATTGCGAGGTGCGATGCTATAATAAAACTAAAAAGAAAAATAAAGATCACCAGTCATGGAAACTGTTCCACCACATAGAACAGTGTTCTCCAACAGCTGGCGATGATTTTCAGACGATACGGTTGAGATAATCCGAACAAGCTGTTCAACAAGCCCATGGGCCTCTAAGCCCAATATAGACGGTTGAAACAACGCCTCTCCTACTGTATATCTTTCTCTTTTGATTGAAATCACCTGGAACAAATATACACATGCATAAACATATAGATGCATTCATGAGCAATAGATCGGCAGGTAACGGGACCCACCTGACCATCTGGCAACGTATGCTGCTCCTCATTACACGATTGTAAGGTTTTTTCATAAGCAATCTCATCCTCAGCACAACAAGCATGCTGCTCTTTTAGTTTCTCAACTTCTGAAACATCAAGCTTTATAAGTGGATTCGACTTTGCAAGTTCTTGAGCGAACAACTTCGTCAAATCAGCACCGCCTATTTCTATCCTTTTCGAAGCTACGTGCTGAACCGCACCTTCAATTACTGGAGCAATATCTAACACAAAAAATACCAAACAAACAGGATCATTAAAGTAAAATTTATAGGTTTAGATACGCATGAGCTATTTTGTTGAGTACCGATTTTCCCGTGACCGATATCAACTGTGCACCCTGAAATGCGTCCGACCGCATACAGTGATAATACAGCTTGCTCTGAAGCGTAAAAGCCTGAAACGTTAAATGTTTCGAACAGCAACTGCACCAACTGTTCTTTGACAGCCTGTGAAACAAACGAAACTTGATTGAATTTGATAAAGAAAAAGAACCATTATAAAATGACACCAAACGTTACAAATGTCAACTTCAACTAGGGGTGAGCAGGAAACCGAAAAAACAATTTAACCGGACCGAAGAAAACTCAAAAAACCAAACCGTAAGAACCGAACCGAAATTTACAGTTCAGTTTTGGTTTTGCATTTTATAAAAACAAAACTAAACCGAATAACCTTAAAAATCGTTTTTTTTATGTTTGTTATATATTGATTTAGGAATTATTAATTTTATACTTGAATGTTAAGTATTTATAATAAGAACATTAACATATTTATTTATCTTTGAATGATTAATCCATTGCCTACAACAAATAACAAAATTTAACATAAAAAATTTAATGATTTTCAAAGAATTATAAAAGAGAATGTCTTAATAAAAACTTTGGAGAAACATAAATATAGATTAGAAGGTTAGGTTTATGTGACCTCAATCCCAATGACCCAGAGATTACAATCTTGAACAACACTAACTAAAAAGGTTAAATATATTAACGTAAATGTATACATCTAAGAAAGATTCTTAAATCTTGGATTATACTTTTTCTTTTTTGAATCTTACTTTTGTTCCAAAAACCGAAAAATCGAACCAAACAAAACCGACAGGTTTTCAAAAACCGAACATTTCGTTTTTGGATTTTGCAATAAAACAAAACTGAATCGTTGCTAAAATCAAAAAATCGAAGTGAACCATTGCTAAAACAAAAAAAAAAAAAAACCGAACGGTCTTCAAAAACCGAACATTTCGGTTTCAAATTTTGCAATAACCGAACCGAACCGTTGCTAATACTGAAAAAAACCGTAACATCGAACCAAACCATTTGTAAAACCAAAAAAAAAAAAAAAACCAAACAGTTTTCAAAAACCAAAAACTGAACATTTTGGTTTCAGATTTTGCAATAAAACCGAACCGAACCGAACCGTGCACACCCCTAACTTCAACATATACATGGAGATCGATAACTTTGGCTAACCTTGGGAGTTAAAAGCGGATCTGCAAATAATATTTGTCCTTCGTTACCGATTTCCCATCCTAGACCACCGTAAAGAACATGATGCAGTAGATCCTCCATAGCATCCCAATCTTTAATAAACCCTCGTACAACTGGATCAACAGTGTTAGCCTGTTGCGATGGAGAATCAGGTAAGATAGCATCTTCATTCATGATTTTCATTTGAGTTGGAATAATCTGTGCCATACATCAAGAACGTTACACAACGGACTACAACAAATTACATAACCGTAAAACAACTATAACAGATTATACAACGCCGCATATCACGTCACTGCATATCACGTCACTGAGATTGAATGGAAAGATTAGATATTACCATTGAAGGAGCTTGATCGGGAATCGCAAAGCCTGCTTTCAAGAGCTTAGAGCCAGCATCAATCACCACCGCCTCCATTACGTCTTTCGTTAATCTGTAATTAATGATTTTTCAAATACTTCAAAGACTTTGACCAATTTTTACTTCCTTTGAGTCTTTGACCAACAATTTTAGGTCCGACTAGGTGAATTTTAATCGCTAAACTACCATGATACAAATATAATTAGTATTTTATTACATCAACCTTTCTTACTAGTTCATTACTTTGATTTAAGATGTCTAATCCAGTATTATATCAAATTTGGGTAATTTCCTATATCTCTCTCTAAACTTGTAAAATAACATTTTTTTTTTTCTAAATCATACATTAAAAGCATTGTATATATGCATTAAAACTTGCATTTTTTAGAAATATCAAATATGTAATTTTGCAAGTGTAGAAGGGATATATGAAATTCTGCTATTAAGTTTTTTTATTTTTGTAAAAGAATAAAATAAAAATACCTTGATTACTTAAGCTTGAGACGGTCATTGAAGGTGACATCCATTTATTAGATCTTGAATTAGTAATCATTAGTGTCCAGTTTATAAATAAAGTAGTACATGAATAGGCGATGTAACTACCGATTACCAACTAATCGGTGATTAATCCCGATTTTACATCAATGCTTCCAACTAGTTGTGATAACTTCTTGGCTTGGTTTTAAGAAGCGCAATAAGGCGCACACCCTGGGGCTTTTTGGCACAGTGCCTAGAGTAATTACAAGAAGCGCCAAAAAGGAGCGCTTATTTGGGATTTTTCTGGGCTTTTTTGGCCTGAGGCGCGGGCCTCTCGTACCCGAGGCATTTTTATGCATCTAAGTGTTGTACCTTGGGTGTTTTGGCGTGTACATGCAGCTAAAATCATACAAAAACCTTACGTATACCTATATTCTGGGTAGGGAAAGCTAAAACCTATGGGATATATAAAAATATATATATAATTAGCTTGCCCCTCGAGTACAAAAAGCCCACTGCTTTTGCGCTTCACGCCTCGGTTATAGACCTCCTCGCTCTTGTGCGCCTCCCGCATTTTAAAACCAAGCTTCTTGGTGAACTTGGTTTTAAAATGCGCGCATGATGCACACATAATGCGTGATGCGCATGATGCGCTGATGAGATCGCATCAGGTGCTGCGATGCGCTGCGATTACATGATGCGAGGATGATGCGCCCTAAATCGCATAATACGCTCGCATGATGCGCCTTGATGCGCTCATTTTTTTCTGAAATCGACCACTATAGAGAAAAATTGTACAATGAGCTTGTAGAATGTGCTTAACAAGCTTGTACAATGAGCTAATGAAGTTGTCAAATGAGTTCCTACAAATTTACTTGTACCTTATGCATAGACAACTTGTACACTTAAGAGTTCAAGGCTTATTTTGGTTATAATGAACTTCCGGAATGGTACTAGAGCTATTTTGTTTTATTTATTTATTTATTTTAATCTCTAACTTTTTAGTCTTTAAAGTTTACAAGTTAAATATATTATCTATAAATATTTTTTAAATAACAAACGCCTCACATACGTGATGTGCGCGGCGCGCATCACGCATCGGCTTTTGGGATCAAAACGCATCGGAGCGCATCACGCTTTTTAAAACCAAGCTTCTTGGTGAACCAAGTTGAAAGGAAACACTTCCTATGAACAATTATCACCACAGTCATTTCAAATTTTAAAAATTTTAGGTCAATTTGAGTTCCAGACCTAATTTATATCATACTTGAATTCCAGAACCTCAAAATCCACTACATTCAATAGATCCACAATCACACTAACACAGTGTAGTTAAAAACCCTAAATAACTACAAACTGATCGATAATAACCAAATCATGACCTAAATTTGTATAAATCACAAAGAAAATGTTTTAAAAACCTTAAATGAAAAACCTAATTTTAGTTATTCATATTATAAACCCTAAACGCGAACACCGGTCACAATTGAGCATATAAAGTAACATTATCAACAACAACAACAACCCGTATACAACTACAATAACAAGTTTATATCAAAAGAAGAAGAGATTATGTTGCAGAGAGTTATAAATTGAAGCTAACCAGAAGAATGCAGACGCAGAAGTAGTATGAGACGAGGATGCGATAAACGATCGCCGGAAGAGTGTTAATCGTAGAGGCCGATGAAGGGTTATTGACTTATTGGGCCTTGATTTTCAAGTGGATCAACTTTGTGGATAAACTAGGCCCAATAATTTAATAACAATGGGACACAATTTTAGAGACACACAAGACTAGAGGTGCACAAATCGGGCTTTTGTTAATACCCGGTTTTGAGTATGATCAGGTTTTGGAAAATCGGGTTCTAATAAGAAACTAGATAAGGTTCAGGTACGGGTATTGAATAGAAAGTCATACCCTATATACCCGAGTAGGGTATACTCGGATTCGAGTATAACCGGGTATAGATCCGGGCATTAATACCCGATTTTAAAAAAATATGTTTTTTTATTTTACATAAAAATAAATGCGTTTAGAAATTAAATTTGGTTTGTAAAAGTAATTAAAAACAAATTACAATAACAAAAATTCACTTAAATACTAATTATTTGTTTTATGATATGTATTTTTTAAAAACTTAAATATAAAAGTTGCAAAGTAAACATAAAAATATACCTTAAAAATTCGGGTATTCTATCGGATATAGGGTATAACCGGTTTCGGGTATAGGGTATGACCGGTTCGGGTATTTTCGGGTATAAATCGGGTATGTTTTCGGTTACAGATATACAATACCCGGGTACATAAATAACCGGTTTCGAGTTTTTTTATCGGGTCCGGTTCCAGGTACGGGTTTTTTGTGCACCTCTACGCAACACAATAGAATTCAGAGCACAACACATGCAGGAAGCTGCTAGGAGGTATTCGTTTCAAAGATCATCCGACCACACTAACAACCAGTTAAAATCATACATGTGGTCAAACGTTAGATAGCCTCCAAAAAAGTAAAATGGCTAAAGCTAGGGTTTCCCTGAAACTAGAGGTGCACATATCGGAGATTTTCAATAACCGGTTTCGGGTATTGAATTAAAGGGGAAAACCAGGTATTGCTATACCAGGTTTCAGCTATTGGCCTAAAAGACCATACCTATGTACCGGTTCCGATTCAGGTATGGAACCGGTTCTTCCGGCTCCCAAATATTATAATACCCTATTTTCGGTTATGAAAAAAAAAACTTGTCCACTATTCAAAAAACACCAATTTTGAGGCTACAACCTTTTTTACTTATAATTTTTTTTTGCTGAAAAACCATAAAATACAACATAGTAATCTGAAACTTCAAATATTACAAAGATATAAAACTAAAAAGCATAAAAATAAATATGTATATATATTTTTTTAATTTAAGGAACTAGAAAAACATATATATTTTACCCGAATTTGGAAAACCCAGTTCCGGGTATTGAATTGGAACTGGTTATCGGATATAATCGTGTACAAATTGGTTTCGGTTACGGGTTCGGTTTTTTGGTCCTAAAATGTATATCTATGTGTACCCTACGGGTAGGGTCGGTTCCGGGTTCGGTTCCTAAATACCCGGTTATAACAATACCTGGTTCGGGTTTTTTCCCCCGATACGGTTCTGGTTCCCCTTTTTTTGTGCACCTCTACCTGAAACATCTTGGAATAGGTTGAAACGGTTGGCGATGGGTTTAGGTAGCTTTAGACGTTTCCTCCATCTAAGTGACTAGTTAGTCGTTTCTTTTTATATATAAAATTTATGTGTATTAATTGTTTAGACTCTTCATTTAAAGATTTAAAGACGAAGATAGGTATTAGACTCTACTTTTCTTAGCCATCCCCCCTCCCCTTTAGCGGCTTTCAAGCCGTCTCTTTTTTTTTGTTCCTTTTCTTTTCCATATTTGAGTTTTTGACACGCCTGAATGTTTCCTAGCCATTTCCTCTTTTCTTAGTTGTTCTTTTTTTAGACACATTGTGAGTGTGGGCCCATGTCTTTTTATATGGCTAGAGGTGGTCGCTTCGTACACGAGTCATCCTCTGAACTTTGTTGGTTTGTGCATGTGAGTTCCCTAAATTTTTAACTTCTGTTTGAAGAACATTGTATATTATGCATCAAAACAATATCAATTATCTTCTGCAAGTGTAGAAGGACAAATGAAATTCCCCTGTTAAATTTTTAAATTTTGTAAAAGAATAAAAAAAAATTAATTTTGTAAAAGAACAAAATAAAAATAACTTAATTACTTAAATTTTGTAAAAGAACAAAATAAAAATAACTTAATTACTTACTCTAGACGGTCTTTGAAAGTAACATCCATTGATTGGATCTTGAATAATAATCTAATCACTAGAGTTCGGCTTATAAATAAAGTAGTGAATAAGAGGTTGTTGGGTTTATATGCAATGTGTGGTACATCGGGCCTATGAAATTAAATAAAAAGCAAATTCACCTAGAAAACCATTCAGGGGTCCAATTAAAGTGTTAAACTAGCTAAAAACAAGCCCCTTAAAACCAATTATTTGTAAAAGAGCTGGCTCAGCTTGATCCAGCTTGTAAACAACTAAACGAGTTAAGCCCGAATCAAAATAAGCTCACTCAATGATTAGTCTATTGGTTCATTCGTTTTAGTCGTTTAAAATAAAACCCATATTTTAACACACACAAATCATAACCTAAATTTAATATATCTAAATTAGAACGATGTAGTTAAATTATCATTTTTGTATTATTTGTACATTAAAATATTATCTTATTGTTTCCTATACATGTATAATTTTGCTTGAGGCTCCAAAACAGGCTGAGTCATCTGGTGTAGTGTTCGTATATCGTTGAAACCGATACCGTCCAAATCGAAGTATATGATGGTTTTGACCGGTATGAGGTTTACAAGGTTCTATTCAAGCTTTCAATTGGACATGTAAAGCAAAATGATTTGGATTACACGGTTTTACTTCTACTTTGAACTAGAGATGGACATAAAAACCGGTTCCGAACCCGAACCGGTAGAACTAAACTGGACCCGGTTCCAGTTCCTACCCGACATTAAGTAGAACCGGTTCCGGGTTCAAAATACCCGTTGGTTCCAACCCGGTTCCACAATTTTACCATTTGAATCGGGTCGTACCCGGTTCCTACCCGTACCCGGTTTCACTAGTTCCCGGTTCCACCAGTACCCGGAAATGCAGTTCCAGTAGGAACCGGTTATAGCCGTTATAATGTTACCGTTGGAACCGGTTCCTGACCGTTGGAACCGATTCTATATATATTGTTTAGAAATCTATTGTTTAGCACAAAATTTCTCATATCTATTCTTCTTGTTACATTTCTTTCTTGTTCTTTTTCACATACTAATCAACAAATGGCCTCAAAGAGTTCCAAAACGCAAATTCCCAATCAGTTAACAATGTTCCTCAAGATCAACCGGTTCCATATGTGGTTGGAACATTGTCTCATAATCGCAATAAGGAAGTTTGGAGCAATTGGGAGTTGGTCGAGATGAGTGACGGCTCGCAAAAAACTCAATGTAAACATTGTGGATCGTTATTAGCCAAGGAATCAAACTCAACGTTAACGAAGCATATTAATAAGTATTGCAAAGCTTTAAAGGAAATGACATCCGGTCAAGTTCCACTATCCAAAGATGGTACCATTTTTCGTTATGAGCAAAAATTAGCTCGCGATCGGATGGCGAAGTTGGTGATACAAAAAGCGTTGCCGTTTGGACACTTCGACGACCCCGATCTTACTAATCTTATTCGGGAGACGCTACAACCTCGCTATAAACATGTAAGTCGTCGCACTTTAAAACGTCATTGTTTAAGTTTATGGGAAAATGCAAAAAAAGATTTAATTGTTTTTTTAAGAATTTGAAAACTAGTGTAAACCTAACTAGTGATGTGTGGTCGGCTCCACATGGTTTACCGGAATCGTACATATGTGTCACCGCTCATTGGGTTGATCCCGATACATAGCAAATAATGAAGCGTACGATTGCGTTTGACGAGTTTCCTTCTCCTCATACGGGAGAAAATATTTATAAAATTATAAATGACACAATGGTTTAGAAGATAAATTTTTTTTAATATCCTTTGATAACGCTTCAAATAACACAACGGCGATTGAAAAATTAAAGTTGAAATACAAACCAATAGTTGATGGTGTTTTTTTCCACACACGATGTGTTGCACATATTATTAACTTAGTAGTGCAAACCGGTTTAAAAGATAAATTTGTATCGGATTTTATTATAGCATTTAGAGCTATGCTCCAAGATGTTTTCAAAAGTGGAAAAGAATGATATCAAGAATATAAAAAATTTTGTAAAGATGTCAACCAAAAAATTATTGGACCGAATTGGGATATACCGACTCGTTGGAATTCAACTTGTCATATGTTTGAAATGGCTATAAAGCAAATGGGCACTTTAAAATTTTTAAACAACTTTAAGTGATGAGTACCTAGTCGTCTCCTTTCCCGACACGGCTTGGGAAAATATTCATAACCTAAGTACTTTTTTACAAGTTTTTAAAACTACAACGACTTTGATTTCCGGTGTTTATTATCCTACTAGTTCTAAAATTGTGGACAAATTGTATTTGATAACAACTAATTTTAAAAAGTTTGAAAATTCTAGTGACATGTTAAGGAATATGACGAGACCAATGATTCAAAAATTTAAAAAATATTTTTTAGAATTACCACCCGTTTTTCTATGTGCCGTCGCTTTAAATCCAGCTTTAAACGTACCGTGTGTTGAAGCTTTAATTGATGAAATTTATGACAAGTTGGATATGCATGAGGATAATCAAACTTTAAAAGCAAAAACAAAAAAAATATTCAATGAGTGTATGGCCAAACTTTATGATCATTATTTTAAAAAATATGGTGAAAAAAATCATACAAATTTGTTTGAGTCTCGGTCCACGGCCTCTAACGATGAAACAAGCGGGGATCCACTTATAACCATGTTGAATGTCGTTAGAGACGAGACGGCTAGACAACAAAGGGGTAGTGAACCAACAAGTGAACTTGGGAGATATAAAAAAAATTAGTATTCGCTTACTATGACCACCGAGGAGTATAGGAAATTTGATGTTTTGGCATGGTGGAAATCGAAAGAATCCAAATACCCGATTCTAGCCACCATGGCTCATGATATACTAACGGTCCAAGCTTCCACGGTAGCTTCGGAAAGTGTGTTTTCTCTTAGTGACAGGGTTTTGTCAATTAGAAGAACAAGACTAACTCCGGAATCGCTAGAGATGGCAATATGCTTAAAGGACCATTTGGATGCAGTTGATCGTGTTCAACATAAAACTAGTCTAGAAGATGAAGTTGAGTTAGAGCATAAAATTGTTGAGGAAGAGGAGGACGAAGAAGTGAAGACTAACGATTCGGATGACGATTGTACCGAGGTACCGGCACCTAAGAGAAACTCATCGGAAATTGTTGCACCTGCAGCTAGTAAACGATCAAAGAAATAAAATCTTACTGGAACCGGTTCTGAGTAATTTTTTATTTATATTTGTAACCGGTTAATTTTTTTATATATTGTAACCGATTAATTTTTTTTTAATTTTAACCGATTATTGTTACTATTTTTATTTATCAATGTAACTAATATAAAAATCAAACATAACAAACACAATAGAAAGAAACATTACACAAACTTTATTAAAAACACCAAACCAAACGGGTTACATCAAACATTTGAAGAACCGGTGGTGGAACCTTCTCCCGTCTCATTTTTCTTTGCCTTCGTCAATGGGCAATGCCGCTCAGTGTGTTTCTTAAGGGTTGAGTTGGCGGCGACCTTCATAAATTTTCCACAATCTTTGCATCTAGCCATCTCGTGGCTGTCGGGCATTAAACAGAGATCAAAATTGTTCCATATAGCAGGGTTTCTTTTCGTCTCTAAGACCGTAACAACTTCATCGTTGCATGCCATAGGTATTTGCAAGAACTTAGAAGTTGATTGATTTTGTAAGTTGATGATGGTGAGTGTTAAATTTAGAAATGGTAAGTAGGAAGGGGTTTATATACAAAAAAAAACCGATTTTTAATCAGGAACCGGTTTCCAACGGTAACATTTATCAGGAACCGGTTCTGAACAGTAAATGGCAGGTTTGACTGTTAGGAACCAGTTCCCAATAGTAAAATGGCAGGTTTGACTGTCAGGAACCGGTTCTGAACAGTAAAATGACAGGTTTGACTGTCAGGAACCGGTTCCCAATACTATCAGAAACCGGTTCCGCACCATACCCGGTTCCACAACATACCCGGTTCCATAATACCCGTACCCGGTTCTACACAGTTCCATATTCTTGGGTGTGAACCCGGGTATGAACTGGACCCGGTTCCACACCATACCCGGTTCCAATGACATCCAAGCAGAACCGGGTCAGGGTTGAAACCGATTCTGGATAAAAATAAAACCCGATTATGCCCATCTCTACTTTGAACTAGTCAGTATGAATTAGACGGTCCAGTTAGAAGGTTTGGTTCACGCTTTGGAATTTAGAATTGGACGTGTAGACTGAAAGTGTGGTTACCTTCATTAATTATTATTATAATAATTATTTTTAGTTTATGTATTTATGCATGCTTATAATTTCTTGAAACACCTTTATCTTGTTCAAATGTTTTAATGAAAATTAATAATTTTTTTTTTTGAAAAAACTTTATTTGAGTTGTTTAACCGTTTTGGCCACCACGATTAACATAACCCATCTGGTCGGTCACATTAAACAGTTTGGCTGAGAATTTCGTCAAGACCGAGTGACCAGACCGTGATCATCATAGACATGTACATAATGAATTTGAAACATGTATTTAATTACTTTTAAGTGGGGCAAAAAGTTACTAAATCCAAATGATGGAAGAAGGATTTGACAACCAGATGGATCTTAAGAAAGTAGAAGCTTGGCTTAACAATTGACAATGAAAGTCACTTTTGGCATGGGTTGGCAAGGATCAAGTGTCTAATGCCACTTTGAGTAATCATCATATATCATGATTCTTTTAGATGACTCAAATCATTATTGTTTATTTTTATATCAATTTATCTAACTTTCAATATTATGAACCGATTGTCATGCGACGAATTTTTAAAACAGTTTTGACATTTAAAGCTCAAGATTAGAAAGATATGTATACTTCTCAACCATAAGTTTTAATTTCAATACAGTTGCATAACCGGAATTTTGGTTGTTTTGTATTAAAAACAAGTTCCTTCTTTATTTACAACTACATTATTAAGTCATCCGGCCATTTTCTTTATCTTCAAAATGACGTTTTTATTCTTCTTTAATATAGATGCATCGCACATCTCTGATAAGATATGTTTTTTTTTTTTTCTTTCTATAGGTGTATATATAGTGTAAAAAAGCCCAAGTCATTCATTATTGACACATGTCAACACCAGTAGCGAACCTAAAATTTTTTTGCTGGAGGTTCGGAATATTTTTAAAGATTTTAGGCCTTAGCTATATAAAAAAAATCGGTTCATAGTGGGTCGGATCGTGTAAGAACAAAAGAACATCAAACTAAAAATTATGTAATCATCAAAAACACATCAAACGTATTTAAAATTGTGCCCTATAGGTTTTCATTTTTTGAAATCTATCAAAAACATCACTTAGAGATACTAAACACCCCATTAGTTCATTACATTCTTACTCATAGTTCCTATCACATATTAATCACTTCACAAGTTTATAAAACAACACTAGAAATTTACACAAAATAAACAATCATGTTCAATTATAGTCTATAATTTCCAAGTTTATTTTCAAACATTCAAGCCCTAGTATTAAGTAAGCCATAGTATTAAATGTTGATTACTTGTAACTAATCATTTAAACAAACAAAGCTATAAATAAAACAACAAAATCATTTAGCTACAAGTCTAGAACAACCAAAAACACATCAAAAACATAAAAAGATCAAACCCATATACGTCTATATGTTCTCCTAATCATCACACAAAACAAAAAAAAACCAACAAAGAAACCGTACTAGTTCTATATCGGAATTATGGTCTAATATGGGTCGGTCTTGCTAGAATTTTGTTTTTTCCGGCAAAAAAAAATCGTCTGGTCGTGAGTGGTGGTGTCAAGTTGGTGGGAGTTTTTTTTTGTCGGGGATTTGAAATTGGAATGAGTGGATGAGTTTGGATTATTTTATTTAGTTCAATATTCTTTGGGTTGGGTTTGGGCTTGGGTTAATAACAATAGATTATAGATTGGGTTTTGGTTCAGTTAAGTAATTAAGTGAACAAGTGGTTAAAGAATAATGAGTACACTGCCAAATTGGTTACTGGGGTTTGGTCACTTTTACCACTTTAGTCCAAAACTCAAACATTTTAAATATGGGTCCCTGTAGTTTCAATTTTGTTGCCATTTTCTCCAAAATCAAAATCTGAACAGATTTTTCAGTTAACATCTAGTTTTTTTTTTGTCTTTTTCCTCCCTTTTGATGAAGAACAAAATGGTCTTTTAACGTTTTACTATAAAAATTAAAAAATATGACCACTTTGCCATTCATTAAAAAGGAGGAAAAAGACCAAAAAACTAAATGTTAACTGAAAAATCTGACCAAATTTTGATTTTGAATGAAAATGTCAACAAAATTGAAACTACAGGGATCCAGATTTAAAAGATTTGAGTTTTGGCCTAAAGTGGAAAACGTGACGAAACCTTAGGGACCATTTTAACAGTTTACTCAAGAATAATTATATAAATTGTGCTATATAATTATATATTAAATAATAATAAGTGTTTATTTTTTTATAAATTCATAATATAATTTTTTTCTAAATGCGGCGGTTGAAAAATTTCAAGGGGTGCGGTCGAAATTTTCGAAAAAAATAACACTAAAATTTATTTTTTAAGGGGTGCGCCCACCCACGGCTTTGGGGTGGGTACACCCTTGGTCAACACCATGTTCTTTGTCAACATTTTTTCCTGCCCACTATTTTTTGTCACCCGTTTTATATTTCTCACGGGGCTTAAACCGGATCAGAATCAGTTCGTGGATCCTTTATAAACGTTATAACCCGGTTTCCTATCTTAGAACCATAATTTTTGTTCTAACTCAATAACCCTAACTTCAATCTGTAGTTCGATTCAAGCCCTTAAAATTCTAAGTTCCATCACTTCAACCTCCCAAAGACTTAAACGTTTGTCATTTGATTTTAGCAATTATTTAACATAGTATGTCAATTTTCCTTCATCCCTTTCTTGTGAATGCTTTTCAGGTTAAGGATTACGTGTTCTTCTTAATCAATTGGTATGTTTTTTTAGTAGTTCGTCCAAGTTCGGATTTTTAGTATACTTTTCATAATTGTTTTATCTTTGCTTCCTTTTTGGAACATCTTTACGTCACCAACAAACTTCCATGTTGAATGACTTGGGTTAATGTTAATTTCCAGAAACATGAGGTTTATACACCTCCATTTCTTATCCTTGTAAGACACTAAGTAACCTACAAACAACAATGTGAGCGAAACCACACCAAGTCTCCAATCATGCAATGTTGAAGCACTCATGTAGGTATAAATGGTGTTGTTGAGAACCTTGGTTCTACAACTAAACTTTCACCATCCCTCACATGGTTGCTTAGAAAAATAGTTAGTTTACTTATGTAATTTTTATTTGTATTCATGACCATCCGATCATCAACTATGTTGTTGATTTTGTGCAATGGTGAACTCTTGAGGTTAATGGATTTATCCTACCTCTAATGCTTGACAAATGCTTGACTATATACATAATAATATATCTATAATACTTACTTCAAAACCAAACCAAAACATCATATCAACCAATCCGTGGTTGAATGTGATATGGTAAGGTATAGAATATCTTGGTATTAGATTTGTTTATTTCAGGCTTCTAATGAGTGTTTAACACTTATGAAAAACACAATAATAATAGTGTCCAAGTAAGTGTCTAGGCAAGATATGTTTTATGTATTTTCATACTCATAAATTTCGTTTACTTTCCAATCTCCAATACTTATACCCAGACACCTTTGTTTACCTTTTTAGGGCGACGTTGGTGTTCCATCCTTCAAACCTGCTCACTCGCTTTTTGTGGAATTTTTTTCGCAAATTGTGAGTTCATACTTGAACCTTTTACGCTTTAAACACTATTTGGGTTGCAACATATATCCATATTAAACACAGATACACACACATACAAACAAACTTATTCAAATACTCAATCCTTAAACATGGTTATTTGTTATGCCAAGTGTGATTATATGCTAGAACAATCTTATGCTTAGCTATCTATCATTTACCTTGCAAGCCTCTCGTAACATGTACAGGGCTATAGGATTAATACAACGCCCGTTTTGTGGGTCATTGTTAAGTCATTTTTACAGTCTTATTTACTTCGGTGATAAGATTACGCTAGTGCCAAACTTTAGATTGATTGTTAGCTATTGCATGCTAGTATGTTACATAATTAAGTAGACTATAAACATGTGGATTTGAGACTCATTCTTACTTATGTTATGTAACTAAACTAGTATGCTCACCGACATGATTTTTGTTCACGAATATTTTATGCATGTTGCAGGAAATGATTGATGATGCTATTGCAAGAAACTACATAGGATCGATTTAGATACTTATAGAAACTTATTTATGCATTTTGATATTTTAGTTATGAAATTCTCAGTTGTTGTACTTTCCTTTTTGAACAATGTAATGTTTGATTTGATTATATGGAAATAAAATTTTGAATCTTAAATATTATTGAAAACTTAGTGTTATGACGTCTTTAAACAATATATTACGTCTCGCCTTGATGTTTTAGCTATCGGTTGGGGTGTGACAAGCATCTTGTACGACCGATCCTAATAGCATAGGAACCTAGATTTGATATCTAATGTCCATAATAGCGGAAATATTACGACATGATTACCAAACAACAAGAATTAGTCAATTAATCGTCAATTTTATTGATATAACATCAAGTCTCCAATTTGACAGAGCTCCGCCTCGAAGTGCGCAAAGTTACAAATGAGAATGACAAGCTAGCTATATATAGGGCCACAAGTTCGCTAGAGGGGTGTTGAAGTTCGGGCGAACTTGACTTCATAATGCCTTCACCAGCGAACTTGTCCCAATTACACATAAGTACTTCGTTTCGCTAGCCTATTCAACTCTAATTTATACAGACTCGATATAAGACTAAGACATAGACATTCTGCACCAACAGACTCCCCCTTGGATATCGTCTTCGTCTTGTATCAGTCTTCAAAACTCTGTCTTCAAATAAACTTTAACGAACACGATCAAAGAAGTTCTTGAATGGCTTCTTACGTCGTTCTTGCTTCAGATCTGGCGTCTGATCTGTAGGAGGCACTTTGTTCATGTACCAAAACCTTCTAAGCCTTGCCGCCCTACCTTTCTCGTGTATTTCCTCAAGAAGCTTCTCTTCCTTTAAGAATTCAACTCGTTCTAGCTCCCTCCAGCTTGTTTTCCACATCTTTCCTGAATTCACTTCACGAGCATAGCAAACATTCACAACCCTTTGATACTGCATGGCTTGTTCTTTCTCACGCTCTTCGAATACAATCTTGCTGTAAAACAAGCATTTGATATCTTCTCTTGAGCCGTTTACCAACCACATTGGATCTAAGATTCTGATCGTTCTCCACCAGCCTCTCATACCCTGAAACCCAAGTATCTCAACCCTTTCCTTCGTGATATCCAGATGTTCCTCAAATCGTAATACTATAGCAGCTTCACATGTAGTAGGATCAATCTGCCACCAATTAATTACCGGATAGAAATTCTGTTCGATTGGCATTAAGGGCATGTTCCTCATTGCTCTCGGTCATTTCATAATCAACGTTATATCTTTGACTCCTGTCTTTTTGTTTGTTTTGATGCGACGCTTTGGGATGAACGACTTCCAATATCTAAAACCCTTTGTTGCCTCAAACTTGATCATCTTCCATAAAAACTGATCAATTTACTTCATGTGGTATGTGACATTCACAGTTTGAACAAGTTCCTCAACATCCCAGTACGGTAGAGTCTTGAAATCAGCCAGATATTTGAAGTATTGCACCCCAAATTCCCTTTTGATTGCATAAACATTCAGCTCCTTGAACCACCCCCAACTTAAGATATCCCCCAACGACACATCTTTATCTCTGGTAAAGAATGCTAGAGGACGTCGAAACTTACGTTCACGCGGCATCTCTTTAAACCAAGATTTCTTCGCTTGTAAGATCTCTTCTTTTGTCTTTGGTTTTGGAACTTTGTCTTCACGTATCGATTCTTCGATTTTCTCTTTCAACATATCTTCATCTGATTGCTTGTACATCTCCTCGAACATAGGAAAACTATCAGTGTTAGGACCGACGTACTTTGTAGTTTCATCTCTTTCATCATCCGAAGACCAATCCTCCACTATCACCCTGTTATACTCATCAGTTTCAAATCGTCGTATGTACTGATAATCATTTGGCTCAAACGTGTTAACATTCATCACTTGCTCCTCAAAATCAAAATCTAGAGTTTTAGCATCAAATTCAATCATCTTAGCCAAATCTTCTTTAGTATAGTTGTGTACATACTCTCCCTCCTCAAAATTATGTTCAAGCATAAGTATCAACGGTTTTGTTGGAACTGCGGCAACAGGATTAGCAAAAGTGATAGCATCAGACATTTCAATATCTTCAGTAGGCCATGTTTGCCCTGACTCCCCCTCAATCTGTTCATTCATGGCATTCGCTTCATCGTTCAGAAGATCAGTGAAATCAAAACTTTCATTCACTGTCGCATCCACCACTTTAATCCCTGTACCACTAGGATCATCATCGTTACCTCCATCGTGGCCAGAATCATCCTTAGGATCATCAGTCGGTGGTTCACCATCTTTATCTTCATCACCTACTTCATCATCGTCTTTTTCTTCAGTAGCAGATACAGGATCAAAAGGCTTGACAGATTCGTCAACCTTAGAAACATCAGACTCAGAAGCTTTTTCTACATTCTCATCAATAGGCTTATCGGCAACTTCAGAAGATTTAGGTGCTTCACCTTCAACACCTTTGCCCTTACCACTAGCTGCAGGTTCTTTCTCAGATCTTTCTTTATCCTTTTGTCTATCCAGACGATCATACTCATTAATAAAGTTGATTCCAAGGCTGTTAGATAGAACTTTCTGCAACCTTGTGAATCGTCTATCATTTAGGGCTTGAATCTTCTTTAAATCAGCAATTTCTCTCTGCAGTTTATCATTCGCATCTTGTTGACTCTCAATCAAAGCTTTAAAGAATTCTCTTTCCCTTTCTAACACCTTGATCTTATCATCCATCATCTCTTTTTCCACTGAGCTTTGATTTACTTTCTTGGTCAGCTCAGCTTTCTCTTCCTCATTCTTTTGAACTCTATCTTCCAACTCTTTGACATGCTTTTCCAGAACATCGATATCTGTGTCAGGGAAGAACTCATCTAAATCCTGAAGATCCAATGGTTCATTTGGAGTATCACTAAATAGATTTGACTGTGACTTCTTTGGTGTTTTTGGTGTCGACTTAGGAATAGCAGCTTTTGGAGTTGCTTTCCTCGGAGTTGAGCTTTCAGACTGAACACCTTTAGGATCAGGTGACTGAATCACTGGTACTTCAAGTAAATTAGACTCTGGAGGTTCTTGTGTTGCTCCTGGCCTTTCTGCCTCTGATGAAATGATAACAGGAGGTTCTTGTGTAACTCATTGACGTTCAGCTTCAGATGAAATAACAACAGAGGTTCTTGTGTAGGAGGTTCTTGTGTAACTCCTCTCTCCTGTGCACCAGAAGGTTCTTGTGTTACTTCTGTGCTCTTTGGCTTTCCCTTATATCGACGACTAGCAGGTTTCTGAGATTTCTTTGATTTCTTTCTGCCTTTCGCTTGAGGAGATCCTATAGTCTTCTTTGATATTTCAGTTGCTGAAGACTTTGTTCGTCTTGCTTTCTTTTTAGGTCTCTCTTCATCTGACTCTTTTTCTAGATTCGGATCAAAATCAGCATCTGTTTCTTTGATCTTTTCAGCTTCTTTTTCAGCCATAGCCTTCTTCATTTCTTTCTCGAGAGTGTCATCAGAATCATCGTCATTCTCGGAAGTAGCAGAAATAACATCATCCTCTTGCGTAGTCTTTTCTGTCTCCTGACTTTCTATAAAACTGCTGCACTCGAACCAGCTTCTGTTTGAACATTAACAGGTTCTTCTTCATCTATCAGCATAGTATCAACTTTCTTAGCTGCTCGCTTATTTTTCTTTTTGACTTCAGTTTTTACAAACCAATCACTACGAGCTTTAGGCTTAAACGACTTGAACCACTCTTTTTATGCGTTTAATTCCTTCTAGTCACCACTTCTATCATTCCTCCATTTGTTATCAGGCGGCGCAACATAATTTTCATTCTTTAACGCCCCAAATATCGGTTTAGCAACAGATGCTGAATCCTGTTTCTGGAATTTAATCAACTTCTTTACTGTTGTATCATCAAGGTGACTGAGATATAGGACGTCGTTTGGATCACGTGCAATGTCTGTAATCTTTTCATCGATTAACACCTGCACAAATCTCGGATATAAGCATAATATCGAATCATCCATATTCTTCGACATGTGCGTGAATACAAGCTTAGAATAATTGTACGGCTTCTTTAGAATCAATGCCGTTGCCATCCAGGCCATGTAATCTTGAACGTCATCGAGGTTCGCCTTTCTGTGGCTAAACGTGTGTATAATCGCGTGCATAAGAAGCTTGTAGGGGTTAGGCACTTCCCCTTTCTTCAACGTTGGTTTATTCACACTACCCTTGTAACCCATCCGATAGAAACATTCTCGGACCATCTTCTCGTCTAAGAATATCGGATCATCTTTATCGTGGTTAAACTGTAGAATCCTGCGAATATCATCTTCGGTGATTGTAATCTCTTTAACTTCGTTTCCAACTTGCACAGATGATGTAATGATCTTCTTGTCTGCACTGAGCGAAAGATTCATCCAGAAACGATATGTATGCGATCGATAGGATACTGTACGCTCCGTTATAGCTCGATGAATAGGGCAATCCTTTAGAAACTTCAATATGCTTTCGTACTCCTTCAGCGACGGACATAATGCCTTATCTAGAGTGATGCAGGTGTTATGGAACTTGGAAAAGTCCATCGTGATTACCCGAGCTGGTGCTTGAACCTGAAAGACGACACAAAACACTTAGCACGCATTACGAGAAAATATTACAAAAATTTTCAACCCATTTTCATCAAGTTCGGGTGAACTTGATGTGGATATAACAAACAGGTTTTGGTCAAGTTCGCCCGAACATATCCAACATATGTTCAATAACCTTTTGCAAGTTCGGGCGAACTTACAGTGAACAACTTTCAAATTTTCTAACATCTAAGTTCGGTCTAACTTCTCAGATGGCACTCAGATTCAAATTTAATTGAAGTTCAGTCGAACTTGTATTTTGATCAAGTTTTATTCATTGTTTTGGTTAGCAAGTTCGGTCGAACATGTCAACAAGTTCGGCCGAACTTGTTGTCATCTACAACAAAAACCTGCATCTACCAATAATAACCATCTTAATCAAATTCATCTCAAATCCATGGTCGATTTTAATTGTGTCTTACAATTATAAGTCCAATTTGATCAAAAATATCCTAGATCTACAAGATTTTAACAGTTTTAGATCTTAGTTCATCAATGCGGCTCAATTCATGGTTCAAAACTTTAATACACACCTCGGCCATTGAAGATGGTGTGTGAATCACCATAATCAATCGAATTTTGGGCAGAGTAACGGTAAAATCTTGCCAATTTTATCAAATCGCTCAGAAACAATAAGTTCGCTCAGAGAAAGTGTGTTTAGTGATAATGAAGTTCGGCCGAACTTGTGAAGCATTTATACTTCTGCAAGTTCGGCGAACTTGCAAGCCCAGTAATGAAGGCCCAAGAAGTCCGGGCGAACTTACACTTTCTCAACCTTCTATACAACAAGTTCGGTCGGACTTACCTTTTAACAACCAGCCATCAAAGATAAGTTCGGTCGAACTTGTTTAAACGTGAAACTTTAATAAGTTTAGCAAGTTCGGCCGAACTTGCCTAAACCTAAATTTCAAATTTTCAACTTTTTGCAATTTTAGTCCCTGAACTTTTCACCTTTTACCAGTTTTAAAAATCCACTCAGTTGTCCAAGTCCAAGCTAACGACCTTGGTTAACCGATTTGTCTGCCGAGTCCAAGTTAATGACCCCGGTTTGACCCGTTACGAACAAACTGTTGATATTTTCAAAATCAAAGTTTCAAATAAATGAACTTTTCATTGTTTTGGCTTTTTAGATTTTACAGATTAGCTCCCAGCCCGTTGTTAATGAGATTCCCACCAGTTTTGCACCTTACCAGACTTCGAAGATCCGTTCTCCAACATTGGTTTGCTGAAAACAATGTAGAAACAAAATCCTTTTGTTTTGTAAGTTTATGCTAAAACACACTGAAAATCTTTTTGGATTTAATATGTAAAGCTGATAAACTATGTACAGAAACAATGTAAACTATGTACAAACATATTTACAGACATTTTTTTGTGAATTCGGGTCTAAGGATCATATCAGTTAATTGAGACATATCACCAGTACCGTTGACCTTTAAAAGACTTTAAGTTTTAAACTCGTTTACCTAGATTGTCGATATGTTTGTACACTTAAACTTTACCATGTTTCTAAACTGCTCCAAGATATGTTAAGGTATGATTTATGAAGCTTGACTTATCTGCGGTTCCCACTTCTTGAATATACCCTCGTATCAAGATTCCCTAAATTTCATCTTATAGGTGAATATAGCGTAATTGATATCTGTATCTGGGTTAATGCGAGACCTTGAGAGCTTAGGTTAGTACTACCGTACAGACAAAGAGACGAAGGCTCGACTTTAAGGTGTGTCCCATTTATGGAATCTTTTCAGCAATGCAAATGATTAGATCTTTTGATACTTTTCAAGATTGCATGCAGTTTAGGGGTTTATAGCGGAAGTATTATAGAAGTTCTAGGCTATTGCTTCCGCAAAATCAGAAGAACTTTTATAATACCCCAGATATCAACTATCTATAAAGACCTCATATCTCAGAATCAGGCAATATCTCAAACGAAATTTCGGAGTACTAAGTCCATATATCCAAGATGTGTTAATCCACAAGATTAAGCAGTTGTAAAATTTAGTTTATATCTCGGAAACAATATACTGAATGTGTTAAGTCTATCGACACATCCATAGTAAGACTTGTTTATCACTTTTAAACTTTACATTTCTTTTGCATACTGTGATAGTCCATTGATGTACTATCATTTCTTTTTTGTGACACCGAATTCTTTTTTGTCTTTTTCAATGTTTTTGTACATTTTTGAATATTTTTATGTTTTTATATTTTCCCAAATATTTCTCCCCCTAAAATCAAAAAAATTAATTTTGGATTTTAGATTTTTAAGAAATACTAATCTAGAAAGAATATATAACAAACCAATGCGGATTACGTGAACTCGTCGTCCGATCCGTATTCAACCTCAGCTTCCGCACCTGTCAGCAAATTTTTAATACCGTTAAGCCTCATTAGATATTTAAATCTTGTTAAAGGAAATGCTTTGGTATAAAAATCAGCCTTTTGTTTGTCAGTGTGGATTTTTTCTATTTGCACCAATTTCTTTTTGTAACAGTCACGAATGAAATGGTAACGAATTTCAATATGTTTAGTACGTGAGTGATGAACTGGATTTTTGGTTATATTGATGGCTGCTTTGTTATCTACGAATAAAGGCGTATCAAGAAACTGCATACCATAATCCCTCATATGTTGTTGAATCCAGAGGATTTGAGAACAACAGCTGGAAGCAGAATGTATTTTGCCTCACAGGTAGAGAGAGAGAGACCGTGGTCTGTTTCTTGCACTGCCACGTTACCAAACGTGTTCCAAAGAACTGGCATCCCGCCGTTGTAGATTTCGAGTTCAGTTTGTCCACTCCAAAGTCTGAGTTAGCGTATCCCGTTAGGTCGAAATTTTCGTTCTTTGGATACCACAAGCCGGTGCTTGGACATCCCTTCAAGTAACGGAAGATTCGCTTGACTATCTGCATGTGTGACACTCGAGGACTAGACTGATATCTCGCACATAAACAGGTAGGATACATGATGTCTGGGCGAGATGCCGTTAGATACATCAGAGATCCTATCATCGATCGATAGAGTGTGTCATCAACTTTGGTTCCCGTCTCGTCAATGCAAATCCCATGATTCAGTGCCAGCGGAGTCGAAAGCGGCTTCGAGCTATCCGTTTCAAACTTCTTGAGAATGTCGTGAACATACTTTGTCTGATGAATGAATATGCTGTCTAGTAACTGATCGACCTGTAATCCGAGGAAGAATTTCATTTCACCCATGTAGGACATCTCGAATTTCTTCTTCATGATCTTTTTGAACTCTTTGCAAAGACTATCATCCGTAGAACTGAATATGATATCATCCATATAGATTTGTACAATGATTAGATGAGATCCGACTTCTCTGGTAAATAATGTACTATCCACTATTCCTCTAGTAAAGCCGTTTCCAACGAGATGTTGCGATAACGTCTCGTACCAAGCTCTCGGGGCTTGGTGTAATCCGTATAAGGGTTTGTCTAGGAGATAAGTTATGTTCTTGTTCAGCGGATCGACGAACCCTGGTGGTTGGCCGACGTATACTTGTTCTCTAAGTTTACCTTAGAGAAACGCAGATTTTACATCCAACTAGTACACCTTAAATCCTTTCCAAGCTGCGAACGCGAGGAAAATGTGGATAGGCTCTAATCGTGCAACCGGTGCGTATACCTTTGTATAATCAATACCCTCTTGCTGGTGGAAACCTTTGACAACCAGCCGAGCTTTGTTTCTGACTATTAGACCCGATCGTCTCTTTTACACTTGAAGACCCACTTCGTATCATTAGCTTTCTGCTTCAGTGGCAAGTCTACAAGCTTCCAAACACCCAATTTCTTGAACTGTAACAGTTACTCTTTCATTGCTATCACCCAGTTCTCGTCTCCCAGAGCTTCATTAACAGTTTTTGGCTCTATTTGAGAAATGAAACTTGAATAGTAGCAGTAATTTTGAGTTGGAGCAACTCGGGTGTAGAAACAACTAAGTGCTTTGTTGATTTGGCTTCGTGTACGCACACCAGTTTGTAATTCACCAATGATATTCGTTGAAGGATGGTAAGAATATGATCGCGGCATTTCTTCTGTAGGAAGATCAACTGAGCTTTGCTGATTTGAGATGTTCTGCTCAACGGTTACTTCAAAATTAGGAGCACTAGATGATGCTTCGTTCTGATTGCCTGGGTTTGTAGATTGATTCAACATGTTAGATATCTGCTCAACTTCTTCATCTGATGAGGATTCACCATCAGCATCAAATGTCAGAGCTTCATCCGAGTCAGAATTCTTATTCTGAGGCATGCTTGGCACTGTTGATTCATTTACTGGATCGGAAGACATATTTGATGCAGTAATAATAGGTGTTTTCTTCTGTTTCAGAAATATTTTCACCTTGAACACTGCTATTGCTAGGACTTGCTCTGGAAGACGAAGGATCCAACATGGGTTGATCAACCACAATTGGTCTAATGATTTGTTCCTGATTCGCCGACTGTTGAAGATAATATAACGCTGTGATTTCTTCTTCAGAAGGTTCTCCCGGCAAGTCAAATGACTTCCAAAGGTCTTGATAGTTAAACAGCCATACGTCGCCTCTTCTTTGAATAGGATCCGTATAGTTGAAGCAATCAACATGCTGTGCCTCAATTACTTTTCTCAACGAAGGAATATACACTCTTCGTAGCGGACTCGCATATCCGACAAAGAAACCTTCAAGCGATTTGGCTCTGAATTTACCATCTTGATCTATTACAGTACATGGCGCACCAAATGGCTCTAAGAATTTCAAGTTTGCCTTCCGTCGGTTAATCATTTCAAAACAGGTCTTCTTTGTTGGTTTGACAGTTAGAACTCTGTTTAGTGTGTAGCAAGCCGCTGCAACTGCTTCACTCCAGAAGCTGACTGGAAGCTTTGAGTCTGCAAGCATGGTTCTCGCAGTTTCGATTAAAGTTCTGTTCTTCCTTTCAGCGACACTGTTTTGCTGCGGAGTGTAGGGTGCACTGAATTCGTGCAAAATACCCTTGGCATTGCAAAATTCCTTCATCTTATTATTCTTAAACTTTGCGCCATTGTCACTGCGAATGCGTCGTACAAGAAGATGATAAAGGTTTTCTAGCTTCTTGAAAAGAATCACCAAGTTTTCGAATGTTTCATCTTTTGTTTCTTGGAAGACTACCCATGAATAACGCGAATAGTCATCTGTTACGACCAAGCAGTATAAGTCTCCTAAAATACTTCGAACGTTGACAGGACCAAATAAATCCATGTGGAGACGCTTAAGCGGCAACTTGATTGAGTTCAGAATTTTCTTCGGATGTGATTTCTTGATCTGCTTTCCCTTTTTACATTCTAGGCAGTGATCAGACATGTTAAAGCTCCGAAGATTTACACCCTCAATCAGATCATTATGAACCAAGAAATTCATTTTAAGCAAATGAATGTGCCCCATCTTACGATGCCAAAGAATAGAATCTTTCTTAGTAGCCTTTGTCACAAAACATTGTGCTGATTTTGATGAAGTGGTAACGATGCCCATATCTAAGACATATAAGTCGTTCTCCGCGCGAACTCGCATCAGAATCCACTCATCAGGTATTTTGAAACCAGGCTTTAAGATCATACATTCTTTGTCGTTTAAATGCACCGTGAACTGTTTGTCACAAATCTGCAATATGCTCAGAAGATTATTTTCCAGCTCTGCAATGTAGTTCACACGATCAAATGAAACTACGCCATTGGAAATTTTTCCTTTGACGATCGTTCCACACTGATTACCAGCAAATCCAACATATCGACCATTGATAGCTTTTATATCAAACAGCAGAGCTTTCATTCCCGTCATATGTCTGGACGCTCCACTATCCAAAATCCACTTTGAAAGAACGGATTTTTGGAGCCCCTGCACATATTAAAATCTATTTAAAGAGCGTGACCCAAGCCTTTTTGGTCTTGGGTTTTGGATAGAAAGCTTGGTAATCATCTTCATAATCTCCATCTGAGCCTCCACTGTCGTTTACATTTTCAAAACTTACTTTCTTTTTACCTTTTGTATTATTACCACTTATAGATTTGACAGTTTCGGATTTGGTCTCAGACTTTGATTTTTTCTTGTTATCAGTCTTAACAAGCTCAGACTTGATAACATTAGATGCAGTTGTCTTTTTCTTAGCAATCCAGGCTTGTGATTTAATGTTTGCCTTTTTGATGTAAAACTTGTTTTCATTTGCCCTAGAAGTTTCACCTTTTTTGAAAGTTGAGTTTTCAAATTTCTTTCCAATTTTAGGTATAACTTCAGGTTTTGATTTGTTTTGTTTCAAAACTATTACAGGTTTTACAAACTCTGGTTGCTTTGGTTTAACAACATCTGAACTTTCTTTTCTTCGCAGATAGGCAGGCTTAGACTTCGGACACTTCCGTGCAATATGACCGACTTCATTGCACTTGAAGCAAATCCGATTATCATGTGAATGTCCACTAGTGGATTTTACACCACTTGTGGTTTTTGCCTTATCTCGAAGTTCTTTTTGTTTCTTAAACTCGCCGTTTGATTGCTTCCCAATCAAACTCTCCTCAAGAACCATGTTTGTCCCATAAACGAATTTCATGTTTTTATCTTTGTACTCGTGAAATGGTGACATTTTCTTAACTGGTTCTTCTTCCTCATCTAGACCTAACCCAGCTCTCCGGTTTTCTGGATGATCACCACCTTTTCTTCGGTAGTTATTGTAATTTCTTTTGGGTTTAGAATAGAATTTCTTTTCATTTTTCTCCAGATCTTCTGATGAAACTTCAACCAATTTGAACAGTTTATCCAATTGATCTTCTTTGACATTCAGAATCAGAAAACTGTCATCAAATTATAATCTATCAGATTCCTTAACCTTGTACATGACAACGTTAGGATCATCACATAGATCATCTTCCGATGATGTATCGTCGTCTTCGGAATTTGTGTCGGAACTGTTCAAACTCGAGGTGGCGTTCTCGAAGCTGCCATCATCAGAATCGTTCAGAACATTTTCAACCACCTTTTTCACTACCGCATTGTCATCATCTGATTTAGTAAAGACTACATCAATGTTCTCCGGCAACTCATTTTCTTTTCAGATAACAAATCAATATTGAGTGCCTTATCCATCCCATCAACAGTTTTGCGATAATATTTCTCGCATAGGGGTGGAGGATCATTGCCGTATTCTTTACCAATTTTCTTTTTAGGTTTTTCTTCCGATGAAATTGTGGGAAGAATGTGATCAATGACATATGCATTAGTTGTGTAACTTCTTAAAAGTTGTTGAACACGTTCTGTTTCAATTTTCATGTCCTGGAGTTGTTGTTTGGTTTCAACAATGGTGTTGATATAGATGTTTATTGCTTTTTGTTTATCCATTACTGTACCTTTCAACATCCTTACAGTATCAAGTTGTTCAATATTATTTCTATCGAGCCTGCCATAATCATCTTTCATTTTGTCATACGCTTCCTTCATTGTACGATAATCGTATTTGAAATGTTCATTATGTACATTGAGTTCAGCGATGATTTGTGATTTTTTTGGCACATTTAGCACATGGCTCGGTACATTTTGTGCAAGGTTTTACAACCTCCACAACTTGCACTTTGACAACTTCCTTTACCTCTGGACCTACCTTGGTTAGATTTGCCATCATAGCTTTATCGGCAAAGTCCTTGAGGTTTTCAGCAGTTACTTCTTGAACAACATCAGTAACTTCTTCATTCGATTTCTCCTCGACCACTTGCCCTTGAGAACTTCCGTCAAAGTTATCTGCAAAACTAGAAGATGAATTAGAAGATAAAATACCCTGTATCTTCATGTGAAGATACATTTCTTCTTCTTCTTCCTGTTGTTGCAGATACTGTTCCAGTAGAGCATTCTCTATCGCTGCTGCTTCTTCGGCAGAAGTATCTTCAACTATTTCAGCCATCAATGTAACTCCTGTCTTCTTACCGATATAAGAGCTCCAATCAAAACCATCATCATCGTTGGTAGCAACCATTGCCTTATCAGTGTTACTGCTGTTTGGTTTTTCCTGGATCTCAACTTGTGTCTGGGAAAGGCTTGTATTGAAGAGATTTCTTGTAATACTCGTTGCCTCCACCAAATGGACTCTGATGTCCCGTTGCTTCAGGGTTTTGGCATTCTCTCTTAATGCCCTTTCTGTCGGCATCTGAAACAAGTGACCTTGGTTTTGTCGAACCCTAGCTTGTTGCTTGAATTTCCGATATCTCGGCCTATGAGTGCAACAAACTTTGTGACCCTTCGAATGATAGAAGCTAGTGACCACTTTATGTCCATCAGTTCAAGCTCTTCTTCGTCCACCTGATCGTAGTCTTCTGCGGTCATTTCGGGATTGCCGATCTTTCCAGCTACAAGACTTTCATATGATTCTAGAACAGTGGCGAGAAGTGACATGTGTTGTTTTGCAACTTGCTCAGAAACAACATTGTTTAGATTTACAGCAATGTTATACTTGTACACATTTGGATCAGAATTTTTTTGTTGATTCTGATTTGTTTGACTCTGATAAGACGAATTTGAACTTGTGCTTGAAAACGAAGAGCTCTGTGGACTTTGATCATATTGTGGATATGATTGGTTCTGATTCTGTGGAGAAGAATTCATGTTTGCACTGAACGCTATCTGAATCTTCGGGCTTGAAATGTTGTCTTGCATCCCGTTCTTGTAATACAGACCAACATCTTGAACAATGTTAGCATTCTTCGACTTTGCAATTTTTAAAAGTTCCATCTCATGACCTTCAAGTTTGTCGATGAATGTTGACAACTTAAAGAATTCCCAACTTGGACTTTCTTTCAGAACCATCAAATAAGTAGTCCACTCTCCGTCAAGTAACGCATCTGTAAGCTTATCGATGTACTCTGGTTCTGTCTTCTCGAGACCGTGTCTTCTCATTTGGACTTTCAGATGACAGAAACGCTCAATCATCTGTTTCATTGTCTCGCCCTTCAACATGTTAAAAATGTCGAACTCCTTCATGATGAGAGCTTTCTTACTCTTGATCATCTCTGCGCTTCCTTGGTATTTCTTTTCCAGTGATAGCCAGAGATCTCTCGCAGTCGTATAGTCGGGAAACAAGACCAGAATATCCTCTTTAACAGATTGTTGAATGAGGCTAATCATCTTTTTCTCAGCAATGTACTCATCTTTTTGAATTATGGAGTACTTGTACTTCTCTAGAACTTGCTGCTGTTTATCTAACGGAACAGTATAACCTCTCTCAATTGACACCCAGCCTTGGGAATGCTTGGCCTGAACCCAATAAGTGAATTTCTCCTTCCATCCTTCATACCCGTCCATGCTCATTAACTTCGGCGGTTTAACGGACGTGCCCATTTCGTTGTCGAGGTTGACTTGCTGTATTACATTGGCATTGGATGTACCCACTCCTGACATAAACGCTCTCGGTAGATCATCCATCGCGAATATCGAAACACGCACGCTGATTACACGTTTAAACTTTTGAAAAAGTTAGTTTTACTACAAGTTCGGTCGAACTTGTAGTTTGAGAATGAAGAATTTCAAGTTTAATTCACAAGTTCGGTCGAACTTGTGACTTATTTTGAAAATTTCCCTGAGTTTTAACTTCGAGCGAACTTGCAGTGTGGAATTTATAAGAAACTCACAAGTACGGGCGAACTTAGCTAAATTTTCTTGATTTTTTATCAAGTTTGGTCGAACTTGATAGAATATCAATGAATTTTTTAGTCAGTTCGAGCAAACTTAGCAAAATTACTAACAAAAACCCTCAAGTTCAGTCGAACTTGATAAAAACTCACTCAAAAAGTGATTTTTTGAGTCAAGTTCGGTCGAACTTGGCTAACAAGTTCGATTTTCATGAGTTTTGAAAACATGGTTTTTGCAACAATTTGACATCAATTCGTTTGATTTTAGTCTCCAAACTCTCAGGGGTTTATCTATGATGTATTTAACATGCCATATTAAAAATTGGACAGAATTTGACCGTGAATTCTTCATTTTAGTGTAAAAGTTAAGAAAAATAGAAGAATGGAGTAGAATTAGAAGTGTTCTTGTCTTGATATCAATCAAATCAGACTATTCTAGCTCTAATACCACTTGTAGGACCGATCCTGATAGCATAGGAACCTAGATTTGATATCTAATGTCCATAATAGCGGAAATATTACGACATGATTACCAAACAACAAGAATTAGTCAATTAATCGTCAATTTTATTGATATAACATCAAGTCTCCAATTTGACCGTGCTCCGCCTCAAAGTGCGCAAAGTTACAAATGAGAATGACAAGGCCACAAGTTCGCTAGAGGGGTGTTGAAGTTCGGGCGAACTTGACATAGTCAAGTTGGCCGAACTTGACTTCACAATGCCTTCACCAGCAAACTTGTCCCAATTACACATAAATTCTTCGTTTCACTAGCCTATTCAACTCTAATCTATACAGATTCGATATTGTCACACCCCGACCCGTAGCGGAATAAAAGTCGGGGCGTAATTGGGTTATCACCAAAGCTCATGATGTTTACTAAAATGTTTCATATTTATTAAACTCAAATTACAACTTAAATATCCAAAACAAAATTCATACAATTACAAGAAAATGAAACTACATAATTATTCCAAAACTTAAACTTGTTTATTCTTCTAGGCCTTCCTATGTGTTTCTTGTCTCAGCTGGATCACCTGTATCATGTGTAAAACGGGGGATATTTTGGGTCAACAAAAGTTGGCGAGTGAACCTTGATAAAACATTGTTACTAATTTCTTGTTTTATTTAATAAGGAAAATTTGTGCAATAATCACATGTGAGCAAACATATATAAATAAACAAACACAAACCACTTTGGATGAGTATATGATATGAATGATGATGTATGTGAGATCAAGGCTCAATCAAACGGAGCCGATCTAATGAGGCACCTGATGCTCAACCCGTCTCCCACGGGGAACTGATGGGCCTAATGAAATGCGTGCACTGAAAATGATAAATCCAATCTACATATAATTCACACAACAATTGATACACATTTGATACACATTTGATCACGGATATGATGTATGCACAAGTGTTTAAATAAAATAAAAGGATTATATGACACATGATACACCCCAAAACATGATTAAAACGGAGAATTGGTAGAGATTCACTCACATTGGGTGCATTCTTTGATGACGTTTGATGCGTACGAATTTTAGGATTCAATCAACGAGGAAAAAACTAGCCTAGATAATAACAAAATGATTCGATAAATAAATAAATTTTATTTGAGATTAATATTTTTAATTAGTGCTCTTTAATGGGATTTTTAGATTTATTTTTGTGAGTTTAAGGAAATTTTTTAACTTTAATAATCTTATTTTTAAGTATTTTTAAATAATTTTCCAATTAAATAAATAGATAAAAAGAAATAAAAAAGGTTGACTTTTTGACCTTGACCGTTGACCGGGTCTTGACCGGTCAGACTGTGTTTTTTTTTATGCGCTGAGTGAGGTTCGAACTCGGGACCTCTCGTATACGTGCACGCAGCTCTACCAACTGAGCTACGTGTCTAACCCGAAATATTCTCTGTTTTAATTATATATATATATTAATTAACATTAACCTTATTTAGTTTATATCAAAAATGATTTAATATGGCCGAACCGGCTTCAGAGACCCGGAGTCGAACTCGGAACGTTCGGTTCGAGTGCGCACAGCCCAACCAGTTGGGCTGTGTGTCTAATCTGTTTAACTAATGGATTATATTCATCTTATGTACTCACTGTGACTTGGTCTGATTAGGTTTCAAAAATGTTGGTTTTATTTCTGAAAGTCGGTAACGTGTGCGATTCGAACTCGGGACGTGCATATTGTATTTGACACAGTCCACCGCTGGACTGTGTGTCTAACCCGGTTTAATATCTGTTTTTAATTATACTAATACACGTTTGCATCTTCGTCTTCTTCGCTTAAAAATTACAGAACAGTGAAATCCGACTGTTCTGGTTAATCGATCATAACTTATACTTGTTTGAAATGGAAAGAAGATTAAGTGATATGGTATACCAAGACGGAGCGTTTTCTTCAGATTTCCGGCAGTGTTCGTCGGCTCTGATTTTGCGATTTCCGGCTGTATGAACTGTTTTAACAGTTTTGATTATTGGTTTGAACAATTAAAGTATAAATCAAGAGATAGCAAAGAAGTTTAGACAGTTATACCGTCTGATGAATGAATACGGTTTTCTGATCAACGATTCCGGCGATATTCCGGCGAGTGCAGAGGAACTCCGGCGACGTGCTCTGGAAGAATTAAAGCTTCGAAAAAGTGTGCGGTTCTGAGCGAAAGGATTTCCAGATGATTGAGTGGGTATTTATAGGGATGAACAGCTGAATTGAGTTTGATTTAAGGTCAAAGTTCGCGATTAAGGATTTCCGGCGGTTATGACCGAAATTGATGGATAGACATCGGTTATAACCGATGTCGAAGTCGGTTATCGCGTTTCAGTCAAAAGGAAAAGGCAACATTAGCGGAGTTTTGGTTTTACTCCGGCGATTCCTCGTTCTGAGCGCGCTGATGTCCGGTTTTGAATTCGGGTTTACTTTAAGTATTGTTTGTTTTAATATTGTCACAAAGAAAGTGTGTGGCGGAGTGGTGTGTTGTGTGTTTGTGCTTGCGGGTGACCCGGGTTCGAAACCCGGCGTCTCCATTTTATTTTTTATTCACTGTTTATTATTAATTATAAATTATGGTTTTTAAATTCTAATATATTTATTAATTATGTATTGTCTAAAATTTATATGAACCATAAATACGCAACGAAACTTATAACTGAATATTTGATTGATAAACGAAGCGGGTTTTGAAACCCGTTTTTCGACGAATGTTACAGTATCCCCTATTTTTAGAAATTTCGTCCCGAAATTTAAGTAGTAATGGTAACAGGAAAAAGATGCGGGTATTTTTCGCGCATTGTGTCTTCACGTTCCCAAGTAAACTCAGGTCCTCGTTTTGACTCCCAACGTACCCTGACAATTGGAATACGACTTCGTCTTAAACGCTTCTCTCCGAAGTCCATGATTTCTACCGGTCTTTCAACGAAGTGCATAGATTCATCGATTTGAATGTCTTCTAGAGGAATATGGAGGTTTTCATCGGCGAGGCACTTCTTCAAGTTTGATACGTGGAATGTTGGATGAATTCTATTGAGCTCTTCTGGTAGGTCAAGCTTGTATGCTACAGGACCTACTCTTTCGAGTATCTTGAAAGGTCCTACATAGCGTGGTGCTAGCTTGCCCTTTTGGCCAAAACGAACCACTCCCTTCCACGGTGATACTTTTAAAAGTACTTGATCACCAATGTCAAACTCCAAGGGCTTTCGTCTTTTGTCTGCATAACTCTTTTGACGACTTTGAGCCGCTAGAAGATTGTTTCGAATTTGAATGACCTTGTCGGTTGTTTCTTGAATTAATTCTGGACCGGTGATTTGTGATTCCCCAATTTCATGCCAACACACTGGAGATCGGCACTTACGACCATATAAAGCTTCGAAAGGAGCCATGCCGATACTTGAATGATAGCTATTGTTGTATGAAAATTCAACTAATGGTAGATGTGCGTCCCAGTTCCCTTCGAAATCTATGACGCATGCTCGCAGCATGTCTTCAAGGGTTTGGATGGTGCGTTTAGATTGACCATCAGTTTGAGGATGAAAAGCGGTACTGAGGTCTAATCGTGTACCCAAGGCGGTTTGTACGGCTCGCCATGTTCGTGAAGTGAAACGACCATCACGGTCTGAAATGATGCTTAATGGTACACCATGACGGCTTACGATCTCGCTGATGTAGATACGAGCTAACTTCTCGTTCTTGAAGTCCTCGCGAATCGGGATGAAATGAGATGACTTTGTAAGACGATCGATTATTGCCCATATGGTGTCATACCCACTGGAGGTGCGAGGTAACCCGGTAATGAAATCCATGGTTATGTTTTCCCACTTCCATACAGGTATTTCGGGTTGGACTAGAAGTCCTGAAGGTCTTTGATGTTCAGCTTTTACTTTGGAACAGGTAAGGCACTTGGAAACAAAAACAACGATATCATTTTTCATGCCAGGCCACCAGTAGGTGTATCGTAGGTCTTGATACATCTTGTCGGCTCCTGGGTGTACAGAGTATCGTGTTTTGTGCGCCTCATTCATGAGGAAATCACGAAGGTTATCACGATCAGGAATCCATATGCGATTTAAATAGTATAGAATACCGTCGGATTTGGTTTCGATTTTTAGTTCAGCCCCACACGACAGCTCATCGCGTACGTCATTTTCTGTTACAGAAACATGTTGAGCTGCTCGGATTCGATCTTTGATGTCGGTTACGATTTGCGAACATAGAAGACGAATGGAGTTCGCATAACCTTTTCGACTAAGCGCATCGGCCACCACGTTTGCCTTGCCAGGATGATACCGAATTTCACAGTCGTAGTCGTTAAGAAGTTCGACCCATCTTCGTTGTCTCATATTCAACTCCTTTTGGTTGAAGATATGTTGGAGACTCTTGTGGACAGTGTATATTTCACACTTGGTACCGTAGAGGTAATGTCTCCATATCTTGAGAGCGAACACAACGGCTCCAAGTTCCAGGTCGTGGGTGGTGTAATTTTTCTCATGAACCTTGAGTTGCCTAGAAGCATAGGCTATCACTTTTCCTCTTTGCATCAATACACAGCCTAGTCCTTGCCCTGATGCGTCGCAATATACTACAAAGTCATCGCAACCTTCAGGGAGTGTGAGGATAGGTGCGTCACAAAGTTTTTGCTTTAGAGTTTGGAAGGCCTCTTCTTGCTTAGGCCCCCATATGAAGGGTTTTCCTTTATGAGTCAAGGCCGTGAGTGGGACAGCAATACGAGAAAAATTGGCAATGAAGCGTCGATAGTAACCAGCCAAACCAAGAAATGACCTTACTTCGGTAGGGGTATGTGGCGCTTGCCATTCTTGCACTGCCTTGATTTTTGAAGGATCAACATGAATTCCCTTGTCATTGACGACATGTCCAAGGAATTGTACTTCTCCTAACCAGAATTCGCATTTTGAGAACTTAGCGTAGAGCTTTTCAGTCCTTAAAAGTGTAAGGATGAGTCGAAGGTGTCGCTCATGATCGGATTTAGACTTGGAGTAGATAAGAATATCGTCGATGAAGACTATGACGAAACGGTCGAGGTAGGGTTTGCATACCCTATTCATTAGATCCATGAATACAGTGGGGGCGTTAGTTAAACCGAATGGCATGACCATGAATTCGTAATGACCATAATGAGTCCGGAAAGCGGTCTTTGGGATATCTTCTTCATGTACTCTGAGCTGATGATAACCAGAACGAAGGTCGATTTTTGAAAAGCAGGTGGCGCCTTGAAGTTGGTCTAGGAGGTCATCGATGCGAGGTAGTGGATAGCGATTTTTAACCGTTAGCTTGTTGAGTTCTCTATAATCAATGCACATGCGAAACGTTCCATCTTTCTTCTTCACAAAGAGAACAGGTGCACCCCAAGGCGAGGAGCTAGGACGTATGAATCCTTTGTCAGTCAGCTCTTGCAGTTGACTGGCCAGCTCTTGCATTTCGGATGGGGCTAACCTATAAGGAGATTTTGCGACTGGTGTAGCGCCAGGTACAAGATCGATGCGGAATTCGACTTCTCTCACATGAGGGAGTCCTGAAATGTCATCGGGAAAGACTTGTGGGAATTCTTTCACAACTGGGATATCTTCGAGTTTCTTCTCCTTGTTTCCCTTTTGACGACGTGAGTTAGGAATGCGACATAGTTCTTGCGGAGATATCTTCGGGCTTGAAGGCAGGACATTAATTTGAGTCCTTTCGAAGGGGTTTCTCGAAAAATACGTAGGGTCTGACTGTCTGCAAGAGGAATGCGAATGAACTTTTCACGGCATACTACTTCAGCGTGATGCTGGCTGAGCCAGTCCATACCGATTATAACATCGAAACTTCCCAACTTCATAGGAACGAGGTCAACTGGAAAATCGTGATCGTTTAGAGTGAGGGTACAATCGCATATAATAGAATTTAATGAAACGGGTTTTCCGTCAGCAACTTCCACCGTTAGAGATTCCATGAGATTAACACGAGTTTGGTTGAGGATAGGTTCAAATTCTAAGGACACAAAGCTCCTATCCGCACCAGTATCGAATAATATGGATGCATAACTACCATTGATGAGAAACATACCGTTGACCACGTTGTTGTCAGCCCTAGCTTGGTTGGCATTGATGTTGAAAGCTCTTCCTCTGGCAGGTGGAGGAGCTTGGTTAGCTTGGTTTACTGGGTTCGCTTGGGCTTGAGCATGGATGATGTTCACTAAGCGTGGACAAGTGTTTCTGAAGTGGTTTAGGTCCCCACAGTTGTAACAAGCTCGCATGGGTTGCATCATGGGGTAGTTGGGTTGGTAGTAAGTTTGGGCTGCGTGTGATGCAGGTGGTAGAAGTAAAGGTTGTTGGGCTTGACCCACTATCTGATGGTGGGTTTGGGTTGGAGGTTGATTGCGGTTCATTCGTTGAAGAGTGCGGCAGGTTTGGATGGGGTGACCTGCATGGCCACAGCTTGTGCAATGTTGGCAAAGAGTTTCGGGAGGGTGATGGTATTGACAACGGTTGCATTTTGGGTGTGGGCTGGTGTATGGCTTTTTAAATGGCGCAACTGAGGGAGCGATTTGGGTGATTGGTGCAACAGTGATAGGAGGGTTGGTTTGAGTGATAGCAAAATTCTTGCTGTTTCGTTTCCTCTTACCAGCAAACTTTGAGGATGAGACTGAGTGGTTTGCAGTTGGGGTCTCTATGGGTGCTTTCTTCTTTTCATCTTTGAAATTGCCGTTTCGGATGCGATTCTCAGTGAGTTCTGTAGCTAATTCCATTGCGGCTTCAAGTGTTGCAGGCGAAGTGCTTAAAACCGAATCTTGGATTTTCGAGGGGAGGCCTCGAATGTAGTGTCGACTAAGCGGTACAAGAGGGTGAACAAATTAGGGATCATTTGGTTCAGCTCGAGAAATTGCTTATTATAGGAGGTGTGATCTCCTTCCTTTTGTTTCAGCGCGTGGAATTCATCTCCCAACTTTTTAATTTCGCTTCTTGGACAGAAGCGTCTTGTCATGAGTTCCCTTAACTCTTCCCATGTTAAGGCCATGGCGTCTTCAACTCCTCGTTTACCCTTTTCCGTGTTCCACCAGGTAAGGGCTACCCCGAAGAGTCTTCCAGTTGCATAACGTACCTTGCGATCCTCGGGACAATCGCAATTGAGGAAAGTGTTTTCCATTTCTTCAAACCAGTGAAGGAGGGCGGTAACACCTTCGATCCCTTCATATTTTGGGGGATCGCAAGATTTGAAGTGTTTGTAGGAGCACTTTTTGGAAGGAGGGTTGGCGACGCTCTGGTCTTCTTGATTGGGAGGGTTGATGGGATTTGCGGTGAGAGCTTGTTGAACTTGAATCACGATGTCAGGAAGCACTGCGGCCATTTGTTTAGCAATTTGTGTGGCCAAGCGTTCATTTGATCTTCCTGACTTTCTACCTCCACGTAGTTGCCTAGCCGACATCTACAGGAACATACATAGGAAGATTGTGAGTTTAAGAAGTTTCTAGGTGTCATGTGTCGTAAAAAGAATGAAAAATAACATAACTGACAATAATTCAACTACATCCATAGGATGTCTTGGGTTTGCTCATGTTTGGGCCTCCAATGTCCCCCATACCATCGCCTGTGTAGTTATGTGGGCCCCCATGACTATTGGGCTTGGTAGGATTCACATTGGTGTTCGCGGATTAACACTCGCACCACCCGAATGAAAATCGTAAAATATGATTGCGAGATGTATGGTAGGAGGGTGTCCAGGTGTAGACACAATGACAACTCAAAGTGGGGTTAGCTCACACGAGGTTTGGTATAGCATGCTTTGGCCTAATAGGTCCTTCGTACTCTCATCGTTAGTCCCCAGGTAGGCAAACTGGTCCTTTATTTTGGATTTATACGAATGCCAAGCCTAGACAGGACGTTCCGACTACCGGTACTCGTACCCTTCCAGTTACTACATGCCCGTCATAATAACTCACTTTGATGTGATTTGAAAAATACAAAAATCATTGCAAAAATCATGGGAATCGTGAGGTGTGTGCTCTCATGGATATGATATGTTATGAGGATATGATTCATGATGAGCATTGTATAATAACATGTATTTGTGAGCATGCTTGCATAACATTGAGTATAAAAATAAACATAAAGCATATAAACATCATGAATTTTGTATGTAACGCATAAACAATTTAAAATTTTAATCAACTATAGTATAGGCTCTAAGGGTCTAATAACCTATCCTATATCCCTATAGTCATAAGCTCTGATACCAATCTGTCACAACCCGACCCGCAGTGGAATAAAAGTCGGGGCGTAATTGGGTTATCACCAAAGCTCATGATGTTTACTAAAATGTTTCATATTTATTAAACTCAAATTACAACTTAAATATCCAAAACAAAATTCATACAATTACAAGAAAATGAAACTACATAATTATTCCAAAACTTAAACTTGTTTATTCTTCTAGGCCTTCCTATGTGTTTCTTGTCTCAGCTGGATCACCTGTATCATGTGTAAAACGGGGATATTTTGGGTCAACAAAAGTTGGCGAGTGAACCTTGATAAACATTGTTACTAATTTCTTGTTTTATTTAATAAGGAAAATTTGTGCAATAATCACATGTGAGCAAACATATATAAATAAACAAACACAAACCACTTTGGATGAGTATATGATATGAATGATGATGTATGTGAGATCAAGGCTCAATCAAACGGAGCTGATCTAATGAGGCACCTGATGCTCAACCCGTCTCCCACGGGGAACTGATGGGCCTAATGAAATGCGTGCACTGAAAATGATAAATCCAATCTACATATAATTCACACAACAATTGATACACATTTGATACACATTTGATCACGGATATAATGTATGCACAAGTGTTTAAATAAAATAAAAGGATTATACGACACATGATACACCCCAAAACTTGATTAAAACGGGGAATTGGTAGAGATTCACTCATATGGGTGCGTTCTTTGATGACGTTGGATGCGCACGAATTTTAGGATTCAATCGACGAGGGAAAAACTAGCCTAGATAATAACAAAATGATTCGATAAATAAATAAATTTTATTTGAGATTAATATTTTTAATTAATGCTCTTTAATGGGATTTTTAGATTTATTTTTGTGAATTTTAGGAAATTTTCTAACTTTAATAATCTTATTTTTAAGTATTTTTAAATAATTTTCCAATTAAATAAGTAGATAAAAAGAAATAAAAAAAAGGTTGACTTTTTGACCGTTGACCGTTGACCGGGTCTTGACCGGTCAGACTGTGTTTTTTTTATGCGCTGAGTGAGGTTCGAACTCGGGACCTCTCGTATACGTGCACGCAGCTCTACCAACTGAGCTACGTGTATAACCCTAAATATTCTCTGTTTTAATTATATATATATTAATTAACTTTAACCTTATTTAGTTGCCGAACCGGCTTCAGAGACCCGGTGTCGAACTCGGAACGTTCGGTTCGAGTGCGCACAGCCCAACCAGTTGGGCTGTGTGTCTAATCTGTTTAACTAATGGATTATATTCTCTTATGTACTTACTGTGACTTGGTCTAATTAGGTTTCAAAAATGTTGGTTTTATTTCTGAAAGTCGGTAACGTGTGCGATTCGAACTCGGACGTGCATATTGTATTTGCACGCAGTCCACCGCTGGACTGTGTGTCTAACCCGGTTTAATATCTGTTTTTAATTATACTAATACACGTTTGCATCTTCGTCTTCTTCGCTTAAAAATTACAGAACAGTGAAATCCGACTGTTCTGGTTAATCAATCATAACTTATACTTGTTTGAAATGGAAAGAAGATTAAGTGATATGGTATACCAGGACGGAGCGTTTTCTTCAGATTTCCGGCAGTGTTCGTCGGCTCTGATTTTGCGATTTCCGGCTGTATGAACTATTTTAACAGTTTCGATTATTGGTTTGAACAATTAAAGTATAAATCAAGAGATAGCAGAGAAGTTTAGACAGTTATACCGTCTAATGAATGAATACGGTTTTCTGATCAACGATTCCGGCGATATTCCGGCGAGTGCAAGGGAACTCCGGCGACGTGCTCTGGAAGAATTAAAGCTTCGAAAAAGTGTGCGGTTCTGAGCGAAAGGATTTCCAGATGATTGAGTGGGTATTTATAGGGATGAACAGCTGAATTGAGTTTGATTTAAGGTCAAAGTTCCCGATTAAGGATTTCCGGCGGTTATGACCGAAATTGATGGTTAGACATCGGTTATAACCGATGTCGAAGTCGGTTATCGCGTTTCAGTCAAAAGGAAAAGGCAACATTAGCGGAGTTTTGATTTTACTCCGGTGATTCCGCGTTCTGAGCGCGCTGATGTCCGGTTTTGAATTCGGGTTTACTTAAAGTATTGTTTGTTTCAATATTGTCACAAAGAAAGTGTGTGGCGGAGTGGTGTGTTGTGTGTTTGTGCTTGCGGGTGACCCGGGTTCGAAACCCGGCGTCTCCATTTTATTTTTTATTCACTATTTGTTATTAATTATAAATTATGGTTTTTAAATTCTAATATATTTATTAATTATGTATTGTTTAAAATTTATATGAACCATAAATACGCAACGAAACTTATAACTGAATATTTGATTGATAAACGAACCGGGTTTTGAAACCCGTTTTTCGACGAGTGTTACAGATATAAGACTAAGACATAGACATTCTGCACCAACACATCTACCAATGTACTTAAACGCGCACAAGAGTTTGATAACATCTACCAACGTACATAAACGTCTACAAGTGTTCGGTAGTGTGTAGAAGTGTACAGACATCTATAAATGAATTTAAATAAAAAAATATAGGAAATTTCTACATGGCTCGAGTAGCCTCAGTCGAAGGAAACGACTAGGGCTCAACTGTTTTCACTGACCCTAGTCATTTCAATTTGCATCCTAGCCCTTCCAGGTAAAGTGTGCATGGGTCGGTTTTTGCTCAAAAACACAACCATAACTGATCAGTTATGGTGGTTTCGATTAATCGGCTTTGAAGGTTATCGCGGGTCGGTTAACCATGAATTTAAGCCTAGCTAAAAATGGTTTAATTTTTTCTTTAACCAAGGAATAAATTGTTATTACACATTTGTATATATTAGTATATTATATGTACTAAAAAATACATATAGTTTATAATAGGTATAATGGATTTTAACAATCCCAATTGTTAGTCGTTGGCCGGCAACGGTCCCAACTTAAAAAATAACCAGTGGTGGTCCCACCTTTTCATATATTGTAAATCAATGGACTTTTACTAATAGAACCTTAATTTATTTTTGTCCTTTTTTCCTTTTCTATTAGCAAAGGTCCATTGGTTTACAATATGTGAAAATGTGGGACCACAATTGGTTATTTTTTGAGTTGGGACTGTTGCCGGCCAACAACTAATATTTGAGATTACTAAAATCCATTATTCATTTATAATATTAATATTGTTTGTTGCCTAATATTCAAACAAAACATATGGATACAATTCATAAATTCAAACAAACATTCAACCAAAATGATATGAGATTCCCATAAATTCTAAGAAATGTTCAACCAAAAACATCAAATATTGAAAAATGATGAAAAGTCCAAAATCAGACATAGATTTTACTACATGTCGACTCAGTTCGGTTATGGTGGGTACAAAAACATTGATAAAGTTGACCTGCTACTTTTCGTTTTCAGAAAAATAATTAACCAACCCACTGGTTTTTATTTGGTTTGTTTTTTTTATTATAAGTCAGTTTATTCGGTTTTTTGCACACCCCTAGTTCCAGGGGTAAGGGCTAGGGCTTAGATTTTTTCCTCTAACAACCGGCTACAAAGCCATTTCCTTTAAAAATGTCACATGTCAACAAATAGTTAGTCTGTTAGTGAGTCCTGCTATTAGAAGAAACCCCTACATCACAACCTTTTAAGCTAAGTGTCATGTTTTGAAGATTCTCATTTTCCGTGTAACCCCTAAAACAAAAAAATTCAATGTTTATTTTTGCATTCTCAATTTGATTAATGCTTTTTTGAAGATTCTCATTTTCTATGAAACCCCTAAAACAAAAAATGATTTCAACTAGTAAATTTTCCTCGCGGGTCCAAGTGTAAAGTTGTATTGTCAAGACCCGAATCGTTTCTGAACAATAGTTACATCAAAAGATAGATAAACTGAAGATGTACATAAAAATAAGCACGAAAACATATTCTATTTGACTCACTTATTTGCAAAAGAAATTTACATCGAACACCAACCCGAACTTATACCGACACGTACATAAAAATAAGCACAAAATTGTACTTTTTTAGTTAAAAGTGGTACCGCGCGTTGCGGTGGCACCGAAACGTAAAGTAAGTAGAATTTGTACAATCTAACGAAAACTTTTTATATTTGAACCGACTTGTTTTAAAACAAAATTTGTGTCAAAACGTAAATTGAAAACATACATAAAAAACACAAAAAAGAACATATTATTTGACCCTGCCTATTTTCAAATAAACGTAATTGTCACACCCCAACCGATGGCGGAAACATCGGGGCGTGACACTAGGCGAACCAGATTGTCTCAAGTGAAATTTCATAACAACTATTTAGCGATAATATTCAAACGTTCAACATCCCATACTATTAAACAATAAAATCCCAAATAATTATTACAAAACATAATATCTCTTAAAACATATCAAGTTCGATCTTCCCTAGATTTATTACATGAGTTCTAAAGGTAATCATAAACCAAGCAGCAATAGCAAATATCCTCAACCTGCCACATATGTTAAAATAAAATGTCAATACAATTAAGTAAAGGTGAGCATACAGGTTTGCGTACATAATAGATATAAAAGTGTTAGCATACACTGCATGACATCCGTAAGAGTTGTGAACTATGTATCTACTAGATTCGAGTAAACCAACAAACCGCGAGTGCGAGGCACACGAACAAGTGTCCACGTCCTAAAGAGAAAATAAATGAGAAATAAAAATGCGAGCCTTAAAAACCCCGCGCCTCCGGGTGGCGGGTCAACCTCTAGCAAGCTATCATGTTAAGGGTGGCGTACTAGCAATCAAGTAACACATAAAATTCAGCAGATTCCACGTATAGTCAAGCATGAGCGGGTTGCGAATAAGCGTTTGAGTTGTGTGATGTGTTTTGATATATGAACATATGTGACACCCAAAAGTGTGTTTAAGCGTAAAATGGTTCAAATATACTCACAGTTGGTGCGATTAGAGGGAGAGACGAGATCTGATGTGGATGGACAGGAGCGCCGGTTCAGCTTGTAAGAGAACAGAAGTGCATCGGTCTTCCGAATTGCTAAAACGGTCGAATCGTGAGGGAAGAATGGACAAGTTCGGGTGAAGTTGTACCAAATATCTTGGATTTGGTACAAGTTCGGGTGAACTTGACTGTTGTCACACCCCAACCGATGGCTGAAACATCGGGGTAGTGGCACTAGGCGAACCAGATTGTCTCATGAGAAATTCCATAACATTATTTAAGCGACAATATTTAAACGTCAAAATCCCATACTTTCAACATATAATCCTTAAACATGTTACAAAATATAAGCAATCTCATAAAACAAATCAAGTTTGGTATTCCCTAGATTCCTATTATAATGCGTTTCTAGAATACCAAATCCTAATCCAATTTCAAGTAGTCAAATCCTCAACCTGCCACATATGTTAAAATAAAATGTCAATACAATTAAGTAAAGGTGAGCATACATGTTTTGCGTATATAATAGATATAAAGCATTAAGCACACACCGCATGACATACGTAACAGATGTGAATGATGTAACTACTTAGATTCAAGCAAACCAACAAACCGCAAATGATCGAGGCATGCGAACAAGTGTCCACATCCGAAAGAGAAAATAAATGAGAATAAAATGCGAGCCTTAACAACCCCGGGCCTCCGGGTGGCGGGTCAACCTCTAGTATACTATCATGTTAAGGGTGGCGTACAAGCAATCAAGCAATACATACAATTCAGCAGATTTCACGTATAATCATGTAACAGCGGGTTGCGAATAAGCATTTAAGAATTTTGTGATGTGATTTGATATAGGAACATATGTGACACCCAAAAGTGCGTTTAAGCGTAAAAGGGTTCAAGTATACTCACTGTTGGTGCGTTTCAGAAGAGATGAGATATCTGAGATGAGTTGGGGAGAGCGCCGGATCAGCCTGTAAGCGAACAGAAGTGCATCAGTCTTCTGAATTGCTGAAACGGTTAACTATTTGAGATAACAGTAGACAAGTTCGGGCGAACTTGTACTTGAAGGTACAAGTTCGGGCGAACTTGTATGCCTGGGCTTACTGAGGGTACAAGTTCGGGCGAACTTGTCTGGTTTCCGTAGGAAACGAGACAAGTTCGGGCAAACTTGTCCCATTTGCTGAGGTGGGATACAAGTTCGGGCGAACTTGTCTGATTTCCTTGGAAATCAGTACAAGTCCGGGCGAACTTGTCTGATTTCCTTGGAAATCAGTACAAGTCCGGGTGAACTTGTGTAGTTTTGGTGAAGATTTGATCAAGTTCGGGCGAACTTGGTCACTAATCTGGTGATAAGTTCGAGCGAACTTGATGCTCTCCGAGCGAACTTGACTGTTTTGGCATCCAAATCGTGCGTTTTCACGTCGTTTGCTGAGGAAATCGAGTGTCCATCCCTCCAACCTTAAGCCACTGAGTAAAACTTAGGCTGGAGAGGTCTTTTGGAACGAGTTTAGCCATTTTACAGAAACTCAGGCTAATCCAGGCGAACTTGAAGGTTCATACGGGTTAGTCCAGCTTGTGTAAAGTGACGATTTCGTCCTTGTGCTTCCGGATCTGAGATCTTGCTTGACAACTGTAACAACCCGCTTCCTCGCAAGCTCGTCACTCTCGTTACGCCTAGCAGCAGAGATTCAGATCATAATGTAATCTAAATCGCTTATTACGCTACATCGCATATTTTCGCACTATATCACATCATAACGCATTACATCGCACTAACACATCGCTTATATCGCACAAACTAAATACTATCAACTTTACGTGGAATTTCCAAGGCTAACTGCTCGCTTAAACTGCAACGCGACTCTCGAAAGACTTGGGAACAAAGTCGCATGGTTCATCGCTTATCTATCGGACCTTGAGTAATTGTTGAGTTTACGTAAATATGACCATTTAATACGCTTAATACTTCACCATAACGCTTAATATAACTACATAATACAAACCGAATCGTCAAACGAACTCTTAACGCGAAATAATTAAAAAAAACCCAATATTTGGACAAGTTCGCTCGAACTTGGGTGACACCAAGTTCGGCCGAACTTGGCTGACCAAACTCAAAACCCATCTCCCCCTCACCGAACTTGCATGAAACCATGCAAGTTCGACCGAACTTGACTCACCTCCATCCAAGATCTCACAAGTTCGCTCGAACTTGCATGATTTCATGCAAGTTTGGCCGAACTTCACTCCTCAGATCCCTCATTTCTCACCTTCCTATAAATACCCAGCTCCATTTCCTCATTTGAACTTGCTGCAACTTCGTTCTGAGCTCCGAAACCCGAAACCCTCTGTTTTCTAAGTAAGAATCAAACTGATTTCAACTACAACGATGTTTATCAACGTTTTACAACGATTTTGCACAAGGCATTGCCATCGTTTTCATCAAATCTTCTCTGTTTACGAAAATCTTCATCTTTTTACATAAAACTTCTGTTTTTCACTCAGATCTATGTTTAGATCTGAGCAAAACCTTTTGAACATTGATTTTTACACAAAATACGGACTTTTGATGATGTTTTGTTCATTTTCTGATATGAAACGAAGCATTTATCATTCAAGATCCCAGATCTGGAAGGACAAGAACGTTTATGTTGGTTTACACAAGCCGAACTAACCCGAACAAACACCGAGTTCGCCCGGATTAGTTCACGCTTTTGTATAACGGCTAAAACCGCTCTAAAAGACCTATTCGACCTAAGTTTGCTCAGTAGCACAGGTTGGAGGGATGAACACTCGATTTCCTCAGGAAACAACGCGAAAACGCAAGATTTTGGACCCGAAAACATCAAGTTCGCTCGAGATTTAACTGATTTTTGTGCAGCACCTTAGTCAAGTTCGCTCAAACTTGACCTCTAAGGGTCAAGTTCGGCCGAACTTGAGTCCAAACAACTCACACCTTCATCAAAAACCCTCAAGTTCGCTCGAACTTGCAAAGTTTCTCAGGAAACTTCACAAGTTCGGCCGAACTTGTCAATTTCTTAAACAAATCTTACAAGTTCGCCCGAACTTGTATCATTTCTTTGGAAATTACACAAGTTCGCTCGAACTTGACTCACAACTTAGTAGAATAGTACAAGTTCGCCCGAACTTGCCTACTGCTCAACCCAAACTTAACCATTTCAGCTTTCGGAGACTGATGCACCTCCGTTCACGTATGCAGGCTGATCCGGAGCTCTCCTCGACTCTTCTCAGATCCTAAAACTCCCCTAAAAACGCACCAACGGTGAGTATATTTGACCCGTTTTGGCTTTAATGCACTTTTCGGGTGTAACATACGTTCTTATCAAAAATACACAACGCACGCTAAACTGATTTATCACGCGCGAATATCTGTTATACATATTATACGTGATTGCTAGAACATGTAAGCTAGGACTGTTTCGTTATCTCCACCTTGGCTAGTATAGTACTGTAGAGGGGCTCTCATCCGACGGGGTTAGCTAACATGTACGCGCGAGCTCTCAGCGAGTATAGCATGATAAATTGTCTTGTGAGTTTATATGTTGTATGAATCATGTTTATGTATGAAGGAATTCGCTATACTTTTATCTACTATGCTATTATATCAAAACCTGTATGCTCGCCAATGCATTTTTGTATTGACAATTTATTTTAACGTATGTTGCAGGTTATTGAGATCTACTTGCTGCAAAACGGATTTAGGAATTATCTCTAGAAACGCATTGTAATAGAAAATCTAGGAAAGATCGAATTATGTTTGTTTGAGAGATGTTTTGATATTTGTAATAACTGTTTATGGATTATACGTTTGTTAGTATGGGATAATGAATGTTTAAATATTGTCGCGTAAACAGTTGTTATGGATTCCCTCGAGCAATCTGATTCGCCTAGTGTCGCGCCCCGATGATTCCGCCATCGGTTGGGGTGTGACAGATTGGTATCAGAGCCATAACTATAGGGAATTAGATAAATTGCCTAGTCTATAGTAGGAAACTATGTGCTTCTTTCTTGCTTATCCGATTAAAACTTTTCCCCCCTATTGTTGGACATAAAATACTATACAAAGTCTTTCCTAAGACTTGGACACAACACACGAAGCTACAAAGACACTCGTACATCACAAACGAGTCGACTTGTCGATATGTGTGAAAACCACGAACTCTCGACGAATCACTCACTCTGTGTATTCCGATTAGCACGAAATTCTCCGTTAAGTTAGGAGTGATATCCACATCTTAACGGAAATTTCCTATTCTATCCGGTGGAAGCATCCTGATGGGTCCGGGAGGGAAACCACAATCAGTGATTCGAAGTTATTAAGTTAGGGGTGAAACCCGAACCTTGAAAACTCACCCCACTCAACGATTTTCAATCTCACCAAAGTCTCGACTATTTTGCGGATTTGGGACACGTAGTAACCAGAAGGGTAGTGCCGTTAGCCGTGAGGCGGTGAGGGCATTTACCTATTAGGCCAAAGCATGTGCCCAAACTTGACGGAATGATCGAATCACTTTGGGCAGTCGCTGTCTCAAACTCCAGGACGCTCTTTAACCCGCAGTTGTCGATTTTTTTCGCATCATCGATTTACATGTGCTTCGCGCATGTTTTAACAAATTTTAAACTCATATGTTTTCGATTTGTCGCTTTATCGCTTTTATCTCTCTATGTTAATGCACAACTCGCACAGCCATCGCAATCCAAAACAAGAACTAATTCTCGCAACAAAACTAAATTCTAACACCCTCTCAACCGCGTCCTCGCGTTATACCGCAATTATATATATACGTATCTAAATATATATACATAGTATATGGTTACACGTGCTTATGTGAATACGTGAGAACTTAGGAAGTATGTGTTTCCTACGTGGCTCCTATGTGAATCTTAGCAATACGTATTACTATAACAAGTTTTTGACGCGCTAAATCGCATCACAATTACAAATCATTATGATCGAATCTCATTCCAAATCTCTTTGTTCAGATGTCTTCAAACGCTTCCAACTCTCGACGTCAAGCTCGAAGGAACTCCGACAAGAAGATTGCTTCGTTTGTGGCAAAGGAAATGGCCAAGGTCATTCCTCAAATCATCACTCAGGTTCAAGCCCTTAGTAACTCTCAAACCTCCGAAGACTCCAAGTCAAGCGCACCAAAGTCTACTTTCTCCTACAAGCAATTTAAGGCCTGTGACCCGATGGTCTTCACAGGTGAAGGAAGGGTATCTCAAATGCTCTAGTGGTTCTATGCCATCGAGGTTACCCTTCGTCAGAGTGAGTGCCCTGAGCATTTCCAGACCACATGCGCTACCGGAGTATTCCAATCCCGAGCACTCGACTGGTGGACAGCCGAGCGCATCAAGCGTGGAAACGACGCAGCTTACGCACTATCGTGGGAGGAACTGAAGGAGCTTATGAAAAGAGAGTACTGCCCTCCCCACGAAGTCTAAAAGCTCGAGAACGAATTTTGGAAAATCAAGCAAATCGAAGGAGACAACGCCGGCCTCACGGAAAGGTTCAAACAGCTTAGCATCATCTGCCCAAGCCAAGTCGACACTCCTGAAAAGGCTTTCAAGAAGTACATACGTGCTTTGCCTGAGTGCGTGGGCAATTTTATCACAGCTGAAAGAACTGCTACCATCGAAGAAACCTATCAGTTGGCCGCGGAAATCAATGACAAGCGAGTCTTGGACGGATATTTATCCAAAACTCCCGCCAAGAACCTGCATCAAGCTACTATCGAAGTGTCCAACGATTCCGACGACGATACCGACGACGACTCCGACGACGACGACGAAACCTTATCGCAAGCTGCCGCCGAGCCCAGCTGCAAGAGAAAACGCTGAGCCTCAACTACTCCGTGACTGAGCCGCTCAATCATGAACCTCTTCGAGCAGTTCCATTCTACCCAAGGCGTAACTACACCAGCCCTCATCCCCAGTGTGGATGTGTACTTATCACCACCGGGTCGGAGCGAGCTGTCGTTATTGCACCAACTGCGACCGTTACGGCCACTTCACCAACAAATGTCGCACAGGACCACGACAGCAAGATGAATCGACATCCCCGGATTCACCGACCCAAGCCGCAGCCCCAGCAGAGGAAGACGTAGACACCAACCTCGACCAGGCGCAGGATGACGTTAACGAAGGTACGACTTTCGACGTTAGTACTTATGCTTTGTAATCACTCTATTGTTTGATATCGCTTCAACACACGAACAATGTATCTCTCTCTCGAATCCTTGCACTTAGTCTAAGCTCGCACACACTAGTTCTCACTACTAATGTTATATGGTACATCACGATAGTACATTTTTTTACCCCTACTACGCGCCTTTAAAACAAGTTACGATAAACATGCAAACACCAAACTAATCATGGGTGCACACGGGATTAATTTGGGGTCTGCACGGGGATCGTAATGAGTTCTAATGGTACCCTAATGTTAAAAGCGTGACACCTATCCACGGGACGGAGGAGGTGTGGTTAAAGCATGGTGGATACGCCGCTGGTACTTCATATATATAAGTGCTTTGCCATGCTAACAAACTTCCGTGGAGACGTGCCATGTGTAGTTGAACGTTATTAGACCTCCTATATTATGATGATTATTTTCACACGCAAAACTCCTCCGCAAGGGCGTAACATCTCATCGCTTCTCGATCGCGCAAACGTTAGATGCCCCACGAATCTACAGCAACGCTATCGCACTATTGAAGGGATCTACCTCGCATCGCTTATCACTTATCGCTTATCGCTTATCGCTTATCACTTATCGCTTATCGTTTATCGCTTATCGCTTTAACGCTTATCGCACCTCGTTCCTACCACTTCGTCATTTAAATCATCAACTTATCCATGTCGTGTCGGCACACATGACATCACTCCACGGGACGGGGGCAATATGGCTAAAACATGGTGGATACGCCGCTGGTACTTCCTATATATAAGTGTTTTAGCCGTATTCACAAACTTCCGTGCAAGGATGCCATGTGGAGTTCGACGTTATTCAAGCCTAATAATTTCTTGGTTTCCCTTTTTACCGCGTAGACCAAGGATACCAGAATCTATCTATAATCGTGTCAACACACCTGACATCGCTCCACGAAACGAATGTGATATGGCTAAAACATGGTGGATACGCCGCTGGTACTTCCTATATATAAGTGTTTTAGCCATATTACAAACTTTTGTGGAAATATGCCATACGGGGTATGACACTAATTAAAACTTTTTGATACCTTTAAAAATTAGTTTTTACCAGTATGTTTTTGTAATTTAACGGGAAATTTTTCTAAGAATTTTTGAATACTTTTACGAAAATCTTTTAGACAAGTACAACGCTTCTCACCATGGGGAATCGACCGCCTAGCGCCACGTTGTGAGAAGATTTTCATAAACCCAATTTCCTTTAAACGCTCTTTATGATGGCTAACAAATTTTTCAAGACTTAAAAGCATTTTCTTCATTGCCAGCTCGTGAATTTATCGACCATGAGTCAATTAATCTGTTTCACTCATCGACTCTTTACCCCTTCGAGACGCTTTGACTCGCCAGTCCTCAATCAACCGCTTGTTCTTCCTTGACTTACGCCTAACACTCTACCGCTATCTATCATTATCTATTTGTATTAATTCTCAAGTTCCCCCCTTCAAATAAATTTCGGGACGAAATTTCCTAAAGTAGGGGAGACTGTAACAACCCGCTTCCTCGCAAGCTCGTCACTCTCGTTACGCCTAGTACCAGAGATTTGGATCATAATGTAATCTAAATCGCTTATTATGCTACATCACATATTTTCGCACTATATCACATCACAACGTATGACATCACACTAACACAGCGCTTATATCGCACAAACTAAATACTATCAACTTTACGTGGAATTTCCAACGCTAACTGCTCGCTTAAACTGCAACGCGACTCTCGAAAGACTTGGGAACTAAGTCGCATGCTTCATCGCTTATCTATCGGACCTTGAGTAATTGTGGAGTTTACGTAAATATGACCATTTAATACGCTTAATACTTCACCATAATGCTTAATATAACTATATAATACAAACCAAATCGTCAAACGAACTCTTAACACGAAATAATCGAAGAAAAACCCAATATTTGGACAAGTTCGCTCGAACTTGGCTGACCCCAAGTTCGGCCGAACTTGGCTGACCAAACTCAAAACCCATCTCCACCTCAAGTTCGCCCGAACTTGCATGAAACCATGCAAGTTCGACCGAACTTGACTCACCTCCATCCAAGATCTCACAAGTTCGCTCGAACTTGCATCATTTCATGCAAGTTCGGCCGAACTTGACTACTCAGATCCCTCATTTCTCACCTTCCTATAAATACCCAGCTCCATTTCCTCATTTGAACATGCTGCAACTTCGCTCTGAGCTCCGAAACCCGAAACCCTCTGTTTTCTAAGTAAGAATCAAACTGATTTCAACTACAACGATATTTATCAACGTTTTACAACGTTTTACAACGATTTTGCACAAGGCATTGCCTTCGTTTTCATCAAATCTTCTCTGTTTACGAAAATCTTCATCTTTTTACATAAAACTTCTGTGTTTCACTTAGATCTATGTTTAGATCTGAGCAAAACCTTTTGAACATTGATTTTTACACAAAATACGGACTTTTGATGATGTATTGTTCATTTTCTGATATGAAACGAAGCATTTATCATTCAAGATCCCAGATCTGGAAGGACAAGAACGTTTATGTTGGTTTACACAAGCCGAACTAACCCGAACAAACACCGAGTTCGCCCGGATTAGTTCACGCTTTTGTATAACGGCTAAAACCGCTCTAAAAGACCTATTCGACCTAAGTTTGCTCAGTAGCACAGGTTGGAGGGATGAACACTCGATTTCCTCAGGAAACAACGCGAAAACGCAAGATTTTGGACCCGAAAACATCAAGTTCGCTCGAGATTTAACTGATTTTTGTGCAGCACCTTAGTCAAGTTCGCTCAAACTTGACCTCTAAGGGTCAAGTTCGGCCGAACTTGAGTCCAAACAACTCACACCTTCATCAAAAACCCTCAAGTTCGCTCGAACTTGCAAAGTTTCTCAGGAAACTTCACAAGTTCGGCCGAACTTGTCAATTCCTTAAACAAATCTTACAAGTTCGCCCGAACTTGACTCGCAACTCAGTAGAATAGTACAAGTTCGCTCAAACTTGCCTACTGCTCAACCCAAACTTAACCGTTTCAGCTTTCGGAGACTGATGCACTTCCGTTCGCGTATGCAGGCTGATCCGGCGCTCTCCTTGACTCTTCTCAGATCCTAAAACTCCCCTAAAAACGCACCAACGGTGAGTATACTTGACCCATTTTCGCTTTAATGCACTTTTCGGGTGTAACATACATTCTTATAAAAAATACACAACGCACGCTAAACTGATTTATCACACGCGAATATCTGTTATACATATTATACGTGATTGCTAGAACATGTAAGCTAGGACTGTTTTCGTTATCTTCACCTTGGCTAGTATAGTACTATAGAGGGGCTCTCATCCGACGGGGTTTAGCTAAGATGTACGCGCGAGCTCTCAGCGAGTATAGCATGATAAATTGTCTTGTGAGTTTATATGTTGTATGAATCATGTTTATGTATGAAGGAATTCGCTATACTTATATCTACTATGCTATTATATCAAAACCTGTATGCTCGACAATACATTTTTGTATTGACAATTTATTTTAACGTATGTTGCAGGTTATTGAGATCTACTTGCTGCAAAACAGATTTAGGAATTATCTCTAGAAACGCATTGTAATAGGAAATCTAGGGAAGATCGAATTATGTTTGTTTGAGAGATGTTTTGATATTTGTAATAATTGTTGATGGATTATATGTATGTTAGTATGGGATAATAAATGTTTAAATATTGTCGCGTAAACAGTTGTTATGGATTCTCTCCAGCAATCTGATTCGCCTAGTGCCGCGCCCTGATGATTCCGTCATCGGTTGGGGTGTGACAACAACGCCTTGTTCCACTTCAAAGTGAACGAAACATACGTCATTTAGTCCGAATATTGTGTAAAAATCGATGATTTAAAGGTTTTACTCAGATCTAAGCATAGATCTAAGTGAAAAACAGAAGTTTTGCATAAAAAGATGAAGATTTTCGTAAACAGAAGAGATTTGATGAAAACTAAGGCAAAGCCTTGTGCAAAATCGTTGTAAAACGTTGTTGTAGCTTGAAAACGGGTTGAATCTTACTTAGAAAACAAAGGGTTTCAGTTGTGGGGAGCTCTGGGCGAACTTGCATTAAGTGCAAATGAAGAATGGAGCTGAGTATTTATAGGTGAGGTTAAATAATGGGCTGAAACATCAAGTTCGGGCGAACTTGTATCAAGTTCGGGCGAAGTTGTTACAAGTTCGAGCGAACTTGTGTGTTTCTTGTGTTTTAGGAACAAGTCCAGGCGGACTTGTGCTCATTGAAGAGTTTAGGTGGCCTAGGCAAGTTCGGGCGAACTAGTGGCCGAGTTTTGTTCAGGAGTTCGTTTGGCGATTCAGTTCGTATTAGATAGCTATATTTAGCGTTATAATCGATAAAATAGTGCGATTTAGCGATTCGTGCGTGTATGAGTGTTGCGATAGCGATTATAACCATAACATAAACAAGTATAACACAAATAAAACATAATTCCACATATTTAACTGCGTTTTGCGATGCGATGCGATGAGATAAGCGATGCGATGGCACAAGTGTTTATTAAACAATAACACACTTGGCTATTAAAGTAACACAGTTACTTGTGAATGCGATGAATTAGCGATTAATAAGAGATTAAATGCGATATAATTGTAAATAAACATAATTAATTAACATACCTTTCTCATAATTGAATCTCGGAATACAATGACGAAAATAAACAGAATAAACTGAAAATAAAATAACAACGAAAATTTCGAGTTGTTACAGTTTCCCCTACTTTAGGAAATTTCGTCCCGAAATTTAAGTAGTGGCCGTAACAAAGAAATGCGGGTATTTAGCCTTCATGTCACTTTCCAATTCCCAAGTGAACCCTGCGCCGCGTTTGCCTTCCCATCGGACCTTCACGATAGGGATGCGAGAGCGCCGTAATTTCTTGGTTTCTCGGTCCATGGTTTTGACAGGCTTTTCCATGAAATGGAGAGTCTCGTTTATTTGCAAGTCCTCGAGAGGGACGTGGAGATTTTCTTCCGCTAGGCATTTCTTGAGGTCCGACACGTGGAAAGTCGGATGTACGTTGTTAAGTTCCGCCGGTAGCTCTAGTCGATAGGCTACTTTGCCGATTCTTTCCAGAATCTTAAAGGGACCTACATATCGAGGCGCTAGCTTTCCTTTCTTTCCGAAGTGGATCACTCCCTTCCAAGGTGCAACCTTTAGGAGAACGTGATCTCCCACTTCGAACTGTAGGGGCTTGCGGCGTTTATCGTCATAACTCCTTTGGCGACTCCGAGCTTTCAAGAGATTGTCTCTGATTTGGAGGATCTTGTCTGTCGTTTCTTGAATTAGCTCGGGACCGGTGATTTATGCTTCTCTGATCTCGTGCCATGCAATAGGCGATCGACATTTCTTCCATACAGTGCCTCAAAAGGAGCCATTTGAATGCTGGTGTGATAACTATTATTGTACGAGAATTCAACTAAAGGTAAATGCGCATCCCAATTATCACTGAAATTTATGATGCACGCACGAAGCATGTCTTCGAGGGTGCGGATCGTGCGCTCAGTCTGACCGTCGGTTTGAGGGTGAAAGGCGGTGCTGATATTAAGCGTAGTACCGAGAGCGAATTGAAAAGTCTCCCAGAGACGTGAGGTAAAGCGACCGTCACGGTCAGAGATGATGTCACGAGGCGTCCCGTGTCGACATATGACTTCGTCGGTATAGATTCATGCTAATCGTTCTACCTTAAAGTCTTCTCGTATGGCAATAAAGTGCGCAGATTTAGTAAGACGATCAATGATAACCCAAATGCTATCGTGACCAGAGGAGGTGCGAGGGATTTTAGTAACGAAGTCCATGGCTATGCTCTCCCATTTGGATTTCGGGTTGCTCGAGCTAGCCAGAGGGTCTTTGATGTTCGGCTTTAACTTTCGAACAAGTTAAGCACTTTGAGACGTAAACTGCGATATCCTTTTTCATGCCCCGCCACCAATACTTAGGACGAAGGTCCTGGTACATTTTGTCGGCTCCGGGTGAATAGAATATCGAGATTTATGGGCTTCAGTCATTAGCAATTCACAAAGGTTATCACAGCTGGGAATCCAAATGCGATCGAGATAGTAGTAAATACCACTAGGTTTAACTACGAGCTGAGTTTCGGCACCACATTTCATTTCATCTTGCAGGGTATTCTCTTTAAAACAAGCAAACTGGGCGGAGCGAATCATGAATTCAAGATCATTCAAAGCTTGAGAGTCAGAACACTATACACATAGCTTCGTCGACTTAGAGCATCGGCTACGGCGTTTGCTTTGCCAAGATGGTAGCTTATCTCACAATCGTAATCATTGAGAAGTTCAACCCATCTGCATTGGCGCATGTTCAGTTCCTTTTGATTAAAGATATGTTGTAAGCTCTTATGGTCGGTGAAGACTGTGCACTTAGTACCGTAAAGGTAGCATCGCCATATCTTCAATGCAAAAACAACTGCACCGAGTTCGAGATCGTGGGTTGTGTAGTTTTTCTCATGGATCTTGAGTTGTCGAGATGCATACGCGATAACCTTGTTTCATTGCATGAGAACACAACCAAGACCAAGATTAGAGGCATCGCAATAAACAACGAAATCGTCGTTTCCGTCGGAAGAGCGAGTACGGGAGCGTTGCATAACATACGCTTGAGAGTCTGAAAGGCTTCCTCTTGTTTGGAGTCCCAAACGAAAGGTTTGTCTTTATGAGTTAAAGCGGTAAGCAGAACAGTGATTTTTGAAAAGTCAGCGATGAATCGACGGTAGTAACCCGCCAATCCAAGAAAGGAACAGATTTCAGATGCATTCTTCGGCGTAATCCAACTATTGACAACTTCAATCTTTGCAGGGTCGACGTGAATTCCTTGACTATTAACGATATGGCCGAGAAATTGGACTTCTTCGAGCTAGAATTCACATTTAGAAATCTTAGCATAAAGGCGATTTCCTTGAAGGGGATCGAGAACTAAACAGAGATGACGCACGTGTTCGTCTCTCGACTTCGAGTAAAAAAGGATGTCATCAATAAACACAATGACGAAACCATCCAGGAAGGCTTTACACACACGGTACATCAAATCCATGATGACCGCGGGTGCATTTGTGAGACCAAAGGGCATGACCACGAATTCGAAATCCATGACGAGTACGAAAGGCGGTTTTCGGAATATCTTCTTCCAACACGCGTAACCGGAACGTAGATCGATCTTAGAAAAACAAGTAGCACCTTGAAGCTGATCAAATAAGTCGTCGATTCGGGGAAGAGGATAGCAGTTCTTTATCGTGAGTTTGTTAAGTTCACCATAATCTATGCACACTCGAACGTCCCATCTTTCTTTTTCACGAAAAGAATGGGTGCGCCCCAAGGTGAAGTTCTCGGACGTATGAAACCTTTACCAAGAAGCTCTTGAAGTTGGATCGATAGCACACGCATTTCGGATGGTGCGAGACGATAGGGAGCTTTAGCAACGGGCGTAGCACCGGGAATCAAATCAATACGGAATTCAACATCACGAGTGGGGGGTAAACCAGGTAAATCGTTGGGAAAACTTTAGGAAATTCACAAACAACGGGTACATCTTTCCAGGTTTTCTTTTCTTTCTCCGGGTTCACGATGTGGGCTAGGAAAGCAACACATTACTTTCGCAAACATTTGTGTGCTCGAGTACATGACATAAGAATCAACTTCTTTGAGGGAGTTTGACCGTAAACATGGAGTTGATCACCGTTCGAGAGAGGAAAACGAATTATTTTATCGAAGCATACAACTTCAGCATGATTTTCACGAAGAAAATCCATGCCTACTATTATATCGAAGCTACCTAATTGCATAGGTATGAGATTGATCGAGAAGATGTGGTTGTTGAGATCGAGAGTACAACCACGTAGGACGGATTTAACAGTAACGGTTTTTCTGGCGGCGACTTCCACATCGAAAGTCTTTGGGAGTTTAGCGCGTTTACATTTTAAAACCTTTTTGAAGAATAACGATACAAAACAATTATCGGCACCAGTCTCAAATAAACATGAAGCATAAATACCATTGACAAGGAACGTACCATTGACAACATTGTTGTCGTTCTGAGCCTGCCGATGATTGAGATTGAAGGCTCGTCCACGCGCAGCCTGTGGTTGTGGCTGCTGCGGTTGTGGTGGTGGCTACTGCTGAGGCTGCTGCTGCTGCGGCTCTTGCTTGACGGCACGGTTCGGACAGGCATTGCTAAAGTGATTCGGGTCAGCGCATGTGTAACAAGCGCGGGCCTGAATTGCTGGCACTGGCGGTGCTTGGTTAACGGGAGCAACATTAATAGGAGCTGGCGGAGCTGCGAGAGCGTAAGGAGCTTGCTGATGAGGACCAGTACGGCAATGCGCCGTGAAATGACCATAAATGTTGCAGTTGGCACAAAAACGGCAGTTTCCTCCAACTGCGTGATGATATGTGCACTTAGAGTACAGTGGGTGAGGTCCTGTGTACGCACGCTTAGCAGCAGGTGCGTTTGGAGTAGCGGCTTGGCGAGGCTAAGAGCTTGGAGCGGGGACCATTGCGCAGTTCTTGTTGTTTCCCTTGCGCTTGCAATTGTGGTTACCTGTTTTGGGGACTTGAGGTGGAGCAGTATTGATGCTTGGCTCAGTGGTAGCTTGGCTGAGATTCTTGGTCGAGTTTTTTGAAATAACGAGCTTGAACCCGTTTGTCGTTGATCTCTGCGGTGATCTGGTAAGTTTCCTCGATGGTAGTGGGTCGGGCTGCTTGAACAAAGTCGGCTACGCAATCTGGTAAAGCACGGAGATACTTTTAAATTGTCTTTTCGGTAGTATCCACCTGACTTGGGCATATAAGGCTGAGCTGCTTGAAGCGAGCGGTGAGTCGAACATTGTCACCACCATTCTGCTTGATACCCCAAAACTCATTTTCCAACTTCTAGATTTTGTGAGGTGGACAGAACTCTTTGATCATTAGCTCCTTAAGTTCCTCCCATGCGAGAGAGTAAGCTTCTTCGTTACCGCGCCTGTTGCGCTCGACGGTCCACCAGTCAAGTGCCCTTGACTGAAAGACTCCAGTGGCGTTAACAGTGCGGAGATTTTCAGGGCATCCGCTTTGTCTAAAGGTGACTTCAATCGAATCGAACTAATGAAACAACTTGGTTGGTCCGTCTTCGCTGGTGAATACTGCAAGACCGCAGGCTTTAGACTGCTTGAAGCTGAATGGGATTTTGGAGCATCATTCTAGGAGTCTACTGAAGAGTTGCTGCTGGCCGCATGTATCTCACTGACGATTTGCGGGATCACCTTAGCCATTTCCATGGCTACAAGAGAGGCGATGCATTTGTCAGCGTTGTTGCACTGAGCGGTGCGGCGAGTGTGAGATCCCATTGATGCCATCTACATGAAGGATTTGTTTGGATGAGATTTGATTATAGTAGATTTATGTTTAAAAATTACTTATTATTATTCAAGTAAGGCACAAAATCACGTAAGCACGTATCCACATAAGCACATAAACACATAAGCACATAAGCACGTAAGCACATAATTCATGTAAGCATAAACTTTGCACGTATTCACCTTCTTATAAGTAAAGCGTAACGCATTTGAGATGCGATATATAAGCGAAATAAGCGAGATAGGTGAGTAATACCGCGTATGAGACCATGCGCATAAGCGGGTTGAGCGTTTTAGTTTGGTTGGTGAGTTAATTAGCGTTTTAGATTACGAGAGCTGTGCGAGTAGTGCAAATATCGATGGAGTGTAAAAGCAATAAATCGAGAAATTAATAAAGCGAGAAATCGAATAAAGCGTAAAATCCATAAATTTAAACACATAAATAGTAAATGAACTCGATGATGCGTAAAGTCGACGATTATAGGCTTAAATCAATTGGGAGTGTCCTGGGTTTTGAGACAGCGACTACCCAAAGTAATTCGAAGTTTCTCTGAGTTCGGACACACGATTTGGCCTAATAGACAAATGCTCTTGCCGTATAACGGTTAACGGCATCTATCCTTCCAGTTACGTCGTGTTGCGAGTCATCGAAATAATCGAGACTTTGGTGAGATTGAAAATCGGGGAGTGGAACTAGTTATTAAGATGCGGGTTTCACCCCTAACTTAACAACTTCATTCCTAGTTGTGGTTATGCTCACCGATCAAATCGGGAGTTTCAATAGATAAAAATGGAGATTTCCGTCGAGGTTCGGATATCACTCCTAACTCAATGAAGATATCTCATGCGAGAGAATGCGCGGAGTGAATGATCTCTTTGAGAGTTCTTGGTTTTCACACCTAATCTCGACTTGATCACTTGTTTGTGTGATACGAGCGTTCTTCACGTGTATTGTGGTTGCTTTAGGAAAAGCAATGTATAAAAGTTCAACTCAAAGGATTCTGGTCAAGTTCGGGCGAACTTGGCATCAGCCTGATGTCAAGTTTGAGCGAACTTGTTCAAACCCAATTGAACTTAATTGATGTTGTAGGGGACTGACAAGTTCGGGCGAATTGTGTCAAGTCCGGGTGAATCTGATCAAGTTCGGGCGAACTTGATCAATTCGAGCGAACTTGCCCCCAAGTTCCGGTGAACTTGCCTGTTCGAATTAGTTTCAAGCGTTCAATCGATGCGTAATGGTCTGATTTGGTATCCTAACTATAGACTAGGTCAAGCATGGCAGTTCTACCTAATTTCCCTATAGTTATGGCTCTGATACCAATCTGTCACACCCAAACCGATGGCGGAAACATCAGGGTAATGGCACTTGGCGAACCAGATTGTCTCATGAGAAATTCCATAACACTATTTAAGCGACAATATTTAAACGTCAAAATCCCATACTTTCAACATATAATCCTTAAACATGTTACAAAATACAAGCAATCTCATAAAACAAATCAAGTTCGGTACTCCCTATATTTCTATTACAATGTGTTTCTAGAATACCAAATCCTAATCATTGCAAGTAGTCAAATCCTCAACCTGCCACATATATTAAAATAAAACGTCAATACAATTAAGTAAAGGTGAGCATACAGGTTTTGCGTACATAATAGATATAAAAGCGTTAGCATACACCGCATGACATACGTAATAGATGTGAATGATGTAACTACTTAGATTCAAGCAAACCAACAAACCGCGAATGATCGAGGCATGTGAACAAGTGTCCACATCCGAAAGAGAAAATAAATGAGAATAAATTGCGAGCCTTAACAACCCCGGGCCTCCGGGTGGCGGGTCAACCTCTAGTATACTATCATGTTAAGGGTGGCGTACAAGCAATCAAGCAATACATACAATTCAGCAGATTTCATGTATAATCATGTAACAGCGAGTTGCGAATAAGCATTTGAGTATTTTGTGATGTGATTGGATATAGGAATATATGTGACACCCAAAAGTGCATTTAAGCGTAAAAGGGTTCAAGTATACTCACTGTTGGTGCGTTTCGGAAGAGATGAGAGATCTGAGACGAGTTGGGGAGAGCGTCAGATCAGCCTGTAAGCGAACAGAAGTGCATCAGTCTTCCGAATTGCTGAAACGGTTAACGATTTGAGAGAACAGCAGACAAGTTTGGGCGAACTTGTACTTGAAGGTACAAGTTCGGGCGAACTTGTACTTGAAGGTACAAGTTCGGGCGAACTTGTATGCCTGGACTTACTGAGTGTACAAGTTCGGGCAAACTTGTCAGGTTTCCCTAGGAAACGAGACAAGTTCGGGCGAACTTGTCCCATTTGCTAAGGTTGGATACAAGTTCGGGCGAACTTGTCTGATTTCCTTGGAAATCAGTACAAGTCCGGGCGAACTTGTGTAGTTTTGGTGAAGATTTGGTCAAGTTTGGGCGAACTTGATGCTTTCCGAGAGAACCTGACTGTTTTGGTATCCAAATTGTGCGTTTTCGCGTCGTAAGCTGAGGAAATCGAGTGTCCATTCCTCCAACCTTAAGCCACTGAGTAAAACTTAGGCTGGAGAGGTATTTTGGAGCGAGTTTAGCCATTTTACAGAAACTCGAGCTAATCCGGGCGAACTTGAAGGTTCGTATGGGTTAGTCCAGCTTGTGTAAAGTGACGATTTCGTCCTTGTGCTTCCGGATCTAAGATCTTGCTTGACAACACCTCGTTCCACTTCAAAGGGAACGAAATATACGTCATTTAGTCCGAATATTGTGTAAAAATCGTTGATTTAAAGGTTTTACTCAGATCTAAGCATAGATCTGAGTGAAAAACAGAAGTTTTGCATAAAAAGATGAAGATTTTCGTAAACAGAAGAGATTTGATGAAAACGAAGGCAAAGCCTTGTGCAAAATTGTTGTAAAACGTTGTTGTAGCTTGAAAACGGGTTGAATCTTACTTAGAAAACAAAGGGTTTCGGTTATGGGGAGCTCCGGGCGAACTTGCATTAAGTGCAAATGAAGAATGGAGCTGAGTATTTATAGGTGAGGTGAAATAATGGCCGAAACATCAAGTTCGGGCGAACTTGTTACAAGTTCGAGCGAACTTGTGTGTTTCTTGTGTTTTAGGAACAAGTCCGGGTGGACTTGTGCTCATTGAAGAGTTTAGGTGGCCTAGGCAAGTTCGGGCGAACTTGTGATGTTCAAGTTCGGCTGAACTTGACCTAGTGGCCAAGTTTTGTTCGATTATTTCGCGTTATGAGTTCGTTTGGCGATTCAGTTCGTATTAGATAGTTATATTTAGCGTTATAATTGATACAATAGTGCGATGTAGCGATTCGTGCGTGTGAGAGCGTTGCGATAGCGATTATAACCATAACATAAACAAATATAACACACATAAAACATAATTCCACATAATTAACTGCGTTTTGCGATGCGATGAGATAAGCGATGCGATGGCACAAGTGTTTATTAAACAATAACACACTTGGCTATTAAAGTAACATAGTTACTTGTGATTGCGATGAATTAGCGATTAATAAGCGATTAAATGCGATATAATAGTAAATAAACATAATTAATTAACATAACTTTCTCATAATCGAGTCTCGGAATACAATGACGAAAATAAATGGAATAAACTGAAAATAAAATAACAACGAAAATTTCGAGTTATTACAACTGTTTTGACTTACTGGAAGTACAAGTTTGGGCGAACTTGTCTGGTTTCCTAAGAAACAGGACAAGTTCGGGCGAACTTGCCTTAATTATTGAGGTTTGATACAAGTCCGGGCGAACTTGTCTGATTCTCTTGAGAATTGGACAAGTTCGGGCAAACTTGCCTGAATTGTTGAAGGGTTTAAGCAAGTTCGGGCGAACTTGGTCACCATTCCGGTGACAAGTTCGAGCGAACTTGAGGTTTTCCAAGCGAACTTGACTGTTTTGGTCACCAATTCGTGCATTTTCGCGTCGTTTGCTGAGGAAATCGAGTGTCCATCCCTCCAACCTTGAGCTACTGAGCAAAACCTAGGTTGGAGAGGTCTTTTGGAGCGAGTTTTAGCCAAATTACAGAAACTCGGACTAATCCGGGCGAACTTGATGGTTAGTACGGGTTAGTCCAGTTTGTGCAAAGTGACGATTTTGTCCTTGTGCTTCCGGATCTGAGATCTTGCTTGACAACGCCTCATCCACTTCAAAGTGAACGAAACATACATCATTTAGTCCGAATTTGTGTGAAAATCGATGTTTTAAAAGGTTTTACTTAGATCTAAGCATAGATCTAAGTGGAAACAGAAGTTTTGCATAAAAAGATGAAGATTTTCGTAAACAGAAGAGTTTTTGATGAAATCGAAGGTAAGACCTTGTGCAAAATCGTTGTAAAACGTTATTGTAGCTTGAAAACGGGTTGAATCTTACTTGGAAATAAAAGGTTTTCAGTTTCGGGAGGTTTCGGGCGAACTTAGCAGCAAGTCCAAATGAGGAGAGGAGCTGAGTATTTATAGGTGAAGGAGAAATGAGCTAGAAATGATCAAGTTCGGCTGAACTTGACCCTTTTCAAGCGAACTTGGCACAAGTTCGGGTGAACTTGGCCAGTTCTGCTTGAAAGGGTTAAGTTCGAGCGAACTTATGTGTATTTGATGTTCTGATGGCCTGAGCAAGTTCGGGCAAATTTGGTGTTACCAAGTTCGGCCGAACTTGGCCTATTGGCAAGTTTTGTTCGTTTATTTCGCGTTAAGCGTTCGTTTGGCGATTCGGTTCGTATTAGATAGTTATATTAAGCGTTTTAGCGAAGCGTTAAACGTTAAATTACCAATGCATTGAGAGAGAGCGAGTTACGCGAGTGTGCGAGCGTTTTAGCGATAGTAAATCATACATAAACAAACATAACACACATAAAACATAATTTCCACATAATTAACTGCGTTTTGCGATGCGATGAGATAAGCGATGCAATGGCACAAGTGGTTATTGTACAACAACACACTCGGTTATTAAAGTAACATAGTTACTTGTGATTGCGTTGAATTAGCGTTGAGTTTAACAAACGATTAGATGTAATATAAATGTGACAAAACATAATTATTTAACACCAACTTTCTCATAATCGAATCTCGGAGTACAACGATAGATATAAACGGAACAATCGGAAAATAAAATAACAACGAATTTCCGAGTTGTTACAGTAATCAACTTGAATTTATACCGACACGTACATAAAAAATAATTATAAAGTTTTCAGAAGTTGAAGGGTTCTAAGTGTAAAAGTAAATGTTTATGGATAAAGTTGGGGAAAAATATACTAAAAGAAAATAAATTAAAAAAATAACCGACGTGAGTTACTGTATATGAAACTTCTTCTTGTAGCTATACTAGTAAATTTCCCTGCACTTTACGGGGGGTCCAAATGTAAAGTACCTCGGATTTGTACCGTCAACACCTAAATCGTTTCTCAACAAAGGTTACATCAAAACGTAGATAAACTAAAGATGTACATAAAAATAAGCACAAAAACGTATTGTATACGACTCGACTTCTTTGTGAAAGAAATTTACATCGAACACCAACTCGAACTTATACCGATACATACATAAAAATACGTACAAAATTATGTCTTTGTAAGTTAAAAATGGTACCGCATGTTGTTCTAGCGCCGAAACGTAAAGTAAGTCGAATTTATTGTTTAATGAAAACATATTATACTTGACCCGACTTGTTGTAAAACAAAATTTATGCCAAAACGTAGATCATATGAAAACGTACAAAAAAAGCGGATCCAAGTGTAAAGTAACTCGGATTTGTATCGTCAACACCTGAATCGTTTCTAAACAAAAGTTACGTCAAAACATAGATAAACTAAAGATGTACATAAAATAAGCACAAAAACGTTTTATATATAACCCGACTTATTTGCTAAAAAAATTTACGTCGAACACCAACTCGAACTTATACCAACACGTACATAAAATAAGTACAAAATTATGTTTTTAAGTTAAAAATTATAATGAGCGTTGCAGTGGTGCCGAAAAGTAAAGGAAGTCGAAGAGCCTACCTCTTTTTAAAGAAACGTAATCATCTTTAATTCATACCGACATATACATAAATATAAGCACGTAAAAAATATTATAAAGTTTTTAGAAAATTGAAAGATTGTAGGCACCAATACTAAAAGTTAAAGATCAAAAGCTAAAAAAAACGCATACTAAAAGATTAAGGGAAAAAAACCTAGCCAATGGCCAAGTGCCATACAGCTGAATGGCACTGATCATTCATCTTATGGTTGTAGCTTATACAATATAATATAATATTTATTTTTGCATTCTCAATTTGATTAATGTTTAAAAGGATGATTTTCCCTTATGTATAACTATTATTAGGTTTTTATGTTATCTATCATTTTTTTCTTCATGATGAACAAACATGTTAAATAGTTTAGCAGTTATTGACGGATGATATCGTATTAACTTTAAAGTTTAAACTATTAACAAATTAGAGTTTGTTGGAGAAAGAATGTTTGAGGAATGACGGACTTCTTTATTCACACATCCCTTATTTTATTTTCACATCTCTTGAACCTTGTAGAAAGCGTATAAAAAAATACGGTTCCTTTAGGTTCTACCGTATTGAGCGATACACTTCTATATATGTATTTGAAGTACAAACTTTTCAGAAGATGATGAGCTAATAATGAGGGGGCCAAGGGAATCATATAGGGCTATACGCTTCCTGATGGAATTTTTTATTTTTCAAGAGACCAGGGGAATTATATAGGACCATACGTCCCCGGATATTTTTTTGCAAGAGCAGCATAATGTTATATCTTTTGAAGAGACCAGGTGAATCATATAGGGCCACCACCCATTGTCTCAGCCACCCACCACCACCTATAGCCATCCATAATCACTACCACTGACCACCACTCACCGCTGATTTTATTCCTTCATTTTTCTTACATATCAAACGATATACAATAATAATTCATTCCATTCGCACATAGTAACCAAACAAGACATAGAATGGTAACGATCCATTGCATTACCTCGTCCATTCGATTACTTCGTCCATTCCATTCCCTCGTCCATTCTATTACCCCATACCAAACAGACCCTATGGGAATCGTATTGCCTTATACGCTTCCTATTGCGTGCATGTCAGAGAATATTTGGGTTCATTGTACCAGTAGGAACGGTATTAACAAATACGTTTCCTATTGGTGTCGCATTTAATGCTTTAAACCATATAGAAAGCGTATTGGGCTATACGATTCCTATTAAGGGATGTACAAAAATTTTAAGGGTTGTATAGTGTAACACCCCGTTTTAAAGACAAAAATAAATATACATAAAATTATATTTTATATATTGTCGAACGAGTAAGTAACAAGTAAGATGGTGATTTGAAATGTGAGATATCTAGACGAACATTTAGTATTATAAGATATCGTTTAATTATTATTATAACAAAATGTATTATATTTGACTCTACTCCATTTTAAACTAAACTTAGGTTAAAACGCAGAGAAAAATAAGGTTATCCTAATAACATATTTATATTTTGTAAAATGTTATATTTTAAAAGTTATACAGAGAAAACGAGTGAAGCAGCTAAATTAATTATTATAATATATAATAAAATAATAATTAAAGATAACTCCCAAGAATTCACATTTTTTGGATACGTGTGTGCTCGAGAATTCAAATTCTTTTTGTACACGTGTGTATCGAAACAAGGTAACTGTGCGAAGTAAACTTTTTATTAAGAAAACTTCACTTCAAAGTAAACTTTATGAGTTTATGGCTAGGATCAGATGAATTCGATCTCTATAAATAGAAAGGAAACTTTCATTCAAAAATCACATCTTCAACATTCTTATAACCACTCTTTGAGAACCCTCAATACTAAAAATCATGGACCCGTAATACCCTTTTGACGGACTTCGTTAATAGTTATTTTGAAGTACGAGTAGAGAAGACTCTACATCAAATTATCTTAAATAATGATATCAAATATATTCTCATGTTTAGTTATTTATTAGTTATATTAATATTATTAGTAGTAGTAGTCTTACTAGTACTAGTATAATTATTTTTAGGCATTAGGTTATCGTTAGTGGTGGGTATCGGGTTGCCTAGCCTTAGTTAGGTATGGACTGATCAACCATGCTTAAACAAGGCAGCGTTAACAAATATCCAATCATGATAATAACTAGCTAGGTGTACCATTACCTAATTTAGGATTATGAAATTTGTGTCAGGACCTTGAGATAGTACCTGAACATACTAGCAACTGTTACGCAACTAGCAAGAGGTGAGTTTTATGAATGTTTTCCAAATGTGAACATGTTTGTCCTAAACTGTAATAATATGGCATGACTGTTGTATATAACCTGAGCATGACATACACATGATATTTGTGGTCCCTTATACGTGCTGCTACGGCAGGATTTCTCGGTACTAACACCCGTGGTGTAGTGGGCATTGACTGTATGGTTATGTAAGTTACGTGGTGACGTCGCGTTATGATGACATGGGCGGGTACAAGTCATGAGTAATTAATGTGATTTATAAATTGTGTATATTCATGAACTCACCAGTTAGCTGACTTCTTTTAAGCATGTGTCACAGGAAATGATGGTTACTTTTGTGCAAGCTGTTTATCCCAGACTTGTGTGGCCGGTGGAATATTCTATCCCGGATCGGTGTGATCTGGTGGAAGTGTTGTTACATTAGACTAGACTTAGTCAGATTAGATGTTGTAATTAAGTTTCCAACATTTGTATAATACGTTTATTATTACTAAGATAAGCCCTTTTGTATCAACTGTGTTATAAAACATCCGGGTGTGGTGTCACGTATAGATACTATCACCCTTTTGAAATAAAATGGTAGGACGAGGGGGGTGGAATGACAAGTTTTATATGATCGAGGAGTGGCTTCGAAAGACTAATGATAACGTCATATGTCTGCTAATCATGACGATGTCTTTTGTTTACCGCTTTTAGGTAATTTACACTTTTGTCTTAAACTTTTAACCTTTTCTTTATTGACCCAAAATCATGATATCTTATTATCTTGCACAAGCATCTTAATCTTTGATCGAATTGATTCTTGTAAACTAGTAGCTTTTGCATTTAAGACGACCCACACATCTTATTAGGAGTGTGATTTTTTTTTTTAATATGACATGCGTCTAATATGATATTGATGGTTTGGGTTTAGTTTAAACAAGCTTAGCTTAGTTTTGAGTGGAACCCGCAAACATGTTTAGCTACACATGTGAGATGCAGGTCAATCTAGTAGGTTCACTAGTTGATATGTTTATTTTTATAGAGTTTTTATAAAAATATGTTTTATGTCATAACTTAAATTGACTAAGAATTCTAAAACAAACGTTTAAATTTAAAGAGAAATAAGTGTCAATGTTTATACACATTTGTGTGTGTGTATAGATATTTGTAAATTGAGTATTAACTAGTAATAAGACCAACGCGCGTTGCGGAGCAGGTACTTCACAAACATTGAACGGATTAGTCCAAGCGCTATGTGATGTGTTAACCATTTGAAAATGCACATTTTGACGTATCCAGTTGAACTCAATGTATCCTATAGTTGCATTGCGGTTGGATCAAAACGTAATGTAAATCGAATTTATATCGTACAACCATAATGTATTACACACGACCCGACTAACTCGAATTTATATCGTCAAGCCAAAAACTATCTCGAGGGGTCAAAGTGACATTTACAAAGTTCATAAAAAGTTAAATGGTAAAAAATTGCACTCCTAAATTTAAGGGCTAAGAAATGGTAAAGATAAAATTGATAAAGTTTTGGGATAAGAAGTAAACTATAACAAAGTTGGGGCTAAAAAGGAAACTACCACAAAGTTGGGGTGTCAAAAGCAAACTATTTGTAAAATGGAGTAGTAGTTTAGGAACTAAATTTGCCATTTTATGAAACTTTGAGGGTACCAAAGTCAAGGGGCTAAAATTGTATCATCATGAAAGTATGGAGGAGGGGGAGGCAAAGCCGGTGGGGTTTCCATCGACTTTGTCTTTTAAGAGTATTAGATAATATGTACAAAACTTCAGGTTAAATAGGTCTTTCTCATGTTAAATCCGTGAATACGTGTGTCATCTTTGAGTTTACGTGTCTAACATGATCTTTATGCTCATGTGTTGCTTAAGTTCATACAAAATCTTTGAGTTCTTGATGAGCTTGACATGTCAAACCATAAAGATGTCCAGGTTAACACCCAAGGTGGAGTTACTAATACATACAAAAGGGCGTGTGACGTATATAGCGATATCAAGTTGTTATGAAAGTGTATATTGTTGAGGGTTCAAATCTTATGAGGAAAAAAATAAAATTATTAAATGGGGTAGAGATTATTGAGAAAAATATAAGTTAAAGTGTATGATATATAAGTGTCCAAAAATATAAAGGAACTAATTAGTAATTAAAATTTTCCTTTCAAGAAAAAAGTCACAATCATATTAAAAAATACAAAGTTCATGGACTTTAACATTCATAAAAAGGTGGAAAGACTTTTGTAAGAGAAAATAAAAAGTATGCTGGTTTTTGTGGTATTTGCCCTTAAAAGTATAATTAGAGGACGTGTGAGTTACATTCAAACAAATACAAATGATGACTTAAATTAACATTTGAAGGATTTCATTACCTTTCTTGAACAGGTGGCGGAGGTTAGGGAGTTGTCCCCGGATGAAATCGCGCTCAGGAAGAATTTTAAACAACAGGTTTTTGATAAAGAAGCCAAGCTCAGAGCTGACTTAAAGCAAAAGGCTAAATGCAAGTGGGAAACAGATGGAGATGAGAATACCCGGTTCTTTCACAGCATGATCAATTTCAACAAAAAGTCCTCTCGCATTTACGGGTTAAACGTGAATGGTCAGTGGTGTGCAGATCCAGAGGTTGTAAAAGGTGAGACATTTAATTTCTTTAAAAGAAAATTCGATGATCCGTTGCCTTCTAGACCAGATATTGTTTTGGAATTTCTTCCATCTATCTTGGTCAACCAAAGAAATAGCCTTACCTTGCCGTTCTCAGTCGAGGAAATAAATCTGGCTATTAGGGAGTGTGGTAATGACAAAGCCCCTGGGCCAGATGGTTTCACAATGAAATTCTTTAAACACTTCTGGCATTTGGTTAAAGATGACGTTGTAGCTTTTGTTAGAGAATTTTAGCAGGTCAGTGTGGTTAGTTATGGTTGGAACGCGTCCTTCATTGCCCTCATTCCTAAAATCCGGGACCCAAGCTTGCTTCATGAATTTCGTCCAATCAGTTTAGTGGGAAGTATGCAGAAAATTATCTCTAAGCTATTGACCGCTTGGATTAAACCTCTTTTGCACGATTTAATCTGTAGCGAACAATCAGCTTACGTTGAAGGTAGAATCATTATAGATGGGCATCTCTTGTTAAACGAGACTATTAGTTGGGTGAAACGGGCCAAGAAAAAATGTCTTATCTTCAAAGTCGATTTTGAGATGACTTTTGACTCGGTTAATTGGAAGTACATGGGTTCTATTATGGAGCAAATGGGTTAGGGAGTCGATGGTGCGATTGGGTTGCCTCTTGTTTGGGATCCGGGAAAGCGTCTGTGCTTGTGAACGGGTCGCCTACCTTGGAGTTTCCTCTAAAAGGGGGGTTCGACAAGGTGATCCCTTGTCCCCATTCCTTTTTATTTTAGCTATGGAGGGCCTTAACGCTCTAATGAAGGCGGGCAAGGTTAATGGGATCTTTAAAGGCGTGGGCCTTCCCAATAATGGTCCCGATGTTACCAATGTCATGTTTGCTGACGATGTGATTTTTGTAGGTGAATGGTCTTTATCGAACATTGTGGGCCTTAAAAGGATCCTTAGATGTTTTCATTTGATCTCGGGTCTCAATGTTAACTTTCATAAGAGTCGGCTCTTTGGTGTTAGGGTCGAAAACAATGAGGCCATTTTGATGGCCAACATTCTTAACTGTAGCTATGGCTCGCTCCCGTTTATTCATCTTGACCTTCCGTTGGGGGCGAACATGAATCTATCTAAACATTGGAAGCCAGTGGAAGATAAATTTCTCTCCAAACTTAGCTCATGGAAAGCGGATAATCTGTCTTTTGGGGGACGGTTGACCTTGATCAACTCAGTTTTGGGAAGCTTACCTTTGTACTATTTTTCTATGTTTAAGGCTCCTTGCAAAGTGATTAGTAATCTTGACAAGATTAGGCGTCGATTTTTATGGGGAGGTAAGACTCACGAGAAGAAAATTCATTAGGTTAGATGGGATGTGGTGACTAAACCAAAAGCGATTGGAGGACTTGGGGTCACAATCTTTCTCTCTTGGCTAAATGGTGGTGGAGAGCGCTTATTGACAATAATGCCCTTTGGAGGATGGAATCTTGCCCATCCATAATATTTTTTTCCAGCTCCTAACAGGTTGGCTTCAGGCACGAGTAGTGGAGTATGGTCCGGCATCTCAAAAATTGGAGCAGATTTTATCAGTTTCGGATGCCCATTTCTTCAGAAAAGTGGGAGAAGGTCACCTTACTAGGTTCTGGAAAGATGAGTGGTTTGGGAGGAGGACCCTTCAGTCTCTTTTCCCGAGCTTGTATGCTCTTGATAAGAAAAAACTTTGTTCAATTGCAGAACGGGTTAATATTAAGGAAGGTAATGTCTCTGGCTTTTTGTGGAATTGGAGGAGGAAGCTAGACTCAGACGAGCAGACGGATGTTTTTGATCTGTCCGCTATGCTAGAAAACTATCCGTATATTTCTGGGTCAGACAAATGGGTTTGGGGGGCTGACCCATCCGGTTCTTTCTCTGTTAGCTCTGTCAGAAGGCTGCTGAACAATCGACTCTCCCATGTGGCTGCTACTAAAGACTTCTTCTGGTGTAAGTGGGTTCCTATCAAGACGGCTTGTTTCGCTTGGAGATTGGTGCTTGACAAGGTCCCTTTATCGAGCAATCTTATCAGGCGAGGGGTGCACCTGGACACGGATCTTTGTCGATTCTGCAATGCCCACATGGATCAGGGATCATGTCTTTGTCTCCTGTGTACGCTGCAGAAATTTGGAGACGCCTTTCTTGGTGGAGCGGTAGGAATTTCTACAAGGCTGGGGCGGTTCCAGATCTGCTTGGTATCGCTGCTGGTTGGAGAGGGAATAGAGAATCGCTTAAGCTTAGTTACGCCATTATTTTTGTGTCCCTTTGGTTTATTTGGATGGCTCGTAACGAGGCGATGTTCAGAGGCATTAATCGCTCGATCGATGACACAATGACTGATTATTTCTCAGCTTTTCTCGTGGGTTAAAAACAGAACCAATCATCGCTCAATAGACTGGAACACTTGGTGCAGCAGCCCAGACTTTTGTTTTATGTAGATGCAAAGTACTGTATGTTCTTTTTCCTTTTCTATTTGTATCCCTTTCCAGTTACGCGCTGGCCTTTTAATGCATTGCTCCTTGCTGGTAAAAAAAAAGCTATTTGTCATTTGCTTTTTGAAACAACTTATTGACTTATTGGCTTTTTGAAAAGTCATAAGCTCCAAAAAGTATGTTTGGCAATGAGGTGTATGTGAGGGGAAAAAACCAATAAGTCAATAAGTCACTCCATTTGACTTTTTCAAAAAGCCAATAAGTCAATAAGTTTTTTCAAAAAGGTTAGCCAAACATGCACTAATTTAACATATTATCTATATATAACAATTGGTGTCCAAGCTTATAAACAACACAACATCATCCATATATAACATGTACTTAAGTCATTAAACGAATAATGACTTGAATACATGATCTACGTGGATAATTTTTATTTAAAGGATGAAATTATCACCTTTGCCAATAACATAGTCGTTATTGCTAAGAATATGAAAGCATTACGTATACTCCCTTTGTTTTGATATTCCACAGATTTTGATGATATTTAAACAATAACAACTATATTACTATAAAATAGTATTTGTATGGTAATAGAAATTAGTTTATGCCAAAAAAAAAAATAAGAAATTGAATCACATAAACATGTTGTAAGAAGATAGTATTAAGAGCGTGGAGTCTAATTTTCTAACTTTTTTTTACGGTAAGGAACGACGTGCAAACCGTCGTTATACCAGACGTTGTTGCCAAGGTCGACTACTTGACCGCTGCCAGCCCCTTGGCTTTCCCCAGATGCGCGGAAACTCGACCTTCACCCGCCCGGAGGCACGGCAGTGGAATAATCGGTAAAACCTCGCCTCCCATCCAAGTCGAACCAGTGCTATCCGTATTCGCTCTTCACCTGGATGCCGCAGAAAATAATGAGAAAAGTAGTAATCGAACTTGAGTCATAAAAAACATCAATTCTTTCCCCAACCACTCTACCGCTGTCTTATTGATAGTTGTCCCCAAGGAACACCAATTCTAATTTTCAACTTATAATGCTCAAAAAAGTAGGTGATCCTTCTCATTTTATATTAAAATTTTCAAGACCACATTAATATATGTGGCAGATGCCATTGTGCAGTTGTCCCCTATCATGTTATCGGCCCCTCCCCATGGTTATGTGGCCGAGGGAGAGTCGACTCAAAAGTCTAGAGGGTCTTTGAATTAACTTATTAAACCGCTTTATGCATTAATTAAAAGCTAACGTAATACATTAATAAGTCAAGTTCGGTTTATATATATGGGGTTTGAGTTCAGTCTAATTTCCAAATTATTAACTCTTTTGAGTCATTATAGTTCATTTTTAACCTTTTTCGGTCACTAAGACCATAGGTAATGAGGCACTATAAGGGCATGAAAAACTTTAATAATATCTCAATATCATCTCCATGAGCATTACAGGGGCATGATTGGCCAAAAGAGTCTCACCAGACGTTTGATTTGGAACGCCCCAAGCAAAATTTTAAAGAAAAACGTCCATAGAGCGGTAAAGGGCATTATGAGGCGTTTTTCTCCAAAAGAAAAATAAAAAAAAACCACTATAAATGGTCTGAAGAGTTAAATTAACATGTTAGGTCATGCCCTAAATGGATCATTTCTAATTTGATTGATTAAATTATCACCTTTGCCAAGATTACAAGTTTAATAAGTAAGAGTGTATATTCACTTGCTACAATAGTATCAATTTAGTGTGTGTAAGTGTTTATTCTTTTATCTTTGAACAAAGTTATATGTTCTTTGAATCATCAACTTTTGAACCGTTTTCTATATTATACGTATGGATGATCATGCTTTACTTTTTTTTTTGTGTGTGTTCTATTCATTCTAATAGTTATAGCAGAATACTTCAAGTATTTACATGGTAAGTATATAAAATAATAGTTAAATTTTAAGGGCAAGTGAAATTAAGAGCAGAAAGTATCCTCATTTTCTCATAATAATTAACAAATAGTTAAATACACATGTGTCCAGTAGCTTTTCTCACTTGTTTACATGTAAACACACTTGGTCCTTGTGTAGGGCTGCAAACGATCCGGACGAATACGAACAAAACCTTGTTTGTGTTCGTTTGTTAAGAAATATATATGTTCATAAACTGTTTATGAACACTTATCAAACGAGATTTTATGTTCGTGTTCGTTTGTTAAGGAAATGAATTTGTTTGTGTTCGTTTGTGTTTTTTTGTTAATTTTATGAAACAAACAAAAACGAATGTTAATGAACGCAAACTAACGTTTATGAACACAAATGGAACAAACAAACACAAACAAGTGTTCATAAACATAATATATAATAGAGTAAACTGTAGTTTTACCCCCTGGAGATATAGCCAATTGGCACCCTTACCCCCTACCACTAATGAACTAAAAACTAAAAATACTAATGAACTATCAAACCCAATCGAACACAGACGAACACGTTACCAAACTTTCACAAACATAATTGAACAATCGCGGCCTCTGATCATGTTTGTTCATTTAACTAAACGAACAAAAGTTCTTGTTCATGTTCGTTTGTTTAATAAACAAACGAACACAAACGAACTTCCAGTCGAACGGTTCACGAACTATTCACTAAATGTTTGATTCGTTTGCAGCCCTATTCTTGTGTGTAACCTTTAAACAAGGTTCACATTCTCACTCCACGCTAAACAAGTACTACTTTGTATACAACATTCTCCTACTATATTCATATTTAACAAAAAATAGAATGTTAACTGATTATACTTTATTTTAGAAATCACATGTATTTTCATATTATATAGAGAATATGAAGAATATACACTGTGTTGGAACTACAAGCTCAAAATGACAGATAGATCGTTTCTATATATTACAAGAACTAGGATACCGATCTTAGCGAATGAGAGTGAGACCTAATTTCATACTCGGATTTTTACATTTGTTTAGCCTTTGAAGACATTTTAGAATGAATTACCTCATACAAATATCAAAGTAAAATTGATGATTAAACCAGCTGTAAAACTGATTTTTTTTGGAAAGGTGTGGATTATTCGCGAATGTCGGGAGGTCTAGCATACGTTGTCTTAACCGGGTCCGCGCTAGAGAGCCCCATCGCACAATGGATCCCCAATTTAAACACCTCAATGAGAAACCCTCATCACCCAGACTCAAACTTGAGACCTGGAGGGGAAAACTCACCCGGACCCACCATAGGTGGAACTTGAATGCCCGTGGCCACCACTAGAGCACCTTTGTAAAACTGATTGATTGGTACAAGATTATGAGGCATCAGTTTATACTTGACTCCTTTTAATTAGCTCATGACAACATTTTGTTAAAATGTAAGCTTCATTTTGTTAACTAAAAAAAGTTAAGCTTTGATTAGACGACTACTTGACCGAAACTTAACAATATTCAAACGTTTAAAATAAGTTCATCAACAATTTGTTGAACCTATGTCTTCTTCTTGTTTGTCTTACCACGCTATTTCATTTGAATGTCTCTGCTTCCTTAATAAGCAAAAACTGGTTTCAATTTTTTTGTTTGTTTCCATTTAGAACCAGCTTTTATGTTCCACAAATTTTATTTTAATGATATTTAAACCGTAGTAGTTATAAGCATTTTGTAAGTCGATATAAAATTTTATATTCTCTTTTTTATAAATTTATATCAAAACAAAAATAAAAATATGCACTTCATAAAACGTATCCTTTTTTAATAAAACATTATATATTGGAAGTTATAAAAAAACAAAAATTTGAATTTATTAATGTCACATTATTTGGTGTAAACAGCAAAAAATTGGAAGTAACATAATAAAAATATATATATATATAAATCATATAAACACGTCATGAAATAGTATTAGCAACTTGGAACTTTGTTTTTCAACTATAGCGACTAGGGGTGTTCATTGTTCGGTTTAAAACCGTGAAACCGTTCAAACCGGTGATCGGTTTGGTTTCGCGGTCGGTTATCTTTGTTAACTTTCGGTCGGTCGGTTTCAATATTTATAAACCGTAGTGAACGGTTTGGTTTACGATTTATGTGAAAAACCGACCGGATAAAACCGGACCGGACTGTAAGATTAACGATAGTTTTTTTAGATATTTCATATTAAATATTTATTATTTTGCGGGGTTAATTAATTATTTATATTTACATTCAACTCTGTATTGTATCTTTATTTGGACTTACCTTAAAACATGACAACTCATATTGAGTGAGTCTTAAAATGAAGAGTTGTATTATGTTGATCTCTTTGCTTTTCTATATGATTTGCTTCTCATGTTTTGGTATATGTTTGCTTCTCATAATTTTGTATATATTTTCAAATTACAACTCCAGTGTACTTTAAAATGGTTTGATGTAGAAAATTTAAAATTTTGAAAGCATTTGTAGTTTGGATGGTATTTACAGTATAGACAACATAATTTAGATATAACTTCCTATGAACTTTCTTTTTTGAGGCATTTGGATGCTTTGTTTTAAGAATTTTGTATGTATATTTCAAGTCTTAATTTAAACAAGCTGTATAAAGTCTCAAGAAGTTCAAACCGTAAAACTAAACCGGAACCAAACCATTAGTAACGGTTTGGTTTGGTTCGGTTTTAAATTTAAACGGTTTGGTTTCGGTTTCCAATAATCAAAAACCGTTATTAACGGTTTGGCTCACGGTTTAATCTAAAAACCGTCAAAACCAGACCGTGAACACCCCTAATAGGGCCCAAAGAAGTAGGTGATGGTCACGTAATATATTAAAATTTTCCAGAAATTACATTAATGTATGTGGTAGCTGCCCTTGTGCCCATTCATGTATAGCCCTCCCCATGGTTAAGGTTGTCCAAACTGCTCGACAATTGCTCGAAAAATGTCCGAAAAACGCTCGTTCGATTCCTGCTCAGTTTGTAAATGAGCCGCTCGGCTTGGTTCGATTTGAAAACGAGCCAAGCATGAGCAAAGGTCCGCTCGCTCGACGATTGCTCGGTTTCGCTCGAATTATTTTTATTAAATTATTAATATATATATATATATATATATATATATATATATATATATATATATTGATACCGATATTGAACAACTGATGTATAATTAGAAGAGAAAATTCGGAATTGTTTGATGCAGAAATAGTATCTTCATTTATTATGATTTGTTAAGAACATTTTTAGAGTCAAGATTTTAGTTATGTATTGCTTTTGTTAGTAAGGTGTTGGACATGTTTTAATTAAGTTATGATTTGTTTTTGTTGATTGCAGCCTTGTAATAGTCTTGAATTCGGTTTTTTTTGTGTTGCTACACATGTTTTAATTTCGGTGATGAGAAAAACCGAGCGAAAACGACACGCTCGATTCAAATTCAATCCGAGCATGAGCATCACTTTTGTGCTCGGTTTTGCAAATTTGATCCGATCGGATCGGATCGGTTGTAATTCAATCCGAGCACAAGCAGACCTTTGCTCGAATCGGATCGGCTCCTGAACACTCCTACCCATGGTTACGTGTAGGGAGTTTGACTCAAAATTTTAAAATTTGTTTACGCTAACTTATTAAAACGATTATCAAAGTACATTTTAGCGGTATCCAACTCATAAAATGATGTCCCTTCTCAAGTGATTAACGGTTTAAATTTTGTTGTAAAGAATGGTGAAGACTTCAAGGTAGATTAGATTGTTGTTGAAAAAATTACACGATTTATGCCATAATTAAACGCTAACATGATACATTAGTTTATCATTAAAGAAGCTAATAATCATGTTTTCCTAAGTGTTCATATAAGCCTAATACATTTCGATAATCTAATAAGTTGTCAGGATAAGCTAACCAAAATACAGCCTAAATTATTCGCTGTTTAACTTCTATAAAACAATACTAGTATTAAGCCCTGCATCGCAGCGGTTGTCGTAAAACTGTGTTAAGTAGTACCAATGCTATACCACTGTCAGCGATCACCAACACCGGAAAAGCTCGTAAAAACAAAATAAATAGAAACGGAAAAAAATAACGCCAAACGAAAAACGGATGTAAAATCTTTGATACATGCGCACTCGTTGCAGAGAAATTAAACCGAAACGTAAAACATAGAAAAAAATAACTAAGTCAACCCAGGACCCACGCATTGCGACGAACTTGTCAAACGGAGAAAAATAGATATGTTGCGACGGGCCAGTCAAACGGGAAAAAATATATGAAAAAATGTTGAACCCCACACGAACGTTGCGGTGCGTTAATTCACAAAATTTAGAACGAAACGAAAAACTTGGGAAAGATGAAAAAGTATGGTGGACCAAATTGAAAATAAAAAAGAGTTGTGGTTAAATTGCAAAAGACAAAAAGTTTTGGGTTAATTGAAGTTATTTATTAATATTAGATAAAGATAAGGATAAAAATAGGCGATATCTATATATTGAGTAAACTGCCCTTTTGGTCCCTGAGGTTTGGGCAGTTTTACCATTTTAGTCCAAATCTCAAACTTTTTGCATATGGGTCCCTGTGGTTTCAGTTTTATTGCCATTTTCGTCCAAAAGTGATTTTTGTCTTCTAAAATCCTGCTATTTTGTCATTTTCCTCAGGGGCAAAATGACCATTTTAAGCAAAGTTTGAGGTTTATTTATATATACCATTTTACCCCTGAGGAAAAGGACAAAATAATAGGATTTTAAAAGACAAATATTACTTTTGGACCAAAATGACAATAAAACTGAAATCACAGGGACCCAGATGTAAAAAGTTTGAGATTTGAACTAAAGTGGCAAAATTGCCCAAACCACAGGGATCAAAATGACAGTTTAACTCCTATATATTAGTTATTAATACTAAAAGAAATATATTAAACAAATAAATAAAATTTATGAAGTTAAAGGAGAGGATGACATGCGTCATTATTTGTGGTATTTTATTATAAGTTAAAAGATTACAAGTTTAATAAGTAAGAGTGTATATTCACTTGCTACAATAGTATCAATTTAGTGTGTCAGTGTTTATTCTTTTATCTTTGAACAAAGTTATATGTTCTTTGAATCATCAACTTTTGAACCGTTTTCTATATTATACGTACGGATGATCATGCTTTACTTTTTTTTTTTTGTGTGTGTGTTCTATTCATTCTAATAGTTATAGCAGAATACTTCAAGTATTTACATGGTAAGTATATAAAATAATAGTTAAATTTTAAGGGCAAGTGAAATTAAGAGCAGAAAGTATCCTCATTTTCTCATAATAATTAACAAATAGTTAAATACACATGTGTCCAGTAGCTTTTCTCACTTGTTTACATGTAAACACACTTGGTCCTTGTGTAGGGCTGCAAACGATCCGGACGAATACGAACAAAACCTTGTTTGTGTTCGTTTGTTAAGAAATATATATGTTCATAAACTGTTTATGAACATTTATCAAACGAGATTTTATGTTCGTGTTCGTTTGTTAAGGAAATGAATTTGTTTGTGTTCGTTTGTGTTTTTTTGTTAATTTTATGAAACAAACAAAAACGAATGTTAATGAACGCAAACTAACGTTTATGAACACAAATGAAACAAACAAACACAAACAAGTGTTCATAAACATAATATATAATAGAGTAAACTGTAGTTTTACCCCCTGGAGATATAGCCCATTTGCACCCTTACCCCCTACCACTAATGAACTAAAAACTAAAAATACTAATGAACTATCAAACCCAATCGCACACAGACGAACACGTTACCAAACTTTCACAAACATAAATGAACAAACGCGGCCTCTGATCATGTTTGTTCATTTAACTAAACGAACAAAAGTTCTTGTTCATGTTCGTTTGTTTAATAAACAAACGAACTTCCAGTCGAACGGTTCACGAACTATTCACTAAATGTTTGATTCGTTTGCAGCCCTATTCTTGTGTGTAACCTTTAAACAAGGTTCACATTCTCACACCACGCTAAACAAGTACTACTTTGTATACAACATTCTCCTACTATATTCATATTTAACAAAAAAAAGAATGTTAACTGATTATACTTTATTTTAGAAATCACATGTATTTTCATATTATATAGAGAATATGAAGAATATACACTGTGTTGGAACTACAAGCTCAAAATGACAGATAGATCGTTTCTATATATTACAAGAACTAGGATACCGATCTTAGCGAATGAGAGTGAGACCTAATTTCATACTCGGATTTTTACATTTGTTTAGCCTTTGAAAACATTTTAGAATGAATTACCTCATACAAATATCAAAGTAAAATTGATGATTAAACCAGCTGTAAAACTGATTTTTTTTTGGAAAGGTGTGGATTATTCGTGAATGTCGGGAGGTCTAGCATACGTTGTCTTAACCGGGTCCGCGCTAGAGAGCCCCATCGCACAATGGATCCCCAATTTAAACACCTCAATGAGAAACCCTCATCACCCAGACTCAAACTTGAGACCTGGAGGGGAAAACTCACCCGGACCCACCATAGGTGGAACTTGAATGCCCGTGGCCACCACTAGAGCACCTTTGTAAAACTGATTGATTGGTACAAGATTATGAGGCATCAGTTTATACTTGACTCCTTTTAATTAGCTCATGACAACATTTTGTTAAAATGTAAGCTTCATTTTGTTAACTAAAAAAAGTTAAGCTTTGATTAGACGACTACTTGACCGAAACTTAACAATATTCAAACGTTTAAAATAAGTTCATCAACAATTTGTTGAACCTATGTCTTCTTCTTGTTTGTCTTACCACGCTATTTCATTTGAATGTCTCTGCTTCCTTAATAAGCAAAAACTGGTTTCAAACATAATAATAATATTCACATGTCTTGAATAAGGGTGTTAAATGAGCTGTGTTCGTAGGTTGGTGGATGGAACTTGACACAGGCACAAAAATTCGTCCCGAACCCGAATACTACTTGCACTTTCACCTGGAGAAAGCGATTCGGTTTTTCTCGCTTCACCTAAAGAAAAATATTGTATTTAGCTCCATTATACGAGAAAGGATGACTACTCGGTTTTCTTCACATTTAAATGATATTGATGATACAAGGAAAAAAACTATTGGTTAAAGTCTAAGGTGTTGATTTAGACATATTGTTTAACATCTTTCCAAAACTGCTATACATAGTTGATATTGCATCAACGAAGATCAGAAGATGCAATATAAAAAAAAAATTACATATTTAGTTGCAATATGTTATCTTAAACAATCTTATTGAATGCGTGTTGTAAAAGTTGGAAATTCACATCTTCTCAAACCGAATACTAGGTCCTTAACCTTAGTCATTCATGATAATGAAACAAAACATAACCTTTCTTTTAACAAACTTTTTATAGCTAAATACCATCTAACATTATACATAAAATGAATTGAAGTCACATCACTTTTGTGAGAGAGAAACACAACTCAACTAGATTATTAAACAAATCATCATCCAAATTTGTCAGTAGATGAATTCAAATTTAATTACTCTATATTGAAACTCTAATTTATGTCCTAATTCTAACTTATGAAACAAACACCTTTCTTAAAAAAAATTACACATAATAATGATGTGTTCAGTTTTTAGAAAAATAAATGAAATTCAAAGTGTGAAAGTGAGAATGTGTAGGGCAAATGAAACCATGAAGGTCTTGGCCAACTTATGAGCAGCTTAGTCAAGTCATTTAATATGTGTAGTCGATGTCGATGTCTAGTTAAAAACATAGAACTCGTCAAATTATCAGAATCTTATGACGAACCTAAGGGCCCTAAAGGGTCCTCCATAGTCCACTCACACTTCATCATTAACACCATTGTAATGTAATTAAACTAGAAGTTATACCCGTGTTTCGAGAAGGGTAACAACTTTTTAAAGTTGCGCATTACGGCTGGTTATTTATAAAATTTAAATGTAGAAATAACACATGAACAACTGTATATTTGAAAAGCACAAAAATGTATGTCGTTCTAAAAGTGTATACATAGGATACCCAAAAATAAATTTAAAGGAAGTCGTGTATCATTTAATTTGACTCGACTGGTTTCCAAAAAAATACGTCGAAATGTAGAGCAACTGTTAACGAACATAAAAATAAGCACGAAAACGTATTATATTTGATGTGATATATTTTCGAATAAAATTTACATCGAAACATAAACAAATTGGATTTATACCAACACATACATAAAAATAAGCTCGTAAGAAAATAGTTTTCTTTTGTAAGTTAAAGAATGGTACGACACATTGCGGCGGTGTCGAAACATAAAGTGGATCGAATTTATAACAAACGCATTAAATGTGACCCGACTCGTTTTTGAACAAAATTGACGTCAAAACCTAGACCAACTGAACACGTGCATAAAACATAAGCATGAAAACGTATTATATCTGGCCCGACTCATTTCCGAGGGAAAAATAATATGTACGTCAAAATGTAACTTGAATTTATACAAACACGTAATAAAACTAAACACATAAAACTCGATTACAAAGTCTTTAGAAATTAAAGGATTGTAAGTGTCAATGTTAAAAATTGAGATAATAAAAAAAATTACGTCAAAACATAAATCAACTTAAATTTATACCGACATGTAAATAAAAATAAACACGTAAAACTCGATTAAAAAGTTATAGGGTTATAAGTGTAAGTGTTGAAAGTTGAGGATTAAAAATATAAAAAAATACAACCAATAAAACAAAAATACTATTCACGCAAAAAGACAAAAATAAAAACACTATTTATAAAGCTTGCAATTATTATATATATAATAAGCATTTTTTTTGCTTTACAGAGTACCGAAACTCATATATATTATTTGATAGCTAATTTAATAAAAAAAACCCTAGAGAATAACATTTTTTATCCATCAAACTTTTATACATACACAACTTTTTATATTTAAGTTTCAACATAAAATCATTTTAGTTTTCTCATTAAGAAAATTAATAGAAAGTAAAAGTGAAAGTGGTTTTGTTTTGCGAACAGATTTTATACAACCATTTTAGGTTTATCATTACTAAAATAAAAATAAACATTATCTGTTAATCTCTATAATTACACTAAAACACTATTTTTTCTCTCTGATTTTCAATTAAATAATATTTTTTATACTTTTATCATTACCTTTTTACTCTCCTCTACTCATAACCATTTTCAAAAAATTATAAAGGTGAACAGTATCTCCTCCAAATTTACTGGTGAACAGTAGCGTTCTCTTTTTTCTCTCTTATCCACTCACAACAATTTACAATCACTCTTACTAATATAGAGGCTACACTCACATGTATATAAAGATTCCATTGTGAATGCTCTAACATAAATATATTTAGTATAATGATGACTTTATATTTGTAATGAATAAAATATATAATTAAGAAAAAACATTCTATAGATTTTTCATATTAATAATGAAAAGTAACAGTGGTCCATCAGTGATTTCGCTGATAACACGTGTTTTTTGGAGTAAAATAGGGCAAGCTGAGAGGAGCGTGCGGTATCTGGTGCTATTTACACACCGTTCCCCTTATTTTCACACCTTAAAGCGCTCCTTTTTGGTCAAAAAGGGGTGCTTAGGTTACTTTTCCAGACAAAAGGTGATTTGACTAACGTTTAAGTCAGTCCTTGTCTGTTGACCAAGCCCTTCTTTGGCCAAAGAGGGGCGCTTCCGTTCAAATTTTGACCAAGCCCTAAGAGCCCCTCTTTGATCAAAGAGGGGCGCTTCGGTTCAAATTTTTCCACAAAGCGCCCCATTTAGATCATACCGGGGCGTTTAAGGTTTTTATTAAATTTTAAAAATTGTTTTTAATTCACCAACGCATCGATACTTGTTTAAATTTTACGTTTTTTCCGATACACATCAATTTTTAATATATATAAACTATACGGCAAGTTCCGGATGTGTTCAGTTAAGTGTGATGTCGTATTCCATTATATCGTATTATTCAGGTTTGAAACCACAAGTACTCCTAGGTGTCGTGTTATGTGTATACACCCCCTACCGGATAGATACCTGACGTATTTTGTCATTAAATGTAGTATTATGACGTATATTGTCATTTTTGGTTCATACAAGTGCGTATTTCATCCGTATGGGTCGTGTCGATGACATTCGAGTTGATCGTGTTTTCGGAATCAAACGGAAGTGTTTGGAGGATCGAGGTGACGAAGGCGAAGCACAACCACACTCCTATCAAAACCCGATCAACTACATTTTGGACATTGTTCAATATATGCGTTAAATCATTAGCGATCCAAGTGTGTGTATGTGTTTGCTAAATATATGCGCTTTTGTACAACACCGAAAACCGAATGTCACCGACACGACCCATACGACAAAAATACATCATAATAAGACAAATAGAAATATAATACTCCATAGCAACAGACTACGCACTAATACGGACACATACAGATGATAAACGACTCGACACCGAATGTCACCGACACGACCTATACGGATGAAATAGGCACTTGTACGAACCCAAAATGACAATAAACGTCATAATACGACATTTAAGAACAAAATATGTTAAGTACTGGACCGGTGGGGGGTGTATACACATTCGACGACACGTCGGACTACTTGTGGTTTCAAACTAGAATCACGCGATATAATGGAATACGACATCACACGTGATCGAACACATCCAAAACTTGTTGTGTAGTCCTTATACATTTAAAAATGAGGTGGAATGGAAACAAACCTAAAATTTAGACAAATATTGATGCGTTTTTGAATTAACATAAACAATTTAAATTAAAAAAACACAAAACGCCCCTCTGTGGCCAAAGAGAGAAGCTTAGGCATAAAATTTAAACCAAAGCGCCCCTCTTTGGCCGCAGAGGGGCTCTTAGGGTTTGGTCAATAGAGACGCTTCAAAGTGTGTGAATAGACAAACAGCGTGTGTGAATAGACTAGGCTGAAACACAATATATTACGTAAGAGAATAAACAAACAATGACTCTCAACCATCTTGGCAGACTGATTTGATGTATGAAGTCGCATCAAAATTATATATCATATTAAGTTGAACAGATTTAAATAAAGAAAAAAGCAAACTACTATTTCTGGTAAATGTATATATATAATTAAAGTAATAGTAACAGTAACGACAAAACTCATAACTGAAAAAATGACATGCGTATCACTTCTTTTTCAGAAGAGATTTCAATATTTCAAAGGAACCTCTTTTTACAGATGTAGAATAATTAATTATTGGATTTGAAAACAATATAACTTTTAATGTTATTTCTGTTACCATTTTAGCGTAAAATCGTGACATGCGTGTTTGGCATGCATGCTGGTTAAATGCAGTGGCGAAACTTGATGTTTTTGACGGGCGGTCGAAAACGTATATACCCAAAAATTTCTATAGAATCGAGAGGTCGAAAACGTATATACCAAAAAATTTCTATACGAAAACTACATATATAACACTACTGAGAGGGTGGAACGCCCCCAACCCTTAAATGCTACGCCCCTCGTTAAATGGTGAATACGAAAACAAGCAATTAGGTGGCTATCATAAAGCCATTTAAGCCAAATTAATAAATGTATATAAATGTAGCAACAACTGCCCATGTTTTAGTCATTAATACTTACACAATAATATGTGTAAGTAAAAGAAAATAAAGTCAAAACCAAATTTAATTTTATATTCAATTTGTGGGGTTTATATATGTATACTGAATAACACGCTAGCTCCTAATAAATTACATTTAAATGGTTTACGGGACTGAATGATTGTTTTCTGTGATGTTCTTTTGGTAGTGTGTGTTCTTTGTTTTAGTTTGTTTTGTTTTTCTTGTACTTTTTCTAGTTCCGCACGCTGGGTGCATTAACATATCTTTGCATTTTTGTTGGTCAAAAAAAACCCATTATTCTAAAATATTCACCTTTGCTTAGTTTTAAATCTAAACTTCTTTCTACGAGGCATATACATCTATCAAGTGGGCGTGCGTTGATATATCTTCGCTTTCTTACTGGCAAAAAAAAAACACAATTATCCTAAAATATTTACCTTTGCTCAGTTTTTGAACTTGGGACCAAGTGAGCTAGCCCCATGTTGGCTTTTATATATAATGGTATTTTTACAAGATAATAAGATACTAGTGTGATGATAAAAATCTTCGTGGGTTGTGTTAAACGGGACATGTTTGACAAAACATGTTTACTACCGCTACTAAATTCAAACATGACATATTTAAGTACACGTGTCATTTCTTAAACACTAAGACATGCATTTTTAATAAGAGGGTTATACAACACGACATGTTAAACACGATTAAATGCAACTAACTAAGCAACATGAATGACACAACACATGTTTAAAATGATTAAATATAAACGGTCAATAGAACGAATGACATGACACTTTAACAAAATTATTGACACAACACATTAAACTCACGAAATAAATATAAATCACAAGTAATGTAATAAGTATAGACCCAGGTAACAATTTTCAAAGAAGAAACAAAAGTATAGGTTAGTGTTGGACCTATAAAAGAAAAGATGATATCAAAAGCCATAATATACTCTTCTGATCAAGAAATAAACAAGTAATGATTTACAACTCTCCCCAAAGATAGTGAATCTTGAACACCAACAAAACGTTTGTTTAAAGATTACAAAGCTCTGTTGAAGACTGGAAAGCACTATTGGAGAAGATCAATCATCTGTTTAGAAAGCTATGTTAAGACAGAGCACTTATGGTGAAGACGACTAAACATTTATTAGGCCTAAACAAATGTTTGGAACTAGCCAACGGAGGTATAAAGAAAAGACTTTATTAATGTAACAGTGTTGGTCAAAACAAATGTTTAGTATATTTAATCAGTTGTTATTTCCATTAGATGTTTCTAGCATGACATTTGTGGAATCTTTCCTGTTAGGAATGTTAGATGTCATTATCAGGGTGACGCCAACCTTGATTGTGAACATATGTCGGTACTTAGTATAAATAGATATCACATGTTAGAGATCTATTTTATCACATCACATACATTCCTTTTGTACGAACAGATTGTGAGTGATCAGGCAGATGAGGAGTGTAAAATCATTCTTGTAATCTTTTAATTATAATCATTGATACAAGTTTGATATCTCTCCAAATTTGTGTGTTTATGTAATTCCGTTGCAAAGTTCATCTTATACCATCATTCATGCATATTTAGTTCACGTAAAACACGTAGGTTAAAACTCAGATCCTAACAATTGATATCAAAGCTTGGTCATATTAAACTTGATTTCCCAATCAGTTTAATACAAAAAGATCAGCTCACATAATTGATAACCAACTGTTCGTTGTATCGATTTATAGAGTTTAAAGTATCAAATTCAAAAAGTTTTTGTACGTACTCTATTTTTCATAAAGATCAAAAGGAATGCCACAAAACAATCACAACTCCTATAACAATGTTTTCAACAACAAGCCTCTAATGCTTGTCAGACCAGAATACAATATCTTGCAATGTCGAATGGTTCATTTGCTAGCTCAAGAGAACACTAGATATTAGAGATCCGTTACACTCGGACCATATATTCTAATGGTACCGGGTCCAGAAAACCCAAATATTCAAGACCCAAAGAAACCAGGAAACTACTTTGAGCAGGATTTTCAAAAGTCTGAGATAGATTCAAAAGCATTCAATATTGTTATGGGTGAAATTCTACAGTCCAGGATCCTTAGTTAGTTTAGGATCCTAACTTAGTTCAGGATCCTGAGTTAGTCTAGTATCTTGAATACTAACGAATATTGTTCATTTCCCTTTAGCTTGTTTTTACAGTTAAATTCTACATGCTAATGATTTAACCTATGCTAATTTTCTGGAGACATGTCACACCCCCAACAAGGTATGAGGTTTGTCAAGCCTAATAGTGCTATCAACTAATACCCCATTGCCTCCAAGGCAACTAGTTCGGTAGTAAGTAGGGATTTTCGTGATAGAGTTTGAGTTTATTAAATAACATTGAAATTAAACTACAACGTTTAACAAAAGTATTCCTCCAAGGAATTGTAGTTTGTCCCCCCCGGGACTCATGCTTGTGAAAGTATAGTGAACTCACCATAGTTTGCTCGGTAAATGTTAGCGTGCCTTTACGCATTAAGTAAGTGTTAGGTCCGTTACACGCTACCTAATGTACGTTAAATGTAAGTATGTATACAAGTAGAGTTTTGCAATACCCTAAGTGTCCAAACAACCCAGTGTTTATGTGACCAGGTTAACATGTTTTATCATACAGTAACACACAGTAGCCAGGGTTTTTGTTTCACATAGAGAAAAAACTTGCATTTTATTCATTGAGTATAAATACAAGATCCTAAGTTCGGACATATAAGTCCTTACAAAATAAACTCTATCAAATAAGGTTCTTTCACCACAAACTCTATCAAATAAGTTCTATCACCACAAGTTCTATCATATAAGTTCAGATTCCTAGGGCTCATATATTCAGACTCAAGAACACATATGTTCACACTCCAAGAACTCACATAACGGACTCTTCATCACAAATTCAGACCCCCCTTATTCCTTCTTAAATTCGGACAACATTACATAACATTCAAATTCAGACTCACCCAAGCAAACATATAAATTTGGACATGGCATAAATTCGGACTCATCAAGGGGAATAACAAACTCGGACATTAACCAGTTTAACAAATTCGGACATCCATTACTCATTAAATTCGGACCATACTTGCACACAAATAAACTCGGATAAACATGCAATGTAACGCCTCGTATTTCCGCACATTCATACCTTTAGGAAATACGTACCATTTCACTAAATTTATTTATTTATCCATTAACACATATGTTCACACTCCAAGAACTCACATAACGGACTCTTCATCACAAATTTAGACCCCCCTTATTCCTTCTTAAATTCGGACAACATTACATAACATTCAAATTCGGACTCACCCAAGCAAACATATAAATTTGGACATGCCATAAATTCGGACTCATCAAGGGGAATAACAAACTCGGACATTAACCAGTTTAACAAATTCGGACATCCATTACTCATTAAATTCGGATCATACTTGCACACAAATAAACTCGGATAAACATGCAATGTAACGCCTCGTATTTCCACACATTCATACCTTTAGGAAATACGTACCATTGCACTAAATTTATTTATTTATCCATTTTTTATTATCATTATCATTATTATTTATTTATTTATTTATTTTTTATTATTTATATAATAATAATAATGATAATAAAGGAAATGATACGAGGTTCTATGACTATCGGGTTCGAAAATGGTTCCCGCTATCGCAACTGGGCCGCTCAAAACCAAGTAGCAAGCTAACGGGCTTTAAGCCCAACACCTAATACCCTAACTAAAACCCTAATCTAATTATAACTAGATACACACACACTACACACACACACACACACACTCAAACACACAACACTGAGAACCCTAGCCGCACACTCCTCACCTCTCCTTTGTCTCCCTCTCGTTCACATGACCGGCGACCGGAGCCGGAATTTCGGCCGAGCTCTGGCACCTCATATTCCGGTGACCTCTAGCACCGCACACAACCACCTAACCTCCTCCTCCCTCTTTCACACTCACTACACAACCCCCCTAAATCCCTCAAATAACCGGCCAAAACACCGTCTGTTGATGGTGGTGCACGGCAGTTCAGAGAGGAGAGAGAGGAGAACGGTGGCGGCGCGTCAGTGGCCGCGCAAGCGACGGCGGCTGCAGCAGTGGTCGCGCAACGGCAGTGGCAAAACGGCAGGCGGTGGAGTTGGTGACCAGGGCGATTCAGTCCAGCTCCAGTCTGTTTAGGTTCATTTCAGTTCAGGTACGGGCTTTTGACTCGCTTGGTTCAGGTTTATTCATATTTGGTTACGAATGGCTCCGGTGATTCGGGTCAGATTCATATTGCCCGGGTTAGTTATGGTTTTGGTTCGACTAACATCAGATTTATCACTCGTTTAGGTTTAGCCCAGTCGACTCGGTCAAACCAAGTCAACTCAGTCAGATCGGTTCACGTCAAGTCTCGATGTTCCATTTCGGCTCAGATTAAAACTGGTCCATTGTGGTCAACCGTGGTCAACCAGTCAACAACAGTCAAATCACGGTCAACCGACCAGTCTCGGTTCAGCTTTGTTCGGGCTCGGTTAACTCTGGTCAAACTCAGTTGACTCGAGGTACGGTAAAACCCTTACAACGCGAGCTTCAGTTGTATTGTTTCGTTTATATTAATTAGTTTAAAACGAGCTTCAGTTGTATTATTTCATGTATACTCGTATATATATATATATATATATATATTTATATATATATATCTATATATATAATAGACTTTCGTCAAAACATATGTGTATGCATATATATATATACATACATACATACATATATATATATATATATATATATATAATATGCTACTTGTCAAAACATATATATACGTTTACAATGTTTCATCAAAAAATATATATATATACAAACATATATATACCAAATATATATTAGCGCTACGATAAGGAAACGTAGCCGAACGAGGTTATAAAATAAAACTAAGTGTATATTTATATTCTTTATAACACTCTGGTATCTTTCTCTTATCCGTGCGAGGTGACCTCGAAATCCATCTTTAGACTGTTGGATCTTCTCGAAATTGCCAAAAGGAGTTTTCGCTAAACGTGAGCATACTCGACCCCTTTTTACATTTCAACGCGTTTTGGGGTGCAACATGTGTTAATTAACAAAAGTCACATTATACGAAATAAAACATATCCAACTCGTACATACATGCTATTCGCTTATGCTTGTTTAGTTCCAACTTGTGTTATCATGATATTGTTATGCTTAGGACGTTATGCATGCTAGCCAAAGAATTTGATTATATGTTATTATTATGCGAAAGTCATCTCTATATATGTACTATTCGACTTGAATATATGCTTTCCATGCTATAATCGAAACAAACATTTATACTTGAGTTTAATATCAAACTTGTATGCTCGTCAGTGCTTTCGTACTGATACATGCTTTTATGACATGTTGCAGGATTGCGATCGACGAATCTAGTAGGATTGCCTAGAAACGCACTTAAATTTTAATGTTCGTTGTATTGTAATATTTCTATCGTGTTGTATTTCATTTCAATACCTTGTACTAACTGTTATCAATGAAATGAAATTATTTTCTTTTTATACGTGTCGTAAATTAAATTGTAACATCGGATTTAAATAATGTAATTAATAAACACTTGATGCAATTAGTGTTATGAAGCCTCTAGTAATCTCGTTTTCGTCTCACTCCGATGTTTCCGCCATCGGTTGGGGTGTGACAGATTGGTATCAGAGCCATAACTATAGGGAATTAGGTAGAATTGCCATGTTCGACCTAGTCTATAGTTTAAGTACCACACTCTTGACCATTTGTGATACTTGTCTAAATTGTTATTCTTCCTACCTTGTTTCTCTCTCCCCTTTGGTTTTAAAACTTACAATACGTCTTTCCTAAGACACGACACAATGCAGATTCTTGAGAATATTCTTATTCCACAATCGAAATAACTCATCAAAACAGGGGTGATACCCGCCATTGGTGACAAATTTCAATCCGCTTTACATGTTATTTTACGCGAATTTCCAACATCAAGTCAGGAGTGGTATCTATATCTTGATGCGAATTTACATTTCATAATCTAGTGGATTTTTATTGACGGTTCGAGATTATATCTTGATACATTCAATAAACCACAATTTGGGGACGAAATTTTCAAGCCAGGATTGACATCCACACCTTGATGACTGATCCATCTCTTCAATTTTCAATCTCGCCAAAATTTCGTATTTTCAATAAAGTTAGGGACATGTATTAACTGGAAGGGTAAAATACCGTTAATCGTGTGGCGACGAGAGTATTATGCCTATTAGGCCAAATCATGTCTCCCTAATTCGAAAGGACTTACAAGTCACTTTGGAATAGTTGAAGTTTCTAAAACCCTAAACACTCCATCATTTTATCAAGCCTCTCTTTTACGCTATCTTAAATTTTATGCAAAAAAAAAACTATTTATTCCTTCATTTATTTCAAAGTCAACATTATACTAAAATCGAATTTACGCATAACAAACTTCTCATTTATTCAAAAATCTATTACACAACGATTCAACAGGTGCATACTAAACACTATATCTGATTTGGATTACTAGAACATTCTTATGTGATAAACTCGTTATAAAACCACATCTTAACATGTATAGCACTTGCGTAGCGCTATAGGAGTAGCGCCTGCCCGTATTCTTGAGGTCATGTCAAGTAAACTATTTTACACACTCTATGTTTCAACAATATTGACTAGTCAACATTTGCGTACACGATGGTTTGACTTGTTTATTCACATGTTTATGTGATGAACTCGTCATTAACTCTGATCAAGCCACACCTTAACATGTATGGCGGTTGTGTAGCGCTATAGGAGTGACGCCCGCCCGTATTCTTGAGCTCATGTTAAGTAAACTATTTTACACCCTCTTCGTTTTAACGATGATGGGTAGTCTACATTGCGGTACACGATGGTTTGACCTGTTTATTCACATGTCAGTAATCCGTTAATCTTGGTTAACTAAAATATATCATACATATTGTACAAGAATGTACATATACGCACACATATACCCATACTCATACGGTATACACTTTCATACGTATATACAATTATACTTATATACTTGAGACTCTATACGTAATATGCTATTAAACCATAATATTGGCACAGAACGTAACATGGCATCGATTAGCGAAACAGACGTAATATGGTATAAACATGGTGGATACGCCGATGGTACTTCCTATATATAAGTGTTAATACCATATTGCTAAGGTTTCGTAAAACGTGCCATGAGAAATTCGGTGTTTCACTACTCTATTTAAATACAACCTTAGATTACTGACCACCTATTTCTCGATTATACCCATACATACTACGAAATGCCCTATTATTCTAAAGTCTTCCTCTTGAATAAATTTCGGGACAAAATTTCCTAAAGTAAGGGAGACTGTAACGCCTCGTATTTCCGCACATCAATACCTTTAGGAAATACGTACCATTTCACTAAATTTATTTATTTATCCATTCTTTATTATCATTATCATTTTATTTATTTATTTATTATTTATATAAAAATAATAATAATAATAATAATAATAATAATAATAATAATAATAATAATAATAATAATAATAATAATGATAATAAAGGAAATGATACGAGGTTCTATGACTATCGGGTTCGAAAATGGTTCCCGCTATCGCAACCGGGCTGCTCAAAACCTAGTAGCAAGCTAACAGGCTTTGAGCCCAACACCTAATACCCTAACTAAAACCCTAATCTAATTATATCTAGACACACACACACTACACACACACACTCAAACACACAACATTGAGAATCCTAGCCGCACACTCCCTCACCTCTCCCCTGTCTCCCTCTCGTTCACATGACGGCGACCGGAGTCGGAATTTCGGCCGAACTCCGGCATCTCTTATTCCGGTGACCTCTAGCACCGCACACAACCACCTAACCTCCTCCTCCCTCTTTCTCACTCACTACACAACCCCCCTAAATCCCTCAAATAACCGGCCAAAACACCATTTGTTGATGGTGTTGCACGACAGTTCAGAGAGGAGAGAGAGAGAGGAGAACGGCGGTGGCAGCAGTGGCCGCATGAGCAGCGGCGGCGACAACGTGTCAGAACGGCGGCGATGGAGTTAGTGACCGGGGCGATTCAGTCCAGCTTCGGTCCGTTCAGGTTCATTTCAGTTCAGGTACGGGCTTTTGACTCGCTCGGTTCAGGTTTATTCATATTTGGTTACGAATGGCTCCGGTGATTCGGGTCAGATTCATATCGCCCAGGTTAGTTATGGTTTTGATTCAGCTAATATCAGATTTATCACTCGTTTAGGTTTGGCCCAGTCGACTCGGTCAAACCGAGTCAACTTAGTCAAATCGGTTCACGTCAAGTCTCGATGTTCCATTTCGGCTCCGATCAAAACTGGTCCATTGTGGTCAACCGTGGTCAACAGTCAACAGCAGTCAATACGCGGTCAACCGGCCAGTCTCGGTTCAGCTTTGTTCGGGCTCGGTTAACTCTAGTCAAACTCAGTCGACTCGAGGTACGGTAAAACCCTTACAACGCGAGCTTCAGTTCTATTGTTTCGTGCATATTAATTAGTTTAAAACGAGCTTGAACCGTCATAACACAATTTATACTTGTTTAGTATTCGTCGACTTTACAAAAGATATTCTTTTGGAGTAATTAAATTATTTGTCGAGTTTGAAAATGCTAAAGACACTTTTAAGCTCACCTCAATATCACATATGTACAAAGCCAAATATTATCTAATTCACATACACACATATAAAATATATATAACTATGTTGTTCGTTTATTTTTGAGTTTGGGAATTAAATCGACAAACTGGTGTTGTCGGCACGGTCCTAAAACAGGGGAAACTCTGCCCGTTTTCGTCAAAAATATATATATAAATATATGCATCTAATATACTTTCGACCAGATATAAACATACATATGTCTACTATAATCTCCGTCAAATAAATATATATATATATATAATAGACTTTCGTCAAAACATATGTGTATGCATATATATATACATATATATATATATATATATATATATATATATATACATATATATATATATATATATATATATATATATATATATATATAATATGCTACTTGTCAAAACATATATATACGTTTACAATGTTTCATCAATATATATATATACCATATATATATTAGCGCTACGATAAGGAAACGTATCAAAAGCCGAACGAGGTTATAAAATAAAAATAAGTGTATATTTATATTCTTTATAACACTCTGGTATCTCCCTCTTATCCGTGCGAGGTGACCTCGAAATCCATCTTTCGACTGTTGGATCTTCTCGAAATTGCCAAAAGAAGTTTTCACTAAACGTGAGCATACTCGACCCCTTTTTACATTTCAACGCGTTTTGGGGTGCAACATGTGTTAATTAACAAAAGTCACATTATACGAAATAAAACGTATCCAACTCATACTTACATGCTATTCGCTTATGCTTGTTTAGTTCCAACTTGTGTTATCATGATATTGTTATGCTTAGGACGTTATGCATGCTAGCCGAAGAATTTGATTATATGTTATTATTATGCGAAAGTCGTCTCCATATATGTACTATTCGACTTGAATATATGCTTGCCATGTTATAATCGAAACAAACATTTGTACTTGAGTTTAATTTCAAACTTTATGCTCGCCAGTGCTTTCGTACTAATACATGCTTTTATGACATGTTGCAGGATTGCGATCGACGAATCTAGTAGGATTGCCTAGAAACGCACTTAAATTTTAATGTTCGTTGTATTGTAATATTTCTATCGTGTTGTATTTCATTTCAATACCTTGTACTAAACTGTTATCAATGAAATGAAATTATTTTCTTTTTATACGTGTTGTAAATTAAATTGTAACATCTGATTTAAATAATGTAATTAATGAACACTTGACGCAATTAGTGTTATGAAGCCTCTAGCAATCTCGTTTTCTTCTCACTCCGATGTTTCCGCCATCGGTTGGGGTGTGACATGCAATTTCAATATTCTCAAATTAACAACAACAGTTACGATCAAAACCCTAATCTCATGAACCAACAATATCACGAATCATAACATCGAACTAGTAGTTTCATCATATCAAGTGTAACAACTCGGAAATTCGTTGTTATTTTATTTTATTTTCTTTTGTTTCTATTGTACTCCGAAGATTCGATTATGAGAAAGTTATGTTAATTAATTATGTTTATTTACAATTATATCGCATTTAATTGCTTATTAATCGCAAATTCATCGCAATCACAGGTAACTGTGTTACTTTAATTTCCAGGTGTGTTATTGTCTAATAAACACTTGTGCCATCGCATTGCTCATCTCATCGCATCGCAATTCGCAGTTAATTATGTGGGATTATGTTTTATGTGTGTTATATTTGTTTATATTATGGTTACAATCGCTATCGCAACTCTCTCTCACGCACGAATGGCTAAATCGCACTATTAAATCAATTATGACGCTTAATATAACTATCTAATACGAAACGAATCGCCAAACGAACTCCTAACGCGAAATCAACGAACAAAACTTGGCCACTAGGTCAAGTTCGGCCGAACTTGTATAACACAAGTTCCCCGAACTTGTCTAAGCCTCATAAAGCTTCAAAACTAACAAGTCCGCCCGGACTTGTCTCCAAAACACAAGAAACAAGCAAGTTCGCTCGAACTTGTAGCAAGTTCGCCCGAACTTGATACAAGTTCGCCCGAACTTGATACAAGTTCGCCCGAACTTGATGTTTCAGCCCACTTTCTCACCTCCACCTATAAATACTCAGCTCCATTCTTTATTTGCACTTGCTGCAAGTTCGCCCGGAGCTCCCCAAAACCGAAACCCTTTGTTTTCTAAGTATGATTCAACCCATTTTCAACTACAACAACGTTCTACAACGTTTACAACGATTTTGCTCAAGGCTTTGCCTTCGTTTTCATCAAATCCCTTCTGTTTACGAAAATCTTCATCTTTTTATGCAAACCTTCTGTTTTTCACTCAGATGAGTAAAACCTTTCAAACATCGATTTTTACACAATATTCGGACTAATGACGTATGTTTCGTTCACTATGGAGTGGAACGAGGCGTTGTCAAGCAAGATCTCAGATCCGGAAGAACAAGGACGAAATCGTCACTTTACACAAGCTGGACCGTACGAACCTTCAAGTTTGCCCGTATTAGTCCGAGTTTCTGTAAAATGGCTAAACTCGCTCCATAAGACCTCTCCAGCCTAAGTTTTACTCAGTGGCTTAAGGTTGGAGGGATGGACACTCGATTTCCTCAGCAAACGACACGAAAACGCACGATTTGGATGCCAAAACAGTCAAGTTCGCTGGGAAGGCATCAAGTTCGCTCGAACTTGTCACCAGATTGGTGACCACGTTCGCCCGAACTTGATCAGAACTCACCAAAATATCACAAGTTCGCCCGAACCTGTATCATCCCTCAACAACCAAGACAAGTTCGCTTGAACTTGTCTAGTTTCTCAGGAAACATGACAAGTTCGCCCGAACTTATGTCACCAGTAAGCAAAACAGGTCAAGTTCGCTCGAACTTGTACCAAATGGTACAAGTTCGCCCGAACTTGTCTACTGTTCTCTCACCCGTTAACCGTTTCAGCAATTCGGAAGACTGATGCACTTCTGTTCGCTTACAGGCTGATCCGACACTCTCCGCAACTTCTCTAAGATCCCGTCTCTTCTCCCAAAACGCACCGACTGTGAGTATACTTGAACCCCTTTTACGCTTAAACGCACTTTTGGGTGTCACATATGTATCTTATATCAAATCACATCACACAAATCAAACGCTTGTTCGCTATCCGTTGTACATGACTATACGTGAAATCTGTTGAATTGTATGTATTACTTGATTGCTTGCACGCCACCCTTAATATGATAGTATACTAGAGGTTGACCCGCCACCCGGAGGCCCAGGGTTGTTAAGGCTCGCATTTTACACTTCTCATTTATTTTCCTTTTTAGGATGTGAACACTTGTTTGCATGCCTCGATCAATCGCGGTTTGTTGGTTTGTTTGAATCTGAGTAGTTACATAGTTCACAACTGTACGTATGTCATGCGGTGTATGCTAAACGCTTTTATATCTATTATGTACGCAAACCTGTATGCTCACCTTTACTTAAGTGTATTGACGTTTTATTTTAACATATGTGGCATGTTGAGGATTTTGTCTACTATCGCAACTGGATTAGGATTATCTTTAGAAACGCATTGTAATAGAAATCTAGGGGATATCGAACTTGATTTGTATTATGAGAATGCTTGGATTTTGTAACCTGTTTAAGGATTTTATGTTAGTAGTATGGGATATTAACGATTAAATATTGTCGCTTAAATAGTGTTATGGAATTTCTCATGAGACAATTTGGTTCGCCTAGTGCCACTACCCCGATGTTTCCGCCATCGGTTAGGGTGTGACATCAAGAGCATCTCTAATATTGACAAACTATTATACAATCATTCACAAACACACATTCATTCAAGCATGATTAACTAATCACATACCAGTTTTTTGGATATCTAGGGTTTGCATGAAATCAAAAGAACAAGAATCACAACATATAGTATAAACACTTACCTTAGATTGATATAGATATTTTTCTAGGAAAATTGAAAGACCAAAGATCAATGATTTGAGAACTTGGAGTAGACAAAGATCAGAGAAATGATGTAGAGAAAACTATCATATGATGGATTTGAGATGATGAGAGGTTTTAGGGTTATGCATGAGTTTATTAGAGTTTCACTATTAACTCTAACACCCCCTAACTAATAACTTTCACCCAATAAACACATAATATCATACAATTCACAATAAAGCCCGCAATTCATGTATTTGTCATGCAACATATAAGTTTCATCTAAACCATCCGTTTGTAATTATCATCTGTGTTAATCACCAATGTTTAGAGAATTAACTTGTGTGCGTGTTCTGGTAATTCCCTAAATTACCAAAGTAGACTCATTTAACTAACCCTAGTTAAATGCAATGCTATGAATATATGTCTAAGTGAACTGTGGTTAGATCCTGGTATTAGGCTGGAATTACGGGTTGTCACAAGACATGTTAAACAATACGCGGATGGGTCTTGTAACTGTCAAAAATTGAAGATGGCATATTCTGCATGAATTTCGGGATCCCAGTTAATGATGTTGATGTTGTAACGGATATATGAGCTGAAACCCGGACTTGTGGTTAATTTGCACGTGGAAAACAAGCTGAAATAGTCCTTAACGTTCAGAAGAGCATATTCTTAGGATCCCAGGAATAGTGGAAAGTTAGTTAAGATTTGTTTTGGTCGTTGTACTTTAAATGGGGCACATTAGTCGACTTAGGAAGACACTTGAACACACAACACAGTCACAAACTCTTGCATACTGCTCTGTAACGCCCGGTCTCGATCGATCAAAGCTCCCTTTTGTAGTTTTTCAAGCAATCAATAGACTGAAGCTGTGTAGTTTCCGGCTCCGGGGGTTTTTGTGCCAGAGATCGTCTTCACGAAGAAGATCAAGGGCCTTTCCCTGTATCATATGGCCCATGTTTTTATTTATTCGTTGCGTTCATATTCATTTCATTGCATTTTACTTTCAATCAAGGTATAACATGTTCTTTAAATTGAGGATCATGACATTTAATCTAGGATCCTAAACATCAAACTTATTATTTTCACAAGCACCTCATCACACTTTCTCAAATGGTTAGTAAAACACTCTTTTCAGTTTTTAACCAAAACAAGTATTATTCTACATCTATACCAAGCAAAATCTATGCTAACCTATTACATTGTAATAGTGCAAAAGAGTTATAGGATGCCTAAACAGAAAAATTCAGTAAGACAGAGGATATGATTAAAGATACTTATAAAAGTCTCAACCAACAGTATGAGACCATCAGTCATGAGGAAAATAAACTCAATGAACGATTGACTAATGATGAAGATCAGACTGTTGCCATTGAGGGAGTTGTCAGTCAACTAAATACACTTTTTTGTAAGAAGGTTGATGAAGAAAGTGCAAAAAAATCATGATCCCTGGAATTCTATTGAATGTGACTATGATTATGCATTAATGTTGCCACCAGAGCAACCTCTACATGTTTAGTTAGCCTATGGTATGTGGATATTGGTGGTTTTAGACACATGACAGGGTGCAAAGCCCTACTTACAAATTTCTCTGTACATGAAGGAGGAGATATATCTTTTGGCAATGATTCAAAAGGTAAAGTGTTGGTTTCAGGAACTGTCATAGCTAGTAAGGTGAAATTTGAGAATGTGAATCTTATTGATAATCTAAAATTTAATCTACTTAGTGTTTAACAAATGAGTGACAAAGGCTATGGTTCATTTTATACCAACAAAACTCATAAAACTGTTGGACCAGAAGTAGTTAAAAGGATTGACAAAATTATAGCTGATAACACTGTTGCTCACAGAAGTGGCAATGTTTATGTAGTGAACATGTTGAAAGATAACCCTATGTCATATGTACGTCTATTTTCTGTTGCTTCAATAAAAGAAACATGTAAGGTTGCCTAACCTCGTACTAAACAAGATCTATCTAGAATAAACAAACACGTGTACTATGCGAAAACTACTACCCGTTCATACTGTACACATGTGATCAATAAAAGATTAAAAGTAGAAACATAAGATTTCAATTCTGCTATAATATCATAATGTATGAAAATGTTGCTTATTAAGAGTATGTAAATATTAACAATTCAAAAATATATTTTTTTGTAAGTTTTAATTAAAAAATATTAGTATTTCATACCAGCCGGTAGGGTTAACAACCTCATGAGCGAGGTTCCAATCGTCTTGTGGGAGGATTGGATCCATAGGGGGTACCATGGAAATATTCAACCTTTGGTGTAGCAGGTTGATTTCCCTCAAGCTACTCTCCAAGGCTAGTGTGAGGTAGTTCACTCGGTCGATGAGGACCTCCTCCACCGTTGCCATCTCCTCGATGGACACTCGTAGTGCGCATACGTAGCGGATAAGGGAGGCCTCGAGTGAGAGCCTCCTTCCCCTTCTGTTGTTGCGTGAGCTTGTTGACGAAGTACCGCTCTACTGGCTCGACATGCTAGTTTAAACAAGGCCAAACATTAAAGTTTGGACTTGCAGACAAGTCATACGGCCCTGTGCATATAAGGCACGTCCCGTGCTGCTCCAACAGTCTTGATATTTCAGCCAAGAACTCTTATTTTAAGTTAAAAGCTTTTGGTTTTTCACATTTCTGAACGTAAATAACTTAACATAATGTTATAAAATAATAGTTTTGCAAAAGTTTGGGCTAAAATCATGCTTTTCATCTCACAAGTGAAGCTTTAAAACTTGAAGCTTCAAGCTACAATGGAGGTTGTTGGAGGTGGAAGAAGAAGAACATGACTAAAAGTGAAAAAGACAAGAAGGTTTAAGGAAACCTTTTTAAGAACATACCTTTTTTGGTATGTGTGTGAATTCTGGAAGGATCTTTGTCTTAGGATTGGGTCCAAACATTTTGCTCACAAATGACTTTATAGAAAGTGACAGCACGTTAACACAACCTCGTGTCTGGGAGGCACGGCCCCGTATCGTCTGTAATGAGTTAGAGAATGTTGTCTGTTAGTGAGCATGGGCTTTGCTGAAGGAGACACGACCCTATGTTTGTCTAATACGCCTCATGTATGGAGAGCAGAAGGAGGCACAGACCCGTGTTTATGTAACAACCCGATCTTTCGGATTGTTATCCGAATTCTGTTGTTTTCCTTTTTTTCAGTTTCGAACTCGTTGTGTACTCTGGAATTTATTATAATGGAATAAATTATTTTAAAACGCATATTACATTGCTTATTTATCGCATTTAAATCGCTAATACTCACAACTCTCAACGCAAACTCTAATCGCGGATAATTATGTACATTATGTTAATTATGTGTAATTTATGTTTTGTGGTTGTACTCGCTATCGCAATGCTCTCACTCGCACAAATCGCTCAATCGCATTATACTATTATCCCAACGCTTAACATAACAATCTAATACGAACTGAATCGCCAAACGAACACCTAACACGCAAATAACGAACAAAACCTAGCCAATAGGCCAAGTTCGCCTGAAGTTGGATATCCCAACTTCGCCCGAACTTGACCAGGCCACCATAACTCCAACATTAACAGCAAGTTTGCTTGAACTTGCACATTCCAAGCTGAACTGGCCAAGTTCGCCCCAACTTGTGCCAAGTTCGCTTGGAAAGTGGCAAGTTCGGCCAAACTTGATGTCGACCACCCTTTTCTCCTCACCTATAAATACCAAGCACCTCCATTCGTGCTCCCCTTGTTGCTAACTTCGCTCCAAAGCTCCCAAAACCGAAAACCTTTGATTTCCAAGTAAGAATCAACCCATTTTATGCAAACAACTATGTTTTACTACGATTTTTGCACAAGGATTACCTTCGTTTTCATCAAAACTCTTCTGTTTATGAAAATCTTCATCTTTTTCTACAAAACATCTTCTTTCACTTAGATCTACACTAAGCGAGTGTATTTGGGCTTAGCTTTGGCTTCCCAAGCTAGAAATCTTGATGATTTCGACTCACCAAGTGTTAGATCTGAGAAAAACCTTTTAAAACATTGATTTTCACACAAAATACGGACTAAGTGACGTATGTTTCATTCACTATGAATTGGAACAAGGCGTTGTCAAGCAAGAAACTCAGATCCGGAAGCACAAGGATGATACCGTCACTTTCAACAAACTGGACTAACCCGTACGAACCGACAAGTTCGCCCGGATTAGCCCGAGTTTCTGTAAAATGGCTAAAACTCGCTCCAAAAGACCTCTCCAACCTATGTTTTGCTCAGTAGCTCAGGGTTGGAGGGATGGACACTCGATTTCCTCAGCAAACGACGCGAAAACGCATGATTTGGTGACCAAAACAATCAAGTTCACCCCAAAATGAGCAAGTTTGCTCGAAGTTGTCACCAGATTGTGACCAACTTCGCCCGAACTTGTCAAACTTTCAAGAGAATCAGCCAACATCGGCCGAACTTGTTCAAACTTCAAGAAAACAAGGCAAGTTCGCCCGAACTTGCCCATTTCCAAGGAAACCAGACAAGTTCGCCCGAACTTGCCCATTTCCAAGGAAACCAGACAAGTTCGCCCGAACTTGTGCAATCTGTAAGACAAACAGTCAAGTTCGCCCGAACTTGCACCAATTCCAAGGGATTGGTACAACTTCGCCCGAACTTGTCCTATTCCCCTTCACTTTCGACCGTTTCAGCACTTCGGAAGACTGATGCACTTCTGTTCGCGTTTACAGGCTGAACCGGCGCTCTGTTCAATCCACAGCAGTCCCGTCTCACTCTGTACGCACCGACGGTGAGTATACTTGACCCTTTTTCGCTTTAATGCACTTTTGGGTGTTACATACGTCTCTATATCAAAACACGCAACACACAACGCTAAACTCTTTTAACGCTAACCAATCTCGCATGTTATACGTGAATTGCTGAATGTTTGTTTGCTATGTGTGAATAATGAGGACTTGTAGACCACTCTTAGCAAAGATAGTACTATAGTTTGGACTCAGCACCCGATTGGTTCGGGGGTTGTTAAGGCTCGCAAATTTACTTTACGTGCGTGTTCGCTATTGTGAACACGTATCGCGCATACTCACATCCCAGTCGTGTTGGTTAGCTTGTATCATTATTGTTAGCTTACTTAGATTCACTTTCTCTACGTATTACATGTTGGTTATGCGTAAACGCTTTATCGCTATTATTATGCTATTAAACCTGTATGCTTACCTTTACTTTATTGTATTGACTTGTATTTTAACGTATGTAACAGGTTGAGGATGTTATCGCTACAGATCGGATTAGGTTTATGCTTTAGAAACTTGTAATAAATTTGTTGGTGAACTTTGAAACAATTTGGGAATATTTGGATTTGTAATGATTGTGGGTGATGATATGTTAATTGTATGGGAAATTGACGTTTTAAATATTGTCGCTTATAATAGTCGTTATGGATTCTCTCGAGCAATCTGGTTCGCCTAGTGCCGCGTCCTGTTGATTCCGCCATCAGTTGGGGTGTGACAGATTGGTATCAGAGCCATAACTATAGGGAAATTAGGTAGAATTGCCATGTTCGACCTAGTCTATAGTTTAAGTACCCAATTTGACTGATCTTCGACTTAAATGTTTAAACTACATACCTTAAATGCTTACATGCCTTTCTAAGGCTAATACAATGTACACGCTCAAAAACGCTCGTATAACACAAACGAGTGATTGTGTCGAGATTAGGTGTGAAAACCAAGAACTCTCGATAGAATCGCTCACTTCGCGTACTATTTACTGCACGAGATTCTTTCGTCAAGTTAGGAGTGATATCCACATCTTGATGAAAATCTCCACTTCTATTTCTGTGGAACTCCCGACGTGTTCGGTGAAAACCACAAACATGGAACGAAGTTGTTAAGTTAGGGGTGATACCTGCATCTTAATAACTAATTCTACTCCTCGATTTTCAATCACCAAAGTCTCGATTATTTCGATGACTCGGGGCACGACGTAACTGGAAGGATAAATGCCGTTAGCCGTTGTACGGTGAGAGCATTTGTCTATTAGGCCAAATCGTGTGCCCGAACTAAGAGAATTTTTGAACCACTTTGGATAATCGCTGTCTCAAAACCCATGACGCTCCAAATTGATCTAAGCCTGCAAACGCATCATTGAGTTTTATTATTAATATTGTGTTTAAATTTTGTGAATTTTACGCTTTATCGATTTCTCGTTTTATCGCTTTTCGCTTTACGAAAATACGCACACCTTGTGCATCTCTCGTAATCTAAAACGCTAAATAATCACCAACCAAACTAAAACGCTCAACTCTCTTACGCGGATGTCCTCATAAGCGGTATTACTCGCTTATCTCGCATCTCATACGCGCTACGTATGATTTTGATTGAAGGTGAATACGTGCAAAATATGTGCTTACGTGCTTATGTGCCTACGTGATTAGGTGCTTACGTGCTTATGTGCTTATGTGTTTATGTGGATATGTGCTTACGTGTTTTGTGCCTTACGAAAATGATAATAATAATAAATATTTTAACCAAAACCCATTATAGTTAAATCCATCCAATCTTTGTCTTTAGATGGCATCCATGGGATCTCACACTCGCCGCACCGCTCAATGCAACAACGCCGACAAACGCATCGCCTCTCTTGTAGCCAAGGAAATGGCTAAGGTGATCCCTCAGATTGTTAGCGAAATTCAAGCGGTCAACAGCAATTCATCCATTGATTCCAAGAACGATGCTTTGAAATCTCGCTTCAGCTTCAAGCAGTTTAAAGCCTGCGGCCCTGCAGCATTCACCGTCGAAGACGGACCAACCAAGTTGTTTCATTGGTTCGACTCGATTGAAGTCACCTTCAGATAAAGCGGATGCCCTGAAAATCTCTACACTGTTAATGCCACTGGAGTCTTTCAGTCACGGGCACTTGACTGGTGGACCGCCTAGCGCAACAGATGCGGTAACGACGAAGCTTACTCTCTCGCGTGGGAAGAACTTAAGGAGCTCATGATCAAAGAGTTATGCCCACCTCACGAAATCCAGAAGTTGGAAAATGAATTTTGGGGTATCAAGCAAAATGGTGGTGACAATGCTGGTCTCACCGCTCGTTTCAAGCAGCTCAGCCTTATCTGCCCAGGTCAGGTGGATACTACCGAAAAGGCAATCAAGAAGTATCTCCGTGCCTTACCAGATTACGTAGCCGATTTTGTCCAGGTAGCTCGACCCACTACCATCGAGGAGACTTACCAGATAGCCGCTGAGATCAACGATAAGCGAGTCTAAGCTGGTTATTTCAAGGCCTCAACCAAGAACCTCAGCCAGGCTACTGTCGAGCCAAGCGTTGATACTGTTCCACCTCAAGCCTCCAAGTCAAGTAATTAGAACCGCAAGCGAAAGGGTAACAACAAAAACTGTGCAATGGTCCCAGCGCCGAATTCTCAGCCTCGCCAAGCTACTACTCCCAACGCACCAGCTGCTAAGCGTGCGTATACTAGACCTCACCCCTTGTGCTCCAAGTGCACTTATCATCATGCGGTTGGAGGAAACTACCGTTTTTGTGCCAACTGTAACATCTACGGGCACTTCACGGCCCACTACCATACCGATCCACGTCAGCAAGCTCCTCCCGCACTCGCAGCTCCGCCAGCTCCTCTCAACCAGGCACCGCAAGCACCAGCAGTTCAGGCACGTGCTTGCTACACATGTGGTGACCCGAATCACTTCAGCAACGTCTACCTGCACCGTGCAATCAAGCAAGAACATCAGCAGCAGTAGCCACCACAGCCGCCACAACAGCAACAACCACAGGCTGTGCGTGGGATAGCTTTCAACATAATCACTGCCAGGCTCAGAATGACAACAATGTTGTCAATGGTACGTTCCTCATTAATGGTATTTATGCTTCTTGTTTATTTGATACTAGATCCGATAACTGTTTTGTATAGTTAGAATTCAAAAAGTTTTTAAAATGTAAACGCGCTAACCTCCCAAGTACCTTCGACGTCTAAATCGCTACCGGAAGAACTGTTACCGTTAACTCTATTCTACGTGATTGTTCACTCGAACTCAACAATCACAGTTTCTCGATCGACCTCATACCTATGCAATTGGGTAGTTTTGATGTCATAGTAGGCATGGATTTTCTTCGTGAAAATCGTGCTGAAGTCGTTTGCTTCGATAAAATCATTCGTTTTCCCCTTCCTAATGGTGATCAACTACATGTTTATGGCGAAAATCCCTCAAAGAAGTTGATGCTTTTGTCATGTACCCAAGCGAACAAGCATTTGCGCAAGCAATGCATAGCATTTCTCGCCCATATTGTGAACCCGGAGAAGGAAAAGAACACCTTGAAAGACGTACCCGTTGTTTGAGAATTCCCTAAAGTTTTTCCTAAGGATTTACCAGGTCTACCCCCTACTCGTGATGTTGAATTCAGTATCGATCTAATCCCCGGTGCTACGCCTGTCGCTAAAGCTCCCTACCGCCTTGCACCATCCGAAATGTGCGAGCTATCTAGCCAACTTCAAGAGTTACTTGATAAAGGCTTTATACGCGCGGGCACTTCACCGTGGGGCGCACCGTTCTTTTTGTGAAAAAGAAAGATGGGACGTTCCGAATGTGCATCAATTATCATGAACTTAACAAACTCACGATAAAGAACCGCTACCCTCTTCCTCGAACCGATGAATTATTCGACCAACTCCAAGGTGTTACTTGTTTTTCGAAGGTTGATTTACGTTTCGGATATCACCAGCTACGTGTACATGAGCAAGACGTTCTGAAAACCGCCTTTCATACCCGCTATGGCCATTTTGAATTCGTGGTCATGCCTTTTGGTCTTACAAACGCACCCGCGGTCTTCATGGATTTGATGAACCATGTGTGCAAAGCCTTCTTGGATCATTTCGTTATTGTTTTTATCAATGCTATCCCTATTTACTCAAAGTCGAGAGCCGAACACGCGCGAACACCTACGTTTAGTTCTCGAACATCTCTAAGGAAACCGCTTATACGCCAAGTTCTCTAAGTGTGAATTTTGGCTTAGTGAAGCTCAAATTCTCGGTCACGTCGTCAATGACCAAGGAATCCACGTCGACCCCGCCAAGATTGAAGCTGTATAGAGTTGGAATACACCGAAGAATCCATCCGAAATCCGTTCCTTCCTCGGATTGGCGGGTTACTACCGCCGATTCATCGCCGACTTTTCAAAAATTGCCATGCCTCTTACCTCTTTGACTCATAAGGATAAACCTTTTGTTTGGGGTTCTGAACAGGAGGAAGCCTTTCAGACTCTCAAGCGTATGCTTTGTGACGTTCCCGTCCTCGCACTTCCCGACGGAAACGACGATTTTGTTGTTTATTGCGATGCCTCTAACCTAGGTCTCGGTTGTGTTCTCATGCAATGAGACAAGGTTATCGCGTATGCGTCTCGATAACTCAAAATCCACGAGAAGAACTACACTACCCATGATCTCGAGCTCGGTGCAGTCATTTTGCGTTAAAGATATGGCGATACTACCTTTACACAAGAGCTTACAACACATCTTTAACCAGAAAGAACTGAACATGCGCCAACGCAGATGGGTGGAACTCCTCAATGACTATGATTGTGAGATACGCTACCATCCCGGCAAAGCAAATGTCGTAGCCGATGCTCTTAGTCGACGAAGCTATGTGTATAACATTCATGACGTTCAAGCCCAGAATAAACTCAAAATCTTGATTCGCGAATCCTAGCATGCATGTATCATTGAGAACACTTTGTTCGAGGAAATGAAATGTGGTGCCGAAACCCAGCTTGAGAATAAGTCTAATGGGATCTACTATTTCCTGAATCGCATTTGGATCCATAGCCGCAATAACCTTCGAGAGTTACTAATGACCGAAGCCCATAAGTCTCGATATTCCATTCACCCCGGTGCCGACAAGATGTACCAGGACCTCCGTTCTAGGTATTGGTGGTCGGGCATGAAAAAGGATATCGATCTGTACGTTTTGAAATGCTTAACTTGTGCGAAAGTTAAAGCCGAACATCAACGCCCCTCTGGCTTACTCGAACAGCCCGACATCCCGATGTGGAAATGGGAGAGTATAGCTACGGATTTTGTTACAAAACTCCCTCACACCTCTTCTAGTCACGATAGTATTTGGGTTATCGTCGATCGCCTTACGGAATCTGCTCACTTTATTGCCATGCGAGAAGACTATAAAGTAGAACGATTAGCACGAATCTATACCGACAAAGTCATTTGTTGACACGGGACACCTCATGACATCATCTCTGATCGCGACGGTCGCTTTACTTCACATCTTTGGGAGACTTTCCAATCCGCACTCGGTACTAAACTTAATCTTAGTACTGCGTTCCATCCTCAAACCGACGGTCAGACCGAGCGCATGATTCGCATCCTTGAAGACATGCTTCGATCGTGTGTTATAGATTTCGGTGGTAATTGGGATACACACTTACCGTTAATAGAATTTTCGTACAATATCAGTTATCATCCTAGTATTCAAATGGCACCTTTTGAGGCATTGTATGGTAGAAAATGTTGATCGCCTATTGTATGGCACGAGATCGGAGATGTTCAGATCACTGGTCCCATTTTAATACAAGAAACAACAGACAAGATTCTCCAAATTAGAGACAATCTCCTGAAAGCTCGGAGTCGTCAAAAGAGTTACACCGATAAACGCCGCAAGCACCTACAATTCAAAGTGGGAGATCACGTTCTCTTAAAGGTTTCACCTTGGAAAGGAGTGATCCGTTTCGGAAAGAAAGGAAATCTAGCACCACGATACGTGGGTCCCTTTAATATTCTGGAAAGAATTGGCAAAGTGGCCTACCGACTCAAATTACCAAAAGAACTCAGCAACGTACACCCGACTTTCCACATCTCGAACCTCAAAAAGTGTTTAGCTGAAGGAAATCTTCATGTGCCACTTGAAGATTTGCAAATTAATGAAACTCTGCACTTTGTGGAAAAGCCAGTAGAAATCATGGATCGAGAGATCAAGAAACTTCGACGCTCTCGCATTCCTATTGTGAAAGTCCGATGGGAAGGCAAACGCGGCGTCGAGTTCACTTGGGAACTCGAAAGTGATATGAAAGCTAAATATCCACATCTGTTTGTTACGATTGCTACCTGAATTTCGGGACGAAATTCCCTAAAGGAGGGGAGGCTGTAACAACCCGATCTTTCGGATTGTTATCCGAATTCTGTTATTTTCCGTTTCTTTCAGCTTCGAACTCGTTTTGTACTCTGTAATTTATTATATTGGAATAAATTATTTTAAAACGCATATTACATCGCTTATTTATCGCAATTAAATCGCTAAATACTCGCAACTCTCGACGCAAACTCAAATCGCGGATAATTATGTACATTATGTGTTATGTGTGCTTTATGTTTTGTGGTTGTACTCACTATCGCAACGCTCTCACTCGCACAAATCGCTCAGTCGCATTATACTATTATCCCAACGCTTAACGCTTCGCAAAAACGCTTAACATAACAATCTAATACGAACCGAATAGCCAAACGAACCCCTAACGCGCAAATAACGAAAAAAACTTCGCCAATAGGCCAAGTTCGCCCGAAGTTGGACATCCCAACTTCGCCTGAACTTGACCAGGCCACCATAACTCCAACATTAACAGCAAGTTCGCTGGAACTTGCACATTCCAAGCTGAGCTAGCCAAGTTCGCCCGAACTTGTGCCAAGTTCGCTTGGAAAGTGGCAAGTTCGGCCGAACTTCATGTCGGCCACCCTTATTTCTCCTCACCTATAAATACCAAGCACCTCCATTCATGCTCCCCTTGCTGCTAACTTCGCTCCAGAGCTCCCAAAACCGAAAGCCTTTGATTTCCAAGTAAGAATCAACCCGTTTTATGCAAACAACAACGTTTTACTACGATTTTTGCACAAGGATTACCTTCGTTTTCATCAAAACTCTTATGTTTATGAAAATCTTCATCTTTTTCTACAAAACTTCTTCTTTTCACTTAGATCTACACTAAACGAGTGTATTTGGGCTTAGCTTTGGCTTCCCAAGCTAGAAATCTTGATGATTTCGTCTCACCAAATGTTAGATCCGAGAAAAACCTTTTAAAACATTGATTTTCAAACAAAATACGGACTAAGTGATGTATGTTTCTTTCATTATGAAGTGGAACGAGGCATTGTCAAGCAAGAAACTCAGATCCAGAAGCACAAGGACGATACCGTCACTTTGCACAAACTGGACTAAGCCTTACGAACCGACAAGTTCGCCCGGATTAGCCAGAGTTTCCGTAAAATGACTAAAACTCGTTCCAAAAGACCTCTCAGCCTATGTTTTGCTCAGTAGCTCAAGGTTGGAGGGACGGACTCGATTTCCTCAGCAAACGACGCGAAAATGCACGATTTGGTGACCAAAACAGTCAAGTTCGCCCCAAAATGAGCAAGTTCGCTCGAAGTTGTTGTCACCAGATTGGTGACCAACTTTGCCGAACTTGTCAAACTTTCAAGAGAATCAGCCAACTTTGGCCGAACTTGTTCAAACTTCAAGAAAACAAGGCAAGTTCGCCCAAACTTGTCCCGTTTCCAAGGAAACCAGACAAGTTCGCCCGAACTTGTGTAATCTGTAAGACAAACAGTCAAGTTCGTCCGAACTTGCACCAATTCCAAGGAATTGGTACAACTTCGCCTGAACTTGTCCTCTTCCCCTTCATTTTCAACCGTTTCAGCACTTCGGAAGACTGATGCACTTCTGTTCGCGTTTACAGGCTGAACCGGCGCTCTGTTCAATCCACAGCAGTCCCGTCTCACTCCGTACGCACCGACGGTGAGTATACTTGACCCTTTTTCGCTTTAATGCACTTTTGGGTGTTACATACATCTCTATATCAAAACACGCAACACACAATGCTAAACTTTTTAACACTAACCGATCTCACATGTTATACGTGAATTGCTGAATGTTTGTTTGCTATGTGTGAATAATGAGGACTTGTAGACCACTCTTAGCAAAGATAGTACTATAGTTTGGACTCAGCACCCGATTGGTTCGGGGGTTGTTAAGGCTCGCAAATTTACTTTACGTGCGTGTTCGCTATTGTGAACACGTATCGCGCATACTCACATCCCAGTCGTGTTGGTTAGCTTGTATCATTATTGTTAGCTTACTTAGATTCACTTTCTCTACGTATTACATGTTGGTTATGCGTAAACGCTTTATCGCTATTATTATGCTATTAAACCTGTATGCTCACCTTTACTTTATTGTATTGACTTGTATTTTAACGTATGTAACAGGTTGAGGACATTATCGCTACAGATCGGATTAGGGTTATGCTTTAGAAATTTGTAATAAATTTGTTGGTGAACTTTGAATTGTTTGGGAATATTTGGATTTGTAATGGTTGTGGGTGATGATATGTTAATTGTATGGTAAATTGACGTTTTAAATATTGTCGCTTATAATAGTCGTTATGGATTTTCTCGAGCAATCTAGTTCGCCTAGTGTCGCGCCCTGATGATTCCGCCATCGGTTGGAGTGTGACAGCTTACGGTGCATGAGCCCGTGTCTATTTAGGGATTATGAAGTTTAGTCTCATTTTAAGGATTTTTTTAGTAGCAGGAAGTTCCTTACTAGTCGAGACAACACCAAAGTGTCGTATGAACCTTAGGCTCTTGTGCGGAATACGAAAACATAAGAAGTTATCGGAAAGGAAGAAACCTAAGCTACGAATAAGTGGGTGGAACCAACCCTTGTTTGCCTTATCCGGGATTTTGTTAAAGAAGGTGTGAATCGACTCCACTCCCTCTGGTCTATAAATTCGTTGGTGCGGGGCGCTAAGGAGTCCTTCATTGCATGGTCGATACAGGGACAACTATCACCATCGTTTTTACAAGGTTTGGGTAGATGCGAGGAGCTTGGTGTTGGCCTTTCCTGAATATGTTTCCATCAATTCTTCTCTTTCTTCATTATCCATAGATGGATATCGTGCCTTCATCATGGATTCAAGTTCTTTGAATTTTTGGAGAATTCTCTTTTCTATTTGATATAAATATTCCGAAGTTATATTCGCTAGAAAAAAGGTTGATTGCATTCAGGTGGATTATAGTTATTATGTTTACTCCCGCCCATCTTAAGGTGATTGACGTGTGTGCGGGTGTATATAATTTTAGAGATATTTTTAGCACTTTTTACTCAGGAATCAAGCTTTAAAATTTTAAAACATGATATAATACTATCACTCTACACACGTTAGGGCAAGTGCACCCATCACAGACGTAGTATAGTGATGGTAAGATACCGAGGTCGTCCAATGACACAAGAGCTTTTAATACCGGCTTATCATTAACGTCTAATCTAACCAAATTTTGACAAAAGTTTTGAAAGATTTAAAAGATAAATAAGAAATATAAAATAAAGATAAAAGCAAATAAACAAGAAAGAATCACTTGGTTCCAACTCCTCTTTTATGTATCCTTTGATAATTTCCGTACTTTGGGCATTTTAAGAGATTATCTTTAACTTATAGTAGTAGGCCCCCTTCCAGGCAGCGTTACCCTCAACCTATTGGTCTGAGTCATCAGGGATACAGTCCCGCAAGGTCGGATTATTGAAACATAATCAAGTAAGTTATTAATGCGAAAAGTGGTAGGCTCCCTTCTTACTTCTCCCGAGACGAAAGTTACCACCCACTCGTGAAGTCTTACTAGGCTTGAACCAGGTTCTCGCAGGATCTATACACTGAACGAGACATAGAATTACCCAACCATCCTTCTAATCCCCTTCCAAGTAGTTAACGTGCTTTATATAGACCATAAAGACACGAATGATTGGATCAAAAAACCATGAAGAATGATTAAAATAAAATCCGCCTTCAATATATTAAACTAGTTATTAAAGTCATTAATACATACCCAATTAAAAAGTTGCCAAAGATTGGAAATTAAAAGTAATACACAAAAGATTTGTCTTAACCAAGTGATGTAAGAGATTAGCCAAGCATGGCCTTTGTTTGACAAGAACTCTTACGATCAATCTTGGATCCCGAGACTACTACACACACTAAAAGATGAAATATGATGATAGTGGTGGGTGTTGGTGGTGTAGTGGTGGTGGACTGATGGTAAGTGTCAGAGAAGTGGTTTGCCAAGGGATGCATTTATCCAAAGCCAAGCACCTTTATTTATATGTGAAAACAGAGGGTGACCACGGCCCTATGCCCTCCTGGCACGGCCCCGTGGTGATCCTTCTCTCTCGTCTTCATTAACTGCAGTTTCAGATTTTGTACCAACAACGGCACGACCCGTGGCTATTGTACATGCCGTACTATCTCAGATTCTACGAATCCTGGAGTTGACCATGCCCTGTCTTGACTTGGCACGGCCCCGTGTTGGTTTGTCTTTTGCTATTGTCTTTTTCTTCAGGTAATCTTCCTTGGGCACGACCCCATGCCTGGTGGGCACGACCCCGTGGCAGGGCTTCTGTTTCCTCTATTTTGTTGTTTTGGATGTGTCTTTGGGGCTCAGCAAGTAGTGTCAATCCGTCTTCTTTGTACATGTGTTGGTTTTTGCTGCTAATTTGCTTCTTTTATTCGTTTAAGTTCTTTTCATCCTATAAATTAAAAAGGAACAAAGAAACATGCTTTTTACAGCATTAGTAACGAAAAGGGGTTGATTTTATACCTTGTTTGATGTAATTTATATGTTATATTTTACACACATCAGTGATCGTTACAGGAAAATGATGGGTCTATGTAGTGAGGATTAAAATTTAGAATGGGACATTCTAAACCTTGATGAGATCTATCACATATTTGGCACCATTCACCGTAAGAGTGGCGGGGGTAAAAACAATCATTAACATCCGCATTTTTCGGACGAGGCTTTGGTCGTTGGGATGGAACGGTCCTATTTCCTAGAAACTATTGATGGACACGACCCCATGTGGGGTGTCACACGGCCCCATGATACAACTTCTGTCTGGCAGAAAACGGTTTTTATGTTACTAGGGATTAGGCACGGCCTCGTGTATGATCGGGCATGACCCTGTGCTAAACCAACATAAAGTAGAGAAAATGCAGAAAAAGAAGAAAAACCTAAAAAGAAAAAAATAAAGAAAATAAAATGATTAGGCCGTCGACTTTAAACTTTCTTAAAATTATTAAGTCCCCGACAATGGTGCCAAAAACTTGACGTGGTGCGAGGTGGGTATAATTTTTGATATATTTTAGGCACTTTTACTCGTTTATCAAGCTTTAAATTTATAAAACAAAATATAACACTATCACTCTCTACAACACGTTAGGGCAAATGCACCCATCATTGGCGTAGTAGAGTGATGGTAAGATACCGAGGTCGTCCAAGGACACAAAAGATTTTAATACCGGAATATCGTCAACGTCTAACCAAACAAAATTTTAAGGAAAGATGTTTAGTAGTTAAAAATAAAAGAAAGAAACTAATATAATAAAAGTAAACAAGATAGAATCACTTGGTTCCGACTCATCTTTTACGTATCCTTTGATAATTTCTGCACTTTGGGTTTTTTAAGAGATTATATTAGTTATAGTGGCATGTCCCTCATTTGGAGGTAACGCTACCCTCAACCATATTGGTCTGAGTCAGCAGGGATATAGTCCCGCAAGGCCGGTTTAAAGTTTTAATAGTAGTTTATTTATAAGGGATTCAGGTCGTTCTTACTTCCACCGATTTGATGCTATCTGCCTCAAAGGAAGTCCGAATAAGCTTGAATCAAGTCCTCACAGTTAACGTGTTTTATATAGACCGTAAAGACACGAATGAGTGAATCAACAAAACATGAAGAGATGATAGAATAAAGTTCACTTTCAATATAAAAAACAAGTTATTAAAGTCACTAATACATGCCCAATTAAAAGTTAACCAAATCTTGGAAATAAAAAAGTGATACATAAAGGGCTTGTCTTCACCAAGTGATGTAAGATATTAGCCAAGCATGGCCTTTGTTTGACAAAAATTCTTACAGTCAATATTGGATCCCGAGATTATTACACATTCTAAACGGTTGTGATAGATGATGATGTTAGAGTGGTGGAGAAATGATGGTGAAGTGAGAGAGAGGGCTGCCAAGGGATGGATTGTAATTGAACCAAGCACCCCTATTTATAGCTGGACACATACTCCTCACACGGCCCCTTGCCCAAAAGGGAACGGCCCCGTGTCTCCTTTTTCTTTGTCTTCATTTAATGAGTTGTGTCAGTCTGTATGCTCACACGGACTAGTGTGTTAGAGGCACGGCCCCGTGGCCTTGTACTTGCTGTATTATTGAAGATTTTTCATATCTGGGAGTTGACCATGGCCTGTGTCTATGAGACACGGCCCCGTGTCTCTTGTCTGCTTCTGTTTGTCTTTTCTTTCTTGGAATCTGGAGTAGGGCACGACCCCATGCCTTGGTGTCACATCCCCGTGCTTGTCTTCTGATTTGTTGTTTTTGGTCTTGAAGTGAAATTTAGAGGGTTGGTATGATGTATCAACTTCTCTTCTTTTGTATTTATGTTGGTTTTTGCTGTTAATTTGTTCCTTTTGTACATTTAAGCTCATTTAATCCTGAAAATCAAAAGTATACAAAGAAATGCCCTTTTTCCAACATTAGTACATAAAGGGGTTGATTTTATACCTTAGTTCATATAATTTATATGTTGCATTTGGTGCATATCACTTATGAAAAGAACAATATGGTAAATATAGAAAATCTTCAAGAAAATCCAGATTTCTATCCTTGAAGTGAATCCAACTACTATGAATCAGTAGGATCTTATGAAGTACACAATACAGTTGAAGCTGAAATAATCAAGAACTCAATACACAAGAAGGTATCTAGTACAAGCAAATGGTCAAAACAGAAAAAAAACTTACTTCTATTTTTTATCAGTATAGGCATGGGAGATCGGTTCAAGGTGCAAAATTAAAAGTACTAGGATAGAACCAAAAGGAGCTGATGAAAATGGTACACAAGCTAACAGTGAGTTAAAATAGTGGTCAAAGTGACAAATCAAGCATAGATAGAAGCCCGTCTGCAAATCTGCAGGTCTGTACTTCAAAAACATTCTTTTGAAGCATCAAAAAACATGTATTTTATATCACAAAACTGTTGGATTGTTCCAATAGTTTACTAACTATCCGGCAGTACAACTATGATTGTTACATTTGTCCTATATATACTCTCACAATGATTCAGATCAAGATTATCACTATTACAATTGCCTTCAGTTCAATTGCAAATCTTGACTTCCAATTTCTTTCAAAGTGTGTGTATAACCCCCATCTCTGTAATCATGGCTAACATACCTTTTCAATCTTCTCACAATCTTCTTCCCTATCTAACCAAAGAAAAGGGTCACCCTCAATATCATAGATACATTAATCTGATTAAGAAATCTTCATTCTGTAATACACTCACTGTGAATCCATCTATCTATGAAACTCCTTTGAGAGAGTTCTAGTCAACAACAAAGTTTACAACCAACAAGAAAGGAGAAGTGCTGGCTATTATGGGTACAATTGGAAGAAAGTATGTTATTGTAACTCCTGAAATTATATCCATCAATCTTCAACTGAATGATACTAATGGAGTCGAAAATTTTGCTAAATTAATAATGGATGTGAAGTTTGTTGAAGAAGAATACTTTGGCTCAACAAAGTATGCCATATATGATAAGAAAGACTGCTCCGCTGGTCTCAAGTTTTTATTCCACTCCCTAATGCAATGACTATCATGTAAATCAGGTACGTGGAATGAAGTTCCTCAGTCTACATAATACACTGCCTATTCTATATTGAGTGGTTCTAAATTTAGACTTTCAAAAAAATTTAAAGACTTATGTTCAAATGTTAATTCATCAAGAATTGTCTAATGAAGTTCTTCAAAGGGGTGAAGTTCTTCCCCATTAAATCTCTTTATGCACAAACTTTTACAAGAATGGGAAAACTTCAAACAAAACCTGAAATTGAAAAAGAGGTTGAGTCAGTGCAAGATGACAATTCTGCACAGCTAGCAGTTGATGAACCACACTCCTTTGAGCCCACTGCTCCTGCTGACCAAAGGGAACAACCCACCCCTGAGGAACCAACAACAAAAACTACCAAAAGGAGGCAGAAGTCTATTGCACAAAAGTTTTCTACGCCCTTAAAATCCAGAAAATCCTCCACCGCCTCCTTTAAATTACCCAAAATACAGGTTACTCAGGAAGATGAGGTCCCTGAGATCCATGCTGAATCATAAAATCAGTAGTTCGGAACCGATGTTACTTTTTCACATCGTGTTTCAAAACCTCAAACCAGCCAAACTCCTCAAAGGTGCTCTCCAAAGAGCCCAGTAGTAAATCAAGAAACTTATTCACCTATCAGCAGTTTTAGTGAATCACTCATGAAGGAAGGAATACCTTTGTACCATAACATGGACACATCAACCCGCTCGGGTACAAAAGGATCCTAGTCCTAGCCCACATGAGGAAGAGGTACATCCTACTTAGGTTGATCTTGTTGTAGTGATTGAAGAGGTGGCTTCTACTATTCTTGTTAAACCCACTGGCTTACAAGACAGATAGTTGAAACATACTTATGACTATCATGCCTCCAAGGTCTTGGAAGAACAAAGTGTTGGGGATCCCCATTACCAAGAGCAAGGGGTATCAGAAGGTGTCATTGTGCCTGAAAAGACACAAACAACTACTAATACAATCACCATTGGTGGGGGAGGAGATGAGTCCATTAAATTGGATGATGCTAAAAAATAACAGTTTGAGGATTTGACAAAACAACTAAGTGTTGTGGTATCCAATCTCAAGCACATGGTCACCAAAATGCCCCAAGCTAAAGTCCAGCTAAACTCCAAATACACTTAAAAGTTGGCATCCTCACTGTCACACCCCGACCTGCAACGGAAAAGGTGATCGGGGCATGATTGGGTTTTCATCAAAGCTCATGACATTTATTATAACGTTTCATATTTATTATTACAATTTTAAAGGAAATCATACAATCATAATTACAACATGTTCTACACAATCTTTCTAGACTTCATTATTTTCTTCTAAGGCATTCCTATGTTTTCCTTGCTTCATCCTGTTCACCTGTATCATGTGTAAAAATGGTTTTTGGATCAACAAAAAGTTGGCGAGTGAATCCTATGAAAAACATTTGAACAAGTTTATTGAACTGATTATAAAATAAAGTGCATAACCACATATGAGTAAATATAGATGTAAACTTATTCACAAAACACTTAATATTAAATAATGCACACACATACAATAATAGATTGTTTTGAGGCACGCGTTGCTCAACTCGTCTCCCACGAGGAACTGATGGGCCTAATGAATGAGTTTGAGGCACGCGTTGTTCTACGAACTGATGGGCCTAATGAATGATTTGCATACAACTTGACAATATGTAATACATAACTACAAACAATATTTACATTCTAAGTTTAGATCATAATATGGTATGGCACGAGTTTAAATAAACGAGTTAATTTTAGTGACACATGACACACCCCAAAATGTATAATTAAAAAGGGGAGTTGTAAGATTCACTCACATATGGTGCGTTCGGTTGATGATGTTGAATGCGCACGAAGTTGGATTTAACCACGAGTGAAATTAACCTAGATAATAACATAATGGTTCGGTAAATAAGCGGATTTTATTAATCAATTTTAGTAGGATTATTGGATATATTTTTGTGAGTTTAAGGCTATTTTCTAACTTTAAAAATGTTATTTTTAAGTATTTTTAATTTAAATAAATAAATAAAAGTAATAAAAAAATGTTGATTTTTGACTGTTGACCATTGACTTGTTGACCGGTTCGGTCGGTTATATGTGTGCGCTGGGTGAGACTCGAACCCGTGACCTCCCGTACGCGTGCACGCAGCTCTACCAACTGAGCTACGTGTCTAACCCGAAATATTTCTGTTTTTAATTATATTTATATACTAATTAAATTAATCTGAAAATCATTTATTTTAAAAAGGATTTAATGTATCGACTCGGTGCTCGCCACAGGTCTCGAACCCAGGACCTGTGGTTTAGTTTGGCACACAGTCCACCGCTGGACTGTGTGTCTAACTTGGTAAATAATCTGGTTTTTATTATGCTTATATACAAACTAGATAAATTCATTTCTGTCCTTATATAAAAAGTTTGATAATTGCCAGAACCGGTGCGGTAGCCTGGACTCGAACCCGCGACGTATGATTTAAACTCGCGCACAGTCCACCACTGGACTGTGTGTCTATCTTGGTTATTATTCCGGTTTTCATTAAACTTAACATCTATTTGCGAGTGGATCCGGTTCAGTTAAAAAAAAGGAACATTTTTATTAAGGCGAGTGTGCGTGTGTCAAGGATCGAACTCGGGACGTATGCGTGTTTATTTGCACACAGTCCACCGCTGGACTGTGTGTCTAACCCGAGATATAACTTGATTTAAATTAAATATATATATAACCGAAAACTTCATCTTCTTCGTTAAACTTAACCCAGAACCAATGTTCGACTGTTTCGACAAATTAATCAATTTCTTTAGTAAGTTGTGATTAACTACATATGAGATTAATAAAAAAATGAGAGAGATTAGGTATAAGATATACCGACAGAGATCCCCTGTTTCGCTGGCGAGATTCCGATGACAGCAGGTTATTCCGGCGACGTGTATCTTGCGGCAGAGGGTCTTCAGGAAGCTTGAGGTGAGTGTGGGTGGCTTCGGTATGAGCTCTAGATGTTCTGTTTTTAGAGTAAGGCACAGTGATGATATGGGTTCGGTTTTCCGGCGAGTTGCAAAAAGTTTCCGGCGAGTTGTTCTTGCCGATTAAGGACTTGTAGGGAGGTTAGCGAGTGTATTGAGAGCTAATTCGAGTGAATAAACGAATTGGGATTTTCCTGACTGAAGGTGTCTTTACGAGCATATGAATTTAAGTTTTCGGTTATGAAATTCACGGCTCATGAATGAAATTGAATCGAGTTTTCGGTTATAATCGACGTTTATCATCCGTTATACTTGCTTGATTCCGGAGTCAAAGGAAAACGGTCGAAAATCGCGTATTTTCCGGCGACTGCGGATTTGGGCGCGTTGAGAGACTGAATTCGACTTTCAGTTTTATTATATGTATTAAATGTTTCAATAAATCAACAAGTAACACAAGTGGCGGAGTGGTTTGATGTATGTGAGTTAAGGCTTGGAAACTTTACCCGGCTGACCCGGGTTCGAATCCCGGCAGCCTTGTTTTATTTTTATTTCATTATTTTTAATAAATTTTCAAATATAAATTTTATATTCCAATATACTTATTAATTATGTATCGTTTAAAATTAATTTGAGCATTAAATACGCAACGAAATTTTTAACTGGTTGTTCGGTTAATAAACGAAGCGGGTTTGGTAAATCCGGTTTTTGACGGATGTTACAGTATCCCCTACTTTTTAGAAATTTCGTCCCGAAATTTAAGTAGTGACATATTTGTCTAAAAAGGATGGTGTTTAATTTGACAGTTACATACTTAGAAAGGAGTAAGAGTTTAAATTTTGTTTGAGGCGGTAACGTTCCTTGTAAGGGTTGAGTACCCTGCTACAGAAATCGCTTTTTGTTGCCTACGGTAAAAATATTGATAAGCAGAGTTGATTCACTAAGTATGATTTCATGCGCAAGAGTTTTGATATGTTTGGAAAGATAAGGTTATATCCCTAAACAAAACTTCTACTACTAAAACCTACATGGACTTCTCATAACCGCCTGACAATGCCTCTGATCCTTTGACAAGAATACTTATATATAGGAAGTACCAGCGGCGTATCCACCATATTCTTGTCAAATTTTCATTGGTTTTATCAGTAAGTGATGATTGGTTCTATGATGTGATTCTAGAACATAAATAAACACAACAACCAATATCTGAGTCCTAATTCTGATAGCATACATGTTTGAATGGTGACAGTTCCTCTCTCGTTTGTTATGATGGAGAGGTTAGTTACGTAAAAATAGAATGAGATGATATAAATGCTAAATCAGTGAGTATAACACAAACTTCAACCAAGGCATTACTAAATCCTACATGGAACTTCTCATAACCGCCTGATAATGCCTCTGATCCTTTGACAAGAATACTTATATATAGGAAGTACCAGCGGCGTATCCACCATGTTCTTGTCAAATTTTCATTGGTTTTATCAGTAAGTTATGATTGGTTCTATGAATGTTACTCTAGAACATAAATAAACACAACAACCAATGTCTGAGTCCTAATTATGATAGTATACATGTTTGAATGGTGACTCAATCCAATTTCTTTAAATGATGAGACGATATGAATGTTAAATCAGTGAGTACAAAACAAACTTCAATCAAGACAATACTAAATCCTACATGGAACTTCTCATAACCGCCTGACAATGCCTCTGATCCTTTGACAAGAATACTTATATATAGGAAGTACCAGCGGCGTATCCACCATATTCTTGTCAAATTTTCATTGGTTTTATCAGTAAGTTATGATTGGTTCTATGTGACTCTAAAACATAAACAAACACAACAACCAAAGCTTGAGTCTTAATTCTGATAGTATACATGTTTGAATGATGACAGTACCTCTCCCGTTTGTTATGATGGAGAGGTTAGTCTATGTAGAAATGGAACACAATCCAATTTCTTTAAATGATGAGATGATATGAATGTTAAATCAGTGAGTGTAAAACAAATTTCAACCAAGATATTACCAAATCCTACATGGAACTTCTCATAACCGCCTGATAATGCCTCTGATCCTTTGGCAAGAATACTTATATATAGGAAGTACCAGCGGCGTATCCACCATATTCTTGTCAAATTTTCATTGGTTTTATCAGTAAGTTATGATTGGTTCTATGTGACTCTAAAACATAAACAAACACAACAACCAAAGCTTGAGTCTTAATTCTGATAGTATACATGTTTGAATGATGACAGTACCTCTCCCGTTTGTTATGATGGAGAGGTTAGTCTATGTAGAAATGGAACACAATCCAATTTCTTTAAATGATAGATGATATGAATGTTAAATAAGTGAGTGTAAAACAAATTTCAACCAAGATATTACCAAATCCTACATGGAACTTCTCATAACCGCCTGATAATGCCTCTGATCCTTTGGCAAGAATACTTATATATAGGAAGTACCAGCGGCGTATCCACCATATTCTCGTCAAATTTTCATTGGTTTTATCAGTAAGTTATGATTAGTCCTATGTGACTCTAAAACATAAACAAACACAACAACCAAAGCTTGAGTCTTAATTCTGATAGTATACATGTTTGAATGATGACAGTACCTCTCTCGTTAGTCTATGTAGAAATGGAACACAATCCAATTTCTTTAAATGATGAGATGCTATAAATGCTAAATCAGTGAGTATAAAACAAACTTCAATCAAGACAATACTAAATTCTACATGGAACTTCTCATAACTGCCAGATAATGCCTCTGATCCTTTGGCAAGAATACTTATATATAGGAAGTACCAGCGGCGTATCCACCATATTCTTGTCAAATTTTCATTGGCTTTATCCGTAAGTTATGATTGGTTCTATGTGACTCTAAAACATAAACAAACACAATCAAACAAAGATTGAGTCTTAATTCTGATAGTATACATGTTTGAATGATGACAGTACCTCTCTCGTTTGTTATGATGGAGAGGTTAGTCTATGTAGAAATGGAACACAATCCAATTTCTTTAAATGATGAGATGCTATAAATGCTAAATCAGTGAGTACAAAACAAACTTCAATCAAGACAATACTAAATTCTACATGGAACTTCTCATAACCGCCAGATAATGCCTCTGATCCTTTGGTAAGAATACTTATATATAGGAACTACCAGCGGCGTATCCACCATATTCTTGTCAAATTTTCATTGGCTTTATCCGTAAGTTATGATTGGTTCTATGTGACTCTAAAACATAAACAAACACAATCAAACAAAGCTTGAGTCTTAATTCTGATAGTATACATGTTTGAATGATGACAGTACCTCTCTCGTTTGTTATGATGGAGAGGTTAGTCTATGTAGAAATGGAACACAATCCAATTTCTTTAAATGATGAGACGATATGAATGTTAAATCAGTGAGTACAAAACAAACTTCAATCAAGACAATACTAAATCCTACATGGAACTTCTCATAACCGCCTGACAATGCCTCTGATCCTTTGACAAGAATACTTATATATAGGAAGTACCAGCGGCGTATCCACCATATTCTTGTCAAATTTTCATTGGTTTTATCAGTAAGTTATGATTGGTTCTATGTGACTCTAAAACATAAACAAACACAACAACCAAAGCTTGAGTCTTAATTCTGATAGTATACATGTTTGAATGATGACAGTACCTCTCTCGTTTGTTATGATGGAGAGGTTAGTCTATGTAGAAATGGAACACAATCCAATTTCTTTAAATGATGAGATGCTATAAATGCTAAATCAGTGAGTACAAAACAAACTTCAATCAAGACAATACTAAATTCTACATGGAACTTCTCATAACCGCCAGATAATGCCTCTGATCCTTTGGCAAGAATACTTATATATAGGAAGTACCAGCAGCGTATCCACCATATTCTTGTCAAATTTTCATTGGCTTTATCCGTAAGTTTTGATTGGTTCTATGTGACTCTAAAACATAAACAAACACAATCAAACAAAGCTTGAGATAACATAAAGAAAAACATAAAAACGAAGCGGTTGGAGTTGAATCTTGATTTTTGGTGAAGGAGACTAGTTGGGTGGTTCGTTTAGGCCGTCATTATCTTCAATAAGATTGGAGTTGATGTTGAAAACTCTTCCTCTTGCTGGTGGCCTAGTGGTTGGGTTTTCTTGATTTGCTTGGTTAACTGGGCTTGATTGAGCTTGAGCGTTTATGATGTTAACCAATCGAGGGCACGTGTTTCTAAAGTGGGTAGGGTTGTCACAATTAAAACAAGCTCGAACATATGGGAACATGGGGTATTGGGGTTGTTGATAGGTTTGGATCATGTTTTGAGTAGGGGGAGAGATTTGGTTTTGAGAGGTGCGGCAAGCCTTGCTCAAATGACCATAGCGTCCACAATTCGCACATAGTCGACAAGGTAAGGTAGATGGATGGTGATAAAAACAGGTGTTATATCGAGGGTGAGGTCCAAGGTATGGTTTCTTATTTGGGTAAGTTGAGTTGGGTGCTACTTGAGTGATTGGGATAGCTTGGAGGGGTACGGCTTGTGAGGCTGGTTGATTACGTTGGGTGACAGCGAAAAGTTGCCCATCTCGTTTTCTCTTAGAAATGGATCGTGAAGGGGATTCGGTTTGGGTGGAGTTTGAGGTTTCAGTCGATGCTTTATCCTTCTTCTTCTCCTTCTTGAAGTCTTTATTCCGTATGCGGAATGAACATGTGTCGTATTTAGGAATGAACATTCATAAAATAAATATAAAATAATAAATCTACTACATCCATAGGATGTCATGGGCTTTGCTTGTAATTGGGCCTTGCATGCCGCCATACTTCACCTTCGTAATCATGTGGGCCCCCATGACTACCGGGTTTTTCATATGGTTCGCATGTGTTAGCCTGGTTACGTACACTAAAACCCGGAGAAAATCGAGAAATATGTATGTAACGTATGATATTCGGAATGTATCCAGGTGTGGACACGGTGACACCTCAAAGTGGGGTTAGTTCGAACGACGTTTGGTGTGGCATGCTTTGGCCTAATAGGTCCTTCGTACTCTCATCGTTAGTCCCCAGGTAGGCAAACTGGTCCGTTATATTGGATTTATACGAATGCCAACCTAGACAGGACGTTCCGACTACCGGTACTTGTACCCTTACAGTTACTACATGCCCGTCGCAGAACTCACTTTGATGAGATTTGAAAAATGACAAAAATGCGACAAAATCTTGAATAACGGAAGTATGAAGATGAATTGAATATGTGAACATTGAAATATGTATGATGAATATGTATGTAAGTATGTATGTTTGACTGTAAGTATAATTCACTATGTATCACAAAGTGTAATATTGGAAATGTTTGCATGCATTTGTGTATGTAATAAATATGAAACAAATAAATATCATAAGTTTGCATGTAACCACATAAACAATTAAAATCTAGTCAACTATAGTATAGGCTCTAAGGGTCTAATAACCTATCCTATATCCCTATAGTCAAAAGCTCTGATACCAATCTGTCACACCCCGACCCGCAGCGGAAAAGGTGATCGGGGCATGATTGGGTTTTCATCAAAGCTCATGACATTTATTATAACGTTTCATATTCATTAATACATTTTAAATGGGAAATATACAATCATAATTACATCATGTCCTAAACATCAATCTAGGCTTCATTGTTTTCTTCTAAGCCATTTCCTATGTTTTCCTTGCTTCATCCTGTTCACCTGTATCATGTGTAAAAATGGTTTTTGGATCAACAAAAAGTTGGCGAGTGAATCCTATGAAAAACATTTGAACAAGTTTATTGAACTGATTATAAAATAAAGTGCATAACCACATATGAGTAAATATAGATGTAAACTTATTCACAAAACACTTAATATTAAATAATGCACACACATACAATAATAGATTGTTTTGAGGCACGCGTTGCTCAACTCGTCTCCCACGAGGAACTGATGGGCCTAATGAATGAGTTTGAGGCACGCGTTGTTCTACGAACTGATGGGCCTAATGAATGATTTGCATACAACTTGACAATATGTAATAGATAACTACAAACAATATTTACATTCTAAGTTTAGATCATAATATGGTATGTGTCACACCCCGACCCGCAGCGGATAAGGTGATCGGGGCATGATTGGGTTATCATCAAAGCTCATGACATTTACTATGCGTTTCATATTCTTTAATACAAATTAAATGGAAATTTACAATAAAGGTTACAACTGTTCTAACTAACAATCTAAACTTCTTTGTTCTCTTCTAAGGCATATCCTATGTTTTCCTTGCTTCAACCTGTTCACCTGTATCATGTGTAAAAAGGTTTTTGGATCAACATAATGTTGGCGAGTGAATCCTATGGAAAACATTTGAACAAATTTATTTAAATTGATTATGAAATATGTGCACAACCAAACATGAGTAAAAATAGATATAAACTTAATCAACCATCATAAGATATTAAGTGAAACACACATGAACAATAATGGAACATTTAGAGGCACGCGATGCTCAACTCGTCTCTCACGAGGAACTGAGGGCCTAATGAATGAATTTGCATGAACATGATAACATAAATGACACAACTACAAACAATACAAACTCAATGATACACACATGAACAATAATGGAACATTTAGAGGCACGCGATGCTCAACTCGTCTTTCACGAGGAACTGAGGGGCCTAATGAACGAGTTTCATATATTTTGACAAAAGGAAATAAGTAATCACAACAATATAAACAATCTAAGTTTAGGTCATGATGTGGTATAGCACAAGTTTAAATAAATAAGTTATTTATTTTCATAACACATGACACACCCCAAAACGTGTAAATTAAAAGGGGGAGTTGTAAGATTCACTCACAGTGGGTGCGTTCGATTGTTGATGTTGAATGTGCGCGAAGTGGTTTTAACCACGAGTGAGATTAACCTAGATAAATCGCATTATGGTTTGGTAAGTAAACGGATTTTATTAATCTATTTTAGTAGGATTGTGGGGTATATTTTTGTGAGTTTGAGGCTATTTTCTAACCTTAAAAATGTTATTTTTAAGTATTTTTAATTGATTTTTAATTAAAATAATTAAATAAAAATAATAAAAAAAAATTATTTTTTTTCTGACCGTTGACCTGACCGTTGACCGTTGACCGGTTCGAATGCGGAATACAAGTGCTCTGGGTGAGGCTCGAACCCGAGACCTCCCGTACGCGTGCACGCAGCTCTACCAACTGAGCTACGTGTCTAACCCGTTTTATATCTGATTTTAATTATATATATATATTAATTAGTTTAAACCGAAAATCATTTTATTTTAAAAACAGTTTTAAGCGAACCGGACGTGCACTTCACAGGTCTCGAACCCGGGACCTGTGGTTTAATCTAACACACAGTCCACCGCTGGACTGTGTGTTTAACATGTTATATAATTTGATTTTTATTATACTTAAATACAATTTAGTTATTTCCTTTTCTGCCTTATTAAAAAGAATAGATAATTGTTCGAGTCGGTGCAGTAGACCGGACTCGAACTCGTGACCTGTGATATAAACAAACACACAGTCCACCGCTGGACTGTGTGTTTAACATGGTTATTATTCCGGTTATTAATATACTTAACATATACCAGTATCGACTCCGGTTCAGTTAAACAAAAAAATTGATTTTTATTAAGGCAGCGTGTGTGAAACCGGATTCGAACTCGTGACCTTTGCGTTATATGTGCACACAGTCCACCGCTGGACTGTGTGTCTAACCCGATTAATATCCTGATTTATATTATACATATATGATCCGGATACATCGTCTTCTTCATCAAGTGTTAACCAGATATAAGGTCTGACTGGTTCGAGTTTTTATTCAAGTTTCATTAGTGTTTTACAGTCCATTAAGGTAAGATAAGGGTGAAAAGATAAAGAAAATAAGCGAAGAGGTATACCGACTGGACCCTCTGTTTTCCGGCAGAACTCCGGCGACAGCAATCAACTCCGGCGTCAGGTGTCTTGCAGCAGCAAGTCTCCGGAAAGCTTGGAAAAAGTATGGGTATCTCCGGTATAAGCTTAAAAGGTTTAGTGAGGTTCAGAAATAAGGAAATCGGTTTTCCGGCGACGAACAGAAAAGTTCCGGCGAGGGAGTTTTCGCCGAGGAAGAGTGTGGTTTTGAGCGAAAAGGTTTTCAATGGGTTGAGGGTGAATTTATAGGGGAAAATCGAGATGTATTTGGTCTGGTTTCCGACTGTATTCGTAAATCATAAAAACTCCGGCGGTTATGGTTTGGTCGCGGACTTCAAACATCGGTTATAACCGATGTCTTGTTAATGGTTTACGTTATAACTGAAAATGGTGTTAAAAACTCGCGAGGTTTCCGGGATTCCGACGACTGAACTAATGGGCGCCGATTTTGAATTCGTAACGTCACTTTATCAATTAAATGATTTCAATATTTACCAAACAGAACAAGTGGCGCAGTGGTTTGTGTGTGTGAGATAAGTCGCTGAATTGACTCGGCGAGTGACCCGGGTTCGAAACCCGGCTGGATCATTTCATTTTTATTTTGCGATTTTCAACAGTTTTTCAAAAACTAAATATATATTTCCGTATAATAATTGATTACGTATCGTTTAAAAATATTTTGGGCATTTAATTCGCAACGAAATTTTTGACTGACTGTTCGGTTGATAAACGGAGCGGGTTTGGTAAATCCGTTTTTGACGGATGTTACAGTATCCCCTGCTTTTTAGAAATTTCGTCCCGAAATTTAAATAATGATATATTTTGACTAAAAGGATGGTGATGTTTTGTTTGACAGTTGTATGCTCAGAAAAATGAGGGTTTAAGTTTTTGTTCGAGGCGGTAACGTTCCTTGTAAGGGTTAAGTACCCTATTCAGGAATCGCTTTTTGTTGCCTACTGTATAAGTATTGATAAGCAGAAATGATTTGCTAAAAATGATATCATGCATAAGAATTTAGATACGTTTGGGAAAGTATGGTTATATCCTAAGGCAAAACTTCTAACACTACAACCTATATGGAACATAAATAAAAACACAACAACTGATATTTGAACATAAGTAAATACAACAGCTAATATTCGAACATGAATAAACACATCAGCAAATATTTGAACATGAATAAACACATCAGCAAATATTTGAACATGAATAAACACAACAGCAAATATTTGAATCCACATTCTGATAGCATATATGTTTGAATGATGGAAGTTCCTCTCTCGTTTGTTATGATGGAGAGGTTAGTTTATGTAGAAATGGATCACAATCCAATCTCTTTAAATAACATGATGATATAAATGTAACACAAATTCCAACCAAGGCAATACTAAATCCTACATGGAACTTCTCATAACCGCCTGATAATGCCTCTGATCCTTTGGCAAGAATACTTATATATAGGAAGTACCAGCGGCGTATCCACCATATTCTTGCCAAATTTTCATTAGTTTTATCCACAAGTTATGATTGGTTACCAAGAAACTAATAAATCCTACATAGAACTTGTCATAACCGTCCGATAATGCCTCTGATCCTTTGACAAGAATACTTATATATAGGAAGTACCAGCGGCGTATCCACCATATTCTTGTCAAATTTTCATTGGTTTTATCAGTGAATTATGATTAGTCCTATAACTCTACAACCAATACAACAAACATAAAATACTGAAATGAAATATATCTGTGCGATCAAGGCTCAATCGAACGGAGCCGATCGTATTGCATGTACTGAAAATAAAATGGATGTGCGCTCAAGGCTCAATCAAACGGAGCCGAACGTATTGAATGTACTGAAATTGAAATTGTGTGCTCAAGGCTCAATCAAACGGAGCCGAGCGTATTGCATGTACTGAAAATGAATAACTTAACCACACAAACAGCCTATGCATGGAACCTCTCATAACCGCCTGATAATGCCTCCGATCATTTGACAAGAATACTTATATATAGGAAGTACCATCGGCGTATCCACCATATCCTTGTCAAATTTTCATTGACTTTATCCGCAAGTTATGGTTAGTTCGATGCGACTCTACTACAAACACCACAACCACAAGATACTGATAATGAAATTGTCTGTGCGCTCAAGGCTCAATCAAACGGAGCCGAACGTATTGAATGAAATTGTATGTGCGCTCAAGGCTCAATCAAACGGAGCCGAACGTATTGAATGTACTGAAATTGAACAACTTAATCTAAACAACCATCCCACAATCAGCCTATGCATGGAACCTCTCATAACCGCCTGATAATGCCTCCGATCATTTGACTTTATCCGCAAGTTATGGTTAGTTCGATGCGACTCTACAACAACACCACAACCACAAGATACTGATAATGAAATTGTATGTGCGCTCAAGGCTCAATCAAACGGAGCCGAACGTATTGGATGAACTGGAAATGTAAATTGAAATATGCGCTCAAGGCTCAATCAAACGGAGCCGAGCGTATTGCATGTATTGAAATGTAAAATGAAATGACCGATCAAGGCTCAAACAACGGAGCCGATCGTGCGGGCACGCCAAGATCAACCACATAATAAAATGGGGATCCAACTCAACCTCGATGGATGGGGAGCCACGGCCTCGGCAAAAGCATATACTGAAAACAATAAATAATATATAATATCCAATAATTTCTCTAACAGTCTACACATGGAAAAACATAAAACTAAACGATAGGAGTTGAATCTGGATCTTCGGCGAAGAGGACTAGTTGAGTATCTTCATCTGGGCCGTCATTATCTTCGACAGGGTTGGCGTTGATATTGAAGACTCTTCCTCTTGCTGGTGGCATAGTGGTTGGGTTTTCTTGGTTTACTTGGTTAACTGGGTTTGATTGGGCTTGAGTGTTGATAACGTTAACCAATTGAGGGCATGTGTTTCTAAAGTGGGTAGGGTCGCCACAATTGAAACAAGCTCGAGCATATGGGAACATGGAGTATTGGGGTTGTTGATAGGCTTGGGCCATGTTTTGAGTAGGGGAAAAGGTTTGGTTTTGAAAGGTGCGACAAACATTGCTCAAATGACCATAGCGTCCACAAGTTGCACATAGACGACAAGGTAGGGTATGGGGATGGTGATAAAAACAGTTGTTGCATCGAGGGTGAGGTCCAAGATATGGTTTCTTATCTGGGTAAGCTGAGTTGGGTGCCACTTGGGTGATTGGGATAGCTCGAATGGGTATGGCATGTAAAACTGGTTGATTTCGTTGAGTAGCAGCGAAAAGTCGCCCGACTCTTCTTCTCTTAGGATTGGGTTGAGAAGGGGATTCGGTTTGAGTGGAGTCGGAGGTTTCAGTCGATTCTTTATCCTTCTTCTTCTCCTCCTTGAAGTCTTTGTTTCGGATTCGGTTCTCGGTGAGCTCTGTTGCTAGCTCCATTGCTGTTTCCAAAGTTGCAGGCTTGGCACTTATTACAGGGTCTTGAATCTTTGACGGAAGACCACGAATGTAGTGCTCGATCAAACGGTAGAGGGGAGTGAACATGTTGGGAACCATTTGATGTAACTCGAGGAATCTTTTGTTGTAGGTGATGTGGTCTCCTTCCATTGCTTCAATGAGTAGAATTCATCTTCTAACTTCTTGATTTCGCTCCTTGGGCAAAATCGTCTGGTCATGATTTCCTTCAATTCGTTCCAAGTTAAGGACATAGCATCTTCTACACCTCGTTTGACCTTCTCTGTGTTCCACCAAGTAAGTGCTATCCCATATAATCGACCGGTAGCATATCGCACTTTGCGATCGTCAGGGCAATCGCAATTTAGAAATGTGTTCTCCATTTCTTCAAACCAATGGAGGAGAGCGGTGACGCCTTCAGTACCTTTGTATTTCGGAGGGTCGCATGATTTGAAATGCTTGTAGGTGCATTTAGTGGTATTTGGGGGAAAGTTGATAATGTTTTGGTTTGCTTGATGGACAGGATTTGCGGTGAGTGCTTGCTGAACTTGGATTACAATATTGGGTATTACGGCTGCCATTTGTTGAGCGATTAAGGCAGCCATGCGTTCGCGGGCTTTTCTTGCTCTCGTCTTCCTACGGGCGAGGTTAGAAGACATCTACAAAGAATACATGACAAAAGTATGAGTTGGATGCTTTTGGGTTCATGGGTTGCATTCAAGAACGAACATTCATAAAATAATTATAGATAAATAAATTACTACATCCATTGGATGTCTTGGGTTTTGCTCGCTGTTAGGCCCTACATGCCGCCATACTTTACCTGTGTAATCATGTGGGCCCCCATGAATACCGGTTTTTCATATGGTTCGCACGGGTTTTGCCAGGTTGCGTACACAAAAACCCGGAGAAAATCGAGAAATATGTATACAACGTGTGATATTCGGAATGTGTCCAGGTGTAGACACGGTGACAACTCAAAGTAGGGTTAGTTCGAACGACGTTTGGTGTAGCATGCTTTGGCCTAATAGGTCCTTCGTACTCTCATCGTTGGTCCCCAGGTAGGCAAACTGGTCCGTTATATTGGATTTATACGAATGCCAGCCTAGACAGGACGTTCCGACTACCGGTACTTGTACCCTTCCAGTTACTACATGCCCGTCGCAGAACTTACTTTGATGAGATTTGAAAATTGCACAAAATCTTTGGATAATGAGAGTATGAAAATAAATTGAATACATGAACATCGATATATGTATAATGAATATGTATATATGTATAATGAATATGTATATGAGCATGTATGTTTGACTGAAATGTAAACAAATATGAAACAAATAAATATCACAAGTTTGTATGTAACCACCTAATCAATTAAAATTTAGGCAGACTATAGTATAGGCTCTAAGGGTCTAATAACCTATCCTATATCCCTATAGTCATGGCTCTGATACCAATCTGTCACACCCCGACCCGCAGCGGATAAGGTGATCGGGGCATGATTGGGTTATCATCAAAGCTCATGACATTTACTATGCGTTTCATATTCTTTAATACAAATTAAATGGAAATTTACAATAAAGGTTACAACTGTTCTAACTAACAATCTAAACTTCTTTGTTCTCTTCTAAGGCATATCCTATGTTTTCCTTGCTTCAACCTGTTCACCTGTATCATGTGTAAAAAGGTTTTTGGATCAACATAATGTTGGCGAGTGAATCCTATGGAAAACATTTGAACAAATTTATTTAAATTGATTATGAAATATGTGCACAACCAAACATGAGTAAAAATAGATATAAACTTAATCAACCATCATAAGATATTAAGTGAAACACACATGAACAATAATGGAACATTTAGAGGCACGCGATGCTCAACTCGTCTCTCACGAGGAACTGAGGGCCTAATGAATGAATTTGCATGAACATGATAACATAAATGACACAACTACAAACAATACAAACTCAATGATACACACATGAACAATAATGGAACATTTAGAGGCACGCGATGCTCAACTCGTCTTTCACGAGGAACTGAGGGGCCTAATGAACGAGTTTCATATATTTTGACAAAAGGAAATAAGTAATCACAACAATATAAACAATCTAAGTTTAGGTCATGATGTGGTATAGCACAAGTTTAAATAAATAAGTTATTTATTTTCATAACACATGACACACCCCAAAACGTGTAAATTAAAAGGGGGAGTTGTAAGATTCACTCACAGTGGGTGCGTTCGGTTGTTGATGTTGAATGTGCGCGAAGTGGTTTTAACCACGAGTGAGATTAACCTAGATAAATCGCATTATGGTTTGGTAAGTAAACGGATTTTATTAATCTATTTTAGTAGGATTGTGGGGTATATTTTTGTGAGTTTGAGGCTATTTTCTAACCTTAAAAATGTTATTTTTAAGTATTTTTAATTGATTTTTAATTAAAATAATTAAATAAAAATAATAAAAAAAAATTATTTTTTTTCTGACCGTTGACCTGACCGTTGACCGTTGACCGGTTCGAATGCGGAATACAAGTGCTCTGGGTGAGGCTCGAACCCGAGACCTCCCGTACGCGTGCACGCAGCTCTACCAACTGAGCTACGTGTCTAACCCGTTTTATATCTGATTTTAATTATATATATATATTAATTAGTTTAAACCGAAAATCATTTTATTTTAAAAACAGTTTTAAGCGAACCGGACGTGCACTTCACAGGTCTCGAACCCGGGACCTGTGGTTTAATCTAACACACAGTCCACCGCTGGACTGTGTGTTTAACATGTTATATAATTTGATTTTTATTATACTTAAATACAATTTAGTTATTTCCTTTTCTGCCTTATTAAAAAGAATAGATAATTGTTCGAGTCGGTGCAGTAGACCGGACTCGAACTCGTGACCTGTGATATAAACAAACACACAGTCCACCGCTGGACTGTGTGTTTAACATGGTTATTATTCCGGTTATTAATATACTTAACATATACCAGTATCGACTCCGGTTCAGTTAAACAAAAAAATTGATTTTTATTAAGGCAGCGTGTGTGAAACCGGATTCGAACTCGTGACCTTTGCGTTATATGTGCACACAGTCCACCGCTGGACTGTGTGTCTAACCCGATTAATATCCTGATTTATATTATACATATATGATCCGGATACATCGTCTTCTTCATCAAGTGTTAACCAGATATAAGGTCTGACTGGTTCGAGTTTTTATTCAAGTTTCATTAGTGTTTTACAGTCCATTAAGGTAAGATAAGGGGTGAAAAGATAAAGAAAATAAGCGAAGAGGTATACCGACTGGACCCTCTGTTTTCCGGCAGAACTCCGGCGACAGCAATCAACTCCGGCGTCAGGTGTCTTGCAGCAGCAAGTCTCCGGAAAGCTTGGAAAAAGTATGGGTATCTCCGGTATAAGCTTAAAAGGTTTAGTGAGGTTCAGAAATAAGGAAATCGGTTTTCCGGCGACGAACAGAAAAGTTCCGGCGAGGGAGTTTTCGCCGAGGAAGAGTGTGGTTTTGAGCGAAAAGGTTTTCAATGGGTTGAGGGTGAATTTATAGGGGAAAATCGAGATGTATTTGGTCTGGTTTCCGACTGTATTCGTAAATCATAAAAACTCCGACGGTTATGGTTTGGTCGCGGACTTCAAACATCGGTTATAACCGATGTCTTGTTAATGGTTTACGTTATAACTGAAAATGGTGTTAAAAACTCGCGAGGTTTCCGGGATTCCGACGACTGAACTAATGGGCGCCGATTTTGAATTCGTAACGTCACTTTATCAATTAAATGATTTCAATATTTACCAAACAGAACAAGTGGCGCAGTGGTTTGTGTGTGTGAGATAAGTCGCTGAATTGACTCGGCGAGTGACCCGGGTTCGAAACCCGGCTGGATCATTTCATTTTTATTTTGCGATTTTCAACAGTTTTTCAAAAACTAAATATATATTCCCGTATAATAATTGATTACGTATCGTTTAAAAATATTTTGGGCATTTAATTCGCAACGAAATTTTTGACTGACTGTTCGGTTGATAAACGGAGCGGGTTTGGTAAATCCGTTTTTGACGGATGTTACAGTATGGCACGAGTTTAAATAAACGAGTTAATTTTAGTGACACATGACACACCCCAAAACGTGTAATTAAAAAGGGGAGTTGTAAGATTCACTCACATATGGTGCGTTCGGTTGATAATGTTGAATGCGCACGAAGTTGGATTTAACCACGAGTGAAACTAACCTAGATAATAACATAATGGTTCGGTAAATAAGCGGATTTTATTAATCAATTTTAGTAGGATTATTGGATATATTTTTGTGAGTTTAAGGCTATTTTCTAACTTTAAAAATGTTATTTTTAAGTATTTTTAATTTAAATAAATAAATAAAAGTAATAAAAAAAATGTTGATTTTTGACTGTTGACCATTGACTTGTTGACCGTTGACTTGTTGACCGGTTCGGTCGGTTATATGTGTGCGCTGGGTGAGACTCGAACCCGTGACCTCCCGTACGCGTGCACGCAACTCTATCAACTGAGCTACGTGTCTAACCCGAAATATTTCTGTTTTTAATTATATTTATATACTAATTAAATTAATCCGAAAATCATTTATTTTAAAAAGAATTTAATATATCGACTCGGTGCTAGCCACAGGTCTCGAACCCGGGACCTGTGGTTTAGTTTGGCACACAGTCCACCGCTGGACTGTGTGTCTAACTTGGTAAATAATCTGGTTTTTATTATGCTTATATACAAACTAGATAAATTCATTTCTGTCCTTATATAAAAAGTTTGATAATTGCCAGAACCGGTGCAGTAGCCTGGACTCGAACCCGGGACGTATGATTTAAACGCGCACACAGTCCACCACTGGACTGTGTGTCTATCTTGGTTATTATTCCGGTTTTCATTAAACTTAACATCTATTTGTGAGTGGATCCGGTTCAGTTAAAAAAAAGGAACATTTTTATTAAGGCGAGTGTGCGTGTGTCAAGGATCGAACTCGGGACGTATGCGTGTTTATTTGCACAAGTCCACCGCTGGACTATGTGTCTAACCCGAGATATAACTTGATTTAAATTAAATATATATATAACCGAAAACTTCATCTTCTTCGTTAAACTTAACCCAGAACCAATGTCCGACTGTTTCGACAAATTAATCAATTTCTTTAGTAAGTTGTGATTAACTACATATGAGATTAATAAAAAAAAATGAGAGAGATTAGGTATAAGATATACCGACAGAGATCTCCTGTTTCGCCGGCGAGATTCCGATGACAGCAGGTTATTCCGGTGACGTGTATCTTGCGGCAGAGGGTCTTCAGGAAGCTTGAGGTGAGTGTGGGTGGCTTCGGTATGAGCTCTAGATGTTCTGTTTTTAGAGTAAGGCACAGTGATGATATGGGTTCGGTTTTCCGGCGAGTTGCAGAAGGTTTCCGGCGAGTTGTTCTTGCCGATTAAGGACTTGTAGGGAGATTAGCGAGTGTATTGAGAGCTAATTCGAGTGAATAAACGAATTGGGTTTTTCCTGACTGAAGGTGTCTTTACGAGCATATGAATTTAAGTTTTCGGTTATGAAATTCACGGCTCATGAATGAAATTGAATCGAGTTTTCGGTTATAACCGACGTTTATCATCCGTTATACTTGCTTGATTCCGGAGTCAAAGGAAAACGGTCGAAAATCGCGTATTTTCCGGCGATTGTGGATTTGGGCGCGTTGAGAGACTGAATTCGACTTTCAGTTTTATTATATGTATTAAATGTTTCAATAAATCAACAAGTAACACAAGTGGCGGAGTGGTTTGATGTATTTTAATAAATTTTCAAATATAAATTTTATATTCCAATATACTTATTAATTATGTATCGTTTAAAATTAATTTGAGCATTAAATACGCAACGAAATTTTTAACTGGTTGTTCGGTTAATAAACGAAGCGGGTTTGGTAAATCCGGTTTTTGACGGATGTTACACTCACAAAAGGAGCTTCAATCCATATACACTTTTTCTCACATCACAAAAGCCACCAGCCATAGAAAAACTACTAGAGAGGCCAAAACCACCTCATCTTTACCGGTAGGAGAGATTCACCAATCCTTCAAACAAATCCTTGGACTTATGTTCTAATCATATCTTGCAAGCTTTGAAACAATGATCTTTGGCTCAAATGCTCCTAGACCTTGGTTGAGTCATTATCTTAAAAGGCAAGATGATGGTGATGATGCCAAAAAGGGGAGAAGGTGGAAAAGCCTAACATAATTAATGATGGTACTACTACAGCCAAGAAAAGGGTAGCTGAAGCAAGGGCAATTTCTATGATTAAGAAACAGAAAAGGCTGTATGTTGGTAATATTGAGCTTGAAGAAAGGATTGAAGAGTTTAAAAGGGATTAAAGAGGATTAAGTGCCGCTTTGGTGAAAGACCAAATTGAAAAACACAGAGAAGCATATAATGTTGTAAGGAAACACTTGAAGATAAACACAAAAGTTGAAATTGATATGAGGCCAGCAACAGTCATTAAAAGAGCAAAAATAATTGAAAAATTGAAAGCTAAGAAAAAAACGGTCCAACCAGATGTTCAACTTCCTGAAATAGCTAGAACTCAAACAACTGGTTTAGACAACATCAACAAAACTACTGGAACCTCTCTAGCTCAACCAAGAACAACAAGAAGCTCAATCTCAAAAGCCAGTACTCAATAAAACTTCTGGTAAAAAGCATGAACCAATAGTTTCAGATTAACAGCACAACCATTAGTTCATTTCATAAGAAAGAGAAAGCTAAGTCTCAAGATGATCATGCGGACTCTCCTTCTACATCAGCTGAAACAGCTGGAAATCCTTTTTAATCTCCAAGCCAATCACCATAGAAATAGCTGGAGATCCTTTTTTTTCTCCAAGGTTCATTATTGACTTAAAAGGATCGCCTTTACTGAAAACAGACGACAAGCTAAATTATTTGGAAAATGTAAAGAACATGGAAAATGAGGCTTTCCAAGAATTCATTGCAAACCAACTAAATATGACAGAAAGAAAGGCTTAATACATCTTGTAAAGGGGAATGAAGGAAGTCAGAGCTTATGAAGAACTCATGTTTGAAGAATCTCAAAGCTTTCCAAAATAAATCTCTTCAAAGATCCAGCAGTTGTACGAATATCAAAGGAAGAATGTTTTGATTGGATTAAAAGAAATGCTCCTTAAACAGTCAAGCATTTCTACATCTTCAACTATTAGAATCTTCAACAACAGTTGGAGGTGGATCGAATCAAAAGGATCACTGCTGACCCAAAGGCCAAAGCAACAACTCCCAACTAGAAAATTGGTTGGAAAAGACTACCAACACCAGAACCAACATAAAAAATTGTTCATACTTAAACAAGAACTTATACAAGTTGAACTGAAACAAAGGAGTATAATCATAAGATGGAAAGAATCCACAATCCTAAAAGAATACAACGAGTTATTGAAAGCCAAGATACTACATCCAGAGAGGTTTCCTCCTTTACTGGATTGGAAGAACACAGAGATCCATCTTGCTGAAAAAATAAGAAGTCATCATATTCTAGAGGAAATCATCTCCAACAATTTTGAACTGCTAAAAGAGTACAAAAACAATGTCACACAAGACCAAGAATATGTCATCTGGACATCTGAGATGCCGGAAGTCACATATATCTTCAAGACAAAAGAAGACAAGGCAACGGGAATCTCACAGTAAGTCGGAATCTTCTGTCACACCCCAACTAATGGCAGAATCATCGGGATGTGGCACTAAGCAACGAGATTGTTCGAGAAAATTCATAACGACTATAATATGAAAATATTTAACAAGGTTCAATTTCCCATAAAACTAAACAAATATTCATACAATAATCGAAATAATTCCATGTTCCTCAAACAACTAGATTAAAACTAAACAAATATTCATACAAACAACTAGATTAAGCAGGTTTCTAGAGAGCCTTAATCTTGATTTGAGAGCGTTTAACCTGTAACATACGTTAAAATAATGTCAATACAAAAATGTATTGGCGAGCATACATGTTTTGATAAAATAGCATAGTAGATAAAAGCGTTGCGAAATACCATATACATAAACGGGATACAACACAACATATACACTAATCAAGACAGTTACATATGCTAAGTCCCGTTCAGTAGCGAAGGAGAGGTGTGAAGCCCTTAACTAGACCCCGTCAGGTGCGAGTCAAACTATAGTACCATACTAGTTAAGGTGGAAGATTAACAAGTAAGAGTCCTAGCATATATGTATCAAGCATCACGTGTAAATATGTATAACAGATATTCGCATGTGACAAATCAGTTTAGCGTGTGTAGTATATTTTGTTATGAACGTATGTTACAGCCAAAAGTGCGTTAAAGCGAAAAGGGGTCAAGTATACTCACAATGAGTGCTTAAACAGCAAGTCACGAGCGAGATGGGGTGAGCAGAGCGTTGGGTCAGCCTGCGCATAGAAACTGAAGTGCATCAGTCTTCCAGAGTGCTGAATGGTTGAACGGAGAGTGGTGCAGGACAAACAGATGGGTTGCACGAGGCTTCACTTGCACAAGGCATCACCCTTGTGCGAGTCATCACTCGTACGAGTGGCGAGTGATGGCTTGTATGAGGCATCATCCTCGTGCGAGTCATCATTCGTACGAGCGACTGCTCGTGCGAGTGACCTGTTTTCAAGTCCGAAAACCTAGTGTTTTCGCGTCGTTTCTTCGGGAAATCGAGTCTTCATCCCTCCAGCCTTAAGCCACTGATTGAACCTTGAGCCGAAGAGGTCTTTAGAGCGAGCTAGTCTCTCGTGGAAACTCGGACTGGGTCGTACGAACCCATAGTGGTTCGTGCGAGCCAACCCAGTTTGTACAAGTGATTGTTCTTGCGTCTTTGTGCAACGAGAACTGAGTTTTCGTCTGAAATGGATGTAGATTCGAATCCTTTTCATGACGGTTTTAACACCTCTTCGTCCCACTTATGTAATGAACGAAACATGTGTCGGTTTTGTCCGTTTTTTATGTAAAAATTGAGTTTTAAAATAGTTTTCTTAGGATCAACACTTGGTGAGTTTGAAACAACAAGGTTTTTAGTCTTGAGCAGCCCAAGCTAACTCAAACATACTCGTTTAAGTGTGAACCTGAGGTAAAAACAGAAGGTTTTTATGAAAAATATGAAGATTTTCGTAAGCAGAAGAAGTTTAGATGAAATCGGAGATAAACTCGTGTAAAATCATTGTAGAAATCATTGTGATTCGCGTGGAAAGCGTTGTTTCAACTTGGAAACGGAGGAGAGCGTGTAACAACCCGCTTCCTCGCAAGCTCGTCACTCTCGTTACGCCTAGCACCAGAGATTCAGGTCATAATGTAACCTACATCGCTTACTACGCTATATCGCATATTTTCGCACCACATCATACATCACAACGCTTAGACTCTTACCGCACTCGCTAAATACTATAAACCTTTCGTGAAGTTTCCATGGCTATCTGCTCAATTAAACTGCAACGCGACTCTCGCAAGATTTGGGAACAAAGCCGCATGCTACCTCGCTTATCTTATCGAATCTTAACTTAATTTAATCGATTAATACGCTTGACGCCTTACTAAAATGCTTAATATATCTATTTTATACGAACCGAATCGCCAAACGAACGCTTAACACGAAAATATTGAACAAAACTTAGCCAATAGGCCAAGTTCGGCCGAACTTGTGCATCACAAGTTCGGCCGAACTTGTGTATCACAAGTTCGCCCGAACTTGTCTAGGCCACCAGAATCTTTCAAGACACCGTAAGTCCACCCGTTCTTGTCCTAATACACAGGGAACAAGCAAGTTCGCTCGAACTTGTAGCAAGTTCTCCTGAACTTGATACAAGTTCGCCCGAACTTGATGTCTCCAGCCTATCTTTCTCCCTCACCTATAAATACTCAGCTCCATTCTTCATTTGCACTTGCTGCAAGTTCGCCCGGAGCTCCCCAAAACCGAAACCCTTTGTTTTCTAAGTAAGATTCAACCAGTTTTCAACTACAACAACGTTCTACAACGATTTACAACGATTTTGCACAAGGCTTTAACTTCGTTTTCATAAAATCTCTTCTGTTTACGAAAATCTTCATCTTCTTATGCAAAACTTCTCTTTTTCACTTAGATCCACTCTTAGATCTGAGTAAAACCTTTAAATCATTGATTTTTACACTAGATTCAGACTAAATGACGTATGTTTCGTTCACTTTTAAGTGGAACGAGGTGTTGTCAAGAAAGATCTCAGATCCGGAAGCACAAGGACGAAATCGTCACTTTACACAACCTGGACTAACCCATACGAACCCTCAAGTTCGCCCGGATTAGCCCAAGTTTCTATAAACTGGCTAAACTCACTCCAAAAGACCTCTCCAGCCTAAGTTTTACTCAGTGGCTTAAGGTTTGAGGGATGGACACTCGATTTCCTCAGCAAACGACGTGAAAATGCACGATTTGGATGCCAAAACAGTCAAGTTCGCTCAGAAAGCATCAAGTTCGCTCGACCCCTTGTCACCAGATTGGTGACCAAGTTCGCCCGAACTTGATCAAATCTTCACCAAATTACACAAGTTCGCCCGAACTTGTACTGATTTCCAAGGAAATCAGACAAGTTCGCCCAAACTTGTATCCTCCCTCAACAACAGGGCAAGTTCGCCCGAGCTTGTCTTATTTCTCAGGAAATCAGACAAGTTCGCCTGAACTTGTACCTCCATTAAGTCAAGACATACAAGTTTGCCCGAACTTGTACCTCAGAGTACAAGTTCGCCCGAACTTGTACCTCAGAGTACAAGTTCGCCCGAACTTGTCTACTGTTCTTTCACCCGTTAACCGTTTCAGCATTTCGGAAGACTGATGCACTTCTGTTCGCTTATAGGCTGATCCGGCGCTCTCCTCAACTCATTCAGATCCCGAACCTCTCTTTAAACGCACCAACAGTGAGTATACTTGGACCCTTTTACGCTTAAACGCACTTTTGGGTGTCACATATGTTCGTATATCAAATCACTTCACACAACTCTTAAACGCTTATTCGCAACCCGCTGAATTACATGACTATACGTGAAATCTGTTGAATTGTATGTATTGTTTGATTGCTTGTACGCCACCCTTAACATGATAGTATACTAGAGGTTGACCCGCCACCCAGAGGCCCGGGGTTGTTAAGGCTCGCATTTTATTTCTCATTTATTTTCTCTTTAGGATGTGGACACTTGTTCGCATGCCTCGATCAATCGCGGTTTGTTGGTTTGCTTGAATCTAAGTAGTTACATAGTTCACATCTCTTACGTATATCATGCGGTGTATGCTAAATGCTTTCATATCTATTATGTATGCAAAACCTGTATGCTCACCTTTACTTAATTGTATTGACGTTTATTTTAACATATGTGGCAGGTTGAGGATTTGTGTACTTTACAAACGGATTAGGATTTGGTATTCTAGAAACACATTGTAATAGAAATCGAGGGGATATCGAACTTGATTTGTATTATGAGAATGCTTGAATTCTGTAAATTGTTTAAGGATTATATGTTAGTAGTATGGGATATTAACGTTTAAATATTGTCGTTTAAATAGTGTTATGGAATTTCTCATGAGACAATCTGGTTCGCCTAGTGCCACTACTGTAACAGCCCAGCGTAACCGCACCATGATATTGTCCGCTTTGGCGGCCAGCGCGCCCTCAGCGCTGCCCCTCACGGCTTTAAAACTCGTCATGATGGTGAAGGTATCCAGCCCCTTATAAAGAAGCTATTGTTCCCCTTCACAACCGATGTGGGATGTCACAATCCAACCCCTTAAGGGGTCCAGCATCCTCGCTGGCACACCAGTCCAGCCCTGGCTCTGATACCATCTGTAACAGCCCAGCGTAACCACACCATGATATTGTCTGCTTTGGCGGCCAGCACGCCCTCAGCGCTGCCCCTTACGGCTTTAAAACGCGTCATGATGGTGAAGGTATCCAGCCCCTTATAAAGAAGCCTTTGTTCCCCTTCACAACCGATGTGGGATGTCACAATTGGTATCATGTGACATCCCGAAAAAAAATCAGGCATTATCCTTTGTATTTATACGATTTAATCTTTCAGATATACATACACAGAATAAACTCATGTCGCGAATATTTGACAAATTATAATATGTGTTTAGTTACTTAACGACTTATATTATATGCTACATTTAAAAAGCCGAACCTGAGCTCAAACCGTTTCAACCTTTTGCGAAGCCAACCCGCTACCACACACCTTGCGACCCAAGTAAACCCAACCCGATACCCCTTACCCTCTCGGCCCGAAAACAAATCAACCCAACCCGCCACCCTCTCCCTTGCGGCCCAAGTTAACCAAACCGTGCCCACCCCCTTTAGTTTATATCATACGTATGTATGTATGCATGGAGAAAAAGTTAAAACCCTAATTCCCTTCCCCCTTGTGGTGTGCAACGGCAGCAGCCCCCCCCCCCTCTCATCGATCACTAGCTGTCTCTCTTTCTCTAGTTCTCTTCACTTCAAGGTTAGTATCTTGATTATGTTTGTGATTCATGGTGTGATTTTGTGTAAACATGGTTGTGATCATGAGTTTTTATGATAGGGTTTTGTTGTTGCATGAATAGCTTCGGGTGATTATATGATGGTTTGGGTTTATTGACGATATGTATGCGCAAATAATCATTGGCTGCATTTTCTTTGCGTAAATCATGATGTTATAGCTAGGGTTATGAAATCATTGATATAGCTAGGTGATAATTGATGATTAATCTGCGGGTAGTTGTTATTGTGATTGCTAAATATGATTCGGGTATCGTTCAGAATTAAAACAGACTGCTGATTAGCGATGACAGCCAACTTCAGTTGACTGTAAACGGATAGTAATAAATCGAAAAATTGATTTTCTGAAGTCTAAAACGTACGTTTTTGGAAAACGCTTCTAGTGGCACTGGAATTGCATTTTTCCGAGGTCGTTTACTATTTTAAATTAAATATTTCGTGCAGCAGCTGAAGCTGCGTTTTTTTTTTGCAGAAATTACGTGTAGTTTGCTGGCTCATATCTCATAATCTGGCTAGAATTAAGTCATGAAATTCGTACAGTAGCTAGAGGCAGGAGTTTCTGAAATCTCACTGGAATTTCGTCATTCGGTTAACGACGATTTTTAAATGAATTTTCCCGTGGACTGCAGTCAGAAAGTGACGAATCTGACTGTAGCCTAGTAAATAAATTTTATTAAATAATTGGTAACAAGTTAGGACCTAAATATTTTACACAAAGCTTTACGGACCGTTTGACACATTCTGAAAATTAATTGGAATTTTTGGAATATGGGAACTATTTTATAAAAATTCGTGAAAACATGTCAGTTTTAGTGATCAAGGCTGGAACGTATACAAGTTTAGTTTTTCATAGTTGTATTGCTTATATCATCATGTGCCAATTTAACTTGTCGTATGATTATGTGAACATTTTGATAAGTTGGATTCTAAGGATTAGATGTAGGTGCACACGTGCTCGATTTAATGAATACATACGTGATGCGAATGTGTATATGTATAAGTTGTCAACATGAGTACTTGGTATGTGTAAGTTGCGTGAATAGACTATGTGTATTTCTTGAACACGCTAATAATTAAGTGGTAATCATAATAGGACATGATTGAACCACTTCGACTCTAATTACCGTTAAAAGTCTAACCGAGCAACTTAAGGTGAGTTCACGGCCCCTTATTCTTTAAACGTTTACAAAACACAGGTGGAGAAAACATGTACACGTTACAGTGATGTATGGTTGTATATATTATGGTACAGTAACGTCTTTTATTTAGAGTTATGTTATACGGTTATGGTCACAGGGAAGCATATATCACATGTCAGTCCCCTTAACACTTATGATGCCGTTAGTATTGGATTATAGCGAGGGAATTTTTAGTAGTACTACTGGGCCCGACAAGCCCCACTCGAACTGGTCGCGCCAGTTAGACCGAAGGTTGATGGTCACGGGTTTTGAATTTTCCTAACACTTAGCCATGTGTTGGGATTGAATCTTTGGAAAGGAACAGATGATACAAAGTCAAAAACACACCATCCGAGCTTTGGTCCAGCTATAAGAGGTTTCTATCCACTGATAGGCTTTTACTGCTTTCAATAAAGAACATTGTCACCTATCATCTGATAGAAGAAACTCCCAACCGCTGATAGAAGAATATAAGATCAGAGGTTGGCCAACAGTGTTTAGTCTAGTTTTAGTTAAATCAATGTAACGGTGCTATGCACTGATAGCTTTAGTCTAGCGGTGTTTATAGTTAGTTACGTTTGTTAGCTGTCACTATCAACCATGACATCATTGTAAGACGATCAGTGGTTAGATAGTTAGTATAAATAGGCGCTCATTATAACAGTTTTTACCTGTCTTCTTAAAAAGATCAATTTCGCATATCTTCTTCATTTCTTACTATCAAACGATCGTTATTGGGCTAAGGGGGAGTTTGTGAATCACTTGCAATAGTTTAATTACTTAAAAGCAAGATGGTGATGAAAACAAACGACCAATTGATTGTTGTAAAAGTTTTCCATTAATCCGCGGCACTTGGTCTCTATTTTCAATCATTTTCCATTATTTGAAACAAAAACAGCAATCAATTCAAACTTAGATCCTGACAATTGGTATCGAGCCTGGTCAATCGATTTTGATTTAAACTTCAAATTGATTTGAACAGATCAGCTCTTTGTTGCTATTTCGTTTGATAAGTTTTGCTTAAATACAGAGTTTTATTACTATAAAAGTTTTTAAAACACAAATCTGTTATAAACAAGAGAAATGGCACAAAACACCCAAGATTCAAATATTGGATCCATGTTCAAACCACCTATGTTGAAACGAAATGAGTATTTTATTCGGCAACTAGGATGGGTCATATTCTCGCTCAACAGAACACCGGATGTTGGAGATCCGTTGTGTTTGGACCTCATGTTCCCATAGTTCCAAGCATAGAGGATCCCCACACTCAAGTCCCTAAAAAACTCGAAAATTACTCTGAACAGGATTTCCTTAAAATTGAATTGGATGCTAAGGCTTTCAGCATAGTTGCTTCAGCCTTGCCCAATGAGATTTATGCGGGATTACTTCATCATAATAGTGCTAAAGAGTTGTGGGATGCTCTCAAAGAGCAATTAGGTGGTACTGAAGAGGTGATCGAGAATAATAGAGAAGTCTTGAATCAGCAGTATGAAACATTTTGTCATGTAAAAGGTGACTCACTAACCCAACAGTTCGAGCGATTTAGCTGTCTCATAAGCGAATTGAAACTGGTAGATGTGAGCTTTCCTAATTCGACTATCAATAGTCGTTTCTTAAGATCACTACCAGAAAAATGGGAGACAATAGCTTATGTTACTCGAACATCTGTTGGTTATAAAGAAATGACCCTCACACAGCTTCATGGTCGACTTCTCACTTATGAGAGAGAGTTGAACCAGAAAAAGAAGCTTCAAGAGTCTGGAAAAGTGACTGATGACTATACACTGGGAAACACTGCTCTCTATAGTCATGAAGAGGGGTCTGGTAGTGGAAAGGATCAGAGTTTTGATAATTACATTGGCATAACTTCTGGAAACAATTTCAACTCGGATCCCAGTACACCCAATTTTGCTTTTGCTGCAAATTATGAAAGCCAAACCTCTGACAATCTGAGTTTTGAGATGAATGGCTTACAACACTTTGAACCCACGTATTTGGAAGAAATGGACATCCTACACCAGTTGGCACTCTTGAGTGTCAGGGCTAATAAGTTTTACAAAAGAACTAGTAAGAGGTTTCCAGAATTGCATGGGGGTTAAAAGTTGGGTTATATAAATCAAAGATAAAATGGTACAAGTGCAATAGGATGGGACATTTTGCCAGGGAATGCAGAACTCAAACTGCAGGACCAATTGTTACTCATCCTGGCACCAATCCTCAAAGCATTGTCCAATATTCCCAGTTTACCCCTGCACATCAAATGCAAAACATTGCTCATTTTGCAAGTCCTGTAACAACTGTCCCTATTCATTATGTCCAAACCCCTGCTCCACAGATTCAATATGTTCAAGCACCACCTTAAGTGCATGTGCAACAAACTCCACATGTCACTCAAACCACTACTACACCAGCAAAGGGTACACAACAAAGCTTCTTTACCCAAGGTTTTGTTGATTGGAGTAGTTTGTCTAAGGATTTAACTAATGAAAACTTTGCTCTCATAGCCAAAAATGATTTTGAAAAAGAAAACTTCTGTTTTATGGCTTTTGAGACCATAGTTGAAGGTGATGAGTCTGTGGAACAGGAGTCAAAATCTGATGTGGTTGAATGTTATGAAGCAGTGGTTACACCAGAAGTCACACCTGTGGTTGAAATGAATGCTGCTGAGATTGAAAAAGATAATCTATCTGACCCATGGGACATAGAGGTGTGTGAAGAAGAATCTGATTGTGCTCTTATCGCTGCTTCAAAGGTATCACCTCAGATCCTAAAAGATCTATGTTCTGAAAAATGCATTATTGCTTTTGCAAACATAAAACAGGTGAATGAAAACCTGAGAAACAAAATTTTGGAAGATGAACTTAAATTTGAAAAAGTTGTGAAAGAGTTAAAAACAAAATTAAGTGAAAAAGATTCTAAAATGAGTAGCCTAAGGCATGAATTAAGCATAACCAAAGACCAGCTCCAAACCTTGGTAGAAAAATACCAGGTTTGCAAACAGGAGCTTGAATCTACCCAGATCACTTATGAAAAATGGGTTGAGTCTTGTAAAGGTTATGAGCTTATGCTTGATGCTCAAGTCAAAAAGCAACATAAAGTTTGGTATAGGCTTCAGGGAATATGACCATACTTGTGAAAATGTTGCAAAAATTGACTCTGAGCTTGTTGAAAGAGTCCCAACAAATTTGGTTGGTGAAGAAATTAAAATCACTGATAAAGAAAGAAACAAAATTGTTCTTGAAAAACCAGAGGTCTCACCAAAAGAAAAGGAAATTAAAAAAATATCAGGTTAAACCAACCTGGTCAGATGAATGTGATATCTTAGAAAACTTCAAGCCAATGGACTTCTCAACCCTTGATGGTATAAAAGCACCAAAAGCATTGGTGATTCCTATCAAAGACTTGCCAGTAGAGATTACATCGTCTGCGCTCAAAAAGTCTGATAGGAAAAGGAAGGAAAAGGTTAAAGACTTGTTTTGTAAATTTTGTGAAAAGAAAAATCATGATACAGCAGATTGTTTTCTTTTGAAAGCTAATGATATAAACAAAACTTGTGTCATACCTAAATCTCCTAGATGCACCATTTGCAACAACACAAATCATCCAACTCAAGAGTGTGTCTATCTCAAAACCTATCATCAAAGGGTAAAAGAGATTAGAGAAAAATCTCTAGAAAGAGAAAATTCAAATATTGCAAAACAAAAATTTAAATCATGTGAAACATCTGTCACCAAAAGCTTTAAATCAAACCTCTGTCCGCAGAGAAATTCAAGTAACAGATGCACCTCCATCAAACCAGTTTCCAAGAGGTAAAAATCAGCCTAATTACCAAAAGGTGCCTATGACTTATGAGACTTACAAAAAGTCTTCTAAGCCAAGGGTAAATAGGCATCCTCATGGTTACCAACAGTTGATAGGAAGTAGCTCACAACAGTGGTTACAAAAGTCTGATCCAACCACTGCTCATCAGTCTGAACTTAACTCTGGATCACATGATACCCCATCCAAAGCCATATTGGCTTTGGAGACTCACCTGAACTAATTATTTCAAAACATGTGTAGGGAGCTTCTACTTGCCTTAACAGTCTTTGGTATGTAGATAGTGGAGGCTCCAGGCACATGACAGGATGTAAAGCCCTGCTCAGAGATTTTAAAGCTCATGGAGGGGGTGATATATCCTTTGGGAATAATTCAAAAGGGAAGGTGTTAGGATCAGGATGTGTTTCAGCAGGAAAACTCAAGTTTGAAAATGTAATCTCATTGACAATTTAAAATTCAATCTCTTAAGTGTTTCACAGATGAGTGATAAAGGTTATGGTTCCTTTTTCATAAAGAAAACTTGCCAAATTGTAGGGTCAGAGGTTGTCAAAAAGATTGATCAAATCATTGTAGAGAGCAAAGCACAGTTGACTGCTCAAAGAGTAGGAAATGTGTATGTGGTTGATATGGTAAAAGATAATCCTGTGTCAAATGCATGCTTGTTCTCAGTTGCTTCAAGCAAAGAGATAGAGCTATGGCATAAAAGGCTAGGGAACACAAATCTAAAAACCATCTCCACTCTCTCAAAACAAAGTCTGGTTAAAGGTTTGCCCCAAAAACAATTTACTTGTGAAGAGCCTTGTGTTTCCTGTTTAAAAGGTAAACAACATAAAAGCTCTTACAAGTCAATTGAGGAGTCTAAAACAAGTCAGTGTCTACAGTTGCTTCATATGGACTTTTTTGGACCTATAAAAATCATGAGCTTAAAACACAAAAGATATTATCTGGTGGTAGTTGATGATTTTTCCAGGTTCACATGGACTTTCTTTTTACACTCTAAGGATGAAACAGCAAACATTTTGGAAAACTTTGTCAAACAAGTTGAAAAACAATTTGATCTTCCTGTAAAAATCTTTAGGAATGATAATGGGACAGAGTTTAGGAACAAGGAGTTGGATGCTTTCTGTGAGTCAAAAGGGATTGTTAGACAATACAACATCCCTAGAACTCCAGAACAAAATGGGGTTGTTGAAAGGAAAAATAGAACTTTAATTGAATCAGCAAGGACTATGCTTGCAGACTCAGGTTTACCCTTGTCTTTTTGGGCAGAGGCTGTAAACACTGCTTGTTATGTCCAGAACAGAGTTTTGATAAACCCTAGGCATCATAAGACTGCCTATGACCTGCTCTATAAAATCAAACCTCCGATCTCCTATTTCAAAGTCTTTGGCTGCCCATGCTTCATTTTAAACATAAAGGATTCAATATCCAAGTTTGCAGCCAAAGTTGATTGTGCCTATTTTCTGGGATACTCAACCACTGCCAAGCCTACAGAGTTTTTAACTCTAGGTACAAGTGTGTTGAGGAAACTCTAAATGTGAAGTTCAATGAACTCTCATCTTTGAAAATCCCAGCAAGTGGACCTGCTGAATTGTTTGATTTATCTAAATTTACATTTGAAGATGTGACTGTCAAGACTAACCCTGCAGGTACTCCACAATCATCTGTTGAAGAGCAAGGATATGATTGTATTCTTCCAAGTTTCAAAATCAATCCTACAGGCGGAGGAGCAGATGTTAGTAACAATGGTGAAAACTCTGCCAGGTCAAAAGTGGTTAATACTCAAACCTTTGCCAGCTCTCAAATCCAAACATCTGTTGATGAAAGCCCACTACAAATGGGTGAAAATCAACACACTTTCACTCCCATACCACCAATCCCTCCACCACCGTTTCAATCGGAGGCTGGACCATCAAATTCACCGACAGAGGATAGCTCAGATGATACACATTTGCAAGCTTCACCTCAAAATGCCATTATCCCATATCAAGGTGATTTGATATTCCTCAAAAGCCATCCATTGGATCAAGTTATGGCAACATCAATGAGGGTGTGCTCACAAGAAGCCAAGCCCAAAACATTTGTCTTTTTGCTGGATTTCTATCACTCACACAGCCTGTCAAGTACCAAGAGGCACTGAAAGATAACAGCTGGGTAGAAGCCATGCAAGAAGAGCCCCTACAATTCAAGAGACAACAAGTTTGGGAACTTGTACCACTGCCAAAAGATTGTGAGTCCCATCGGTACAAAGTGGGTCTTTAAGAACAAAACCGATGTAAGGGGTATTGTTGTCAAAAACAAAGCAAGGCTCGTGGTTCAAGGCTACAGACAGGAAGAACGGATCGACTATGATGAAACTTTTGCTCCAGTAGCAAAGCTGGAAGTCATTCGCCTGTTCTTAGCCTTTGCTGCTAACCACAACATCAAGGTGTATCAAATGGACATCAAAAGTGCATCCTGTATGGAAAGATCAAGGAAGAAGTATATGTTTGTCAACCTCCTAGATTTGAGGATCACTTCCATCTTGATCATGTGTACAGGTTAAACATTGTATGGTCTAAAACAAGCACCAAGAGCCTGGTATGAAACTATATCCGCTTTTCTCTTATCCATTGGTTTTACCAGAGGTAGGATTGACAAAACCCTATTTTTAAAATGGAAAGGAAAAGATTTGATGCTTGTCCAGATTTATGTGGATGACATCATTTTTGGATCCACATGCACTGCCATGTGTGAAGAGTTCAGAAAACTCATGATAGCAGAGTTTGAGATGAGTGCAATGGGTGAGTTGCAATGTTTTCTTGGTTTACAAGTCAAACAAATGCAAAAAGGCACCTTCATTCATCAAAATAAGTATGTGAAAGAACTACTTAAGAAATTTGATATGAATGATTGTAAACCTTGCAGCACACCCATGGCAACATCCAAGCTAGTCATTATAGATGGCAAAGATGACCTTGTTGATCAAACTTTGTATAGAAGCATGATTGAGTCTTTATTGTACCTAACTGCATCACGGCCAGATATTATGTTTGCCACATGTGTCTGTGCCAGATCACAGTCAATGCCAAGAAAATCAGATCTTATAGCTGTAAAAAGAATATTCAGATACATAAAAGGTGCTCCCACCCTTGGTATCTGGTATCCAGCAAATGGTAACATTGAGCTTGCAAGATATTCTGATAGGGATTTTGCTGGATGTAAAACAACAAGGAAGTCCACATCTGGAGTAGCCCAATTCCTAGGGGATTGCCTAGTGTCTTGGCAAAGTAAAAAGCAAGTTGCAGTATCCACATCCACTGCTGAAGCAGAGTATATAGCTGCTGCAAGTTGCACTTCTCAAATTTTGTGGCTTCAAAACCAACTCTTGGATTTTGGTGTGACTTCCTTGAGGACTCCTCTCAAAATTGATAGTCAAGCAGCAGAAAACATCATCAAAAATCCAGTCTCACATTCCACAACCAAGCACATTGACATCAGACATCATTTTGTGAGGGATTGCTATGAAAAAGGTCTGATTTCTTTACAACATGTCCATACCAAGGATCAACTAGCAGATGTGTTGACAAAAGCACTTGATGCTTCCACATTTGACAGCTTGATATCTAGGCTTTGAGTGCTAAACATGGATTAAAAACAATTTTTCTTGTGATCCATGTGTAAATAGCAATAAAATGTTTTTTAGAAAATCAGAAATTCATCCTTAAAAATAGTTAAAATTGAATTTTTCAATAAGCACTGTTGTTTAGAAAAACTGTTGTTCAAAGCTCTGATAGCACAAAAACACTGTTGTTTAGAAAAATGTATCTGCTGATGCAAACCTTTGATAGTGTTTAAAATTGGTCACAACCACTAGTAGTTTTTACTCTAAAAATAGTTAGCCAAAACAACTGTTTTCCATTGTCAAACAGAGGTTACACGTGGACAGATGTTACTCGACAGATGTTGCATCAGATGCCACGTCAAGTGCACTTTTTGAAAAACCCTATAAAACCCTGTTCTATCCCCAAACAGAGGTTTCATCTTTCTTGTACGATTCCAAATTTTTCAAAGCCTATCTTTCACAAATCATCCAACAATCATGGTGTCACACCCCAACCGATGGCGGAAACATCGGGTTAGTGGCACTAGGCGACCAGATTGTCTCATGAGAATTCCATAACAATTATCTATAAACATCATTTAACATTTAACGTCCCATACCATTAAACACAATATTTCAAAATAATCATTACAGAAACTTGTTTTTCCCACAAAACTAATCGGGTTTGATTTTCCCTAGATTTGTTACATTTGGAAACTAAACAAAAACAAACTAAACTAAGCACGCTACATCCAAGGCATCCAAGCTAAAATCCTCAACCTGTCACATACGTTAAAATACAAGTCAATACAATTAAGTAAAGGTGAGGATACAGGTTTTTGTAATACTAGCATAATAGAGGAATCGTTCGCTAAATAGTCCAATTACATATCATGATACACCAAAACACATCGCACAGATAAACATAGGCTTATTTCTCATGCTAACTACCGTGAGAAGGCTTGCACGTCCATCCTAACTAGACCCCGTCGGGTGTTAGCCACACTATAGTACCATACTAGCTAAGGAGGCAAGTTAACGAAAATAAGTCCTAGTCATATGTTTCTAGTATCACGTATTGAGCATACATAATCAGATTATTTGCGTGTGATAAACAATTTGAGTTGTAAAGTGATTTTGATAGAGGAACGTATGTAACACCCAAATAGTGCATTAAAGCGAAAACGGGTCAAGTATACTCACAGTCGGTGCATTTAGGAGAGAGTAGACGACTCTCGAGAGGTGAAGAGGAGCGCTGCATCAGCCTACATACGCGAACGGAAGTGCATCAGTCTCCGAAAAGCTGAAACGGTTAAGCTTGGATTGAACAGTAGGCAATTTTGGCCGAACTTGTATGTAAACATACGAGTTCGAGCGAACTTGCTAAATTTTGGTGATTTTGATGTCAAGTTCGGGCGAACTTGCAAGTTTCTCAGGGAAACTTGACAAGTTCGAGCGAACTTGTTGGGTTTTGGTAGTGGATTGACAAGTTCGGCCGAACTTGTGAAGTTTCCTGAGAAACTTTGCAAGTCCGAGCGAACTTGGAGGGTTTCTATAGAAAGTTGGCCATTTTCACTCAAGTTCGGCCGAACTTGACCCTTAGAGGGCAAGTTCGAGCGAACTTGACTACTTGTGCTGTCAAAATCAGTGTAATCTCAAGCGAACTTGATGTTTTCGGGTCCAAAATCTTGCGTTTTCGCGTCCTTTGCTGAGGAAATAGAGTGCCCATCCCTCCAACCTTAAGCCACTGAGTAAAACTTAGGCTGGAGAGGTCTTTTGGAGCGAACTTAGCCATTTTACAGAAACTCGGGCTAATCCGGGCGAACTTGATGGTTCGTACAGGTTAGTCCAGCTTGTGTAAAGTGATGATTTCGTCCTTGTGCTTCCGGATCTGAGATCTAGCTTCGACAACGCCTCGTTCCACTCAAAAGTGAACGAAACATACGTCACTAGTCTGAAAATGGTGTAGAATTCAAGGATTTAAAGATTTTGCTCAGATCTAGTGTAGATCTGAGTGAAAACAAAAGTTTTTATGGAAAAAGGTGAAGATTTTCGTAAACAGAAGAGTTTTGATGAAAACGAAGGCAATGCCTTGTGCAAAATCGTTGTAAACTGTTGTAAAACGTTGTTGAACATCATTGTAGTTGAAATCAGGTTGATTCTTACTTAGAAAACAAAGGGTTTCGGGTTTGAGAGCTCTGGACGAACTTACAGCAAGTTCAAATGAGAGAATGGGGCTGAGTATTTATAGGTGAAGGCAAAAATGAGAGCTAGGGAGTCAAGTTCGGGCGAACTTGCTAGGTTTTCAAAATGAATTAGTTAAGTTCGGCCGAACTTGTACATATGTGTATAAGTTCGAGCGAACTTGAGGATTATGAGGGATTCTTGTGTCTCAGGCAAATTCGGGCGAACTTGTGGTAGTCAAGTTCGGCCGAACTTGGCCTAGTGACCATGTTTCGTTTGCTGATTTCGCGTTAAGAGTTCGTTTGGCGATTCGGTTCGTATTAGATTGTTATATTAAGCATTATAATTGATATAATAGTGCGATTTAGCGATTCGAATAAGCGAGAGCGATGCGATAGCGAGCGTAATCATAACCATAAACATACACAACACTAAATAACATAAAACCATATAATTAACTACGAGTTGCGATGCGATGAGATTAGCGATGCGATTTAATAAGCGATTTGGATGTGATATAGCATACATAATTGTAATTAATTAACATAAACTTTTCTTATAAACGAATCTCGAGATTTACAAAGGATAGATGCAATCGATAATGAAAGAAAGATAACAACGAAATTCTGAGTTGTTACAGTCTCCCCTACTTTAGGAAATTTCGTCCTGAAATTTCAGTAGTGGTTGTAACAAAGAGGTGCGGGTACTTGGCCTTCATATCACTTTCCAACTCCCAAGTGAACTTGGCACCGCGTTTGCCTTCCCATCGGCCCTTCACGATGGGGATGCGAGAGCGCCGTAATTTCTTTGTTTCTCGGTCCATGATCTCAACAGGCTTTTCCACAAATGGAGAGTCTCTTTAATTTGTAGATCTTCGAGAGGTACATGGAGATTTTCTTTGGCTAGGCATTTCTCGAGGTTAGACACGTGGAAAGTCAGATGTACGTTGTTGAGTTCCTTTGGTAATTCGAGTCGGTAAGCCACTTTCCCAATTATTTCAAGAATCTTAAAGGGACCAACGTATCGAGGCGCTAGCTTTCCTTTCTTGCCTAATCGGACCACTCCCTTCCAAGGTGCAACCTTTAGGAGAATGTGATCTCCCATTTCAAACTGCAGGGGCTTGCGGCGTTTATCGGCATAACTCTTTTGATGACTCCGAGCTTTCAAGAGATTGTCTCTGATCTGGAGGACCTTGTCTGTCGTTTCTTGGATTAGCTCGGGACCGGTGATTTGTGCTTCTCCGATCTCATGCCATGCAATAGGCGATCGACATTTTCTTCCGTACAGTGCCTCAAAAGGAGCCAAATGCTGGTATGATAACTATTATTATACAAGAATTCGATTAAAGGTAAATGCGTATGCTAGTTACCACCAAAATCTATGATGCACGCACGAAGCATGTCTTTGAGGGTGCGGATCATGCGCTCAGACTGACCGTCGGTTTGAGGGTGAAAAGCGGTACTGAGATTGAGGGTAGTACCGAGAGCGGATTGAAAAGTCTCCCAGAGACGCGAGGTAAAGCGACCGTCTCGATTAGAGATGATGTCACGAGGCGTCCCGTGTCGACATATAACTTCGTCGGTATAGATTCGGGCTAACCGTTCAGCCTTAAAGTCTTCTCGTATAGCAATAAAGTGCGCGGATTTAGTAAGACGATCAACGATAACTCAAATGCTATCGTGACCAGAGGAAGTACGCGGGAGTTTGGTAACGAAGTCCATAGCTATACTCTCCCACTTCCACATCGGGATTTCGGGTTGCTCGAGTAAGCCAAAGGGCCTTTGATGCTCGGCTTTAACCTTCGAGTAGGTTAAGCACTTTGACACGTACACGGCGATATCCTTTTTCATGCCCGGCCACCAATACTTAGGATGAAGGTCCTGGTACATTTTGTCGGCTCCGGGGTGAATGGAATATCGAGATTTATGAGCTTCGGTCAATAGCAATTCATGGAGATTTTTACGGGTAGGAATCCAAATGCGATCGAGATAGTAATAAATACCATTAGGTTTAACAACGAGCTGAGTTTCGGCACCACATTTCATTTCTTCCTCCAAAGTATTCTCGTTAAAACAAGCAAATTGAGTGGAGCGAATCATGATTTCGAGATCATTCAAAGCTTGAGAGTCACAGACACTATATACATAGCTCCGTCGACTTAGAGCATTGGCAACAACGTTTGCTTTGCCGGGGTGGTAGCGTATCTCATAATCATAATCGTTGGGAAGTTCAACCCATCTGCGTTGGCGCATATTCAATTCCTTTTGATTAAAGATATGTTGTAAGCTCTAATGGTCGGTGAAGACCGTACACTTAGTACCGTAAAGGTAGTGTCGCCATATCTTCAATGCAAAAACAACTGCACCGAGTTCGAGATCGTGGGTTGTGTAGTTTTTCTTGTGGATCTTGAGTTGTCGAGACGCATACGCGATAACCTTGTCTCGTTGCATGAGAACACAACCAAGACCAAGGTTTGAGGCATCGCAGTCAACAACGAAATCGTCGTTTCCGTCGGGTAAAGCCAGGGCAGGAGCATTGCATAGCATACGCTTGAGAGTTTGAAAAGCTTCCTCTTTCTTGGAATCCCAAACAAAAGGTTTGTCTTTATGAGTTAAAGCGGTAAGCGGAATGGAGATTTTCGAGAAGTCGGCGATGAATCGACGGTAGTACCCCGCCAATCCAAGAAATGAACGGATTTTGGAAGCATTCTTCGGTGTAATCCAACTCTTGACAGCTTCGATCTTTGCAGGGTCGACGTGAATTCCTTGACTATTAACGATGTGGCCGAGAAATTGGACTTCTTCGAGCCAGAATTCACATTTAGAGAATTTAGCATAAAGGCGATTACCTTGAAGAAGTTCAAGGACTAAACGGAGATGGCACGCGTGTTTGTTTCTCGACTTCGAGTAGATAAGGATATCATCAATGAAAACAATGACGAAACGTTCTAAGAAAGCTTTACACACACGGTTCATCAAATCCATAAAGACCGCGGGTGCATTTGTAAGACCAAAGGGCATGACCATGAATTTGAAATGGCCATAACGAGTACGAAAGGCGGTTTTCAGAATATCTTCATCCAACACGCGTAACTGATGATAGCCGGAACGAAGATCGATCTTAGAAAAGCAAGTAGCACCTTAAAGCTGATCAAATAAGTCGTCGATACGAGGAAGAGGATAGCGGTTCTTTATCGTGAGTTTGTTAAGTTCACGATAATTGATGTACATTCGGAACGTTCCATCCTTCTTTTTCACGAAAGGACGGGTGCGCCCCAAGGCGAAGTGCTCGGGCGTATGAAACCTTTATCAAGAAGCTCTTGAAGTTGGCTTGATAGCTCACGCATTTCGGATGGTGCGAGACGAGAAGGAGCTTTAGCAACTGGAGTAGCACCGGGAACTAAATCGATACGGAGTTCAACATCTCACGTAGGGGGTAATCCGGGTAAATCATCGGGAAAGACCTTAGGAAATTCGCAAACAACAGGAACATCTTTATAAGTCTTCTTTTCTTTCTCCGGGTTCACGATATGGGCGAGGAAAGCAACACATTGCTTTCACAGACATTTGTGTGCTCGAGTACATGACAAAAGCATCAACTTCCTTGAGGAGTTTCACCATAAACATGAAGTTTATCACCGTTAGGGAGAGGGAAGCGAATCATTTTATCGAAGCATACAACTTCAGCATGGTTTTCACGAAGAAAGTCCATACCTACTATTATATCGAAGCTACCTAACTGCATAGGTATGAGATTAATCGGAAGATGTGGTTGTTGAGATCGAGATTACAACCACGTAGGATGGAATTAACGGCTCGGGTCGTCGCTCTGTTGCGTCTGGCTCGTCCTCTAGGCACCTTTGGAAGGCAGGGAGTGAACGGTTCTTTCGGTGGCGACTTCCACATCGAAAGTCTTTGGGAGTTTAGCGCGCTTACATTTTAAAACCTTTTCGAATTCTAACGATACAAAACAATTATCGGCACCAGTATTAAATAAACATGTAGCATAAATACCATTAACGAGGAACGTACCATTGAAAACGTTGTTGTCATTCTGAGCCTGGCGGTGATTCAGGTTGAAAGCCCTTCCACGCGCAGCTTGTGGTTGCTGCTGAGGCTGTGGTGGTGGCTGCTGCTGGGGCTGCTGTTGCTGCGGCTCTTGCTTCACGGTACGGTTTGGGCAGACATTTGCAAAGTGGTTCGGATCACCACACACGTAACACACACGTGCTTTTGGAGCTGCTTGTTCTTGCTGGTTGTTCTGGGGAGTACGCTGAGGAGCTGGCAGTGCTGGAGCTTGAGGAGCTGGCTGACGAGGGCCGGTACGGCAACTAACAGTAAATTGACTGTAGATATTGCAGTTTGTGCAAAAACGGCAGTTTCCACCCACCACGTGATGGTACGTGCACTTAGGGCACAGTGGGTGAGGACCGATGTACGCACGTTTAGCTTGGGTTCATCCTGAGTAGGAGCCTCGTAAGGCTGAGAGTTGAGCAGTGTAGCAGTGCCGTAGTTCTTGCTAGGGTTTCCTCTTTTGCGTCCCTGACGCTTTCCCTTCGGGTCACTAGGTGGTTCGATAGCAGCAGTTGGTTCGGCGACAGCTTGATTGGCAACTTTTGCATGGTTCTTGAAATAACCATCTTGAACTCGCTAATCATTGATCTCAGCGGCAAGCATGTAGGTTTCCTCGATGGTTGTAGTACGAGCAACTTTCACAAAATTCGCGACACATTCGGGTAGACCACGGATATACTTGTTGATAGCTTTCTCAGTAGTATCAACTTGGCTGGGACAGATGATGCTCAAAATCTTGAATCGAGCGGTAAATCCAGCATTGTCGGGACCATCTTGCTTTATGCCCCAAAACTCGTTCTCGAGCTTCTGAATCTCATGCGGAGGATAGAACTCCTTCATCATCACTTCCTTGAGTTCCTCCCAAGACAAATTATAGGCTTCATCATTGCCGCGCCTATTTCTTTCGGCGGTCCACCAGTCGAGAGCACGGGACTGGAAGACTCCGGTAACGTTCACCGTGCGGAGGTCATCGGGGCATCCACTTTGCCTAAAGGTGACCTCAATGGCGTCAAACCAATGGAATATAGCAGTCGGTCCATCGTTGCCCGTGAAGGCGAGAGGTGCACAAGCTTTGAAATTTTTGAAACTGAACCGTGGCTTGGGGTTCTCAGTTTTTGAGTCGACTGATGAGTTACTGCTCGCAGCATGAATTTCCGAGACGATTTGCCGGATAACTTTAGCTATTTCCTTGGCTACCATTGTAGTGATACGCTTACCGGCGTTGCTGCGCTGGAGATTCCTCCTGGTATGTGAACCCATAAAAGACATCTACATTGAAGGATTTGATAGGATGAGATTCGATTATAATAAGTTTATGTTTAAAATATTTATTATTATTATTCATACAAGGCACATAAACACATAAGCACGTATCCATGTAAACACATAAACACGTAGGCACATAAACACGTAAGCACATAGGCACGTAAGCACATAATCACGTAGGCACGTAAGCACATATTTTGCGCGTATTCACTTCTAATTAGCCATCATGCATAGCGCGATATGAGATGCGAGATATAAGCGATATGTATATACATAAGCGAGATAGTACCCTGTATGAGTCCATGCGTGTATGAGAGATGAGCGTTTTAGTTCGGTTGTGTATTAATTAGCGTTTTAGATTACGAGAGTTGTGCGAGTTGTGCATGTGTTTATGGAGCGTAAAGCGATAAAGCGAGAAATCGATAATGCGAGAAATAAATAAAGCGATAAATCGAATAATGCGAAAATTTCTCAAAATTTTAAACACATAAATAATAATAAACTCGATGATGCGTAAATCGACGATATAGGATTAAATCAATTGGGCGTGTCCGGGGTTTTGAGACGTTGACTACCCAAAGTGGTTCGACTACCCTTTGAACTTGAACCCACGCTTTGGCCTAATAGATAGATTCTCTCACCGCAAGCGGCTAACGACACTATCCTTCCGGTTACTACGTGTTCCAAATCATCGGAATAATTGAGACATTGGTGAGATTGAAAATCGAAAGGCATAATTTGTTACTAAGATGCGGGTTTCACCCCTAACTTAGCAACGTCGTTCCTAGTTGTGGCTACGCGCACCGATCACATCGGGCGTTCCACTAGATAGAAATGGAGATTTTCGTCGAGGCTTGGATATCACTCTTAACTCAACGAAGGTATCTCGTATGATAGAGATTGCGCGAGTGAATGATCTCATCGAGAGTTCTCGGTTTTCACACCTATTCTCAAGTTGATCACTCGTTTTGTATGATACGAGCGTTTCCAAGCGTGTATGTTGTGTTAGCCTTAGGAAAGGCACATTTAAGCATTTATGGAAAGTAGTTTAAGCATTTAAGTCAAAGATAGGTCAATCGGGTACTTAAACATGCTACTAGGTCGAATCATGGCAATTCTACCTATTATCCTAAGGTTATGGGCTCTGATACCAATCTGCCACACCCCAACCGATGGCGGAAACATCAGGGTTAGTGGCACTAGACGACCAGATTGTCTCATGAGAATTCCATAACAATTATCTATAAACATCATTTAACATTTAACGTCCCATACCATTAAACACAATATTTCAAAATAATCATTACAGAAACTTGTTTTTCCCACAAAACTAATCGGGTTCGATTTTCCCTAGATTTATTACATTTGAAACCTAAACAAAAACAAACTAAACTAAGCACGCTACATCCAAGGTATCCAAGCTAAAATCCTTAACCTACATATGTTAAAATACAAGTAAATACAATTAAGTAAAGGTAAGCATACAGGTTTTCGTAATACTAGCATAATAGAGAAATTGTTCGCGAAATAGTCCAATTACATATCATGATACACCAAAACACATCACACAGATAAACATAGGCTTATTTCTCATGCTAACAACCGTGAGAAGGCTTGCGCGTCCATCCTAACTAGACCCCGTCGGGTGTTAGCCACACTATAGTACCATACTAGCTAAGGAGGCAAGTTAACGAAAATAAGTCCTAGTCACATGTTTCCTGTATCACGTATTAAATATACATAATCAGATTATTCGCGTGTGATAAATATTTTGAGTTGTGAAGTGATTTTGATAGAGGAACGTATGTAACACCATAGTGCATTAAAGCGAAAAAGGGTCAAGTATACTCACAGTCGGTGCATTTAGGAGAGAGTAGACGACTGTCGAGAGGTGAAGAGGAGCGCCGCATCAGCCTGCATACGCGAACGGAAGTGCTTCAGTCTCCGAAAAGCTGAAACGGTTAAGTTTGGATTGAACAGTAGGCAAGTTCGGTCGAACTGGTATGTAAACATACGAGTTCGAGCGAACTTGCTAAATTTTGGTGATTTTGATGTCAAGTTCGAGAGAACTTGCAAGTTTCTCAAGGAAACTTGACAAGTTCGAGCGAACTTGTGGGGTTTTGGTAAGTGGATTGACAAGTTCGGTCGAACTTGTGAAGTTTCCTGAGAAACTTTGCAAGTCCGAGCGAACTTGGAGGGTTTCTATAGAAAGTTGGCCATTTTCACCCAAGTTCGGCCGAACTTGACCCTTAGAGGGCAAGTTCTAGCGAACTTGACTACTTGTGCTGTCAAAATCAGTGTAATCTCAAGCGAACTTGATGTTTTCGGGTCCAAAATCTTGCGTTTTCGCGTTGTTTGCTGAGGAAATCGAGTGCCCATCCCTCCAACCTTAAGCCAATGAGTAAAACTTAGGCTGGAGAGGTCTTTTGGAGCGAACTTAGCCATTTTACAGAAACTCGGGCTAATCCGGGCGAACTTGATGGTTCGTACGGGTTAGTCCAGCTTGTGTAAAGTGACGATTTCGTCCTTGTGCTTCCGGATCTGAGATCTAGCTTCGACAACGCCTCGTTCCACTCAAAAGTGAACGAAACATACGTCATTAGTCCGAAAATGGTGTAAAATTCAAGGATTTAAAAGGTTTTGCTCAGATCTAGTATAGATCTGAGTGAAAACAGAAGTTTTTATGGAAAAAGGTGAAGATTTTCGTAAACAGAAGAGTTTGATGAAAACGAAGGCAATGCCTTGTGCAAAATTGCTGTAAACTGTTGTAAAACATTGTTGAACATCGTTGTAGTTGAAATCGGGTTGATTCTTACTTAGAAAACAAAGGGTTTCGGGTTTGAGAGCTCTGGACGAAGAGCAAGTTCAAATGAGATAATGGGACTGAGTATTTATAGGTGAAGGCAAAAATGAGAGCTAGGGAGTCAAGTTCGGTCGAACTTGCATGAAATTCATGCAAGTTCGGGCGAACTTGCTAGGTTTTCAAAATGAATTAGTTAAGTTCGGCCGAACTTGTACATATGTGTATAAGTTCGAGCGAACTTGAGGATTATGAGGGATTCTTGTGTCTCAGGCAAGTTCGGGCAAACAGTTGGTAGTCAAGTTCGGCCGAACTTGGCCTAGTGACCATGTTTCTTTTGCTGATTTCGCGTTAAGAGTTCGTTTGGCGATTCGGTTCGTATTAGATTGTTACATTAAGCATTATAATTGGTATAATAGTGCGATTTAGCGATTCGAATAAGCGAGAGCGATGCGATAACGATCGTAATCATAACCATAAACATACACAACACATAAATAACATAAAACCATATAATTAACTGCGAGTTGCGATGCGATGAGATTAGCGATGCGATTTAATAAGCGATTTAGATGTGATATAACATGCATAATTGTAATTAGTTAATATAAACCTTTCTTATAAACGAATCTCAAGATTTACAAAGGATAAATACAATCGATAATGAAAGAAAGATAACAACGAAATTTGAGTTGTTATACATGGCTCCTAAAACCAAATCGAAGAAGAAATCGACACAAGAAAAACCCCCATTTATCCTCATCATCAAAATACCACACAATTACACTGCTATTCTTGAAGAAACCGACGCAGACTTTCGTTATCATCCAATGATCCGGATTCTCAAAGAATCAAAATTTAAACACATGTTGGAAGTCAAAGCCCCTCTTTACCTCGATTCTTTAAAAGAATTTTGGACAAATGCTAAACTCCACTCATCCGCTGATGATGTGCCCTATTCCATTACTTCCAAAGTAGGGGCACACAATTATAGATAAGCCGACAATCTATCTCCCAAGTCTTCATGTTAAATGATATGCAACATCCGGTATCATTTCCTTTGAGGGAGATGCAACATGAATTCGTTGAAAGAGGTTACACCAGACAATTGAAAGGTATGACAATCTTCAAACCTAATTTTCTAGCAGAGATGAAATTTTTTTTCCACACCCTACTTACTTGTGTCTCTACAAAAACAACTGCTTTCAACGAGATTCCATTGAACATGTAGTATCTGGGATTTGCAATTTTAACTGGTTCTGATTTTAACTTCTCCCAGGTGGTGTTTAATGATCTTGTAACTAATTTTAACAATATTTCAAAACACAAAGTTTTCTTGATACATCCAAGATTCATGAGTGTTTACTTGCAAGACCAGATCAAATCAAACGCAAGTAAACAAGGCGCAGTTACAAACGCTGGCAGCCTAAACCATGAAACGTTCACACGAATTACAAATCAAGATAAAGTTTCCAAAACAGAAGCAGAGGAGGCTGAGCCTATTTTAAAAGAATAAAATGTTCAAGCTCAACCTCCGGCTGCTGAGCCCACTGCTCTAGGTGATCAGGGCATCACAACCGCTGCTCTGAAACCCACACCTAAAATTTCTAAAAAGAAACACATCCAGAGCATCCCTAAAACCCACCAAACTCAAAAAGGGTCCTCTGGAAGATGAGATCCCAGAGGTAAACCCAGTGACACCACCAAAGTCACCAACCACTGCTGCTACTTCTTCACAGCAGATGGTAGAAAGATCTCAAACCGGCTTTGAAACTCCTCCTGCATCCTCACAAAAGGATCAGGTTGTAGGCACAGGGACACCTAATTATGAAGCTCTAGGATCACTTGGTTCTATCTTCCACAGCCCCTCTCCCAGGGCAATGTCGCTTTCTACACAGCCACTCTCCCCAATGCCATCATTACCTCCCACCATGTTACCCTTGTCGAATGTAATAGAAATTGAGCAGACATTATCCAGTACTTCTCACCAACCCATCAATGAGAATATACTTCAACCAGAGGCTGAGTCTGACTTATTTCTAAATGCTAGCCCATCAGCAAACGAAGAGGCTACATCCCTTGGGTTACATGTAACCCTTGGTGATAGTTCAACAATGGTAGCCGCTACAATTGCTGAACTCCCAAGTTCTCAATTGGACAGTGGTTACATAACTAAGACCTTGTTGAAGGCAACCACTGCTGAGGCTACTAAGGTAACCTCTGCTCCAGTGGGAAGTCTCCAGAACCAAGACAAAGGGGCATCTAAGATTGAAGCAAGTGGTAACCCACTTGCTCATGATATCTTGGATACAACTACCACATCTAGTAGGAGTTCAGATGATCCTATTAAGTTAGGTGATGAACTAAAATATCAGGATTGACGGAAAGGGTTACCAAGGTTGAAAGCACTGTTGATGAAATAATAGATCTTTTGAAACAGTTGATTACTATCCAGAGCCAACCCCCTGTTCCAACCACTGCTGAGCTCAAATCTGCTATAAATCCTATCTTTCAACAAGAGAAACATTTCCTGGAACAAAAACATAAGCATCAGATGATGGAACTCAGGAATATGGTTGATGTAAGATATAATGACACTGCTGCAGATATCAAGGCAATCAAAGCCCACTTGCTCACCACCACTGGTACATCTCCTCCTACTGTCATTTTTGTAACTACAGATGAAGCCAAAAAGGGGGAGAAACCTTTGGGTAACAAAAAGTTGAAGATGGATGACTCAAAGGCAAGTCCTACAGTGAATAACCCTTAGCCAGATGGCTCAAAGAAACCAGATTTAACTAAAGATATCTTGGCAAGGGCAAAGAAGTCCCATAAGAAGGTTGTGTTTGATGAAGGAAAGGTGATGTTTGAGAAAAAGATTGATCAGCGGTTAGAAAAGGGAGAGACTGGTACCTCAACAAAGAGGAGATCTTCTACAAAAGCAAGACAACCAGAATCCACACCTCTCAAAACTAAAGATGCTACCAATCCAACCACAAAAACCTCTGCCAATACAAAATCAACCAGATCTTCTAACACAAAACCCATATCCACCTCAACAGATGTTACAGCAACTGTTGTACCAACATCTGTTGACACAACAGAGGTTGTAGCAGATTTTATCACAACCACTTCTATCATTACTTTTCCCACTTCCACACAAACTTTACCAACACCACCAAGAATTCCAAGCCATCCATCATTACCATCAATCAGTTTTAAGAGGAGAAAAGTCACAAAGGTCATAAACGAAGAAAAGATCCCTGCTCCTTTGCCTCTTGCATCTGCATCAATGCTAAATCTAACCTCTACTCCTTCAGCCAAAACATCTGCTCCATCAAAAGAAGTAATTCCTGCAGCTATACATTTCCTCTTGATTTGCCTGCAGTCAAGAAAGAAATCATATCTTTCTATGATGAAGAAGATCCAGACAAAAGACACTTCCCTTCACTCTAAGGTTATTCAAAGCCTGCAAATATTGATCAGTATCTGGCACTCAAAGAAAAACAGGCAGAGGATATTGCTAAGAAGTTGTCTAAAGGCAAAAGTGATTGAGAAGTGCAAAATCAACTCCAGTTTCAATTGAGCAAAGTCCAATCCCTTGAAAGATTCTCAAAGAATTTAGATTTCTGAAGCAGAAGATAAAATCTTGAAAGAAAATTACATCTCACACATCATGGAAACAAAGAAATATGCTGCTACAAGAGCACAGTTCAAGGATTGGTCTGTGAGTGAGCTTTAAGAAGAAAATGCAAGAATAGAAGCACAATAAAAAGATCCTCACAACAAACCTACATGTCCAGACTAGAACAAATTCAAGAAGAATGTACCCGAAAAGACCCTAAAGCTCAGAAGAATGAAGGAATAGCTAATTCAGAATCACTATGGGTCAAAGAATCAGGTGATGAGATGGGGGGAGATAAGAGTTTTGGATACATACAAAATTCTTGAAGCTAGAAGGAAAAAGGATCCATCAATGCCTCCTAAACCTGATTATTCCAAAGAAGATGCTGCTCTCAAAGCCCGGCTCTCTAAAAGGCCTAGCTCAACAACTGTCCAATCCACACTTGCTTTGGTAAAACGAAAAAGGCAAGAGGAGTTGTCTGAGAAGGTTGACAAAGAGTTTGAGGACGTGTTTATCAAAGAAGGAATCAAGAATATGATGGACTATCCAACAGATGATAGAAGTGCCAAGTTGGCCGAAGATTTGACAAGAGTAGCTCCCTTCATATCCTCAGCAATAAAAGCTCCTTCAAGAAAGCCTTCAAACCCAAAAATTCTAAAGTGGAAGGTCAACAAAGACACCCACGAATTGACTCTGATCAAGTCTGATGGTAAGGTCACTAAACTATCCACGGAAGCTGCTTATGGGCTTACAGTAGAAGACTTCCACGAACTACTAAGTTTAGAACTTGAGAAGGATGCTGATGACTTAGAATCTCTTAACTTTGAGCTACAATTCAAAGGTCAATTAAGAGAGTTCTTTCTGAGGAATAAAGATTAAGAATAAGGTGTTTCTGGCATCATCTGTTCTAGGGGGAGTTTGTTGGGATTGAACCTTTGGAAAGGAACAGATGATACAAAGTCAAAACACACCATCCGAGCTTTGGTCCAGCTATCAGAGGTTTCTATCCACTGATAGGCTTTTACTGCTTTCAATAAAGAACATTGTTACCTATCCTATGACAGAAGAAACTCCCAACCGCTGATAGAAGAATACAAGATCAGAGGTTGGCCAGCAGTGTTTAGTCTAGTTTTAGTTAAATCAATGTAACAGTGCTATGCACTGATAACTTTAGTCTAGCAGTGTTTATAGTTAGTTACGTTTGTTAGCTGTCACTATCAACCATGACGTCATTGTAAGACGATCAGTGGTTAGATAGTTAGTATGAATAGGCGCTCATTGTAACAGTTTTTACTTATCTTCTTAAAAAGATCAATTTCGCATATCTTCTTCATTTCTTACTATCAAACGATCGTTATTGGGCTAAGGGGGAGTTTGTGAATCACTTGCAATTGTTTAATTACTTAAAGGCAAGATGGTTATAAAAACAAACGACCAATTGATTGTTGTAAAAGTTTTCCATTAATCCGTGGCACTTAGTCTCTGTTTTCAATCATTTTCCATTATTTGAAACAAAAACAACAATCAATTCAAACTTAGATCCTGACACCATGGTTAGTGATAGACCTGGCACAACAGGGGCAGTAACATCAGCTTCGGATCGAACACTTTGTTGACATGACCTAGGCTAGCTACCTAAACATATAAAATAAACTGCTAATCAATATAACAACACGATTCGGGTTTTGAATCGGGAACAACTTATAACAACACGATTCAGGTTTTGAATGGGGAACAACTTATAACAACACGATTCGGGTTTTGAATCCAGAACAACTTATAACAAAACGATTCGGGTTTTGAATCGGGAAACTTAAACATTCTGATTCGGGTTTGGATCTGGGGATACCTATTATAACATACTGGTTTGGGATTTGAACCAATGGAAACAACTTATCTTATATCTATAAAATAAAACCTGTGAACTCACTCATCATTATTGTTGACACTTGATTTTACATGTTTTCTCAGGTTGCTAAGGTAGCACACATCAGGACTAGGATGCATTATGGTGTCGCATTGATTTCATCAAATATTTAGACACAACTTTAAATTACATTGGCTATTTTGGTTTTGAAATTGTTACACTTCCGCAACTCAATTTTATAAACAATATTTTCGCATTAGTGAACAAACAGGAATAATTTTTTTAAACTCATATAGTGGTCGTTCAGTTTGACTAATGACTGTGATCCTGGTTTTTCACGCGCCTCGCGGTAAAACCCCGCAAGTGGAATTTTGAGGGTGTGACAGATTGGTATCAGAGCCAATGGTTATAGCGAACTAGGTTTGCATTAGAGAGTAGACTTAGTCTATAGCCTTAGACACTACATTAGTCATGCACTAACACAGAAACTCATACATGACATACAAGAACACTCATACATGATATGCGTACGCACATGGCATCAAAACAAACATCGAAATTGCGGGCATGTCGACATCATCCACTTCACTCTCTACTGACAAGGAACACATCAATCTTTTGTATCTTCATCCCTTGAGGCGACGCCCGTGGGATCGCCAACAACCAGTATCTACTCTTGTATGAGGTCCGTGAGACGGAGCCTCTGAAGGAGCTTCTCACATCACAATCATCTGCACCTCTTCCTACACCATAGAGCTAAACAAGACACAGGCTTGAGTCTACCGATAGTACTATCGGGTACTGTGAGTTTTCCCAGGTCCATGTTTGGGATGACATTCAATAATCACACATATCACTTGGGAGTTGGGTTTAACGAAAGAGAGTCCTTTCTTCACCTACCAACAACAACACCCCGACACCCTTTAGTTTTATTTTCCTTCAACCTGAGCATGGGGGCTTCGCATGAGGCACCCTGCGTTAGGGCAGTTCGTTGCACAAGTTATTGTAGAAATCCATTAACACCAAGATGTCATCATTTTTTCCGAGCCACGAGTCTACATCTTTGGTTGATATCTTCGAGAAAATGGTTGACCATGAAACTAAGAACACTTTGCCTGTTGCACACCTGAACTCTAACCTGACTCGGATGGTGGAGCGGTTGCCTTGTTTTTCTGGTAACCTACGTTAATAAACCAGTTTCATCTCTCGAAGTCACATTCCATGAGCATGTTTGTTCCATGTGCACTCTTACCTCTACAATCCACTGGATTGGATTCTCATGATGTGTTTCAACTTGTGTAGATCCTCAGATCAATTCAATTGATCCCAGATTACTCTTTCTGATATAACTCCTAGATTATCAACATTTGGATGCTTAACTAAGCTTTTGATAACCCTATCATTTTGACAACACTTTGTACTCAAAAATTTAAATATGAAGGACATTTTGACACAAGATAGATGGAACTCGGGTGAGCATGGAAATCAACTTATCATTACGGGTGCACACATAATAGTAATTTGCGATGCATGTGAATCCTTGTGAAACCCTGTGTGTGGATGATTTGTCTTAACCTGTGCACCTCATGTTTAAAATAATCTATTGTCAGAAGAAGCTCTTATATCCCATTCAACGACTAACTGGTGTTGTTAAACTTGTCCAGCAATTGATGGTCGCAACAATTAGATTTAAGATCTTTTCAGACACATTGAGCTATAGTCAATGGAATCCCTCGTTATTATTTATTTATTTATTATTTTACTAATGTAAGAGTCTTGGCGAAACTAAGATTCTCATCAGAACCTGACACCTTGATCGAAACCCTACCAGAATCAAAGGATAAGTCTTTCAACATCAACATACAAACGAAACATGAAGAATCCCTCGTACGCTTACACTTCATCCCTTACGCTCACATGTAGAACTTTTCTTTTGACTCCGTTACTCTGTCATGTGGCTAATTCTCATTCTAACTGGAATAACATCTCAACATATTCAACTTTGCAGGTGAATTTTCCCAAAACGGTTCCATCATCTCAGAGACATTGGAAGACGGAGATTCAAGTTAGTCCACACCCAGATGAACGCGATGACCTACCCAATAATCTTAACCCTTATATTGCTAGAGTCATCATTTCATAAGCAAGTTTATTCCATAGCCTTTGCACTGGTCAATGCTTATTGTTTAATGTGTCCGCCAGTCACTGTTGTCAACGTAGATAAATATCAAATTCCATTGTCATGGTCACACAAGATCCTTGATTCTCTACGCATAAACCCCCACAAAATTTTGCTCTAACTTAAAAGAACTCGATAAACTCGTCTTTTTGATCCATAGGGATCACTTCTAGAACTCTGAAGATGGTGACGTATTGTTATTATGACTGTACCATTTTGAACATATGTGATATTCCTAAATCATGAACACGTTTTAGTTCAATCTTTCAACCTTGTTTACATACATGTTCGAACAATTACACACTCAATATCATACATGGATCGTAGTGAATCTATCCTAATTTTCATACGGGCAAGCTCGACGATTGTGGAGAACGCTTCGATTGAACTGAGCACTACGAATTTGATCAACCATTATTTTTCTACATAATACTTATTGCGTCAACACCTTCGGTGTAACGCTTCCAACGACCGATGGCGCCACTTTATTCCCATTTATACCGCTTGTGTGCAACCAACTACATTCTCATCATCGGATTTATTATTTCACTAGTGATTTTAAAACGATTATGTGGAACAGGTTGATGACAACCACGTCTTGGTATGTTCTTCACGTCTTATCTTGTGCACTAAAATGAATATCATAGTTTTGTCTAACCATATTATATGTTAATCCACGCTTGGCTAAATCGCTCTCTACGAAACATTGCTCGAGGAGCAATGAACCATATTAAAGTTCGACGAGTGCAAGTGCATAAAATAAAATTTTACTTCTGTGAGGTATGCCGAGGTCAACACATTTCCCGTATGAAAACACCATACTTATGTATAGCTTCAACGACCCCTTTGTTCCGTACTTATTTTAATTTGACCGACATCTGGTCATCTACTACAACCAACTACGACCAAATATCACGATCAATATCAACCAAAAACCTTGTTTCCCTCCATACGAACGCATCAAGACGATACCAGTCTGAAATAAAGGGTTTAATGCCAAACTTGAGTTTTCATCCAATCGGTTGATAAATTTACCTAAATCACCTGTTCCAAGCAATTACTATTTCCTTCTAGAAACCTTACGTATGGTGGCATCATCATTGTTATGTGGTGGTGGTGGTGACTACATCATTTCTGATCTTCGGTAGCGACACCACCTAAAAACGAATATCTTTTGCACCAACTTAAATTTTTTTTTCATGTTAGTTACTTTGAGTAAATTCTCGATAGTGCACCCAGCACACGTGATCCTAGAATTTGAGTAATTTGGCTTTAACAAACTACCTTAACGCAATTCCAGTTCAGTTTATTTTGTTGACCCTTCGTCTATGGCGTATGACATTCGTTTCCATTCGGGTAACCTTAAAATATACATTAGATACACTTGATATGTGAAGTGTTGGCTCCTTAATATTCCGATCGCTCTATGATAACAAATGTGTTGAGCTCACCTAAACTATATTTTGTGCAACCCCCCCCCCCCCCGCGCCATATGTGTTAAATAAACCAGTCAACATTATACCAATGTATGACACACCGGTGTTCCAACTCTTGTGAGCATCTCCCGTGCTTGACATAACTTGTTATGACATTCTTGATTATCGAGCTCCCACTAACTCAACTTGTATTTCGACTAAAGACCAAGTACAATTTGACATGTATTAGTGTTTTTTTCCTTTGTTAGTCTAACTTAATCTCTATTTGAAATCCCTATGTACGAATGTAATTCTAGGTATTGCATTCTCTTGGAGCCATAGTAGTTTCGTCTACTAGATTCTTGACATTATTATCACTTCAACGAAGATAGCTATGTCAATTTATCGAGTAAGTTATAAACTTCATCTTACTTGTGAACAGGAAACTGAACCGTCTGAATTCAATAACATGGTACTACCTTTAAAGCGCACCATTTCTTTTCGTGTATACTTACATCATAGGCGACCACTGTAACTCTTGAAAGCCGCACTTATGTGCACCTATTCTTGCTGAAATCGATTTGGTTGCTACGACAATTGACTATTTTATACTTGTGTATAATCCCTTGTAACTTGTTCGGATGAACAATTGAATCCAATTTGTCATCAATTGACATCTCAATCATGTAGTCTGATTTTATCTCATTTCGTTGTGTCGTCGTATGTCTTGACGTCATTTCTTAACAATGAACTTGCAACCATCGTTTTATAATATCATAATCTAAATTTTCGGGACGAAAATTCTTTCAACAAGGGATGATGTGACACTCGGCATTTTCAAGTTAACACCGTTAACAAAAACTCCGTTATCTCAAACATTCATTTATGCATTACACTTGATTAGGGATAATTAAGTGTGTCGGTTAGTACACAAACACTTGCGTAATGGTAATTCGGGGAATTACGGAATCACACACGAGTATGTACTCGAACATTAGCGAACAACATGAATACTATTCCAGGGCTATTAAATAAATACAAATTATGTGAAGTTATATGTTATGTGACTTATATCTTGTAAATTTATGTGAAACCGCGTACATACACCCGTAACAACGTGTTATGGACGAACCCAAAACTGGAGTATAGTGTAGACCTTAGCCTAAATTACGAGGACGAAATTTCAGTAACATGGGCAGAATGTGACAACTCAGAAATATCTCTCTTACTCCAACGTTTTCAAACTCATGCTTATTCAATTTTCAGGACGAAAATTATTTCAACTTGGGGATAATGTGACATCCCGGAAAAAAATCAGGCATCGTCCTTTGTATTTATACGATTTAATCTTTCAGATATACATACACAGAATAAACTCATGTCGCGAATATTTGACAAATTATAATATGTGTTTAGTTACTTAACGACTTATATTATATGCTACATTTAAAAATCCGAACCTGAGCTCAAACCGTTTCAACCTTTTGCGAACCCAACCCGCTACCACACACCTTGCGACCCAAGTAAACCCAACCCGATACCCCTTACCCTCTCTCGTCCCGAAAACAAATCAACCCAAACCGCCACCCTCTCCATTGCGGCCCAAGTTAACCAAACCGCCCCCACCCCCTTTAGTTTATATCATACGTATGTATGCATGGAGAAAAAGTTAAAACCCTAATTCCCTTCCCCCTTATGGTGTGCGACGGCAGCACCCCCCCCCTCTCTCTCATCGATCACTAGCTCTCTCTCTCTCTCTCTTTCTCTAGGTCTCTTCGCTTCAAGGTTAGTATCTTGATTATGTTTGTGATTCATGGTGTGATTTTGTGTAAACATGGTTGTGATCATGAGTTTTTATGATAGAGTTTTGTTGTTGCATGAATAGCTTTGGGTGATTATATGATGGTTTGGGTTTATTGACGATATGTATGCGTAAATAATCATTGGCTGCGTTTTCTTTGCGAAAATCATGATGTTATAGCTAGGGTTATGAAATCATTGATATGGCTAGGTGATAATTGATGATTAATCTGCGGGTAGTTGTTAGTGTGATTGCTAAATATGATTCGGGTATCGTTTAGAATGAAAACAGACTGCTGATTAGCGATGACAGCCAACTTCAGTTGGCTGTAAATGGATAGTTATAAATCGAAAAATTGATTTTCTGAAGTCTAAAACGTACGTTTTTGAAAAATGCTTCCAATGGCACCAGAATCGCATTTTTCCGAAGTCGTTTACTATTTTAAATTAATTATTTCGTGCAGCAGCTGAAGCTGCGTTTTTTTTGCAGAAATTACGTGTTGTATGCTGGGTCATATCTCATAATCTGCCTAGAATTAAGTCATGAAATTCATAGAATAACTAGAGACGGGAGTTTCCAAAAATCTCTCATTGGAATTTCATCAATCGGATAAACGAAAATTTTTAAATGTATTTTCCCGTGGACTGCAGTCAGAAAGTGACGAATCTGACTGTAGCCTAGTAAATAAATTTTTATAAATAATTGGTAACGAGTTAGGGCCTAAAAATCTTACAAAAAGCTTTACATACCGTTTGACACATTCTGTAAATGAATTGGAATTTTTGGAATATGGGAACTATTTTATAAAAATTCATGAAAACATGTCAGTTTTAGTGATCAAGGCTGGAACGTAAACAAGTTCAGTTTTTCATAGTTGTATTGCATATGTCATCATGTGCCAATTTAACTTGTCGTATGATTATGTGAACATTTTGATAAGTTGGATTCTAAGGATTAGATATAGGTGCACACGTGCTCGATTTAATGAATACATACGTGATGCGAATGTGTATATGTATAAGTTGTCAACATAAGTACTTGGTATGTGTAAGTTGCGTGAATGGACTATGTGTATTTCTTGAACACGCTAATAATTAAGTGGTAATCATAAAAGGACGTGATTGAACCACTTCGACTCTAATTCCCGTTAAAGTCTAGCCGAGCAACTTAAGGTGAGTTCACGGCCCCTTATTCTTTAAACGTTTACAAAACATGTACACGTTACAGTGATGTATGGGTTGTATATATTACGGTACAGTAACGTCTTTTATTTAGAGTTATGTTATACGGTTATGGTCTCAAGGAAGCATATATCACATGCCAGTCCCTTTAACACTTATGATGCCGTTAGTATTGGATTATAGCGAGGGAATTTTTAGTAGTACTACTGGGCCCGACAAGCCCCACTCGAACTGGTCGCGCCAGCTAGACTGAACGTTGATGGTCATGGGTGTAGAATTTGCCTAGCACTTAGCCATGGTTAGTGATAGACCTGGCACAACAGGGGCGGCAACGTCAGCTTCAGATCGAACACTTTGTTGACATGACCTAGGCTAGCTACCTAAATATGTAACATAAACTGCTAATCAATATAACAACACGATTCGGGTTTTGAATCGGGAACAACTTATAACAACACGATTCGGGTTTTGAATCCAGAACAACTTATAACAAAACGATTCGGGTTTTGAATCGGGAAACTTAAACATTCTGATTCGGGTTTGGATCTGGAGATACCTATTATAACATACTGGTTTGGGATTTGAACCAATGGAAACAACTTATCTTATATCTATAAAATAAAACATGTGAACTCACTCATCATTATTGTTGACACTTGATTTTACATGTTTTTCAGGTTGCAAAGGTAGAACACATCAGGACTAGGATGCATTATGGTGTCGCATTGATTTTATCAAATATATAGTCACAACTTTAAATTACATTGGCTATTTTGGTTTTGAAATTGTTACGCTTTTGCAACTCAATTGTATAAACAATATTTTCTCATTAATGAACAAACAGAAATAATTTTTTTTAAACTCATATAGTGGTCGTTCAGTTTGACTAATGACTGTGATCCTGGTTTGTCACGCGCCTCGCGGTAAAACCCCGCAAGTGGAATTTTGAGGGTGTGACAACTACTCGGATGTTTCCGCCATCGGTTGGGATGTGACAGAGCGTGTAGAGAGTGTTTCGTGCGAGTGAAACCAAGGTGAGCATGAATACACAAGTGAGGTATTTATAAGAGAAGAGGGAAGAGGGCAGGCGAGTGATTCGTGTGAGTGACATTTCCTGCGAGTGACATTTCGTGCGAGTGAGATTTCGTGCGAAGGAGATTTCGTGCGAGTGAGATTACGTGCGAGTGACATTTCGTGCGAGTGACATTTCGTGCGAGTGAGATTTCGAGCGAGTGACATTTCGTGCGAGTGAGGCTTCACTTGTGCGAGTGGTGAGTCGTACGAGTAAGTCTGGTTCGCGTGTTGGCTGTTTTCGTTCGGTGACTTCTTCGTATTAGTTGGTTTAAGTACGTTATGTCATTTTAGCGATGCCTTAAGCGTTGTGTTGCGTAATAATGCGTTAAACCGAGTTTAGCGAGCGAGCGTTGGAGTTTGCGTTGCGTGGAGCGTTTTTAGTATTTAGCGTTTAAGCTAGATAAAACAAGTTTTAGTTCCCAAGTTTTGTGGGTGTCGCGTTGGTGTGTAAGCGAGCGAGTAGTCTTGGGAATATCACGTGATTTTCATAGTATAAGCGAAGACGTTTGTAAGTGAAAGTGTAGTGAAGTGCGATGTATTGTGTCAAAATAAGCGATGTAGTGCGAAAGTATATGATGTAGCGTAGTAAGCGATATAGTTCACATTATGATCCGAATCTCTGGTGCTAGGCGAAACGAGAGTAACGAGCTCGAAAGTGCGGGTTGTTACATCTTCCCTAACCTAGAGATTAAGAAAAAACAAGCAATTTTAGATTTAAAAGAATGATCTTGAGTTCTTCTACTAGTCAGGGTGGTTGACCATGATGAGCAAATTCCTTGTCAAGAGGAACACACAAACAACTTGGTTTTGTAGCTCTCATAATAAAGTAAAAGACAGGCTCATAAGAGAGATTTTGGCATCAGCAGATCTAGGGGAGATTGTTGGGTTATGTAAGATCTGCTAAAGATGAAAGCAAAAACCCAAGGAAACCATCTCCCTGCCTGATGGAATAAGTTGGATTACAAGCCAAATGTACAGAAGTTTACTCCCATGAGTTGTCACACCCTCAATTTCCACTTCCAGGGTTTTATCGTGAGGCACGTGATAAATCAGGATCTAAGACACCAGTCATATAGATTGACCTATATATGAATAAAATATGTTTTCGAAACCTTAAATAAAATGCGGAAGCGTAAAGCAACGTAAAGTAAAATTGTGCGCAAAACAACGCCCAAATAAACTAGCAAAGTTTGTTTTATGAAACCATGCAATTAAATAATTGTTTTTAACATCCATGCGTACAACCTAGCCGTGAGAGATACCTTAGCAACCTGAGAAACACATGCAAGAAAAAGTGTACAATGGTGAGCGAGTTCACAGGATTATCAAATAATAGTAGTTAATAGCAATTTGTTGCCATATTTGTAGGTAGCTAACGTATGTATTATGTCATTAAGTGTTCGTAACCGAAGCTGATTGTGTTATGCATTTTTTTCCTTATTACCATGTCCACATTGACAATGGTTGAGTGTTAGGCAAATATTACACCCGTTCAACCTTTACCGGTCATGTTAGCGCGACTAACCCGGGTGGGCCTTGTCGGGCCCATTAGTACAACTAAAATCTTCCTCGCTATCCAATACTAATGGTCCGAGAATGTAAGGACTTAAACTTGTGATAATGTTGGACACTAGTGACCATAATAATTTAACAAAAACTATAATTTAACTTTACATTACTTTACCATAATGCGGTGAATGTTTTCTCCTCTTGTGTTTAAATAATTTAAAAGAGAGTAGTCGTGAACTCACCTTAGTTTTTCTCGGTTAGAATTTTGTGACTACGAGTTGTTAGGGTTAACCACGTCCTAATACGTTTACATGTTGTTATTAGTTAAATGATTTGGACAACACATTGTGGTTTCACGTATACTATCGTACACACATTCTACAGCAAGGATCATGGCAAGCTCATGCATACACGTACCACGTAGACCCACATACATGCTAAATGACATTTAATCATGTTGGACACCCCAAGAACACTTTATGTAACCAATTAGATGCATTCACAAACAATAACACAAAGTTCAGAAATTTTCAGCTTTGGAACAATTTTTAAGCTTGTTTGAGAATTTTATAATAATAGAAAATGGGTCAGAAAAATTACCAATAATTTATGAGACATGTCAACTAGTCCACTTCAACTTGTATATTTTTCTCAAGGCTTAAGCGTGCACAGAAAAATCATTAAAAATTACGTAACACATAAAGGTCAAAATTGTCATCTTCTAATGACACAGTTTACGGTTTAATTTATATAAAAATCTTCGTCGACTCGATTAATGAACTTCTAGTTGGAGAATATCATAATCTTCTAGGACTATCTATAGTAAAATTTTGGATATTAACTCCAAATATTGATAGAGTTATGACACCCGTAATAGACTGCAATTTATGCAGAAAACACATCTTCGACCTTTGTTTTCATTTAAATCTGTTGACTAACCAAAACTCGTCGGAAAAATACAAATCCAATGGGGTTTGAAAGTTATTTCTTTGAACTTGACTCTAGACCCAAGAACCATTAGTTTCATCACATTTCGGCCAAGATACAGCCGTTACAAGTCAACACAAAAATCTTGACATAAGCTGAAATCTTACTACGGTAACCTAAAACGTGAATACGACCATTGCTATCATAATTTCGACTTTTATTATGCATGACTCCTTGTGGTTCAGTTTTAGCACATATCTTAACAATACTATGCTTCTAATCAAACCTAAATCTCCATGCACACATATATAAATATATGATCATACCCATGTACCCCTAGACTAGCATCTAATTCACATACAATACACATATTTTCGATTTGTATATGATCATACTTTCATAACCAACCTATACATGCAGCCCTACACATAAACAATACACATTTTATCTATAATTGCATAAACAATTAGGGTTGGGTTGTTTTTATGTTTATTTTTTTAAACCAAGTTACACATTTAACCCTCGTGTTTATACTGAAACCCTTCTGGCCCTTTAGGTTTACAAAACCCAAAGTTGGGTAGAAAGTTATACATATAACTTTGCATGTTTAGGCCAAACAAGTCTATTGTGTTTACAGGTTCTCAAATCCTGCGTAGGAAGTTAAACAAGTTAACTTTAAGTGTATGTACAGGATTAATCTTCATAGTTTAGATTAATCCCATAAGTTATAATTTGCATGCTTAATGTAATTGCACGTATAAAATAATTGTGTTTATGAGGGATATAATCGTACAAATTTAACTGAGAGAGTTAACGACGTTAACCTGAAAGTACGGGATGTCACATTATCCCCATGTTAAAGGAATTTTCGTCCCGAAAATTGAATAAGAATGAGTTGTGTCGCTAAGTTGAGTGAAATTTCCCAGGCTGTCACAAAAGTTATCCAAACAACCACCCAAACTATTGGTGTCAAGAACTACTGCCTAAAGATACAAGACAACAAGTACATGGAGTTAGAATGCAAAGTGTTGGTCAACTAGTCAACAATCAAAGTCAACCTAATGAAGACTAAAGACCAGAAGACCAAGTCAACAAGTCAAATAAAGAGAAGTACTGGATTTCTAAATTGTTGGTTTGCACCGGCAGTTTTGGAATCCTTATTGTTTGCATTGTATTATCCAGCATTTTTGTTTCCTTCTAGTTTACTTCAACTGTCCAACAATTTTGCGCAAATGCTGGCAGGTACACATTTAATAGGGTTGTTTAGGTTGCTTTCATAGTGATGTCACCAGCAGTTTCTCCTCTATATATAGTTCACTCTGCATTTAAGTGGACTAACTCTAGGAGCTGAAAAAGCATAAGAACCTAAGTTAGAGAGAGAGTTCATCTAGTGATGGGGAGTACAATTGATTGTAATTGACATATGAATAATATATGAATCATTTACAATCATTCCAATCCAAAAGTGTTTATGATGATGTGTTTATTATCTCAAATTTGCTTGATTAGTTATTAATTTAGCAATTGTTTTATAAAAAACACACACAATTCACTAACTCTCAGATTCAATAGTTGATATGTGTCATTTTTTGAAATCATTTATTAATAGTAAGATTATAAAATGAAATTGTCTTACACATTTGCTACTTAATTACATTTGTGCTTATATGAGTTGTGCACTAAGATTTTTGAGTTGTAAAACATCTTTTAATTTTCTTTTTCTTCCACTAGATTTTCATAACATTTCATTTTCTTCCTTTCGTGTATTCATGACTATAAATACCCGTAATATTAAATACATTTTAAAACTTATAAGATTATATAAGATATATATACACACACCAAGTTACATATTTATCTTTAAATGAAAACTAATTGAATTATTATAATAAAACCACCTATTATTTATACACTCCTACGAAAGTTTTAAGAAACTATAGAATAACTTTTCATTACAAAAGTATTGTAGTTTTTCTTTTTAAACAATCTTTTTCAGAAAATATTAACTTGGGCTCTACTCTTTAGTTGCATAGTCATCCCACGTGGAACATTAAGATTGAACAATTCTCGATTGAACCATAGCTTAACACGTCAATACCATGTTTCCATACATACCTTAGTGACCAAGAAAAACTCCACTATAAATACGCAGCTTGAGTTGTTTCAATATCACCATCTTAATTCCATAACTCAAATTTTATCTCATGACCCATGATATTCTAAATTCATTTTCTGAAAAACTCTCGTTTTCCGGCTCGTTTAATGAAGATGATGAACCAAGAGGTATTACTAATGTTCTAATTTAGTAATCCGAATAAGTTAACTGCTTACACATTTTAGCCCACCAAATTTGATAAATTCTATGTGTTTTAATCACATGAGTAATTAATTATTTCTTTTAGATTTTTGGCAGTATAATTAGACTAGATCAAACAGCAAGATATTTAAAGGTCTTTTAAATTGCATTTCAACAATACACGTATTTCTTACAGAAAAATATATGGTTAGTAAATGTTTATTAAGAGTCTAAAATGAACATTTTTATCTTTAGTTAAATCTGTGTGTTGTTTTTCAAAACTATTGTTAGAAGAAGCTCTTATATCCCATTCAACGGCTAACTGGTGTTGTTAAACTTGTCCAGCAATTGATGGTCGCAACATTAGATTTAAGATCTTTTCAGACACATTGAGCTATAGTCAATGGAATCCCTCGTTATTATTTATTTATTTATTATGTTACTAATGTAAGAGTCTTGGCGAAACTAAGATTCTCATCAGAACCTCACACCTTGATCGAAACTCTACCAGAATCAAAGGATAAGTCTTTCAACATCAACATACAAACGAAACATGAAGGATGTCTCGTACGCTTACACTTCATCCCTTACGCTCACCTGTAAAACTTTTCTTTTGACCCCATTACCCTGTCATGTGGCTAATTCTCATTCTAACTGGAATAACATCTCAACATATTCAACTTTGCAGGTGAATTTTCCCAAAACGGTTCCATCATCTTAGAGACATTGGAAGACGGAGATTCAAGTTAGTCCACACCCAGATGAATGCGATGACCTACCCAATAATCTTAACCCTTATATTACTAGAGTCATCATTTCATAAGCAAGTTTATTCCCTAGCCTTTGCACTGGTCAATGCTTATTGTTTAATGTGTCCGCCAGTCACTGTTGTCAACGTAGATAAATATCAAATTCCATTGTCATGGTCACACAAGATCCTTGATTCTCTACGCATAAACCCCCATAAATTTTGCTCTAACTTAAAAGAACTCGATAAACTCGTCTTTTTGATCCATAGGGATCACTTCTAGAACTCTGAAGATGGTGACGTATTGTTATTATGACTGTACCATTTTGAACATATGTGATATTCCTAAATCATGAACATGTTTTAGTTCAATCTTTCAACCTTGTTTACATACATGTTCGAACAATTACACACTCAATATCATACATGGATCGTAGTGAATCTATCCTAATTTGCATACGGGCAAGCTCGAAGATTGTGGAGAACGCTTCGATTGACTGAGCACTACGAATTGATCAACCATTATTTTTCTACATAATCCTTATTGCGTCAACACCTTCGGTGTAATGCTTCCAACGACCTATGGCGCCACTTTATTCCCATTTATACCGCTTGTGTGCGACCAACTACATTCTCATCATCGGATTTATTATTTCACTAGTGATTTTAAAACGCTTATGTGGAATAGGTTGATGACAACCACGTCTTGGTATGTTCTTCACGTCTTAACTTGTGCATTAAAATGAATAACATAGTTTTGTATAACCATATTATACGTTAATCCACGCTTGGCTAAATCGCTCTCTACGAAGCATTGCTCGAGGAGCAACTCAAATTTTATCTCATGACCCATGATATTCTAAATTCATTTTCTAAAAAAACTCTCGTTTTCCGGCTCGTTTAATGAAGATGATGAACCAAGAGGTATTACTAATGTTCTAATTTTAGTAATCCGAATAAGTTAACTGCTTACACATTTTAGCCCACCAAATTTGATAAATTCCATGTGTTTTAATCACATGAGTAATTAATTATTTCTTTTAGATTTTTGGTAGTATAATTAGACTAGATCAAACAGCAAGATATTTAAAGGTCTTTTAAATTGCTTTTCAACAATACACGTATTTCTTATAGAAAAATATGTGGTTAGTAAAATGTTTATTAAGTCTAAAATGAACACTTTTATCTTTAGTTAAATCTGTGTATTGTTTTTCAAAACTATAAACATACTTATATAAAAGTTGCTGATTTACATATATTGCAAATAAGATTTTAAAGAAAGAAATATAAAATTAAGAATGTCTTGTAACGTTATTTTGATAAATATGTATTTTCATATAGTTATTACAAAGAAAATGGAATTTATAATTTAAATTAAGTTATTTATATATGTGTTATTTTAAATAATAAAATTTGCTAACAGTTATGGTAACAATATGTTAAGGCTAAAATCAATATGGAGATTAACTCGTCATTATCTATCGAATTAAGTATCACCACCAAGTAAAGATTAATTTTGATATCACGATATTATAGGGTTCCTTGATCGTTTAGACGTAAAATAGTTATTTCGGGTTGTGATCACCGCGTAAGGTACGGATAGAATCTTTTCTTTCGATACACGTCGTTTGGCCTACTGGCATTTCATTCCTGATTTTTAATTTCGTATTAAGATTATGCTATGACATATGTTTTGGAAGTCACAAGCATTTCAAAAAGGTTATTTTTATGTCTCCTTTATAAAAAATGGTTTTTGAAAAATATTATTTTCATGTTTACGAGTTTACATGTTTGCGAGTGATTTGTTTATGAGTTTACGAGTTAACGAGTTTGCATGTTTACGGGATTACATGCTTACGAATTTTCAAGTTTATGAATTTACAAATCTATGAACTTTCATGTATACGAGTTTACACACTTACATGTATACGAACTCACATTTTACAAGTTAAAAGTTATATATTTCAAGAGCTTACATATTACAAGTTTAAGGTTATGTTCATGTATTATGTTACCCAAGTCATTGCCTTTTATGTGAGGATGACCATAGACCCATCATTGTGGCATAAAATGATTTGGTACCATCCGTGACGGTGAGTTGAGTTCACGGCGTCTCAAATTTACAAGTTCATGGTACTTTATGTAGCGTATGGATTGATCCTAAGAAAAAGTAAATAAACATGTTACAAGGGAATTAGGTTGTGTGATTTGTCCGCACGCCTTTTTCCACATGGACGTATGGGCTAGCTACCCTACGTCACTCATGCTAATTAATTGAACCACATGGACTTCGGATAAATCTGCATGTTATGTTCTAATAATAAATATCAGTTATTCTATATATCTTAAATTCTGAAAACTTAGCATTTTTACTAAACTAAAAAGATATTTGATAAACTTAGCCTTTTTTTTTCTCAAACAAAACATGCCATTTTATTTTCCTCTATCAGCACACTGGGCAAAACTTCCAAATTTTGCTCAGACGTACGGTTTTGTGTTTTCCTTCTTTACGTCAGATTACCAAGAAGATTGGGATGGAACATGGAGAGTGTTCGAGTGTATGAAAAAGGCCATAGAAATAAATGTACCGGATTAGACATCCTAATTTCCATTAAATTGTTAAGCCTTGTAATACTTTTAAGTATAAATGGAATTATTTTTTTGATCTGACTAGCCCATTCCGGGCCAGGGTGTTACAATGACTTTTATTTTTTCCTTCTTTAAAGTATTAGTAAAAATACAATATAACTCTTATGATTTAATTTAAATTTTTGTAAACCCTATACTTTATAAGTTTGAGTTTGAATTCTGATTTTGAAGCTATATAACGTCTGTTTCTATATATCTATGTTGTTTATATAATAATAACATAATAATAATATGGTACAAGAATAATAATCTCTGTTGTGTATGTACAAGTTTGAGTTTGAATTTGTATGTTGTTATATATCTCTGTTGTGTATGTACAGAGTTTGAGTTTGAATTTGTGTATTTACTTGTCAAGAATAATAATATAGATTACGTACACCAGGTAATAAATCTTTTATTAGATGTGATAGTTTAATGTTACGATACTGTGATGTTATAATTTGGTTTATTTTCTCTTCGTAATGGTTTAATTGTATGGTTTGTATTAAGTAGCTATTTTGTGTGTGTTTTGAATTGTTTAAAGAAATGGCACAAAAAAGGGTAGGACTAATTGGAACCTAGCAGGTGTTGAGAAAACATTTCTTGAAACATGTCTTCAAGAAATCACACTTCGTAGACGTGAAGGGAGCAGTCTTAAACCCCACTCATGGAAGAATGTAGGTGAAAAGTTGAAAATAGAACACAATTTCGTAGTGGATCAAAAGCAAATGAAGAATCGTTATGATTATACAAAAACAAAATTTGCAGCATGGTTATCAGAAGAAGAATGGGAAATTGAGATGAAGGTATTTTTTTTCTAAGTAATGATTATTATTACATTTCAAAAATCTTATAGTATTCTAGAATATTTTTCACACAGTCCAACAAATACGTAGAAGCTTTTAGAACAGTACCCTTATCTTACCCGAAGCTTTGTGTTCAACTGTTTGAATGATCTACTTCGACTGGTTTTGACAGTTGGGGACCATCTTCTACACTTCCTCACCCTAATGAGGAGGTGTATTAGCAAAATTTAAATGGCATTGAGGATGTTTATGAGTAAACTGAGGTGGAGCCCCCGACTCAAGGTGTTAATGATGAGTCAACTGTTCGATCTAAAAAAGGGTGAAACGAAAGGAAAAGCCATCCGAAGATTCAGCACTAGTAGAAGTTAGGGATTGTATTGCCAAGGTGGCAAAAATATTGATTGAAAAACATGAACTCTCTAATGATATTGGTGCATGCATGGAGAAGTTCTAATCAATAGGATGGGAAGAATCAGATGCAAGACATCAAACGACGCTTTTGCTTTTTGGTGAAAGTGCTGATATTAGGAAAGTGTGGTTGCGCTGAAGCTGCAGAGTTGCGAGCTATGGGTTAAGAACGCGGGAGCGAAGTACGGAATGTTCTAATAGGATTTTGTTGAACTTATTGTTATGGCTTGTGTGGAACTATTCTCATGGTTTTTATTGAACTATTATTATTACTTTTGTTGAAACTATTTGTTATGGCTTTTGTTGAAACTATTTGTTATTGATTTTGTTGAAATATTGTTACAGATGGTTTTTTTCTTATGTTTATTTGAATTTTTATGACAAGTTTCGTATGGATTCGGATGATGAGATTTTAGTTTTCTTTTATCCTTTTATGCCATGTGGCATCGTTATGCTCAAAAAGTAATAAAAGGAAAAGAGATTTGAATTCGGCATTGACCGGTCATGCATACACACAAGAATTGTTGCATGGATCTTCTACACAATGTCATGAGATGATGCGTCTTTCACATGAGGCATTTGTACTATTGTGCAACCATATTAAACAAAAAAATTGGTTGCAAAGTAGTAGGTCGATAAGCTTTGAAGAAAAGTTGGCTATGTTTTTTATGGTCATAGAACATAAAGAACGTTTTCGAATGGTTAAACGAAGGTTTAAACACTTGACTGAAACGATTCATAGATGTTTTCATGTGGTGTTAAAGGCGATGATGAATTTTGCAAGAGAAGTTATAGTTCCAGCATCTTCTAATGTAAACGCCAATACATCAGAACGACATAGAAAGCTAAAAGAAATATTTGATGGAGCAATAGGCGCGTTAGATGGCACTCTTGTACATACAATCGTGCCTGCTAATCAACAGACTCGTTATAGGGGAAGAGGAAAAGGTGAATGCTTTCAAAATGTACTAGCAATTTGTGATTTCGATATGATATTCACGTTCGTATGGGCCGGATAGGAGGGCATTGCACATGATTCACGAGTTCTAAAAGAAGTAGCATTTAACTAGACTTCCAGCTTTCCTTGTAACGCCTCGCTTTTTCATACTTTCCATATTTAGAAAGCTAGTATAGTATTTCTATTTTTGGAAACCTTGTATCTCGTATTCGCATTTTCGTTGTAATCGAGACTTGAATCATAATAGAATATACATTTTTATCTCTATACTTGTTATACACAATCATACATACTTATACATGATGCTCATACTCGAAAACGTGCAAATACGTGACTTTGATACTTTATACATACATTATACGTGATGTTTATACTCGATCTCGATCATTTCGTACATACATACATACACATTATGACATGTCCCATATACTTAAAATGGCTTATTTTTATCATAAAATGCTATAAATTAACTCTTGGTCCCGTCCCAATCAGCAAAATAACAAAAAATAAAAAGTTTACCCTGACCAGGCCCTTACAGACCGCATGGGGAAACCCATACGGTCCGCATGGGACGCTAGGCGGGCAGAAACCTTCTAGATCGCACGTTTAAGCACGAATCCACACACAACCCTTCTCCCAATGGCCTTTAACCTCATTAAAACCCTCCTAACCATCTCCTAACTCTTCCTTATAAATACCCACCCTATTCCACACATTTCACACTTTCTAAACTCCATCTATTCTCTCTCAAGCACCCTCAAATCACTGCTCAAATCAGTTGCAACATCAAATCCGAGCAGATTGTACCTCCTTCACAAAAGTGAGCATAACTTGCTCAATACTTAACGAAATCCTTCGATTCTTCTTCCTACTTCCTTGGATCAGTCTTAGGTTCTAACCCACAGACTTGCCATGGAATTTCCAGGCCTGGGTAGTCACCAAAAAGGCTCGAAAGTAGGCTGAAAGTTTCTGAAGTGACTAAAACCTTTTCAAAACTTGTTTAACTCATGTTTTCTTCATCCATCCCAGTGTTCTTGAGCTTCTAATCAACTTGATGATTAAGGAGACTAACCTAGGCTTGTTATACATGTAAATAGGAGTGTTAAAACACTCCAAACTTTCTGTTTTCATAGAGCTTTAAGCTCATAAGTGATGCAAGTCTAGAACTTGTACATATGTGTCTACTTCGGATAGCTTGGGCTATCCTAAACTAATGACCACATGTCCACTTGATGATTTCTCATCATTATCCCAAGCTAGTTTGCTAGCTGTAAAGTAACTCGACCCCGTCTAGCCTTCGACTTATGTCGACGTCTGCTCCCCGGGTTGAAGCTCACTTGGCTACTTGGTATAGTGTCACCATTTACATACTTGTTATTACTTGTTATTACTATTGTTCTTGACCCTCCTTGTTGTCTATGACAACTTGTGAAGTGGTGAACTTATTCGAGGTTTCTAAATAGATGGCTATGCCACCTACCTCCTACATGACTTCCATGAAATCTTTGTTAAGTTATAGTTTATTATTATGTAAATATGTATCTGTGGACTATAATATAATCCCAAAAACCGAACCCTTGATAATGACTAAATAATCACCTATCAAGTTAATAAGTTTTATCACTAAAGTGTGTAGTTCCTTGTCACGATTCTAATAGGTCTCGAACCTATGAAATCACATCAAACCCATTCGGGTTATCATAGTGTCAAGAACAAGTGCTATACCTTAGTGATTATTTTCATACCATAATACTTTATTCTTATTTTCGTAATCATGCTCGATAATCCAAATCTTCTGTTAAAACTCATACTCATACCTATGTTCTTCTTATAGAAGGACAAGGTACCAAACCTAATCACAACAAGCTCACGGGATTTCTCTAAGTGGGACACTTTAGCAAAACCGTGAGTACACTCAACCCATTTATCGCTTTCTCACTTTTGGGTTGTAACATGTTTACTTATCAAAATACACTTATCACAAATTCATGCTTTTACATGCTCAATCCTTAATACATGATACTCGTTATGCCTAAATACATGCTTGATCATTAACTTAGCTAGCCCAACTTGACATATATAGCGCTATAGGAGTAGCACACAACCCACCGGGGTTATGTTAAGATTCTCATACTCATTTTAGTCTCATCGCTTTAGTAACGAGGGAAGCTCGATCTCGTTTATATTTGTGGAAACTCGGGGTTTGATCTAGTATTGCATGATTAGCATTTATCTTACTTAATGATTAACATGTGGATTCGAGTTATACTTTTTATACTTATGCTATGTATCACCAAACTTATGTACTCGCCTTTGCCTTTATATTGAATTGTTATTTTAAACATGTTACAGGTTGAAGAGGATATGCATGATGAAAGCTAGTAGGAATACTTTAGAAACTCATTCTAAACTTACTAGATTAGCTTATGTTGTATTTTGTTTCATTGTTGTAACGTTTAATGGTTGTATTTGCTTCAAATGATGTACTTGAAAATTTTCTTATGAAATGAAATTATGTTTTAATCAAATATTGTCACAATTAGTATTTATGAGCAATGAACAATCTCTTTCGTCTTGCCTCGATGTTTCCGCCATCGGTTGGAGTGTGACATTCATTTCCCCCCACCAGGGTTTTAACCATTCTTAACACTGATTATTCAATATGTTATGTGTTTTTTATGTAATAGTTCTGATACTAACGTTTACAGATAAATATTACCTTTGCGACGTTGCATACACCTACACTCGTGGATTTATGACTCCCTACCGTAATACGAGGTTATGGTTAGCCGATTTTCGACGACAATGTGCGTTAACTAAGGAAGAAAAATTCAATCATGCACACGCACAACTGAGAAATGTTATTGAGCGCTCATATGGTGTTTTGAAGGCAAGATTCCCAATCCTAAAGCAAATGGCTCCCTTTTCTTATCCAATTCAAAGAGACATAGTGATTGCTTGTTTCGTCGTCCATAATTTTATATGGAAATGCAATATTCATGATCAATTATTTAAGGACTACGATGAGAACACTTTATTTTCCGAAATACAAGATGGAAAAAGTGATGGGCAGTTCGTTCAAGACATAGAATGGGTTCACAAGGCATTGAGAATATAAATACCTTACGTAATCAGATTGCTAGTTAACTATGATCAAATGGTTCAAATTAAATTTGTACGAATAGTATTAATTTCTATTTGGATGATTGTATGTTTCCATAAACTTTGAAGAATTTATGTGTAACTTAGATTTTCTATTATGTTTTGTATTTTTTGTATGTTATTCATTATTCAGTACAGAGCACTACACAAACAACTATATTTCATTCAGCACAAAGTAGTTTAGAGGGGTAAAAATGTCATTTTACACAGTCATTCAGAGGTGCAACCAAACAACACTTTACTGATTCAGCACTTATTGGTTGAGAGTCTCTTAACCATTCAGACCTCTTATTCATTCAGCACTTATTGATTCAGATGTTGTCAAACAGCCCCTTAAGGTTTTCTAGTCTTTTTTTATTTCCATTTTTGTGTGGGTTTTTTTTTTGTTTTGACCTAGTTATTTTTTATGATAATGTTTTACGTTCCGGTGTAAATTTTGTGATTTAACACTTTGCAACGTGTGTGTGGTTTAACATTTTTACACTTATTTTTTGGTTTAGCGGACCTGTTGCAACGCACGGATCATAAGTCGATTTAGTTAGCTTTTTCTATATTTTAGGTCTCAATCTAATTATTGTGAGTTAATATGCCACAACACACGTGCGTTGTTTAACGTTTTTATGTATGCTTTTGTTCGTTTAATGGTTCTAACGCAAAACACAAGTCCTAGATACTTGTTATATATATATATATATATAAATAGGGTTAGGGTAAAATGAAAACTCTTACGAGTCGTGAGAATTTAGAGAACTCGGCCTTACGAAAGGTTTTTTAAAAAATTACCAAAAATCCTAAAAAAAATGAACTTTTCCAAAAACAAAAAGTATAACTTATTTTTTTCGTTTACTACAGCCGTAAATGCTGTAAAAGGTGATGTCATGCTTATGTCATCACATTTTTCCAACCGCTGTAAAGGGCCGAAAAACAACACTTCGATTTTTTTTTGTATTTTTTACAGCAGTCTTTTCTAACATTTTAATCTAGGAGTGTGAAAAAAATGGGGTCGAAAATCGCACTGGAATGCCGAGTTCTCTAAGTTCTCACAACTCGTATGGGTTTTCCCTTAATCCTATATATATATATATATATATAGGGCAATTATAGAAAGAAAACTCATATTACTTAAGAAAACTAATAAACCCAAATGAATGGATCCCATTTTGTCACGTGTTACACCTTTTTGTAGACGTGTTACGTGTAACAACCGGAGCCTACCACGTGTTACGTAACAGCTTTTACTTTTTCTACAAAAACTATTACACGTAACACGTGGCAACCTCTGGTTGTTACACGTAACACGTTTGCAAAAAAAGATGTAACACATGACAAAAGAATGTCCATTCATTTAAGTTTTTTAGTTTTCTTAACTTATATGAGTTTTCTTTCTGTCTCTCCCATATATATATATCATTCCATAACTCTGTCTATTAATACAAATAAAAACAATAATAAAGCGGTTGTTGGTGAATATAAAATAATTTAAAGAAAAATATGTAGTTGAAAACTAGAGTCATGCCAAAATAAATGGTCCATCATATTAAAAATAAGTGCGTCACTTAATAAAGTTAAACTTTCTCGTCGTTTTTGTGTTTTTGGTGAAACTAAAAACAACCCAACACATATAATACTATCAACAGCTATTCTTGGTATGATTAGAAGTAGATATCTTGTAACGTTTTAGTTAAATCCGATATCGTATTATACATAAGAGATGTCAAGTTCATCAGAAATGTGTAACATTTATATTATAGAGTTATGATAAAATGAAAACTCATACGAGTTGTGAGAACTTAGAGAACTCGGTCTTACGAAAAGTTTTTTCAATTTTTTTTACCAAAAATCCTAAAAAAATCAACTTTTCCAAAAAAAAAAACCTTATTTTTTTCAATTACGGCAGCCTTAAATGCTGTAAAATGTGATGTCATTCTTATGTCATCGCTTTTTTACAGCCGCTGTAAGGGGCCGAAAAACACCACTTCGAAAATATTATATATATATTTTTTTACGACAGTGTTTACTAACATTTTAATTTAGGGGTGTGAAAAAATAAGGTCGAAACTCGCGTGGGAAGGTCGAGTTCTTTAAGTTCTCATAACTAACATATTTTGGATACATTAGCTTTAGATTAGAGGATAACTCATCAATTGAACGTGCTTGAGTGGGGTAATTCCATGATTTGTCTCTTAGGAAGTTCTGTTTGAGCAACCAAAACACACGCGTGAGCTATTAGTTGGTTTGACGGACCGAATGTTTTGATTCTTTTTAATTTTGTTAACAAATAAATATATTATTTTCCCCTTATTAGAAGATGTGAATATTTAGTAAATATAGTCCACATATATGTAGTCCGTAGTTGTAATTGTATGGGATGGATATCCTTTTGTATTCTCTCCCTATATATAGGGATGCTTTGTTTTGAATGAGGGACACAAAACATTATGATAACCATAAACACTTTTATGGTATCAGAGCAAAAACCCTAGCCGTCGCTCATCGTTTTTTTTTCGGTCTCCTGTTACGACAGCCGCCATGACTACCAAAGAGACCACCACCCAATCAGATATCAACTCCGACTCCGAGTCTCTAGCCTTGCATCCTGCGTATACGGTGACCAACATCCAGAACAAGATTAGAACCCTCGATCGTACCAAGGTAACATATTCCTCTTAGGTAAAGCTATTCAAGTTACATGCAAAGGCTTACAAAGTCTTAAACCATATCGATGGCTCCGACCCACCGGGTGAGGATGACTCCAATTATGATGCTTGGCATGAGATCGATGCCCTCATCCTTCAATGGATTTATGCTACATTGTCTGACGAATATTTGGTTCGTATTCTTGAAACCGAAGCTACGGCATGGACCGCATGGCTTAAGCTCGAAGGTATATTCCTCAACAATAAAGGCTCACGAGCTACTACGCTCGAACACGACTTTACAAATCTCACACTTGCCGCATGCTCTTCATTGGATGATTATTGCCAAAAACTCAAGGAAATTGCCGACCAACTAGGTGATGTGGGTTTTCCGGTGAGCGAACCACGGCTGGTCATGCAACTTGTTCGTGGTCTACCGTCTGAGTATGATGTCACTGTTGCCATTATTAATCAAACATCCCAGTCTTGGGACGATGCTCGCACTAGTCTTCAAAAGGAACAACAAAGACAAGCGGCCCGGGCAAGCCATACTCAATCTGTCCTTGTTACCCCTCCCGTACTCTCTACGAATACCGACTCCTCTTCAACCAATAACCCACCTACTAACCCACCCATTCCAAATGAACCCAATCGCTACCCCACCTATTCGCCCCATCCCTATGATCCTAACCGACCACGTGGACGCGGCCACGGCTATCGAGGTGGTCGTGGCCGAGGTTATCGTGGCCGTGGCTAGCCAACCAACTATAATTGGGCCCCTCATAATTCCCAACCCTACCAGCCCACCTACGGCCCTCAACACCCACCGGCCCAATATAACAATTGGCACACTCCTCCCACCCCTTACCCATCACAAGCCTGGGCCCCAAACCAACAGCCCCCTCCTTACCCACAAGCCCAATATAACCAAGCTCACTTAGCTTATCATTAAGCCCAATTACCACCTATGCCCCAGCCGCCCCCTGCCCCGACCCAATTCCACGATCCGGCTACATTTAATGCTCTCAGTCCTACGGACCTTGGTACGACACTTTCCATGATGCAAATTAACTCTCACGACACCACTTGGAACATGGACACCGGAGCATCGTCACACATCACGGCTAATCCCGGTAAACTTTCAACTCCTTTGTCTTTTTCTTCTAGCACTATACTTGTTGGAAATGGACAAAAATTGCCAATTCACAGATCTGGAAATTCAATCCACACCATATCCACCAAAACCTACCACTTAAATAATGTCCTACACTCACCCACCGTCATAAAAGATTTACTTTCTGTTCGTAAGTTTACTCGTGATAATCAAGTTAGCATTGAATTTGACCCATTTGGTTTTTCTTTGAAGGACCTCAAGACGGGCACCTTCCTTTCATGCCATGACAGCACGGGGGACCTCTATCCGCTCACACCGCCCACCTTCGCTCTTGCTTCCACTGCTCAACCTACCCTGTGGCACAACCGTCTTGGTCATCCTGGCGCTAGCATTTTAAATTTCTTGTCTAGTAATAATTTTATTCATTGTAATAAGACTACTAGTCCTTCCGTTTGTTCTTCTTCTCAAATTGCTAACAGTCAACGTTTACCGTTTAATGATTCCAATTCAGTTACTTTTGCTCCCTTTGATATAATCCATTGTGATTTGTGGACTTCTCCACTTTTGAGTAAAACAGGTTACAAATATTACATGGTACTTGTTGACAACTTTACACAACATGTTTGGGTATACCCACTTAAATTCAAGTCCAAAACCTTCTCGACTTTTGCCAAATTTCACAAACTTATACATACTCAATTTAATTGCCTCATTAAAACTTTTCAATGTGACTTGGGTGGCGAGTTTGATAATCACAACTTTAAAAATTTTGCTTCCCAACATGACATGGTTCTTTGGTTTTCTTGTCCTCAAACATCTCCCCAAAATGGCAAAGCCGAACGAAGGCTACGGCGCCTAAAAAACATCATCCGGGCGCTTCTCATACACGCCCGTCTCCCTCCCGAATTTTTGGTTGAAGCACTTCACACCGCCACATATCTCCACAATATATTACCTACACCCAAGTTGAATCACCACACCCCGGTCTTTGCCCTTTATCATCGCCACCCCACCTACGACCACTTACGCGTCTTTGGTTGCGCATGTTACCCGAATGCTTCCGCTACTCAACCTCACAAACTTTATCCACGTTCGGCCCGTTGCATCTTTCTAGGCTACCCGTCAAATTTTCGGGGTTATCGTTGCCTAGATCCCAATACTGGTCGCGTCCATATCTCTCGTCATGTCGCCTTCAGACGATTTTCCCTTTCCAACTATCCTCCCTTCATCCGATTACCACTTCCTGGATGACGACCCATACCCCATCCCCCTCCACCACGAGTCCGCTACAACCCCTTTAACTCCCTCATCTCCTCCCACCGTCTCCACCTCTCCTCCCACCGTCCCAACATCTCCTCCTACAACCCACCAGTCCAATATTCCGCACCCACCTACACCCGTGAACAGCCCACTCCCTACTAACCTGCTGCCACAGCAGCCCTCCTCAGCTACTACACCGACCCACCCGTCCACCCATAGCCAACAAAACAATCACCCCATGCTTACCTGATCCAAGGCTGGGATCACTAGGCCCAATCCCAAGTTTAATCTCACCACCCCTTCAACTGCCCCTACTATTTCTCCTCTCCCAACCTCACACCAAAAAGCCCTTCTAGATCCAAATTGGCATAAAGCCATGTTAAATGAGTACAGTGCTTTGCAAGAAAACAAGACTTGGGAATTAGTTCCTAGACCTGACGGGATCCTGATTATTCGGTGCATGTGGTTGTTTCGCCACAAGTTCAAGGCGGATGGGGCTCTCGAACGATACAAAGCTCGGTTAGTTGTCAATGGCAAGTCACAAACCATCAGCGTCGACTGTCATGATACTTTTAGCCCGGTGGTTAAACCGGCCTCAATCCGCACCGTTTTAAGTCTCGCGGTATCTAGAAAGTGGCCAATTCACCAACTCGATGTTAAAAATGCATTTTTACACGGTCACTTGGAGGAAACAGTCTTTATGCACCAGCCACCAGGGTTTGTTGAACACCACACTTCCCACACATGTTTGCCGGTTAAAGATGTCACACCCCGACCCGCAGCGGAATAAGAGTCGGGGCATAATTGGGTTATCACCAAAGCTCATGATATTTACTAATATGTTTCATATTTATTAAAGTCAAAATTACATCCTCAATATTCCAAACATGTTCATACAAATAAGAAGAAAGATAATCAACTAAACAATCCGAAGTCTAATCCAGTTTATTCTTCTAAGCCATCCTATGTGTTTCTTGCTGCAGCTGGATCACCTGTATCATGTGTAAAAATGGGGGTTTTGGGTCAACATAAGTTGGCGAGTGAACCTTGTTGGAAAAACATTTATTATTGATCTCTGGTTATCTTTATCAGGAAAAATTGTGCAATAATCATATGTGAGCAAACGTAATTAAATCAAACAATAACAATAACATCAACGAACAATAACATCAACGAACAATAACTTACAATAACATACAATAACAAACCAACTTGCATGAATATAACACATGAATGAAACTGTATATGTTGGCAACGTCACGTTCACGCTCATAATGTAATGGGGAACGGACGGCCTATGATGAATGTCTGTGCGATCAAGGCTCAATCAAACGGAGCCGATCGTATGTTGGCAACGCCTGGTTCACGCTCATAATGTAATGGGGAACAGCTCAACGCTCATAATGTAATGGGGAGCGGCGGCCTATGATAATGTATGTGCTGAAAATGATAAATTAAATCTAAACAATAACCACACAAACAGTTGATACAATTTGAATACACATTTGTTCATGAATATGACAGATGCACAATAGTTTAAATGTGATAAATAATAAGACACATGATACACCCCAAAAACGTGATTAAAACGGGGAATTTGTAGAGATTCACTCACAATGGGTGCGTTCGGTTGAAGATGATGAAATGCGCACGAGTTTAGAGGATTGATCGACAAGAATTAACTAACCTAAATAATAACGAAACGTATGGTAAATGAGTGGATTTTATTAATAATTTTAATTGGATTTTAGATATATTTTTGTGAGTTTAAGGCTATTTTCTATCTTTAAAAAAATTATTAAGTATTTTTAATTGATTTTTAAATTAAATAAATAAATAAAAATATAAAAAAAATGTTGACTTTTTGCGTTGACCATTGACCGTTTGACCGCTGACTGTTTGACTGTTGACTGTTTGACCGGTTCAATCGTGTGTATGTACGCGCTGGGTGAGGCTCGAACCCGAGACCTCCCGTACGCGTGCACGCAGCTCTACCAACTGAGCTACGTGTCTAACCCGAAATACTTCTGTTTTTAATTATATTTATATACTGTTTTAATTTATTCAAAATTCTTTTATTTTCAAAAAGGATTTTAATCATCGAACCGGCGTGTGTAACAGGTCTCGAACCCGGGACCTGTGGGTTAGTGTTGCACACAGTCCACCGCTGGACTGTGTGTCTAACCTGGTTAATATACCGATTTTTATTATACTTAACATCTTCCGTGAGTTAATCCGGTTCAGTTAAAAAGGAAAACATCTTTATTACAGAGCATACGATTTTGTCAAGGATCGAACTCGCGGCGTGTGATATATGTGCGCACACAGTCCACCGCTGGACTGTGTGTCTAACCCGAGATAATATCCAATTTATATTAAACTTATAAACAAACTAACTTCATCTTCTTCGTTACAAAATCACAGACAACGATTACCCTACTGTTTCTTGTTTAATTCGATTGACAAACATTCAATGATTAAAAATGAAATGGCAGAGAAGATTTTGGAAGTAAACATACCGAAGAAATGATCTTTCTCAGAATTCCGGCGAAGTCGTCGGCTCTGTTTTTATGGACTTTGTCTGAGCGGACCAATTAACAATTTTGATTAGCTGGATGCGGAATTGAAGTACTGAACAAGAGTTATCAGAATGTTTAAAGGTTTATACCGTTTAACAGCGAGTTCTAGAAATTCTCAGAGATTTTCCGGCGAATGATGATTATCCGATATCGTCGCCTGGAACTGATTCTGATTGAAGGGTTTGAGTTAGCAAAAGCTTAACAACTGATAGACGATGAAAGAATTGAGAAACTTACTGATTTGATGGAAGACACGGTTTTCTGGTGAAAGTCCGGCGAGTTCAAAAAGCTTATCCGACGAACTGAACGTAGAGCGAAAGTGAAATTGGAGGTTCTGCGGATGAGTTTGAGTCGCGAGAGGGTGCTATGGTTGGAGTAATTCAGGAAATGAAGATTTTCGGTTATTAAAACCGATCATCACATAAATTCAAGTCCATTCAAGACTGAATTGATTGAAAGTGTCGGTTTATCGGTTATAAACAGAATTCCGCGATCACTCAAACGTCTTGGACGTTTGGGAGCCGATTACGGTTTCAGTTGGCGTAAACAGGTTGATTCCTGAGTGAAGTTATGTTTTATTTGCTTCCTACATTTCACAAAAGTAACTAGTGGCGGAGTGGTTATAATTGCGCGAGTTAAGTCGTTAGACTCACCCGGCTGACCCGGGTTCGAATCCCGGCAGCCGGTTTTCTTTTTTATTTACTTTATTTTCACTTTTTATTAATTATAGTTTTTAAATTCTAATTTTTTTATTAATTATGCATCGTTTAAAATTAAAATAACCATAAATACGCAACGAAACATTTATAACTTGATATTCGATTACAAACGAAGCGGGTTTGGAAAACCCGTTTTTAACAAATGTTACAGTATCCCCTACTTTTGGAAATTTCGTCCCGAAATTTAAGTAGTAGTAGTAGGAAAAAGATGCGGGTATTTTTCGCGTATTGAGTCTTCACGTTCCCAAGTAAACTCAGGTCCCCGTTTCGACTCCCAGCGTACCCAAACAATTGGAATACGACTCCGTCTTAAACGTTTTTCTCCGAAGTCCATGATCTCTACTGGTCTTTCAATAAAATGCATAGATTCATCAATCTGAATATCTTCCAGAGGAATATGGAGGTTCTCATCAGCGAGGCACTTCTTCAAGTTTGATACGTGGAATGTGGGGTGAATTCTGTTGAGTTCTTCTGGTAGATCAAGCTTGTATGCTACAGGTCCTACTCTTTCGAGTATCTTGAAAGGTCCTACGTAGCGTGGTGCTAGCTTGCCTTTTTGGCCAAAACGAACTACTCCCTTCCACGGTGATACTTTTAAAAGTACATGATCACCAATGTTAAACTCCAAAGGCTTTCGTCGTTTATCTGCATAACTCTTTTGACGACTTTGAGCCGCTAGGAGATTGTTTCGAATTTGATGGATCTTGTCTGTGGTTTCTTGAATCAATTCTGGACCAGTGATTTGAGCTTCCCCAATTTCGTGCCAACATACTGGAGATCGGCACTTACGACCATATAAGGCTTCGAAAGGTGCCATGCCGATACTTGAATGATAGCTGTTGTTGTACGAAAATTCAACTAATGGTAGATGAGCGTCCCAATTTCCCTTGAAGTCTATGACACATGCTCGAAGCATATCTTCAAGAGTTTGTATGGTGCATTCAGATTGTCCATCAGTTTGAGGATGATAAGCGGTACTGAGGTCTAATCGTGTACCCAAAGCGGCTTGTACGGCTTGCCATGTTCGTGAAGTGAAACGACCATCACGATCTGAAATAATGCTTAACGGTACACCATGACGGCTTATGATTTCGCTGATGTAGATACGAGCTAACTTCTCGTTCTTGAAATCTTCGCGGATCGGAATAAAGTGAGCTGTTTTGTAAGACGATCAATGATTACCCATATAGTGTCATACCCACCAGAAGTGCGAGGTAACCCGGTAATGAAGTCCATGGTTATGTTTTCCCACTTCCATACAGGTATTTCAGGTTGGACCAGAAGTCCTGAGGGTCTTTGGTGTTCAGCTTTTACCTTGGAACATGTAAGACACTTGGAAACAAAAACAACAATATCCTTTTTCATTCCAGGCCACCGGTAGGTGTATCGAAGGTCTTGATACATCTTGTCGGCTCCTGGGTGTATAGAGTATCGTGTTTTGTGTGCCTCATTCATAAGGAATTCACGAAGGTTGTTGTGGTCAGGAATCCATATGCGATCTAGATAGTACAGAATACCGTCAGATTTAGTTTCAATTTTAAGTTCAGCTCCACAGGACAGCTCCTTTCGTACGTCGTCTTCTGTTATTGAAACATGTTGGGCTTCTCGAATTTGATCTTTGATGTCGGTTATGATTTGCGAACATAGAAGACGAATGGAGTTCGCATAACCCTTTCGACTGAGTGCATAGGCCACCACATTTGCCTTGCCAGGGTGATACCGAATTTCACTGTCGTAGTCATTAAGAAGTTCGACCCATCTTCGTTGCCTCATGTTTAACTCCTTTTGGTTGAAGATATGTTGAAGACTCTTGTGGTCAGTGTATATTTCACACTTAGTACCGTAGAGATAATGTCTTCATATCTTAAGAGCGAACACAACGGCTCCAAGTTCTAGGTCGTGGGTGGTGTAGTTCTTCTCATGAGTTTTGAGTTGTCTAGAAGCATAAGCTATCACCTTTCCTCTTTGCATTAGAACACAGCCTAGTCCTTGCCCTGACGCGTCGCAATAAACCACGAAGTCATCACAACCTTCAGGAAGAGTGAGGATAGGTGCATCACAGAGTTTTTGTTTAAGGGTCTGGAAGGCTTCTTCTTGTTTGGGTCCCCATATGAAGGGTTTCCCTTTATGAGTTAACACCGTGAGTGGTACAGCAATGCGGGAGAAATTTGAAATGAAACGGCGATAATAACCAGCCAAACCAAGGAATGATCTTACTTCGGTTGGTGTATGTGGCGCTTGCCATTCTTGTAATGCTTTGATCTTTGAGGGGTCGACATGTATTCCCTTGTCATTGACGACATGTCCAAGGAATTGTACCTCTTTTAACCAGAATTCGCATTTGGAGAATTTGGCGTAGATCTTTTCATTCTCTAAGAGTGTAAGTATGAGTCGAAGGTGCCGTTCATGATCAGACTTAGACTTTGAGTAAATGAGGATGTCGTCGATGAAGACTATAACAAAGCGATCGAGATAGGGTTTGCAGACTCTGTTCATTAGATCCATGAAGACAGCTGGAGCGTTGGTTAAACCAAATGGCATGACCATGAATTCATAATGACCATAACGAGTTCGGAAGGCGGTCTTTGGGACGTCTTCTTCATGTACTCTGAGTTGATGATAACCAGAACGAAGGTCGATTTTTGAAAAACAGCTGGCGCCTTGAAGTTGGTCAAGAAGATCATCAATGCGAGGTAATGGATAGCGGTTCTTGACCGTTAACTTGTTAAGTTCTCTGTAGTCGATGCACATGCGAAACGTTCCATCTTTCTTCTTCACAAAAACGACAGGTGCACCCCAAGGCGAGGAGCTAGGACGTATGAATCCTTCGTCAGTCAACTCTTGCAATTGACTAGCTAGCTCTTGCATTTCGGAGGGGGCTAACCTATAAGGAGACTTTGCAACTGGTGTAGCACCAGGTATAAGATCGATGCGAAATTCGACTTCTCACACGGGAGGAAGTCCTGAAATGTCGTCAGGAAAAACTTGCGGAAAATCTTTTACTACCGGGATGTATTCAAGTTTCTTCTCCATGGTTCCCTTTTTGACGACATGAGTTAAGAATGCGACATAATTTTTGCGGAGATATTTTCGAGCTTGAAGACAGGACATTAATCTGAGTCCTTTCGATGAGGTTTCTCCAAAGATTCGTAGGGTCTGACCGTTTGTAAGAGGAATGCTGTCACACCCCGACCCGCAGCGGAAAAGGTGATCGAGGCATGATTGGGTTATCATCAAAGCTCATGACATTTATTATAGCGTTTCATATTCATTAATACATTTTAATGGGAAATATACAATCATAATTACATCATGTCCTAAACATCAATCTAGGCTTCATTGTTTTCTTCTAAGGCATTTCCTATGTTTTCCTTGCTTCATCCTGTTCACCTGTATCATGTGTAAAAATGGTTTTTGGATCAACAAAAAGTTGGCGAGTGAATCCTATGAAAAACATTTGAACAGGTTTATTTAATTGATTATAAAATAAAGTGCACAACCATACATGAGTAAAAATAGATGTAAACTTATTCGCCAATCATTTAATATTATATAATGCACACATGAACAATAATGGATTGTTTTGAGGCACGCGTTGATCAACTCGTCTCCCACGAGGAACTGATGGGCCTAATGAATGATTTGCATATACTTGACCATATGAAATACGTAACTACAAACAATATAAACTAAATAATACACACACGAACAATAATGGATTTGTTTTGAGGCACGCGTTGCTCAACTCGTCTCTCACGAGGAACTGATGGGCCTAATGAATGAATTGCATATAACTTGACAATATGAAATACATAAGTACAAACAATATATATAATCTAAGTTTAGATCACAATATGGTATGGCACAAGTTTAAATAAACGAGTTAATTTTGGTGACACATGACACACCCCAAAACGTGTAATTAAAAAGGGGAGTTGTAGGATTCACTCACATTGGGTGCGTTCGGTTGATGATGTTGAATGCGCACGAAGTTTGGTTTTAACCACGAGTGAAACTAACCTAGATAATGGCATAATGTTTCGGTAAGTAAACGGATTTTATTAATCCATTTTAGTAGGATGATTGGATATATTTTTGTGAGTTTAAGGCTATTTTCTAACCTTAAAAATGTTATTTTTAAGTACTTTTAATTGGTTTTTAAATAAAATAAATAAATAAAAATAATAAAAAAAGTTGACTTTTTGCGACAGTTGACCGTTGACCGTTGACTTGTTGACCTGTTGACCGGTCAGGCTGTGAAATTGTTTGCGCCAGGTGAGGCTCGAACCCGAGACCTCCCGTTCGCGTGCACGCAGCTCTACCAACTGAGCTATGTGTCTAACCCGAAATAATTCTGTTTTTAATTATATTTATATACTAATTGAATGAAACTGAAAATCATCTATTTTTTAAAAACGATTTAATGCGTCGAACCGGTGCTCTCCACAGGTCTCGAACCCGGGACCCGTGGTTTAGGTTAACACACAGTCCACCGCTGGACTGTGTGTTTAACTTGTTATATAATCTGATTTTTATTATACTTATATACAAACTAAATAATTTCATTTCTGCCTTATTTAAAAAGTTTGATAATTGTCCGGATCGGTGCGGTAGTCCGGACTCGAACTCGTAACCTGTGTTTTAAATACGCACACAGTCCACCACTGGACT